>OU461587.1:2198157-3654001 GCA_911812115.1 Pristionchus exspectatus | reverse complement strand
GATTGATTTGGATCGTGCGACCGATGACTTATCAAAGATGGAAGCAAGTATGAGTCCGAGATTGGTGCGAAGCTGTATCACTCTTTCGAAATTGGGATCGGTTGTCGAAAACTGAACATTGTTCATTGATGTTTCGATTATCTCGCTAAAGCCCTTACCTGGAAAGTCACTTGATGAGGATCACCGAAGGCGCTGTTGTACGAGATCGTTAGCTCGTTGAAGGTGCCCATTTCACGTTCGACATTAAAACACACTTCCGTTCTAAAAAAAAACGACAATATACAAACATGTTACAAACTTGTTGTTTTCTTCGCAATATACATACGGGGCGTTGATGTTGGAAAATGCGGCCATTTGAAGGTCGTTTAGACGGTCGAGCAAGGAGTAGAAAATGTTCGGGCATATAGAATCACTTGACATGGCGTATCGCGCCCATTGTCTTGCGTGAACATGGACCTGCGTAGATTTAACCTGTGGCACGAGTGTATTGTGCATGTATTGGTAACCTTTACAGATCGGCTTCGAATGTGCACGAGAAAGTCAGCTCCCGGCAATCTATTCGTGGAGATGTCAAAGTGTCTGGTTTCTGATGATCGGCATCGCGCAAATCGGGACGATGTCATTGTTAGCAGAGCTGCAAATAGAGTAGAAAAAACCGATGAACTAGTGGTTTTTCGAAATTGCACACGTTTCAAACTGTTTACTTGGTTTGTTATTACCTCTGAATAATGCCTTCCCATCTTCCGATATTTTGAAATCATGTTCTTTTCCGAGTGTATGAAAATTGTGCGCCTCGCTTAGAACTGGAGACACGCATTCTTCACGTGCATTAGTTGGAATGTGACAACGTAAAATGCTATTAATGATTTCTTCTTCGTTGTCGTTAAGAACGTTTGCTACGATTATCGATTTTTGCAAGTGTGCTAGGAACACTTCACAATCGTGTCTGTCTGTAAATGAAATAGATAATAATATGATGTAAACCTCATTATCTCTTACTGACCTCCATCCTTGACAAAACCACAAATAAGCTCATCGGTTTGTCCCTGCCGAAAAGTACTTCATCAATAATTGTATGTTTCTTGGAAACGTCGGTTATGGTGTAGTCCGTCTCCGCACGATATCGGTGTACGCAAACTGAGACATTAAATTTGTGTGTGTGTGTCGCTGACGCGTGCAAAGGCAGTCAGTATGTATATGATCCACGCAATTCATGCCCATGCCATCCACGCAACAAATGTTGACTGACCTTTTGTGCGCTCGACTCCTCGCCAAAAATTATTCGGAAATTTATCAGCATTTTTTGCTGCAGACGCAGCCGCTTTAATGAAGCTCTCCGTATCTCGAGGAGTACCGTTCCATTGGGTAATTGTCAACAATCTAAGAACAATAAATAAATGTTAGTAGCTTGCATGCTTGCATTACGCTAGGGAAAAAAGTATAAAAATGAGCTCACTGCAAGAAGAGTTCGGTTGCTGCAACTGTATCTGATGGCATGTTAGAATTTGAGCACACTTCCTTGTACAAGTCAAGTGTGTTGAACTCTTGACGCTCGTGACTCTCGTCATGTGCAGACACTGAGATGGAAGTAAGTGCCTGCAGTTTTTAACTAATTATGTCCACGTACTACAGAGGTAAAAAAAGGTGCTCTGAATTGATTGACAGGTTGATAAATTATGCTGAACAGGTTGATAAATTATGCTGATCCTACTTACACGCCATTCTGTGGACTCCATCGCGGCTGCCACTAGTCCGGGCATCAGCAGGCCCAAGTTGGCGCACAGTATAACAAATGCCGATATTTCGGGATTAATAGATGGAAAGGCGTTGAGGCACAAATTTCCACTGGTTGTGAGTTGTTGGCTCCCGTCTGAGCAAACAGTGGCAAATCCGGACATGAACAATGGGTTCAGGTGAAGACGATTGGCGTCCGAGTGACAGAGGTTGCTGGCAAGTGAAACTTCCGTGAGATGGTGACTCTGTATTAAAATATTAATGATAAACTATCTAGAATATCTAGATATAGCGAAAGGTATTAGATGGAGAATTAACAGGGACTTACAATGTGCATGGGAAGCCAGGGTTTCCGTGACAGTTCAAATTAGTTAAAATTCCCTGCGCAATGACGTTGGAAGTGCACATGATGTACAGAGGACGCTGATTGTGGCCAAATCGAAGTAGATCTGAATAGACGTATATTAATATTTTGATCCTTGGCCTAAAAAAAGATGTGAATTCACCTAATAGAAGTTCCTCTCTTCGTTCAATATGAGTCAAATAAGGAACGTGAAGTCCGACACTTCCATTATATATGTTTCTTATATTAGTACATGAATCGATAACTACATGCGCATGCGGTTGATATATTCCTTCCATGGCTTCGCGTGTACCGATCACCTCAATTATTGTACATCATTAGACTTCAACCACAGCAATTAAATACAATTTGTCCTTGTTTCCATTGATCAATTTTCTGGAGTTCTTTCCTTGATCGAATTGATGACGTGGCTATTACGTTCTTCACATTAGTGCGACTCCCGATCCACTTGATACTCGATAACCTCAAGTAAATGTGTACCTTGTGACGTACACGTACGCGATGTCAATATTACGTGATGTCAATATTTTTCATACCGTGTAATTTTGTGCGTGATCACATTTCTCAATCCACCTTCTCCAAATTTTCCTTCTGATTTTTGCCGTAGGTATGTCGGAATGTATTTCAGGCAACTCGATTTGCGAAGTACACTTCTAAATATTTTTTTGGCTAGTTTTATCTTACTGTTTTGGAAAAAAATAAACGTACTCCAACTCAATAGCATGCTCTTGCGACGATACAATGACCAGAATGTCCGGAATGTAATTTAGAGGTGTTGGAAACATAGCTGCATTTCGTTCGTTGTCATCGAAACCAACACAGCACGTTAGCATTTTTGCAGTTTCTTCTACAGCAGCTTCCGTCAGTATGCTGTAAGTGGGATAAATGTTAATGTAATGATTATTTTTCCAAAAACGTTGCACATATGTTATAAGGTTCACGAGTTAAGTTTTATGCACCCACTTACCGGACACTACGCGCCAATTGTTTGCCGTTCTCGTACTCGTGCAATTGACCGACTGGTAGTGGTGGAAGTAAGTTTGAGTTCTTCGCTGCATTTCTGGGTTTGTATTCCGCCAACTTTTTCTTAGCAGCATCGATAAATTTTGATTGATAAGGAAGCTTCGAGAGGTGGTTAACTGGAGATGAAGAATCCATAGTGCTAAAAAAACGCAATGTCATTCTACGATGATTTATTCCGGTTCAGCACATGTGTGGGCTATATGGTCAACTCGAATACCCTTTTTTTTGTTAATAAATACACGTGAAACTTACCAAATGTTAATTGTTGTCGAAATCTCTTGATGGAAATAATGTGGATCGAGATTAGTCTCCGTTACGGCTCGTGTGAGTTTTTTTGATAATGAAACTCTGTCGATAATTCTACAAATAAACGCAACTTGAGCAGCACTAACCGTAAACTGAGTTACCTCTTCCAATTTGTGTCCTCCACATCGGTTTTTTTTCTCCATGTTAGAAGTCTTCCGCAGCGACCTTCACTTACTGCATGCAACGCGTACTCGAATGCCTGGTGTAAATTAGTAAGCACATCATACTATAATTGAATGAACATACGACTTGAGCAGATTGCGCTACGTGTGTACTTCTCGCGTCAATAATGATGTATCCGAAAGTACCGCATTCGATTAGCTATAATGAATGACATTCGATTTGACCAACGACGTGAGCACAATTTCAACAAATTATTTACCGGGTGAACGCCGTCAAGTGTGGTAATCAGTACTAAGCGGTGTGCGGTGTTGGAATGTGGTGAAGTAGATGATGTGCTCAGCGAACCGGTGATCGGATGACTGGACATAACGACGCCCCATTCGGGCATGACCTGATAGTATTTATAAATGTGTACGTATCCCGTCTTTTCAGCCGTTTTTTTAGAAAAAAAAGTATACTGTGAATACCGTGTTCAGCTCATCGAGGGCGGCGCTAGCTGCCGCTGCTGTAGGTACAATAATCAATACTTTTTCGCAATCGAAAATGGTAGGTTCATATATTCTCAATGAGTTGTTGCCGAATGTGTTCGCTTGCTCTAATCGCAGATCTTTGAAAATTTCCAAGATCGGAATTAGTACCTTAAATTTGGATTGAATTATATCAAGTCAAAATGTAGATGAAACCCACAGTAGACAGCAGCTTGGGTACTTCTTTGGAGAACGCATCGATAAATATGATAGAATTCTCCTCGATTAGATTTGCGTAGTGAGCAACGCATGACATATCACGTAGGTGAGGTATTTGAGGATATGCATTCTTCACGTGAGCAAGCGCAATTTGAGCGTTATATCTTGAGGAGTGTGGTTGGAACGGAAAGAAGTTGAGCTCGTGCTCAAAAGCCCATTTCGTAGAATCCGTATGCGAGAGTAGCGCAGCGGTTAGCTCCTTCTGTCCGTCTCCGTCCGTCTGAATTGTAGGTTGGAAGTTAACTGGCGCGGAGATCTTGTTCTTGGTGGGTTGAATGTACACTTGATTTAAGTCCCCTGAAAATAAAAATGAAATACAACATACATAACGTTTGTCACTGTTACCTCGTGTGTTGATCATTTTGGAAGCCGCGCAGTCTGCTATGATAGGTTGATGGTGGAGGCGCTTGTTGGAAACCTTTAAAAAAAGATGTATTACACAAAATGTAGATAGAATGCAAGGCAATGTGTTGGTTGCACCGGTACACCAAAATTAAAAAAAATCATTGGAAATTTCTTTTCTTATTGGGAAATAGGGATCGATACGCTGATGAGCTTCGACGTCATAGTTTCCCGGGATCCGCAAAAGGTCGAGCGAGCCCGGGGATCCGCAGTGGAAAAAAGAAAATAACACTACGCTGCGAACTGTGAGGACGCATTTTTTAACGAAGCCCATTCCGCCGATCCGCAACCCAAGATGACAGGTAGCTTAGCAGTGATTTGGACTATTACTATTCAAAAAACCTATTTCGTTAGCTGTGATCGAAAGAATAAACATTTGTGAATATGTTGGAAAGGGTATCGAATCTGAATAAAAGAAAAAATAAACGAATAAAACTAAAAATGTGTTTCATTCAAACCGAACCAAACCTTTCAAACCGGGAAATAAAATTTCAGAGCCGGGCAAAGGTTTTTGGTGATAAACGTCAAAATGCGGGAATTCAAATATATATAATAATAAGGTCGTTAACCTTTATTTCTACATTAAAGATGCGATATGTAATAGAATGAACTATTTTTATCACGGAAATTGTTATCTGAATCGACATCTTGCGGCTAATTCCCGTAACATCATAACATGCGATCAGGTTTAATAAGGTGGAAATTAGCGGTGATAAGGAGCAGCACGACAAGCAAGTAATATCATAACACAATTGAACGTAGTCGATACAACATAAAGAGAGATATCTTCGAAATTATATCCGATTTGATGGCGGCAGCGTGTCAGTCCAGTTCTCCCCAACGAAGCATAAAATTGGAACGGAGTGTCATCGTTGTCTTTTATCTCAAAGGACTGAGTAAGCAAAAAAATTTTTTTGAGAACCATACACAAATGAGATAGTTTCTATTTTGAATTAAACACATAACAAATGTTCCATTCCATAGCGAGTAACATTTCATTAGTAGCTGTCATAAATTAAAGAGAACATATTAAAATAAGAAAATAATGCAATAAAAATTATAGTATATGAAGGCGAGCAATATGTGAACAATATCAATTGAATGTGTTGAACGCAATATGCACATCTTCGAGTGATTTCCAAGCGTTTGAAATTAGAGAAGTGGCTTGATTTATACGTTGTGAAATAATGTCCGCTGTGTCCGTTGCGATAGGTGCAATGATGGAAGGTAGGAGTTGACGGAGAACAGTTCTCAGTTTTACGATCTCGTTGAAGTTTTTGTCATCTTGATGGAACTAAACAGTTTTTGTGCGGTAAAATATGGTATACTCCATTTGCATCATGCAATGTGTACAACATACGAGAAATTTGATATTTCCTGTCAACTGGTCAGAAGCATTACATGCGATGGTGATACAGTTCTGTTTTCCGTTATTCACACCTGTCCGCTCCACAGACCATCTGAACAAATGATTTCATTTCAGCGAACAACTTCGAACACATAGACGTTGACTCACACTCCCATTACATTTGCGAATGTCGCCACTTGAAGATCAGTGAGCTGATCCATCAAGGTTCTTATTTTGCGTTTGTCAACTGATCTGTTCGATCGAGCGTACCGAGCCCATGATGTATTGTTAAGGTGAACCTGTTATAATTGATTTACTTTTTTAATAGTAATTTCATGACTATCACCTTATTTGTGCTTCTATACTCCGGGTACACGGAACATGCTTCGAACTTGCTATGCTCCCCTTTCACAACGACGACAACATGACGTTTTTCGTGCTCATTCCATTTAGCGAACCGTGAAGAAGTCATTGTCATTATTGCTGAACGAAAACCACATATTAACAGCCAGATATTATGTATTATTCCGCAAAATTACCTCTGAACAGATGTTCGCCTTGTTCACTCATAGAATATGCATCCGGGTAGGCCGAAGTGTGGACGTTGTATGTCCCGTTAAGAACGAAGACTTTATCATCCGTTCCATTTTCTAGATTTTGTTGTACACGTAGCATCGGATTAACACATTCAAGTTCGTGAATTAAGTCTACCATAACTCGCTCAAATTCATGTCTCCCTGAACGGATATTTATACTTGTACAGTTGTATTACACGTCATGAACGAACCGTCTTCTTTCACGAACTTATTAACAAGTTCGTGAAATTTTGAAAATCTTCCTATTCTTTTGGGGTTTTCTTTATAACATTGTCCACGTACGTCGAACCATCCGAAATCCATGCGCCATTCTTCTTCTTAAGAATATAGTTGTATTACTAATTCCATCTACGAGCCGCGTACCTTGTTGATTCATAATGCCATCCCAGAATCCAGCCCGCATGTTGCTACTCGAATTGAAACTACTCAGTCGGTTTACGATCGCGGAAAATGTTTTTTCATCTCTTGCCACTCCATTCCAGTTCGTCTTGAACATTAATCGGAAAAAAATATGTATTGTTATTATGAATCTCATATGGTACACGCACTCGCACATCATGTTCGTGGCTGCTACAAAATCGGAAGTGCACGGTCGACAAGTAGTAGTATTCGCTCGGTACACGTCCAACGAACTGAAGCGCTGTAGATGCTGACTTTCGTCATGATGAGAGACAGAGATGGAAGATACAGCCTGACGGTAGAGGAATCGTATAAGATTTACATGCACTTTGCGGGACTCACGCGCCACTCTGTAGACTCTAATGCTGCCGACACGAGTCCCGGCAATAGCAGACCCATATTGGCGCATAACATAAGGAAACAAGCGTTTTCCGGATTTGTTGTTGGAAAAACTTGGTGACAGAAACGACCAAGCAGAGTTAGGCGTTCCACACCTTTCGCGTCTATTTCGGAAAACCCGTTATTTTGGAAACACGAGAATAATTGCGCCACTCGGGCACTAGCTTTCTCCTTGTTTTTCCATTAACGGTTTCAATGAAGTGCAATTTTGAGAGATGTAATGCCTGCGAATGCATTGTCTCAAACAAGCTATCACTGTGTTCAGTACCAACTGATCACTCTTCATATGATTGTACATTTTCTGCTCGTCTTCTGTTGGAAAGGTTACTAATTCTGTCGCGAGTTCAACAGATGTGCACATCACATACATAGTAGTAGGGTGGACGGAGTCATTTAATAAGTCTGAATTGAAGATTAAATATGCCCCGACAGAGGCCAGAGGGAAAAAACCATACCTTGTGCAAGACGAAGTCTCCTCTGTGACATGTAACTGCTGCTAAAAGCACAATCAAGACCATGTGTTGATTGACGAGCACTTATGGACAGACAGCAATCGATAACTGCGAATGCATTAACATTGTTCATTCCGAAAAGTTCGTCCATTGTACCAATGACCTAAACAAAAAGTAAAAAAATCAAAGCATGATAAAGAGAAAACGCTTACTATATTTCCACTTAAAAAATCATCGTGACCATTACAGTACAAATCGACCGGTGAACCATGTTGTGCATCTCTTGTGAAATAATCTACTCCTTTCATTATTCTTCAAATATATAGGGTAATTATTTTATAAAAAGTAACCCATGGTGAAGTCACCTAACAATGCGATATGTGACGACATTTCGAGACCCTGCTTCTCCAAATGGGCCATCCATGTGCTTCCTTGCATTCGATGGAATGTATTTTAGAGCCTCAGAAGTGCGAAGATTTTTCCTGATACGAACCCATAATATTCAATATTTAAAAAAAAACCACACAATCCTCAACGCGAACGAAATCACTCGCTCTCACTCAAGTTGGAAGGCATGTTCGGGAGAAGCCGCAATGACGAGTACATCCGGAATTTTTGCGATTGCATTTGGGAAGAGTTCAATGTTTCTGTTGTGACCGTCATAGCCACAGTTACAAGTGATCATCTTCACGATTTCTTCAACAGCCACTTCAGTAGCCAACCTGAACACTACTCATACTATAAGGGTCTTGGAACCCTGAAAGAAGCAAGCAAGGTTACTATAAAAAAACAGAGGTCTGAAATGAAAACAGATCTCTTTATTTTTTACTAAAAGTTATTTTCATTATATTGAGACCATATTTTCACTTCTGTTTCATGATAGGAACCTTGTTTGCCTATACAACAGGGTTTTTCTTGTAACAGCGAGAGAAAAAATGCTAACATGGTTGCATAACGTGAAGGAGCGCTACGGCCGCGTCCTACAGTCCACATTTCATAAATATTACTGAAGCCTTCTTCAGAGCTTGCGATATTGTATTGCAAATTGTGTATGCGAAATTTTTGAATAAATTTTTCCCGTATATCATTGATTGGTAGTTTGTAGAATTGTTCGTTAGTCGGACAACGAAAATCGATGACACTATAAAGGAAAGATGTCTTTGATTACAAATAAACATTAAGCATGCTTGCCTTTTCAAAACTGTAGCAGGTCTTGTCGGGAATTTCGGATCAACGTGCATTCTGTGAACTCCCTTCTTGTTGTTCGTGTCAAACGTCGATGGAAAGTCAAGTTTCACGCTAAATGTGTACATCCTGTATTATGGTAAAATGAGCAAAACGAAACTCGTCGTAGGTCGAGATTTCATCATCAGCAAACGCAATAATGCGTGCGCATCTCTCCTGCTTCACCGCCATAAATGCGAAATCGAAAAGCTGAAAAGAATTGCTCAAACCGCATCGAAGCTCAATAACTTCACTACATTTTTCGCACACTGAGCGTCACAGCTGCTCCTTGTGTCAATGATAATACATCCCAAATATCCGCGTTCCATAATCTACAAATAAATGCTTTTCTCTGTAATAAAAGGAAAAAAAACTCACAAGATGCGCTCGTTGGAAAGTTGTGATTAGTACATCAACATGTGTGTCCAGCCCGAACGGTGAACTACACTCCGCTAGTCCAGAGTTGGTTTGTGCACTGTATTGATATAGCCGCCCGATGGTTGAATTGAAACTCAGACGAACGGTCCACTTCACAAACATCTGTACGCGATTACTGTATGGAAAGAGAGGATACAAACACTCACTGCTCCAATTTCACACAGGGCGCTGCGGGCTGCTGCCTCGTTCGGGCATACGATCAACACCTTTTCACAATCTTCAATCGAATGAGAACGTGCGTAACGCTGCTTCAGTTTTGCATATTCCTCCGCGCCAAGCTCACGAAGCTGCTTCTCACGACGATTGCGATAGTGACACACCGCCATGAGCATTGCCTAAATTTATGCTCAACAATGCTGACGACAATATGTAAGAGGGGGGGGGGGAGAATACTTACATGTGACAACTTCATACGATGAAGTTCATTATTCTCCAATTTCGGTTTAATTATAACCACGAAATTATGGTCCAACGTCTTAGCACAATCTTCAAGCTGTTCTTTCGATTTGAAGTGGTGTGAGTTCGGAAAAGCGGACTCTATTTCAGACATGCACTTGTCTGTTTCGTATCGAGTGCTTGATGGAAGGTAAAATTTCGGAGAAGGATCTCCATTGCAAAGAACTGCCCATTTCATGACATATGAGTTTAAGGTGAACAGTAAATGCGTGCGATCGTGATCAGGCGCATTCATTGCGACTTCAAAGGTAGCTTTGCGAGGATAAATTATGGTAGGTTGAGGACGACCTTAAATTTTGATATAATATATACATATATCCTTTTTTTTAAACTAACCACGAACTGCTGGTAACCTGCATCTCTTTGTCATCGCACACGTACAAATATCAGTTTTGTTGTAGATGCTAAATGAACTAGATTTACTTTTCCTGTTTTATATAATATTACAAATTATTTCATATATTTCAGGTGACTTTAACACCCATATTTTTTAACTATTACATTAAAAATGCAAATTAATTTTTATACTTTTCACCGCAATATACATCCAGAAATAATGAAAAGCAAATGAAGGGGAAAAACAGAAACAATGGCGAACGCACAGCACAAATAAAATATTTAAATTATACATATAAGGTCAAGCAATGTCGCCTCTCTACTTATACGATTGATTTCATTACATCGTTTGCATCGTGATAGATTCAGTAGTTATCGAACTTCCTGATAAGCACAATTTACATGCAAGACAAAAGTTAAATACTGGCTCACGCACCACTTAGCGTTTCCCCGCAATTTCATTGCAGTTTCATACATCTTTCGAACACATATGTAGATTGATCAGCAGTATTCACAAGATATAGGTCATTGACGCAGGTAACATTTGCCAAAATTTCATCCTGATACGATGTCGCATTAAAAATTGTTAGTGTGGGTGTCCTCCGTACGATGATATTGAACAGTTGACTGTCATACGCTATGGTAAGCTTCCTTTCCAAGGACATATTTGTGTCTGTCAGAAGCTTGTTGGAACATAGTTTAAGGATACTCTGAAAGTAAAAGTTATTAGTAAATTTTATTAATAAGGAGGGGGGGGTCGTTACCTCAATGTGAAACTGATTAGCGACACAGAGAACTCCGACGATATTTCTGTCTAATAGTAACAATGTAAATTTTTTTCATCATATTCATAAGAACAGCAAATATACTAACGATTAATTGCTCCTTCGGTGTTTCCGTGTAGAATTTTTAGTATTGTTATGAAATCCTAAAATGAATTGCAGTTAGAAAGCGAAACGATCAATTTTTTGGAAAACCTGCACCGATGACGAAATCATCTTGTTGAATTTAATTGCAACTGTGCTGGACGAGTTGGATTCACATGAGGTGGAACATGTGCAGTTGTCCAGAATACTAGGAATGTGTTGTCAATAACCTTAATTAGCAGTATGTCGAACCATTACAACGCTCAACTAGAACGAACTGTTCTATTAGCCACTACGGTGTTATCGTCGATGACGAGTCCATAACAATTGTTATTGTTGGAAAGGTTCTTCATTGTTGGAAGAGAGCTTATTAGCGAACTAGAACATTTCGCTGCAAGGATATTTAAAAAAAAAGAGAATTTTGAAATCCCCAAACTTAAAAAAAGGAAAAATAATTCCAATGGGAGTACCGTACTTCAAATATCCGTATAAGACCAAATCCGTAAATTGTTTTGCAAATGTAAATGAGAAAATGATTATTTTTTAATCTTGATGATTTTGTTTAGTGTTGCTATATTTATTTTTTTACTTTAAAAGGCCAATTTTATTGTATTCTAATCTTACTTATACAATCTTTGGTTAAAATACAACCAATAAAAAGGTTGGATATCTTTTTTTTTAACTAGCCTAGCATACAAATAAGGGAACAACGAACCAATCAACCAGTTAAACAATTCTCATTATTTAGTTTTAAACTCTTAAACTCTTATTCTGGAAAAACACAATAAATTTGTACGATGATTCGACTACAGTTCTTGTAACAGTTAACGTGACCCATTCTCTGTCACGATGACGAATCAGCAACGACGATTGACGACGCCAATTGTACTGTAAAAAAAACCCAAATCACCCTAAAAGAAGACGTTCACGAGATGACGTTACCAATTTACGGATCTCGACGTTGGAAATAGTCGAAGTCAATTGGAAAGTATCATCGTGGTAATCGCCCATTGACTGAAGAAACGCGGACACCATCGATGCATCCTCAGTTGTAATGCGAATGAATTTAGTATGAGCGATGCATCCTTTGCCATATTGCTAAATAATATGTAAATATAAATACTTAACAACAACAAAAAGCACAATTACTTTTAGAATTGTAAGCTCACTTGGAATATCCATTTTAAACCACTATCGGTTACGTTTGGAGATGAGAGAACAACCAATCGACGATTGTTTACGCAAACTTTCAGTTCTTCGTCTCCGAACAGCTGTTGTTGTAACTTTCAGCTTATTGTGAGCAGCGATAATACCGGGTCAGTGCTGCTAAACACTTCAGAATGAACAGGGTGAGCGTGTGAACAAAATTGCGATCTCCATTCAGGTCCACCTGAGCAACAAAAAAATATTCGCCATCAGCTCAATTATTCTTGATCACCTCATAACAGAGATTGTAAATTGTTGCGGTTCTAGCTACTATTTCCATTTCTTGTTGTAGATCATGAAAAGGAACTTCAATGTTCCCCATGTTGGAAAAGTTCAGCAGAGCACATCTGTCACTCTGCAGACACGATATTTGCGACTGATATGCTGAATATATAGTAAGATAAACTCTCACACCACAGTTTTGCGCTCTATTCTACCAAACCACATGCATGCCCGCCCTACCCAGACAAGATAAGAAAAAAAAGCTAAACAGCTCATGATGTCGTTATTATATTATTACTAAAGACTAAAGAACATTATGTTACCAGCACAATTCGCAGTGTTCCACACTGGTATCTGCTGGATAACTCGATGGAAGCAAGTAATGGATGTTGACGAAGTTTGCGTCGCTCGTTCACACCAAGATACTTGTATATTTCAATGATTACATCTCGCGGTAAGCGGAGTAAAAAAATCTGGAAATAATAGTTAAAGAATGGGATTGGTTGCTTACCACTAGCTCGTTCGGAATGCTGATTTGGTTCATTACCACAGGAATAAACAATTATTTCAACAATCGGACTTCTGCAAAAAAAAAAGAAACATGTACACTCCGCACACACACACACAAACACATTTACATATTGGAAAGGAAATTATAACCTTTACAAATGACAAGAGAGGTATCGAATGGTCGTTTGAACCATCACTACGAAGACGCACATAAGTTTCCAATCACTATTAAGAATGATTTTATTATAAAGGTTGCAGTAAAGGTGCGTTTTGTGATGATATATAACTCAACAACAATAACAACAACAAGAAGAACAAAATGAAAATTGCTAAGTGTTTGTAAATGTTTAAGGGAAGTATAGTTGGAGTTGGAAATGAAGAAAACGCAACAACTAACCAGCTAGGAAAAAAACAATTAAAAGCCTGATAACAAGATGGAATTACGAATATGTATCGTCATAATTAGGGTGTTGGAAGGGTAAGCTATGAAGGGGATGTTAGAGAAAGGTGGAAGTTGTAATAAGTAAAATAACATAACACGATTTAGAAACAACTAAAGAAGGTGATCGTGAACACATCGCGAAACCACGTTTTTCTTCCATTCTCCATCGCAACCACCGCGACGGAGGTTGCGCGAGCGCAGCTGTCATCGGTGTAGTGGATGATGCGAATTGTCTTGCGGACGAAGATGGAATTTCCTCGTTCGCTCCTGGTTTTCATCTGGAACGAAAGGGGTCTCAGTACCGCTGTTTAAGAGTCACTGCTGTTTAGGCTTACTTACCTCGCACAACGTGCGCACGTTGCCAGAAGATGGTTCGAGCGAGAAGGACGAATGTCGAACTGTCCGATTGAGAAGAGGAAGTTGGAAATGTCTTGCGCCGATGACAGTCGAATGTGCACGTAGTTCATCTCGTTATGGTCTCCACGTTGGAACATCTGAAATGTATATTTTCAATCAACATCAATGCAATTGATTAAACCAAAACCTTACTCGAAGAGCCTAAGCCTAAGCCTAAGCCTAAGCCTTACCTCGAAGAGCCAGCGGAGACCGATGGAAGAGATCTGCCCATCGATAACTGATACACCTGTCGTAGGGTGCGTCTCTATGACCATTTCGAGATCTTCATCTCCAAACATCTGAACACTATATTTGAAACTGAGGTTTCAACGAAAAAAAAGAAAGAAATTATTTACACGAGATTTGGAGTAGAAACTGTTGGAAGTTATACGTCTCAGTGTGTTGTGAGCATATACGCTGTTTGACTCCGGATCCTGCACATTGTCATGATTACTTGAAATATTGGCTTACGACTTACCATATGCAATTCGATTCTGTCCACTTTCTTGTGATGGAATTGAGAAGAAACTACGGCCTCAAGTTCCTCATTAGGCACGATCGTAGGCTTTCGTTCTCTGTTCACCAATAACTGGGACTCTTGGGGGCCCTGAAAACGTTCAAAACTGTCCATAATTGTAATTCTTACATGTGCCCAAGGAAACGACCACGTTAGTACTTAGATTAACGTACGATAATCAGGATGAGCTGGGAAACATCGTAATCGAGCATTACATTCACAGCATCTCCGGAAGAATTGGGCGATAGAAGGTTCTAAAAAAAAATTTTTTTAATTGTGTATTTTTTATGAAAACTTTAAGCTAGTACCTTGGTATTCAGATGGAAATGAGTGGAGTGAGAGCATACGTTTCTTGCGCCGTCGTCAGTAACATGCATGGTTGAACGATGGAAGTATGCGAGCGAATGAGAGCAGCCTGCAAGCAAGGAAGTTTGATTAAACTAATAGAATCCACGGGCACTTTCTACAGAACGTGGGTCAGGAATTCACAGCACTGTAGAGATCGAAATTTTACTGAGGAGAGATCAGCAAAATAGCGCTTCTATAGCAAGAGGGGGGGGGGGGAAAGGCCCGTAAGAAATTTGCAGTGTTGGACGGATGGCTAAGAAATTATCGAACAAATGCGCCAAACGTGCAACGAGATTACAAAAGCTGGCAAGTTGAATGAGCGTTCGGTGAAGCGCAGCGCTACCGCAGCGAGTTAAAGAAGTTGACGCTCCCGTTCAAGTAAAATTAATCGGAAAGGAGTAGTCGTCCTTGCATATTCTGATCCTACGATCCCAATTACATGAATTGGCATATTTCAATTGACCTAAGCCCGTGCACTAGGAGCTGCACCCTCCATGGGGCGCACCAAATAATTACGCGTAAAATATAACAGTTAAAATAAATAATTAAAATAATAAGACCGTGCACGGTCAACGAACGACTGAGACTGAATGAACAAACTGTCAACAAGATGGGCTGTCTAGACATCGTAAACATACTCCGCCTCCTCATTAGAGCAACACGCGGTAAGATCAAAGAATAGGTACCATAGGCATCATAAACAAACCCCACCTCCTCACCAGATCAACACGTGCAAAGATCAAAGTATAGATACACAAGACATCGTAAACGCACTCCGCCTCTTCACCAGATCGAAAATCCAAAGATTGCGTAAACACGCCCCGCCCCCCCCCCCTCCACATGTCCTCGATAAACGGGATTTTGCCGATTTTCTTGAAAACTGATGATCTTATGATGATTTTGCAACTTTTAAGCAAAGTGAATTCAACGACTTTGAGCTAAGTTATAAAAATCTCAGAAAACCCGTGTAAACAACACAAAAAGAGAGGTATCGAATGGTCGTTTGAACCATCACTACGAAGACGCACATAAGTTTCCAATCACTATTAAGAATGATTTTATTATAAAGGTTGCAGTAAAGGTGCGTTTTGTGATGATATATAACTCAACAACAATAACAACAACAAGAAGAACAAAATGAAAATTGCTAAGTGTTTGTAAATGTTTAAGGGAAGTATAGTTGGAGTTGGAAATGAAGAAAACGCAACAACTAACCAGCTAGGAAAAAAACAATTAAAAGCCTGATAACAAGATGGAATTACGAATATGTATCGTCATAATTAGGGTGTTGGAAGGGTAAGCTATGAAGGGGATGTTAGAGAAAGGTGGAAGTTGTAATAAGTAAAATAACATAACACGATTTAGAAACAACTAAAGAAGGTGATCGTGAACACATCGCGAAACCACGTTTTTCTTCCATTCTCCATCGCAACCACCGCGACGGAGGTTGCGCGAGCGCAGCTGTCATCGGTGTAGTGGATGATGCGAATTGTCTTGCGGACGAAGATGGAATTTCCTCGTTCGCTCCTGGTTTTCATCTGGAACGAAAGGGGTCTCAGTACCGCTGTTTAAGAGTCACTGCTGTTTAGGCTTACTTACCTCGCACAACGTGCGCACGTTGCCAGAAGATGGTTCGAGCGAGAAGGACGAACTGTCGAACTGTCCGATTGAGAAGAGGAAGTTGGAAATGTCTTGCGCCGATGACAGTCGAATGTGCACGTAGTTCATCTCGTTATGGTCTCCACGTTGGAACATCTGAAATGTATATTTTCAATCAACATCAATGCAATTGATTAAACCAAAACCTTACCTCGAAGAGCCTAAGCCTAAGCCTAAGCCTAAGCCTTACCTCGAAGAGCCAGCGGAGACCGATGGAAGAGATCTGCCCATCGATAACTGATACTCCAGATCACGCAACACACTCATGTTGCTGATGTTGAGAAAGCCTTTTTGCAAGTGAAACTCCATCCCTCTCAGCGAAACATGCTGCGGTTTTTGTGGATTAAAGACTTGGATAAGCTGGTTAATCAACAGAGCATTCTTGTCCTTAGATTTTGTGTGACTCCCTTTGCAGTGAATGCTAGTCCCACTCTACTGAGCAAAGTGATCACTCATCACATCAAAATGAGCAGCAAGAATTTCGATCCAAATCTCATTCACCAATTGCTTTCCAACATTTACGTTGATAACGTCATTATCAATGTAGATCATGCCTCACCGACCATGTATACTCAGTCTAAGAATATTTTCAAAACCATGTCGATGAATCTTAGAGAGTATGCTTCCAACGATCAATCATTCAATGAAATCGTGCATGAGTCCGATCGATCCAAGGATGAATTCCAGAAACTTCTAGGCATTTTGTGGAATGTGAAAACGGATCAGTTGTCCATAAAGATACCCATCTCTGAAAAGAAAGAGAAGGTGTCTAAGAGATCAATGCTTAGTACTGTTGCGACTCCATATGACCCTCTAGGATTACTCAACCCTCTCATTCTTCCACCACGGTTAACCATACAGAGTCTGTGGAGGATCCCACTCAAGTGGGATGAGACTGTTGATGATTCCATTAGGGACACCTTTCACGAGCAGATGAGAGACTTAGAGAATTTCAACCTTTCCATCAATCGATACAATCATCTCTCAGAATCCAATGAAATCACTCTAGTCGCATTCAGTGACGCGTCCAAATTGGCTATGGCCGCGTGCGTTTACAATTGGTCATCCAATACTAGTCCTACTCTTCTCATCTCAAGAACTAGATTAGCACCCATCAAGAGTAATTCCACCATTCCAAAGATGGAGGTCGACTCTCTTGTAATGGCCCATTCTCTCGTTCGATACACAGTAGAAGCACTTCGCAAGGAATTCCCAAATAAGCCCATTCATGTGTACTTTTACTCAGACTCAGCGGTGGTGCTCCATTGGTGTAAACCCGAATTTTCGAAACAATTAGGCATTTTTGTGACTAATCGAGTTAAGTCAATTCGTGACACTCGTGACGAGCTTACCAACTTCCGACCATTGACGTACCATCATCCACGTCATGTACGTAGTGAACACAACCCCGCGGATCACGCTACTCGTGGCATGACTTCCAAGGAAATGAACAATCCAGCGCATCAATGGTGGACTGGGCCAGAGTGGTTAAAGTACGATCCAAACTCGTGGCCGAATGAGGATTTGTCCTCCCTTCAGTGCCCATCAATCGATTCATTCCCCATTGCCATTCGTTCTGTATCATCATGTAGCAATTATCATCTTCTGAACGATGTCGTTGGAATCGACATATGAAATATCGCGTATAAAACCGTTTCTTGGTTTCGGCATTAAGTAATCCTCAGCACGATCGATCAAATTCTGAACAATTTTTTTAACATCAAACATTAAAATTTAAAAAAAAATACCAGACGAAAGTCCGACATTAATCTGAAAGAATGATGACCTTCTTCAGTCCTCTTCGTATCGAATGCCATCTGAAACTTAGTGCAGTTATATATATACTAGTTAACGATAACTACCAACCTGCTAACAGCAAAAGTAAAACAAACCAGGAGTTCGAGTAGAGCATTCTTCGCTATTGCGGTTGGAATTAGCTAATGAGAACATAGATACCGGAAAAAAATGAAATAAAGAAGAAGTAAATGTAATTGTCAAATATTAAAAAATGGCATTTGTACCATTGCTTGCTACAAAACAGAATTCATTCAGTTAAGCATTTTAGTCGACATTTTATCACATTGATTTAAAATCAAAGAGAGATAGAGAGAGAGAGAAAGAGAGATATTATCATCAGTTTAACTCCAGCAGTCGTTCAAACATAATTCCTTTTGTCGTATGAGAAAGAACTTCATATATCGAAGATTCCTGAACGGAATATAAATCCTTAAATGATCGTTTTAGCCACTCCTAAACTTACTTTTATTAGTTGGAAATCGTTGATAGTCGTGAATTTCGATAAACAGTGCTCCTGATGCTGTGTTGTTTAATAGGTAGGAATAATGGTACAATGCTCACTAGAAGCCTGAAGAGCTCATGCTTATCAGAGATACTGAGCTTTTCTGTGATGAGAAATGCATCCGACGCGATAACGTAATCCTCAGCACGGTCAATCAAACACTAAACAAGATAGTATATTTAAAAAAAATATGTGGCAAGTGTACGCTGACCTCAATCCGGAATCGATTACCCAATTCAAGCAAGTATTCCGCAGAATCATCTGAAAAATTCTACAGAATGGTACGGTGCTCTCGTTAGCACTGAACCTGTGATAAGCTTTCGTGAATTGTACAACACTCCCAGCATTTCGACGAACTGCTAAAATATAATGAAGCATTATACCTTAATTTTATTTCAACGAGCCTCTTTCTTCACGTTTTCCAATGCGAATTCCTTCTGATATTTATCCACAACATCTCCATAGAACATTTCTTTGAAGACGGTGGAATGAATGGCGAGCATCGAAAGCGAAATGTTAGTTAGGTATGGCGCCTGGCATGTGAAAAAAATATACCTGCTTGCTCGCATACACTTTTCTTCCTTCCATAATCAATGCAACGTCGTGGTACGATTCCTTAGAAATCGTAAAATCGATGTACGGAGCATACCTGACATATCAGAAGGGAAATATCTACAAACAAACAAACCTGACTCCTTTAATGTTGGAAATCCAGAACCGAATTTCGCAGATAGTTTTATTGTTGTCGTTATTGAAACCCTGCGAAGGTAACTTTTAATGGGGAAAACGCTGCTCCCTTCCGTCCTCGTATCGTAAACGCTAAGCACCTTTGACCAATTGAAGATGTCTTTCCAATTCGCTCCAGTGCCATGAATGTGCCAATCATTTATATCTTCATGTGTGAGACGGTGGAAATCCTGAAAAAAATGACTTTACAACAGAGGACATATTCGGTTATTGATTACAGTAATTACGATGTTCTCCTTGCTGTCACTATTGAAAATGGTCAGTTGTGCCTCCGCATCAGCCGACCAGGGATAACCTGATTGGACGCCTTGCATCCGGTAAAAGAAAGAAAGAACGTGACTGTACTCATAACATCTTGAAAATCCCACCATCCTTAAGATAACAATAGTTATGTTGATTTAACATCGCGTACAAAAACCGTACATTGAAATTCCTTTCATTTCAATTGCCGATGACCGCGGCCAAAAGCGATCCACTTCATAATGAATAATGCCATCTGCAGTTGAAATATTTACTTCATGCACATTACGTGCGACACATGATTAGACCAACCTGGAGGTCGTTTATTTCCAGTTTCCACGCTATGTAAACTGTTGGAAACGTTGGACGACGACATTCCTAAAGTGACATGAGAAGAATCATGTAAACGCAGATTTTTTAAAAGAAATATCAAAGTGGTCGTTTAAACCACGAGCAAGAAACACACGAGTATTTGTTAGGAAGAACAAGAGCATTTATCAATGTCAAAGTGTTAGATATGTTGGAAAAAAACAGCAGGTAAAGGTAGTGGTAAGTAGTTAGTTCCGGTTAAACAATGGAAATCGAAACTAAAACGAAAGAAACCAGATTCGTTCCAAAACAACAATGAACTGTGAATCACTTCTCAATTGCTTCTAACAGTCAGAAGCCGTTCGAATAGATGGCCCTTAACTTCGGCAGGTAGAGCGCAGTAAATAGGAGAATCCTAAATACGTATTAACATGTTATGCTTCATGTGCAATCCTTAACCTTGATGTTGACAAAGTCATCCTTTGTTTTGAGTTGAGAAAGGCAATGTTCCTAAAATTATTTCGCAATAAGCGTATAAAAGAAATATCAAACAATGGAAAACATATACTCACTCGTAGTCTGAATAGTTTATGTTGATGTGACATCAACAGCATCATCGATATGGTAAATGAGTTGGAAGCAATAAGAAAATCTTCAGCGCATCCTATCGCACACTAAACGTACGTGACAAAAACCTTCTGTAATGGTGGGGAAAAGGCAACCTGAATCTGGAATTGATCGCCAATCTTGAGCAGATATTCAACAGAATAAACTGCAATTTATTTACTTTTTTTAAAATCTACACTCATCCTTTGCTCAACCTGTGATCGGTTTCCATGAGTACAGAACATGAAGCATCTCGAGAAACTCCTGCGATTATACTAGTTGTTGCACAATAATATAGATGAGAAAAGCACCATTCTATTCACATTTTCCAATGAAAATTCTTTCTGCTCCTTATTGACAAAGTCTCCATAGAACATTTCTTTGAAGACGGTGGAATGAATAGCGAGCATCTATATGTTAAATGTTAATTGATGTATCACGCACGTCTGCATTAGGAAGTAATACCTGCTTGCTAGTGTATATTTTCTCTCCCTCGATCACCAACGCGACATCGTGAAATGGTAAATTAGAATCCGAAAAGGTGACGAAATTTGAAGTTCTGATGAAGTGTTGTTATTGATGAGTTGATTAGGTAGATGTGTCAAAAAAGGGCTCGAAATGAAACAAAATAGACACACCTCATTCCCTTAACATTGGAAAGCCAGAATCGAAATTCAACGGTAACGTTGTCATTACTCATGAATCCCTGGAAATATATCGTAATATTTAATGTCGATACGATTCTCACCAAAGCATTATCAGTTATATGACTCCAATTCATATCGCTGCCACCAACGACCCACCACTCCTTATCAGCATAAGAGAGATGCATTGAATCCTAAAATAATAAGGAATATGAATGTCACTGTTACGTTAACTATGAGTCGCACCTTTAGAATGAAGTTCTTACTGCTATCCACATTCAATACGGTGACTTCTAAATCTGCATCGGCCGACCACGGGTGCGATTCACAAAGGTCGCTCAGCCCATACATAAGTTGGAACGAGGCGCCCCGGTCTTCGATCATTGCATCACTACAATTACAAATATGCAATTAAATTAAACTTACAAAAACGTACAAACGTATTCCTCCAATATCAACGTCGGAAGTTCCAAACCAGCGACTGTCCAATGTCAGTGTCATAATTCCATCTGACGTTAGCATGTATTGAAATGGAAGTAACATTAACACTACAGCAATACCTGGAAACCTTTTGATCTGCTCCTCACTAGCAGCACATACAAAGGGAACTGCGTGTGAATGGAACATTCTAAAATAATAAAAAAAAACAAAAATTGAATAGACAATGTTGAGGTACACGTAATACACGCAGTTCTAAATGTAAGTAGATAATGAGGCGCTCTGATTTCAAACAGGTATTCGAAGCATAATCTCTTCCATTAATTAAACGTATTCATCACCAGTTCAATTAAGTACCTAGAAACAATAGCAACAACGACGAAGGGTAAACGGTGAAAATTATGTTAAACAGCAAGGCAGGCGGTGAAGATGAAGATATGGAATTCGAATGAATTGATAGTTGGAATAGTTGGAAATAATGCAGAGAGATTTAACTCCTCATAGTAACAGCAAGCAGCTTCTCGAACAGGAGACCCTTCATTTCCGCAGATAGACCATCGTACTTCGCAGAGACCTACATCAAACGAGTCATTAATGCGCCGTTCAAACACAAGCCGCTAACCTTTACATTCACAAAATCATTTCTTGTCTTGAGCGCGGAGAGACAAGATTCCTGAAATGTACGCGTACTGAAGAGGCACGTATTAACAACAACCCTCTCACCTGCAGTCTGAACAGTTTATACTGCTCGGAAGTGCGCAGTTTCGCCACGTTGGAAATATGGTTCGAAGCGATGTAGTAGTCCTCCGCACGCTCAACCAAGCACTAAATACAGCTTTGATAACCGATTGGAGCAAGCTACAACCTGGATCTGGAAGCGATCTCCGAGGGCGAGCAAGTAATCGACCGAATCAGCTGAAATATTCATTTTGTCTCATCGTGTTATGGACGAATGAGTAACCCGTGATCGGCTTCCAGGAGTAGAGAACTTGAAGCATCTCGAGAAACTCCTGGGAACATCATTTGCACCGCAACACTATAAACGCGGATATTACCTCTTTATTCACATCGTTCAGTGGAATCTCCTTCGCGTCCTTCTCAGCGAAATTTCCGTAAAGCATTGCATTGAAAACAGGGGAGTGAATAGCGAGCATCTTAACGTGAAATGAACTGTGTGCTCATTTCAGGAACAAATGGTTACCTGTTTGCTAGTGTGCACTTTCTGTCCTTCGATCACCAACGCGACATCGTGATACGGTTCGTTGGAATTCGAATATTCGAGGAAATGAGTGGATCTGTTCAATATTCAATATAGTATTGAGACGACTAATTTCCCAAAAAAGCAGCAATAGTAAATAGACACGACACACCTCATTCCCTTAACATTGGATAGCCATAGACGAAGTGCAAATGTAACTCGACCGTTATTCACGAAACCCTTGAAATATAATTTCATTTTATTTGATTGGCAAGTTAAAATTTCCATGACAAACCACTTCTCACCCTAAACCACTCCTCCTCAACGATATCACTCCACCTTCTGTGAGCTCCACCGACCACCCATCTAACTTGGTTATCATAAGAAAGACGTTGGAAGTCCTACAAAAAAAAGTACGATAGTAAATGTTATTAAGGAAACACTCACCTTTCCAAGCAATTGCTTGCTGCCGTCGGCATTCACCACTGTTACTTGCACGTGCGCATCCGCCGACCATGGATAGCTAACTTCGTCGTCACACAGTCTGTACTTGAGACAAAGAACGGTGTTGTCGTGTCCTTCGAAGGTCCTTCGAAGTCCTTCGAAGGTTGCGATACTACAATTAAAATTCATTGTTTAAATCAGAATGAAATTTGTAATGCATGTGCAAGTATATGTAAAATATACAAAACGCACAAGAATAATCCTCCGATGGAAGTAGTTGAAGAGCCGATCCAGCTGCTATCGACCGATAATGTCATAGTGGCATCTTAGATGAACGTGAATGGGTTGGTTACTTTCACGAATTTCATTAACATTACCTGGAGATTTTTCGAAGATTTCCTCTCCAAAGCAATCGTCTTCTGTTCCAAATGCGAGGCTTGGACTACGGGAAGAGAGCATTCTTAAATATTACTTTTTTCATGTTTAAGGAAACAAATAAACTATAGGAGGGAAGGGAAGGTTAAGTACCATCAGAAAGGCTTAACAACCATTACTGAGAAACAAACAAATCACCGTGAAAGAATATGTTTATTGAACTACGGAAAATGATCAACACGTGATACTGGGGAAAATGATCAACAGCCACAACATAAATAACACATTAAAAGTTCTCAGTTAGCACTAGGTTGGAAAGAGAGGGAGAAGAGGAGGTATCAACGAAAAGGGAAACGTAAAATGCAGGTATGGTATTAAATAATAAATAACACGAGGGAAAAAGACGAATGATGTAAGGGCGATGGAAATTAGAATGTCTATTTGTTGATGATGGCAAAGAACCAACGCTAATAATAATAAAAAAAACAACAACGAAGGATAATAGGTGGAATTTACGTTAAAAAAACAACAAAAGGCTGTCGAAATTAAAGAAAATTACGGAATGAAGTGCAGATGAATGGATAAATAGTTGGAATGGTAGTAGTTTGCAAAAAAAAAAAATACAACACGAGGCGTAATTGTGTGGTAAATCTAATGGAAAAATTTAACAGTGATCAGCTCCGGTTCAAAGGAGCGACGAGTGAGCGAAATTTCGATTTTGAAGTTGCTGTTCATTTCGTGAAGATTGTAGTACGTGTGAGAATCCTTAAATTAAAAACATTTTTTTTAGTTTTTAGTTCAAACATTTCAAAAAAAAAGTGAATGAAATCTGCTTACACTGTTCACAATCAAAGAAGAGAATTGAGGCACAAACTCGGACGTGTTGGAGTTATATGTACCTATCCCGTTAAAGAAAGCGATGAGATGAATCTTTTTGATTCCTTGTAATGTGATGGAAGAAGTCAAGATCCCGATCTGTCGGAACGACATGGCCTGCAAACAGATCAAGTATTATTATTTCTTTTTGTTTCTGAATTTTACTCACGTTGTACAACAATAAAAGGCCTTTATCACTGACACGACTGTCATCGAAAAAGATGTGCTTCTTGTTGGAAGTAGAGAGAAGATCAGTGAGATCACTGTCTCTCAGCTTCTGCAATTGGATGAGAGTTAAAATCGTGTTACACCAAAGGAAGACGACACAAAATTTAAAAAAAAAATTGAAATATTGTTTTTTTTTAAAATAACTCACAACACTATTCGAAACAATAAGCACTTCACATTCGATTAAAGCCACCGCGCGAATGGATACTTGGAAATCGTGAGAAGTTGGAAGGAGCGATGATGAGGCCTGAACGGTGCCAAGTAAAATAAAAAATTAACTGGATAAATGAGTAAGACGTACTCGAAAAGAGACAGCTTGAATAGTTGTGTGCTTGTTCAGGTCGATCATTTTATCGTACGCTCCCTTGTCCACTATCCACTTCCTTGAATCATTGCGTTGGAATTGGAACATCATTTTCCGATTGAACTGAAATAGGCTGGGTATTTATTCCCGATAGCTTTAGGTAATAAATATATTGTAAAATTGTGCACACAAATCATCCATCCATGTGCATGGCTAGCCTGTGACATGTATGGGAACATGTGCCACGTATTTTTTGTTCTATTTACGTTCAATTGCGAAACTCAATTGCGTCATTTACAACATCACATACCGCCTTAATCTTGAGAGTGTCTACAACACACTCCTCCTCGCGATCAACCATATCAAGCATCGCAGACATTCCACGCAAATTCATGCGATCAATCGGGTGTATGTATTTGTACACTATACGCAGCGGAACGTATGGGACCGCAAGCAGTGGGAATGTATCCGCGTTCATGACCTGAGAAAAAAAAGGTTATCAGCAGAGTGCTTCACGACAGTTAAGTAATACCTTTTGATGGATGAAAAGTATAAAAGGTGGAAGGACGTGAAGATGGAAATAAAGTAGTTGGAAACGGAAGATTCAGTTGGAAAGAAAGCAATGTAAGATCTGCAATTGAAACTTGTACAATCAATAATTAGAATAATATAAGTCTTTATTTTAAGAGAAATGACGACATGAGTAATTCAATAAAAATATCGTCAAACCCGCAACGCGACCGCAGCGTCGATACGCACAAGACAAGGTTTTTCTTATCGGAAAATGAATAAATCGGTTTTTCAAAACGGACCCTATCAGTATCTAAAAGCGAGCGACGACGATGTGGTCTATCATTGGAAAAATTTTCCTATTTGAATTAATTGTTCTCGCTATTGCAATTCCGGAAAATTTTCTAATAAGAGAGCGGTACACAAGAGAGAAAAAAAAGAGAATAATGGAACCGCGACGTGCCGCGACGCAAACCGCGACGCAAACCGCGACGCGAACCGCGACGCGTACAAGCATTACTGTAAGTCAAAAATTGACATGTGGATCAGGAACTGGTTTTATAACTGGAATTATTATTTGTACGAATTCGCATTCGTCACGAATTCGTCAGTATTCTAATGGATTCAATTGGATTCAATATATTATTTTCAATTGGAAATGACCAAATATGGATTAATTCGAATAATTGTGATGAAAAGGTAGCTATAGTTTCCACGAAATTCACTAAAGGCGCGTTTAAAAAAAAAACCATTAAAAATAAATCCTAGTTGCACAGCACATGTACTAAATGTGTACAGTAAGTAAATAAAAAAATTGACAGATATGAATGCAAGGTTTCGAACCTTCACCATCAAAAAGCCAAGAAAAAACGTTGTTCAAACATTAACAGTTAAGTTTATGCAAAAAAAGAAATGACCGGCAAAAAAAAGAATAAAATGCCACAGACAAATGGACATGGTGAACGTTCAACAAGATTGGAGGAAAATAACCCCAGAATATTCATCTGTAGCATTGTTTCCGATTAGAAGTTTGATAGATTGTCATAACAACAAAATTAACAATAGAATGACCGTTACACCATCTAAAAAATAGTCGAAAGTACGTTGGAAGGAAAAAAAACAACACAAAAAAAACAAAGAAGCAACGACACAGAAAGCAACCATACAGAAAGATACAGAAAGAACACAGAGATGGAACGAATGAATGAATAGTTGTAATGAATGTGAATGGATGAATTGATAATAATACAAAAAGATTTAATTCCTCATAGTAACAGCAAGCAGCTTCTCGAACAGGAGACCCTTCATTTCCGCAGATAGACCATCGTACTTCGCAGAGACCTACATCAAACGAGTCATTAATGCACCGTTCAAACACAAGCTGCTAACCTTTACATTCACAAAATCATTTCTTGTCTTGAGCGCGGAGAGACAAGATTCCTGAAATGTACGCGTACTGAAGAGGCACGTATTAACAACAACCCTCTCACCTGCAGTCTGAACAGTTTATACTGCTCGGAAGTGCGCAGTTTCGCCACGTTGGAAATATGGTTCGAAGCGATGTAGTAGTCCTCCGCACGCTCAACCAAGCACTAAATACAGCTTTGATAACCGATTGGAGCAAGCTACAACCTGGATCTGGAAGCGATCTCCGAGGGCGAGCAAGTAATCGACCGAATCAGCTGAAATATTCATTTTGTCTCATCGTGTTATGGACGAATGAGTAACCCGTGATCGGCTTCCAGGAGTAGAGAACTTGAAGCATTTCGACAAACTCCTGAGAATACCCATTGTTTGACAATATTGTGAACTAACATCCAACCTTCCGAGCCACATAATTCAGTGGAATCTCCTTCGCGTCCTTCTCAGCGAAATTTCCGTAAAACATTGCATTGAAAACAGGGGAATGAATAGCGAGCATCTTAACGCTAGATGTTACTCACAATTATTTGGTCAGCAAATGGTTACCTGTTTGCTAGTGTGCACTTTCTGTCCTTCGATCACCAACGCGACATCGTGATACGGTTCGTTGGAATCCGCAAAGTCTAAGAACTGCATATGTCTGGAAAAAAATTGCTAAGATATGTACTTCCTAAATTACAGCAGACTCGCCTGACTCCATTCACGTTGGAAAGCCATATCCGAATTTTGATTGTAATTCTGTCGGAAGTCATGAAACCCTTGAACAAAATTTGTTTTAGCGGAAATGCATTGCTCCACTTCCGGAAAACTTTGACGTTATCTTACCACGTGCTACTACATACCTTCGAAACGTCAACCAAATCACTCCAATTCGTGTGAGGGCCACCGACTTCCCATTCGTCGCTATCGCATTCGTGTGTAAGATGATGGAAGTCCTGGAAAAAAATCATAGTGATATTAAATGTAGTCGGAAGCGCACGCGCTCACCTTGATAACCAAATTCTTGCTGCTGTCTGCATTCAATACGGTCATTTCTAACTCCGCATCGCCCGACCACGAATATGTGGTACCCTCATCGATCAATCCGTAAAGAACTTGGAAAGAGGTGCCCATTTCGTCGAAAGCGGTAAGGCTGCAATTAATTTCACAATTATCAGTCAAATAATCCAAATTTAATATGTCAAATGATAGAACACGAATACTTACCTACACATAACGGACATTGTAAACAAGACAGAGAAAAACTCACAAAAATAATCCTCCAATGTCCACGGAAGAAGTGCCACTCCAGTTGCTATTCATTGAAAAGAGCATAGATCCATCTGCAAATACTGTAGTGTATGGTCTGCATAACGAGGTAGTGCACCGCAATATGTAACAAGTTAGTTATGGGAGCGATATTCATCGGGGAAAAGGTTGCAATTGGTAGGTAAAACTCACCCTTCCCTCAAAAACAAACGAAATAACCTGGAACTCTATCCTTCATGCCCTCGTCCATTGAGCAGATATCGACACCGTGTCTGAGGTCTTTCGTTATTGAAGTAAAGGAAAAATGGTATGATAAAGCGGAAACCGAAAGAGCCAAGAAAAAAGTATCGGAATCGGCTCCAACCATTATTAACAAGAAGCAGGCAAATTAAAGGACAAAAATAATAAAATAAAACGTTTATCATAGGTTGGAAGGAGAGAGAAAAATTTCGCTTCTGAAACATCGACACCAAAACAACACAACCAACATCATTACAAAAAAACACAAAAAAAACAAGTAGCAACAATACAAAAAGATTTAATTCCTCATAGTAACAGCAAGCAGCTTCTCGAACAGGAGACCCTTCATTTCCGCAGATAGACCATCGTACTTCGCAGAGACCTACATCAAACGAGTCATTAATGCACCGTTCAAACACAAGCTGCTAACCTTTACATTCACAAAATCATTTCTTGTCTTGAGCGCGGAGAACTACGGAAAATGATCAACACGTGATACTGGGGAAAATGATCAACAGCCACAACATAAATAACACATTAAAAGTTCTCAGTTAGCACTAGGTTGGAAAGTGAGGGAGAAGAGGAGGTATCAACGAAAAGGGAAACGTAAAATGCAGGTATGGTATTAAATAATAAAAAGACGAATATGACGATGGAAATTAGGAGGTCCATTTATTGATGATGGTGCGCTCGAATGAGAGTGCCTAAAGTAATTAATAATTCTTTAAATTCAGAATCGTTCCTTTCCAAAAATATATATTTCCAATTTTAATATTTATTTATTTCCTGACACTCTGGAACAGTACCTGTTCATTGCAGGGAATGGTAAGAAGGTTCTTGAACTCCTCAATAATCAGTTTGCGTTCTGCATCGTATTCATTCAACGTGGACTCCGAAATAGCATCCCACGCTTGAATTAAATATGTACTTGACATGTCGACAAGAGATGCTCACGTTTGAGTGCAATGTTGGAAATGGAAATACCATCACGCCCTTTAATTTCAACATAAGCAAAGACGGAGCGACGTTTATGCCGAATTCTGAAAGAATAAAAATTGAAGTCAAACCAAGCACTATAGCAATGCACGCTCACAAATGTCCTCCCTTTCCAACAGCAAGGAAGGTGCAAGCTTGGTGCAATGTGATGGGATCGATGGCTCCTGAGATCATAATATAAGAAAATGGAAAACGACATAAGTCACCTCGTCTGAATCGTCCATTCTGAACCACTCTGAGGGTGTGATATCGACCATATTCTCGTTCATCCGTTTCTTCACACCAATGTCCAATCTCATTATCGGGCAGAATGACATAACCAGCTAGCATGAAGCAAGGCATTTTTTTTTGTAATTTTACAAAAGGCACGATATATAATTTACCTATGGTGTAGTAATAAATGAATGTGTTACAGCCAACATGCCTGAACAACACATTCGATGAATGCATCGTGAGGAGTGCTGAAGAATAAAATGGTAGAACTAACATTGCGTAGCAACTTTCTGAAAGCAACTCAACAAACCTAGCAACAGCTTTCTCCCATCGTCATTCAAACTCAAACTTTGAGAACTAATGGTGTGTCTGTTGATGGAAGGATCGAGGATGCTCGAATTGATAATGCCATTATTTCTAAGATAATGTTCAATGTAATATCGAATCCTCATCACTTCACCAACACCTGAGAATGATGATTAGTGTTCATTTAATGAATTGGAAAACAAATACCTCCGTCGTTTGTGTACAGACGCTTGAAGCAATCGGAATCACAGATTGTAGCTCCCGCATCAGGAACCACCCAAAAATTGCCAATAAAGCAATGTGAGCGAAAGAGAGTTGGAAGTACAGCTCCAACAGAAGCACGTAATGAAGCGTGCTGTAGATAACTGAAAAAAAAATTTTTTTTTAATTAAAGTAAAATTATTTTTTTAAGGTAGTCACGATGTCAGCAAATCAGCAATGGCAATGGAATCGCCGACTCCTCGATAAGAACTCGGGAAGGTATTCGGACTGTTCGATCCATAAGCTAACGATCTACTCTCCATTTCCATTTGGAATCTGCAAAAAAATACAAATAGCCTCATAAATCATATTCGGAATCAATAGCTCACATTTCAATAGGTCCGTAACTAGCTCCTTGCGTATGCCACCACTTGTCATAATTCACAAACTGAAAATGAAAATAAAGCAATTCTTGAGAATGTGTGATAAGCAAATTCGTTACGTTAACATTGGCCATCCACTCCGAGGCAAGCATAACAGCATGTGCACAAATTCCGAGATTAATTCCTGCGAGAAAGGTTGATTATCGTTAGTGACCGATACGAGTGAATATGCACCTTGAATGACAAATTCGAAGAACCATAACGGCGCTTGCACGTTAAGCAATTCATTGAGACGTTCGTGCATATCCTGCATTGAGTAAGAAATACTAAAATGTGTCTAAAACACGCACACTGTGTACCTGAGATGTACTGGAGCCTACAAGGACATCTTCCAGTTCATCAACATGCGTCCTCACTTGCTCATTGATGGATGCCTAAAATGTATTTGATACAATAATTGTCAGTATCTTGTAAGCATCCCCCCAACCACTTGTTTCACTTCTTGTTCAGTCTCCTGAGTTGCTCGTTCCTCAACATTAGATACTTCTGGTACACGATGTGCATGTTGCAAACTCCAAACAGCGGAGCGAATATTGCCAACTTCCTGAAACGATATAGGTTGTCTTGACGCAACATTACGGCACTCACGATGGAAAGCGCGTCAACCTTGTCCTCTAACGATCGTACTTTCAACTGCTCTTCCTTTGTTCCATCCTCATCACATACATTGATTGAGCACCGAATTCCAGAACGTCTTATTAGTTGCGCTTAATACACTCTTCGCTTCGTTGGTACATACATCACAACCCACCCATTGTGATGTAGTCGCCGTCCTTCTCAGATCTTGCTCGACAACCACCAATGAACTGCAGTAGATAAAGAAATACACAATGAGAAAACAAAACGAATAATAGCTTACTTACGTAGAATGGAATAAAATTGGTGGAAGAACTTTCACTATGTAGCATAGTTTTTTCCATCACTGACGGGAAAAATAAGAAGGTTCCTAAAGTTCATGAGGCTCAACCAAAGTACGTTATCGTTTATTTAGATATTGCGGCTCTGATTGTAGACAGACACATTACATCTCTCAATAATATTTTTCTCACATCTTTATCAAATCAACATTAACAACATTAGCAAACATCAACAAACATCAAAATTAACAATGGTGCCAACAACATTTCTATTTCTTTTTTTTTAACACATCACTCTACTTCATTCATTAACACAAGTGAAGCTCACCAAGATGGAAAATAACGAAATGAGCGAGTGACGAAATGGTCTAAACGTAATAAAATTTAACAAAAAAAGTGGGCCATTGGAAGGGATTACGAATCAGCGAGACTTCCGTGTTGGAATGTGACGCTGTGTCTTTAAGATGGAAAGTAGTCCGAAACGGATGGAGAACCTTAATATCGAATTAACATTTAACGTACAATGAATCTAAACATTCAGCTGAATCAAATATCACGATCACCCACCTTCTCAACAGTAATCGACGTGGAATGCGGCGTAAATGTAGACGCAGCAGCATCATACATTCCAATCTGCTCGAGAAAGGCACTTGCGGTCACCGTGAGCTTTCCTTCGAACGTGATTGACTTGAAGCGATTGCGACGCAGTTCCTCCGTTGCAATTGACTAAGAACGAAAGAAAATTAGACTGTACGCCAAAGGTGCAAGTGTGCTCACATCGTACACCCATTTCAATCCTGCACCAGTGATATTTGAATCAACAAACGAAATGTGCTTGTGGTTCGACGTAACGAGAAATTTAGCAATGTCGTCGTCCCTCGCTCGCTATAATTATTGGAACCATTCATGCGAAATGCAACCAAAAATATACAAGTGACGGGAACAACAACAACAACAACACTAAAAAAAAGCTTCAATATATATATATACTTACAACTGTTCCAGACACGACGAGGTGCTCACAGCTAAGAATTCCAATAGCTTTCACCGCTATATCAACTTTATAAGAAGTTGGAAGAATTAGAGACTGCGCCTGAATGTAGCTTGTTTCTCACTGCCCAAACAACACAATTTCACACACAAGACCTATAACAAATACCCGTACTCTCAGAGTAATGGTGTGAATCAGTGAGTATTCATTGATGTGGACCATTTCTTCAAAAATGCCCTTCGACAACTTCCAAGTGCGTCCGTCGTTTCTCTCGAATTCTATCAATAACTCGTGACGACGCTGAAATGTAAACGTTCAAATTTAGACATGAAATAATGCAAACTTACCACTTTCACTCTGAGGTGATTCACAACGTATTTGGTGTGACGTTCAACGCCTTCAAATACTGGAGACATTCCACGAAGAGTCTTACGGTCCGTTGGATGAAGATATCCATAGACATTGCGAAGTGCCACGTCAGGCAAAGACAATAGCCACATGCCCTCAGGAAACATGTCAGGAACCACCTGAAGAATAGTAGGAATTAAGCATTTGTTTGCAATACACTTTGTTCACCTTTTGCAAATGATCTGCAAGAGGGATGGAATAGAAGAAAGATGGAAACTCCTTTAAATGGCAAAATAGAGTCCGGTTGGAAGAAGTGTGTCTGCAATTGCGAGTCTGCATTGAGCGAATGCAGGATGTTTAAGAGACAGATACAATGCAAGGCAATCAACCTTGAGAATAGATAAAGACACGCACCAGCACATCGCAAGAAGTTTGCTTTATAATGGAAAACAATTAACACACAATGACCGGTGATGAGTATTTATGATTCAATTGAAATAATCATCATCTCCATCTTCAATAGCCAACTTCTTGAATTCAGTAAGCACTTTAGCCTCATTTGCATCACCTGATGATCGATGATCACCGTCACTCGCAATGGGAGTCACGTAGATAGCACGATTCTTGTATTTCCTTTAAAAAAAAATATATATATATATATAAAACAAAACTGACCCAATCATGTTCAGCTCGATCAGCGTAACACGACATTCTGCTCCCTCTTCAGGCGCCTGTGATCAACAGTACTGTAGGGATGAATCGCCAATTACACAAACCACTCCTCTCGAAAAGTCGATGGAAGTAGCAAACGCCGTAACACCATCCTTATCAAGCAGCGTATAGAAGTCGTTAGCGTTGGAAGCACAAGTCACGACCTTCTTTACCTTAATTATACCTCAATATGAATAGCACGATACGAGCGAGCAAACCACCCATCCTGCCGACATCTTAGGAAGCGATGCAATGTCCGGTTTCAGCGAACAGATAATACGTTCATTCGAGATGCGCGATACATCCACCGCATTCCATGGAGTGTCCTACAACAGCTGTTTCTAAATGCTAATGGCATGTACATCGTAACCTCGAATCTGGTCTCGTAAAAAGCTATGCACGTAATGACGTCGAAAGGCTTCAGATAATGCAGGAAGTATAGCGGAGGAACGAATATACGTCCTACAAAAAAATCTCAATAGGTTTCAACAGGCAACAAAACAAAAAAATAATTACCAATCACTTTGTACGATAACAGAGTAACGGTACCTTACCAATAGCATCATTCCACGCCCACGCACGTTGACCTCGACGATCAACTCGATTAACTACGGCGCATACACGCAACTGCAGTTTCCTCATCATCATCAGATAGGGAACGACTTCCATAATCTGGCAAAGATTGTAACATTCCCAAATAAGTGGAAAATGAAATAACACAAACCTCGCCCAAACACTCCACATTCTCCACAACCCATTGCGTCTGTAACAAATAAAATTGAATTAAGTGGTGAACAAAACAACAACCTCAACAACGAACCTTAACTCTACGAACACTGTACGTCAGGAAAGTTCCAATTTGCATTGTTGGAATTATATGACGGACACTGAGAACGCATAATCCATTCACAGGCGAATAGATAACGCTGTCAGCATAGCTTCCATTGAATTGAACGATCACTCCTTTCTGAAACTGAACACATTATACCATCAAACAACTGGGCAACCATTACATCACGAACAGTCGTCGAAGGAGCAGTAGGAACCACAACCTTGCACATCGCTTGAGAAAACGAAGAATCCATCTGGATACACCTAATATCTGAAAAAAAAATTATTTTCTTATTTTCCCATTAGTCAAATACATTAAACCGTATGAGTAACGGTGTTGTTGTAACACAAACGAACAAATTGACAAAATTTATACCCAGCCATGAAACCCAAAGACAATGAAACAGTAAGTACATCCAAGACAAGACAAGACAAGACAATAAAATCTAAACAAAACGGAAGGAATTCCAACGCGACGAGAATCGGTTAACGAACGCGCTCACCGGATTCGTGGCAATTGTTCGTACAGCCTGTTCAAAACGAATAAAAGTACAAAACGCGACGCATTTTAACTAACAGTGATAACGTCTCCAAAGTAGCGTACTTGATAAGCATATTCGAGTACAGGCACACTGCGATCATTTGATGGAAAATGGCGCTGAACACTGCGTAGTAGGTTCTGTTGGAACGTGAAACGTCCGGTGTACCGCTGAAGCATGTGCATTGTTAAATTCGAAAAAAAACGCAATTAATACCTCATCCATGACTCGCTTGACGAAAGATTGATGCAAATTCATATGAGAAATGAAAACAGCCACCTGCAAACCGCCATGCATCATCTCTACCTCTCACCTCTAGTATCTGTCACCTCGACGTAACTCCACGAGAACGGATGTCTGAATTGTCGAAGCAAATCCATGGTAACTCGACTCGCGACATTAGAACGTCCATCGTACCATCGGCACCTTGATAGCACCTGTGAAGGGCAACATCGGCACAATCCTCCGGCCCGCCGGCCCGTCTCAATGTGGCACTGCTAACGGCGTAATGGCGACACTAGTGCACAGCATAGAGAAGATAATCCTGTCAATACAAACTTCGTGCATGTCCGCAGCCGCAAACACCTCGTCCATCGCGAACGTACTCTCCCAGCGGAAATTATCACATCCCAATCGACTCATTGTTGACGCAATTAAATCATTCAAATAGCTCTAAAAAGTTTTCGTTTCATGATCAAAAAAAAGCCGTACGAATCGATGGAAAGGGTCAGTGTTCTCCTTATCACTATTATAATCATCTTCACTTGTCGCAGTAATTACAAAATGGAATGACATGATTACGATCTGAAATTTAAAACAAATATTCCAAACAGAAACGCACAAGACAACACACCTCACGACGGACCAATCGCTACAGCATATTTCCGCAACAGATATAAGGAAAACAGTTGGAAGTTGGAAGAAAAAAAGAACGCAACGTGTCGCACGTGACCTCTGAAATAATTAAAAATAGGCAACAGCGGGCTCTGCTTTTGTCTTACTTGAGAAGAAGTGTGCAGGCCGGATGTGCTGGAGTGACACGAGGGCAGGTCGGATATCCGATGAACCCTGAAATTATTGTATTGAGCCTTTGTTGTGTTACTAGAGATGGAAAGTGATGAAATCACAAATAGGAAAACAACTCTCTCCTGATTGGTTGGCCGATTGCCAACCTTCTCGAAGTTACCGAAACCTCGCCCTCTCCCTCTCTCCTGATTGGTTGGCCGATTTCCCAAGACTGGCTGATTTCCAAAGGATGGAAAATAAGAAATAATGGTTTAATGGTTTTCGCATTGAAAATAAACGCACGCGTTGCAACACGTTGCACAAAAAAGTAACGTACTGCGGAGCTGAGTGTGAGTGGTGAAAGGCGGACGGTCTGTTATTTATTTATTACCTTGTATTTCGACTGTATGTAAAATCGCTCGAGGTATACACATTTACATTAAACGCACAAGACTACACTGGGGTTGGAAAATAAATCGTGCTCACTAAACGACTTCGACGTGAAACGACAATTGCGAGTAAATATGGAGAGAGAAAAAACATCAGAAAATTGGAATCGAGTAATCGTAGGGATAGCTTCTGTCTGAAAATATGTCTAAGCACTAAGCCTAAGTCTAAGCTATTTTCAAGGACGTCATACATGAAATAATGATAATCGGATTGAAAATAGAGGCGGAACCTTGTACAAAAACACCACTAACTTAGTGGTAATACGAGGCAACGATTTGCATCCCACTAACTTAGTGAACAGATGTTCTTTATCCCACTAAGTTAGCGGACCTACGATTAGCTCAAATCCTTAGTGGTGGAATTAATGACAAAAAAATTAGGAGATACGTACATAGAAAGACTAATACATAGAGGAACCCAAGAAGGCAGAAATCAAAAATAACACGGTCTAACAGAGGCCACACTCGTTCCAAGCGTTCACGATATACGTGGCGTACGCACTACGGTTAGCACGGCTTAACGACCGATCACAAATGATGATGCTCATGAGGCTTCCCAAGCTGCGACGAGTATCAATAGATTGCTGGTAAAGCGATCTGTCCAGTTCTTCTTTTGAATCAGCATAGAACTGTAAATTAAAGAACTTTACAAATGAAACTTGCAACAAACAAACTCGAAATTCTGTCCCATCTCCCGAAGGACACGCAGAGTACTGCACAGCAACACAGTACTCGCTATTGTTCAAAGTTAATCTACAAAATGATTCACAATAAGAAAAAAAGGTGATTATGAAAAAAACTACATCAAATCACTCACTTTCCATTGACATTAGAAAATACCGCCATCTGAAGATTAGACATGGCATCCGTTAAAGTAAAAAAAGTCATAGAATCAGAGAATCCTTCACGCAAGAACACTTGAGATCTAGCGTATCTAATCCAGTAGATATCGTTCTAAATATTTTTTTTTAAAAAACCAAACCATTATAAAACAAAAGTACTATGTACAAGCGTGTATAGACACTACTAAGAAATGTTAAAACTTACAACCAGTAAATGTGACGAGGACATCACATACGTTGGAATAACGGTATCAGTTGCTCGCACATAATAAGTAGGCCGAGAAAGCTCTCCGTTATTGTTGACGTTCGCAAGCGAAGCAAATCGAGAAGAGCACATCGCCAGTAAAGCTGCATAAATAGATCGGAAAATAAGCACTTTTTTTGGTTGACCATCGCTGAGAAACAGTAGCAGCCGAAGTAGCATAAAGGATCCGAACTAATCCCCATAAGGTAGCGCAATATAGAATCCTGTCGTTAACATTAACCAAGTTAAGCACCTACCTCTAAAAAGCTTCCGTCCATCGTTTGTCAAAGAGAAGCCTCTGTCGATATTATCCACAAAAGTGTTATAGTCACCATGGGAATAGCCTTTATTGACGTCCATGACACTCAACGCAGTTAGCTGCGCACTCAGTGTGCTGAAGCACACCTCGAAATCCATGCGTCCTATTTTTTGTTGGTGATTAATAATATTCCCGAAACACACAAAAAAAAACGCAGAAAACGTACGTACCGTAATTGGAAACAAACATTCTGAACAGAAGTCCAACAGCAGAACATCTTGAATCCGCTTTTCTCAACTGCATCACGATCTTCGTCATATACGTAGGCATTGTTGGAAGCTTGGCCTCGAAATCGCCGTCGAACGCCCACCATCCAGACCAAAAGTTTCGATCACGTTCCACATCGGCTTCTCCATATTCTCCAAATTTACGCGAAAGACAATCATCAAGATCTTGCGACGAGCGAGCAGTATATCCAAAGAACTCCGTGAACACGAGAAAACTGCAAGATGATTAGAACACAAAAATTAAACACATCCGTTGTAGAGGGAAAAACTAACGCAGTAACAGCATCTGTCGCACAAACACTATCGGACGAATAAAGATCTTGCCCGTGCTGATACTGCTGTACGCGTGAGAAAACGTCAAGAACAGTAGGTGCATCTTTGCGCAACGAAAGATCGCTGTCTCCGCTCACGGAAATATCGTAGAAGAACTGAAAGCCAAAATACACGGAAGAAGAAGATCAGTTAGCATTATTACCAACAACGCAAAAAACAAAACTAACGCGATACTCCGTCACTTCCAGAGCAGCAACCACCAAACCGGGAAGCATAATTCCCAGTTGCGAGCACAGAACAAGAAATGATGATGTCTCCGGATGAAGCCAAGGAAAAGCGGGAAGCGTGATATTGACGATCGGAGACAACGTTTGTTCGTCAATATTTGCGTATCCACAACGAACAGCTTCGTGTAAAATTACATCGAACGACGGGACGCTACCAAGAGGAAGAACACCAATTCCTCTGCTCGTGGCATCGAAAATACGCAGAACAGCATTCTGTAAAAGAAACATCAACCGCATCTGCATGAATAAGATTGTGCGAGTACCATAGTGAGCGAAGAGTGACGAACGCGATCATCGTTTCGAATGTTACGAACAATACGAGTATCAGTACACGCCACATAGCACGTTCCCGTTTGACCTTGTCTACCGACACGGGCTGATGAACACTTTTTTTTAAATCTCAAAAGAACAAAACAACAACGCCAACTTCAACTTACCATGCGATTGCTTCATTTCTGCCGCATTGATTAATCTCACAATAGGTGCACTAAGTCCATCAGTCCTATATTCGCCGCGTTCCACAACAACAGAGCAGTCGATGACAAATACGGAAGGACCACCGTCGTGGCCACGCAGACTGGCCCGAGTACCAACTACCTGTAATATTTTCAGTTCTCGTTTTCACTTTCTACACAAATCAACAAAACCACACCAATCGTCCACGCTTTAGCGTGAACTGTTCGTTGGAAGAAAGATGGATATCAGTAACACAATCATCTCCCGCCTCGCCACCCATACACGCCGCTTTCCAATCACACATCCTGCCAAATATGACTGATAACGACATTCCTAAAGCACAATTAAACAAACATACGCAACAACATCGAACAACTGATAAGCGTCTGGACGTGGAGATGTCGCACACTTCTTAAAATGAGGCGATGCAGATGGGCGAAAGATACAGAAAACGTTGTTGGAACGCATGTATCGCCTGCAAAAAAATTGAGCTTTACTTATTCCATGCTATCGTATTAATAAAACAAAAAAAAATTACCAAATCAATTGCGCCTGCTCAGAAGACCGACAAATAACAAGGATGTCCGGCAAGGTAACATCTACCTTATTCCGCTGTTGTTCAGAACCAAGGTAACATCTACCTTATTCCGCTGTTGTTCAGAACCAAGGTAACATCTACCTTATTCCGCTGTTGTTCAGAACCAAGGTAACATCTACCTTATTCCGCTGTTGTTCAGAACCAAGGTAACATCTACCTTATTCCGCTGTTGTTCAGAACCAAGGTAACATCTACCTTATTCCGCTGTTGTTCAGAACCAAGGTAACATCTACCTTATTCCGCTGTTGTTCAGAACCAAGGTAACATCTACCTTATTCCGCTGTTGTTCAGAACCAAGGTAACATCTACCTTATTCCGCTGTTGTTCAGAACCAAGGTAACATCTACCTTATTCCGCTGTTGTTCAGAACCAAGGTAACATCTACCTTATTCCGCTGTTGTTCAGAACCAAGGTAACATCTACCTTATTCCGCTGTTGTTCAGAACCAAGGTAACATCTACCTTATTCCGCTGTTGTTCAGAACCAAGGTAACATCTACCTTATTCCGCTGTTGTTCAGAACCAAGGTAACATCTACCTTATTCCGCTGTTGTTCAGAACCAAGGTAACATCTACCTTATTCCGCTGTTGTTCAGAACCAAGGTAACATCTACCTTATTCCGCTGTTGTTCAGAACCAAGGTAACATCTACCTTATTCCGCTGTTGTTCAGAACCAAGGTAACATCTACCTTATTCCGCTGTTGTTCAGAACCAAGGTAACATCTACCTTATTCCGCTGTTGTTCAGAACCAAGGTAACATCTACCTTATTCCGCTGTTGTTCAGAACCAAGGTAACATCTACCTTATTCCGCTGTTGTTCAGAACCAAGGTAACATCTACCTTATTCCGCTGTTGTTCAGAACCAAGGTAACATCTACCTTATTCCGCTGTTGTTCAGAACCAAGGTAACATCTACCTTATTCCGCTGTTGTTCAGAACCAAGGTAACATCTACCTTATTCCGCTGTTGTTCAGAACCAAGGTAACATCTACCTTATTCCGCTGTTGTTCAGAACCAAGGTAACATCTACCTTATTCCGCTGTTGTTCAGAACCAAGCTTAGCAGCTGTATAAAAAACCCTTTTTATAACATCGTGCACAACAGCTCCAAGAAGAATCCTGACAAACAGCAACATTGATGAATGGAAAATGAACAGCCACGTTACGTATTCCATGCCATCGACCGTGGAGAATCAACGTCCCTCTGACGTCCATTCGTATCCAATTGAATAATAGCATTCAATTCATCGTTGTTGGAAGGTACAATTATGCCCATATTTCGGCTATGTCGGTCATCATAGGCAGCATTTAGGTAGTTGTTAAAGCGAAGAGCACGATGATACAAATCGCGATCCTCGCAGTCCAAAAGCGTAAGAATCCTGCAGCATAGACACACATTAAGCCCCTCCCCGTTAACAAAACGTTAAACAGCAATTTTAGCGCAATATCATACCTTGTGTCAGAATTTAATTTGTTCCTCCTGAATTCTCTTCCATTAAACTGCCCACGGATAACCACTTGATCACCAACACTCAGGATATCAACACGCAGACACTCCATTGAGCTATAACGAATACACATTGCGACATCCATCAGCGCTGTAGACAACATACGTTTCTATTCTATTCTTCACGTCATCCAAAGTACAAGAGATCAACACGACACGCATCTGCTCGTCATGAGAACGATTGTCACGATTAAGAGCGCATAGTGCACTTTGAATCACCTATAACAAATATAAGTCACTATTTCATTACACTTATTATCCTTCTGATATTGCAGCACTTCGTTACTTTAGTGCCCAAAGGTCGCGCTCGATCTAGCTAGCGGTCGTTAGTGAGAAAATAAAATACGGGCGAACGAATTGGGCGAACGAATGAAATAGCTTTCTACTTCTGTGCGTTAAAGTAAAAAAAGATACTGATGCTAGCTACGTATGTATATCGCCAACACCGCCACCTTACCAAGTCCACCTTAACTGTATCTTCAAAGTCCGCATCGTCAATCACAATGAAGCCGAACTGCCCATGGTCAATGACCTTAAAAAAACGTACACTTGATTCAACACCAGTCCGTATACTCATTACATACCGTGGGAGCGTCATCAAAAAGCATAACAGCAATAAAAGCATCGTCCATAGAAGCTTCATGCATTGCGTAACCGTTGTCGCATAGCAGCACCGGCCACTCTGGCAAAAGCTAACAGAGAAAATGACACTGTATAGCAAAAAAAAACAGCAGATGCTCAGAAAATACCTCCTTTAATTGTGTGCAGACGTTGTTAGCACACGTCATGTTCGCAGTCAAGAACAAAACCGTATTACTCGAATCAGACCTTCCAGTAGATGATTGAACCGTCTCGAAAAACTTGATAATCGGTACGATCACCTAAACAGATCCATACCTCAACCACATTCAGAACACATACATACCCCAATCGAACGGCCTGCGCCACGATCTCCGTGCAGAATCGAGATTGAATGAGTGCGAAATAATTCAATCACCAATTTGATATTGTCAAAATTCCACATCCACTGAGCGTTGGAAAATCGAGAGAGAAAGGAGGATCGATCGCCCGCAAGTCCAAGTCCAAGTCCAACAATGATGTCGTCAATTCGGTATGGGTTGCTTTGGGCAGGTCGGCTGATAGGGCCATCCGATGCCCATAGCAGCACTTCCGACACGATCTTGAGATCCTCACGCTTCGCAACTAAATGTGGAACAGTAGTCGAAAGCGATGGAAGTGCAGGATAACGCTCAGCCATTGATGGAAGAATACAACACACTGAGGTATCCTACAAAAAATATGTATTAGTACATATATATCAAATAAGACTCACCATCCTTAGAGGCCAATGAACCAACACAACCAATGAAGTTGGTGATCTGGAGTGAGTTGGTACGTACGTGTCACATTCATTAACATAAAGTGATAAGTATGCAAACGGGCTTATGTACCGTAAACAAATTTAAGGTAATAATAATAATCATCGTCGCCAAATCATTTTATTCGCCATCTACCATCAAACGTTCCCAATCCATTCACCTAACGAGTACGATTTTTTTCTTCTTCAAGTAACACTAAAACTAACGAACAAAAAAAAACTGAAGCTATACCACAGAAACTCAGAATGAGTGTAAAATCGGCTAATCGACTAGATTGTTCTGCTCTCTGGGCTGCTGTAGTACCGCCGGTGGAAATTACAAAGAAAAAGAACACAACGGATACAGTACAGTGCCAACGGTTGGAACTTTAACTGCAGAGATCCCACATATACGTTTTAACCAGAGAAGCGCCAAATTTTTTAGAGGCGAAAACAATATCATTCATATTATCCGAAAGAACGATGACGCGAATAGATGGAACCGATTTTGTATTCTTCCACGCCCTCCAATGATCGATCATCTGAGATTATAGTTATTGTGTTAATGGTATTTAAGTATTATACCGTAGCTATAGTTGCTTCCATATCACCGACGAATGATGTGCCATCAATAAATATTGTGCGAATTTCAGTAGTCTTAACACATATTAATTGCACATTTTCAACACCACTTTACAAGCTCACCAAAAGAAGCTTCTTAGCATCACGATAATTCGGGAAGCCATTTAATACATTCTCCAGAAATGTGACAGTGGTGAATGATGACCGTAACACGGTGTCCAATCGTTTGTTACGTGCGGACACAATGAGTGAATTATTGACAGCTGCTGCAACTGCCTAAAGACCAATGCGTACAGTGCCACCGAGCGCATTCACGAACTTACCGGAAATGCATCATTCAACTGTCTCACAGTCGATCCATGTAGGAATAGTACAAATCCATCTCCCTTACATAGCTCCATCAATTCGTCGCGATTAACATTCGCCATGGGATACAATTGCACAGAGGTATTAGGTGGAAGTAAATTGGCATGAGACGTCCCTCTTTCACGTGACATCGTAACCGAAGCAAGCGAACTCGGAATACAATTCATCGATGAAGCGGGCGCACTGACGAAACTCGAAGAAGACGAGGACAGACGCGCCCGATCACAGTCTACATCATGCAGCATCGCTAACAACGAACAACTCTTCATCCATACCTCTCTTTTGGGTATACATACTGTTCCCGACGTTTTTGAAACCCTTGAAAGCCCCAGTCAGGGTGGTCGTCGTCATAGGTGGTGGTTGATATTGTGCACCTTAATCATGAAAAAAAACCTGAACTTAGAGCGCACTGTACGAACCACCAGTTTGTCCGAAGCAGCCACCTCTTTCAAGTGTTGCGAATAGTGAACTTGCCGGAGTCGTTGAACCATCGAAACCACGGAACTCGTGTCCACCATTCGGATCCTACGATTGCGTATTCTTGTATGGTAACAAAAGGAAAAAAATAAAGAACCTTTGTTGGAAGGATTAACGATTGTATCCCATAAACTCCAAAAAGACGGCTATAATGTCTCTAAAATGCGCAATTGGTCATGCAGGAGGAACGCTAACACAAACTCACATTCAATTTATAATTCAGGACTTGCGTTTCCAGTTGGAATGTGTCTCGTGCAGTGGCACCAAGATCAGCATGCGTTGTGGCGAACTGGAAATGGTCGTGAAGGCAGTACACGCTATACATACTACTCACATTTGTAGATGCTCCATTCAGTTTGTTCACCACTTCGTTCACAATTGCAATTTGTGGAGAAACCAAACTGAGGCGGCTTAGTCTATCAGCGAATGCCCGTTGCGCGCCAAGGGGGAGTTCGTCAGTATCCTTTTCTTCATTCTGTTGCGAATTGACTTCACAAGCAGCAGCAGCAGCAGCAATGTCAAGTCGAGCTTCCTTCTGTTGGAATTCATCTTCCTCTCGCTCAAGCTCTTCCTTCGTCATCCTAGGTTTACGACAAAACGTAGAGGGGACACTACCACGACGACGACGACGATGACCATCATCCATCTATAAATATTCATAAAATAATAATTAAAAGAAAGAAGGAAATGAAAAAGAAAAGCATGAGTACGGTCAGGGTGAGCCGTTTCAAATACATACACATTGCTTTGCTAGCGATTGTTAATCTTTATTAATTGATTACCAAACTACGATGGAAAAAGGTTACAGAGCAGGGAAGCAATTAGAAGAAGGAATTGTAAGGAAAGGGAGGGGGGGGAGGCGAAACAAGAAAAAAAACTCTACGAGTCAGTCCATGAAACGAGTACGTATATTAGCATGAGAAAGAAGGAAATAGTGGAAATAGATGTCACAATCAATTGACATGCGGAAGCATAATGTTCCAACGCCAGTACACTCGGACCTTCTCAATGCACTCCACATAGGAGTTATCCACGTGCGATAGAGTGTCACGGATGGAAGCTAGACATTGGCGTTGAGAGTCACTGTCTTCAACTGGATACACAGATAAAGGCAGCGAAACCACAATCAAGCAGCTGAACACCCCTGATGTGGCAGCATCAGCGATAGCCTGAAGCACACCGACACTCAACGTTTCGCCATAAAAAAGGGAACAACCGACTAAAGACGTGCGCATACCATTCTGCGAAACAAACCTCTTGAATGGTAGACAGCGTTCGGTGTGCAATAATCAACACACGACCAATCACTCGCTCTCCGAGCAGCTCTTCACGCAGAGCGGTGTTAGTATAAGCCTGAAATTAAATTGAAAACAATCCGTGCACACCACTAACTGACGTTACCTGCAGTTGTCTTCGGTGAGCCACTCTGTATAACGCACTACCCTTCGAATCCACTACCATATCCTCACACTCATAAAGAAGAACTTCCGAGATATCTGTTTTGATAGAGACGATGGAAGCAACCTCAATGAAAATGTGATGCTCGCCATACGCATACCCCCATTCTCACTAGAATCTCAATCTGTTTGATCGAAGCAGGTACGTCCGTAACAACGAGAACGCATCGATCATCGGCATTTCTCTTGAAATATTCATCCCGATACATCATGTTCACGAACAATGCAACAACTCCGTCTCTGTCGTCATCCACCGCAAAAACGTGACGCATAGAATTGGTCTGGAACAGGAAAGGTACTGTCTGTCAAATGAAAACGAACGAAAATAACACTCTCACCAATTCAGCAACTTCTGACGCAAAAGCGGGCAGCAATTTACGAACTTTGCTTGCGCTGTATGACAGCTTCCACTCCGGCATTCCCACGTCCTAAAATTGACAACACACATTACACAACACAACATTGAAAAGCCAACCACGTTGGAAACATAATCGGGCAGAGACGCAAAGTTGCGTAATTCATTCCACGCTTCACTGAAGACACTAGCAGCGATGATCTTCTCATTCACGGCAAGGCCACGCCACGCTTCCAAGGATTCCTCTTGAGTACAGACGCGTGCAAACTTTGCCATCACTTTCCTCTCTTCTTCTCCTTTTGAAATGAGTTCATTCCACTTTGGATCATTCGTCCCCTTCGTTGGTCTAGCCATTGGCGATGGAAGTGAAGTGAGCAAGTTGGAAAGGCAGTAGGTGCGGAGGAAAGATCGTATGAAGTTGGAAATACTTAAACGATTTGCATCACCATTTGCATATATGGAAAATGTAAAGAAAGTAATAAAGAAGTATGTTAATGGAGGGCAGCGACCATATACACGTCCATCTCTTGGAAAAACAAACACAAACGAAACATTATTTATATTATAGCCAACAACACGGGAAGAACAGTTGGAAATTACGATCGATCACAAATAGCAGAAGATACAACGTGTACCACAACATGTATTAGAGAGGGGAGTAAGGATCTGGGATAATCCCACTAACTTCACTAACTAACTTAATGGGGACACGTTGCGCCTTAATCTTCTAAGCCTAACAAGCCAAAGCTATTTTTATACAATCTAGAAAGTCTAGAAATCAATCTTCAATCTAGAAAGAAATAATGATACTCGGATTGAAAATAGAGGCGGAACCTTAAAAACACCACCACCCCCATAACATTCATCCCACTAACTCAGTGGTATACAAAAATTTGCATCACACTAACTTAGTGAGCAGATATTCTTTGTCCCACTAAGTTAGCGGGTCTATGTAGGATTACCTCAGAGATCCTTAGTGAGAGAGAGCCCCATTTCATTGACAGTCGCGAAAAAAAAACCTCCCAACTCCGCCCCTTGATGGTTCAACAGAAGAATTCAAAACCTCTTGCACGGAATAATAAAAATTTCGAGGGAAGGGAGTAATATTTATCTTTTAAATTTTTAATTTAACTCCTTCTATTTCCATCAAACAACGCTGTTTACTGCAACGTCGCATCCTACTACGCCATCATTTATCTTTGGGTTAAAGGAAGCGTATCATGAAAAATTAGTTCATGTTGTTGAGATCATGATCCGATTGGAATCCATAACGATGTTAGAAAGCCGAAGTTTGAAAGTAGTGCATCCACTCTGGACCGAGATATCCGCGGTCAAATTATCAAGAAAAACCAGGGAAAAGCCCGCGAAGAATTCAAATATTTTATGGAGCGCTAATGAGGAGGAAGGGAAGGTAGATCAAGAAGATAAATGGAAAGGTCATCTTTGTCCCGCACACTATTGATTGGCAAGGGAGGGATTTTTGTTTGTTTCCGTAGGCTCTTCCCATCGACAAAATCTGATCAAAATCTCCTTGGCAATTTTCCAAAAGTTTCTTGGCAATTTTCCAGAATCTTGCAAAACTCGGCATGTCGTTGTAAGAGTCGCTATGTTTGAATTTCAACAGTTCATGATACGCCTCCTTTAAATTTTCGATATAACGGGTTAAATTCTTGGGTTAAATGTTCGATATGTTTTGAAGGTTCGAATTTGTTTCTGCCGTATTCGACTAACTTACATATACATAATTCAAGAAATTGATATAATTAAATGAAAAGCGCAAAAGGGGCATTAAAAAATCCCAAAAGGAGCACACAAAATACAGCAAAAAAGTTACACAGCACAATAATACCGGAAAGTGGGCGCAGTTAGTTTTTTTCGATGTCGATGAAATTTGGAACGCGGAAATACAAGAGGACCGTTGGAAAAAAAAGATTCTCCAGCCCCATTACAAGACAGCGATGAAGCGAACTGGAAAAAAATAATATACGAATAAGTTATATGCGTGAAAATGTCTGGGAAAACCAGCACACCCAAAAAAAAAATAATCGCACTTCAAGGACACGCAGCCAAAATCGTGACTAATCATGTCACGTATGTACAACTCGTCGAGATGATAACTAGTGATAGCAAACCGCGCTAAGGTAACGAAATAGTAAAGAAGGGAGATGAATGAGTGAAATGTTGTTTCGTAGATCCTTTCACGAATGCAGCGATGGAAGTATCGATGGTGTCAGTGGCAATGATAACATTAACGGAACCTCCAATCATCATCGCTCTGCTCCACCATTCACCAAACTTAACGAATAATAGGTACAGTACAATATAAAAAACGAACCTTTACAACCGCATTCACGTCAAAGTAAGTCGCGTCAAAGACCACCGTGTACACGTTTCCACTAATCACTTTGCCCTAACAATACTTATGAAAACGATCAATTCCTTAAAAGAATATTACATTTAACTCATCCATCATTCTGATGTCATCAATCATCACAACAGCGTCGCATACTCCAAAGTTGTATCTGCTCTTATCACATATAGCGAAAACATGTTTCTGCCAATCACTTCCACCAAGTTCTTTCGCCACACACAAAATCTAAATATTTTTTTACCAATTAGAGAGGTAACAGCAACGAAGAGCTCACTGTATGTGCGAATCCGATATCTGCTTCAAGTTTCACAGCACCACAAGAATTAGTGCCATGTGTAAGCTTGTCAAAGAAAACATCTCGTGACAGTTCCATTAGAGGAGGATTAAATGACGAAACAGATGATGGAAGCAATGAATCAGTATCATCATCAGATGTACAAACATATCGGATGGCTTCTAAAGGACTTTTTTTTCGTAGAGCTCATAACACTGATTACCTTCACTTTCGACAACTTGACCAATAGGTAGATCAGGTAACGAAATATCCTGGAAACAAATTTGCATTTAGAATCGGATACTATTTTAACTCACAGAATCCGTTCGAATAGATGAATTAATTTTCTCCTGCAAAATGTAATAATTAAAGGAATAATAATTAAAGAAATAATAGGAATAATGTAATAATAATTAAATGTAATACCCCCCCCCCAATCTTTAACAAACCAAACCTGCAATTTGACTTTGAGAGTATCTCCAGCGCGCTCAAAAGCTTCCACAATTCCAACAAAACAACCTGCGAAAGCCTAAACAAAGGTGTTTCCAATATTAAAAAAAAATGAAAAAATAGTTCTAAATAACCTCAGTTGAATCTGTCCCTTCCAAAGCTTGCAATGTACATCGCACGACTTCAGGAACAACATCATGCTCTCCCTCGCTATTAAACGAAATACGACGCCACAGTTCCTCCGAATACGTCAGAACTTTCCGGTGACACAGACCACCATCATGTTGATCAACGAATGACTGATGAACGAAACGGACATCCTTCACGGCGGTATCAGGCATTACAACAATGTTACAAAGCGTTCCAAAAAAAATATGCCAGGAATCCCAAATGTAACCAACCTATAAAATCAGTTAAATTTATCTATATGCAGTTGCAATCAGCCCACTGTGCTCAGTGCATTCTCATCGCTGCTCACAACGACAAGCAATAAGCGAATCACATGTGTATCTGATAAGTAGGCTCGCTGAAAAAAAATTAGCACCTTGAAATATGCCGACCGTAACGTTACCTCGAGATCGTCACGCGTGTGAACAACCGTGAACTTATCTTGCAAGTACCGTCCGCCATCCACACTAGCACCAGGCATAAACACGACAACACGAGTATTAGTGTGAACACTCTGCATCGTCCGAATGAAACGCTCCATCTGCATCACACGCAATCATGAAGACACATGCAGAACAGTCACAACTCGCTCACCCGTGGCCCATCATTCCACGGCGCAACAACATTCGTAACGATTGCTGCAGTATCACCATTCGACTGGTGTGAAAAAACATCATAAGAGTACGCGGAAAACTTGTCGAAAGGGTCTTCACATCCCGTGTTGGTGTTGGAAGTTGGTGTTGTGTTGGAAGTAGTATTATTCGAAGGCTCATGAACGCAGTTAACCTTAGCAATATAGTTAAGGCACACATTAATAATTCAAAATATACCTTCAACCATGCCAACAACAGCTCGAACAGCTCACTATACTCTTTGTAGCAGTGCTCGAGATCACCACGAGGGATAAATTTTTGCTGAAAATGTATTTATGTTATATACTGACAATGGTAAAACTTCACATCATCCAGCATCCAGCCCCGCACAATTTTGTCATAGTACTGAAGGTCGAGGACGTTAGCTTTACTTAACTCAATATTCTTCATGTTCATCTGTAAAAAGATCAGCATTATACTCTGCATCTGCATTAACAAAACAACAACCAATCTAAAAACATATATATATATATATATTTAAACGTAAAGAATTTAACGATATCCAACGATTTCTCGTTAGGACAGGCATTGAACTGAATACGCTCAAAATTAGAGACCACTTTCACATACATAAGGTTTATCAAGGTAGATGCTCATATCATAAAATTACACCACACAAGATAATTAGCGAATTAGTCTAATTAGTTTAATGTAAGAACGAATAAATAAAAGGGAAAAGGTGCATCAGTATGACGTACTCCATAACTCAATTATATATTTAGCACAGTCCATAAGAAAAGATTGGTCGACTTCCTTCTGCGCACAGTAGTTGACCATGCGAAGAAGAGTTTTCCGAGCCAAGATAATGTCATTCATGAAGCGTTCATTCAACTCGATGGAATCTTTGTTATTCAATTCGATTGAATCTTGAATCTGTAAACAATGAAACTGCGATATGAAGTTCCTTATTGTAAACACACCCCGTACAAGCAAAAGTCCCCGCAGCATGAAGCCATGTAGTTCACTTGTATACGGCGGTCAGCACCATCAATAAGATGGCATCTGCAATCGTTTAAAAAAATAAAGCTAAAATAGTATAACAGTCATGGAGTAGCATTAATTACTTAATCACAGAATAACGATCCATTACATTGCAGTGGACTGAAATTCACCACCTTTGGATGGGGCGTATATGACCTTATACTATTTACTACTTATTCGCTAACTCACTCAGTCATCACGTTGGAAAATAGCACCATGTGCATAACTGTACACTGGTCCACAACCGTAGTGAAAAAGGCGGAATCGCGTGAGTTTGAATTGATACCATAGCATTGTGAACTCGAACGATGATACCGAGTGTAGTCAAACGTCTCCGTACTCTGAATATTTGTTTTAATGACAGAAAAAAAGTTTGCGCATGCATACACACACACTTACACTGCCTCCGCAGTATTTCGATGGAGATTGAACCAATAACATCTTTCCCGAAGGTCCGTCTTCGAACAGGAAAGACTCTCCGACAATATGCTTCTGACGACGTCGACCGAAGCGAGATGAAAACATCACAAGCAATGCTAAATACCAATAACAACAAATTACACTTAGCCAGTACGACAAATCCACCTTTGAACAGGTGACGTCCTTCCTTTGAAAGGAGATATCCGCCTTCCTTTCCACTTGCATACCAATTGTACTTTGAAGAAGCGAACAATGGAACCGATAGGTCACTTTCACCAACTTCGTCATTTTCTTCGATGATTTCAAAGGCCCTCAGCTCTTGAACGATCATGCCAAAACACTTGGAAAAATCAGCTCGACCTGTAAAACACACAGATATAAAAATAGAACTTTCAGAAATACACAATACCATCGTCCGTTAGGAGAAGTTTCGCCATAATGCCGCAACTGCCAACCGTCTTATCTTCATGGAGATTTGCAACATTTTCCAAATCTAGCATAAGCTGATAAGCAGGATGCTCGTCGTCGAGTTCTCCACAGAACACTTTATTAGTTGCCCACCTGGTTGACCACGGCGAGTTCTGCAACTCGCACTTAGTCAGGGCGCATATATAATATAAAAGAACTTACCTCATCCACAATCAATTTTACTTTCTCTGGTTCTTTCTCATCACGCGTACACTCTTTAATTCTGTATCCACGTCCTCTATCGCGCATTTCGTTATAGAACGGCTTAGCGCCAGCCAACTTCTCCAGATCGAAGTCCAGGAAACTCATAAGACTACAAAGGAAAACCAAAATGATTGAATAGACTATCAATAGTCGTTTAAAAAAAAACGCACTTTACGGCTGCATCCGCGCCAGCGATGTAATCAGAATTGTATGAATCATATTCCGTGTCTGTTTTGTATGTACACAGCTTATGAAATACGCCTAGAACATTGACACCAGCAATCCGCTTCTTCGATTCGTTAGATTGATTCTTCCACACATAGGTCGACGCAGGCTTCTTCGCAGAAGGTTCAACACGTTCTCCTTCTGCGTCGAGCGAAATGTGCTTGAACAGCTGAAAGGTTGTTTAAAGTATAACAAAAAAAAAACACAAAAAACACACCCGCCATTGGCACATGTCGAGAGCGACTGCAACGACACCGTGCAGCAGCAATCCAAATCGAGCACACGCAATAAGGAAACATGACATCTCCGGGTGCACAGTTGGAAGAACAGTGGCTCCAACACGAACAATATGTCGCAGCATGTCCGGCTCGTCAGGAACAGAGGATGGAACAACAAAGCCACACGTTATCGCCTCATTGCGAAGATACTGTCGATCTTCTTCAGTAAAATGAGACGCTTGAGATGGAAGTTCAGAAATAAGCTTCTGTTGGAAGCGCTCCTCGATAATGAATAATTGAATCCAATCCATCTAAAAATATGCCTCATGCAACCATAGCGAAAGCAAGCCCTATACTACCAACCACATTCGGCACTTGGCCAACACGGCCATGACGCAAACGAAAAATGTCCTTCATCCTTCGCTGGTCCGCTACCATCAAATAATGTGCCATGTGATTACGACGTCCCAGGCAAGCTTAAAAAATACCGAAAAATAATTCACAACCACACCCATGCACGCATCTTACCATACATAGCTTCCGCCTCCACCTGATCAACAAGTCTAACTTTTGATGAAGTTAAACCACTAGCACTGCGAACAATGCATTCCGTGACGAAGCAAGAGTCCACAACGGCAACAAGATTAGGCAAATCGTAACCAAACAACGATTCCCGTGTACCAATAACCTGTTATACGTCAATATTCATTCATAAAAATATAAAAATATATAAATAAAGCATAAAAAAACAAACAAGACGTCCACATCTGAAGGCCGTATTAGCACCAGAAGCGTATTGATAACTTCCAACATTCTGCTTCATCATCTGCTTACCCGGAGGCAAAAGTTGATACGGATATGTAATCCAGGGAGCAAAAATTCTTAAAAGAAAAAAATCACTATCAACACGTTACCGCAAGTACCGCTAACAATACATAAAAACTCACTTTTGCAGTTGGAATACACTGTTTTTATTATAGAAAGCACCGAATTGGAATCTATCATTCGGATTGCGTCTGTTGCGAGGATGTACATACTTCATTTCTTCCACCATCAGCTGCTTTCTGAATATTTTTTTTTGAAAACTTTTTAAGATTAATTCAAACAAACTTACGCGACTTCATTCGCATGCACACCATTGCGACAGACAACCATAATATCCGGAATATTGTAAGAACCAAGATAACTATCAATGTCATGATAAATCTTCGGATTTTTTGAGTCACGAATCCCATACGCACGAACTACATTCTTCATAGCTTCCTCCGTCACAGCAATCGTCATCCGCCTGCAACAATCATTCACCGCATCAAACACTAACACCTCCCCCCCCCCTCCAACTTACGTGTTCCAAGACAACATGCCCTTTGTATCCAATTCAAGGGATTCCATTTTGTCCACATCTCCCTTTTCCACAATTAGACGCCCCTGTCCGCGAGCTCGTTCACGATTAACAGCCGCCAGCATGTCACAGGCAGGAAACGGAACTACGAAAGGCAACACCGCAGAAGCACAAGAAGGAATCGTATCATCAAAATTCGCCAACAGATGAGTTGGGCTGAAAAGCACATTCATTGCTTCTTTCTCTCCGTAGAATATGGAAACCTTGAGTCGATATTTCCAACGTTCGGGCAGCAATTGCTGGTGCTGAATACGGGGGCATCAGCATCCTTCAGAACATGTTTAACAACGCTGCAACAAAGAAACATTAATGCACGGACAAGGTGAAACATATCAAAAAACTATCAAACCTCATACAACGTTCATTCCAAAAAGATGCATCCTTTGCAATAACGATAATACGCGCACACCGTCCCTCCGAATATGCCAACAGAGCAGAACGTAGAGCCTTAATAATAACAGTATATAAGTATATATGAATAAATAACTGCATATACTCACAGCATCCACTTCGATAGTTGAAGGATAATCGGCACCATCAAGCACAACGAACCCAAATTTACAGAATTTGTCATTTAGCATCTGAAACACATTTCTTAATGCATATTGCAATGAGAACAAAGAGAAATAAACAACAAAAAAAACTACGCACAGTGATGGAATTGCGGTAAGTGGTTATGGCACCGAAATAAGAGCATTCGGGCGACATATCAGTACGAGTCTTCACATCGAAATCCGTTTCCGGTTGCTGTTTCATTGTTCGCAAATTCAATTGATCAAATTTCACACCACCCGGGACGTAGTCTACGTCCAGGTCGTCAGAGTTGCGTTGAGGCCACTGTAGGCGCATATACGGAGAGTCGATGTGACCGTCAATATGTAAACGCATTCGCCAATCGGTCATTGCCTATAACTTACAGTAGCGTCACCCGCGAGCAAGCAAAGCATCCAAACACAGCTCTATAAAGAAAAAGACAAACCTTTGTTTGCCATCGAAAAAAATTTTCAGCAGACACACTGTTCGGATGGACAAAAAGGATTTTCTCCATATCACTAATTGCATGTGATGGAAGATTTCGGTAATATTCTTGATAGTTCTCCACATCATACTCAACTTGTTGGAAACGCTGCACACGCCTTCTACGGAAATATTCAATGATTGGCAGCATCACCTTAAAGTGTTGAGTATGCAAAAAAAAAATCGAATCGAATTAAACAAAATCTTAATTGAATGTACACGCACCCCCGTAGTCTTTCCACTACCACGCGGACCACACAAGAACGTGACCGCATGCTTGTCAATCATATTCACGAATTCATTAACACATTCTGATTTGAGGAAGCATGTGTTGGTTCTGTACTGAAGTTGAGCAACAGGATGGTAACGACGGTCAACATCATAGGAATCGTCCGTGGGGAGGGAAGTATCGGAAATGTGCAAGCGTCCCCATTGCAATCCACTGGATTCTCCGTAGATGTATTTATCAGCCGGTAGTTCTTCCAACGTATCCAGAGAAGGCGGAACGGGTGGAAGTCGAAAGCTGCGAACAAGTACACGTGGCACGAGCACCGACCTATCCATCATAAACTTAGCATTGTTGAAATGATGCTGAAAAAATATGAAACAAGCATTTACGTAAAAAAACGACATAAACGAACCGAGCTCATTGTCGTTGGAAGAGGTCATATAATAAAGATGGAAGAAATGATTCCGCGGGCAAGGGAAGGATTGCCTCAAATAGTGAAATGTAATGAAGGTGTAAGGGCACACGAACTATGTAAAGTGCCTGCATATAGCAAATCGCATTCATTAATGTAAAATATACCTTTTTGCATATAACTATTGCTAATCACTTTCCTACAAACGTACAAAACGTTTAAAATATTTAAAACGGCTTAAGTGACCGTGAACGATTAGAGAATCGAACGAACCGTTAAGGTACCGGTACCGTCACTTTATAGTTAGCATTTAACGGAATAGTTAGCATTTAACGGAACAACGCAAACATGAATGAAAACCAAATCACGTAAAATAAGTGTATGTCTTCCGAGTAAAAAAACAAAAAAAAAGGATGTAGTAAAGGGAGGCTGTTAATATGATGGAAAAAACAACTCAAACTCTCAAGTCATTCAAGTATATAAATGCGAAGTTTGTTGGAATTAGTCTTCTCCACTTCGTTCATCTTAAAAGATTGCACAACCGACAAGGGAGTTGAAGACAGAATAAAAATTCCTCCTTTAATGCGCTTCGACAAAGAGAGTTTACAGCTCTCGACCTGTAAATTAACAAAGTAATACTATATCTCATATAATTAGTACAACGAGTCCCTCACAAGATAGACTTTGAAAGAAATCAGTAAAATAACTCCTAAAATTATCCAATTAATCACAAACACACAATTTGCTCAACTCCAACAACGTTATCCAGAACAGCAAACTGATTTGCTTTTGATTTAAGGAAGATCAGCTTCGCCTAAAAAAAACATCAACATTAACTCTAACCCAAAATAAAAGCTCATACATAGAATTTTTTGTAGTCCTTGAATACATGCCTAAACAATGCAGTTCTTGAATCAGCAGGTGAGATTTCATCGGAGACAATAACACGTTGATCTAACGGCACACCACAACGTTCCATTGCTCTAGTAATTACGTCGACCTTAAAAGAATAAAGCCATTTTCCTAAAGAAGCATAATACTATTAAAAAAACATACCTTTATGGAATCATTCGTCATACTACTAATCACAACTATAGTGCATAACGCTTCACCAGATAGCACTTCAGCAATGATATTCGAAACATTATCCTCAGAGAATTCTCGACGACTAGCTTCATCAGTCAGTAGTTCACTGCTGGCCGCACTTGTAGGTGCTGCGGCTGCGGCTACAACGGACAACACATCCGAAGAAGCCAGTGGACAACTTTCTTCAGAAGAAGAGGCAGACGCCGAAGCACTTCTTGAGATATGGTCAGAAGTTGGAACTGATGACGATGGTTGATCAGTGAGTAGTTCACTGCTGGCCGCACTTGTAGGTGCTGCGGCTGCGGCTACAACGGACAACACATCCGAAGAAGCCAGTGGACAACTTTCTTCAGAAGAAGAGGCAGACGCCGAAGCACTTTTGAGATATGGTCAGAAGTTGGAACTGATGACGATGTTGTAGATAATGAACGGCTAGTAGTGATGGAATTCACGTCCTACAACGACCATATTCAAGAGATCGATTTATCCACAGCTCACCTCGACCACAGGAAGAACACGCTCGACAAGCACGTGAACGTTAGAACTGTCAGAACAATGCAAAGGTCGAAGCGGTTCCACCGTCCCGCTTGCAACATTAGAACTGTCTACATACAGATCCTTCTAAAAATGCACAATAACACAACGTTCGGAAAGTTTCATCCACACACTAACCATGCCAGCATTTACACTATCGAAACCATCAATGAGTGACCGCAACCGCAACGGCATTGAGATGATACATTTGTAACCGTGTCCAATGTAACGTGAATATCTCACCTGAATAACTCGTGAATAACATAAAAGAAGAAATGAACTCATTACCAGCAATGTCTTCTGCACACATTCAGAGTAATATTCAAGTCCACTTAAATCAATCGAACATCGTCCCATCTGTAAAATGTAAAATAGTAAACTAAAAAAAATCTAACAAAATTCAACAACAAACCGATATATCCCGACGTTTCACAAGGCATGTGATAGCTTGTTTGTAAAGAACAAAGTCCAATTCGTGATCAACGTTAGCATGCAGTCGAATGAATCCAAAGAAACAGGCAATTTTCCATCAATAAAGGGAGAAGAACTTACTGTTGAAACTCAGCACGAAATTGTCGTGTCAATTGATCTCTACGAGTGAATCCATAATAAACTTTCTCATACGGATGATCATAGAATTCGAACACTGAACATAATTCCATCAATTCCGATGCATGCTCATCGAGGTTCTTAGTGATCCGGTCAGGAGTGTCAAGTAGCGCAACAATTATAACTTTCGTCGGTTTAGGAATATGACCACCACTATCGCGTTGTTCCAGATAAACGGCATTTGAACACGCGGTCACAATCTACAAAAAAAAATATGAAAATATAAAAATAATCATAACGTTAACACTTTATTTTTTTAAACAGTATATGCTCACCTTCTGAATTACTTTCCGACTATGAGAGAACACTATCACGACATTAGCGAGGGGCAGGAACCTCTACAAATGAGCTTAAAATTCTATCAAGTTTCACCACATATATTTTTTTTTACAAAAGAACGAGTATTATTCATTAAAGTAAGTCCCACCTCGACATGTTCAACATGAGACGCGTTTAGAGCCCACCCCGATTCGCTACACTTCCCATCGGTCCGATACACAATAAACTGCTCGTGCTCTTTCAATCCCCCCTCCAACACAATTGTCGAAATCTGAAACAATAGCATACTCCCAAAACACAGAAAACTACACGAAACTCACCAAATGGTCAATGTCAGTTGGAAAGAATGCATTAGAGGATACGACAACACAATGTTGATCATGTTCCTTCCACTTAGCAAAAATATTCTTGACAAAGAATGCGATGGAACTTCTTTGCATTTCGTCAGATAACATTCGAGACTTGGAATACTCGTGCTCATTCTGAAACGATATAATATATTTGAGAGAATAAATAAGAGAAAAAAAATACCTCAAGATAAGGAACCAATCCTACCCAACTGGAGAAGAAATCTTTCAGCACTTTCCGCCTATCACTTTCTGCCATATGATCTCCCTCAAAGAAATATATATGTATATATATATATATATATATATATATATATATACCTTATTATCATCGACGAGCATGGCTTGAATGCGTTCCACAGAGTGAAGGTGTCCCAATAACTTGGTCTTCACGGGACAAGTATCATCTGAAGCACGTTCACTTAAACGTTGTTTGCTTTCAGACGGCATATTCCTGCCTGAAAAAAAAAGAAATAACATTGAAAAATAAATATAAAATAAATATACAAATATACAAAAAACGTCGTACCAAAACAAGGTTGGAAAAAAAACGTAAATGTAACATGTTCGAGAACAATTATACCGTAATTTTAATTGCGAAACGTGTCACACACTGAAAAACGAAGCAACTAACTACATAAATATAATATTTTTCTTGTTTTATGTTTCCAGGCAACGATTACAAAAACAACATCAACATGCCCATAACAACAACATGGCTCCATGCAACGAATTTCAAGGAAATATTTGAAAAATAAGCAAAGAAAAGGGGGTTTATAGCACACCATGCGCGGTTTCCTACTTCTCGACCTTCACACCACTTTTTTTTTTAATTTTATCATCCCAACCAGAACTATTGTACTTCGATACTATAATTTCCATCTGCTCATATTTCGCATTTCACAACAAGTAAATGAGGTATGTCGAGGAAACCCCACTTAATATTAATTGTTTTCTCATTTCAGTAAGAACGCATACATCAAGTAACCGAATCTATCCATACCTTCCATCTGATATATCTAATCGCAATGGCTAGAACAAAGCAAGTAGTACGCAAGGCACCACCGAACAGGAACACGTCATCATCTGGACAGCAACTGGCTTTGAGACCAACAGCGCGCAACGCCATACCAACGAAGAGAACCGCCGCATCCACCGGTAAAGTCAATAAACCAAAGCGACGCAACAGGGTGGAACGCGAGATAAGGACGCTCCAGAATGGAACCGGTCTCATCATTCCTAAACGTCCGTTCCAGGTAACACAAAGAAACATACGATAACTGATATTATGTTTGATATTTGCAGAATCTGTGCCGTGAGATCTCACAGCAAACCAAGACTGATCTCCGTTTCCAGAAAGCATTCTTCGAAGCTCTCCAGGTAAAAAAATATACGCGCCTATCCATACACATACATGCATACATACATACCACAAGGACCCTTTTCCAGGTAGCAGCAGAGGCATACATCGTCGGAATACTGGATGCCGCCTATCAGATCGCAAAACACTCGAAAAGAGTCACACTGATGCCTAAGGATATTCGACTGCTAATGAAAATTCATGATGATCTAGGATTGTCGTGAATTAGGCGAAGCTCCAATTGGTCGATCTTTCCAACGACATTCACTGTTTTATCGTTGCGAATTGTTAGCCTACGTTCATGATCATTCCAACACTTACTCGCCCCTCACACTGTACACATGTGTATTGCATCCATAATTTCATTGTCATATAACACTCATATGCACTTTATCCAGTAAATAAATATGAGAGTAAACAACCACAATATAACAATGCATGCAAAGTTTCTACATACATTCTGGTACCTAGTTTCTATTAACGTGAGCATATACAATAATACACGTCATGCCATGTGTAAAACTATGAATAACGAAGTGAAATAAACACAAAAAACACATAGATCAGCCAAAATAGAGTACATCGAAACTTAAAGCACACTAATGCAGCGATGGCATTCTCCGAAGACTTCATTATCAATTCCCTTTGAAGTCTTAGACATTCCTCCGACGACAACCTGACAGAGAAACTAAGTTCCTCTTAAACCACACGCAAAAAAAACAAACTTCTCTAAATGCAAATTGTCCAATTTCGAACTCGTTCATATTAGCACACAAATTCGAAATGTCCATTGACACAACGTTGGAATGGCCAGAAGGAAATCCATTCGCATCCACATGGTGACTGTTCACCACACAAGATAGAAAGTTAGGTGATCTCTCGACCGTCTGAACATAAAGGCCAAGAATAAGCGTCGAGCAAACAAGAAAATATTTTTTTTTAAAAACACTTACACATCCGGAGAGCTCACCAATAGTCTTCAACAAGTCAGCAATAAATACACCATGACACTCGTCAACTCGTGTAAATATACGATAACATTCAGCCAACGGTTCATCCTCCATCAACACAAGGCCACTCAAACGACCGAGAAGAGGAGACACCCGAAGACGATCGTTGGAAGAAAGAATGGCTGCTTCAATAGGTAGTTCGGCCTAAAAAACCATTGCAGTGCGCCCCCCCCCCCATCAATCACTTACACGATTTTCAGACTCAGTGAGAGTTCCAATGTGAAAACGAAACTCGATGCGTCCATTAGTACGAGCACCTAACAGCATATTACGCGAAATTGGTTTACCGAACCCCTGAAATTGAGCATCACAGTTAAGAACCCCAAAACACCCCCCAAATCAAAGCAGTCCAAATCTTCTTACATCAACAACGCGCGACAAAATACGCTCCTTCATGATATTGTAATTGGTGACCATCTTAACAGACAATCTTTTCCTTAATGACTTTATAGTGTAACCTGACCTCATGGGTTGCAATGACAGACATGTAAACAACATATTGTTTATTGTTGTGCAACTGCGCACGCTGACGATCCAAACAAGCAAGATAGCCGATGCGCTGATTCATAATGAAGCGAACGGTTTGTCGGAAAAAATCTCGACACTCCGGAATGGAATCGAATACGGCTTCTATGGGAAACAACAAGTTGGAACTTAAGACGAGATCGGTCGCACCGCATAGCGAAGCAACACGCATAACTTGTTCATCCTGTACCATAAGATTAAAGTAAGCACAGGCACTGTAGTCAATTCAATACGACCAACACACCTACCTCAACATGAGTTGCGTAATAATAATCTTCCATGTAAGAGTTCCTCGTCGACATTCCATGACGCGCATAGTAAGGTATCATGAATGACTAAAACTTAAAGTTTAACACTCTTCCAACCCAAACAAACACACCTCAATGTGCAACAAAGTAGCCCCACACAGATCTATTATGGAAAGTATACGCTCCACTTTGTCTGCATCATGAACATCTCTGCTCACTGCACGACGAGCGTCCTTAAATCGTGGCAACGAGCTCTGTACGTACAGAACAACGCTTCTGCAACAAAGAACTGGATCCCGTTGAAGCACAAAATCATGAAACGTGTGACCACCGCGATGACCCATCTGCAAAGATGTAAGTCAACAATCCCATCACACAACGCAGATCTCACGAATCGCAGATAAAACAACCCGAGAGCATTGGAATACGTCGACAACATGCAATGTACATCTCGCGCGTCACCAGCAAATTGTCTGGGACCACAAACAAGCTCAGTCAACCCTAAAAACACGTTTTTTTTATTTCATCAGTAACATCCAAATTAACGGAGAAAACACAACAAACCACTGCCTCCCCCAATCGCATCACACGTTTCTAGAATCGTTGCATATTCAACAGACGAATTAGATGAACGAGCACACTGCTTCCATACGTGTGCTATCATTTGAGAGCTAGCAAGAATGGAATGAGCGTAAGTTGGCTGAAATTACGAATGTAGACGGTCTCATAGGAATAGTACAAAGCAAACTCACAAGAATAGTTCGAAACAAATTAGGCTTGAAATCGTCTAGCACTAGTGGAGTCTCCTTGCCCGACATCCCACACAGCCAATTTCCAAACTTTGGATGGAAGCAAGTCTAAAAAAGTAATGAATAAAAAAAGCAAAACGACAAAAAAAGAATAAAGGTATAAATGCTGACCGCTAAAACAGCCATACTCCAAAGACATCACAATAGCCAAATTATTTCACATTTTATTTGATAAAAACACTTTACACACAAAACAGCGTAACAACGCAAGAAAGATAGCAACAAATGTTAAACACAATTCACGCAATAGCATCCTGGCACTTCTCGCGAACACTATCTAACCATTTAGATATGGCCTGAAGGCTTAACTGTGCGTCATCACAATTCTTATCAACAACTGCTAGTGCATGTTTAAACTTTTCACTACTTCTCAACAGGAATCCGATGGAAGTAACCAAAGCGTCCTTATCGAATGCGTTGATGCCAGCAACCACTCGACTCACATGAACCATCATTTCATCTTCTACTACAGCATTCATAGTTGCCGTAGACCATTCCCGAGATTGCGGAACACCAAACGCAAACAGCTTGTAACGGTTCACTTCTATTACACCCGTAGCACACTTGACCAACGTTGCAATTTGATCCATGTAGGTGTCGAAGTTGGAAATATTGGCGTACAACTTCCGAACATCTCCTTCATCCATAGCTTTCGGATCTGCGACAGCACGACGCAAGATTCCATACATTTCCGAAATGCGAGGAGCAACACTATCAATCATCTTCTTCTTAGCTTCGCCCAAACTCTTTATGATGGTAGAGCACACGAAACAGGACTAAAAATTTATAATTAAATACGTTATTTGTCATAACAAACAACAATATACCCGAATGTCCGAAGACGAACAGTTATCGATGGAAAATCGCTCCTTTAAGTCTGCGTGATCGATGGACTGTCGACAAATGAATATATCAAAAACATTCTCACTTCCGAACATCCTCCAACTAGAATAATACTTTGTTAACATTTCCCCACATGAGCATAAGCAAAGGTAACCGCAGTACGGCAAGAAACGTAGAAGGTAAGCAACCAAGATCCGAATACTTGTAATAACAACTTTACTCTCAAAACACAATTAGTTAGAGACAAAGAGAGAAAACAATCAACGGACACTAGGAAACCTACTTCAGGGAAGTGTCAATGGCATCGAGAGCGCCTTCCACATCACCTAAACAAGCAAGAAGCACTCCACGATGTTTATCGATTGTTCTATAGCCATTCTGTGCAAGTTCCTTCTGCACGCTGATCAACTGTTCACGGACTTCAGACACTTTAAGTGTACGTTTCAGCAAATTACCACCATTCCTTGCCTAAATAAAAAATAAATAAAATTTGAACATGAACAAACAATCCACACCTTATCCCTCTCTCGTACACCCGAAGCCGTGGCAGAGCGCGCCGGTTGGAAGTAAGAAGAAATAAGAGATGTGCCACCACCACGTCCAGGCTACAATATTTAAATCCACACGGTGATAGTGAATAACCAGAACCGCACCACTTCTCCTCCCCCCTCATTAACGCTATGCGTGGAAGGAGTTGCAGAGGAAGATTCCGTTGGAAAATGTATCTTTCCGACATCATTGTCAACACTGTCTGAAGAAAGTACCTAAAACAAGAGATGAATCAATCGGAGTGAAGACAGTCCACACACTCTTACATTGTTCTTCTTGATGGAAACATCACGCTCATCAGTAATGCCAGCGGACCTCTGTAAAAAGTGTTACAGCACGTCTCTCCACGCATATCCTGGCTTACTTTCGAACCCGAAGACAATTGATTGACGTCCGATTTACGGGCATCCACTCCACGTCTATTCATCGCAACGGTTCCCATTCGGTTGCCTAGACTGAATGCCGTATCGCGAATGAACGATTCCACACATGAATGTCCATCCAACGATACATGACTCTGATCAATATCTTCATCACCATCAGAAGCAAAACTTCCAAAAACAGAGCCGTCATCCATTGACTCTTGATCGATAATTACCACATCCTGAAAAAGAAAATTACAAAAAATAGTACACACATCGACAACATCACTCACAGGGCTACTGCGTTGGGTATTACGTCCTTTCGCGAACTCTTTCTTTTTCACCCTTTTTGTTTTTTTCTTAATAAACTGGTCATCCGATGAACGTCCGCTACCCGAAAGGTTGGAACTATCAGAAAGCATAAATCTGTAACGAAACATCATTACAAAATTCAATACTAAATCTGATCTACAAATAATTTTAATTAGAGCACAACAACTCTTAAATCATCTATATAAACAGATTGCATTAAAGGAAACAACTTCATGCGTAGAACAAAGAAACACAATATCCACAAACAAGGAAACCATTGCACATGAACCGCTATTACAATCATGAACCATTCATTCATTACTATGCACAACTCCTAAGAAGAAGTTGGAATTTTAAAAAGAAAAAAAAGGATTGACAATTTACAATGACAAACTAATCTGAGAATTTCATTGGAACAACTCGAACATTTGAAAATTTACCTTTCTCTAAAAGACGTCTAGCCATGAGAACAGCACCAGATTCCACCTCAAACGGCGCAAGGACAATGAAATGGCGTACTTTTCCAAGGGAAATGCCCAATTCCAGATCGGGCAACAGTAGATGGAAATCGTGAATAAATGCAACCGATGGAACGTAGATGAAGACACAATCCAATTCCCCACAGCGAAGAACCTCAACGGTAATGTTCACACAAGCACAAGTTCCAATCAATCAAACAAACACACCTGTCCAAACATAGCATATGTAACAATGAGAAAATCCGCATCCATCGAATCACCAGGCAAAAGTTTCTTCGCTTGCTCTACTTCTTCCATACGAGGCTTATCAACCATAACAACTAGATTAATGAAGCTCATCCAACGGCCGTAAACCTGCGAATTTAAAATAAGTTCAAATCACCGCGCACATACAAAAAAAACCACACAGTCATCATGTAATCCCACATCTGCTTCGCATCACAGCCATAAGGTGCAATCATTGCAGACTTCATCGTAACTTTCCCTCTCACTGATAACATGTACTCAGACCGAGAAACTTCGATGGAAATTATAGGAGCCTTAAATGACAGCACGTATAACATATTGCACCCCCCCCCATCACTAACCATCACCTCCACGCCTACTCCAGGCTCTTGGAGCACAAGTACAAGCGATCTTCCCATACATCCCTCGACAACACGGCTCCTCTTACGAAAACCATTCAACAAAGATGCCCATAAGGGCAAATCTTCCCAATTCAAATGATCCTCAATAGTTCTTGCATCGTCCCGCTGCCACCGCTCCCAAAAGTGCATCAAAAAAGAATAAACATTAATCCGACAAACATTACCAAACAGATGATATTATGGAAATATAATAACGGTATTGATAATAACCGCTTAATACGATCATCGCCTTTCAAAAGAAAGGAAGCTGCACTGCTGCTCAAAAAGTTGCACTTTTATTTTAAATTAAAAGATGACTCTAAAAATACCAATTCGAAAATCGAAATATTCACAAATCAAAACAAGTTAAAATAATAGGAAGACTAATGTACACGTTACGTACATACAAAAAAGAGAATATCAACGTCTACATTAACCCCTATCGACATTTCTTTTCGATGAAAAAAGTAAGTAAAAGTAAAGCATTGAAAACACACAATAAACAAATTCACAAAACAAAACACTATCAGAACTCAGAACTGATCTGACTCGATTCGGTCAAATACTTAATTTCTTGTTCTTCCTCCTTCTTTTTGTCTCGTGGTCCATCAACAACATTTTCTTCCTCTTCCTTACCATTGTCTTGTGGACCATCCCCAATTTCTCCTCCTTCTTCATTCTCCTTGCATTGCGGACCATTCATATTTTCCGCTTCGTCTTCGTAATCCTCATCCTTTTCATAGTCTAGATCCAGATCATAACTGCTGTCAGCATCATCGACAATCATATTATTCGAAAAATCGAATTTACTTCCCGAAACATCACAACCATGGTCCGACGACATTTCGTCCGTACCGCTGCGCACATCAACGGCAACCTCAAAGAACAACTCAAAGTAAACACTGATAAACACCTTCTGCACCTTCTGCCGACATACAACGATGGAAGATTTTTTAGGCAAATCATCTTTCGATTCTTTCTGAGTAATTCCTCTTGACGCACTCCGAGTACGTGTAAAAACAGGAGAAAGTTCAAGAGAAAGAATAGAAGAAGGAGCGTCCGAATCCTTGAAAACATTAATCGAAATTGTTAACGGCTCTGCTAAATACCTGCGTGTATGATCTCTTGAGGATACTAATTGGACTATCATTTTGCCTAATCGATAAGACTCGATTCGGAGCTGAGTGAGGTTTCGAAAAGGAAACCTTAGACTTTCCTCCACCGCCACCCATTAACAACCCAGATCCTCTTTGTACCATCTTCTTCTGACTAACGCTCTTCTTCTGACTAACGTTCTTCTTCTGACTAACACTCTTCTTCTGACTAACACTCTTCTTCTGACTAACGTTCTTCTTCTGACTAACACTCGTCTTCATGGTCTTATCCTGTAATACATCAAAACAGTATTCATTTCACCATTTCAAGTATTCATTTCAAGTCTGTTTCACGATTACCTGCGAAACTTTAGTCAAACATTCATATTTTAACGAATTACTGCCAACGTTGGAAACTCGCCCGCCAGGCATCACACTTTGTGGCGCAACCACAACATCCAACTTTCCATGGGCAGAAGTCTTCTTCGCTCTCCCAGCAGCCGGCCTCTGAAACGAATCTACTACACATTCATCTTATTGAGTTGTATCGAACCGGCATCGAAGGCCCATCACCACCGGAATCATCACCACCGTCATCTTCTTCATCGTCACCATCTCCTCCTTCTTCCCCCGAACCACTATCGTCATCCTCCTCGTAACCCATAGAACGTCCAGATGGCTGAGTGGTTCTTCGAACCTTCTTTGCAACACGTCCACCATGCACCGTCGATACAGTGCAACTCTTAGAACCACTGCGCGGTTTCAACTAAATTTTTTTAAACTCTTTATTACCCGACAAGATGCAAATACCAATAACCTTTGCTGCGGCTGCCAAAGCGCGAGAAACGGCCGGAGGCACAAGTTCGCCTTGCACACGCATACCATCAAAAACAGAAGAATCGGCATGGGCATTCACAAAACTTGTAACGGGGTTCATAGCGAATTGCACCGCCTGCTGCCGAATAGATAATCCAATGTCCTTGATAGAACGAGAGATGGCGTTGGAAATAGCGTAACTAGCAACAGGAAGTTGAGCACGCATCCGTTCGTTCTGTGCAATCCTGTCCCTCAATCGAATTGCATACTTCTTGAACCAATCCCTTGAACTCGGTGGAATCGAACTGCCAAACTCTTCGACCACCTCCACGAAAAGCTTGTCAAGATCAGGAACCTTCCTCTTCATAATAAGCAGTAATTCCTCCATAATATTCGCACGAGAAGAAGATACGAGTGCATCAACGTCGACTTTCAACGGAGTAGCACGAACAGTAACTCCCGCGATACGCAATTCTTGCGCGATGAGCGTCTCTTCGGCTGTTCGGCCTAAGCCATCCTTACATATTGAGCTTCTATCATTAGGGATTCGACGAGCATCGAGATCCTCCAAAACTTTACACATCGAATCGTAAGCTGTAAAGAAAATTAAAAAGAAATATCCTCGACGAATACTTACAAGCATTATCTTCAGTTGGAATAAGGTGAACCGTATTCTTCAATTCATTCTCCACATGAACAGTATACCCTTTGGTAATCATGCGTCGAAGCTTCTGCACTTCACCATCAACAGCATCTTTGTTGGCAACTCGCGGAAAAGCACCATCCAGTAGCACGTTACGAGCAGAGAAGCCAGTTGCTAACTGAAAAAAAGAAAGCATAGAACCTCAACGCGTACTCCAGATCATACCGGCAAGAAAACTGGAATTCCGTCCTTTTTTTCAGCCTCCGTCAAAGGAAGCAAAGAACGTGCCGCTTGTAAATGGAATTGCACTCGAGCACTAAGCGGCTCAGCAAAACGTAAAAACGCTTCATGAGTGAAACGTATTTCTAAATGCATGGCGTTACCCAAATAACTTCCTGGTCAAGTGTGTAAAATCAATAAATACGGATTAACGAACCGCAGTGCGAGTCTCGGTACAATAGAAAGTGATGTTGCTCCACTAAATTCTTGAAGGGCACACAAAACGTCTGGCTGTTAATAACATCACTAACGGAATACAAGTTGAAATTAGTGATAGTGCGCGTATCACGATCACTACCCTCGATCACACGACACAATTCTGCAATTCTCTTTACTCGTATTGCAATGTGAAATTTTAAACAAACGTACCTTGCACAGTTAGCACATTCTGCTTCTTCATTCTATCAGCAATGACACCAAAGTGTTGATCAACAGATCCGTGAGTATGTCCAACAGTTGGAAAGTATAAGTGAATCTCACGAACTTGTGTGAGCTTCTCCAAAACCATCGCAAGAACCTTCAAACAAAACAATAAACAACGACATTGCACAAAAAAAGTACCCGAATAGTGCCAATGCTCTTTCCACTCGACGCATTGTCCATTACTATCGCTATTACCGGGGGAACGGGAGTCGACAGCTGAACAGTGAGCACATTCAATAGTGTGCTCACCATTACATCCGTAGAAATGACTTCCGTCCACGTGAAGGGCAAAACGTAATCATAATTCTTGTATGAAAATTTCGATATTCTACACTCGTCGTTGGAAGGAACGGCCATCTGCCACGAAACCACTGGCATCATCATGGCTTCCGCAGGGCGAAACGACTTGTCGTTAACCGTGTACGATGGCAACTGCAATTTAATAACCAAACACATGTGTAACACTTGTTCTGAGTGTTGTGGATCTGTAAAAAATGTGTTTAACAAAACTCTGTTATCAAAACACTATTATAAATAATGCTTAAAAAAATAATTTGTTAGCGAATTCCGTGTAGAATGCACTCTTCTACATGGGACTTCTACATTCTTCTAGAACAAACACCCCCAACAAATTCACCTCACATCGCACGCCCGTTACTAAAAACTACCTTCGTTTTGTCCTTTCCACATCCGTCAAACTGTAACGCCAAAACTTCATTCGGACGAACGGCAGCCATCTCATTAGCACATTCGACTATCAACCTCTCGTATCTGTCAGCAGGACCGTTAGTATGGCGGTGACCAACAGTACGCAACTCACACAATATGTGAATGATGGAACCGCTTTAATCCAATAATACGCTCCGACGCCGTATCCAACGTAGAAATACGAGTTGCCAACTCTTTCGTATCAGACTCAGACCATCTCAATGTGCCTCCCTCTCTCCCGATTCGCTTCGAGACCATGCTTGCCAATTGCGTCTCCAAATCGATAATAGCAATTTCCTCTTGCAAACGAATAGTCTCCACGGTCACGCTGTTATCCAAAGAAGCTGTAAAACACAAACTATCATCTTCCATACGCCCAACCTTCACTATCACGAAAAATTTTTAATAATAATATTAACAACACCACACACCATTTATAGCCTCCACGTAAGGTTTATCCAAAATTTCATAATCTTGAACCACGTCGTTCGGACTAATCGTCTTCCAATCCACATTCCTTGTCTTAGCCAATACCTTTGTCCTCTTCACAACAGAATTGCTAATCTTCATCAAAATTCTCTTCCGACTGTTGTTCCGATACTCCTCGAGCGCATTAGGAACAATCTTGTTGGAAACAATAGGCGCGAACGACATAACACCGGCACGCAGGATGGAAGTTAACTTGTGCAACGTTTCCAGTTTGCTCGCCAACACCTTGCATATTTCACATGTCAAGAAGTCAATGCACTGAAAGAACCATGTACAAAAGCATACGATTGAAAAGTACGTTATGGAACAATAAACAAGAATCATACCCCTCGACGTCTTATTGATACTCCGATATACTCCTTAACAATATTTTTCGGCAAAAATGCACCATTCATGTTGGTACGACAAAAATACCGGAAAATAATTGATATATTTTATTTGATTCAACACTTCCATCTAAAACTTTCACTCACTTCTTACTCGCACCATAAGGCAGCATAACATTCGTATCTCCAGGATTGAATTGGCCGATCGTCGAAACTTCTACAGCAACACGTGCAATAGAGCGTAAGACGTTTTCATTCATGAAGGAATTTCCAGCCGTTCCGGATAGAACAGGTATACCGTGCGCAATACAGCCAAGTATTGCCCAATAACTGAAAACATGTTCAAAATTAATATGCATTAACTGTTTCTGATCATACAACCAATCACCCACCCCACCCACTTACACAAAACAAAAGAACACTGGTTGCAATTAGTACGTTTCATTTTTTTTTTACAAAATAGGCACCAGAGAAAAGAGCCACAGCAACAACCCGCCACGAAACTCACTACGTCAATCCAATACCCAGAGTGCGAATGAATAAAGCACAACACACACTCCTTCCACATATATCTCTATTAATAAGAACATATCCACTATCACCGTCGGGACCAATTGAACACACTCTAAAACAAGAACATACTACAACATTAACTAAAACAACGAATCGTACCGGTTGGAAAGGAAAGCAACTATTGCCGACCGTAACTCATCCCTTGAAACTCTTCTTCCAAGAGATTGTACAATGTTACCACGCACAGTAGCAATGTCGCTCCTATAAATATTTTTTTTCTCGTTAATTTCTCGTTCTCGTTCTAACACGAAATTGTACAAGAAAATAAGATGATTCAACTTGCCAAGACAAATCCCTCTGACATTTCAGCTTACAACAATCCACCTTCAGCAAATCATCAATGGTATAAATAGTATGCAGCGACGACGACGCTATTGTGGAAAATTTCTCAGCATCATCATGTAATCGTTTCCTTGCACCGTGTTCACCGATGGACGGCAACGCATCAGAGTGATTGGAATGCGCAAACGAACTGTACGATTCACCTGCGAAAAAAGAGTAATCTATATACAAAACAAGTCATACTGCACTTACCTAACGAACTCCTTCCATCGGACAAACTTGATAAACCGTCAAAATCATCATCACTTTCACCCAATGACATCTACGAGCGAGTTGGAAGCGATGGAAAAATCACACTGCAATCACATATATTAACAAAATAAACACAACCAGGTTAAAACAATGTTAGAAAGCATCAAAAATATCAATCAAGACCCTACTTTTCAAGGCGATTCAAACACCCGCTGTCACGCGACGTGTACGCAACGCGTCAAACTGAAATAGGCATGATCCTAAGGTCCCATGCGGACAGTGGCATACTGTATTGCGCGAAATCAAAAATGGTTTTTCTTTGTTTTTTTTCGAGTGTTGTTGACCTATTTCGCAATTACATCAGGACATTACTACTAATTTTAACAAATACATTCATTGCAGAAATTTCCCAAACCTCGCCAACAACAAGGAAATCATTACACTCCACATTAATTCACATCTCAACGACTTCAATGCACGATCAAGAGCAACCTTCCCCCAATGACCAGGTAACACCCCCCCCCCCTCTCTCTCTTCATTAAGATGTACAGCATTGAACAATATTCAGCGCAAGGATGCAAAGATGATCTCACAAACCGCCGTTCCATCACGCGAAACTTCACTCAACACGACAATAAGCCCGACAGCTAGCGAAACTATGAGCTTTTATCAGGCCAAGCAAATCGAAGATTCTCAGCGTGCAAATAGGTCGTTTGATCGCGTACTAAACCGATCATTTATATTCTCGGTAAGCAAGTGGTTATTGATTGTGTCTTTTCATCCACATACAGGTTATACGGAATCGTGACTCTATTTTTTGTCATTAATATAAAACTTACACAATTACAAGAACCGATCAACCCGTAACAAAAAAACACTTTCAATTACGCAACTTTCACAGCAGCACGACGATTTCGTAAACCCGGGTGGTGCATCGCTTCCATCAAGAAAAAAAAAGGTAGAAAAGAAGAAGGAAAAGGAGAAGAAAGCCCCACAAAAGGTAAAATAATACCCATTAAAGTAGGCAATAAAAGCACAACATTCACAGCATGACGACCGTTTCGGGAAAACGGGTGGTTCATCTTTTCCATCAAGCAAAAAGAAAGTGGATAAGAAGAAAGGACACGAGAAGGAAACTCCACAAAAGGTAAAATATACTCCATTAGAGTTGACAATACACATACAAGTGATCCATGACGAATGTCATGTCTCATTAAGAGAAAACGGGAGACACACGGAACTCGTTATCCATATCTTCCCTCACCCTTCACAAAAAGTCCCATGTAGAAGAGTGCATTCTACACGGAATTCGCTAACAAATTATTTTTTTAAGCATTATTTATAATAGTGTTTAACATAACAGAGTTTTGTTAAACACATTTTTTTACAGATCCACAACACTCAGAACAAGTCGCCATCGCAACGTTTTCCATCATTGGAACAAAAATTAATCCGCAGAACAGCCACTAAAGGAAATCAGGTATATCGAAACAACAACGATGCAACTGAAATACCACTTTCAGCCACCAACACATCACAATTCGCAACACAGTATGTCCAATCAAGAATTTGACATAAGCTCAGAGGACGGAGACAGACGCATGGCAAACGAGATGGATTCTGAGAATGAGTCTGTGATACAGGAAACGCAAGAAGATGACATGAATCAATACGAAGAGGATGTGAACCGATCTGAACAGTTGGAAACAACTCTCCAAAAATTTCAAGAGACCATAGAAAATCGTCATTCACCAGGTACAACATTAACGCCTACCACACAATTTAACCATATCAGGAACGAACTTATTTGATGATGAATTATTCGAAAGTGTGTACATGGACTCTGTACCACAAGACACGATGCAACAACAACCAAGAAAAGGAACACGTATGCTCATGCCAATACAAGGACATCCACAGTTGCCGGCGATTCCACCAATGAGAATTACAACTACTCCAGTCAACAGAGCCGGAACACGATCAACCTCAATTAGACCCGAAAGGACATTCCAACGAGTAAAGGTAAACAGCTATAAATATTACACTATTATACTGGCTACCAATTCGACACAGATACTTTTTTTAGAATGAAACGGAAAGTAATAAGACGTTGAAGACCAGAGCTAATAAAAGCCCTGTATCGGAAACTGAAATGCAAGCCATCATTAGAGAAAATGGAGTGCTCGGAACATCCAACGGAGGTCATCAATCTGGTCGCGAAATAATACATAAAGGCGCAATTCCGCTGCCCTTTGCAAATCCATTGCACGGTTTCATTAACGACAATACATCGCAGCCACAGACTGCAGCAATTCCAACTTCGAACAATCAAGTCATGAACCGGAATAAGGAAACGGAGGTGCGTGATCTTAACCACGACAAGGTTTCACTGAACATTCTACATTCAGGATCGAGTGAACCGAGAAATTGTATCGAAGAAAGTGGAGCACATCAGAAATGAAATTGACAAAATATTGCTGCATGCAACATATATTGAGGAGGTATGAAATGTAATTGCGTTTGTACAAAAAATACCTATAAATATTACCAAATCCAACATATATATCAGATCGATGTTCGACGAATGGTCCGCGGACCATACTGCAGTGAATTGAACGAAAACACTGTTGCACAATTGAAGAAGTCAATACGTTCTGGAGCCATTAGTACAAAACATATGCCTATAGAAGTAGTACCACGCAAAAATGGAAGCGGATCAAGGTAACAATCATATAATAGAGTTGAATATAATTATCTAGCAATAAATCAGATACGCCATACTGGACGGTCATCATAGAGTAGAAGCTATGCGTCAATTGTTCAATGAAGATGGAGAAAAAGAAGACAGCCCCTTCAGGAATGTCAGTTCGTCAGTTCACTATATATTTGTTATGCTGTTATGCTATGCTGTTATGTTATGCTATATATATATATATAACTACAAATCTGCTATATATAGTATAGCAAATCTGTAGGTATATTCGTAGGTGTATGCTATACTACCTACCAGAGACACTGCTAGTTTCGAATTACACTGTTTCGTGAAATCAGCATTGGCTCCAATCTGTACAGAACGCACTTTCACAACCACGGTATCACAAAACCATTTGATCAAAGTAGACTGCAATTCCATTTAGGCACTCGAATTGCGTGTTTTGAGTAAACACTTCGATTTCTACACAGAGGACGTCGCAGACATGACCAAAATGCTCCAAAAGCTGAATTTGAAGAAGTATAATCGCGAGCACATCAGGCTATCGTGTTGTCCCGAGATTCTTTTCAATAAGTTCCGACAAAACGCATCAGTAAGTTTAATTGTACTAAAAAAACAACAAAATCACAATCTCAACACCTCACAGAAGTATGGTGTCAATTTGCAAGTTTTTTACCGTGCTTTCTTTCCCGCGTACGCTGTCAATGTTGAACAATCAATGCAAGTTCTCGATACGCTATTTAGCAAACAACCATATGACGGTACTGATAAAAAGAAGAAGAAGAAACTGTTAACTTCCATCGTCAAGGTACGTAATCAGCAATGCACAACCACGCACAAAATGTAAACTATTTTCTCAGAAATTCCAATTCATCACGAATAGATGCGAATTCCACATGTGGGGACATCCTGATCACAACATCGAAAAGGATATCGCGGAAGACGTAGTTCGACATCTACGAAACGATCAACTTCTGGGGCACATAAGGTCCGCTGTTACTCTTATATTATATTTGATAACCATTACTCAATTCAAAAAAATACGCACTTTAGAACCCTCCTTGGAAAGAAGCAACGACTTGGCAACAGATGTTCTACTAAAACCATCCTCAAGGTATTACTTATTAAAACCAACAAATGATTAATCATCAACAATTCACAGGAGATCGAACGTTACAACGATCCAATTGTCAATTTCACACTTCCCGAGTATATACCGATGGAATTGTACGAACAACTAAGGATTTGCAACACTAGCGATGATAGGAAAGCAATTTTGTACATCACGCACGCAGACGATTGGAACAATTCGAGATCGACAATGTGCCAACTAATTGATAAAACAGTGGATCCCATCTACATTTTGCTAGCGATTCGCCCTGAATTCCAACTGAACGACTTTGAATGTATCAAAGTTGTAGTCGACTGCACAACCTACATCAAAGGTACTTTTTTTAAACAACGCCATAGAAAATTGTTATCAACAATTACAGATGGAACACCTCACAAAATGGCGGAATGTTTATTCTTCGGTGGCACACAAAGAAAACGAATGAATAAGGCGGAACTCTCAAATAAGCTACTACTGATGAAATCTTGCGAGCACATAACCAGAAAGGTATATCAATTGTACCTGAATGTTTTCATAACACATACTTTCTACAGTACATCTTACTATTACAGGCCCTTTACATGTTACAATACGACATGGAATACGGCGACACAAATCCGAAAGATCTGCACAAGTACAACACTGTACACATATCGTCTAATCATTTCGTAGCTAAATGTAAGAACAGTTTCGGGACGGGACGAATAATAATCAAATCTCATTACAGCAATCGCAATCAGTATGTGTTTAAACCGATTAGTGTACAGTTCATCCTGTTTTGAAGACCATGAACTGGAGAAAATGAAGCGTGAACAGCAAGTACACGCCAATATTGGAAGGAAAGGAGAGGATGAAGAAGATGAAGAAGAACAAGAAGCCGAAGTGGAGGAACTAGAAGAAAACGGAGAAGGGAAACAAAAAGAAAGGGGTGAAGAAGAAGAAGGGAGAGCACGTATGCGCACGGGAATGCAATATTCAATGCACGTTTCTCAAATTGATCGTACAGGTCAAACAATCGCTTCTATTATTCCAACCCAGTCGCCTCCAAAAACGAAATCAAGCATAAATAGGAAACGGCAAACCAATGGTGGACACCATGCACCACCACCACTTACGAAAAGAATTGCGTCGCAGTATTCTAGTGTACTTTAATGTTCTTTGTAGTAACAGATTAGAACATAACGTAACGCTAAAAGGACGTTGCTTCCACCACCCCCTCCCTTCACATACTTTTTTTCCAACTTGTAAAATTGATATTCGAAAATATTTATTCATACACAATGAAATCAATTGCTATATTCATCGCTTAAAGGACCTTATTTCCATTCACAGTATTCCATAATGTTGTTGTTGTTGTTAACGACGTTAGGTCTGTAATATTTATTGTTGTTTTCCTGTTGATATAAATTTTTCCTTTTGTTCCTTACCTATGCGTCTCTTCTTTCACACGTGCGTGTCTGGGATAATATCCCAGACACGCAAACAGCAAGCTCATTCACCCTGTAAAATAGAAAAAAAGAAATTGACCACGCCGACAATAATTGTGCGTGTCTGGGATAATATCCCAGGCACGCAGGCAGCAAGCTCATTCTCCCTGTAAAATAGAAAAAAGAAATTGACCACGTCGACAACAATTGTGCGTGTCTGGGATAATATCCCAGGCACGCAGGCAGCAAACTCATTCACCCTGTAAAATGGGAAAAGAAGAAAAGAAAAGAAAATAGGTAGGCTCATTCACCGTGTAAAAAAAGAAAAAGAAATTGACCACGTCGACAATAATTGTGCGTTTCTGGGATAATATCCCAGACACGCAGGCAGGTCACCCTGTAAAATAGGAAAATAAATTAATCAGCTCATTCAATATCCCACACCTCAAAAAAAGCAAATAAGTTAATAAAATATGTTTTCTTATTATCCGCGTCTCATCACATTTTCTCATATAGTCCGTGTCTGGCCCAATAGTGCGTGTCTCAGCAGAACAAAAAATGAATTTAGGAAAAACCGCCATTTTGAGGGTCAAAAACAGGTCGATTCCGGCGAGACGACTTAAACCCTCCATATATCAGCCTAAAATGCATACTCTTCTCGTAAGGATGATTCACCTATTCCACTACTTCTTTACTCTACCATTTGTTTTTCTTTGGTGATAATGCGCATTTCCGGTAACCATTGTCAATCAAATTAATCAGATTCTTCATTTCCAGCCCTCGATCCCTCCTTCACCGATTGCGTCTACTCCATTTCCAACTCGGCAGCGAGGATAGTAGAGACGTGCTACAAGAATATTGGGTGCTGCGAGGAAGGATGCTGCAGCAATGATACATGGTGATAGGTGCTTTCACGAATTGTTAGGTAGATGCTAGGGTGGCGAAAACGGGTCACGGTTAACCGTCATTTATACCCTCTGGGACGGGTCAACCGCGAGAGGGGAGTTTACAGCAGCCTCACTCTCCACGGGTCAACCGTCTTTGATTGTAAACCCGTTTTCCGCCAAACCCGCCTGTACTCTGCTGTACGTTCTGTACTCTCTTGCTAATGACATTTTTTCTCACTTTATTATCCATTTCTTAGGAACCGATTTTCCTAAACAAATAAATCTAATTCAGCACAAATAAAAGCAACTTGAATGCCCATTTCACGGTAAACTTCATTCCAGGTCGGACGAGTACGGTTGGGCGGTCGCTCTCATCGTCATTTTCTGCCTGCTCGTTCTCATTGCTGTCTTCCTCATTCTCTGCTGTTGGCTGCGCAATCGATCAAGGGACAAGAGACAGCGGAGTGATCTACTCAAGGGAGCGGGGTTGACGCCTTCTCAGGTGAGAGCTAGAGTGCGAAATAAGGTTAATTGTATTCTTATTCCGCTTGCTTAGAGAGAAATGAAGATATTATTCTTCGTATTTCGAACTCTAGTGAGAACATTTTGTGAGAAAAAAATTGATAGATTCGGTGGTGGGGAAGAGAACGGATTTTGCATTATACTGTCGCTTCTGGTTAAATGATACCTTTTCAGCTCACTATCGACTCGCAAACGCCCGTTGCTTACACTGGACCTCCTGCTGGCTATCATTACTGAACTGCAACTTTCTTTATTGTCTCTATGTCTTCCGTGTATAGCTTTTTTTAAATACAACCTGTAAAATTGCACGAAAGAAAATGCGTTGGATGTTGGAAGGAATGATTAAAGCCCGTGGTGCTCCTTCGGGAATAACACGAGTGAGGCAATTGTTCGCACATTTTCTTCTGTTCATAAGTCCTGTCTTATAAATATCTTATGAACGAATGCCATCTAGTACCTCATCATAACAGTTCAAAAATAGGAATTATTGAGTCCGATGACCTGATCAAAAAATGATTGTAATCAAAATGCAAACTCTGACCACGAAAATATCAAAAAAAAACGTTCGAGACAGCCGCTTCGAAACACAATCGCCAGACACTCAATCGCCGAGAAGTCTTATTCATCATTTTTTTCATTCCTCGGTTCAACTGATAATGTTCCGATCCTTCAATGGAATCGATGTGACTCTCGGCAATTTACCGTCGGATGTCATTCGAAAAGTCGTTGGAATGCTTCCAATCGAAACCATTGATGGCTTCCGCAAGGTTAGAAATTTTTATAGTTTTAGAGTTAAAATGTTTTTAGATTTCCCCCAAGTGGAACGCCGTTGCCTCTATGCTTCTCAGCGACAAGAATCAGCTTCCCGTTATCAATCGTCTCATGTGGAATTCGGTCCGAGACCGATACATCACTCTTGGACTCCGAGACAGCGGACTGCCTCCTCGCATCTACCTGACTCTTCGCACCAAAATTCGATATAGACGCTACTTTGGCCTTTCTAACACTGGTTACGGAAGAAGTATTGACGAGGCGAGCGACATTCTTTCGCCCCACACTTCATCTTAATTTTCTCATATGATTTTGCAGATTGCGACATTTTCCGAACATTTCATCTCTGATTTAGACACCGATGTTAATGACATGCGAAATTGTATCTATAAAATCTTTACGCGGTGTTCGCAAATTGGAAGAATTGACATTAGCGAATCTTTGTGCGAGAATTTACAAATTTTCAAGCCCATACTGTGTAATGTGCTCGTAAACGAACTTTCAGTCACACATCTGACACGGTTTAACTCGACATTGGCGTAAGGCTTCTGAATACAATTTTGCTATACAAACAAATAGTTTTCAGCAAAATTCTTTTGGATTTTATTCGGGATCATCCAGATCTGAAGTTGCGCCTTAGCTTCGATGGTAGTGCGGTTTGGAATTCGATCAAATATGGTTAAAAACCGATAGTTCAACTCGCACACAATTAATTATTTTAGACCTGTCCTCTTTTCTGATTACTGCTGTTGCTTCAGTTGAAATTTATTTTAAATTCAACGACAAGGAAAGAAAACAATTTAAATTCGGAGAGTTAGTGAAAATGTGGGAAGCAAGAATTAGCGAACTGGTTGAGAATACAAAACTGACGGAGACTCTCACATTCGAGGGTTCCGGTGTCCGTGTCCACCTGAAGCCGATTGAAAATTGTCAAGATGATGAGGAAATGTGAATAAAGTCTGTCACCGAAAGTATTTTTTTTATCTATTTTTGAGTTTTTAAACATTGTCTGGGAGCGAGAGAGTAGGCGAAAGTGTGAGTGTTTGGAGATGGTCTCGCCGCGAAATTTGGAACTGAAAATTTGCCAAATTTGTTGTCCACAGTTGCTGACAGCCGCATCGAACACCAAGTAGACGCGCAATCGCCGTGAAGTCTTATTCATTGTCTGTTTGTTGGGTTACAACCATTTATCGCTCGATTTACTGTGAATAAGTACAATTTGCAAGTGGCTTAAAGAAGGTGTCCCACGAATATCTGGCTAATTGAGTTCTCGATGTGAGATGGTTGGTCGTGGCTACACGATAACACTTTCGAAACTCCCATGTTTTCAATTTTCGTTTGAGCTGAGATATGAGCATTTGGCTGCGTGCCAAATGACCCTGAAAAGCAGGCAACGAGCGAGAGAGTATGCAAAATGAGGAGAGCTCGCTCTGTCTGTCCTCACTTTGCATAATCTCTCGCGCGGTTCGTGGGACGCCTTCTTTAAGATTATGGCTAATTCCGCTGTATCTTGATAACAACAGAGTGGCGAGTCATAGCCAGATTACTGTCCGCATTCAATGCGATCATTCTTGCTTGCCAAAGATTCCTCCGCTGCGCCTCATCTATTTGATAGTCATCGCAATTGTACTGAATGTCGATTTGAATTGAGCGCGAAATAGGTGTTACGCGCTGCAGAAACGCGACCAGTTCTGAATTTATTACTTATCCTGCTGACGTAATGGACTCGAGATTGGAAACCTTGTTGGAGCTGATTCCATTGGAAAGTAGTAGATGAGACGAATCTGAGGAACACATTTTGAACCGAATGTGTTTGAATGAATTTTATAAGAATTCGTCTGAAACAAATCGAATCGATAATGATCAATTTCTAAAATAAATCACGTACACGAGTTCCGCATTGAATTTTTCCTGATTTATGTGCGCGACAATCAGATCTCGTATGATCACACCGCGTAGTTTGTTTCTAATTTGCTCAAAATTCCAACACTTGTGCTCGGTAATTTCGAATTTTTGAAGCATCGAGCATCGACCAAAGAGTCTCGAGAGATTTCGATCCATTAATTCATATTGCCACGGCAGAAACTCTATTGAATACGTAGCAATCTAAATTTGGTGTTTCGATGTATCGGTATAGCGTTAGCACAAACCTCTTCAGGCTTATCGGTTCGCATATCCCAATCAGCAACACCGAAATAGGCCTTGTACCGATTGGGTATTTGAACAATCGGCCGTAAGTGCGCACCATGCGAAGTGTACCAAAAATACCAAGCGAAGCTTATTATTGCTGGAAGGCCCTTTCGATCTCCTAGGCAAGCAGTCGCAAGCGAATTCCAGCGACGAGAGATATAAAAAAATGATACGATGAAGCGAACGTTTTTTTGCGGAAAGTGTAGATACTCACCATTCGTATTTCGTCGACGGATTCGAGTTCCATTTCAATCACTTGGCGAATAATATCCGATGGCAAGTCCGCGAGGCTAGGGGTGTTGCTCATAATGCCTTTTTCCGGTCGAATAAGTGAATAATAATTCCTTGAGCGGACCATCTAAATGAAGCAAATAGCATGTTGACGTTGAAGCGGCTGGCTCTAATATTCAAATGGTGTGCAAATCAAATTATCGTTCGAATATTGAATGCGTTTATTCGCGCTTGAGCAAGCCATAATGTGCGAAAACCACGCCACGCTTCTTCTTCGAAACGTTTACAGTTCATTCTCGGTTTATATTTCGTTGATACTCCAATAGTAATGAGCGATGCCCTGAACCTCCCGGGTCTGCCCGTCGATATTATTCGAACGATACTCGAAATGGACATGGGAGCGATCGATGAAACGCGACTGGTGAGATGTTTCCCGGAGTTTTTCTGTTTTTTTTTGTTTTTTTAATTTATTTTTCTGTCCCGTGTAAAGACCAGAGTTCGAAAATGCGTCTCTTCGTTCGTTACACTCTCTCACCCGTCAGTGTGGCAAGATTGTGTTCGACAAGATGTATTGCGAACTCTGATAAAGACCGCTGTGAATGATCAATGATTAGAATGGCCAGGGCCAGATAACAGAGTAGAGGCATACCTTATTTCGCTTATTTAACAGCTGGCCTTACCAGTGGGTCCCACCTAGCGTTGTCTTATGACTGTAAAATCGCTTGACGTGAATACACCTTTACCTTTTTTTACCTTATTTCGCTCATACTTCTCAGATTTCCCGCCGATGGCTTGATGTGGTCGAGGCGTTGCTCAGCGATCGAAAGCGACTTCCCATCATTGCCAGTTTTTCGTTTGAAAGTAAGAGTGATAACAGGCTGCACGTTTTCGTTTTCACACGTCCCACTTATGCGAAGTTCTTTGGAATCGAGCAATGGAAGTGCACGGAACATGGCAGAGTGAGCATAAATTTGCATAAACTAGGACTGTCAGGATGAAGAATCCGTCTCTTCATTCCGCATACTATCTCGTCACTCTGACCGATGAGCGAGTACACATTGAATGAAGAGACGGATTCTTCACCCTGACAGCCCTTTTTGTAATACCGTGCAAAAATATAGCGCCAAATTACAAAAAAACGGTACCTGTACATATGTCTTGATCACAGAATGCTGATTTCAATAACGGCTTCTGCATACGTTCGATGCGCACAGAGCTGATGGTCCGTTTGGCCAAACTGTTCACTCGTTGTTCGTGTGTCGAAACGTTCGTTTTATACATGGAGGAGTATAAACAATTCATCATGGTCAAAAATACGCTTCGAGATGTCATCGTTAACGAGCTAAGAGTCGTTAACCTCAGGAGATTTGACTCGGAAATTTCGTAAGAACATTTTGTGTTGATTGTTTTCCGAAACATTATGCGGTAATAAATCCCTAATTTGTTTTTTATATCCGGAAAACTATTACGATCTTATTCAACGTTTTCTTTTCAGAGACACAGTGCGGAATTTCATTCGCATTCATTCCGTTAAGAGAGCACGATTGGATTTCAAAGGACTCTCACAAGCCAAATGGGACACGATTAATCCAGGTTACTGGAGAAATGATGTTTTGCGCAATTAAATCATGATGTGTATCTTGAGTATGATCTTGAGAGTGATTTATCATGTTAATCATGACGGATATCACTCTCAATTGTTCATCTTTCAGATTTGGTGAACTTTCTGCAGAAAATGATAGCATTGAACGTCTCCATTGAACTTCGTTTTGCAAAGTCCTTAAATGAAATGGGAGAGTACCTCACGAGAGACTGTTGGCAGCAGAGGCTGAATGCAATGAACGAGGAAGGAAATTTAGCCGCGGTGATAGTGATGGAAGATCACGGTATCATCGTTGTCCACGTAGGGCCAGCTTGATATGTAATTGCATCGTCGCCATACGATCGCCCCAGATTGTCTCGTACTTACTGTTGATAATCATAAAACCCTTTTTACGCTATCTCCGACTTCTACACCTTTCCGCTACTACTCAGAAACAATTTATTTCCACAAGATCTGTATAAATCATGATAAATGTATCGGCCACATCTTACTTGAAAAGAATATCATTATTTTTGAAAATAGATATATAAGCGTTTTGCAAATTCAACGAAATTGAAACCTCGTTCGCAACTCATTTTAGTGTATCATGTGAAGGCAAAGGCTTTTACACGCAAGGTGAACTCCACCACATCTATATAACTCTGTGTCGGGTGAAATGGAAGAAAACATTGGAAAACCAATTGAAAACCAATAAACAAAAGAAAAGAAAACCAATAAACATTTTATCGGTCAAATCTCGATAGAAACGATGATATAAAATCGATATGAATGAGTAATCAATGTGATGTACAGATTGAATTTTACTTTACGATGCTCATTCTGATTTCGTGCTCAGACATTGTGCAACTGATGGTTAGTCGCGTTTCCTTGGCGAATTCGTCAACTCGCCATTGCCATTTGCCCTTTCTAGTATCACTGTCCTGCACGCGTTCAAGTTTACTCCATCCATAGACGAGATCAATGGAGGAGAGGTTGCGTGCCGCGAGCGGCAGAAATTTGACAAGACCTGGACAACCATTTTGATTTCAATATTTCCGGGAAATGCCTAACCTGGCCTGCTGGCGCCCCATTTCGAAGTGGCCGGACTTGCGTAGTTTAGGACAAGTTTCTGAATCGAATGAGTTCGAATAAGAGTTTTCAGGAGAGATCTGAAAATTGTTGCTGACGTTTTAAATTCACGAACAATTTTTTTGGTACAATATTTGAATCAGCGAAAAATGCTTACTCTACTTCTTTGGAGAACTTTTGTAGCCCGCCGATTTCAAGTTCGTGTATGCAAAGATCGCGTAACAAAGCCTTTAGAAATGGAAAATAATCGACACCCGAGTTGAATAACTTGACTCTATCGACATGAGACGAGCGTGTGAACATTTTAAAAAGACACTTTCCGACTTCTGCATTCTTTCTCACAATGCTGAAGTTCTCTGAGAACGTTTGATTCTAAAATATGAAATTACAAACTTTCTCAACTTTAAAAAACCTGATTAGCATCTACTCTTCCACGTTTAAGCCATTTGATCACTCCAAAATAGGCCGCATAACGCGATGGAATGAAGACTAAAGGACTACAACTTCCGTCTTGGTAAAGATAGTAGTCAAACGACTTGATTGGTGGAAGGATTGTTCGGTCTTTGAGAAGCGAATTCCATCGATGTGAGATCTGAATAAGATATCAATGAAATAATCAAGTAAATGCAAGAGGCATTACCAGGCTCATATCGTCGAATGATTCCAGTTGAATTTTGATGATTCTCCTGATAATATCCGATGGCAAGTCCGCAAGACTCAGAGCATCATTGGCTTCACACACCATCGCGAGACAAAACTCAGAAAGAAATAATATAGAATACGAATACAAACACTTTCAGAAGAACAAATTAGACGCACATGAAAAACAAACAAAAATGAAAGAGATCGAGCGTCTGTTCACTTAGCACGCGCGCTCAGACGCGTCTGTCATGATTTAAAAAAAATTTGGGCGGAAACAACATTCAAATATTCATTTAGCTATGTTCAGTAAAGGTAAAGGTGCATCCACTTCAAGCGATTTTACAGTCGTAAGACAACGCTAGGTGGGACCCACTGGTGTTATGCTCAGTATCTTCTTTTTTTTTTAATTTGCAATTGTATGGGCTAACTGTTACGCGTTTCGCTGATTACTCTGATCCGTATCGCAGCAACAATGAACCTCAACATCGTCACTCTACCGTCTGACGTCATTCGCGAAATAATCAGCAACGGGCTGGAGTCGTTCAATGAAATGCGAACGGTTAGCTGCCTTGCTTGTGCCTCACTTTGCTTGTTATTTGCAAAACAAAACAAAATTAAATACTTTGCAGATTTCCCCAAGATGGAATCAAGTTGCTATTTCACATCTCTCAAGCGATCGAAAACGACTTCCAGTGATCAACTCATACACTTGGTCCACATCGTCATGTTTCTGGACTCCTCGTATCTCCATCGATCCCCGATACGCGGAGTATTTCGGTGTCGCGAACTGGGATCGACCAACCAACATTAACAACGAGGTGGGGAAATCGCGATTTAAAATCAATTTTCGGATATCAGGTTGCGGTTTTCTGCCGATTAGTCAACAATCGTGGAAACCTGCGCAAATTACTCGCGCGATGTGCGCGGATCGAAAAATTTGAGTTCTATGAATTCTCCTGCGAGCAATTTGATAGAATGAGAAGAGCGATCAGCGATACTGCCATTCACACAATTGTCGTCCTAGGAGTGCAACATTTTCACTGCAACCTTGTGTGAGCAAAATCGTATCCATCTGCGAACACTAAGATCCACATTGCATTACATTCATTCATTCACAACGCTCATATCGCTTCCATTTGAACAAGAAAAATTGCATTTTCAGATCCATCCTTCAACATTTGATTCAAAGCCATTCGGTTCAAAGTTTAGTCCTACAATTCTCTACCTCGAGAGTTTGGGAGCTGATCGAGTCCGGTGCATCCTATTTCACAGCTCTAAAAAAATAAAAATAAATATTCAGATCTAGTCGAGTTTCTCGAGACAATCGCACTTAAGCTGGAGTCGGTGGAGCTATGTGTCGGCTATTTTGTGGACGAACGGAGCCTGTATGCACGAAGGCCAATCGTTCGGGCGCATATTTGGCAGAACAGAATGAACAATTTGATTCGTGGTGCGAATTTATCCGCTCGTCTTCACGTTGAAGAGTTGGGAATTCGCATTGAGATTACAGCAAAGCAGATTGCAGACAATGAAAACAATCAATAATAATTGAACAGTTCACATGCTCGTATTTCAAAACAACAATTTCGTAAAATTTTGTGCATTATTTACAGGACATAAATACACGAAATCATTGTGCAAACCAATAGTAGTTTTATGTATTTTCCGCAATGATCCGATTCTTTATTTCAATGAATGATGAATACTCTGAAAAGAATGTGTAGGAACACGCTGAATCAACGTTTGTCCTTTTAAATTGGAAAAAAAGTGGGCGGCAAAAATAGTCCCGCCACAAAAGGGTCATAATTTGCCAGCTGTTTGAGACAGATAACTTACTCGAGAAGTAAAATTAAATTCTTTTTATTACATTATGTTATAATTGTGCATTATTTTTGTTTTATTTTTTAAAATTATTATTCAAATTCTATAAGATTTGTGCCATTTGATGGCTTCTGTCGCTTGCGATGACTTCATTCTCGCCGATATTCCATCGGATCTTATCCGGACAATCACGTTTATGTGTGCAAGAGTTCGAATGGACTCGCTTGACGACATTCGAATGGTGAAATATAAATAAGTTTTTTTCGGATAAATAAGTTTTATGAAATAATGCAACGTCTTTCAGATTTCTCACACATGGAATGACGTAGTCAAATCGCATCTTAAAGTCCGTAAACAACTGCCTGTAATTAATTATTTTTCGTTGCAAACCAAGGCAGGATTTTTCGCGCACTCGAGTGTGCGCATAGAAATGACCAATAAGAATTTCTTCGGAATCAGCAACTGGTCTGAGACTGGCTACTACGTAAATGTAAGTATTCCATAAATTACGAGCTTCACTTGATTATGGTAATTTCAGACTGCAAAATTCGAGAAACCGTTTGAATTGTCGGAGCTTAAGCAGATGAAAAATGATCTGAATAGGCTTTTTGCCAGATGTTCGCTTATCGAAAATATTGACATTAACGACGATGCATATGAACGATTTGATGAAATGAAAGAAATCCTCGGAAATGTTGCTGTACAAGAGCTAGAACTCAGAGGTCTTTGCCGTTTTGACGTGAGACGGTAAGCATGCTAAATCTCCATCACATCTACAAAAGTTTGTTTCAGACAAACTCTTCAGGAGTTCGTTAGCACTCATTCAGTTAAGAAACTGAAATTGTCTTTCCTTGGTGAAAATTCCACTTCATGGGATGCGGTCAAACAAGGTATAGCATCTCGATATATACGTTATAGAGTCGATTGATCATCCTCACAATCAGATCTATTTGAATTCATCGAGTTTTGTTCAAGTCGACAAACTACGGTTGAACTCGATTTTTTGTATACCTCTGAAGAAAGACGGTCCAATACTACCACAGTGCGCAACGCATGGCACGCAAGAACTTATGATTTCGCAAGAGACGGCAACTTTTCACTAAATTTGAAATTCAATAGATTCGAAATTACTGTTCTTGCGACTCCGAAGTGAACTATGCAAAAACTTTTGGTAGCTCCTTGTTTCATTATCAACAACGTGTTCCTAAATTGCATAATAATATACTGTAAAATGTAGTCTTCATACCCTATTATTCCGTTGAGATAAAATGAGTTCTAAACATTTTGTTGAACAGCAGTCCAAAAAATCTGAACTTAATTTTAAGTATAATAAAAGGTAAAGGTCACCCCGTTAATCAAGGCATTTGCGTCCTTTCGAAATCCTTCGTCGCGGAATCAGATTTTATCATTAAACAAACAAAATTTCCGAGGAAATACTGATGAAGACAATTTTTAAATGATAACAATTATGAATAACTGCAATATTCTCATCTCAGTGTCCATATGTAATTGAAGTTTAATTGGAATTGCTCAACATTATTATGGACGCATTTTCGATGTGACGACTATATCAGCTGTATCTTGATTCAGTGTCAGATTCAGCGAGAAGTTCCCGTTTCTGCTCAAATCATCAGCTCTTTCTTGCTAGCAATTGTTTTCACCGCGCCTAATATCCATAATTTCCTCGCCACTTAACGTGAAATGAAGTTCGATCCTCGAGCCGAGAGCCGCGCTCATATTCAGAAAGGCAAAATGATCTAAACAAAAGGAATCGTTATTGAGTGATTTGTAGATATTGATAGATAGTAAACGGACAATATATTAGATTAGTTGACATTAATTTAACACTGATACCATGAAAAAAGGATAAGTTACTCTGTTTGCCCATTTCCCACGACGCTGAAGTTTGACTATTATAATGAAGGTGCAGGTTTTGGATCGAGTTATTCCTTATTATCTTTTCGATAATTGATCTGGAACATAGTTTTTATAAATTCCGGAAATCCACGTGCAAATGAAAATATTTACCTATTTTCGTTGCCAATACGGATCAGTCCCCTGAATTCTAGGTTGATTACAAGAATATCGCGAAGTATCACTTTGAGAACATGCAACCCTTCCAAATTGTGAACTACAAAACGTTCGACAGCCGAACATCTGGCAAATAGTTTAGTCAAACTATGCTTCAGCTTCTCAAACCCCGAGTCTCTACGGAATGACTTGCCATACGTTCCTTCCTGGAAAAGATACGTTAGAATTACCTTATGCACCAGTTAGGCACTTAGGCACTTAGGTAAGCACTTACATACCTTCCTTTCTTTGCTGGTCAAATCATGGTAAAAGTGGTTAAACTCATGGTAAAAATCGATTCCAAAGTATTTTTTGTTGGACCGAGCAATGCTTATATTCGGATAGTAAGAATTGCGAGAGACATTCCATGAAAACTCATTGATAACTGGAAGTCGTTTTCGTTCTTTGAGAAAACCATTGACAACGACATTCCAGTGTGGGGAAATCTGAACGATTGCATGACTAAACGTAAATTATACTTTTCTCACCATCCGTATATCGTCAATCGAGTCCAGTGTGAGAATTGTGCGGATGATATCTGCTGGAAGATCGGCAAGTGTGAGGTCATCGCTTGCATGAGACATTGTACTTGATGATCTGAAAGCAAATTTGGAAGTCATAGATAGGGGCCACAAGCTCCGCCCACTTTGGTGTGACACGATTTCGCCTAAAAGCGAGAATCAAATCCGCAAGCTTCATTCTAAACTAAATCGCTCATTCTAAAGTGCGCTGGATAGCTACTGGCATTCCCAATCGATTGAGCACTGTCCAAAATGTGCACATCTTCATTAAGTAGGTCAAAATTGAAGATAAAGGATGGGAAGAGGCTGTTTTGTCGGGTTGCAGTGTGAAGATTTTGGTTGGGCATAAATTTTCTGACGAATACGAGTATTTTAGGAATTTTAGAGAAAAAATTAGATTTTTATCATTCTTCAAAAGCTTGCGGATTTGGTTTGTAGATGAGCGGGGAGAGGCGAGCGAGAGGGCGGGGGAGGGAGAGAGACACACGCAAATTAGGCTCCGCCCCCTTCCCTCTCGTCTCGCCTTTCCCTCCTCTTCCCAAGGGCGTTGCGCGTGTACTTCTCGAGCCCTAGCGCAGCTCAGAGACAAGATATTCACAAACGGAGAAAAGTATGATGTTATTGGGACCACGAGGGATCGTTTGAACCTAGTTTTGGCACAAAATCTTGAATTCGGCAATCTGCCTTGTGGCCCCTAGTCATAGAGGACACAAACAAAGGAATTTAACAGACGCAAAAGAAAAATCAATGAGTATCGCCCACTTGGATCATCAAGAGGCGGGCCCAGGACGGATTCTAACCATCTCAGGTGACCTACCGTCAAGAAAAGCCCCATTCAAGAAGCCTTCTTCGTGAGTTTTCTATTAACCACGCTAGTCAGTCAGGACTTCGGTGACTCAAGGGCCATCGACTAAACGCGACGGACCATCGACAACTAAAAGCTAAGAAGATCCCAATCCCCTCCCTATAGATGTTTCCTCCTGCAGGCTCATTGCCTTGATGTCAGGATAAAAGTATAAAAGAAAAATCTTTGAATACAATTCGATGAATTTGATGCTGCTTCGTGAAGCAGCTGGTGTGAAATTCTAGTACATTTTTGGCGGGAATCCAATAAATTAACACAACATTTTATTTAAATATTTCATAATTCAACTTTCTGTATAAAAATTCATTATTTGAGCAAAAACTGATATGACAAATAAATAATAGGTAAATAGAATAGCGATCGTAAACTACTACAATATATCCGGTTTTAGTGGAATTAAGAAATACGATCTTTCGGAGTAACGACCATATCAACTGAGCCATGACTAAATAACAGACCCAACTTAAAATTCCCATTTCTGCTCAAGTCATCAGCTCTCGATTGCCAAAAATTTCGCGCCACTTTCATCTTTTCCGTGCCACTTAACATAAAATGAAGCTCGATCGTCGGTTCGAGAGTTGCACACATGTTCAGGAAGGTGAAATGATCTAAATATAAATAATTAACGTGAGGAACTGATAATGAATTTATTGGTGTATGGTTTATTGGTGCGATCACTACCTTGTTTGCGCATCTCCCACAAATCTGAAGGCTGGCTGTTAAAATAGAAGTGAAGATTTCGAATTGAATTATTCGTAACTATGGTTTCAATATTGTGTCTGAAATATATAAAATATCAACAGTTCGAAGATCCAAAAATATGTATTTAAATGAAGTGTTTACCTATTTCCGTATCGAATATGGTCCAGGCCCCGAAATACCATTTTGTTTACGATGACATCGTGAAGTATGTCTTTGAGAACTGGCAACCCTTCCAAATAGTATACTGTAAAGTGTTCCACAACTGAGCTTCTGGCGAACATTTTAGCTAAGCTCCGTTTCATCTGCGTACTCTCTGAGTTCCTTCGAAATAAATTGACGTACGCTTCTTTCTGAGAACAACAATAAAGACCCAATACAAAGTGGCACACTCACCATCCCTATAGTACTGATCACATCGTGGGAGAAGGTATCGATTCCAACAAGAAAATGTTGCACAACTGAACTTATGGCACAAAGTTTAGCCAAACTATCTTTCAGTTGCTCAAAACCGGTGTCCTTTCGGAATTTCTTAGTATACACTCCCTCCAGAAATCGATTTGAAAAAATAAAGAGCATTACCTAAAAGTAAAAATTATGTAATGCCATACTTACCATCGTTGTATTATTTTTCAAATCGTGGAAAGAGTTGTCGATTCCAAATAATTTTGTGTTGGAACGAGAAATTCTTATACTCGGATAATAAAAATTTTTCCAAACTTTCCATGAAAACCGTTGAATGACTCGTTTCCGCTCCTTGAGAAAAGCAATGACAACGGCATTCCAGTGACGAGAAATCGTAAATTTGTAAAATTTTTAAGTGAGGATTTACGTTATTTACCACCCGCTTATCGCTAATTGATTCATGTTCTATTTTGATGATCGCTCGGATGATATCCGATGGTAAGTCGGCGAGCGTTAGGCAATCGCTTACACGAGACAACATAATAAGAGGAGGCTGATCTGAATGGAATGCAAATGTGGAAGCAAATTTTTCAAGAGGATGAAACAAAAGAAAAAGCAATAAACACATTTTGAATATAGTTTATGACTTAGACGCTGCTTGATGAAGCAGCTGGCGTAATCAGTTTTTATCACAAAATTTGGAGTAATCGAACAGTTAAAAGGTTAGGCTAAACAAACTATTCCTTAAAACATATTATATTCATAGGATATTCAAATTATCGAACGACTATCGAACGAAGACGGTAATTTTTTTTCAACAGATGTGATCATTCATTTCCTTTCATTCCTCATTCGGAGCCATACTGATGACGAGTCCGTTAATCGCTATCTTCATGGTCAGCGAAAAGTTACCATCTCTATTCAGTTGATCCATTCTCGCTTGCCAGATATCGTGTACTTCGACGAATGTTATGAGTTCGTCATGGAAATGTAGGGCGACCGAAGATTTTAGAGGCGCACACATTTTCAGGAACTCATAAATATCTAAACTGAAATGTACAATGAGTAGTGATATTCATTATTTAAATAAGCAAACTACCTGGTTCGAACGCGCTCCACGCATTACGCACTGAAATGGTACCTTTAAAGTGCAAATGCAGATTTTGAACAGAGTGAATGGATAGGAATTCCAAAAGAACTTGTCTGAAAGGGATGTAAATTTGATGATATGAAGAAAAAGTATAAAAAGATCTTACGTAATCACTGGGTCCATTTGCCTGAGGCCTCGTATGATTAATTCATTAACTCAAACATCTCGGAGAGTATCCCTGATAATGTGGAATTTCCCTAAATCACCTTGGTAAATAATGATTTTTTCCAACACAAGAAAATCTGGCAAAAAGCTTTGACATATAATTTTTCATTTGACGACTGCTTGTATTCTCCTCGAAAAGCTTGTAATAAGTTCCGTTCTGAAATTACGTTAAAATAATTGGAAATTCTAAATATTTACAGTGATCCGATTCCACTTTGAAGAAAGGTGTTCCACAGTGGTCCACTATGGAACATTTTTTCCACTTTTTTTCCACTTTTTTTCCACTTTGCTAATTTTTCATTGAAATAAGCAATTAAACTGGGTCAACTTGTGCTCATTCTCTTCCTTTTGTATTCTTTAATACAATTTGTGAAAAAAAATAACTTAAAAATCTCCATTTTCATAGTTTATTTACGTTTCCACTCGAATGCGATTTTCGGAGAGTGGAAAGGTGGTTTTTGGCATAACCCGGCTACCGTAATCCGGTCGGCGCTGATTGTATGTTGTTCAGCTTTCCTGGAGCTTTTATTCAAGAAATCTGTAATGATTAGTTGTGAATTTTACCTATTTCGTGAATTTGGGCATTGAAGCTCCAGGAAAGCTGAACAACATATAAAAAGCAGCTGCCGACCGGATTACGGTAGCCGGGTTATGCCAAACACCACCTTTCCACTCTCCGAAAATCACATTCGCGTGGAAACGTAAATAAACTATGAAAATGGATATTTTTTACGTATTTTTTTTCACAAATCGTTTAAAGAATACAAAAGAAAGAGAATGAGCACAAGTTGACCCAGTTTAATTGCTTATTTCAATGAAAAATTAGCAAAGTGGAAAAAAGTGGAAAAAAAGTGGAACAAATGTTCCACAGTGGACCACTGTGGAACACCTTTCTTCAGAGTGGAATCGGATCACTGTACAACATCATTATAAGTTCTTGGTACTAGGGTTGCCTGATCGAAGTCGGTTTCGATTTATCCCTCACTTTCTCCCCTCCCTTCCCTCTCCCTCTATCAAAACCGCGCGAGAGAGACGATATGCAAAGAGGGTATATCCACCCCTCATTTCCTCTGAAATACAACGACGGTGCGGAGTCTCCGCACCCTCTTTGCATATCGTCTCTCTCGCGCGTTTTTGATTGGAAGAGAGGGAAGGGTGATTGGAGAGTTGCGGTTTATTCGAAACCGAATCTGCAACCCTACTTGGTACACAGTTCCAGTTGGCGAGTCCGAAAAATGATTCGTTAGATCGACTTATTACAGAAGAAACATGTTTTGGAAATGACAAAAAAGGTAGAGATACTGCTGGGAGTGGACTGATAAGAAAGACTTCCTAAAGAAATGCGGTTGGATGTTTAATGCAAACTTTGGGGTGGATAAAACTCTTTTTTTTAAGTGTGATCTGTTTGATCGCTGGAAAACTCTTTCGATCACTCAGGAAGGATATCACAAGTATGTTCCAATTATGTGATATCTGAAAGTTGGGGAAGTTTTGCAAATTCAGCACACAACTGCCTTACCATCCGTATCGCGTCAATCGATTCTCTCTCCATTTTTATGATCGCTGGGGAGACATCCGATGGTAAATCGGCGAGCGTTAGACAGTCGCTTGCGAGAGACATCATACTTGATGAAGTGAGAATCAAATTATGGAGTATAAATATATTTTAAAATAGTACCTTTGAATTTGACCGTATTTATTGAAGCAGCTGGTGTGAAATTTGAATATAGTTTTGGCGGGAATCAATTTTTATTAAAATATATCGAGCACTCATACAATTAAAAGTTTGGAAATGCAGAACCATTGGTTAGAATAAATATGAAACGATAAATAAGTTGAACAAACGAGACATTTCATAAGTGATCATTCAGTTGATTTCATTCCACAGTCGCATTCATACAAATGTCGATTCCATTCGCCGTAAGGGTGCTGGTCAGTGAGAAATTTCCAAGTCTATCTAAGCCATCCATTCTCGCTTGCCAAAGATTGTGCTTTTCGATTGTCATGTGTTCTTCATAAAATTTTAGGGCGATCGAGCATGGTAGTGGTGCACAGATTTCCAGCAACTCATAAATTTCTAAAATGTAATTTCAAAATCTTTTTTTAAGTAGCAGCCTACCTGTTTCGAGAAAGCTCCAAGAAACTGTAGTGATGGGGGTGAAATTCATGTACAGTTTTTGAACCGAATGAGTACTTATGAAATCCAAGAAAATTTGCATGAAAGTGATATATAAAATGAATGAAGAGTAGTGGAAATGGCATACCTATGCGTTGAATTGATATGACCAACATCTCGTATGGTTAGTTCATTAACAATAACGCCTCGCAGACAATCCTTGATAACCTGGGAATCCGGAACACCACTGTGGTGCATCACGTATTTTTCAACATGTGAACATCTGGCAAAAATCTTGGTCATTTCCTTTTTCAGGTGTTTTCTGTCCGTATCGTCATGGAAAAGCTTGAAATACGTTTTGTTCTGAAATTAGCTTAGATGAGTTTTGTATTATTTGATAAAAATTACAATTGCATTATAAGTGCTTAATTCACAGTTCCAGTCTTCGAGTCCGAAAAATATTTGGTAAGATTGATGGATGCAAAAATTGGGATGAATGTAGATGCGACCAAAACTGCGACCAAATATCACGCCTGTCACGAGAGAATCGAGCTAAGGATGGGATTGGGACGAAAATCGTAAAATGAGTTAGCATCAGTTTTGGGCACCTCTAGGCATCTCCTAGCATCCCCCAAAGTCCCATTATCCAGAGATCATTTTGGAGCTCCCTACACCGGGTCGGTATCCTGGATCCCCAAATTTAACCGTTATTATCTCAGTTCTGGTGCATTTTAGAGAAAAATTGTTCCAAGACTTACCCCAGCTATTTTGTGATGCTCTATCGATCTGTCCCGGTTAGAAGTCATGAAAGTGCGTGTTAGCGGTGCTACACTCTAGGAGGCATAACTCAAAAATTTAGGAATCGGGCTCGTCCTGCTTTCTCTATGTTGTGCACCTCGTCGAGCTCTATCGAATGAGTGGTTTACGCAAAAAATAGATTGGCGGAGACGTGTGGTTTGGTCCCTCAACAACTTTCCAATCATTTGAAGTTATTTTATAACAATATTTCATTCCATTCCTTCCAAATCGAGCGGCGCAGTGCGGTGAAACATATTAAGATTGCACAAAGAACAAAGGAAATTGAGAGAAAAGAGAGGATTTTAATATGTTTCACCGCACTGCGCCGCTCGATTTGGAAGGAATGGAATGAAATGTTGTTATAAAATAACTTCAAATGATTGGAAACTTGTTGAGGGACCAAACCACACGTCTCCGCCAATCTATTTTTTGCGTAAACCACTCATTCGATAGAGCTCGGCGAGGTGCACAACATAGAGAAAGCAGGGCGAGCCCGATTCCTAAATTTTTGAGTTATGCCTCCTAGAGTGTAGCACCGCTAACACGCACTTTCATGACTTCTAACCGGGACAGATCGATAGAGCATCACAAAATAGCTGGGGTAAGTCTAGGAACAATTTTTCTCTAAAATGCACCAGAACTGAGATAATAACGGTTAAAGTTGGGGATCCAGGATACCGACCCGGTGTAGGGAGCTCCAAAATGATCTCTGGACAATGGGACTTTGGGGGATGCTAGGAGATGCCTAGAGGTGCCCAAAACTGATGCTAACTCATTTTACGATTTTCGTCCTAATCCCAAAAATTCTCATTCTAGCTCGATTCTCTCGTGACAGGCGTGATATGAACTGTTTTATTGATGGAAACTTCGATCGATCACTGAGACATGATTTGGCAATGGTATTCCAGTGATATGATACCTGAGTAAGGGAGAAGAGTTTTTCTGCGAATTTAGCGAACAATACGTACCATCCGCATCGCGTCAATCGATTCCAGCACCATTGGAATGATCCTACGGATAATATCAAATGGTAAATTGGATAGAGAGAGTTCATCGCTTGCAATAGAGCCCATCGAGCGAGAAATTGAGCTTTAGATATTGGAATTATAAATCAAAAATTGTAAGATGAAGTGTGAAATTTAGAACGAAAATATGCACAAACTATGATAAAGTATTTAAAAGAAATCAAACGCACTTTCAGAACAGTTCAAAACTCAGGCACCAACGCGGCTGGCATAATTTGCCTAGTTTCGCGGACTTTTTCTAGGCTTTTGATTTAGAAATGCCGATACACATTTTGCCAAAAAAAAAGAGTTATTTTGGTGGAAAAGCTGATCAAAACAAATGAAAAAATGTGTTTTAATGGATTATCGATGATATATTACTACAACATTCGTTTTTAGTGGGATGAAGAGCTACGCAGTTTCCGAGTGACGACCATATCAAATGTGCTTTGATGGAATGTCAGATACAGCAAGAAGTTTCCATTTCTGCACAAATCATTTGCTCTCGTTTGCCAACTTTTGAACGCCACGATATCATCCACCATTTCCGCGGCACTTAAAATGAAATGAAGCTTGACCGTCGACTCGAGAGTTGCACACATGTTCAGGAAAGCAAAAAGATCTAAATGTAAGCAGTTGACGTGAGAAACTGATTTATTGGTGTAAGCTTTATAAGTTCGATCGCTACCTTGTTTGTGCATCTCCCACAAATCTGAAGGCTGGCTGTTGAAATGGAAGTGAAGATTTCGAATCGAATTATTCTGAACTATGTTTTCAATGATGGATCTGAAAATGAGTAAATATCAACAGTTGTAAAATTAAAATAAAACAAAACAGTGTTTACCTATGTTCGCAACAAATACCGTCCAGACCCCTGAATACCAGCTGACATCGTGAAGTAGCTCTTTGAGAACATGTAGTCCTTCCAAATAGTATACTATAAAATGCTCCACAACTGAACTTCTGACAAATAGTTTAGTCAAACTATCTTTCAGCTGTTCCAAACCAGTTTCCCTTTGGAATTTCTTAGTGAACGATCCTTCCTGAAACAGAAGAATGGAATGGATATTGCCAAATAGTTCAAATTAGGTAGTGTCATACTCACCATCCCTTTATCATTTTTCAAATCGAGAAAAGATTCATCAATTCCAAAGAATTTTTTGTTTGAACGAGAAATTATTATATTCGGACAGAAATACTCTGGGTGAACGTTCCATGAGAACCATTTAAAGAAGGCTTCCCACGAATCGAGGGAGGAACGTCCCACGCGGAAAAACCAGCATTGCAGCGGTATTACGGTAGTTTTCCCTGGCATTTTGCCAAAAATTTTCCACTTTTTTCATCTTTGTTAATTTTTCACGTTTATTCATTGTGTTAACGTCGTTGCTCTAATTTTCATGTATTTTTATGCGTTTCCAGTCACTACATCTAGACTGTACCCTTAGGACATGTTTTGATGACGGTTGCACCTCTATATTGGTGAAAAATCGCTGTTGAACAAAAATGCACTGATTTTCCAACTTATTGCTCTCGATTTTTGTTCCCAGCTGTGTCCAGTGCATTATCCTGTTTGTAATTAGTACAGCTTCTTGAAACACAATGCGTGTTTCGTGATATTTTGTGTGTTATAGCCCAATAATAGGATAATTCTCGTTCGTGTTCACTATTTCGAATTGCCCACACTTTGCACCGACGTTACTCCTGTGATATTGTGAATATTTATTGATTTTCTTGCTAATTGTCTTGCTTGCAGCTGTGGCGGCTGGTGACTCGATTGACCGACCGTTCCTGCGCGATGTTGACCAGTGGATAGAGCAGTTGTATGAGTAAGCAGCTCTAAGGCTCTCCGAGCAGCAAGCCAAGATGCTGTTTGAAAAGGTTCGCTTACAATTCGAATTTTATAATTTTGAGTTCTTCTCCTTTTGGAACCTCTCCGGTAGACTTGGAAAAGGAACTAGGAAATTCCTTACTATTTAAATGAACTGCTCCACTCGAGAAAGAGTGTGCGGAGCAGTGTTCATTTTAGCAAGTTGTTAAGGATTTATTTCCTTGTATTTCATTGTAATGTTTATTATTTAGATGGGCGGATCCAGCTCAGACATGAACTACTTGTTCGTGGGCGATTACGTCGACAGAGGATACTACTCCGTTGAAACCGGGCCCCTACTTGTCAGCCTCAAGGTATTTTATGTTCTGACTTTCTTTTTATTATCAGTTCGTTTGAATATTTTCCGTAGCTTTGTTAGTTATAGATCTAAAGTACCATCTATTATTTTATTTTCACTTTAGAAGGCTAGAATGGCAGTAATGGGGGCTACCATTTTTCTACTTCTGTTCCTATTGAGCCGTTCGTAGTGGTCTTGTAATCAGCATTAAATTCATACTTTGCTTCACTAGGTTACGGTAGTTTAGACTAGGCGATATCGATCCAATCTGGTCTTCTAAAGTAGTGCCATTTTTTTCTTCTTGCAGGTTCGCTGCAAGAGCAGAGTCACCATTCTCCGTGGTGTCCACGAGTCCAGGCAGAATCCTCAAGTGAGTCATCCTTTCCTACAGTCCCTTTCAATAGAATTATGAATTTTATTGTGTTTTTTTGCATTCAATTTAATTGCATGCAGGTACGGTAATGCTCTTATTTACAGGTATACGGTTTCCATGGCGAGTGCCCGCGAAAGTACGGCGATTCGAACGTCTGGAAATACTCCACTGATCTCTTCGACTGCTTCCCCTTTTACACTAGTCGACGATCATGTAAATTTTTGTTGTAATATTATTTATCAATTTTTGTTGTAATATTATTGTTTTGTTTTTTATCAGAATAATTATGTTGATAAAGTTGATTCGATGAAGCCAATTCAGGTGCAAAGTGGAGAGACGTTCAGAAATAGAGAATAACGAGTTAGAATTGATTCAAGCTCAAATAGAATCTAATGGGTCATTTAGTGGTATCCTATCGCATTCTAATAGCTATTTAGCACAAATAGTGGGCGAATTATACAGGCCACATCAGTGAAACTCGGCAAGGTTGAAACACGCGCATTCCCTTGCCTTGTGTAGACTCTAGATGAACACCTCCACAACTGTCCTGTTAGTCTAGTGGTGAACGCACTTGAATTGAGAACGCAAGGTTGGTGGTTCGACTCCCCACCAGTGCATTTTATCTCTTGCCAAATTCTCTTTTCAACCGTCGCTCTCCATTAATCAATATCGTCCCCGATAATACCGTATACCCTGATGTCGCCTGCATTTTTCGCTGAACTTTCAAAATTCATAGCGGGCTTCAATGGCCTCTGTGACACTTCGCATAAACTGATTTCTGCTCGTGTACCCATCCCCTATCATCCTACGGTGCCAGTTTATGCGACTAGATATTCGTGGGAAGCCTTCTTTAATAACTGGAAATTCTACTCGCTCCCTGAGAAAAGCAATGGCAACGACATTCCAGTGACGGGAAATCTGGAAGATATTGCATGATTTACCAAAAAAAATTAAACTAATAACACAACATAGATCTCACATAATACGGACCTCTAGATATCACGCCTCTCACCTAAGAATCGACCTAATTCTGTCAGCGACTGGAAATTCGATGTTGAGATTTTTACTGATTTGGGTCCCATCTGGTCCCACTAGGTCCCCTATAAATGGATTAGTGTCAGAGATCATTCCCGACCGAGCTGCAGCACCGTGCAGCTGCAGCCAGCTAACTTCGAGGCTCCTTTTCTGCCCTTCAACGTGGACTCCGGAAAAACTTTTCTTCTTGAGCTAGGGTTAATTTTTGATGCTCTATCGATCTAAACTGGTCGTTTATTTCTATCATGATTTTTAACAATGATATACGTTTTCCAGCTGAATCATGAAAACCGCTCGAAAACCCACAAATTTTTTGATTCCTATTAATAGAGCTCGTCATGAGGATTCGAATGATAGGTCTGCGCTCTCATAGCCCGGCCCGGAAGTTGGTTTTCATGTCGAAAAACTGACGTTCCCTTCTCTAAACTATATTTTCAACTACTCTGGCCTCTTCATTCTGCTCTCTCGCGAGCAATGACCCGGTGTCAGTTGTTCAATAATGATATGTTTCATTGAATCTTTAAACTTTATTTGTTAGGTCTCTTTAAAGGTGGTTGAAACATATCACTAACAAGCATCTGACACCGGGTCATTGCTCGCGAGAGAGCAGAATGAAGAGGCCAGAGTAGTTGAAAATATATTTTAGAGAAGGGAAAGTCAGTTTTTCGACATGACTTCCGAACTTCCGGGCCGGGCTATGAGAGCGCAGACCTATCATTCGAATCCTCATGACGAGCTCTATAAATAGGAATCAAAAAATTTGTGGGTTTTCGAGCGGTTTTCATGATTCAGCTGGAAAACGTATATCATTGTTAAAAATCATGCTAGAAATAAACGACCAGTTTAGATCGACAGAGCATCAAAAATTAGCCCTAGCTCAAGAAGAAAAGTTTTTCCGGGGTCCACGTTGAAGGGCAGAAAAGGAGCCTCGAAGTTAGCTGGCTGCAGCTGCACGGTGCTGCAGCTCGGTCGGGAATGATCTCTGACACTAATCCATTTATAGGGGACCTAGTGGGACCAGATGGGACCCAAATCAGTAAAAATCTCAACATCGAATTTCCAGTCGCTGACAAGTTCAGGCCATTCTGAGTCGATTCTTACGTGAATGGCGTGATATGATGAAATTGTAATCGTAACTAATAATCTACTTCTCTTACCATCCGTATATCGTCAACTGAGTCCTGTGTGAAAAATTTTCGAATTATATCCGATGGTAAATCGGCGAGAATGAGGTCATCGGTTGCTAGAGACAACATCCTGGACCGTGGAATGACCTGAGTGGAATGCAGAGGCGAAAATGTAAATTAACGAGAACAACAATTGAGGAATTTGAGAGACGAAAAACGTAAATGAATGATCGAATAAAAGAAGGAATGCGAAGCCTAAAGCAGCTGGCAGTAAATGCGAAACCTGAAGCGGCTGGTAATAAACATGCATCGTATTTCATCAATACTTGGCACAGCAGTTCATCCTTTTTTTGTGTTCCGATACTTTCTCGCTGTCCGTCCAATAGTTGACTTCGACTGTGTTTCTCACAGTTCACAGCATTCCTTTGACTGGGTGGTGCGGTGAAAACGAAACTTTCTGCTATTTCCCACAAATCATGATTTAATATCTCCTGACGCGAAAACTCTGAGAGAGCAATAGAGTACGGTAGGCCGTCGCCCCTCGATTTGCATACTGAGATGTGAGAGAACCTCACGAACTGGTAGGCCAACCTAGGATAGGTGAGAACAGCCGTAATGGCGCAGAGGTAAGTTTGAAGTTTAGGTTCGCAGCGGTCGGGGGTTCAACCCCCGGCCATGCACTTTCTCTTGCCGGATTTTGTAAGGACTACGGTAGGCATCTCACCATGGTGTGGGCTCTCTATTTCCGTTTTCTATCTATTTGGAATGCTGTGAGTTCTAGATCTACATGATCGGATGATATTTGATGTTATCCGACAGAAAAAAAACGTGCGTTAGGCGATGTTGATTGTGGATGGCCTGGAAGGAATGCTAATGCAAAAATGTAAATCATAGAGGATTGAATATTCAATTCGAATGATATGAAATAATGTGAATTTAAAGCGGCTGGTGAAGCGGCAGGTGTTTTGTATCACCAAGTTGGAGTAATCAAATCGTTAAAAGTTAGGGAAAAGCAGAACCATTCGTAAAAATAAATATAAGAAACATGATTATCGAACGATTTATTAAGACTGTATTTTTTTAAACTATTGTATAGAATTGTTTCGTACACAATGCAATAATTCGAGTTCATTATCATTTATATTTGGGATTTGTGTGTTTTTCATCACGGGCTTTAGGCATCACAAGCATATCAACTCCATCTGTCCCGAATGTCACGTCCAATGAAAAGTTGCCATCTTTCATCAAATATTGCGCTCTTGCTTGCCAAATTTTTCGCACTTTGGTACTGTTCGCGAAGTGAAGTTTGATGGTAGGAAGCCAAGTTACGCCAATTCTCAGAAACTTACGAAGATCCAAAATAAATTATTGAAATTGTGTTAAAATCATGATAAGGAAACCTTTCTTGCGAGACATCCAGAACGTCTTTGAGAGTCCGTTAAAGCACACGTGTAAGCGTCTAACAGAATGGGCTCTTATGAATTTCCAGATAATCTTTCTGAAATGTTCATTTCATTGGTGTGCATATTCGAATGAAGTGCTTACCGAACAGTCGAGTTAATACAGTAAAGCTCTTGCAGGATTAGTTCGTTAACACACACTTTTCGGAGCGTATCTTTGATCAAATCGAAACGGCACGTTAGACCACCTACTGCTATCACAATTTTTTCTACTAGGGAGCATCTGGTAAACAGCTTTTTCATATCAGTTTTCAGTTCTTGACAATCGACCCCATATGAAAGCTTACAATACATTCCATGCTGAAATAAAAATGAAGAAAGAACGTTCATATGAATGGAATCGTTACCATTTCATCAGAACTGAGTAAGTTCCATTTTTGGATGCCGAAGAATTTTTGGTTGGATTTGACTACACAAACACTGGGATGGATTGAATATCCCCATTTGAACTGCTTGATTACTGGCAAATGAGTGCGATAATGGAGAAAGGATTTGACAGTTCTGTACCAGTGATGAGATATCTGAAAGTTGGCAAAGTTTTACAAAATTTAGCAACTGTTTCGCACCATTCGAAACTCTTCAATCGGTTCGAGTTCCATTTTAATAATCGTCCGGATGATATCCGAAGGCAAATCGGCGAGCGAAAGCATGTCGATTGCAAGAGAAGTCATCGATCAAAAAGTAAGCATAAATTAAAAAAAGAAGGATGATGTCACACAACGTTAAAATGAATTAACAATTAAATAATTTATAAATTTTCACACATACATGGCGCACTTTCTGACCAGTTCACCGCTCATTCACTGACGCGTCTGGCATTATTTGCGTAATTTCGTGTGGAGAATTATGTTGATGTTTTTGTAGGCTTTTGATTTAGAAACGCCGTCGACAAATTTACAAAAAAATATAATAGTTTGATTTATCAATTAAAATTGTGTATGCATAACATAACTCAAATTCGTTACTTCATATTTATAGATTGCATTCTGCAGTTTGTTATATGTGAAATAGAGAGCATGAGCGAGGTTAAAATATGGTATGCACATTTGATGAGGTATTCCCAAAGTTTTCGCAAAGTTCATTCGAGCAACTTTGGATTTATACATACTTATACTTATACTTATACTTTATCACCATTCGATAATATGTGGATGGGGGCGGAAAGGGGCTACAAGTGGTATTTCAGGCTCGGGCGAGCTTTTGGGAACGGGGTTTGTGTGGCAGTCCGTGTTTACAATTTAATATGGGAAGTAGGGAGAACTATTGAGGGGGCTCTTCTTATAAAATTACGGTACGGTATGCGGGGCATGGTGACTACTGGGGCAGAGAGGGAATTCCAGAGTGTCAGTGAACGCGCTGCACAGGATGAGAATGAGGCTGGCATGGTAAATGGCAGTGCGAGGCGCAATCTATGAGAGGAACGTAAACTACGAGACAGAGGAGAGATCGAGTATAGATTAGTGGTGTCGACGTGAACAAATCCATGCACACAGTCAAACAGGAAGTACATGTCATTAAGTGCACGGCGATATTCAAGCGTTTCTAGTTGCAAGTGCTCAAGTCTCTGGGGATATGGGAGGTATGGTAAGTGCGATCGCCATAGTACACGTCTCGTAAATTCTCGCTGAACTGATTCTAACTTATTTACAAGACCAATTGCAGTAGGGTTCCAGATGACGGTGGATGACTCGAGAAGGGGGCGGATGTAAATTTTGTAGGCCTTAAGGAGTACATCGGGAGAGGTAGTGAGAAATGAACGAAGCATAAGGTTGCACATGGATCTAGCTTTGCGTGTTACCTGTTCGATATGATGCTCAAAATGGAACTTTGTATTGAAGAAAACACCAAGATCACGAATTTCATTTCTTGGGGAAATAACGCAGCCATTAAGAGAATATGTCGATCGTGATCTAAGACGGCCAAGATGTAACACTGCACATTTCGGAGCGCTAATAGTCATATTCCATTGGCGAGTCCATGATTCTATATTGTCGATTGCTTTCTGGAGATCCGAACTGTGATCAGGTACAACGGCATAGATTTTTAGGTCGTCAGCAAATATGTTGTAGCTCACATTAGGGTATGTACAGTTGGATACTACTAGTACATGGATGGTAACTTGGACGTTATAGAAATTCATATTCGCTGTGAAGTTCCCGGCTTGGTTCAAATCATCAACTCGTGATTGCCAAATATCTCGCATCATCGTAGTGTTATTCGTTCTTTCTTCAGCTGAACTCATAAATGTAACTTCAACCGTAGTGTGCAGAGTTGCACAGGTGTTTAGAAGTTCAATCAGGTCTGAGAATGAGCAATCAACTATGTATGAACTGTATTTGGTAATGCTACCTTGTCTGACCGCATCCCAGAAAGTCGAACTTTCACACCGCGTGGTGAATTTAAGTTTCTTAATTGAATGATTATCAACAAATTCTCGAAGACTTTGCCTTGAACGAGAATTTCGAGAGTGTAACGAGATGATAATGACGTGCTTACATGAGCCATGTGTTAAAACTGACGCCACGTATGACGATTTCGTATATTCTCATATTTCGCACACTATCTTTGATATCAAGTAATCTCTCAAATGTATAGTCACATATCTCGATTTTTTCGACAACAGAACATCTGGCAAAAAGCATGGAAAGGCCATTCCTCAGTGGCTCACGTTCCGAAATATAAAATTTCTTCCAGTATGTTCCAAACTGAAATTGCACTGAAACATTTTTTCATTTATATGTAATGCTTACTTCTGAACTTTCCATATAATAAGACAAGTTTTCGACTCTAAAGAACTTTTTCTTGCATCTTGATATGGCGACAATAAAATTGGCTTCAAATCGGGCAACATTTTCACACGTGAAACGATTTATCGCCGGCAGTTGTTTACGATCATTAAGATCATTTAGAAGGGATATGGTAGCGTTATTCCACCGTTGAGAAATCTGGACAAGGTTTTTTGTTTAGTTTTTTTTTGCTGAGGGTTACCATTCGCATATCGTCAATCGAATCCAACTGCATTTTAGCAATCATGTGTATAATATCCGAAGGCAAATCGGCGAGAGAAACTTCATCGCTTGCAAGAGAAGCCATCGAGCAAGACTCTCCTGAGAATGTTAATGCTTAAATATCATAAATATTTAGGCACAAAATCAAGTTTTGAAGTGAATTAATGAACTTTAGAGTTATGCAACAACTTGGATAGAAGAATGCGATGCTTGGTGAAGCAGCTGACATCTGTTTATTTTTTATTTTATTTTTTGTTTGGTAATTTGGGAGGGAAACAGATTTTATCATTTTGACGTTAGCAAACGCATGCGGTTTTGAAAATATAAACGAACATATGTTATAAGTTCAATTAGAAAAATATTGTGCTGATTTGACTTCCACACACGCAATTATGCTCATTCATTTTCATGAACTTTCGGAGCTGTTCGGATTGCGATTCCGTAAGGTTTCATGTCCAAGTTCAGCGAAAAATTGCCATATGTAGCTAGGTCGTCCACTCTTGCTTGCCAACGGTCTTGGACTTCGGCTTTGTTCGTTTGCATTTCTTCACAACTATACGGGAAATCAAATTCAACCGAACATTCCGATGTTGCACTGGTCTTTAGAATTTCAGAAAGAACTGAAAAGTTCGCAATATAGTGAATGTTCTTAACAATTTAATGTCTCTACAATTTACAAAGATCAATTTGCTGAGTACCTGATTTGAGTGCTCTCCAATAAATTAAAATGATCCCGGTAAAGTACATGTGTAGTTTTGGAACCGAATGGGTAATACAGTAGTTGATAATAGGTCTGAAAGGTGAGGAATATTGAGGAGATAATGAAAAGGGATAAGAAAATGCTTACGTAAGTGAAGTTAAGGTAATTGTCCTAAAATGAAGGTTTCGCATGATTAGTTTGTTTACAGTAACTTGTCGAAGTGTGTCTGTGATAACGTGAAATGTAGTTAGACCACCTGGGTAAAGTAAAACTTCTTCAATAAGAGAGCATCTGTTGAAACGCTTAGTCGTTTCAGTTTTCAGTTGTTGAAAATCATTCACGAAATACTTGAAAAACGCACCATTCTGAAATTGAAATCAATTCAGACAGATTGAACCGAAAATAATCAAATCACTATTGACCATCTCATCCGAACAGTAATTCCGAAATTCTTTCCAATTTGTCATTCCGAAAAATTTTCTTTTCGAGTGTTCTATACAAATATAGGGTTGGACAAATTCCCTCATGCGATGTCCCCACATAAATTGTTTGATCACTGGCAATTGCTTTCGATTATTGAGATACAATTTAGCAATCGCGTTCCAATGAGGTGATATCTGAGAGATCGAAGAAATAATTCTTGCAGAATTGGCAAATAAATCGTACCATCCGTTTCTCGTCAATCGATTCCAGGTCCATTTTAATGATCAGTCGTATGATATCCGAGGGTATATTGGACAGAGTAACTTCGTCGCTTTCTAAAGAAGACATCGAGCTAGAAACTGAGCTGAAACGAGAAATTGAAAGTGAATGTGTGATGAATGGAGAACGAACAGCAATAATGAAATAAAATATTCTGAAAAAATGTAAAATGAAATCATTGCATATTTTCTAACTACTCCTACACTTTTGTATTGACGCGACTGGCAATATGCCCTATATTTTTTTAGTTAAATCTATAAAAAACGAGTACTGTTACTTAATTACAAAAACATTCCACAAGACATCTATCAAAAAATTATTGCCTTATCGCTCAAATATAAAAAAAATGATGGATGAAGAAGAATTGTTGAAAAATACTTACATCAATTACTGTCCATAATCAAACCTTTAAACTAAATATATGATGTAGTGCACAAAAATTCTTCTTTTCAGGAACTTTGAAAAAATCTTTACACACAAAAAGAGAAATTGGGAAGAGTTCACAATTTTTCACGATCTTGAGGTATTACAATCATATCAACCCGGGAAGTTCCGACTGCTAAGTTCAACGAATAGTCTGCGTCTCTCTTCAAATATTCCGCTTTTTCTTTCCAAAGATTCAGCTTGGTGGTTTCAGTCGTAATCGTAAAATGAAGTATGATGGTAACTTCCAATGTAGCACTGTTCCTTAGAAACTCGCGAAGATCTAAATAATACCAACATCGGAAAAGGGTCAACATTTCGAAAGAATACAATACCCATTTTATGCGCAATCCAGGAAAATGTGGTGAGAAAGTTCAGGTGCAGGATTCTAACCGAAACTTTGCTAATGCAGTCCCAGAGAACCTTCCTGAAATGTGCTATTTGATGATATGATCAGCTCCAATAGAAGATAGCTTACGTAAGAGTCAAGTCAAAACGGTCAAGGCACCCCATGAATAGTTGGTTGACGCTAATTTCTCGGAGCGTATCTTTGATTGCACAAAAACGATCCAGACAATCAGGATAAAGCACAATTTTTTCGACAAGAGAGCTTCTGGCAAAAAGCTTGGACATATACTTTTTCAGTGTATGAATGTCATTATCACCGAACCGCTTGAAATACGTTGCACTCTGGAATGTTCACGAAATCACTACAATTAAAGCGAAATATTTACCATTTCATTGAGATTTTCTTGACACCAGTTTGCAATTCCAAAGAACTTTTGGTTAGTCGTGGCTATGCGGACATTGCAGCTATCGAACAAGCCAAATGACAACGATTTGATCACGGGAAGAAACTTGCGATTGCTGAGATACGATTTGACCATGGTATTCCAGTGCTGTGATATCTGAAAGAAGGAATTTTTTTTGCAAATTTAACATCAATATCTTACCATCCGTATTTCGTCAATCGATTCCTGCTCCATTTGAATAATCGTTCGCACGATATCTGACGGTATATTGGAGAGAGCAAGGTCTTCTATTGCAAGAGAAGACATAGAGCTAGAAACGGAAATTGAGGAAGGCTTTTAAAATAAAACTCTGAACAACGACGGAACCGAGAAAAAAATAATTGTTCAAAAATAATAAGGTTGCAATGACATTCCATATCTTTCCATATCTTTCACTGACGCGGCTGGCACGATAAGTAATTTTTTTGCGGGAAGCTGTTTGTCCTTAAAGAAGGAGAGGCACGAATCGCGTCGATATGCAAAGTGAGGCGGAGCGCTCTCCTCATTTGAATTTTGGTTCACGACCATTTGAAAATATACGCTGTTCGTTATTTTTTTGCAATTGTTTACTGGGATCTCAAATAAGAAATTGCGAAACGTCTCCGCGACGAATTTGAAACCATCGACGACAAACGGCTAGTATGTTTTATCGTGCGTTTGAAATGCTGAGCAAATGGGATGTGCTGGTTAGCGAGCTATCGACTGTCTGGGAGAGAGGAAGGGAAGAGGTAGGGGAGAGGAGAGCAGGTAGATCGCTCGCCTCCTCCTCCCGGCCTCTTCCTTTCTCCGCCCCTCGAACGTTTGTCAAAGGTCAGCTACGAGTGGGATGGAAAATAATCTCCCGATAAACACTAATTATTTATCTTACTTTAAAAAAAAACAAAAAAAACAAGAAATAATGCGAGCGAAAATCCATTTGCATTATTGCCTCAGATCTCTCCCCACTGGAATTCTGCGGTTTGTGATGCTCTGCGGGACCGTTGGCGACTTCCACCGATCAAATATTTTTCATGGAACATTGCGCATCAAAAAGATAAATTCGAATGCCACGCTTGGGTAATTGCAGAATTTCGTTACTCAGCATATTTCGGAATCTCGAAATGGCGCTGTAACCCAACGGCACTAAATGACGTAAGTCGTTGGCGGGTTTCTATCGGCATCTTGGAATCTCGAGTGTGCACGTGACAGTTAGAGGAATGGAAAGAATATGGTAGAAGGGGGGGGGGGGTACGATAGTGGGGGGGGGGGTACTGTGAGTGGTTACTGTAGGTAGGTCATTGCTTCATTTTTTATCTTATAAATCTTTCGGAATACTTCAGCACCGTGAGTTTAGCAGCAGGATTTCTAAACAAGATGAAGACGTTACAACAACCCGAAGAATGGATAGAGTATTCTCCCGGTGTTCGCTTATCGAAAAACTCGACTTCGACAGAATTCGGTCAATTACCGAATTTTATGCAGCCCAACAGGCACTTTGCGATGTAACAGTGAATGAGCTTGTTATCTCGTACAAAATGTGGTACTTTACCTCAGAAAATTCGTGAGTTTTTTGTTATAATTGTTTTTTCTGGCAAGAAAAGTCTTTCCAGAGCTATGCTAGTTGCATTCATTCGGACCCATCTGGTTCAGAAATTGTTCCTCAGTTTCACTAGCGTTGTATGCGAAGTCCAAGGAGGTTTGTGATTGGTCGCATTACGAATATTTATCATTAATTGCTAGAACTTGCTGAGTTCCTCTCGAACATTGCTGATGAGGCTGTGCAAGTTTTGGTCGAGTTTTCGTTTATTGCTAGGAAGAAAATGGTATCTGCTGAACGCTCGAATTTCTGGACGGAAACAGCGAATGCTTTAGCAGGTAGAGTTCGAAATACGGGTCGTCGTCTCTCCATCTCACACACTCTCTCGCCTCTCTGACCGGCGAGAGAGTGTGGGAAATGAAGAGACTGCGGTTGCATTTCTCGAACTCTAATTGGCAGGTGAAAGGACGGTAGTCACGAGTGTGAATCTTACTGAATATAATGTTCGCATTGAATTCGAGTCAAGAAAGGGTATTGAGTGATCCAAACGCCGCTCAATCTACAATTTACGCCAAAACATACTTTTCATGAGCTCTCATCAATAATTTCTTTGATAAAAATATTCGTTCTTGGATACTGAACATTTTTTACAAACCTTCTCATCTGTATACTTTATATTTTTCCATATTTTTTACTTTGAATTTAGCAACCTGAGTTATCCAAAAAAAAAAGACATAAGATTGAACGTGTTTCAAGCGTGAAAGGAGAAGCGTTAGATAATGGTGACTAAAGTCTTGGCTACGAAGTAAAAAAAGGACGCGTCATGGACCAAGCGTCTAATAATATTCCAGTATTTTGAACTCGTTTCTTCAATCAAGATTGTCGCCTATCGATGTCATTTCCCGCTTCTGAATCGATGAATCTTGGATACTGAACATTTTTTTACAAACCTTCTCATCTGTCTACTTTATATTTTTCCATCTCTCCTCCTTACCATCGGATATCTTTCTTCAAATTATTGACCGCCGCTTCAGTGAAACGCGCGAAATACGCGTGAAAGAGCGCGATATTTAGTTTAAATTCGCCCAACAATTTTTGTAAACATTGCAAAATTAATCAAATTATGACCAGCTGCATTATGGAAGAAGCGTCCATAAAACTCATTCTTTCGAATATTTAGTTTAGTTTTGCACTCAACTTCTGCTCAGTTGATGTTCTCTCCCGCTGCTGATTCGATGAATCTCTCCTCCTTACCATCGGATATCATTCGACTGATCGTCCTGTCCCAACTAGAATCAATCCACTGTTTACGGCTAGTAAGTAGCGCCGTCTGGCGCCGTGACCCCGACACCGATCGTTGGGAAGAGACTCCGAGGGAAGGGAAGAGGGTAACCGCTTGGCAAACGCTCTTTTCTAGCGATCATAACTTCTCACAGTGACAAAATGGTGAAAAATGATGTTCCACAAAAATGATCAGCTCATCGAGCTCTACACGATGCACTAAAAATATCGATATTTCGAACATTTTTAATTTTTGCGATCGCAGTCAAACTATATTTTCGATATTGTAGTCTACCTGAAATTTTTCTTGAAAATAGCTGAAAGTAGTGGAATTTCATGCTCTACACGCTGGTGTATGTCATTTCTCCCGAAAACGTGATTAAAAAATATTAAAAATAAAATACGTCAAATTTAGTGGATTATTGTCTTTTACGAGGTCATATCGGACGACAGAGACATTTTGGTGAAAAGTGATCAATATGAAAAATGATCAATATGATGTGGGGAGTAATTTGAGCACAAACATGAGGGGATTTGAAAATATTTATTTTTCGCGATCGCAAACTGGCATAATTTTCGATAGTGTAGTCTACCTGGAATAACTCGTGAAAATAACTCGTCGTACTGGAATTTCACGATCTACACGCTGGTGTATGCCATTTGTAGCGGTTTTTCCATTTAAAAAATAAATAAATTTTTTTAGAAATTTTTTGACTAAAAAGTCAGTTTGCGATTGAGATAGAAAATCACCCAATATCATTTTTTCATACACTTATCATACCTATCGATAATCCACACTAACATTGGTCAAAAAAAATTTCTCCAGAAAAATAAAAAAAATCATTTTCCGATTTTCAATGATCTACCGTAATTTGATCTTTGGTCTTACCGACAAATTATACCGCGGATAATTCTTACCATACCTGGGGCTACCCCAAAAAAAAGTTTGGTCCGGATCAGAGAGAAATTCCAACACAATGTCCGGCCTATCCTCGATTCTTACTGAGCCACTGTCTTAAAAAGTCATATTTCAGAAAGGTGACTTTACAATTAGCTGGCGGATTGTCAATTCAGCGTACCCGAATCTAATGCGAATATTCGCTCGGTGTTCACAAATTCAAAAATTCGTATTACACGAAATACGCCTATTACGAGAATTGTATGCTGTTGAGCAGGCGCTCTGTGATGTTCCCTTAAACGAGCTAGTCGTCAACGAGGGATTGTCGAATTTTAACTCGGAAAAAGCGGGAGTTTTTTTCAATGTTACTTTGAAGTCGTGCCGAATTTTTTTTTTTGCGAAAATATATCGTTTCAGAGCTATCCTAATGTCATTCGTTCAAACACATGTGGTTAAAATTTTGACCATCAGATTCTTTTGTGATTTTGAGAAGATTGGAGAAGGTATGTAGGTATTGATGCTGAATATGCTCATCGTCTTTTTCACCCTCAAGAGAACAATATTTTTAAGGATATTTTTTTTACTGTGTCAGGTATACCTCAACATTTTTACGATTTTATGCGAACGAACTCGTCCCAAAGAGAGGCTCAAGTTTAGAGTTATAATATTTTTTTATACTGACTTCAAATAGTGGAGCTCTTTAGGTAGGAAAAAAGAAGGGGGCAAAATACGAATAATGAAACTAATCAGACAATCTCTTTTTTTTAATCTTTGACATTTTAGACCTTGTTAACTTCCTCTCAAATGTCGCTGATGAGGATCTGACAGTTTCTGTCTACTTTCACAGTGCTGTGGAGATATTCACGGTTGCCAGACTGAAACTCTGGAAGGAAAGAGCCAAAGAGTTGTGCAAGCAAGGGACCACTGTCAGGGCTTACTTCTTGTCAGATTACCTTGTCCGTCTAGTGTTTAATTTTGAATCAAGAAAGGTCAAGTAGTGAAGATCGATGCTCGACTATATTCTTATGTTCCTCGTATAAAGCTGTCAAAAATAAAAGACATATTTTGTAGCACTAACATTCATAATGAGGCACTGAACAATTCTTTATCCACCTCCTTCCGACGAAGTGCCAACACCACCACCACTGCAACGAAAACACTACCACATCTGTCTCTCATTAGGACACTTTCCGTCTCTCTCTCTTTCCGATCTCTAAGGTGTTAGAGAAAGAAGTGTCGAGAGCACGCGCGCGATTTACTACTTTATTCTCTAGCGAGGGGTGAATTGATCTGACTCTCCCATTTCGCAATGCTTTCTCGTTTCTCTGACTGACCATTGAGACGGCGAATTGAAGATGCCAGAGCAATTCTACTTTCTGTCTCTCACTCAACGAGGGGGGGGATGGTTGGAAAGGAAGGAAAGCGAGCTGATCCTATCTCACACCACGTTCAGCTGAGAAATGCTTTCGTACGCACTCTTGCTCGCTCTCTTCTTGACGGCTTCGGTAAGCTCTTCCGAAACTATTCCTTTGTCCGAAACTCTATTGTCCATTGTTCGACTCTCATTCCGGAAAGAGAGTGATTTTGCCAGTTGAGTTTCGGCCTTTCCGATTTCCGAACGGTTAACCCTAATCTTCAATGTATCTCATGTATCTCACTGTATCTGAATCGATAATTACAGCTCCTAGCGGCGCCTGCCGACTCTGGCTGCGAGCTGAAAGTCATGAAGGTGCGTGTACTTCTTTTTCAATATCTTACTTTATTTTTTCATTCATTTCGCATTCGAAACCCAAATTTTCTCGAGATTCCCGATCAAAACGTGCACAAATTGGACGCCGCCGGCAAGCGCTGCAAGGTCGACGTTCCTCTTCCACTGTGCAGAGGCTTCTGCAAGACATCCGAGGTTTGGAGGCATGCTGTATTCAGTACCGAAGTATCGTATTTGTTCATAAATTATTGAGATTAAGTAATTGGCTATTGTTGTATTTTATCAATCAATGGGGATTATCGACTCAGAATACCAAACTCAAACGATAATTGCTGTTCAACAAAGAACAACAGTTAATCTACCGTATCCTGATTATCGATTATCCTTCTCAGGAAGGCACGCACCGCTTCCCGAGCAGCCACCACAACAGCTCCGTGTGCTCACCCAAGATCGAGAAGGTACCGTAACCACGGCTATTGTTATCAAAATTCCAATCGATAATTTGCACTCTACGGTATCGAAACAACCGAAATCAGTCGATATTAAAGTTTTATGTACCGCTATACCCCCATACATACTGCAGTAATGCACCATGATAAATCGATAATCATCAATTACCGTATCCCAACTACCGTAATCAACTAATTCTTTCAGTTGGAGAAGGTTCCTCTCACGGACTGCGATGAGGGATTCGACCCGGTCGAAGCATGGATCGAGATCCCAGTTGTTAATCATTGTCATTGCCAGGCCCTTCCGTGACCATTCCGCTTACCGTACCCTTACCATGCTCCGAACGATAAACTTCAGTATTCAATGACTCATTTAATACATTCGTGTTTGAATTGAAAAATGTTAAAAGTTAAAGTTACTTCCACAATCAAGGCGATTTTACAGTTGTCATGAGACAACCACGCCTGGTGGGGTACCCAGGTAGGGCCGGGTACGGCGAGGCCAGCGTGATCCCTTGCTGGCCGGACTTCTAGGGCACGTATAACTTTCGTAGCTGCCAATTTGCCGACCCCTGGGGGATAGCAAAGGCTGGTCTGTCTCGGCGGGGGATTGAACTCGGTACCCTTCGAATGACCGCTGGCGCCACGGCCACGGCCATTCCGCCTATTTGTCAATAAATTTGCTACCAGTCGCATCATGATTCTATATTTGAAATTTGATAAGGTGCGCGTCAAGCGACGCTTGTTTATTCATTCTCATCTCTTGGTTCTTTGAAGACTACCCATTGGGCCATCCTCATTACTAAATGTCGTCTCCATCTATCTCTCTTCTGAACCTTGCCTGCCTGCCTGCGGATATCATTCGCCTAATCGTCGGAATGAACCTGGAATCAGCTCCCGCGATTCGAATGGTAGGCTCCATTTTGATTGTCTCAAATCTTTCTCATCTAATACATTAGAGCTCTCCCCTAGTCCATTTGCCCCCTCCTTTCACCTTTTCACTCATATTTCCAGATTTCACATCGATGGAATGCGCTAGTGCTCGAGGTGCTGAGCAATCGAAAGGTGCTTCCCGTATTGAAATCTTTTCGCTGGACCACTAACGGCACGCAGTGCAATCCTTCAGTTACGATTGATCCCCGGCACGCCGAGTATTTCGGAGTTGCGCGTTGGGATCAGTTTGATGAAACTTTCGTTAAGTATAAGGTACGCGAATGCAAGACAAACACTTTTTTCTTTCTCATTGCATGCATCATTCCGGAATTAAACATAATACCATGTTCAGCGTGTCAGGTTCAGCAACGGGTTTTCACGATTCGGAAGAATTCCGGCGCTGAAAACTCGTCTAACGAGACTATTCAAACGATGCTCGTCAGTGTCAATGCTTTCGGTCGAAGCTGCACAACTTCCATTCATTAAAAATTCGCTGGGCGATGCACCCGTTCATGACCTCTTTATCAACAACATTTACGAATTCGACAAAAAGTTTGGGTGCATAATTTTTCTAGTATGATCGCTGACAGTTTCAGAGCATGCATTCTTGATATTGTTTATGCTCAATCTGTGCGGAATCTGCATCTATCCTTCGATGGCATAACTTCGAGCGCATGGACCAAGATGAAATTAGGTTTGTAGAGGTGGCTTACTTAAGAACTCTATTAACGGTCAGCTCAGAGAAAGGCAAGCAATACAGAATTTTATCTGAGGCTTTGGAAACTGTTGTATGTATACTAGAAACTGATGCATATATCGAACATAACAAATCTCAATCTCTTCCCATTTTTTTCATTTAGCTTTTGGCCGTTTCTACAATTCCGTGATGCTTTCGTGCATATCAGTATATATTCGCATAGGCAACTCTGAAGATGAATCGGAAATGAGTTCCGCCGAGCTTCAAAACCATTGGCGCTCTAGAATGAACAAGCTTATCGGTAATACGCCTATTTTCATTCAATACTATGTCGTGAGCAACGGAATTCTCATCAGAGTTGATATCGTGAGATTATTTTCCGTTCCACTCGTAGTTGACCTTTGACGACCGTTCGAGGGGCGGAGTTAGGAAGAGGTCGGGAGGAGGCGAGTGATCTACCTGCTCTCCTCTCCCCTACCTCTTCCCTTCCTCTCTCTCCCAGACAATCAATACGCTAACCAGCACATTGAGTTTGCTGAGCATTTGAAACGCACGATAAGCATTTGAGCAAAAAACAGTGATCATGCAACAAACAATACATTATTTGATTCTGATTTGTTTAATTTTTGAAACGCTGTTCGAAGCAAAAATATTCAAATATTCATCGTTGATCGCAGCCCAATCACACAAACTACCGTAATCGAGACTTTAAAAATCTATCATTCGCAAATTGAAATCACGGAAGATTTTTTTTCCATTTCTAAGCTCAGATACCAGCCGCCTCTTGAATGAAAGACAAATGGCGACGCTCACTCATCCCTAGGGTTAAAGAAGGCTTCCCACGAATCGAGGGAGGAACGTCCCACGCGGAAAAACCAGCATTGCAGCGGTATTACGGTAGTTTTCCCTGGCATTTTGCCAAAAATTTTCCACTTTTTTCATCTTTGTTAATTTTTCACGTTTATTCATTGTGTTAACGTCGTTGCTCTAATTTTCATGTATTTTTATGCGTTTCCAGTCACTACATCTAGACTGTACCCTTAGGACATGTTTTGATGACGGTTGCACCTCTATATTGGTGAAAAATCGCTGTTGAACAAAAATGCACTGATTTTCCAACTTATTGCTCTCGATTTTTGTTCCCAGCTGTGTCCAGTGCATTATCCTGTTTGTAATTAGTACAGCTTCTTGAAACACAATGCGTGTTTCGTGATATTTTGTGTGTTATAGCCCAATAATAGGATAATTCTCGTTCGTGTTCACTATTTCGAATTGCCCACACTTTGCACCGACGTTACTCCTGTGATATTGTGAATATTTATTGATTTTCTTGCTAATTGTCTTGCTTGCAGCTGTGGCGGCTGGTGACTCGATTGACCGACCGTTCCTGCGCGATGTTGACCAGTGGATAGAGCAGTTGTATGAGTAAGCAGCTCTAAGGCTCTCCGAGCAGCAAGCCAAGATGCTGTTTGAAAAGGTTCGCTTACAATTCGAATTTTATAATTTTGAGTTCTTCTCCTTTTGGAACCTCTCCGGTAGACTTGGAAAAGGAACTAGGAAATTCCTTACTATTTAAATGAACTGCTCCACTCGAGAAAGAGTGTGCGGAGCAGTGTTCATTTTAGCAAGTTGTTAAGGATTTATTTCCTTGTATTTCATTGTAATGTTTATTATTTAGATGGGCGGATCCAGCTCAGACATGAACTACTTGTTCGTGGGCGATTACGTCGACAGAGGATACTACTCCGTTGAAACCGGGCCCCTACTTGTCAGCCTCAAGGTATTTTATGTTCTGACTTTCTTTTTATTATCAGTTCGTTTGAATATTTTCCGTAGCTTTGTTAGTTATAGATCTAAAGTACCATCTATTATTTTATTTTCACTTTAGAAGGCTAGAATGGCAGTAATGGGGGCTACCATTTTTCTACTTCTGTTCCTATTGAGCCGTTCGTAGTGGTCTTGTAATCAGCATTAAATTCATACTTTGCTTCACTAGGTTACGGTAGTTTAGACTAGGCGATATCGATCCAATCTGGTCTTCTAAAGTAGTGCCATTTTTTTCTTCTTGCAGGTTCGCTGCAAGAGCAGAGTCACCATTCTCCGTGGTGTCCACGAGTCCAGGCAGAATCCTCAAGTGAGTCATCCTTTCCTACAGTCCCTTTCAATAGAATTATGAATTTTATTGTGTTTTTTTGCATTCAATTTAATTGCATGCAGGTACGGTAATGCTCTTATTTACAGGTATACGGTTTCCATGGCGAGTGCCCGCGAAAGTACGGCGATTCGAACGTCTGGAAATACTCCACTGATCTCTTCGACTGCTTCCCCTTTTACACTAGTCGACGATCATGTAAATTTTTGTTGTAATATTATTTATCAATTTTTGTTGTAATATTATTGTTTTGTTTTTTATCAGAATAATTATGTTGATAAAGTTGATTCGATGAAGCCAATTCAGGTGCAAAGTGGAGAGACGTTCAGAAATAGAGAATAACGAGTTAGAATTGATTCAAGCTCAAATAGAATCTAATGGGTCATTTAGTGGTATCCTATCGCATTCTAATAGCTATTTAGCACAAATAGTGGGCGAATTATACAGGCCACATCAGTGAAACTCGGCAAGGTTGAAACACGCGCATTCCCTTGCCTTGTGTAGACTCTAGATGAACACCTCCACAACTGTCCTGTTAGTCTAGTGGTGAACGCACTTGAATTGAGAACGCAAGGTTGGTGGTTCGACTCCCCACCAGTGCATTTTATCTCTTGCCAAATTCTCTTTTCAACCGTCGCTCTCCATTAATCAATATCGTCCCCGATAATACCGTATACCCTGATGTCGCCTGCATTTTTCGCTGAACTTTCAAAATTCATAGCGGGCTTCAATGGCCTCTGTGACACTTCGCATAAACTGATTTCTGCTCGTGTACCCATCCCCTATCATCCTACGGTGCCAGTTTATGCGACTAGATATTCGTGGGAAGCCTTCTTTAACCGTTCGGAAATCGGAAAGGCCGAAACTCAACTGGCAAAATCACTCTCTTTCCGGAATGAGAGTCGAATGGAGTTTCGGACAAAGGAATAGTTTCGGAAGAGTTTCGGAAAGTTCATTGTTCTACTCTCATTCCGGAAAGAGAGTGATTTTGCCAGTTGAGTTTCGGCCTTTCCGATTTCCGAACGGTTAACCCTACTCATCCTTGTTCATCTCTCCATTCTTGAAAATTGTCTATTCGGTCGCACTCACTGAAGTATCGCTTGGAAGCTTTGGCTAGATTAACAGTCGAAAACTGGAAAATTGTGTTGAATGAGTGTGCAAAGAGTGCAGCAAAATTTGTATATATTTCTTACGAATTAACATTGGAATCGGGAACAATAACACTGTTGTCTATCAATACAATTGCGAAATCGAAACGAAAAAGGAGGAGTTCTTCTCATTGCATTGAAGAAGGATATTCAGGTCGTCTACAGTCTCCAGATGCCTGCAATATTGATTAATTAGCCGAAATATCAAACACAATACTCATGCAATTCTCATTGATGTATTGTCCAAGTCTGGGTGGATTTCGCAATTTTAATCAGAAATATCATCGCTGACGAGTGAGTAATTTATTCAAACGTAGTATATGTAGTACCTCTGGGCGCTTTCTTCCGTCCGAACTGCTGCAGCTGTTGTTGAGGCTGTTCCTGCTGCAGATGCTGCACAGGTATCATTCCAGATCGCGTGCCTGCAGCACAAATTCGTATCCATGTCTGCCCAGACCTTATTTATTATCATTGTTATCATTGTTATCATTTTTCACGGAAATGTGACTCATTTTTGCGCCCGAGACCAATATTCCAACGGCAGGAATGAGAGCTCTCCGTGCTATACTATAGGCTAGCGCTATTCTTTGTTCACTGGAACATAACAGCAGTATAAGCTATAAATGTCCCCTCATCAGCAGCAAGGCATCCTTACTTTAGTGCCCAAAGCTCTAACTTGTGGGTAACGATAAATCACGGCACGTTAAGGGTGAATCTGAAATGCACGCAACGCGCGACCGCGACGCATGTCTAACGCGACGCTCCTCTCGCTGACTCCGCCCCTTTTCACTTTCACCGATTTGTAAACAGCACCTCGTTCATTGCCTAGCAATTCACTATTCGTCCAAAACGTATGGTGATTGATTCCACGATGGGAAATGAATGCATCCCCAAAATTAGATCGAAAATTATACAAATCCAGAGCAGCTAGGGCCGAAAACACACGAAAAGTTGTATAACTTATTGAATAAGTTGACGAATTTCCGTCAACAGTGGCTTAAAAGAAGCACTATCGCGAGGACTACAACACCTGCTAGCGGAAATGTAACATAAATCCCCAGCGAATTGGAAAAATAAAGTCAAAGTCAAAACTTGAAACTTGATATGTCGTGTACAACCTTGTAAAACTTTCACAGCTCAGTTCAAATCAACGTAAATGACTCACCGGTGAATTCCCCAAAGGTCATTCCACAATGTGTGCTAAATAAAAATACTAAAATTCGCCCTGTTCTCCCGCGAAGTTGAAACGAAAGGCGAATCCGTCGATTTCTTGTTAAGCAACCTTGGTACGAAAATTTGAATGCGAAAAGGGCGGGAAACCGCTCGCGCGACGCGTGCTTTTCAGATTCATTTTTCTATTACGTAACGTGCCGTGAAATGAGAAAGCGAGTGATCAAACGAGTGAAGAAGAAATTAGCTCTCTACAATTGGGCACTGACACAAGGCAGTGAAGCCAAATGTCTCCTCATCAGCAAGGTATGGACAATTACCCACCGAAAGCAGGCGGCGTGGTCTGCTCGCCGGTCGTCTCGCGCGCCTCGCTCGCGAGCACAACAGCCGACGTCGACCGCGAGCCTGATTTATTCCGTACCTTACGATTTTCATTGAACCCTTCAATACTCTTCAGTAGTCTAACAAAAATTTTCTTCGCACGCCCAACAATTCCGAATTCTCTAGACTCTAGACTAGAGAGGTGGACCTACCGAAAGCGGGCGACGTGGTCTGCTGCTGGTCGGGCGTGAGCGGGAAGTGATGATGCTGTGAGGAGGGAGGAGGAGGAGACGAAAGCGGGCGCGCCTCGCTCGGTCGCACAACAGCCGGAGTAGAGCGCGAAGCTGGAACGATATCGTTACATGAATATTTCGAAATGGTTTATGGGTTCGATTTTTGCATTCCATCATTCAAGCTGACTAGGGCGTGTGTAAAATAGACCACAATTTTTTTTGAGAACCACAATTTTGGTTAGTGTTAATTTTCCTATAAAAATGGTCAGAAACGTAAGAGTGCGAGAGTGTTTTGAGATGTTTTGAGATAGCAGCCGATAACTCACCGACAGCCTTGGCCTGCTGCGCGCGGGCCGCAGCTCTCTCCGCGTCCAGCACACGCAGCCGCTGCAGCTGCTGCAGCCACAGCTCGTCCCGACCGTGCGGCTGCAAGACTGGCACATGACTGGGCGCTTGGTCGGATGAGAAATTAACGACCCGAGAGACAACTGTTATGTCAGAGAAATCGTTCTCATCCGACCTAGTGCCCATGATTGGTTTCATTCTAGGTTTGTGTCACAGATGTGTGACAGCAGCATTTTTGCATTTGGATCATTCCTGTCCGAAAATTCAAAAGGAAGGCGATGCCCCGCCCCATTTATACATTCCACCACCGTCTCGACTCTGACCGCCGAGAGAGCGTTGCAAAATGAGATAATCAGAGGGTGGCCACCCCCCCCCCTCCCCAAACTCACCGGTGGCGTCAGAATCTTCTGAACGAGAGCGGCAGCCTCGTGGACCTTCGCCAGACCCGCTCGACTGTCTCGACCATCGCGCTGCAATGCACAAATGACCACAATTTAACTTATTTCAGGGTTTTGGCGGGAATTCAAAGTTTGAATTTTTTAAAATTCATATTTCTCGCTCACCCGAACGAGCACGTAGGGCGGACCGCGGAACTGGCTCTGAAGAGAAATTTAGAATCGTGAATAACGCGCGCACTTCGGCGCTCTCAAGTCACGCCCCAATCTTGCCATGACAAACGCGCGCACGTTTCGCTCATGTCCCGCCCCTTTTCCTTGTAAATGACTAAAACCTTAGACAATGATCGGATGTAGGTGTGAAACCCGCGCGCGCTTCGTGCAAGCCCCGCCCCTTCCCAAAGTTACCGTGGTTCGCGCGCTGAACACCTTGAGCGCGCAGCCGGTGGCTGACTCGATCGATTTGAGCGTCGCGCAACCCGGTCCGAACACTCGACCGATAAGGTTGACGGCCTTAAAATAATACAATTTCATTTTATAAATGAGTTATATTTTGCAAAATGAGTTATATTTTATATTTTGCAAACAAATTGGCCGCAGAAAATCACAACAAATTCATGCAGAATTAGAATAACATTGACATTTTGACAACGCCGAAGCTACCGTAACCGAGACAGTACCGTACCGCCGGGTATCGATCCTGCTCGATGTACACCTTCACGGACATCGCACCGAGCGGCTCCTGAAATCGATCGATCGATCGATACCGTATTCTTTCGGTAGGGGTACTGTAACGTACGATCGATCGATACCGTAATCTAGAGATGGCCGGCAGTACGTCATTTATCTATACTGTGCACAAGACAGCAGCTACTGTATTCAGCAGACTGACGCCCCGTGGTCAATAGTCAACCGTACTACAGTATGACTATACACTGATCTACCGTAATCACTCACAACGCGCGGAAGGGCGGGCGTGAGCGTGAAGTGAGGCAGCAATGAGGGAGGAGGAGGAGAAGAGATGAGGTGTGGCTCCTGCAATAGATCTATACCGCGTAATCTACCACATCCTGACAGCTACGGTAGTCTACAGTACACATTCCGTCGATCGATACAGTAATCTACAGTAATCAACGTACAGCGAGGCTCGTGAAGTGAGGCAGCGAGGAGGGAGGAGGAGACGAAACCGGGCCCATCTCACTTGGTCGCACAACAGAAAATGTCGAGCGAGAACCTTGAACGATATCGAATCTCAATACCGTAATGATTTGGATTAATCTTTTCAGAACTCTTCAGTAGTCTAATGGAGAGCTCTCATGAGCAGCTTTTCCAGACTTGTTTTTGATGGCTTCAAACCATTTTTTAACAAGAGTTCGAAAATATCGCCTTTTGAGGTAACTTTTCGATCACCACTTACCGACAAGCTTGGGCAGGCGCACGCGCTCGCCTCTCGCTGCTTCATCCATCTCGCGCAGCCCCTGCTGCTGCTGCAGCCACAGCTCGTCCCGACCGTGCGGCTGCAATATACAATTAATTCCACAATCAAAGCCAAGCTTGATGTGCACAAATAAGGCAGAATCAATGGATACGTTAACCGTTTACCGTGAAGCAGTGATCATCGTTTGTGTCTATTGCTGGGCCAATCCTATACCGTATTCGCCTGCCTATACCGTACCGTACCGTGCTGCCTACACCGTATTCTACACAATCTAGAAAACTTCAGTAATAACCATCTTGCCTGCATCAAATGCTGGTTACTTCTGGACATACTACTTCTGGAGATCATGTACTCAATTATATTTCCTATCGGACTCGATAAAGTATTCTACAGTGACATTCCATTATCGTAAGCCACGCCCCCTTTCCAGCTCCGCCCTCCTTCCTCTCTTACCGGCGGCGTCAGAATCTTCTGAACGCGAGCGGCAGCATCGTGGAGATTCGCCAGGGCCGCGCGACGTCCGCGCTGTAATGCAAAATTGACCAGGTTTTAAATTATTTCAGGGTTTTGGCGGGAATTCAAATTTCAAATATCTGGCGCACTTACGCGAATGAGCACGAAGGGTGGGCCGCGGAAGGCGTTCTGAAATCCGAAAATTTTATCTTAGCTTGAAGAACGCGCACGCTTCGCGCAAGCCCCGCCCCCCTTTTGCCGACCTTGGTACCCGCAGCGAACACTTTGACCACGCAGCCCGTCGCATCTTCGATCGACTTGAGCGTCGCACAGCTCGGACCGATCAGCCGACCGACCAGATTGATCGCCTTAAAATATTCGATTAAAACACTTTCATTTGATATTTCTGTGCATCGTGAGACTATTTTCCGTTCCACTCGTAGCCGACCTTTGACGAACTGAGTGGAGGGAGGAGGGAGGAAGAGGCCGGGAGGAGGCTAGTGATCTACCTGCTCTCCTCCCCCCCCCTGCTTCTTCCCTTCCTCTCTCTCCCAGACAATCAATACGCTAACCAGCACATTGAGTTTGCTGAGCATTTGAAACGCACGATAATCAAATTTATCGTAGAAAATCACAGCAAATCATCGCGCTTTGACGTAGCAACCGTAACCGACCCTACCTTCGGGTATCGCTCCTGCTCGATGAACACTTTCACTAACATCGGGCCGAGCTGCACCTGAAATCGATCGATCGATACCGTAGTCTGGAATCGGGGGCTACAGTAACCCGCAATCAATAGATACCGCATGCAAGAGGGAAATGCGGCAACATGACAGCGTAATAACGATAGCGCTCACAGGCAGAAGCTATTTGTTCAATAATCAACTGCACTACGGTATGAGAACGGTGATCTCACAACGCGCGGAAGGGCGGGCGTGCGAGTGAAGTGAGGCAGCGATGAGGGATGAGGAGACGGGACCGAAGGTGGCTCCTGAAACGATTTATCGATCGATACCGTAATTTTCTTGATCGTCGTTACTGAATAAAAGGTAACAAAGTGTGGTGAGGATTACTGTATAGCTTGGGATCCAAACCGAGCCGATGCACCATTTATCAGCCGTTCAGTGGTATTACTTTATCATAGAAGTGAGAGAAGAGCCGAAGGCTCAGGGAAAGAGGGAGAGAGAGAAGAGAAGGAGATCACTATCGGTTCTAGCCGCCGATATAGGACCAACCACAGTGGGCGAGTCAGCGGTCAGTGAGCGCGGCTCCTGTAGGGTCGCAGTGGCAGGCGGCGTAGGGTCATCCGACTGCTGGAATTGATTAATATATTATGGAATTCAGAAAGCTACTGTAGCCACTGAATCAACACGTAGTAGCAAGCGCTTCAAATGCTCACAGCAAACGAAATGTTCTGGCTAGCGCGAGCTATCGATTCTCCAGGAGATGGGAAAGGGGTCTGTCTTCTCACGGCGTTTTCCTGCCTCCTCTCCCTCTCGAACGTTCGTCAACGGGCAGTTACGCGTGGAATGCAAAAAAAAATTGCTTTACCTTGAGAGGAGTGGCGGGCGGAAATGGTTCCTGCGGCGCTGGCGCCTCCTCGCTCTCCTTGTATGCCTGCCGCGAGCCCGGCATGTGACTGGAACGTATTTGGATCAGGGCTGGGCAATAATTTTACGGTCTCTCGTTCTACAATGCTCTCTCGTCGGTAAGAGACAGCGAGAGATTATTGCGAAATGAGAGATCCGTAAAAAATTTGCCCAGCCCTGATTTGGATCAACCTTTCAAATTAATTTCAAAAGACAATGCAATTTTACTTTCTATTGCGCATCTCTATCTGATTGATAAAGATCTATTCTCGAGCGACTGAAACGTATTCGTATCAGACGTTCTCTGGATTCAAGCGGTCCGCTGGGTTACGGAAACCTTCATCTCTATCTGATCCACGAGAGCGATCTTACCTCATGGATGGGCTGTCGCCGGCTGCAGACTGCTGTGCTGTGGGGCCGCGCTGCAGCTCGCGACTGCAAATGGATTCGTAAAGATCAAAGATCAACTATTTAATAGCATCCTTCAGTTCACGCTTCGTTATTGCCATCATATAGAATCAGCAGTACAGAGATCAAAGATCACAGATACGCATCAGTGTCATCAAATTTCATAACCGGGCAATTGAGAATCCAAAGATCAGAGATCATTATCAAAAGATCACTCTCCGGTTCGCACTACCATCACAGTCAGCTAGTTATCACATTTTTAAAACGATACGATTGTAATTGCGCACCTATTAAACTATTCCGTGCGGCAAACGCGATTGCTCCGCCCACTTCCACTTCGTTTTACGCGTTTTCCGCCTATTTTCACTATTTTTTCTTAGTTTTTAATGATAAAACTCGATTTCTAGTATGGTTTCGCGTTCATTAAGCACCAATTATATAATTAAAGCTTAATTTTAAACGCGACCGTAGTTTAATAGCAATTTCGTTACGCGCGGAACAAGAAACAACTTTGCATCAAAATGTGATAAGAGACCAACGCTCAACGTACAAGGATTAAAGATCAAAGATCAAAATTCGCTGACCGCTCGCTCTCCCACTTCCGACGCTCGCACTCGCGCTCGAATCGATTGCGCCACTGCGCCGATTCCGCTCTGAAGATATCAATTGTTGATGCAAAGGACCTACCGTACCTCCGGCTACCGTAACCCAATCTACAGAACAACAGTTATATCTGCACCGTACCCTCGGTTCACAATATGCATGCTTTATCCCAAAAAAAAAGCGCATCAAAATGCGTTCAGTAACACTCTAGTAACTAAATACAGTTATCCATCGCAACATCACAATATCCTAACCTACAGTACCCTACCGTAACCCCTACCGTAACCTTGCATTACAAAAGTACCCTTCCCCTACCGTATCCCTACCACCGCACCCCTTCCGAACCCCCTACCTCGCGAGCAGCAGCTCCATCTCGAGCTTGTGAATGCGTGCGTGTGCAGTGGCGAGGGCGGACTCGGCCTGGCGCGCCTCAAAGATCAAAGATCAAGCTACAGACTACAAAGATTAAACTATAGATTATCAAGTGCTGTGATAAGACTACCAACAACAAAGTTTATTGATCAACCTACAAACTACATACTACAAACCTTGGTGAACTCGTCGGCGAGCGCCCGCTCCGTAGCAGCGAGGCTCGCCGTGAAGAGGCTGACTACCGCCTCGGAGGTCTGAGAGATCAAAGATCAACGACAGAGTTCAGGGTTTAAAGATCAGATATCAAAGATCAAATATTGACGAGTTAAAATGGAAAAATGGAAGTAATAGCCAACCATTCAACCGGGAAGGGCGAGCGGCGACCGAGCGGCAGAGGAAGAAGAGGGTGAAATGAGATATTTGGAGAGTGAATGCATAACTTTATGCGATTATTGTTCTTGTGCACAAAGGAATAATGAATTGTTGTCTATGGAAATCCCTTGCATCCATATTTAACGATAGTTCATGTATTCGTTCAAGTTATCTGGTTTTTATCCTTGATTCCCATTGCACTTGAACAGTACCCTGATACAGTATCTCAATCGAAATATCGTGAATCACTCTGTGGCACCGTAGTTTGTTACAAGGCAGATTTCAAATAACAACATGCACAATTACAGTATACTTCTTTATATTTACACCAGCCTGTAAAATACAGCCTCTGCAGAGATTACCATAAAGACAAGTGTGTATGTGATTACTGCGTACAAATTTCGAAACAAATAAAAAGTGGGCGGAGTCAGTAGGGCGGGTTCTGCGTGTGGAATGCAATGGCTAGAGCATTAGGACGCGATTGGCGCGCGACAATTAGCGAATGTCGCGCACAAAGCGCGTTCAGCTCGTTTCAAACGTGGGGGACAGCATGTGCAACCAAACCCGGGCGAGTGAAAAGTGTGTGTGTGCGTGTTAGTGGGCGGGGCTTATCGATTACAAAATAGTATTCTAATAGTGGCGGGAAAGGCAAATAAATGTGGTGTGTAGATCGATTAGGTGAGGTCTACAGTGGACGGGTTGACTATTGACTGATTGGGAGAAGAGAGGGGTGGTATACGGTAGGTGGCGTGATTATCGATTGGTTGGGGGATACGGTAGGGGTCTCTCCTCTACTTCTTCTTCAGGGCGTCGAATCTTCTCGTCAGATCGTCCAGATCCAGTCCACCTGAGAAAGAAATCGATAAATGGATACGGTAGGTCATTAAGGATTACGGTATATCGATCGCTACGGTAGGCCATCAACGGCCAATGCAGCATAAACTATATGGTTTTTGTTGTGAGCTACTTAAGACCTACTTATTGACAAGTAGTAATTTCTACGCTATTCTCCTACTTCCGAAACAGCAATCTCACAAGAGATTGAAACATAATTCCCCTAATTTCCCACTAACGATCGCTGTTCGACTACGGTAGGCCATCGACGGCTCATGTAACAAAACAAACCACTTGTATTTTTTTAGAACAAGGAAGCATCGTGATATTGACACTTTGTACTTTCCGTACTATTCCCATACTACCGAAACATCAATCTCATAAGTGAGGTTGAAACAAAATTCTCCCAACTGTTCTACTGTACATCAATACCGAACACGATAAGCCATGTTTTTAGCTTACCTCCTCCTCCTCCGCTGTTTCCTCCGTGGTGATTGGAGGGCATGCTCGAGGGCGGCTCGGGGAAAAGCGCTTCAATGAAAGAGATCAAATTTTTTCATAAATTTTCTTAACAACAAAACTTTCATGAGATTCACTAATTCGAGACAAGACTCTGGACCAGACATGTAAAATAAATTCTTGTTTCTCATCAATTTCTATCAAGTATTTGAATGGAATCGAGTACCGATAGATCAGTCTAAACGATATATTTGAAAAATAGCACATTTGTCAGCGATTCGTATCATAATGTACTCAATTCACTAATTCGAGACTAGACTCTAGTCCCGATAGGCTGCTCTACTCACCCGCCAGATCGTCCTTCTCGTCGTGGACGATGGGCGCCGAGGGCGCCGACGTCTTCGGCTTCGGGTCGACCACCGAGTTCTGGAAAGAAGAAAAGTTAGTTATCGATCGGCTCCTAACTACCGTAATCGCTTTCTACTGTGGCCCACTACAACTGCATGGATCTCTCTTTCTTTCCTGGTTGGTATAGTTATTAGGGTTAGTTCGGTTTGACACGCAAGCGTTTGTTTCTCGTCTCGACTGCCCTGGGGTTTTCGCATGCTCTGGATTTCTGACTCTCGTCGCTTCCCACACTCTCTCGCCGGTCAGACGCGGCGAGTGAGCGTGCAGAAACGAGAGAGTATTTTGCTGTTACGACACCCTTTCACCTTCATGCTGCACGATCTTCCACACCCGGCATGGTGCTTCTTCTGAAATCAGAGCGCTCCGCTCATTTTCAATCCATGTAATTTCCCTCCAATTTCGCGTTTCACCCTCGCTACACATCAAACTCCGTAGCTCGAAACTGATTTCTCTTCCTTTCACCACTCCACAAAAACATAACACTAACGCTTCCGAAGTCCTCGGAAATTCAGAGAACCCACTTATTTCCGTATTTGACCCCTCGCTACAACCTCTCTTCATTTCACACACTCTCTCGTCACTCTGACCGGTGAGAGAGCACGTGAAATGAAGAGACGATTACCCGTATTTCGAACTCTACTTAATGGAACCACACCCTGACATTGGTGGTACAACTGCCAGCACTCTTTGATTTCTGGCACCTAGTTTTCGGTACCACTGGCACCCATTCCTGGTTCCTGGTACCGACCTTGGGCTTGGCACTGGCCGAGTTGCTCCTCTTACACGTGCACTTGTCCTTGCTCTTCTTCTCCTTCTGTGTGTGCTCCTTGTCGTGCAGGATCGAAGAGGTCTTGCGGCGGCTCATCAACAGCATGGCTGGTTACTTTAGCGGGGGTTACGGTGGGCGCTGAATCGAGGACTGGTGTTCCAGCGGAAAAACGAGGGCTACGGGTTCGGGAACGAATAATGAGTGAATAGGAGCATGTAGGGGCAGCGCGAAATAAAGTGGAACAATGTAAGTAGCTGCGATAGATCAGAACGTCTCCAACAAATGGCGGAACACTATGGCCCTGCGTACGCACGGCGAACGCGGAACAACACTCAACGGGATTCTGGGGAGGCGCGCCTACCACAACACACGAACTCCCAAAGACAAAAGGGGTCTCGTCAGTAGGGGTAAACTTGATCTGCTTCGATCAGCTGTGATCTCTCTTACTTCATCCATTTCAAGCACGTATAAGATAAGTGTGTTCCCACGACGAACGCGGAACAACGCACTGAACGAGATTGTGAGGAAACGAGGCGGGCGGCGCGCCTACCACAACACCCGATGACAAATGGGGACGGCGCGTCAATCGGCGTAAACTTGATCAGCTGTGATCTGCTCACATTTCACCCGATTCTAGACGTGATAAATCCCACAGTCCTCACACTCAGAATTCCCGAGATTGTCGCAACACCTTCACCCTCTTGAGTAAGAACCCAGAGGACGACAGGTTGGAGCTTGAAGAAGGAGGCAGGAGAAAGAAGAAGGAGTAGTAACAAGATGGATGAGTTTGAACGGGAGCGAGAGAGACAGCAAGTCAGTCAGTGGAAGACGGCGGACAGGGGTGAAGATTAGACAAGAAGAGAAGGAAGACGAGCAAGAAGGAGGAGAAGATGGTGATGGATGGCACGGCAGGGGAGAGGGGAGGACGATAGTGGTATAGAACTCCCCTTTCCTCTTTCGAAAGTCGAGCACGGGGAGGAGAAAGGAGAGGGGATTTGCGAGAAGAAGACGGGGGTGAAAACTAGGGGAAGGTACTTCTGGGGGCCCACTCTGGAGCCATTCCAAGTGAGGCAGGAAAAAACTTTCTGCGAGAATTAGAACAGTGTGACTGCTCCGAAAATGAGTAGGGCTGCACTAAAACGGCTCAGAGACCGGGGCGAGAACCCTCGCACAAAAAAGGTGCACTTAGCGCGCTCGCCTTGTCTGCGCGTTGCAGTCCAATGCACAACTAGTGACGGGCTTTCTTCCTTCTTCTTCCTTAGCTTCTTCACCACTTTATGAGAACTCGGCCCGGAAGAAAAGTATGATGAGTTGGGAGGGCAATAAGGGCGGTTATGAACCCTCTTCACTTCTTCACGAAGATGAGATCGGCGGGGTCAGGGAAAGAAGATAAGGAAGGAGGCTGGATGGGGTGCAATGAATGAATTGCTGAGGAGGTGAGGGAGGGGGCAAGAAAGAGTTTCCCTTCCTTCTGCAGGCTCGCAGCAGCAATGGAAGACCCTATGCATACCAATCATGGATGAGAGAGAGAGACAGCAGAGAAGATGGAAGGTCACTTGCGCAAGTTGCAACATCACGGGTCATTATTATACGCAACTACTTCCTGGATACGGCTGAAGTTACTACGAGCATTGCATGATAATTATATGCTGCAAAATTGACCCTCAACAAAGGAAGCAAAAGAAGCTGGGCAATAACCAAGCGTGCCAGTAGCAAAATAGCAGGGATTACCCTCTCAAGACCTTTGAGAAGGGGTCTTCTAACAAAGAAGCAAGGGGGTACGATAACACCAGCTAATCTCGGCCGAAAACTAATTGCCCTTTTCGCCTAGTGCCCCACTGCTAAGACTCGCGCTGCGCTTCTTCCTCCTTGTCTCACAGACTGCCTCAAAAGCAGAGCCTAACCGAGCTGACAGGCCGGAAAGTGGGCGGAGTCAGTTGTGCTCAAAAGCAGATTCCGATTATACAGAGTGCAATATGCGCTCAAAGAAAAACTGATTCCGCGAGATTGACCAATTTCTCTCGATTGGCTCGCTCGAACGAGCGTCGAAAAAAATATTCGGGCCAAATTAGACGCTAGAACAGAGCATATCTCGAAAGTGGTCCAGGCGGAGAACCCCACTTTGGTTATTGGTCCGGAATTGCGGTCGAAATGAAAAGAGCTGCGCTGGGGGAGCAAACGTACTCGTAGGAACCAAGTTCCGTGAGTAACAAAATGACGATCGAGAGCAGGGATCGCTCTGGGTGCGTGCGATGCACAATTTCATCGATCGCGACCACTACGTACTAACTTGTTCATAGGGATCGGAGTGAGGCACTGAATGAGGCGCAGTGAGGCGCTTGTGGACAGACATGACACACCGGGGGCCACGCTTCACCCGTCTCCCTACGCCGACGCTCTCCTCAGAACTGACGCGGAAGGGCAGGGGAGCCCGGCCTCCGCCTCCTCTGACCTACTCGGGCATGCCGATCATCGACAACGATGACTACACCTTCGGATTCAGCGAACCGAAATGGCATTTCTCTCGCCGGCCGCTGCCGATCATTTCCTGACGCTGCTCTGCTCAAGGAATGTCTCTCATTTCTCCACCTTGCGCGCACCCGAGAGCGAAAAGATCGCGCAAAGGGAGGAGGCGTCTTCCGCGAATTGGCTCGCACTTCATTTCCTGATGCCTTACGCAAATGCTCCCGAAGGCGGAACAATTGGCACTTCGGAGAATGGAATTTTCGAACGAGCTGCGCACGCAATTGCGAGAGGAATGTCTGATCGGCGGAAACGCGCATATCGTAAGACCTTCACGGTAAGAGTGGTCAAATTCCGCCATGAGCAAATATTCGAAGTGTGAGTAATAAATCATGCGAGAAAGCAACGATCAATCTGGGCGCGATCGGCGCATAATTTCATCGCCTGAGACTACGAATCGAGACAACATTGAGTCATCATGCCGTCTTGAATATGCGCGATATCTCAGTAGTCCGGGTTGGAAAGCCTGTTATTCGAAACTCGAAGTAATGAAATGTTTCGACTCACGTTTCGGTTCTAAATGCCCGCTAACTGTCAATCTGTCCTCGAGTTCCCAAGCTCGTGACCCTACTCAGCGATCACACTCTAGATACTCTCTACTCTACTCGCACCCACGCGAGAGTAAGTGTCCCAAAATAATGCGCGCCGTTGCAGGTCTCGGAGCAGAAACGTTTCCCACTTCCTTCTCCCGTCTCAAATACTCTTAAACCGGCGCTGACAGGCGGAAAGGCATAAGGAAGCACGGGGAAAGAAGGGGGAAGAAAGGAAGGAGGATGGATGGAGGAAATGGGAAACGCGGCACGGAAACAAAGAGTAGCCTCTTCGAAGGTGAATTGGCCAGAGGCGGAATAGAAGAGAGACCAGTGGTGGAATGGGAAGAGCGTCCCATCGAAGGGTCCTCTAACCCCGTCAACAAATCCTTTTGGGTTCATCGAACTTTAACGGGTAGAAGCAGGGAAAACAAAGGTCCGGAATTGGAGTGCGACCCTACCTACGTACTTCCTTACGCGCTCAAAACATAAATCAGCGCCTTCCCAAAACAAAGAGTGCAACAGCTCTGCTGTGGGATTTACTGTGTAAGGGTAGTTTGAGCTAAGATGCATAAGGATCGAGAGTCTAGCCTGATGTTTTGCAAAATTTGCAATGTGTCTAGACCGGGCTCATAACATCGAAGAAATGGCCCAAACGCTGGAGAATTCCATGAAAGAATGGTACGCAAGATGAAGAAATAGGTAATTCAGTAATTCATAGGTCCCAAGATATTGCCAAATCGATCATCTGGTGTCGAGCAGCAGAGAATGGCCCGAGATACGTTTCACAACAACGCCGAGTTCAAACTATGGTGCAGCCTCTCTCCTCCAAGAGATTGAGCTCCCTTTGAGGGCCACTCTCGCTAAGTGTGGTGGGCAAATGGGGGAGTCGTGATGAGCGCAGCCGGCACCAGAAACTCCTTCTGAAAATCACGCGGCACGCCAAAACAATTCCGACTCAAAAATTGCCTCGCATTTCATTCCAACGTAATACCAAGCATCGCCAAGAAGCAAATTAATTACCCAGCCCGTCTCCCATGGAACAAGCCTGGAACGACCATTTCGCATGCCATCATTCTCTCATTTGCCAGGGCAAGGGAGGCGGCACGCGAAACAAATGATAGGACATGGCTGGAATGACGCCACCTTCGCGCGCCCTCAATATCAGAAAGGGACACCATAAATATTGGAAATAACTAATGAGAAGCAGTATCAGTATGATGGCGCTACTATTCGAAGAAACCGCGAAAATGATGCCAGCTCATGGGTTGTTCAAGGGCCAATCCTTGGTGAGAACCGAGACGACAGATCGCTCAAACGTGAAAGCGACGTGATTTCTGTACCGTTGTTAAGTGGCCAGACGTCGGAGGCACAACAACAAAACCACGCTTGCGTGAACCGTTCCCGACACAGATCATTGGTATGTCGTGAACCCTTCTCGGAACGATCCATATGAAACGGAAAATCGTGTATGACGAAAGGACCAATGGCCCAAAAATATCACTAGTGGAAGAGTGCGCGTTGCATCCTCCCACACATTTTTTCGTTACCTCCCCAGTGGACAAACAAACATGCAAGGATTGGCTTCACTGATTGCAGACAAGGCCTGATCATTCGGAAAGAAGGTTTCTGGTCGACTCGCACGTTCCTTTCCACTCCAGACACACCCAATTAGGAGATGGGAGATAAGGCGGACTACACATGAGTTGCTCAATATCAGATCAACTTTCTACATCTACATCTGTATAGAGCTGGTGGTGGAAGAGTGCGCGTTGCAGGCCTGATTACCCTCCCACACAGTCGCTTCGTTACCCCTCAGCGCGCTGAACAGAAAACATGCAAGGATTGGCTTCACTGATTGCAGACCAGGCCTGGTCATTTGGGAGAGAAGGTTTCTGGCCGACTCGCACGTTCCCCTTGCACTTGCACACACAATGAATAGAGGCCGAGAAGCACTTTGTGGGGCCAATGAAAAACTTCCTCGTTGAATAGTCAACCTTATGTCCAAATATGTCTCCAACAATGGTTCCTCCTGCAGGACCATTGCATGATGCCAGGATAAAAATATTAAAGTATGCACGAACATCGCTCATCCGAGGATGGAAAGTGCTAGTCCACACTTGAAGTTCACAGGAACCAAAGCGCAATTGATATGAAACATAAAGAGCGTTCACGAACACACGCCGGTTCTCCTCTATCCCAAAGGGAAAAGACGGAGGCGAGGGATCGGAGGAGAAAAGAGAATAGGGCGGAGGAGATACACCCAGGAGCTCCGGGCCGAGGCGGAGCAGTCATTTAATGACAATTAAATAGAACGACGCCAATGTGGTTGAAGGGAAGAGCGAGGGAGGAGGAGGAGGAAGAAGAAGAAAGGGAACGGGCGCCAATTGCATTAGACATCCCGGCGAGGCATCACACCAATGAGGCCGAGAACCGAGAGAAAGAATCCGATCAGGAGGTGGCGCGGCGAAACAAAGCTCATGGCTCGAAAATCTCCCGATTTCGAACGCTCGCTCGCCTTGGTACAACTGCACTGAGCCCCTCGGCGCAACGAGATTTGGCAAAAACGACGGGCAGGTTAGCGGTAATTAAAAATAATTAATAATTAATTTAAAATCGAAGCAAGCCCGTCTAGACCAGAGAGGACAAATTGAATCGAAATCGTTGGCAAGTCTCCACCTCTGCTTCCTTCCTTCCATCCTTGCTCCCGGATGAGCGCGCTTCGCTCAGGAAACGTTGGGGTGCGCCCACACACTCCACACATGTTTTATGCCCGAAAGGGTGGAAGGAGGTGCAGCAAACCAGAGTTCCGCAGCGCGACTCTCCGCAGAGCAGAAACTCCCACTTCTCTGCTTCAGAATGCCACTTCATCGTTGACTGCGCACGTGATGGAGAGATGGCGAGGGATTCATGTTGTCACTCTCAGACCGGACCCGGAAGGCATCCTTGCGTCTTAACCGAGCTGTTGCAAAGGAAGAGTAGTCATTACCGCTTCTTAATTACTGGAAGAGGAGGAAACGGGGGTCAGGCTGCAAGAGCGGAAATTGCCGAGAGCAATGCGCTGCTGCTACATGACTTTCGTGAGGTTTATTGCGAGCGACAGACGTCATCCGCAGGCAGGCGGCGCATTCGTTAAGAGGCTAGCTAGCTAGCTGCAGAAGAATGGAGAATGAGTCGGGGTGACGGGGCGCAACGATACAGCTCTCCTTCTTCTGCACAATGCCTAGCATCGTATAGCCGCGCGATGCAAGGTCGGACTGGGGAAAAGGCCGGGCTTCAACTCCTACTGAGAATGACGGGCTCAAGAGATCATGAAGGTGGAGAGGGGCCGGGGGCTAGTGGTGTACACTATTAATGAATTCGTAAGTAGGGCCGACGACGTGACATGCGGGCTTGTTTGCTGCTGCAGGTCAGTGAGGACCAAATCTATACTTCGACCGATTTATTTCAGTTTCACGACCATTATGACACCCCAAATGTACGTTACACAGAGATGTAATGAAGGCCAGGATAATATCCTATATGCAATACCTACTCAACTACCGTACCCCTACATGGCTCACGAGGTTCCGGGCTCAAAAGAAAACACGCGAAAGTTGAAAGTCGGGGTGACAGGGGGGGGGGGCTGGAGGGTTAGTGAGTCGCATGGGGTGACTCGAGTAGCGAGGAAGAAAGGGGTTCGAGATTGTCTAATCCTCTCCAAATTGAATGCTCTCTCGTCCTGTCTGACTTCCAAAAATGAAGAATCTTAGAAGGGGTTCACAAGTGAGTGAGTGACACTCCTCGTTGTTCGAACCCGTCGTATACAAGTGTCTTCCTCTCAGAAGGCAATGCGAGTGGACACATTCGAGTAACAACAAGGACTGGAGAATGAAGAATCGCTGGCTGCCTCTGGTAATCCCACCACTCCCCCTTGCACTAGCTCGGCATGTGAGATGGCACTTCAGAACCCTTCAAAAATGGAGCGAAAGTGAAAAGGAAGAGGCAATGAATTTGAAAAGTTTGAGAAACTTGGGACGTGCGCGCGCAAAAAAAGCGCGCGAGACCCACCCATCTCATTCTGACAGGGCAGTCTCGGGGAGGAACGACAATCAATCAGGATGTGCTGCGCGCACCCTGAAGTGGAGCAATGTTCTCGTCTCTTCCGTTTACCTTATCCCTTGGCAGTCAGAGGCACGAGAAGGTATTGCTACATAAGAGAGACAGGCCATCCACTGGCCACCATTCTTCGTCCAACCTTTTTCTGGTTCTATCACTCAAATGTCTGGACCGACACTTCACAAATTTATTTGTTAGAGAAGGATTAGAGCACACTTTAGTTAGAGAATATTTTACCCAATCACCAACCAGGAACGAGATCCACGCAGTTTCAACACACTTTTCTATTTTAAAATCAATTCTCGGTAACAGTCTACCGTCATGCCCAAGCGGTATACTGTACTCACCCTAGCTGAGAGGATCGGGTACTGGCTGGGCAGCGCGTTCTGCAATATTGATTTATTATTCACGGCGGCAGAACTACCGTGCCCTTGTAGGCCCAGACTACCGACTAGTCTAAACATAGTCGACAGCCCTTCTTTGTTTGTTGTCCGGGCCCAAACTGCGCATGACCGCTTTGCGGACTCATTACTCCCACTCTGTTGTTTTTTGTCCATACACCCACGTCCATCTGTCCCATTTGTGGGGCATGCATGCGGGGAGTTCTGGGATTGCCGTGTTTTTTCTCCTTCCTAATCGAGAGGAGAAAACGTCGCGAAACGTCTCTCAAGAGTCACGAAGGCGCACTTCCGGAATAGCGGGCCGCTATATTTCTGACACTGAGAGCATTGGTCTGACTCTCCTCCTTTCCCGTGCTCCATCACGCTGTCTGATGAGCATTTCTCCGTAGATAATTGAGAAGCGAGACCGCTTGCCCGCTCTCTGACACCACTACTCTGCTTCGGACCCAAATCTCATTTCCTGTTGCTCTTCTCTCCCCTTCTCCGCTCTTTCTCGGAGGAGGAAGTAACCTCGATGGTGTCGGTACAAAAGCGTCTGACAATTGGGGTCCAATCACGTCGTAGAATAACTGCGTTGCACTTCCTTTGACAGGACCAGGAAAACGGGCTTGCGGGTGATTACTCGGTTCCACAACTGCCGCGTTCTCGCGAGGGGCCACTTTACGAGCTCGCCGACCCCATTCACACCACAGGACCATGAAAGGGTACTCATTTCCAAGCACCACCGTATGCTTTCTCAATGGCTACAGAGACTGCGGTACAAGGACCTATGAAAAGGGCCCGCTAGACGGCCAATCACTTCCTTCCTTTCACTTCCGCAACGTCTTCGGGGTTACAGAACTCGAGATAGTACGTCATCTTAGGAGCATTTCCGACCGCCTTTCATCACCCCATAATCGCATTTCGGCTGTGTGCGCCCCGGGTGGTGCCTTCCATCCACATAATGCGCAGAATACAGTCAGCCGCGTGATTGGCGGGCCTCCATCCTCGCACAATAGCGAGGGACCCTGCTGGCGGCATTTCCTAAGCAGTGTGTGCTCGGGATCTTGCCAGATTCCCGAGGCAGAAGGAAGCGAAATAGCGAGTGAAATTCAGAGATTTAGGCGCATTTCTTCGGGGTTTTCTCAGCCCGACTGAATAACACGCTAGGGTTGTTAACACGCGCGGCGGTTCTAATCCTTTCTGCAGAATCAGATGAGGCAAGGGGGAAAGTGAAAGAAGAAGAAGTCTGTGCCTTCTAGGGACCAGAAATCGGGACAGGGATCCACACAACTTGCGGCGTACTAAAAACAACAAAGCAGTGTCCCCAACCCGCCGAGGGCGGCTGTGGATCTATGTCCTGCAGTGACACAACAAATGCTCCATGAAAACAGTCGTAACATGGGAAGTGATTGTTATCATTTTGTGCTCCTCACATCGATTGTAATCAAATCATTACGGCGCCCTCTTAATAAGCAGTGAAAATGTAACTTCAATTCTCCTTGCCAATTAATATTCACAACTGAGTTGATAAGAATGGGCTTCTACCACAATCCACTAGGAATTCATTGAATTCGTCTGTACAACAGTGAGTTAGAACATCTTCGGAAATCACAACTCACCAGGTCACATTTACCTTTGATTTTTGTCTTCATGTCTCTCAAAGAAGAATCGAACGGGGCAGGTCGATCGCACTCTCATAAACTACCAATAACCTCCGAATCGAATCACCGGTATGATCGGACTCCCGTCCGGCACCATACTCACAACAGCCATACCTTATTTCCATGCAACAATTCCAGACCGCAGCAAACCTCGGAAACAGATTCACAACCGGCACATGCACTCACATTCAGTTTCACAACAGCCAGGGTCCCTTACAACCTCTCTTTTTACTTCATAAAACCGCGACTCACCGGGTCCCATCAGATCCAATGCGGCAGCTCATAGCCCCCTCCCCCACCTGGTGCTGAAACTATAATTCTCACCGGGTCAATCGGCCGTCCGTCCGGTCCAATCCGCGGCAGCTGCACGAAGCCCGACGGCGGGATCGTCGGCGTCGAGATCGGCGTCTGATTGGACACCTGCAATGATTGAATAATTGATAAACGTAAACTTTTTATTTATCTACTGACGAGCAACCCTGGATATATTATTGACTAGGGGATGCAAAGGAAAGCCTATGTTCAAAATATGGAACGGAAATCTTCTGGGAAAATTGCTGACTCGTCTAGGCAAAAATCAAAAATGGTCTACAAAATCGGCTAAATCGGCGTCTGGTTGGACACCTGGCAATTATTTAAGTACTATTTATTGTAGTAAATACTTTTTATAAGACCGCGCACAATAATTGATAGGAAGATGCGATGCGACTCATGTGCAAATGATGCAACTTCTTGGGAACTTGTTGAAACATCTCGGCAAAAATGAAGCAAGGCTCATTCTTCGTCCTGTATTGCACTATTATCGTTCTTGCAAGGCCAGTGAAATATGAGGGAGAGACGCAATAGTAACGGCAAAACTGGTAAAAAAATGTCGAGAACGGCTAATCCGCACCGCACGGGGAGCATCACGGCGCGACTTCTAGCGCCCCTGATCATATCGCATCGATTGTATACACCGTGCGCCACAGGGGCGCGCAATGGTCATTGCTGATGCTTTTGCTGGCAGGCGGCGGGAGTCGAACCTGCGGGGCCGGGCGCCACTCCCAGCACACAACCACTACACCACATCTCACTTTGCTCTCGCTCGGCTAGAGGGATAGGAGAGAGAGAGAGTGGCGCTGCCGTTTGAAACCGCGCCTCTCCGGGGACATGCAACTGCTTTTAAAGCTGTGACACTTTGTGCATATAAAGTGCTTATTTTGATGTGCTGATTGAAATCTGATTTTCTGGCACATTATTACATTATTCGCTCAAACCCACGTTTTCTCCATCTAGTGAAACACAAGCGGCACATGCCTAAATAACTTTAAATTTGAGACACGGGTGCATATTCGTATGCGCAGACACACGTTTCGCTTTCGTTCATTTTAATTGTTATTTGAGACCGGATTTCTCAACGTATTACAATGCGCGCTCTAACCCACATTTTCCCGATCTTGTGAAACACAAGCTCTACATGCCAAAACCACCTAATCCCTAAATATATTTTCCATTTACTTCCTACCGAAGTCTAGTTGTCAAATGGAGCTCGCCTCACCTCATCATAGTGCGGGCCGGAGTTCTTCCTGCCGGGGACCTCGTAGATGTCCGAGTGGCCGCCCGCGCCCGGCTCGCCTCCTCCTGAAACACATTTTTACTCGGATATTTTAGAACATAACCTTTGTCACTGACGCCTTTTCGAACACGTTATAAAAAAACTAGGTATTCGATTCAGTCTTATTGCAAAGCTAGTCCGATGAACAATTCCTGCGTAGGAATATGCCACCGGTGAAAGAAAAAACTAACAAAATAAGGCTCACCTCCATAAGGCGGGGGCGGGAACGCCCCGGGGGTGGCGCGCCACCCCCTACGGCCGCGCCGTACGCGGGCACCGCTCCGCCGCCGGGTGGCGCCGGCGGATGGAAGGCGGGCGGCGCGGAGTGCGCGTACGCGGGCATCGCGCCTGCGCCAATGTGCGCGGCGGGCGGCACGCCGCCGGCCCAGCCGTAGCTCTGAAAGATCGTAAATTTTCGGAATATTACACATTATTGTACCATCGCAACAAGCTCACAAGATTTTTAAAGCTCAAATGTTGTTGGACTTGTTTTACCATCAACAGGCAACTTCGAATTAGGTTCACGTGAAAACTACAGCTAATATGAATTTCGTGATACACAAATCCTACTAGCAAAATAAAATATACTGGAAACGGGAAACACCAATCAGGTCTAGTTGTTTGCTATTTTTTTCCAACACAGCTCGTCACGGAATCATCTAGATTGACTTGCATTCCGCCTCATACCAACAGTGAAACACAAATCACCATGGTAAAAAAACGCAGACGATAAGCATGAATAAGGATTCCTCGGATAAAATCTATATCGTACCTCTCCCATGCCTCCTCCTCCTCCACCTCCTCCCGAGGGGAAGAATGGGGGTGGTGGGGGCATGCCGGGAGGTGCTCCTCCACCTCCACCCTGGATGTCCTCGTTCTTCTTGAACTCGATTAGCATCTGTTCGGCCTGCGCGACCTGGAATTCGTTAGACAAAATTAATTAATCAATTATTGTTATATTAATTATAAGTGGCGTATTTAGAATAGTAATTATTATGGCAGCAGTAAAAAAAATCAAGGGTGTATCGGCCAGGCTGCTCATCAACATGGTTTCACATCCCCACGAAGCACAAACAGTTCGGGTGCGAAACGTGCCCTGTCTAATCGTACTTCCTATTTGTTTTCCTTTTTCGAGACGACGCCGCTCCCATCAACAAAGTTGAAAATCACATAACTATGCCCGCATTGCGAAGCAGGAACACAACTAGTCCCAAATTCGAAACGATACATTTTTCCGCATCACAGTACCCAACTGCAACAAGTCCTCTTGATAGCATGCACTACCGTACATTTTCCAATCGACCAGCGTGCCCCTACCGTACTCCCTCCCTTACTTCTACCGTAATCCCCATACCGTACCTCATCCTCGCGCATCACGTCCGGATCCGGCGTGAAGGGCACGCGCGCCGCTTGAGCGATGTGGATCAGGTATCTGGAATCAAATATATTATGATCAATATTATGATCAAATGAGAAAAAAAACTAACAAAAAAAAACAGCAATTTTAAATTCATTTTTGGCAGACACTGTTAGGTTTCATGGAATGCCTATCATAGGAATGAAACTCATTCTGTGATGGTTTCATTAAGCATAATGTTATTTAATAATAATAATAATAATAATAATAATAATAAAAATAATTACGATATTAAAAATAATGCTCACTTCTCGACGAGCAGTCGCGGCGGCGCCGACACGTTCAGCTTCTGCATCAGCTTCGGATTGACCTGATTATTGGTAGGTGTGGTAAAAATTTCTCATTAATCAACACTAGCACTTGCGCCCCGCGGGGGGGGGGGGGATCACTGCAATGTCAGTAGGTCAGGTCGAGTAGGGTAAGGTTGCTGAATGATGAGTCTAATAAAGTTAGCGCAGCTGCAAAAATGTTCAGCAGTTTAGAAAATGTTGCATGTTGCAATTGGGTTTCACATCCTGCTCATATTTCAGATGTTCGATGGTTTTACAATAAATCGCACGTCGATATCGCAAAACAAACAAATCTAGATAATTTCGTTGTTTTCTTTCAAAATGTCCCCACCTCGTCAACTTTACATCCATGGTTTACTCCTACTGTATCCACCATATCCTAGTGGGCCCTACTATAACCTTGTTACCGTACCTTGGCCGGGTACTCCAGCTGATTGGCCCGGGCCGACTCGGCGAACACCTTGCTGTACTTCACCGTCAGCTGCTCGCTGATCGTCTGTAAATTAGAGATTAATTGATTAATTAGTTACATATGCTTAATTAGTAATTCACAGTTATAACTTGCTATTTCATTATCTGCGCACTCTACATTGAGAACAAGACCATACCATTGCTGATATCGTAATAGTGTGGCTCAAATCACGCTATGATTTTCGAAGCAGCATATTTACAAGCGACACTCTCAACTCAAATATCACCACTTGTACATAAGCTAGTCTTATTGGAATTGTTCCTATTTTTATTCAGGGAAGGAGGAGGCATTCTCGAACCACATCTACAGCTAATCAGATAAACGTGAAGCGCAATCAACCGAATTTGAAACATAACATAAAAGGCCGCAATTTCCAGCAACGATACTGCACAATCTATGAATTTTAAAGCAACTAAAAATCAATAGCCCGGAAGCTACCGTACCTTGAACTCGGCCTACCGTACCTTGTACTCGGTCTACCGTACCTTAATCTAGGCCTACCGTACCTTAAACTAGGCCTACCGTACCTTGAACTCGGCGATGTCCTGGGCGACGCGCGGCGCCGCCCACAGAATGGACACGACCGCCTCCGCGATGCCGTCATCGAGGGTCCTGACGGGGAATATAATCATTCATACATATAAAAGTTAGGTGACAAAATCCTTCGGAAGCAGGGTATGTTTATGAAAAAGACCTTGCAATACAATTTATCAGTGTCGCTTTCTGGGCGCTGATCAAGATGGGGTATCAGAAGGCCGTTCTTCTTTCAAGATTTCATTTTGAGGGGTCTCGGGCCAGTGGATTGGTCTTCTTTCCTTGTCACAGTCGCAATGGCTGGAGAAAGAATACTGCTCCCTTGGTTCCCGATAGGACTGTTGACGGAGTTGCACGCAGATTGAGTCCCACTGTAGGTCAAATACGAAGCCTGGCGTGTGCTGGAGTCTTCTGTGTGCTCGAGTCCTCCAAACTCGAAAATCCATCTTTGAGCGAGAGATACGAGCCTGGATTCTGAGGGACCAAACATCTTAGGCGGTCATACCCATCACACGGCGACCAGTCCGGCTTGGATGGGGATTCCGATCTTGTTGAGTCGTTGGCAGAGACGAGAGGAATTAGAAGAAACCACTCTCCATCAGAGAGAATGGAGAGGGAACCGCTCGCGACGACTAACAGAAATGGGAATGAAAAAGACCTTGAAAACCGACTAATTCTATGAAAGCGGGGTGTTATGCCATGTTAGCGGACACAAAGCGGGGAATGTTTTCAACTACCAGGTAGTGTTTTCGACGACTATCTTTTTCATGTATGAATACAATCGATAAAGCAACAGTAATTACAGTAAGTAGAGCTACCGCAAACTCGAAAAGAACTTCGGCTATATTTTGTGTGCGCAATCGAGAAATCATCGAAACTACCGCTTTGCATCTCTCTAATGTTGCTATGTTCGTTGCAGTTCGAAAGATCGAGCCCGTCATCATTGCATAGCTAACATGTTACAATTTCAAAATCACCTGGATGACCCATGTTTCACGGTCATCTTATCAACCGGCTCAACGGGAAAATAGTATTAGTAAGTCGGGACTCATTGCAAAAAAAACACAAAAGATGTCACTTGGTAGATGTCTAACGTTCAGTGAAAGCGTCTCGTCTCACAGTCAGCATAATTATTTTGTTAGCTATTTAGAAATATAAATCGCCCACTTCATCTGCTCGATCAGTCCGAATCGCGCGAGGAGCAGATCGCAGTACATCTCGAGCAGCTCGAACGCCTCCACGAGAAAGTCCTGCAATTAATTTTTACTAATTGACTTTCTAAAGTTTTGAACATATCAAAAACGTTCAAAATGATTGAATTATCAATGAAGGCAACCAGCGGGAATCGATGTGTGTCACAATCGTGTGGTGGAGGCCCTATGCACCACCGTCACTTCTAAGTTTCAAACCGTGCTTATCTGCTGGTCTAACGACTTGCACCAATGGAGCATAGGTATTTACCAGCAAAACTAATTCATTTCTGTTGATTGGAACGCATTAATAACCCTCATAGTACGAATTGCCACGATTAGAATAAAATGCAAATGAAGATATAAATAAATAGGACATACCTCTCTGATGATGTGCTCGACGCGAATGCGCGCGCGGTCCGGCTTCTGGGCTGAAAGTACAGAATAATTTGTATTTATCAATTTATTCGTTCGTTGATTGCTACCGAAAGAATCTTTACTATCTATTTCGATCAATGTTCGGAATTCATAGGAAATAAGCAGCATATGGTATTGGGGCTCACGAGACCATATGGGAAAACGGTTTTTGTAGTCAGTATCAGCAAAACGTTATGTGAATCGAGCAATCGATCGGCACTGACTCATCGGGCGTAAACAAGCGTGACATCGATGCATTTCTTCATCGTTTGCTCACTAAATTCAAATATTTACACATAATCGTTAAAAACCGCTCCAGTAATCAGACTATACATTTTTGGACCCCGAATAGTAATGAAAATGGGTGATTTTGATCATTGTTCGATCGTTTTCTCACTAATTTCTAATATGTTCGATTCAAATATTTTCGACATAATTTCGATATCGCTGACTTCTATCTAATCTTGTCTCTAATTGACATCGCAAATTTGTGTGCTTGCACGCATTTTTTGGCAAACTCATTCCAATCACGCTTGAATTCGAGCGCACGATAAACATTATTAATATTTAACGAACCGGTAATGTAATCGGCGATCTCCGTGCGGGCCTTGAGCGCGAGCTCGGTCTTCTTTCGCTCCATCAGCTTGAGCCGATTCGTCGCCAGCTGCAGATTCGTCTTCAGCTTCGAGTACTGCGTGCCCCACGAGATCGACATTCTAAACGGATTTCGATTTAAAAGGCTTCAACTGTGCTTAAAATGGGTGAAAATAGCGAGAAATAGGCGCGAAATGGCCAGGGTAACACGATTTACTGACAAATAAGAGGCAGAAACGATAGAAAACACGACAAATCAAGTAAGTTGGTAGCTCAAAAGCGAATTTTACATGAGCATGAGCAGCGTATTGATTGAAACGGTCATACCATCGAGTAAACAGAAGAGACATGGTTGGAGATAACAGTGCTAACCAACAATTTTAAACACTATTTGAGCTAAACGCTAGAGAAAAGCGTCAGAACTAGTGTGAAGGTAAGTCATGACGATGAGTTTGACTCAAAGTGACTCACAAGCGATAAGAAAAGTGGGAGGAACCGAAAACTTTCACAATAGCGCGTTCACAGCGTGAGTCATACAGCCTCGAAAGGTTGATGATTTCTCTTACCGTATACCCAAAAATGACTTTTCTACGGTTGCCGGTCCTCTATCGTGAACTAGTTTTAATATTTTTGTTTACAATTAACTTCGGAATCGTTTCTCGTGACCTTCTACCAATGTATTGAGTAGAGTCTGCATGGCGTGGATACGGGAGGATAATTAGGAAGCACCAGAGCTCCTTAAACAGACACACCGGAATTTTGTAGCTGCTGACATCAACAACCTTTGTGAAATTTATCTGTTCTTTTTGTTGGAGTTGTTTTTGAAACATTGACAAATAGCTGATTTTTTGATACAGCTTCAACAGTTGTCATCGGTTTGCGGTATCCATCATAGATATTTTAACATTTTCTTCACAGTAGAATACGGTAGTCAGTGATCAAACGTTGATTTCTCATACGACTCCTGGTGCAACAGATATCGGGTTAGCATGAATGAATTTCATTATTTTGTGACTTGTTCTCTAGATGTGAAGAAAGTTAAACAGAAAATTCATTCAATTCACTTCAGATTTCTCTCATCAAACTCATTATTTTTATAACATTCCCAAGGATGGAGTATTGATCTGATCATTCCGGTCCGCTTCTAATGGTTTCTGTGAAAAATATCCCATCGCGAATTTAAATTCCATAATTTTGTCCCACTTGCCATAATGGCGAACCCTTTTTCGAACATTTCCGCAGCATTCTCCGTTTGAGGGATTCATGTGTAGAACAAATCCTCTCAGCTACCCCTCATCTATCTCATTGGGCCCTCTCACTTCTACTCTTTTATCATTTTCTCACTCCTTTTGCCCTCAGCCATCCTCAGCTGCTTTTCATACGCCATTAACTCATCAGCCCAATTCTCCTTTTTTTCCAATTACGATTTCTTAATACGACTCATCTACAAAATCTTCTACTTCTCACGTTTGCGTGGTAGGATCGATTGTTTTCTAGGCTGATCATTGTACAAACAAGATATAATTTTCAATTATTTCGAATATGTTTCACTAAAATGATACAACAATGGATATTATTTTCTCCGCAATCAATGAAGGAATTCTCTTCATATCTTAATTTTCAAATATCAGTTGGCCCCTTAACATGGCCCTTTACCCATCATTGTGTCAACCTCAGCTGCTTTTCGTCCGCCCCTAATCCCATCGGTCCCCCATCTCCCTCTTCTCTCCTCTCAATTCCCGCCGGCCCCACTTGCGTCCACCCCAGTCCTTCTTTCGTACTAAGCATGTCTCCTTTTCCCCCTCCACTCGTCTTTCCTGCCCTCTCAACTTTGCCTTGTCTATAGCTCTCACTGACCAGAGCACAGGACCCTTCCGACTACTATGTCTATCTCTTCTCTCCTTCCTCTTCTTCTCAACCCCTCGTTGGCCAGTGGGCACAACGATGGGTCTCTCACTCACGAGCGGAGGAAAAGAGACTACAACGAGATGGAGGAGATAGCAGAGTACACTTGCTTGAAACATGCGCCATATCAGTCTATTTCGGTTGACTACTACTTGATTTCAGCTTTCCCTCAACGGATATCGCACGAAAAGAGACTGCAGAGGATTAGAGTACATTGATATGAAGAGTCTGCTATAGATCCTAGAGATCACAACACGCTATGCGAATAGACTATGTCTTGATCTCTACATCCTCATGAATCATTCACTATCATACGAAGAGAGACTGCAGTGACAGTTCAGCGGTTGTAGAGAACGATAAGGTCATCAGAGTTAGATTCAAATAACAGGCGAATATGGCAGACTTCTTCCGTTGTAGCTGAATTTTTTACGTTCTTACACTTTGAAAAATGGAAACCATAGTTGATAATGACATCTGATATTTCCCGAATTTGAGTAAAGCTGTTTTCCTACGAATATCTGGCAAACTGAGTTCTCGATGTGAGATGACGGATCGTGGCTATGTGTTCTGATGTCAGCCTCCTTCTGTGAACTACTTGCATTCTTCATACTCATAAGATCTGATAGGAAATTAAAATCTGTAGTCCTCTGAAAATGCGGTGAGTAATCCCACGAAAACATCTTTTCCTCTCGACAAATCAGATCTCCTATTTTAAGTTTATTTTTGGCGACTACTTGATCTTGCCGCATCCTCATTAGAGGTCCACTTCCCAATCACCCTCACAGGTCAGATACGGTGAGAGACCATGTATCCTGGAGAGAGTGCAGACAGTCAGAGTTGTCTTCATATCTCATATTGCTATCACCACCTAGAGTGCTGTCTCTTTGATCAGAGTCGGAAGAGATGGTTAATAAAAAGAGGAAGCTTCTTCCCGCGTTGCTCTTGATGGAAAATGCTCGGCTTTCCTGATTATCGCCCGATTCTCCGATTATAGGTTTCTTTCCTTCTCTATCAGAGAGAAGAAGCGACATGAATAACAGGGCTGAGAGTCTCTCAATTCAGCCTGATCTATCACCCTGCTAGAGAAGACTGGTGAGCATGAGCAATCGAGAGAGAGTCTCTCTCTCCAGTCCGCTTGCTCTCTCGACGGTTAGAGAAGACGAGAGAGCATGCAAAATTGAGAGAGCGGGAAGGAAACCGGAGGGGCTTGGGGACAACAAGCAAGCAAGCAACGACGTAGCGAGGCCAAGATACAAACACGAAGTAGTAAATAGCGAGGAGGAGCATGAAATTCGAATGAGGATCGGTTGCGTTTCAGGATGAGTTCAAGAAACGCATGCCATCAGCTTCTACAATGGTTTCATCGTTTCCTCGATAATAACGAATAACATTTAACGATTTTTAAGAATCCATTTCATAAAGATCCATGGTGTCCATCCATGTCAAATCCATGACACCACGCGAGAAAGCAAGAAGCAAGGATCAACCATTAAATGGATAATGGGAGGAGAATAAAATCCGAACGAGATGGCTTGTGTTTCAGGATTATAACATAATGCGAAATCCGGCTGTTTCAACAATAGCGTTTCGCCACAAATAACAGAAAAAAATTAGTTTTTTTTTAACATTGCTGGTATCTTTTGGACACTTGCCCGTACACGAGAAGATCACGCCATTTTATTCTGATATTAACTGGAAAATACCGTACTGCTTTCAGTATTTCTTCAAGACAAGTCACGGTAGTTCGTTGCAAGAGTTGAAGACTCATCCCGAACATACCGTAATCGCTTCCATCACACCACGCACTTCATCTCTTCCGTCACCCCTTGTGTGGCCTCTTTATCTCCAACACCGAGGCCGGCCCTTTGCAGGATTATGCTTCTCCACTCTCTCAATTCTGCGCATTCTCGCCTTGCCTCTTGGATATGTTTCAACATTACTTCTTACGCAAAATAATAAAAGCGCGAACGATTTCCTCGGTATTTTCTTTTTTCAAACACAATTTATTCAATAAAGATCAATCAGTCTATAATCAGTCTCAATCAGTCTATGGTATCGCATGTTTGATACCCCTTATCCCTCCCCCATGACACCACGCACTTCACATCTTCCGCCTCTCCCCTTGGGTGGCCCATTCATCTCCAACCCTGAGGCCAGTCCTTTTCAGGCTTCATCTTCCTCACTTTCTCCTTTCCGCGTACTGACTCGCCTCGTCTGACCACCCCCAGAATTTCAAGCCCCCTCTCCCTTTCATGCACTGTTTCCTTCTCCTCTGCATTCCAATACACTTGCATTTTTTCAGTCTGCCCGGCCTCTGCTCATTTATCTCTCGTTTCTCGAGATTGCCTTCGAAGCAGTAGAACAAAAAAAAGGGTAGGCAGCACATTTCGAAAATGGCCTTTGGGTCCCTACATTCGCCTCTCAATCACACACCAGCCACAACGCACAAAATGGCCCACGTCCAGAACCGTGGAGCAATTTCCTCGACGTATCTTCATTCTGCGTGCTACCTCGTCCTACAGATCAACAAGGTAGTGGAAAATGCAGAGAGTCGTTCTCGAAAATTGCCTGCAGCCTCTGTCCATTCCCACATTCTCTTCATTCTGCGTGCTACCTCGCATTTCTGCGTTGATGCAGAATGGAAAAGGAGAGGGTCTTTGGAAAATTGCCTCCACTCCCTATTGTTCCCTGCTCTCGGTCAGAACGACGACCAGCACGCAGAAAAAGAGAAGGCGGAACAGAAGCGAAGCCAATCTACTCCTCTTCTTGCCCCCTCATCAGCCTGTTCTCTCCGTTTCGACTGCTCTCTCGCCTAGTCTAACCCCCGAGAGAGCACGCCCAAGTGAGAGACCGACGGCGTCGCTGTCGAAAAACATACAGCAGCCAGGCGCGCTCGGCGCTGCGTGTTCCTTAGCCTCCGTCTCTCTTCTTTGCCTTGTCTCTAAGAGGTCAGAGAAGACGAGAGAGTATGGAATAAGGAGAGAGCCTTGTTGCTGTTTTCGTCCTTGCTGCTGCGGCTGTGGCTGCGTGTGTGCTCCCCATGCATGCACAACAATCCGCCAGCCCTGGTCTCTCTTCAATTCCCATACTCTCTCGCCGGCTCTAACCGCTGCGTCTCTCGCTCCGCCCGCCCTCTCGCTCACACGTCCGTGTTTTGCGGACGGTTTCCTGCAGAGCCATGGCGGCGAACGAGCAGCGCTCCGCCCGCCTCGAGCCTTCAGCCTCTAGCACGTACAGTCCCTCGCTACCGATTCTGCAGAGTCTTTCCCAGCCACTCCCTCCTCATTTCTAGCCTTCAATGAACGAGCTAGATACAGTCTTCTCTCCATACCGCATGCTCTCTTGAACGTTAGAAGGTGTGAGAACCCGTGAAGTCTCTCAAGCCCCCCAGCCAATTGATTCTGCAGATATTTTCTAGCCTAGCCACTCCCCTCACACTCAAGCTCTTCACGTTCTCGGTACAGTTTTCTATCGATATCTCATCCTCTCTAACTGGGCAGAGAAAAAGAGAGATCACGAAGAAAGAGGAAGGTCTTCTTCACGCCTTATTCTTCAAAGATTGCTGCAGAATCTCTAAGGGACAGCCATGCGTGGGGTGATGGGGGGAGGAGTAGGAGGAATGAGAGAGAGAGAGAGAGCTACAGTCGAGCTACAGTCTGCATACGAGCAACAATTCGGCCATGCGTGAGGCGGCCTTTCTCGAGAAGAAGCTTGCGAGATACAGACTGCAAAGTTGATGCAGAAAAAAGGAATAAAGTAATCAGAAGTCAGAATTCTGAATATGGAAACTCAGAGGCGTTTTGACACCATCTGAGCAATTAGAAGGCGTGGATGGTAAGTTTGAGAGATTGATGTAGTAGCAAAAAAGACTGGCCCGGCTCCTAATCCGTCTCCATCTGAACAAGGTTGCAATTAGACATAAATCTCAACCAAGAATAAGAAGAGATCTTCGGCAATTCAAGCAGATTTGCAGAGTATTTCCAAATCTTGAATTAGGTTTCAATGATTCTAGTAAAAGAGTTGGTTTCGATGCTCAACAATGTGTCGGGTCCTTCATTTTCGAAAAAAATATGTTTAACTCTGCATACAACTGTCTCTTCGTGCTACGTTGTCATTCAAAGCTTCGATAGACGAAAAGTACTAGAGAGTTATTTGACGCTCGTATCAACATCATATTCAAAATTCGCACACCGTGTGCTGTCATCGTATCATTCAAATGTTGGTTCGAAATATACTGACGATCTTTCGAAGATCGTGATTAGGGCTGTCAGAGTGAAGAATCCGTCTCTTCATTCCTCGCACTCTCTCGTCACTCTGACCGGTAAGAGAGTGCGCGGAATGAAGAGACGGATTCTTCACTCTGACAGCCCTAATCGTGATCCTTTCTGAATATGAGTGACGATCTAAGAATTATACGATTCTCCGTCGTGGTATATCAAGAATATTGTCTCCAATCAGTCATGTCCTCGCCTCGTAAAGGTAAAGGTCATCCCGTTAATCAAGGCACTTGCGTCCTGCGGGAGATCACTGCTAGGCCAGTGATTATCAGTGATCAGTTATCGCCTCGACTCCCCCCAATATCCCTCCATTCCACCCTCATCGAACCCTTCTCTCCCTTGGGACGTCGTCTCCATAGATGGCGCTGTCCTGGTCACCTCCCCTCTCCTCCCTTCGCTTTATTCTATTCTTCTCTTCGCCTTCCTCTTGCTTGGTTGCTTGAGGAGGGAGAGGGAGGGAGTGAGACGCAGTTGTCTTTCGGTCATCCCTCCTCACTCACTCCTTCCCACCTCCCTCTCTCCTCCCTCTCCGCTTTACACCGAGAGCCCCTTCGATGCATGCATGTGCTTTCAGTCGCGAGGAGTGCGAGAGAGAGAGAGAGGGGGGGGAAGAGGCCGAGAGGAGGCAGAGGGAAGGCGGGAGGAGGCGGCAAAAGAGCCTCGACACAGCAGCTCGAGAAAATGCCCTCACAAACCGCTGCTGCTTCTCCTTCCTCCCTCTCATCCTCCTACACTTTTCCTCCCTTCACCGAGAGACAACATGCTTGGAAATCCGATGGCACTTGCCACGAACTTTGGCTTTTCATCGACTCTATTTTTTGATTCCATAAGTCCCCGAACTCCATCCACCCCTCTTGCTTCCTTATCTCTTCGTGGGCCGCCTTTTCGTATCCATCTTCTTCTCTTCTTTTCTTTATTCGCTGTTTTCCTCTGCTGCCCCTCCGTCGTTCCTCCTTCCTTCCCCTCCCTCCCCCCCCATACCCCTTTCCGTCTTCCTCCAGGCTCCAACAGCAGCCCCACTGCTGCCCAATAGGCCCCCACCATCCTCCTTCTTCTTTGGGCACGACTCCTTTTTTTCGTGCTATTTCGTTTCTCTGTCAGTAAGATTGCCTGCCTCCCAGCTTACTCGCCTATTCTTTCTTCTTCTCCTTCCTCTACCACACTACCACCACCACATCTTAGCAATGGCTTTGCCCACTGTCTCCCTGGCTAGAAGGGCTGAGGGACCGGGGAGAAGCAAGAGACGGAGCCGGAGCTCCATCGAGGCCTGGGTCGAGACCCCACAACAAAAAACAAAGTCATCAAGAGGGAGGAGGGAGAGGGAGGGAGAGGGAGGAGGGGTTTCACGTCTGTGAGGCTCTGCTGCGTGTTCCTTCTCCTCTTCTCTTCGTCTTCTCAATCCTTCGCCCGATCCTCCCGCCTGCCCATCACTCCTCCTCCTACTTTACTTTACTACTTCTGCTTGACGTTCGCATTCATAGATGCTTGATTTCAAGCTATATCTGATGCGTATATTACACTAGTGGCGACAATTTCGGATGAAAAAATTTCCGTACAAAATGCGAATACGTCTGCTCCCCCCGTTCTACTTTACTTCACGTGCTTGCGCCCTTTACGTTCATTCGTACACATTCGTGCCGGATCCAAATTTTATGCGCAAAAAATTCCTCGTTATCACCTAAAGGATGAAACCTAAAGGATTTATATTTTGAAGCAAAAAAACGAGCTACTTATTGTTAATTTTGCTGCTCTTCGGGAGATATCTACACCTTGAAACATAGCTGAACAAGAAAAGGAGATGACAACCATGCGAAACAATTTTCTAGATGTATGCTCTCTCTTTCTCTTTCGGTCGAATGTTCCTTCTACTATTGACTCATTGAATTCGTCAATTTCGTTAATTTTGCGTGTGAACTCAGGCCCGCATAATTTATCATCCACAACCCTCCACACTTACAATCAAAACTGATTGGCGCATTCATCTTTCTAAATTGAACTTCCAACAGCGGCCCTTATACACAGTAATGGTCCCGAAGGAAGAGCCCGATCATCGTTGACTCTCCTCATTCTGCATGATCTCTCACCGGTCAGACAGAATGAGATAGCATGGGAAAGTGAGAGACTGTCGCTCGGTTCGCCCAGCGCTCGAATGCAATCAGCGCTTGCACAGTTCTGTATCCCTCCTCTCCCTTCTTCTCCCTTCTTGCTTCGTGGTTGCATCTTTTTTCCTTTCTCTATCCTATCGGGCATCATTTTCTCAACAGTTTCGAATGTTACTTTCTCTCCTATGGCTAACATCGTGGTTGCATTTTCCGTTCGTAGCTATCCCGTGAGGCTAGCTTCAGAAGACCTAGTTTGATCAAGAACAGTAGAACCGTGCAGTAACCTAATGTCTTCCGTTAGCTGGTCTTTCTTTATGGTCGCATTTTTCGTTCATCACAATTGTATCTTCTATTATCAGCCAGGAACCTGCAACTATTACTTTGCCAAACGTAGTCATGCCGATACATAGTGCGCGCGAAACATATCAGCGTCAGCGCTGCGAATTTCAAACTGTCAGCTGAGCCTTGCCCAGCTCGTCTTCCTTCTTGCTTCGTGGTTGCATTTCCTCCCTTCTCCCCCTCTTCTCCCTTTCCTCACTCGTCGCTCAGATGCAATCGTATATCGTGGGGACACCGGGGAAGACGTCTTTGCCCCGTCTCATCCTGAGCGTCTCTCCTCATTTCACACACTCTCTCGCCTTGTCTAACCGCTCATGGAGCATCCCTTACGGAGACAGCGCCCCCGCACCAGTTTTTTCTTGGGGGGAAATATATATTGAAACTGCTTCTGAAGCAGTGAGATTGCGCACTGGGAGCAAAGCATAAGCAGAATAGTGGAAGGTATGAGGAATTGGGGTAGCTAACGTAGCGGTGCAGTACCCTAGGAGAAGTTCCGGAACTTCTCTGTTTTTTGGCCCAGCCAACAACCGCTCTAAATGCGTTGGGGGTAGAGAATGAGAATGATAGGGAGGGGATGCTCTGCGAGAAAGGGCTGGGCCAAAAAACAGAGAAGTGACGAAGTTCCACCTAGTAAAAATGTTAGCCGTTTCTCTTCTTCGCTCGCTTGGTCTCTTCTCTACCCGCGATGTTCATTAGTGTGGAATAGAGTGCGCAATACGGGTCGCCGTCTCTTCATTTCACATACTCTCTCGTCACTCAACCGGTCGAGAGAGTGCGCGGAAAAACTCTGACAGCCCTAGTGTGGAAGCCCCTCACACATGTTTGCTTCTATCTTCCCACTGCAGTCCCTCTCTAGCAGTTCTTCAAGAGAGCATACCAAATGAGGATAGTGAAGTTTCACTGGACACTCAACTCGATTTTGAGTCTCTTTCCTTCGAGAAGAAGGAGCATACTAGAGTTCAAAATACAAGTCTCTTCATGTCTCATGAGTATGCACCATCCCGTGCTGACGAAAGTGCTGTTTCATCGGTCATGGCACTCATCTCACATGCTTGAGTCTCTTTTCCTCCCTTCCTCTTCTCTGGACACTTCCTTTCTGCCTTCTCTTTTCTCTTGAAGAGAGCCTCTTCCCTTCGACGTCCACGTCTCCAGTTTCAACGTGGACGCTGAAGAGGAGGAGATTGGGAGGCAATTATTGGTCATTCCAAAGGAGTCTCAGAGTGAACCTCAAGAGCTATCACATCCGATTGACATGGGCTTCGGTCTTTAACGTGGACGACGACGGAAAAGAGGTGATTGGGAGGCAATTATGAGGCAATTAAAAGTGAACCAGAACTCATGGACGAAGCATAATACAACAGTCGCTTATCGTACTTCAGTATCCGTGTCCATTAAGCGACGCCACAAGAGATGATCCCTGCGTTGCCATTTCACAGAAAGACTGCGATCATCTCATGATCTCGTCAGTTTGATTTCACCTCATGGACCTCTGATGCATAATAGACCTGGCTCTCAAGGCTCTCAATTAATAATCAGTATCAGGATCTTGATGTTGACTACGGTCACCAGATGAACTCGTCAACGCAGAGGCGATGCCCACATGTTAGATGGACACTCCTTCTCCTTTCTTCTTTTTCTTCTTTCTTCTCTTCGTTTCCTTCCCAGTCTCTCTCAACGTGGACATCGGTCTTCTCCTCTTTCAACGTGGACGACGAAGGAGGGAAAGAAGGGGAAACGAGGGAGAAAGGAAAGGGAAAGACAATCATCCGGGCAATCGAGATCTTCGGGGTACGATGTGGCCTGATTGGGTTATCGTGCGTTTCAACTGCTCAGCAAACTCAGTGTGCTGGATAGCGTATTGATTGTCTGGGAGAGAGGAAGGGAAGAGGTAGGGGAGAGGAGAGCAGGTAGATCACTAGCTTCCTCCCGGCCTCTTCCTCCCTCCTCCCTCCACTCAGTTCGTCAAAGGTCAACTACGTGTGGAATGAGAAATAATCTCACGATAACGTGTAGTGAATCCGAATCTGTGATCGGTCATGCCTTTCGTCCGCCAGAATTATACATATATATATTTGCCAGAAAAAACGTGCCGAAGATCATTCATTCCACTCCTCTCGGAAACTTATCGGCGTTCTGAAACGGCGTTCTGAAACGTTTCTGAAACGAAACGTATATGAATCGCAGTTGTGGTCTAACTTCTCTCTCAACGCTCCTGCAAATGCTTTCACGCAGCAGAGGGACGTTCATTTGCTTCCTTCGTCTTTCCATTTGGACACCTCTCTTCCCTTCTCTTCCTCCTTCTCTTCCTTCTCTTCCCCGTCCACGTCCCTTCTCTCCTTTCAACGTGGACGCCATCTCAAAAGGGGCGAGGAGGAGAGGAAGGGAGGAAGAGGGACAATCATCCCCCCTCCTCCCCTCTCCAACGTCTTCCATTGTTGACACACTTCGGCCCTCTCGGAGTGGACCCTCCCGCATTCTCAAGATCTCTCCAGGGTCAGAGAGGGCTAGAGACCACGCCAAATCGAGAGAGTCGTTCTCCAAACAGCCAGCAGCAGCAGCAGCCGCGGCCCACCCCACGGCGGGCTACCATAACCCCGAGGGGGGAGGGGTTGGGACCAAGAGTCGGGACCAGAACCCTCCGGGAGAGAGAGAGGGAGAGAGAGAGAGAGACGGGCACGGCGGAACAACACAGTCGTTCCGTCCGTGTGCAAAATGGATTGTGAGCGATGTCCATTGTCGGACGACCAGCGGTTACAGTAACCCTTAGGGTTGATCGTTCGGCTTTCGGAACGGCCGAACAATAAATTCAATTATCTCCACTTTTCCGGAACGAGAGTCGAACAAAGGAATTTTCTTTGTTCTGGTCGACTCTCGTTCCGGAATGGCCATTGTTCTATTTTTAATCCGTTCCGGAATGAGGCGATAATTGAATTAAAAGTTCGGATTTTCCGGAATTCGTTCCGTTCCGTCAACCCTAGTAATCCTGTTGATAGAACCAGCCGTAACAGCAAAAGGCACAACAACTCGAATCGTGAGGCGTAGAAAATCGAGGGACCATGATATAGTTGGACGAGACCACTGGTTACAGTAACCCCCCCCTATGGCTGGAACCAGAGATAATAACCAGAAGGCCCAACAGACATAATTAACAAGGATTTCGAGAGGGGGGGGGGGCTATGTTGTGGTACTGCGACAAAATTTCAATCCAGAGCTGTTGGATATTCGAGCTACTTTAGCTGCGTGATTCCTGTTTTGCTGCTTTCTGAAGGCGAAACCATCGGGAAAGTGATAGTTGGCTATCATAGAAGAGTAGGAAGATGGCCGAAGCGAAGTGAGGATCATCTCTCCTGAACGATTTTCTGCTCAAATACGGTTCTTCTTATCTTGAATAACATTCTTCATCTTCGTCACTGAATCGTTTAACGCCAAGGAATGATATCGTTCAGCGCGAAAACGGTTCTGCAAGCGATTCCTGCGTGAACGCAAGAAAAACAACTCAACTAGTATACTCATCCAGCTATTCATGTGCACGATGTATCAAATCAGTCTTGCATCAGTGAATAATCAGTCTGCAATCAACAATTCCACCATAATCTTCATTACCATATCTCCACAGCACGCTACAAATATGCACGAGCATGTAAATAAAATCACTAATGAGTGCATGAACGCAAAAGTAATCCTACACAGCAAAAGCACAATGTCCTGCGGGAATCTAATGGTTTGCTGAAAAGTATCTACTTTCTCAAATCCCTCAGCATTCATTCCACCCGAAGCTAGTCCAGCCTGTCACTATACTCGCCGATTCTCTCTCTATCTCTCCCGATATTCGGATCTGCGGTGATGTGGCAGATCATCCCGCCACTAACGGTCGTCTAACTCTCTCCGCTTCGCGCACTCTCTCGCCGACTCTGACCGATTACCGGGCACCATTCGCCAAACCGGACACCGGGTGGGTAGGTAATCCCCATGCCATCAGTTGAGAGGGAATGGCGGCTGATCGGCTCGGGGTGGGGGAGGAGGAAAGTGAGAGGGAAAGGAGGGACACAGTTGCGTAACTCGTTTTCGCTTTCGCTGATATCTGTAGCGGGCACTGATTCACAGTGAGCGAGCATACTAACAGCGCTCACATGGATTGTGACAACTTGATGAGGATTCTGATCAGGCGGCGTGCTAACAATGCATTCTATTTCTTAACGGTTTTCTCCAAATATTTTGAATCGCATTCATTTTAGTATCTTGTTTTGCTTAGATCAAACATGCATAAAATCAGCGCACGGTTATTTTTGCGATACTCAAGATCTGAAGTTGCTAATTAGCTAATGAGCTCATCAGACTTTTCACGGGGAAAATAGCTACCTGGAGACTTTACCGTAATCGAGCTTTTCAAGCTTGATTATTTTCAGATATGTTTCAACACTCTTACAAAACACTGAATCCATCTATGTTATCGATTTTGAGTACATTTCCGTATTAATTAAACCAACAGTGGTCAACTATGGTCTGAAGACGAATCACCGAAGGTTTAGATATCCGAGATGACGTCAGTCGTTCACTATCCCAATCCGCGTTCCGCATTCCTTCCGATTGGCCCTATTTCCTCAATAGCCCCTCCTTGCGAAGAAGTGATCTCATCATTGGCTATCCTTGCCTCTCTCTTCCGTCACCCCCTCGTCCCACTGGTCTCTCGTCAATAGAGTTCGAAATACGGGTCACCGTCTCTTCATTTCACACACTCTCTCGCCTCTCTGACCGGTGAGAGAGTGTGTGAAATGAAGAGACGGCGACCCGTATTTCGAACTCTACTCGTCAATCAGTTAGCGATCTCGCATGCGGCTCGCCGTCTCCTCACTTTACACACTCTCCCGTCACTCGAGAGGGCGAGGGAGTGTGCGAAATGAAGAGACGTCGGCTCATATCCTGAGCTCTAGAGGCGTAGATAGCATCAGAAATTAAGAGAATCAGACAAAAAGAAACCCCCTCTCGAAACAACAGCTGGCCTTGCTCAGTAGTGCATCTTCCCCCAATGTTCTCGTCTCTTCATTCTGCCTTATCTCTTGTCAATCAGAGAGACGAGAGAGTATGTAGAAGTGAGAGAGTCAGACCATCCATCGCTTCGCGCCTTTTCGCTGTTAGCTACTGCGTGATTGCATCGCAGAAGCGGGCGCAGTTGTTGTCTTCTCGGCCCAGTTGGTCAGTTGCCTCTCTCGATGTATACTTGCTTGACGAAATGAGAGTGAGCCTTGACTTTGTCGATGAACGAAGCAATCTAAAGGTACTTTAGAAAGTTGGATGGCGAGAAAGGTGTCGGTTTCTGTTTTCTGTTGTTTTATTGAGAACAGCTCTCAAGATATCATTAGCCAGCATTCACTTCACTGACAGTTCAATAACACGTGAAACATATATGATCCATGCTAAAAGGGAACCGCATCTGTTGCTGAAACATTTTAACAAATGGCGAATAGGGAAATGGTCTCATTGATCAGGACTTCTCTCTGTTCGCTGCGATATTCATAGTTCCGTAATTATATTTGAGTTTTTGACGCGATGGCAGGACGCATTACCTAGCTTCCAATTCATAGACTCTTCAAGAACGCGTGAAACTCAACTGATCATACGACCGAGAAACGCCATTTTCTAGAGAAATAATGCTGGTCTTTCCCCCCATATCCATCGATGATCGTGATCAGTACTAGAGTTCGAAATACGGGTAATCGTCTCTTCATTTCACACACTCTCTCATCTCTCTGACCGGTGAGAGAGTGTGTGAAATGAAGAGACGATTACCCGTATTTCGAACTGTAATCAGTACTTATCCCTTCTCTTAGCTGCGTGATTGCATCCTCAACAGAGAGAAAGAGACAGTTGTTGTCTTTTTTCTTCTTCGTCGTTTCCTCTGGTCAGTTGCCTCCTTCCCCTCTCCCTCTTCTTCGCTATACTTTCGTATACTTTCTCCCCTCAAACGAATTTCACGCGGCTGTTGGCTCTTTTTTTCGAGGCGAGAGCACCGAGAGAGAATTTCGAAGTGAAATCGTCAGAGGATGAGCTTCGCAGTGTCAGTCCAGCCTCTCATCAGAGTGATTCCATGATCTTGATCTTTCCTTTTTTTTCATGGTGGTGTTTCTTTTACATTGAATGTTGAAGCGAAACGTAGCGGTTTCGACGAGCATGTACCTTGATTGGTAGTATCCTATTCTCAGTCTCGAATCAGCACTCGCCTCTGGTCAGCCCGCAGCAGCAAGGGCATTTTCTCCACTCCCTTCCCTTCGCTATACTTTCGTATACTTTCTATTTCTGGCCTCCTCCCCTCGCGAGAAGGGGGAGAGAAACGAGCGAGGAGAGGAGTCCAGTAGTCTTTCTCTGCCCTCGTCCCCTTCCTCCTCCCTTCCTCCCCTCCTCCCCCCTTCTCCCCTTTCCACGCTGCTCGCTCGTTTTCGTACTACTATCTGCTTGCTGATCCCCTTTCTCTTTTCCCTCTCCTCACTTTCACTTTTAATATCACTCACTTTCACTTTTTTTTCCCCTCTCACTATCACTGTCGCCGGTGCACTAATCAAAAGGCATGTGGGTACAAACGAATGATCAAACTACATTCTCAATTTCTCTCATTTTCGCACTACTATGTTGTCCTCTCGCTTCACTCTCTTTTTATCGCTTCTTTCCACTTTCTTTTTCGAGATTGAGCATATCAGCCTACAATTGGAGGCGCATTTTCGAAAGTCGATGCATGAAAATTTGCAGCATGTGAAGTTTGACGTGCAGAAATGCCAACGAACACTGCAATTTCATCTAAATGGCAACGCAATCAATTAGGCCAAGTTTCACGCGTTTTCGTACCACTTCATTTTCTTTCTTTTCTCCTTCACTTCACTTTCTCTTATCGCCCTTCACTTTCTATCACTAATCTCTCATTCCTGACCAAGCCTCGAGAAGGTTTCGAAAATAATCATCACAATCAAGTATAACATTCTCTCAAACTGTCGTTTAATGTTTCACACAATCTCACCTCTCTGAGCGGTGAGAAAGCGCGCAGAATGAAGAGACAGGGTTCCGTATTTCGAACTCTACACTCAGGTCCTCAACGTTGTAAATCTCTCAGCCTACGGTAGGTCAACGGCAATTCGATTTCCACGCGGCGCACGCGTTTTCTCCTATTATTATCTGCCTGCTGATCCTCTCTCCTCCTCTTCTTCTCTCCTCTCTCTCCTCCCCCCTCCTCACTCCCTCCTCCCCTCTCTTCTCTGATCGGTGAGAGACTGTGTGAGATGAAAAGACGATCATTCTTCTCCTCTCTTCCTTCTCTTCCTCTTCTCTCTGATTGACCGCCGGACGGACGCGGAATTTCATCCCATCTCCCCTTCGGAATTTCATTCCGATCATCTGACTAGCCGCCAATCGCCCTGCGTTCTTTCGCGAAACTCGATTGTTTGGTGGGAGAAAACCGCTGACCTACCATCATCCTTTTCATAGAATCCATCTTCATATCATTTATACATGTGCTTCTTAAAGAAGGGGTGGCACGAATATCTGGCTAACTGAGTTCTCGATGTCAGACGGTGTGGCATGAGCACCTCATAACGCTTTCGAAATTCCGATGTCTTCAATTTTCGTCTAAACTGAGATATACTCGATTGGCTGATTGCCAAGTCACCCTGAAGCGCAGGCAACGAGCTAGAGAGCATGCAAAATGAGGAGAGCGCTCCGCCTCACTTTGCATATCGGCGCGATTCGTGCCTCTCCTTCTTTAAGCATACACTACAGTGGTCTAATCATCGATAGCTAATCAATGTAAGCGAGCCGTTGAGGGTCTCCTCTTCTCGGGGCCTACTGCTGCTATAGTCCGTCTTTCTATCTCCAGGCCGCGGGACCGCTTCGACATACTCTCTCTCTCTTCTCCCTCTTCTCGTCTCCCTAAGTGCAGTGTGGCTAGTCGTTTTCCCCTCCCCAATGGTCCCTCGTCCTCTTTCCTTCCTCAACGAGATAGAGGGTCAGAGGGAGCGAGAGAGCATGCAAGATGGAGAGAGTCAGACGACGTCCTTCAACGACCCCCTCACAGCCCCCCACATTATTGAGCCCGACGCGGACGACGGCTTCCGTTCCCCGAGCCAGTCCACTCCACCTTCTCTTCGACGTTATGAAGAAAACCACGGGAAATGGTGCCTGGATTCAATCTCCATTAATTTCATGTGTACCCGCTTCTGTAACCACATAGTCTCTTGGTTCTCACTTGTCCATAGTTAGTGAATACCCAGTTGAGAACTATATCCGAATGTGTTCCAACTTCCTATTAGAGTTCGAAATACGGGTCGCCGTCTCTTCATTTCGCACACTCTCTCACCGGTCAGAGAGGCGAGAGAGTGTGAGAAATGAAGAGACGGCGACCCGTATTTCGAACTCTACTTCCTATACCACCTACGAGTCCTTGTCGCACTCACAGACAGGGCTATTTGTCCCCCTTGACCATTCTCCCGAATAGTTTTCGTCGAGCTCCTATTTTCGCGATGGTTCTCTGTTCACCTCTCTCTCTCGGGGAATATTTTGTGTATTGCGCTTGGCTTCCTTTCAGGCATCGTCAGCATTTATCTGCCTGTCCCATGGCTGCTTTTCGAACCCCGGTCTCCCTCGGTCCACCTCCCTTCTCCGTTTTGAGCGTTCTGAACTCTGCTCATTCATCATCGTCTCTTTTCGCAGTCAAAGCTTGATAATTCGTCTCTTCATTCCTCGTACTCTTTTTGACCCTGACCAGTGATAAAGCCAGCGAAATGAAGAGACGGATTCTTCAACGGGACAGTTGTTCCCACTCGAGGTCTGCTCGCCCGTTCGTTCCCTTCCGCGGGAAAGTCCTCTTGCTAATATTCTCACTTTTCCTGTGCAATGGTCAGACAGCGCGAGAGAGCACGGTGAAGTGAGAGAGTCAGGCAAATTTTCCATTACCTCCCCTGCTCGCAGACTCCCACTGACCGTCGCATGTCCTGTAACCGATTGCCTCGCTCTCAGTCTAACAACGCCGATCAAACACCAACTCCGATTCGATTCGCACATTCCTCCACGTTTTGCCACATTGCCTCCCCCCCCTGTCTCCCCTCTCTTCCCCAGGGGTCACAAGATTTGTGTCGGTCGGTCGGTCGGAGTGGAGTGTCACTGTTGATCACCCCTGGTCACCTTTCTCTTACTACCTCATTTTTTCCTTGTCCCTCAACAGTCTCTTGATTTCACATTGTCTCTCGTTAGTCGGAACTATTTACCACTTTCTCTGCCTGCCAATCTGTGCTGATCGAGGGACAACCGCTCGAAATAATGAGGAACTAAGATTTACTGTTGATTCTATCCCACTTTTGACTGTCTTTCGTGGGTCAGAACGGGGGTGCAGCCTCTCCGACTACCTATCGTTGGGATCTCTCGGAGGACGGAGTTCCCTCCGTCCTTCCCTCCCTCCCCCTCGCAACTAACACGCATCTGTGTGTGACATGTTTTTTGTTGTTCCCTGCATACTTGTAGGTAGGGGAGAAGGACGGAGGACGGAGAGGGGAAGAAGAGAGGGGAGCACACATACAATTCAAGGTCTCTCACCACCCACCCTTCCTACTTTCACCCACTGAGTCGGCGGTCACTCGAGTAGGGGGCAGGAGGGGGAGTAACCTCAAGTTTGCGAGCGAGCGATTCTCGAGAGAGATTTGAGCACACGCGCGCGCGTCTTTTAGATGCATCGTTGTTGTGACTATTCCTCTCCCTCTCTCCTCCCTTTCGATTGGAACGACCAAACCACTCCTCCCCCCACTTTCCCCTTCTTCCCCCTTTCCCTTTCGTCCAGCACTGCTGCCATTCAGCAGAGGAGGATCAATAGAGTTCGAAATACGGGTCGCCGTCTCTTCATTTCGCACACTCTCTCACCGGTCAGAGAGCCGAGAGAGTGTGCGAAATGAAGAGACGGCGACCCGTATTTCGAACTCTAATGATCAACCAGATCCACTCTCACTTTTATTCCTCCGTCTCTTTCCCTTTCTCCCTCCCCTGCCCTGCCCTGCTCCTCATCCAACAACTTTCTACTATATCCAAGTAGACCGGTTGCGCGCCGCTTCCACTCTCTCCTCGTTACGCAACGGCCATTTATCCCTTCCCCTTCCCTTTCCTTTCCCTCTCTACATCCACTTATGATTACGGTAGCGAGAACATCCGGATACGGTAGATCAGAGGAGAAAGTGAAAGTGGAAGAGGGCAGCAGCGGGAGGGATGTGTCATCAGGGGCCGTGCAATCACCTTTTCCTTCTTTCTTTCTTTCTTCTTCCTGCCTTTTCGTTTTCTCTTTCTCATTCCTAGCCACCACTGATATCAGTATCTCGCCTTCGCTCTCTTTATCAGCGAGCGAGCGAGCGCGTATCAATGCAATCACGTAACAATGTCGCAGTCCGCCGCCGCTGTCTCTAGTGTCGTGGAGTGTGCGGGGAGGAACATGTGTTCGATCTCCAAGATCCGTTGTCTCTTGGTCGGATATAGCAGTGATCTTCCCATGAACACGTTAAAATGTCGTAGTACCCAGTAGTTGTCTCTGGTATCTCTAATATCATAGTTTCATGAATTTCGAAAAATGACTCCACCACGCAAATGAACCTTTTTCCCCCGTCTGACTTGCTGTGTGGAGTAATATTGAATAAGTGGACGATCACTTCAAGACCATTGATGTGATGTGAGCATGATCCCTCACGTATGCTTCCCATGATCATGTAACAATGCCACCGGAGCCATGGTCCATCATCCCCATCTCCCTGATATTTATACCCCAGACCACGTAGTTGTCTCTAGTCAGCGCCGTCGTAGAGTGAACATGCGTTCTTGATAGTCGACTGATGGAAGAAAGAGACTGCTCCATGATCCGTCTTCCCCGAGTTACATCCATGATCTCTCTCCTCAGTCTGAGTAAGGTGATGGATCATGGAGAAGAAGGAGTCTGGTCATCACTTGGAGTAGCAAGGTCGATAAACATAGCAATAAGTAGGTTGATGGAAGGGAGTGTTTGATCATCACGCGTGTTCGCCCAGTCCATTGGGAGGGTGGTGATTGATGATCAAGGACCATTCGCATCTCTTCATTCCGCCTGATCTCTCGCCGGTCACTCCTCTTCTCGTCCTAATTGAGAACACTTTGCTTAAAATAGGAAATGGGCGGAATGTGACAGTTTTCCAATGTGAAAAACCGAAGACCTTCAAGTACGAACAAGGAGCCATTTGCATGGAGTAGCTAAGCCGAATAAATTCCTTAGCGGCCACTGTCCACTCGCCTCCCCCCCTCCCCTATCTGATCCTTTCTCCTATTTGGAACTAGAAAGTGAAAGGCAAGGTTGCGTAATGGAGGAGAGGGAGAGGGAAGCGACCGGAGGGCAGCTCTCACTAAGAAGAAGGAAAAGAAAGGAAGAGGAGAGGAGAAAGGATAGACGGAGGAGGAGGAGGATATATCCGGTTCCTGACTGTCCCCCTTGTCCCTTTCTATTCCCTATGCCAATGGGGCGATCTGCAATCGCAATCGCTGCGCGCGACCCCCTCCCTTTCACCCCTCACAAGAGCCAGTCACTTTCACTTGTGCTGCCCCCCCCCTTCCCTTTCGTCCGGCTAAAGCTACACTTGTTGAGATTCTGTAGTTTCCTGTACATGAGCTAGGACGACAAGAGCCTGGAATGGTCCGTCATCCTTTCACCCTCACTCACTTTCACTGGCTGCCCTGTCCCCTGTCCCATTCCCTTTCGTCCGCGGCTAAAGCTGACCTACCGTATGACCCCTGAATGCTCGGCCCTATTGACAATCATGCTATCATCCATAGCGACTTGTACATGTGGTGATTAGGATGATTGATCAGTGATAGACTAGCACATCTTTAGCAGTCGACATCTTCGAGTGCCATAGTGGTTTAGTAGTAGTTTCAATTAGTTGAGCTTCCTGAATCTAGAGTATGAGCTAGACTACAGTCGCCTGGATTTGCCCGTCATCCTTCCTTCTCCCGCTTCGCTACGATGCTCCACAAATCCAGCAGCGCTCCCTATCGTTATATTCCGCAGTTGTGTCTCGTCTCCCTTCTCCCTCTCTCTCCCTTCTCGCTCGCTCGCCCGCTCAACACAACAGCAACGCTAGCATATACAACGAGAGCGAAGGGGAGGAAATAGCCTGGCGCTGTCTCTAACTCTCTCACTTTAACACGGTCTCTAACGTCGTCTGACCTGCTGGTAGGATATCATCTACTACTGATTCCAGTCTATCCTCGGGGTAGTACAGCTCACCCCTCCTTCCCTCTTTCCCTTTCATCCGCCCTATGATCCCTAGTGCCATTCGCCTTTCTTTCACTACTTTCGCCCGCCAACTTGTGACCGGTTTGCCATCCTCCCCTCCTTCACCCTCACTTTCCCTTCATCCGCCCGTCCTTTCTCCGGGGGAAAGTGGCTATTCCTCAGCAGTCAGCTTTCCCTCTCGCAGCTTTCACTTATGCTGCCGAGGTCGGGTCGAGACACCTTTCCCTTGTTCAATTCTGTTGCTCTGTCAAAGCACGTCTCGAGACTGTTGAATGATCAGAGGTCGCATAGTTCTCGAGATCATCCTCTTCGTTACGCACGCTCGCTATCAGTGTCTTCCGCCCACTCCATCGCATGTCCACTCTAGATTGTTCTTGAACTGAGCAGAGTCCGCTTTCCGAGCACTCTCTCTCTCTCTCATCCGCTCATCGTGTGCTCTGGCCGTCTCTCGAGATACTAGAGTTCGAAATACGAGTAGTCGTCTCTTCATTTCACGTGCTCTCTTACCGGTCAGAGAGATGAGAGAGTGTGTAAAATGAAGAGACGATTACCCGTATCTCTCTACGAGATACGACGTAGAATGTTCTCAGCACCCTTCTCCGCTATCGAGTACGATAAGAGGAGAGTGACCGCATGTAATTGCTGCGCCTTCCGCTCGCTCTGATCTCTGAGAGAAGGGAGTAGAGCTCGAGAAATGATACCGCCGTCTCTTCATTTCACACACTCTCTCAACTCTCAGACGGGTCAGAGAGTGTGCGAAATGAAGAGACGGTGGCTCATTTCTCGAGCTCTAGTGGGGAGAAAGGAGGAGAGGGTCGAGAAAGTATCGAGAGAGTGGAGAGCGGGACGCAGTTCCACTAGGTAGTTCCACCTCCACCTCTTCCTCCCGATCTACCGAAGAAGAAGATGGAAAGTTGCATCGAATAGTAGCAACAACTTTCGATAGTTATCGCATTGTCCGTTGTTGTTGATTCTCTTCTGGACATTCCAAAGTCTATTACTTTGAAATTGTCTGATGCTCTTGTTGCACAAAAGTAAACAATAATCCCTTGTCTTTTGTTCAGCGTTTCATTGATCCACCCATTTCCAAACCGGGAAGTTCAATCCCTGGCTGTTGATTTTCTGATTCTCGAGACGTCTCCCTATCATCCACCCCCAATCTCTAAACCGGGAAGTTCAATCCTCTTTTTGGTTCTTGATTCCCTGATTCTGTAGACCATCAATCCTGCTTGAACAGTGCTCTGAATCCATCACCCTATCATTCATCCACCCATCCAAACCGGGAAGTTCACTCATCCCATTGGCGGTTGATTCCCTGATGCTGGAGACCATCAACCCTGCTTGAACAGTGCTCTGAATCCATCACCCTATCATTCATCCACCCATCCAAACCGGGAAGTTCACTCATCCCATTGGCGGTTGATTCCCTGATGCTGGAGACCATCAACCCTGCTTGAACAGTGCTCTGAATCCATCACCCTATCATTCATCCACCCATCCAAACCGGGAAGTTTCCTCCTTCCTTCTGATCGCTTCCTCGTTGATTCTCTTTGTCATCTCTTCTGCACCATCGATGGCATCCCTCCCTCTCTTGTGTGATCAAACACTTCGGTAGACGGCGCGAGGAGAGCCGTCTCTCTTCCCCCTCTTCGATGATCTGTCTCATTTCACAAGGCCCTCTTGCCGGTCAGAGTAGCGAGAGAGCATGGGAAAGAGAGAGGGTCAGTCCAAGGTTCCCTCGCCGGGCAGAATGACGAAAGAGACTGGCCGATGGAGAGTGTCCGTGTGGACGAAGTGGAATGAGAAGGAGGATCTCTCCTTTTTGGGAACTCCACCCCGATCCAGGAAGCTTTTTCGTGTGGTGGCCTGCTGCAGAGAGTTGATGGTCCTTCTTCCTTATCAGTTGAACGGAGGAGTTCCTCCTCCTTGTCCACTTCTTCTCGGGCGTTGATCTCTTCACTAACAATAAGTGTTGTATTCGTCGAGCGCTACACCGCTACCATTTTGCGATGTAGCCTGCTTGATCTTTTGGCTATCGCTCTCATCCCCTTCCTCTTATGCAACAATATCCAGTCGAATCAGCGCGTGCGACAATTAGTATGGGCACACACGCAACCACCACCACACTGGCTCTCCCTTTCGATATGCCCTCGACCCAAACCGGACCGATCCTCTCCCTTCCTCTTCCTACTTCCACTTTCATCCTCCTGTCCCCTCTCCTTCTCTCCTTTCACTCTTCTTTTTGGCACTCTCACTTGCGCAATGCCATGCACAGGTGGAGGGGAGGGGAAGCAATTATTAGCCAGTCGTCCCACCCCCCTCCACTTTCACTGTCCATTCGCGCGATTTTGATGGGAAGTTCTTCTCAATCCGATGATTTGAGGGGACACTACTGGCCTTCCGCGTGAATCACACTATTCACTTTTTGTCGATCCCGCCTTTTGGGTTGATGGCTCTCTTCCTCCTACAGTATCTTGATCAAGCTGATCTTTCATGCTTCGGATAGATTCTTCTATGTGGCGCTCTTTGCTTACTCTCACTCTGCACTCCATCGTCCTGATCTCTTGCACCTAGCAGGAGGAGTTTCATCAGGCTAGACCGCCCACATCGCGCTTCCTCCTCCTCCAGGGGATGACCTCATCTGAAGGGGGACGCCGACTCCACTGACTCTCCCACTTCAGCCTGCTCTCTCGTCGGTTAGAGCAGCTAGAGACAATGGGAAAGTGAGAGAACCAGACCGGGAGGCAGGGGATAGTCCCCGCACACAGTCTGTTTGGCCAACAACGCCGAGCGTGAGTCTCTTCCGCCAGAGGGGTGGAGGGAGAGCCCGGAGGGGAGCGAGAGGGAGGCAGAGAGAGAGAGCACCCCGGAAGTGAATGGCGATGGCGCGAGCGGTGCCCTTCTTGCGCGTTCCATTACGTCTATGGAATTTTTTTCTGCCGAGTGCACCCCCAGGAATGACCATATTGGGATTCATGATCCATCTTGATGATCTGTTGCTTGTAGTAGTGAATGTATTTGCTGATCGGCCACGCGTGCTCCCGGAAGTAAATTCCTCTCGTAGATATTGTCCTTCGTCTGATAGATTAATTTATTTGGACTGATCGTCTATCCTGATGATGCTATGCTTACTTTTGCTGCGTAGTTGCCCGGTGCAGCGCTATCACTCGGATGAAGTAGATCAGATTATATTCATCAGCCTATCGATTCCTTGATTTGGTCTACTCACGTACCATCACTTGCTGGAAAGCGCCTTCTCAATGTTGCATCGCTATTGCAGCGGTGCTATCTCCCGAATGAATGTCCCGGAAGTGGGGGAGAATGGCGCCTAGTGTGATCAAATAGTGTGCGTGCACTTCTTTCAAGCGCTTTTCCGCCTGGAATCTTCGAAATATTGTGAATATTTCCATCATTTGCTCCTTGATCATCGTTATACCAATTGCGGGGGTTTCCCGGCATTTTTTTTTTGTTGATCGCATCAAAATTCGTTCCTGGTCAGTCGACCCCGTGTCTCTGTATCAATTACCACGTGTCCGCATAATCCGTTTGTTATTTTTCCAACTGCTGATTATCAGTGACCCTCCCACCACCTCATTCATGTTCCACCTACTCACTCAATCCGATTGCGATATTGGGAGTTCGAAAAACGCGGATCACTGACAAATTTTGCGAAACTGATAGCGTTCTTGTGATTACCGCATTTCGAAACTTTTGGAAACTGATTGGTCCAGCATATCTCTCAATCATAATACCGCACATCTTATCATTGATGCCATCCCCTCGTGCATTTTGCATTATCACTGCAATATCCCTCTCCATCATCTCCCTCCCGCTCCCACTTTCGTGATACTCCGGGATTCTCTCTTTCGCTCTGCCTCCTCCTCTTCTTCTTCTTTTTGCTTGCTTGCTATTGCGTCCTTCTCCTCTCCTCTTCTCTTCCTTCTCCTCCTCTCCCCCGAGGGGAGAAAAGGGAAGAGGAGATACCCCAGGTGTGCATGCATATTCATTTTTTCGTCGTCGTCGTTGCGCCATCGCCGTTTTCGTCGCCCCTCTTCGCTTCCTGATTTCGCTTTCTATGTGGCCATCACCTCCACCAAATTAGTTTGTCCGCAGCTCTTTAATTAGTGTCCATTGCACAATCACGCGGAAAGAAAAATGAAAGTTCAATGGCTCTGCAAGCGTTGTTGATTTCGTTGTACCTTTGGAGTAAACAGCGCGATTCGGGCCACCGTCTCTTCATTTTGCATACTCTATCACCACTAGACAGATCGAGAGAGTGTGTGCAATGTAGAGACGAGCGAGCATCTATTCGTAGAGTACAGCTGCATCCACTATCAGCCCTTTCCTCCACCTGATTTTGCAACACACTCGGCTTTATCTGTGTCTGATTCGCCATCCTTCAAGGGGGACACTCTCTTCCCTTCCTCTCCTTACTCATCCTCTGAATCGTCCCCCTCTCTTTTGTTCCCATTCTCTCCAACAATTCTTATCACTTTGCCGTGTTTCTGGGCGCCCGCGCGATCCGCGACCATTGTCCCTTTCCCTTATTCTCTTCTCTTCTCACGTCATCACGTCACCTTCCCAAGACAATCAGACAATCAGACATGAGAGTCGATTCGAATCGTCACAATCCACCTCTTCCTTTGTCGTTTGAAATTCCTCCTTCTTCCACTTTCATTCAGCGTCGTCATTGCATCCATCGCTCGCTCGTACATATGTTTGCCATCCATCCCCCTACTTCCATTTCTCCCCCTTCCTCCCGCCCAGAAACCTTCGGCTATCCGCCTGACCCCTCTGACATACCGTATGCCATCCCCACATCCAATCGTCCCCTCCCTACCCCATTCAACTCTTTCAACGTTTGCGTTTGCTTGCCAGCGCATACTCACAGTTTCCTCTCCCCACCTCCTCTATCTCTTCCATCTCCTCGCTCTGTGCCAACTCTCAACGGCATCTACTTCCAGTCACTTTCTACTGAGTACACACACACACATCGCTCAATACCCCACCTATCTCCCACCCCGTTGACGTTTGACGTGGATAGGCCATGACCGCTCGTGATTTCATCATTATTCGTCGCTTGATCATCGATTGTTCTCGCTGGTCACTACCGTCTCTTACCGTAACCTCTCGCAGAAATACAACACACATGAGCGGCACATGCTCAGTCAGCAGTCGATCGCGGACGCGTAAGAAGGCAAGCGGAGGCGCGGGTGGCGCGCGAGAAGCGCGAGGCGACTCGTCCGCGCCCGAAGCGGACGAGTCCGCCTCCGGAGCGGATGCGGCCGGGACCGCCCGGCCCGGCGGCAACAACAACAACAACAGCATGGACGCCTCGAGCGGTGAGTATCTCCTCCCCGTGACCTCGCGACGCGATCATCCAATGGCAAATCGCCCTTGCGTGTGACTCACTATTCGATTGAGTCAGTGAAGCCTTGAGCACTGCTCAAGTGGCCGTCCCTCCGGAACACAGTCAGACCATTTCCCTCTTGCAGGCTCGACGCCGATGGCCTCGTCGGATTCCGGCATCGACAGCTCTGCCGAGGTACTAGTTTAAGGCTAATTAAGTGGGAGGGCGATTCCCTTAGCATCCTGCAAGCCCTGAGCCTAATGTATTGATGCATCTATAAATGGTCCAATTCCAGGTCGAGATGGGCGAGCTCAAGAGCGGATCGCCCATGTCCAGAGAAGGTTCTTCCCCGTCGGACAACGGCGTGGACTCGATCGTGTGTGGCGAGTGCCACGCGCACTTCCCGCTGTCCATGTTCACCAGCTTCATCCAGCACAAGGTATGTGCGATGGTGGTTTCGAAAATAATTTTGAATATAATAACCAAGACGAATCAATCACGATAAAATTCACTGAAATTTTGATGAGAGTGTGAAGCATATCCAAATCAATCCATTGGGTGTGGTAAATTAGGATATCACTACAAATTCACAGCGTTGCCTTTGCTTCGTACAGTGCGTGAAACATATTCAGATCTCCTAGGTTAAATAAAATGTGCAGGTGCACGGCTGCGACTCCAAGGCCTCTCCTTCAATGGACTGCGAGGACGACGCGCGGCCACTCTCGAGGCAGTCGAGACGGCGACACTTTTCGACCAGTCTGTCGCATCTGAGGTACCTCTCGTTCCCTCCTCCATTCTCTAAGACTTCGATGCGCCATGTAATAGTGTAGCTCATGGATGTCTTCATCAATGTGGACTTTCGAGAATAGGAGAAGTGATGGAGGAAGAAAAAGATCTTTTCAGGACCCGATCGGCGTCGGCGAACGTCTGCCATCCGTCGTTCCACCACAACGCGACGACGGACACGAACGATCTGCGTGAGTACAGTTCTCATATAGCACCAAGTGTGCAAGTGCTTCATTTTTGGCATCAGGGCGTAGCATTGCTAGTCACAATGTGCAAGAATAGAATAGTTGTACCGCCACAACGTGAGTTGATTGAGAGCTATCGTGCTAGCCGTTCGCAGTATTCTTGCATGGTCTTGCTTGCCAATGCTCCCATAATAGTTGCATTTCGTGTTACAATAGCAGGCTCAAACCTATCAATTCTGGTTTTCACTTTAAGTGAAATGCAACGCGCGAAACATATCCCGATTCGGTCTTCTCTGTCTTCGACAGTCCCGTTGAGTTTCACGCCACTCTTGTATCAGCATCTGATCATCGATCCCAATTCTTGTTGCGGGATCTCGAATTACAATATAATGGGTGCTCTTCGGGTGCTTTGCCTTTCAATCGATCGTGCGTTCCAATTCGCTGCTTCTTCCTTCTTTCTGTTTGAACTGCGCCATCCTCACTCACGGTCACAAGTTGGGGCGAGATCCGGGGTCAGCTTGGCCCCGCCCCCTCATACCGTACCCTGCATGTCCCTCTCTTCTACACTCTCTGGGTCACCAGGGGTGTGTGGCAAACCATCTCGCCTCGACGTGTCTCTCATTGGCAAACACTCTCTCGTAGGTCAGAGTGAGCGAGAGAGCATGCGGAATGGAGAGACACGCAGACGTCGTCGAACCATTTCGCCCGTCACGCCGTCCGTTTGTATGCCGTGGGTGTTGACTCAGAGAAGGGGAGAGGAATAGGAGAGAGAGAGAGAGGAAGGCAGCGCAAAAACGAAGCAAAGTAGAAGAGGAGAAGAAGAAGGAGGGCGAAAGTATGTCAAGGAGGGGAGCGGAGCTGGGGACACTCATGCCGTGTGGTGTTGCTCAAACCGGGGACCAAGGCAGGCCAGAGCACCCGCTCTCCTCCATCCCTATGGTCTCTCTGCCGGTTCAGCCGAAATAATGACTGGTCGCTGTGGTGAAAGTGGCGGGGAGATTTCGTAGAGGATGAAAGTGGGGGAAAGGGAGGAAGGAAAGGGAAAGAATGGCAGTAGACCGGTCCTACTTCTTACCACAGCTCTCCCTCTCATTCGTGTGCCAAGGTGAAGCCCCCGCCCGCCTCGCTCCAGGGTCATTCCGAGCTACAACTCTCCTCGATTAGTGCACTCCTTTACTGGTCAGAGCGCCTTGAGAGCAGGGCCAAGGAGGAGATTGTTGGGAAAGAAGAAGCACCATCGGCCCATATGTTTCAGACCAAAGGCACGGGTTTGACGCCTCCTCTAGCCTGCGGGGACCGAGCGCTTATCACGAGGCACCCTTTGTTCCCAAATCGTACAGTTGTGGATACGGAGAACCTCTGCCAGCCGAATGGTATCTCTAAAACGATAGAAGAGAGAGATCAGAGCCGAATGAGAGATTGCCTTGTTCATTCGCTATTCTTTCTGATAAGGAGAAGGGCCGGCGAGAGGGGCCGAGAGGGGCCGTAGTGGTGATAAAAAGACATAGTAGCGAAGACAGAAACGATCAAGCATGCGAAAAGTGCAGGAGGCGGACGCAAAGAGGGGAATATGGCTGAGATGTCGGGATCAGAATCCATCTCCTTCTTCGCACTCTCTCGTCGATCTGAACATGAGGGATGAACTGATGTATTCTTCATAGAGACAGATCTAATTCTGATCAGATCATTAGTGCTTTTTTTCGAACAGAAAACGCGGTAGAATCGAGTGAAGAGTTTATTCCAGTGCTTGTAGCCGATCTGAAACATATCCAGCTCAACTTCAAGATTTTGTTCCCGTGATCTCCGATCGTTGAAGTCGCCTTCCCTACAGTATCCAGTCTCCCTCCTCTGGGGTCACGCGCGCATATTCCGGATCCTCCTCTGCCATCTACTTAACCTCCTCGGGGGTCGTTGAGAGACAGAGTCAACCCCAGATGCCACCTTCTTCTCTAACTCTCCCCATTCTCCCTGGGCTCTCTCCTGTTCTAACCCAGGAATGCCATGGGATCACACGCAATGTGTGCTCAGCGCGTGGCGTGGCATTGGGGCGCAGTGTTTGGTGAACAACTATCTGTGCCCTCCCCTCTCTTCCATCCATCCCCCTTTCTCCTTCTTTCCATGAAGAGAAAAAGGTATCTGTGGCATCCCATTCTCATGGAGAGAAGAGAAGCGGATACTGTTCTCTATTGTTGAAGTAAGGCCGTCGTTGCCACATTTCACATTCAACGGAATAGTCTTGATGTACCGTTGTAGAATTGAAAGAAGATGAAATGGCTACATCCATGGATGAAGCTCCTTGATCAAGGGGCCTCCCGATGCCATCGAAGAGTGAACAACCGTTTGTCCCTTCCCCTCCCTCTTCCCCGTCTCTTGCCAAACAGACCCTCACGTCGACAACGTTGAGAAGGGGGGATAGTCTCCAGAGGGAAAGCAAACAGAACAGACGTCCTCGTCGTCTCTCCGGCTCCGCCCGTCTTCTCGCATCCGCTCCTCCCGCCTCTAGCCTTCATCTTCCTTCTACCATGAGACACGCTCAGACTCTCCCACTTCCCCCTGCTCTCTCGCTGCTCTGACCGGCGAGAGATAAGGCGCAATTGAGAGAGTCAGAAGACTATTGCCTTTCCCCATCGCCTCTATGGCGCAATCGACGGTCGAGCGAGGGAGCGATAGAAAGAATACGAGAGTAAAGCGATAGGCGCTCTCGCCTCACTCGTGATCGGCGAGCGTGTGTATGGAAAATGGAAACGGTTCGGGATTTTCGAGGATTACTGGGGGATTACGGTAGCTGATGACCCTCCTCCTCACCTTCTACTATCGTAAACTGTTACTATTAGTGGGAGACCGGGAAGCAAACAAATAGATAGCATTACTGGATATCCACTGTCCCGTGCTCTCTTCATTTCACATGGTTTCTCGTTTGCTGTAGCCAGCAAGATAGAGGGTGTAACGAGAGCATCCCTCTCTTCAACTACTTCTGCTACTGCTGCTTCTTTTTCTCAACGTGAAGGAGGGGATAGAGGAAGGGAGAATGCGGGGACATGTGATTTCGAGAAAGAGGAGAGGGGTCGAATGGGGGAGAGAAGAGGAGGAAGGGAGAAGAAAGAAGATAGAAAATGGACGACGGACGCAGTAGAAAGAATGGCTAAGGGGAGCATATGGGCCGTTTCGCGACCCCGAGGAAAACCCCGAGTCGAGGAGAAACGAGGGACCGATAGTGGAAATGCATCTAGAAATTGTAAATATTCCTTAACTTTAAGAAGCCAGATTGATTTTAGTCTCATTTAAACTGCACAAAAACAATTAATAACTCTGCGCTTCTCACTTTCCTTATACAAATGATGTGAAACCTATTGCATTATTATGAAGAATTGAACGCTGTCTAATTCGATAGCTCCTTCAGTTCTCGTCTTCAAATTTACATTATCACAATTGCAGACGAGGACAAGACGGTCACTTGCCACACGTGCAAGGAGACGTGTTCGGATCTGTGGTCACTCGTGAAGCACTGCCATGTCATGCACGGACTGAGGGTGTGCCAGGTACGTTTAATGGCATGGTATTCTCCAGTTCTCAAAACCTTATCTGACCAACGATTAAAAAACGGATATTTCATGTTCGGACTTAGTAGGTACGTTTGCTGCTACCGATAACGTGTCTTTCTGATCCGACTTCCTACACTTTTCCCACAGCACTGCTTTAAATCTCGTAGAAAAAGAAATGCAGTGCAAAAGTGCAGTCAATCAGTGAAAAACTCAAACAGGGACATCTAGTCCCAATTATATACTCTAATAACGATAATCACCGTGTCTCCATGCAGGAAGACATCTCGGACACGGACGTGATGACCACGTCCACGTCCTCCCCTCAGTCATCGTCCCTCGAGTCGGGCGTGTCCTATCGGGGAGCAGAGTATCGGGGAGCGGGCGAGAGCAGGGAGATGATGGAGGGCAGAGGTAGGATCGATCTTTGATCTCAGATCGGGCATCATTTATGGACAGCACTTTTCTACGACAAGGAAGAAGTCATGAATGGTCTGCCATGCACAACAGAGCTAGATGATAGATGTGTAAAAATCCAAACTCAAGTCCATATATCCGCCACTCCTCATCGGAGCAACTGTGCCTGGTGTGATACTCTGCCTGGTAGCCGAATTGATCTTTGATCTTCAACTTCTGATCTTTGATCTCCGCAGATCTGATGACGCCCACAACTCCGGACAAGCGAATGAGCACGCCCCTGCAGCACTCGCTCAAGGGACTGCAGGTGGGGCAGGATTTTCAGAAATAGATTTTTTTCGGAGTAGCAGCATCCATTATCGAGGCTTCTTTTATACGAATATAAGGGCCCTATGAAACTTATCTGAATTCAGAGCAATGGTATCGAAAAATCAAAATAATGGCAATATGTTTCAAATATGTTTCATAGAAGTTTCGTAAGCAAAAGCTGGCGAGAAAATGCGATCGCTTGCGCTAAACTTCCCAAAAAAACCATCACTTTGTGAAACAATCGAGAAAGATGATTACATCGCCCATTCAATCATTCTCAGGCCTCGAACAAGTCTGCCTTCTCACTGAACGCCTTCTGCTCCGAGAGACTGAAAGAGATCGCTGAGAAGGCCACTCAAGAGGAGAAGGCCTTTCCACACTTTTCCAATGAGAACAAGCGGTGAGATCTCTTCTTCTTTTTCTACAATTTTTGAAGTGTAGCATAGTTAGCATCATTCTAGAAAATGATTTATAACCGTACATAAATTTAACGCATTCCTCAATTCTCATGCTAACAGAGAGAGGAATTTCTTTGGATTTTTTTATTTCTTTGAATACCCCTGATGTGCTTTTTTGAGACTTGCTAGAAAAAGGTTGATCTTTGATCTTTCCTAATCATTCCCCTTTCAGTCTCGGTCGTCTCATCTCGGAGGGTACGGACGAGGAGCACGGCGTGTCTGCATTCACGCCCGCATCGAATGCTCTCAACGGTTTCGCTAATCAGATCCAGCAGGGAGCAGGGGGAGGAACGCCGACTGGCAGTCTGCTGCAGGTGAATTAACAACTCAATATAACCTCCAGCCATTAATCCAGACAGCCATTAAACTCATTGCACATTCTAGCCATTTGTACTAAAGATGCCAGCAAGCCAGATATGCTTCATGCATCTATCATTTGTCTAGCTGAACGTTCGATTCAATAATTTCGGCTCAAGTTCTTGAAAATTATAAAACAAGTAAATTTGATAAACGTCTGGACAGGCAGGCTTTAGATTTGCTTGGTTCTTTTGCTGCGTGGTAGTCCCTCCCTACGGTTCACATTACATTCAGAGTGGTTGCCAACCTGGGTCAGGCAACAGATTTGCATATTTTCTCTTTAATATCATTGTTGCAGAACCTGTGGTCGCAACCGACGATGGCCTCTGCCATCTCCAACTACTACTCCTCAACGATCAACCAGCTGTCTTCCTCCTTCAGCACACACGCGGCGGCCGCGGCACTTCTCGGGCTGTCCAACCAGGTAAGGATAGCTATTATTGGTTAGGTGCGATTAGTTATGACGCAATATCAAGACCATAGCTTATTAGGATAATTGGGTTATCAATCAGGTAAGCTAACGGCTAATTCTTAGATATTACTCCAGGGGCAGATGATTTTTTTGATTGAATAAATGAAAAATGGAAAAAAAGTTGACAAAAAACTTCAATGTCGTACGAAGTGTCCGTATTGAGGTGTATAACGAAGCAAGGGACTTCCGACGGTCGGATGCTAGTTCAATAACAGTTCGAAAATTGCACAGATCGGTCAGCGAAGAACAGATGCTGTCAAAACACGCGCGACTACCGCCCTAATACTCGCCCTTGACAGGTCTACACCCCACAGCCGGCAACTCAGCCCCATCCTCAGCCCACTTCCGTGCCCGCCACCCCGACCCCGTGCTTCACTCCGAAGCCTTCGTTTCTGAGCGGGATCAAGTAAGCGCATTCCTCCAATTGCGAATATTCACTATGCATGCAATATTATTCCAATAGTTGATGATCAGATAGGTTTCACGAAACCCTTTTCTTGCCTGTTCGAACTCCGTGCCAATGGATTGGACCTATCGTCGTTCATAAATATCGATTGACTTCTGTGATCAAGAAGGGCACACGAGTGAGCGAACACTCATTGATCCGTTCAGACTAGAGAATAGTGACTGAAAGGATAAAAAAAGAGAAGAAATACTATATTTTTAGTGAGAGAATCTTCATTATCCAATACTTCAGACTCGAGGAGCAGCCCCTTCGTCCGTCCTCCACTCTACGTCGTCGCGCCGGTTCTCCATCCGAGTGTGCGCCACTCAGCAAGAACCCGAGGACGTCGTCGTCGGGTAAATTAATTTTGACATATTTGCCCTATCGATTATCTAGTTGCAGTTGAAAACATTGCCCAGAGTCCGGTAAGATTCTCCGAACCTTTGATTGACTATTCTCGGCGGCCAAGACTATTTAAGATCACTTTGTTTCTGTTATGTTTCACAACGCGGATAATTTATCGATATTCAACACGCACTATTTGTTGACACTAATTGTCGTGAACAATATAATCTAACTTTTATCAAATAGTCGTCTTCATTAAGCGTCCATTTCTTTGGACAATTAACCTGGCCTTCCCGGATGCAACCTAGCGTAGTTAGTCGTCGATGTTAACTTTACATTTATATACGCGATCCAGTCAAATCATCTCAAATAGTTCCCCCAAACCTACCCTGCTATCACTATACGTAACCTTCACTTCAGACGACGCGAGTGAGCTGATCGTCGTGGACGACATCAATATGGCCGAATTCGATCTGGCCGAGCCATCGGCGAGAAGGGCAGTGAATATCAAGAAGGAGATGTGCACGTACTGCAATAAGGTGAGGACCGTAACCATTCAGTATGGGCCATTTCTATCCGCATTCAAATTGCTAGTATGTCATAGTGTACTGAATAATTGTACCCAAAAATGATATATTCATATCTTTCCTGCTATCTTTGTTTTTTTTTCTAACCACGGCACTGCCTTAGAAATCAGTTCTTCTTAGCCTTTAGCGAAAAGATTCAGCCGTGAAACATATTTCACCGCGTTGCTGTCTCTTCGTAAAATACCGATCCATTCTCCTCAGGTGTTCACGAACCGCTCCAACCTCATCGTGCACCTCCGCTCGCACACCGGGGAGAAACCGTACAAGTGAGTTATCGTATCGAATATTGTCCACCATACCTAAGCGATCAAAGGATGTACATAACTCGATAGTACCTATAATACATCAACATACCGTGATCAATGATCGTTCACATTACCCTAAGCGACTCAATTCATGATCAGTTTACGATATGCGACGAGTACCTACCGTAATCAATAATCAATGTTCCCTTCCACAGGTGTCAGCTCTGCCCGTACGCGTGCGCACAATCCAGCAAGCTCACCCGGCACATGAGAACGCACGGGCAGAATGGAAAGGTGAGATTATTGGTTATGAGTAATTTTTTTTTGAAAAAGACCGATACTGATTGAAATAAGTGCGCGATGGAGCATTTGTGAAAACGATGAAACATAAATAGAAGTTGGGCCGATGTTCACTAACTGAAATTTCAATCCATGATACGTTTCGCGCATCCTTCATGCGATGGGTTACGCGATCAAGTTCGATTTCAGCGAGAATCCGAATTAAAAAAAACAATTATTCAGGAGACGCATCACTGCTACATCTGCCAGATGCCGTTCACCGTGCACTCCACGCTGGAGAAGCACATGAGGAAGTGTGTGGTCAATAACTCGGCGCAGGCTGCCGCGATTAAGGTTTGTCTTCTTAAGAAAAAAATTTCCTAAAAAGGAAAAAAAAAGTTGTCAGCTTTCTGCTAGGAGACCCTAGCGCAAGTGTAGAATAAGGAAAGGGTGAGTAGGGAAAGCACATGAGGAACTGTGTGGTCGGCGCAGGCCGCTGCGATTAAGGTAAATGTCCGAATTTGGAGAACTAGGCTCCCTAGAGTGCTTCATTGTTAAATTTAGATTTAATAGATTTATCTTTTATTCAGATAGGTTTCACGGTCACTTTATACACAGCTCCTCCCACTCCATTCAATTGAGTTGGGTTCAGCATTCGAAAATATAAAAAATAACAGCACTCTCTCTCTTTTTACATCAGAAAAGGGAAAAAGGTGCCCTATAATTTCCTCCGTTTCCAACGCGAGTTGACCTCCTCCGTGGACTCCTTTTAATAGTCTCTAGTTTTCGCAAAATAAGAAACGATCTGATTTTGTGCACTCACCTTTATTACTTCAGTGTTTCTTAAAATTCAAAAAAAAAATTCATTAATATTTGCAGCGCGAGCTAACATCCTCCGACGACGTCAAACCGTCCGCATCCCTACTCGCCGACGCAACTTCCCTCCTCGCCCTTTCATCCGCACCCATTCCCCCCACTCCTCCGCCCACGACCACCGCCGGGCAGAGCCATCAGATCGTGCTGAACTGGCTACAGGTAGGGTCTTCAGCGTCCTTTGTGGAATTATTATTATGGAACTATTGCCATTGTTATACTTATGTGTGGGATACAGTACATACATTGCTATAATATGGTGCTAGTAACAACTGTAGGGCAGAATCACCAGATCGTGCTCAATTGGCTACAGGTATGATAGTTTTAAAAATAGTCCGTACCGCAGCCTCATAGGCGTAGTAAGATAGTGCGGAGGAGTAGTGTAGCCGAATTTTTCTTCGCTATGCTTCACTGTTGACTTATGAACATGCTGCAGGCGATTATTTCGATTAGTTGTTGACCTGCGTGAGCATTACACAATCCATATGATCCCATGGCCCATATCGTATCAAGCCAATGGGACTCCAACTGTTTGTCGGCTATTTATCGCACCACCAACGTGATCCATTGCAGGCCCTGAACGTCTCGAACGCTCCGGGCACCTCATCCGGCCCGCTCCCCTCAGCTTCCGCCTCCACGAAGGTTCCCGTTTGGCGGCCATCGCTTTTCATTCTCATTTTATATTTTATATTCACAAGGAATGTATGAGGTGGGGTTCGGACTTTTTTTGGCTATTGCAAAAACAACTCTCCCAACTCGGTTCTCTATCAGCTCTGTAGTCGGCGAGTCATTTCTAGATTGACGGCTTTCATTTTTTTCGCATCACAAAGCATTAGATAATTTAATTATTTTGTTATATTTTTAGTAAAATTTGAATAAATAATTAAATTAGCATAATCAGGAGGACGAGTACGCGGGCGAGGAGGAGGACATGGAGGAGACGGAAGCGGCCGAGCTGAATCAGAGGATCAAGCAGGTACGGTAGGAAAGGGAGATCGAGAATTGATGGGAGATGAAAATGACACTATGAAAAAGATTTACTATGATAAAGGAGGTAAACTAGACGTCATTCGATGGTGGCATCGCCATAATACGTGACTTGGTTTAATTGCATCTGAGAAAACTGAGACGGATTAGTGAACCTAACCGATTAATAATCCTTACTTATACCAGACATATTGCAGGAAGCCGCGATCGTCGCTTGATTTCTTCTCGTTCTACCGCCTTTGATCTTCCCCTTCTCTCCCCATTTCTGTACAGTGTACAGATTACATTTTCGTCGTCGTTCGTCAGTGCTGCCCGCTTTAACTCGCTAGACCCTCTCTCCTCTTTCACACAAATACACTACTCGCCTTGCTCTCATTATTGCTCTCAAACTCTCCTCCCCCACTTCTTCTTCTTCTCCCACAATGGCTTTCAACCACCATCTTACTTGTGTCAATATACCCCCCACTCACCGAAACCGCCTCGACTCTCCCACTAGTGACCACAATGCTTTTCACCGACCCTTTCATACCACTACGGTAGCCCCCATCGTTCTTTCTCCCAAGTACGGTAGCCGACAATACACACAGACTCAACAACCCCGTGAACCGCCCCCCGCTATCCAGCGTTGATTCGAATTCAAGTGACACACTGGCCTTTAAATTCTCTATCATTTCACGTTAGTACCCAATGAATAGTTTCTTTTCTCACTTAGATCAACTCGTTTAGCTGTTTCTTCTCTTTTCTGGTTAGTCTCCGATCGCGTAGTTGATTTGCATGTACATTTGTTATACATACTCGCATATATATATATACCCTACAAACCCTTTCTAATCGCAGTCTCCACTGACCCGGTTTAGTCCATTCGTATCCCGTGATAACTTTCTCAAACCCGTTGCTGCTTCTATCCCCTTCCGATGACTATAGCTCCTCCTGCCTCAAACCGCCCGTTGATCACTACCCCCTCCGTTTCCTCCTCTAGCTCAGCTCACCCGGTGACCACGCTATCTTCCTAAGCCCCCCACTTAGATGTGATACACCTACCCAACCACTCTTTCTTTCACAAACACACGCCCCCGAAACACCCCCGAATATGTATATGAATAATACCCGCGCTTTGTATGTCGATATAAGCAATGATTACTCCCCTTTCTCATCCCATCATAGTCATTTTCGCCTAGTTTTATATGGAAGACGACACTAAGTTTTCCGCCCTTCTGTGACGGGACGCACGGTCGTCTTTCCCCTCCCTACTGTATGTATGAAACTTGGAATCAGTTCAAAAGTGAGTCGCGACCATTGTCTTTCCAAGTTTCCCTACTCTCGGCTAGCCCAATATTCATCATTATCCACCATTTTGTAGTGATCTTCAGTGACTTGTGCCCCTTCCTCCGTCTCTAAAACTCCTGCTTTAACACCCAATCGCTAGACCTTTAAATCTCCTCTAGTACCTTTAATTTTCACCCAGGTTTCCCACTCGCTAGATTAGACAAATCCATCGCTAGTACGCAGGCAATTCGTTAGTTTCCCATTTAGGATCCCGTTAGCCCCATACTTTTAGTCCCGCCCATCCCCTATTCTCATGTAATAAATTACTCTTTCTGAGCGGAGGGAAGCACACGCTCATTCGTAGTCATCACTCGCATACGTTTTCTTGTTCCCCATATAAGTATTCAAATCGTGAAAGAGAGTCGTTAATAAAGTAATACTCTAGCTAGCGGCTCGTTGAGTGCACTACATCAAATTTGTCCGAATCTTACAGAATGAGACAGTGATCACCTGTACATTTATTTACGATGGTAGCTTTTTGAACAGAAGAGTACTGTACAATTGAATACCGTATCTGAAAAGGTAAAGATAGATATCCTGGCGATGACAATGATTGACCACTGGAATTTCGATCAGGAATTTCGATGCATGTATATTTATCGATTGAATGTAGTTTATCGACAGAAGTACTGTACAATAGGTTTACGGTAACATGTCAAGAAAGGGGAAGTGCCTGGCAGTGACAGTGATTCACGACGGGAATCTCGATCCACGCGAATGCTGTGTCGAATCCCTCCTCACAGTCCGTCAGCTTGACCTTGTCCATCTGGAGAATACATACATTTATCCTGATTCAAGGCATTGTGCCTGCAGGGGAAAACATCATTAGGGGGGATTGGGATCTTCGTACTCAATATGGATCAGAATATGGATCTCTTCATTTTCGCGGTCGTATTCATCGCACTTTTTCACATTATTATCTACTCGGCAGTAACTATTATTATAGGAATGGTTCACTCGTAAAAAGGTAAAGGTATAATGTCAATCAATACATCATTGCTCAGCAAATGATTACTGTGATGAGCAAAAAAAGAGTGCTCGATTAATACCAGAATACGGTAGCGCATTGGTTACGGTATACCTTCTCGATCTTGGGCGCGCACACTGAGCTGTTGTGGTGGGAGTGCGGGAAGCGATGAGTGCCCTGCTGGAAATTAATAAATTAGTAAGAATATTGGTTTACAATTGAAGAAGAATAGAGAAACTGCTAACTTATGCAAAGGGAAGAGGAAGACTTCCTAGAATATGCGGTTGGATGTTTCGGTCCATTGGGTCGTAGACACCCAACCGCCTCACGAAGAATATCAATATTTATTACATTTCTCTGAATCAGCCGAAACGTCACTATTATATGTTACAATGATAGATCATTCACACCTCAGAGGTCTTGCAGAATCCCCTGCATATTGGTAGTGCCACGTTCACATTGCATTACTATCGCCACTAATCAATATTGCCTGCGCTCTTCCCCTGTCTCTCTCAAGTTCGCGCGCTATTTCTAACAGGAGCGATAGAAGAGACGGGAAACCCGATACTCAATCTATATAGCCCATTCGGAATAATCAATTTGTCGACTTGTAGCTTCGATAGGGCACTAAGACAAATGTAGGCCGATACGGCATCTCACCTCTGACGTCTTGCAGAATCCCCTGCACAGCGGGAGGGCCACGTTGACCTTGCATCGCTTGCCCGCGCTGTCCGATTTGTGCGCGTTCATTGTCAGGTCGGGAATCTGGAATATTAGCATTTTTTGACCGTTTTAATGATTTTATTCTTCACATCAGAATCACGGTGATATCGAAGTTTGATGAAATTCGTGCATATGATTTAGTCATGAATCATATCCAAGAGCATCTGCCAAACTACAAATTTCTATTAAAAAAATTCTAGTAGTGAAAATAGGAAAATTTAAGGATGAATAATTAAAGATCAAAGATCAACCTTCATCATCTTCAGCTCGCAGCCGGTGTTGCCGGAGGGAGCTGCGTGCAGCTGCAATTATCGGCCGTATCTCTCTAAACATTCCGTAGGCTTTGAGAGCTGACCAAGCTTTCACGCTGGCTTGTTCTTATTTCTTACCTCACGTCGCTCCATTACTCTACAGTACGCCACAAAATTAAACATAGACATACCGTAATCGCGGAAACCAGGAGAAAAAACACTAAGGAACGGCGCATGCTGTTTCAGAACGGTGAATAGTCCTCGCTTTCCTCCTTCACTAACTACTCGCTGTCGTAAATCCGGGGGGCGGTAATTTCGCACCCACTTCACTGACAGAATAGACATCGCTGGAGCACGAGAGAGACCCTGGCCATTCCTCAGATCCCGCTAACGAGAACCACATGCCTGCGCGTGTTCGGAGAAATGCAAAATTGGGAGTTAGCCTACTCTGTACGAATGATTTTTGGGCACTTCTTCGGTTTGTGGCCCAGCCCTTTCTCGCAGAGTATTCCATTCTCATTCCCCACCCCCCCCCCCCCTCCACATTCGGAGCGGTTGTTGACTGGGCCAAAAGTCGAAGAAGTTCCAATTTTTGCCCTTGTGCACTCGTACGCAGCGTCACAGTGTCCGGGGATCATATCATGTTTTTTTGTTATCATCAGTGCGCGTGGAAAGAGGAAAAAGAAAGAAAAAGAAGGAAAATGGTATACTTCCTTATTTCAAACTCAATCTGCAACGTCTCTAATTTGACTTTTTATTGAGTGGTTCGATCTTCTTTCTCTTTGTCAATTCAGGTCAGCAGAGCACACACACAATTGCAAGCATCAGCAGAGCGAATTCGGCCGATCAGTGTGACCGGCGCGGATCGAGTTTGGCGCCAAGGTGAAAAGACACCAATCTCTCCCCATTCCGCGGCTATTCCGTTTCTCTGACCGGTTAGAGCACGCGCAATCGTGAGAGTATAACGACGACTCGTTGCTCGGTTATATCGCTGACCGCTGCCAAGGCCGCGGTCACGCTGCAAACTCTCTAGATTGACGGAGAGATACGTTTGATAAATGCGCTGACTCTCTCACATCTCCCGATCTCTCGCATCTCTAACCGTCGAGATCCTGCAGCCTGTGTATCTAGAGGCAAAACGGAGCGGGTTTGAACCGGTCAGCCTCGCTGCTCGGGTATATAAGGGGTTGATAGTTATCGCCAGCATCCACTCCGATTGCACAATGAAGCTGACCTTCCTGCTCGCACTCTTCGCCATTATCGCCGTCGCCCTCTCCATGGAGCCGGCGGTTAGTCAATGATATTATATCAGTAATAATATGTATGCTATTTCGATGAAATAACGGTGAAAACAATCTAAATATTATAGTATTAGAATGAAACAAGACGTAAAATAATTCATGACAGTTGAGACAAAAACGGGATCTCTATACGGTGAAACTGGTCTGAAAACTGGTCTGAAAGCCTTGCCGCTCGCGGAAAGAATCTGTTATATAACAGGAGATTATTTTCCCGTTCCACTCCTATTGAACAGCCTAGCAATTAATATGCCTTACGTTAGCAATTAATAATTAATACGCGCTGCTGTCTTGAGGTACTATTATCTTCTGAATATAAGCATTTAATGTATTTTAATTTCAAGCATTTAATGCTTTTCATTCCAGCGCTTCAGCCGTGATGTAACAGCCCAGAAGAACATCGGCGGCTAATCGAAACATTTTTGTGTTCACTGATTCTTGCTCTATAAACATTTCAACATCCCTTCCCCCCCAATGCGTCAAGTGCGTACTTATATGAGGACAACACATGGTAAAGAAATTCGGGGTGCGGGAATACAGAGATGTGTGAACGATGAGGTGGGAGTATGTCATGTTTAGGGCTGTCAGGGTGAAGAATCCGTCTCTTCATTCTTCGTACACTCTCACCGGTCAGAGCGGTCAGAGTGGTTACTTCGGCCTCACCTCCCTTACTCAGATCTGGTCGCTTGATCTCTTGGTTGGTCTTTGATCTCTTGGTCTGTCTTTGATCTCTTTGATTGATCTTTGATCTTTGATCTCCGATCTCTCTCTTTCCCTGATCTGGTGGCTTGATCTTTCTATCAATCAGCGATCGGGTATGATCTACTGACTGATCGGCTCACAGAATTGGGTCTTTCTGTCTCGGCCCGCAACGACACGTGTACTAACTGACACACGAGATTTTGAGTTCTGGTTAACTCCAAAATCAACAGCACAACAACACACCAATTGGTAGCTATGGTGGTTGAGAAGCGACACCCTTATGGTAGCAACGGGTAGAAGCTTTAGGGCCGTCCCGTTGCGTGGACTGTCACCCGCCTCTCCCTCTCACTCGCCGGAGCGCGCGGTGAACCGACCGCCCAGGACGGAGTAAAGAGTGAAGGGACGGAGTAAAGAGTGAACCCCCTTTGTTCTCTCCAGAAAAGGGTGAACAAGGGGATTAAGTTTTGAATTTTCCCGCCACACCGTATTCGAACTGCAAATCGATTTCAGAATATAAAATGAATCTGAAACATATCCTGATTTCGACCATTCAGCCCCATTCAGAATGAGAATTTCAATAAGTTTCAGAAACATTTCATATTTCAAGTTCGCAGTTCGACTACAACCCTTTTCTGTCGGTGTAGAATGCTGTGGGAGGTAGACCATTTCTCGGTTGGAGCCCCAAACACTGTTCAGCGATGCCATTGTAGCGATGCCATCCGTTACGGTTTGTCTGACGGGAAAATTATGGTAAGCACGACGGAATGGTTGGAAGAAAATGTGTACCTTTCTCAGACAGCCTCGATATTTACACAAAAATCATTGAAAGTAAAGAATAATTATATTTCCATAACCAATATTTCCTTATTTCATTGTGTGCTCGAACAAGAAGACGTCCGTTCACTCTCCCATTCCACCCTCTTCTTTCTCTGCCGCGCGGTCGCCGCCTTCTCTTCGGGATGGTTTGTTTTCTTCTCGACTCTGATCTCTGATCTTTGATCTCTGATCTCCCCTCCTCTCAGACGTCCGAGGCGGTCGTGAGCCTGTTCACGGCGAGCCTCGCCGCCACGGAGCGGGCGCTTGCCGAGGAGAGCGCCAGGGTATGTACTTTGTAGTTTGTAGTCTGAACTGTGTACTGCGTATCCTATAGCCTGATCTCTGTAGTTTGTAGTTTGTAGTCTACTCTCTCTAATCCTGTCAGGCGTGCCAGGCCGAATCCGCGCTCGCCGCCGCCCTCACGCGCGGGCACAAGCTCGAGGTGGAGCTGCTGCTCGCGAGGTACGGTACGGTAGGGGTACTGCAGGGGTACGGTAGGAGTATGGTAAGGTTAGGGTAGGGATACTGTTGATTGGGTAATGCAAGGTTACGGTAGCGGAACTACGAAGGAACTTTTGATTGGATTATTGTTCGGCTACTGTAGTTTGGGTTACGGTAAGATTACGGTTGAATTATTGGGTTACTATAGTTTCAATGCAGAGGACGGCACAATAGAACTGTACATCTTACAATTAGCTTATTGTTCCGTTCGACGCCCTTTGGTACAGTAATCAATCTTTTCAGAGCCGAATCGGCGCAATGGCGCAACCGATACACGCGCGAGTGCGAGCAGCGCGCGTGGGAGCGCGAGCGGTGAGCGATATCCGATCCTTAATCTTTGATCTTTCACCCATGATCTTTGGTCTTTGATCTCTGATCTTTGATCCTTACCAATCCATTTGCAGTCGCGAGCTGCAGCGCCGCCCCGCAGCTCAGCAGCCTGCAGCCGATAACTATCCATCCACGAGGTCAACTAGTTCACTATTCGTCGTCGATCAGACAAAGAGACAAAAAAGAACGAAAATGGCAGATTTTCAGTGAAACTCTTATTGGCCCAGAAAACAGCCGCTTCGAATGTCTGGGGGCTGGGAATGAGATTGATAGGGAGGAATACTCTGGGAGAAAAGGCTGGGCCAAAAAAACAGAGAAGTGCCTTCTCAGTCGCACGCCCGACCCTCCGCAGCCCATCAACAAGAGCGAGGAGGCACCCGTGCCCCAGGAGCCGTCCCCGCCCGCCACTCCACTCAAGGTAACAGGTGAAGGTGGTATCCTCTAGTGAAGTTATTTCGAGCGCTCGCAGCTCGCGAGCGGTCCTTCTCATTTCGCTCGCTCGCGATTCTTCAAAATCGTTCGCGAGCGAAATGAGAGGGACCGCTCGAGCGACGAGCGCTCGCGAATAACGCTCGAGCGAACTACACTAGTATCCATGTCGAGCGATTTCATAGTCGTAAGGTTACTGTACTTATTCGATATCATCTGTGTATAGCTTGAGAAAGCAGTAAAATCCAAACACCGTATGATCTATTTCACAGCCGAATGACCCTACGCCGCCTGCCACTGCAAGCATACTGGAACCGCGGTCGCTGACGACTGCTCCCACAGCGGTCGGTTACGGTAGTTAGGCTTGCTTACGCTATTGATCGATCACTTTTAGGAACTCGTGACCTCGCCTCCATCCCCTGCTGCGCCCGACTCCCGCCCAGATGTATGGTGGATACTGTAGATTACCGTACTGTCATTGATTACTGTAGTTATCGACTCCAGGATGAAATAATCGACACCATATTTGCTACTGTTGCTTTATTATATAATATTTGGTAGGCCATGGCATTGATCCATCAACCTCAGGAGCCACGCCCCGTCCCTACCAGCGCACCCTCATCAGCCCACGACGTCGCGCTGACAGCTGTGCGTTGGGTACCCAATCTTACTGTAGTTATCGAGTCAGGGAGTACTGTATCAGGGAGTACGGTAGCCGCTAAGTCAAACATTTGCAGACCACTGTATAGCAGACATAATGTCGAAGATTACGGTATCGATTGATCATCGATTGATCGTTTCAGTCCTGCCCTGTCTCGTCGCCTCAATTCTCGAGTCCAGCTGTGAGTTGGATACTGCAGACTACTGTTGTTGTTAGACCTGGTTGTTTCCCGTATCGATCAATAGATCTTACACTTCGGGCTACTGTAGCAGTCAGGATATGAATCAGGTTACGGTATCTGAATCGATGCATCGTACACTGTGGACTACTGTAGCTGTCGGAAAGATTACGGTATCGGTCGGTAGATCGCGTACTGTTTGTCACTAGTTGTCAGAATACGGTAGATATCCGTATCGGTCGGTAGACCGTGTACTGTGTGCCACTTTAGTTGTCTGAATACGGTAGACTACGGTATCGATACATCTCAGGAGCCCCCTCGCCCATCGCGCACGATCGCCCTTCCGCGCGTGGTGGGAATATTTTTTGATTGGTTACGATAGATATTGATTGTTGGGCACTGAAGCCTTTCGATGACAAATGATCGACGAAATCACATCTCCATTTGTCATCACTGCCACAGCCCTTCGTATTATTACGGTAGTCATCGATTGCAGGTTACGGTAGCCATCTCTCCTCATAAATACAGTATTGATTAATGACGATATCGATCGATCGTTCGTTTCAGGAGAGCATCGGCCCAATGGCAGTGAAGGTGTACATAGAGCAGGAGAGATACTCGAAGGTGCGATTACCTTATCAATACCTTATCTTTACCTTATCCTTATCTCTTATCTTATCTTTACCTTATCAACACAAATGATTAGGTGTATGTGCGTATTTCGCGCGCCAGATAGATACTGAAAATTATGAATCCATGATCTTCTTGCTTCTTCTAAGGACTATCTAAGTAATATTCGAAGGCTTGCAAACGAAAATGATGAACGTGATGATGATAATGATTAGAGTTTGTAATTCGGGGCGGGTCATTCGGTATCGCACCGGGTCTCGCGCTCGAAAAGTGAAGAATGAAAAGACCCGATACCTCGGCTTTGTATCGGATAGAAATCCGATACCGGAGATCTTTTCATACTCATAACTCAAAAACTACTGAATCAAATCGAATGAAATTTTGACTAGAGACGTATTTCTCGAAGATCTTTCGATTGAATTCAAAATGGTCCCTGGAAGCGAATGTTAAATTTTTGATATCTGAAGAGCTAAATGTTCAGAAGAAGGTCGAAAGAAGGCCTTCCATGCATATTAACCGTCCATATATCATTTTCACATGATAGGAGGTCAATGAAGCTCGTTCTGGCCATGTTTTACGTGTTCTTCGATTCCTCAATGCTCTAGTTCCAATCTGAAATTGGTGCGTTACTAATCAAACACGAAATGTGGATAGCCTAATTTATGTATTGAGATGGCTAAACCTTTAAAACATTTCCGAGAAGATCAGATTAACCCAAGAATAGCGCCACTACTACGAGAAACTAGATTGTGAAAGCAAAACGGCAACTCATCTTTTCTCTGGTCTTGTTTTCTCATATGCGGCAAATGCCGGGCGATTCATTTTTCACTTGGAGCATTTTCAGTGTAACTGAACATAAAACGATAAACGGGAAAAATCGTATTCAATATTTGAAAAAAAAGGTTCCAAACCTCTGAGTAAACCTTTGACTGTGAGACAAACGTGTGGAAAAGCGCGAGCGACCAGTCGATGGAGAGGCGCGGGGTCGAAATGATGAGAATGACTCATCTCACGATGCAAATCGCGCGATTATGAATCAAGAACGCTCGATTTCGCGCATACTTTTGACTCTCAGGTATCGGGTCATTGTCGATTTAGACGAGCCGGTATCGGATTTCTCTCCCCCTCATTCTTCATTCACGGGGCCCCGTGGTATCGGGTCGTGCTGTTTTTCGAACTCTAATAATGATGATGAAAATGTCAAAGAAATTCGGCAGTTTCCGTCCTACTCCAACCTGGCCGGTCGGATCTTCGGCCCCGCCTGCTCCACGTTGAGGTCTCTCGAGGAGGCCACCGGCTGCTCCCTCAAGGTCTTCTGCCACAACGACAAGGTAGGCCCTAGAGTCCGAAATACGATCTCATCATTCCACGTGCTCTCTCGCAACTCTGACCGGTGAGAGAGTGTTTGAAATGAAGAGACGATTACCCGTATTTTGCACTTTAGTAGGCGAAATGTGCGCGTCCCAATAGAAACATGAGCGTGAGCTAAATGAGAAATTAATTTTTTTTTCTCGAATGCTGCCCCATTTTGCGGCACAGAGCGAATGTTGAGCGCGTGAAATGAAGAGACCCCGCGGCCCGAATTGCGCAACATTAGAGTTCTCTTATTGGAAGGTTTTCCGGATTTCCAATAAGCCGAGCAAAGGGGTTAGATTGATTTCGCGACGAGAGAGTGTGAAGAATAAGGAGACTATCGGAAATGCAATAGTGTTATAATAATTTCCAATAAGAGATCTCTACGCACTACACTACGATATTCAGGCGCCTCGCTGCTTCGGCCCGTCCTACGTGCTCGTCAAGGTAGGATTCGCATTTTTTTCGTAAATAATTAAGTTTTGAACTGAATCCATCTCCGACGGTCGACGGACATCCGTCTCTGGTCAACTCTCTCGCACTTCTTATGTACATTATTCTGACGGAATAAATAATGAATGAATGAATGAATGAATGAATGAATGAATCCTATAAAACGCGATCCTCGTTCCTCGTGTGGCCCTTGAGGGTGGTGGGGGTTAGACTTTAAAAGTCAACGAGTTATGCAACTAGGAACTAGTTCCTTTCATTTCGAAGGAACTAGTTCATTCGTTGTTTATCAGTTCCTTCGAGCACTGAAAGGAACTAGTTCCTTTTGAGAGTGAGCGAGTAGAGCGAGCGGCCGAGTTGGAGTGAGAGCGCGAGCGAAATGAAATTGAAGGAACTAGTTGTTTTGCAAGGGAACTAGTTTTCTCACCACTAAACAACTTGTAAAATTGAGGAATGAAGGAACTAGTTCTTTATCTTTCAAACTCTAGTGGGGGTGCTCTGTCGCTTCGCAGACTGACCAGCCCTCTAGCTGTGAGATGAAAGTGCGTTTATGGGCGGCCGGATGAAGTAAATAAGTGCCAAAATTCGAGAATCAGAACAATTTTACATTGCAGTTGGCGGGCACCGTTTCTCAGGCGGGCGCCAGGCGAGTCGAGGCCGCAGCCAGACGCATCCAGGACATTCTGACGCCGCCGGTGAGAAGTGGGCGGGGCTTCGAGGGGGGGCGGGACCTGAAAAGACTGATCATACTCGTTGCAGCCGGGCGGGTTCGATCCACTGTGGCAGCAGCAGCACCGGGCGATGCAGCAGAAGAACAAGAAGAAGTCGTCGCAGCCGCAGCTCAATGCCGTTGGTTGGTTTTCCGAATAGTTGGTTGGTTAGAAAATGAGAGAAAATAGCACATTTAACCAATCAATGGATCTATAGCTTGTGGGCTTGTTGTGGGCAGATCCACCTAGTGAAAACTTGATCTATACCGTTGGTTGGTTAGTACGTCATCGGATCAATTTATAATCGCGAAAACCAGAGTTTAATGAAATAGATTTGACTGCGGCGACCCTTGACCGACACTCTTAGGCGAAGTTTTTTTTCAAAAAATAAGTACATTTTTGGAAACTTACTGCCTTTTGCCTGAACGTGGCGAATAATTGTATTACGGTACGATCTCAAATACGGTAGTTTGAGGTTCGCGATCGCTACAGGCCGTTGTCCGACCAGGGCTCGTGGCGCGCCGCGACGTGCCGACGTGCGTCCAGGCTCCGCCCACTTCTGGCCAGGCTCCGCCCCTTTCTGAGCAGCCCGCGCCTTGCTTCGGTATGAGAGATCTTTCCAAAGCAAATAGCATTTGTTTTTTTCGTGAATCTTACTTTTCCTGAATGCTTAGCTAGGGGCCACAAGCTCCGCCCACTTTGCTCGGACACGATCTCGCCCAAGAAACGAGATGGGGAGGGCACAAGGTTCTTTCTCAACCAAATCGCTCGTTCTCAATTGCTATGGATAGCTACTAGTGTCCTCTATTGGTTGATCACTATTCAAAATTTGCATAATATCACTAAGTAGATCAAAATTGGGCTTGAAAGAAGGGAATAGGGTGTTTCTAGGTGTTCCAGTATGCAAATTATGTTTGAATAGTGATTTTCTGACTAAATAGAATATTTTAGGAATTTTAGAGAAAAAATTAGAATTTTAGCATTTTTCCCTGGCTTGTGCCCTCTTGATTTGTGAGGGCGGGCAGAGGCGAGCGAGAGGGCGGGGGGAGGGCGGAGGAGGGAGAGAGACACACGCAAATTAGGCTCCGCCCCCTTCTCTCTCGTCTCGCCTTTCCCTCCTCTTCCCCAGTGCGTTCCGCGCGTACTTCTCGGGCTCTAGCGCGCCTCAGAGAAAAGATATCGGCAAACGGCAAAAAGTATGATGATATTGGGACCACGAGGGAAGTTGAACACAAATTTGACCCCATTGTGCAGAATGGGTGATCTGCGTTGTGGCCCCTATGCTTAGCCTTTTAGCTGGAATGTGAGGGGTTCTAATTTTATCAAAGAAGCCCGACATTATCTAAATAAAGTATCAATTGTCTTACTCGCAGTAGCCGGAATTGACGACTGTGAAATCGATTTGTTATAAAAGCAAATTACTGCTTATTGATCTGAGATATTGCAGGCACGCGCTCTGAGCCGCGACCGCTGCAGCAGCTGCAGCCGAAGGAGAAACAGTCGAAGCCTCGACAGCAGCAGCAACAGTCCGGACAGAAGGAAGCGCTCATAGGTACTATCTACAACGTTTACAAAATTTTGTAAAGCAAATTCCGAGCGCAAAATGACATGTAAAATGTTCTTTTTTTTTTTTTTTCATTTGAATGCGAGCAAGTTGGTATGAAAGCAGGAAGTACCAGTCGTTATTTGACTCGTGAAATTGGTGAAATCAATTCAGACATAGCTCATGCATAACTGATATTTTGACTGATTATTCAATATTTCAGGCGTCTGGAGACTGTAGACGACCTGAAGATCCTTCTTCACTTCTACTTTTTGAAGAGCTCATCCACTCGATTTCTCGAATTCTCGATTGATAGACAAGTAGTTACTACTCCCGATTTCCGAATCAATTCGTAATAAATATATACATATTGTGCTGCAATCTTCCCACACTTAATTTCCCGATGATGATGTAATGAAAGGGCTCAATCCCGATAGCCTTTTTAACGGCATAACAAGGCGCGGTTCACTTCCACACACCCACGAATCAATTTCCCAGATTTTCTATCTAGTCGAAACACTCGAATCGAGTGTGACCGATGAGAAGTTGGGCGTAATTACTAGGGTTAACCGTTCGGAAATCGGAAAGGCCGAAACTCAACTGGCAAAATCACTCTCTTTCCGGAATGAGAGTCGAACAATGAACTTTCCGACACTCTTCCGAAACTATTCCTTTGTCCGAAACTCCATTGTCCATTGTTCGACTCTCATTCCGGAAAGAGAGTGATTTTGCCCGTTGAGTTTCGGCCTATCCGATTTCCGAACGGTTAACCCTAGTAATTACAGTGCCCGTTCATTCCGATGCTCCGTCCACCACTGCCTCACCCGTTCTTCCTCCCATGCAGCCCTTTCTTTTCACCTTCATTAATGGCCTGATTCCCTCTGTGCCTTTTCCATTTCATTTCCTCGGATGTCGCTGACACCTACTTTTTTTTGGATCGCTGATCCCTTTTTTAATAATATGCACACTAGTGAATGCGAGTCATACTCGTGATTCTTGAATATCACGCCTGTCACGAGAGAATCGAGCTGATGATGGGAATGGAGTAAAAATGGTAAAATTAGTTAGCATCAGTTTTGGGTACCTCTAGGCATGCCCCACCATCCCCCAAAGTCCCATTGTGCAGAGATCATTTTGGAGCTCCCTACACCGGGTCGGTATCCTGGATCCCCAACTTTAACCTCAATTATCTCGGCTCTGGTGCATTTTAGGGAAAAAATACTCTAAGAGTGACCCCACCTAGTTTTTCGTGCTCTCTGTGCCGGTTAGAAGTCATCAAAGAAATTTTTAAAGGTGCTTCACTCCAGGGTAAATAACTAAAAAATTTAGGTAAAATACCTCACAATTCTTCAACATGTTATAGAGCTCATCAAGCTCTTTCGAATGAGTGGCTTGAGCAAAATATTGAGTAATCCTCACGTATGATTCACCCCGTCGGAAACATTTCGATCATTTGAAGTCATTTCATTTCACCCCATTCACACCGCGCGCATCTCGGCGCGCGGGGGAAAGTGAAACATATCCGAAAATTTCCTTTTTATTTCACTTTCTGTCATTGTTCTTTGCCTTTCGATTCACAACTACAGCATACAGTTTAATTAAATTATCATGCTTTTTAATTTACGGTTTAATCTACGGGAGTGAGGTGTGGGCACTCAGGTCGAGCGATAAGGAGCGACTGCGCATCACACAGCGGAGGATGGAGCGAAAGATGTTGGGAGCTACACTGAGAGACCGCTGGAGGAACGAGCGCGTACGGGAGATCACTAAGATGCGCGACTGGAACCGAGAAGCACTGAGGCACTGAAAGCGCGATGGGCTCTCAAAGTCAGGAGCATGCAACTGGAGCAGTGGACCCGCGCGACTACATTCTGGACGCCATACAACCGGAAGCGTCCGCGCGGGAAGCCTAGAGCACGCTGGATATACGATTTCTAGATGTCGTTGTTATAAAGAAAAAATCCTTAGACAATTACAACGAAAAACTAGGTGGGGTCACTCTTAGAGTATTTTTTCCCTAAAATGCACCAGAGCCGAGATAATTGAGGTTAAAGTTGGGGATCCAGGATACCGACCCGGTGTAGGGAGCTCCAAAATGATCTCTGCACAATGGGACTTTGGGGGATGGTAGGACATGCCTAAAGGTGATTTATGCCGATGCTAACTCATTTTACGTTTTTTGACTCATTCCCAAAAAATGGCATTTTAGCTCGATTCTCTCGTGACAGGCGTGATATCTCTTTCTTGCCCGTTCTTTCCACATGTTCAGGCAGCATCCGTCGGCGGCTTTATACCCGACAATAGCTTATAGAAGAGAGGTCAACCCATCACTCATCCTCCCCGGTCCTTCTTTGTTTACGTTTCGCGAGGTTCGCGTCCTGGAATTTCCTTTACCCAAACCCGATCATTCTCTATGATCACTCTAACCGGTGAGAGATCGTAAGAAGGAGAGAAGAGATTGGTTGACCCCTAACACTGAGACATCTGTCATTTCGTGCATCAAAGAAAAGAGAAGGAAGGTTTACGGAAAGCAAGCTCCGATATTTAGATGCCAAATATTGTCTGTAGTTTTTTTTAGAGCAGTCTCACTTCTTAACCAGAGTCACATGCCTATCTCTTTACCGTACCCCCTTCCTTTCTCTTCTGCCCTCTCCTCGCTGACCATTATACAGCATCATGAATTTCGTTAACCATTCTCGTTATTATTATTTTTCTGATACTCCTCGGCAGTTTACACTTGTGAGCGTATTGATTTATTACCCGTTCTTTATCAGCCTATCGTTCCTCTGTCTCTTATCATTCCTGGTCCCAAACGTTCCCGACAGTTGCGCCATCGCAAAAACAACCTTATCTGTGCTGTGATCAGTCTCTTTTCATTCCCCCCCCCTGAATTATTGAGAGTCACATACCCGTCTCCCTCTACCGTAACTACCTCCTCTCTCCATTCCTGCCCACTCCTAGCTGTCGAGCGATGACATTTTGCATTTTGCTGATTGTATCAGTAGATAAACAGGCTGTGCGCTGGTTCCTCTCTCCCGGCTCTTTGTCTCATCAACCCCATTTGGTCTGACTCGCTGACTGGCCAACAATCTCTCGCTTCTCTGACCGACGAGAGATACGCTGGCAACTTTTCACGCCATTCCTCCACCTGCGCTCCTTTCTCCTCCTCTAAAGCTACTGATTCATCAATGGTCTCTCCGCTGAAAAGAGCTCGTTCTCTTCTCCGTTTCTTTTCAAAAAATGAAAAGATGGAGGAAGTAAGACGAGTGCTTGAGTCTTTCCCTCTTCTATTCCTAGTCGTTTATTACCAAGTATTCGTCTCCAAAAAAATAGAGCTGTCATATCGAGTCGGTTAGCCATAACTAATTATTGTGATCTTCCCGTTTGAGACGATATCGTTGCACATCTTGATCGCTATCCGCCCAATTGATATCGAACCTTACACCAGAGATCAGATAGGTTGATTGGACGCCAGCGGGATATCACTGAGAGCTTTCAATTTCCTCTGATTTTCTTTCATCGCGTTTGAAATTTCTCCCTCTACTGAAATCTAGAAATTTAAAATACGTTTTATAAATGTCAGAAATGAAGCGGCAGGAGTGTCAGAAGCAAGTCAAGCGGGAAGTGGAGGAGGCGGATGAGAACGATCAACAGACGAAGGAGCAGCAGCTGCGAGTAAGTACTTCTTAATCTGATGCTTAAGAGGGTTTATTTACGAGCATTACTTTTGCAAATAACATAAATTGTTTTAAATCATTTTCCGATGTCACTTCGAAGCAACTCGGATGCCGCCGCAGGAACGTCGACGAGACCGACCTCGCAGCAATCCAAGAGAGATGCCGCGTTCGATGGCAATGTGGTTCGTTAAAAAGTTGATTACTTGGGAATATTAGACTAAGTGGGAGGAAGGATCGCAGGTTTCGGTTCTTTTGACCCACTATCACGCTAGAAAAAAACAGCCCAATTTAGTCCACAGATATGTCCACATAGTCCACTCGTTCTGTTTTTTTTTAAAGTTTTGATGTCTGATTCTGTAGATTGATTCGCTAATTAAGATCAATAATAGTATGGAACGGCGATTAGCTGATTTCAGAATGAATCGACCGTCCGGTTGACGCCAGCTCCAACGTTTTCCTTCGCGAGCATTGGATCAATGTTCGCGGGAGTGGTTGCTGACCCAGCAGACGTGAAGATTCTGCAACAGCAGCCTGCCACTGAGGCCCAGCCGCCTGCTGCTCCTGCAGCTGCAGCTGCTGCAGATGCCAGCATGCAGCAGCAGTTGAACGAGCTGACGGCGGGCATCAATCAGAAGCTGGCGCAATTCGGCGCAGTCCTGCTCGGCGGTGCAGCAGGAGCAGCAGCAGCTGCTGCAGCTGCAGCAGTGCCGCAGAACCTGGCGGATGCCATGGCGGCGGCGGGCGCCCCCGACCCTCGTCATGCTGCCCAGCAGTTTCTCGCCCCCGACGCGCCTCCGTGCGCGCTCGACTCTGGTATGCAACAACACTACTTTCATGCTACAGGTTCTCGTAGATTACGATTTTACGATTTTAGCACATTTATGAAGAGGTCAGGTTAAGCGAGAGCACTGATGTGCATGGAATTCCAACTGGCTTTTCTTGCTTCGTTGAGAAATTTTGGACCAACATTAGATTTCTGGCAGATACAGGAGCATTGGACATAGTAGTTTGAGCTTCCTTTCTTTGCACAAATGTCATTGGATGTAGTAAATCAATACCATTTGCAGGTTACTGGAACCTCGGTGGAGACAGATGCCCGCGTGGCTGCCCTCCCGGGACTCTTCCTATCAACCCGCGTGAGCATTACAAGGCGGTACGTCATTTTTTTTTACCACAAGTCCATTTTGAATACGCAAATTACTGGTGATTATTTTCAATTCCATTCACAGTTGAAAGTCCGTCTCTTGTATAGAGAGCAGCCTAGAAAATTCTCCGCGAAAATAGATTGGAAAGCTAAATTATTGATTCCAGCTCCACTATCCGGAGTACAACAGCCACCTGAACAAGAAACGGCCTAAGAAATTAGAGAAGTTTCTCCTAGCTCGAATCGGAGCGGCTGGCCGTGAGTTGTTTCCTATTATAATGATCAATTGCCAGGAGGCAGGGGCTGAAAAGAATTTATAAGTGAAGTGAGTACAATACCAACGATTATTGCCTTAGGTATGTGCTACGTAAGCGTACGTGTACTTATTAAAGTGAGCTCAATGAAAAATTATACTTCCAAGGGCATAGATGAACATATATTATAGCAAATTTTCCAATTAGAGAACCCGATAAATGAATGCAATGCAGGCTCAGCGAGGGCATGCATTCACTGTGTGGGTGAAGACCGTCTCCTGCTCGAGTACGATACACGCATCGATCTTGTTAAACACATATTTGTGAGCATATCTTTTTAATTAATTAATTAACTCGCTCATTCATTCATTACCGCCACTTTTCTTATGAATGAGTTCGAAATACGGGTAATCGCCTTTTCACTTCACCCAGTTTCTCGCCTCTCTGACCGGTGAGAGAGTGTGAAGAATGAAGAGACGATGAAGAGACGTAATTCCAACTCTACTCAATATGTCTCAATATGGCTGTTTGCGAGAGAGTCGAGCAATGTACAGCTCAAAAATGTCGATTATCTGAAACTTTCGGATTTGGGGTTCTTGTGTGTGCTGATGACGGTGAGCATACTCTTTTTGGTCGTTGAGCCCTCGTTGGCTTCAGACGACGTCACGTCGATATCGGTTTTTGTCCAATATATCGAAAAGTGATTCAGGAGTCACATCGTCCCATCTACGATGTACTCCAAGCAGGCTACAGAGCAGTGGGTCAGGCGACGAGCGAGAACAAGCTGCACGAGGCACTCGTTAGTTTTCGCGTGTAAAGCGCACTTGCACTTTCTCGTTTTACCAAACTCAATCGTTCTGTTCTGGATGCTTTCAATAATTAAACTTAATCAATCTCTAAATCTGATAAGTATTTCGTGGTGGCAAAAAATATTAATTAGACCAATATTTAGCTAGCTCTTTTCAGTCGCAGTAATCGATCACGGCTTCTCCATTCGACCTCCCTTCTACTTTTCTACTCTCGTCGTCGACATTATTCACACTGATCTCAAATTCGTCTCTCCCTGTTTTAATGCTTTCCGTTCCCAATCCCTTACACCCAAGCTTTTTCCTGCCACACCGTTTCTTCTTCGCTAGTTTGCCTGCTCGAACCTAATAAATATCCGTTTGTTTCCCTTTCAATCTTTTTCGACCTCATCAATCCCTTTATCTGTTCTAGCGTGTGATGTTTTGCAAATTTTCTCTTTCCGTTCACATCCACATCGATTAAACATTTCCTTTTGCTTCACATTTTCACCGTCCACCCTACACTTATTCACACCTGCCATCATCGAAATTATTCTTTCTGTTCCTCTACTCCATTCGTTGTATGAACTTCTTGCGTTACATTATAGAGCAAATTGTGCTAATAAAAAGTGCATGACTAAAATGTTTGAATATTTTGAAACTAGTTTTAATTCTATCATTGGTTCAATCGACTTTTGTACGTTTTTGCGAAGATAGCTCTTTATCGTTCAATGTATTTAGTCTCCTCATCCGAATCTATTGAACCTCCTTCCTCCTCTTCTTCTCGCTGCAGTTGTCGTGCCGCTCGCTACAAGAAGTATGATATGAATATGGCGAGACGATCTGACTCTCTCGTTTCGCAATGATCTCTCGTCGGTCAGAGCGTACCGAATGTGAACGAGTTTCCCCGCGTCTTACGTTCCCTTCCGAAACATTCACATAGTTTCGAGGTTTAGGCGAAAAAAAAGAGCGGGGGAAACGAAGGGATCGGTTCCCTCATTACTCGTCGGCACTGTTCATTCCACAACTGCGCGAAGAACGGCGAGCGATGAATTTACCCATAATTTTGCTTAAAAAACAGGGAGGCGCTGCGCGACTTCGATACATATTCGGAAGCACTCTCTTCATTCCGCATGCTCTCTCGCTCGAGCTAGGGAAGAGCTAGAGGAGGGGGAGCTAAACCTGGCACGTTTAGAGTATCGATTAGCCAACCCTAGATATTCGATACCTCTAGCAGCCGCTACTCCGCCCGACGGCGCCACGGTAGTGGTGGTGGTGGTGCGACGGCGGCAACTGAAAAGTTAAAGTTACTTCCACAATCAAGGCGATTACCAGAGACCACCACGCCTGGTGGGGTACACAGGTAAGGCGGGGTACGGCGGCAACTGAAGAGCTTGTTTTATCAGGGAAAAACATAATTATTTTTTTCTAAAGCATATGGAGCGGTCTCAAATCAATTGCGAACGCATTTGAATTAGAACAAGGCTCGATGAAGCTCAACCGAAATCATGGAGTCGTTTTGCACGAATAAATAATTCAGACGGTCAAGTTTTCTGCACCAGTATCGAAGATAATTATTTGTTGTGAGTTCAGGGTTTTCATAACGTGCACTTTTTACAAGTGCACGTTATGTCTCTAACCGAGATGGATGTTATAACAAAAATGAAAAAAAAAAACCCACGCTCTCTTCTCTACCATCCTTCCGTCCTCCGTGAAATCGTTAGCGGCAGCAAAAGCAAGCAGGAAGAAGGTGAGGATGACGAGGAATTTCATTGTGAGATTACCTGAAAAACTTGAAAAGTTAATGAAAATGATGACAAGGAGTAGCATTATGAAATGATGAAAGCGACGGATGAATTCGGTTGCAATCCTGCTGTTTTATACATATGGCTCGTTTGTCCCGTTTGTCCCACGCATACAGCTGACAGGGAGACTAGACCATACCAATCAGATAGTGTACCATATTGAGAGAGTGTAGGGCAAAGTTTGACTTTAGCATAAGTTTGCGCAGCCGTGATGTAGCGGAATGTTTTGAGCGGATGCACTCGACACAAGTTTCGAAATAGACCTCTCATCTCTGTGTGTTTTTCCATAATTTGCTTTCTGCAACTCTTACATTTACAGTTTGATTAACCAATTTATGCATTCATCTATGAATGTTTTACACCGATAGTGAACAGAAGGGATTGCGGTAGCGGGCTGAGGGGATCCGTGTGATCAATGTCTTGTCAATGGCGATCCGATAAATAGGATAAATCATGTATTATCAAGAATTAACAAAAAAAAATTAATGAGATATTTATAATCCGCGTTCATCAACGCGTAGTATGAATTCGAGGAGTGATTTGCCTATTCTACAAACTGTTGTTTTGTAATATTTCTCAGTCCACTGCCAAGCCGTTCGTGACAGCACGGAGAATTCTCGGCAAGACGACTTGAACATTCCGGAATTGGCTAAATGTCCCGCGCGCGACTTTCGTTATGTCCAGATCTTGCTTGAAGATTACCAATCACCCAAGGAAGAGGGAGTCGGAAAGGACGATTCTTTTCGGCCATGTGTTTTCGCATTCTCAACTTTACATAAATTTATACTTACATTCGTTATTTTTCCATACTTTCGTTGTTTTTCCTTACATCACAGAACCTTTTCTAAGGCGCCGTGTGTTCCATTCGGAATAGTGCGTGATTGCGTTTTTTGTTCATCATTCATGTTCGACATTTTATTTTCTCGAAAATCTTGGCATAATAAAATCTATTTTTACACACAAAATATAAATTGTCAATATTACGGGATGGACTTTCGGTTTTTAGATGGTTTCGCCTTATTCTATCTCAGATGAAATCTCACAATTGAAGATCAACATCATTCAGCAAGATCTTTCCTCGCCATCTCAGTCTTTTCTCTCGAATTGTCTGACTCTCTCAATCTGCCGTGAACTCTCGCTTTTCTGTGCGACGAGAGAGCGTTGTAAAATGAGAGAACCTGGCTATTGTTTCCCGCGGTGTAGATGTTGAGGGCAATTGGGCGGAGTTACGCTCTCGTCTCTTCTTTGTGCCTGGTCTTTCGACTGTCAGAGAATCGAGAGAGTATTGCGAAATGAGAGGCACTGACCATACAAGAAATAGCGTCTCATTGTCCACTTAACAACTACCTATGCTAGCGCAGCTTTCAAGGACATGAAAGAGTACACGCAAATAGGAAAGTCCGCCCCCCCCCCAACTTCGAAGAGGCGGCCTCTCTCCTTTCCGTGTGGTCTCTCATGGGTCAGAGTATCGTAAAAGCAGATTTAAAAGAGTGCGAGCTCCTAAAGGCAATCCAGACCGAGAGACATTTTAAGATTTTGAAGATGGCATGAAAGATATCGGTGAAAAAGCCCCGCCTGGATGAGTCTAATCTGTACTCTTCAGTTCTTTATTGCAAGGTCTTGATTTTCATGTTTTCAGAACAAAAGGCGTCTTGCTGATGTTCGAAAGCATGCGGGAAACGGAGGAAACCGCTTGCTTTCTAGCCGACTCGACATCACAGCAAAACCCTATCTCGAGTTCACTTTTTCTCAAGGTATTCTCACATTTGCTAAATTGTAAGGAAGCATCTGGAAGTCAAAACGATAGTGAAAATACAGTTAATGTCAGATAGCAATCGGGATCTGTGTATGCCTCTCCCTACTCTTCCTCTTCACTTTCTGGCCTCTCAGCACCGCGCAATACATCGGGGCGCCGTCTGCTTCATTCAAGAGCGAGTAATGTTTTCTCCATCACTCTTTTGCTAACGTTTCATTCTACTTTGACCTTCGGCCTGTTACAAGCTTTAGATGAGACGAATCGCCAGAAAATCGACCATTTGAGGGCAATAGCGGCGGTAGAAATTTAGATCTTGAATCTGGCTGAAAAAATTAACAAAGGTACTTTGAATGATGCTCTATCGAACTGCGTCGGTCGTTTTTGCATAAGTCGTTTCATTTTCGGATGGCGGCTGATCGGAGCGGTCGCACTAAGGGATTTCGCGCGTACTGCGCGTCACTAAAATAATCATAACTTACTTCAAAATGAAGATATCAACAATTTGAAAGTAGTGATCGATCAGGGAGATCAAGGGTAATATTTCACTGTCAAAAACGTCATTCCGAGAACAAGTTCTGATGCGGAGCGGTCGGTTTTATGAAAAAGTAGTGCAAACTTGCAAATCGGAAAAATTCCAAGTTTTAACTATGTACGTTTTGTAGTACCTATATGTGTCTAATAATCCCCAGAAAATCAGCCAAATCGGTAGATGGATAAAAAAAAAGCGTTGACTTTTGTGTGGCGGCCGGGGGTCAGCCATGGTGAATCGTCAATTTTGACCCATCTAATCGCGTCCCCTAGAGCTCAAATGTGATGAAAATAACTTTAAATAGTTTTTGGAAAGTGGTATTGCATAACTGACTTCTCTATTTCAAGGAATCTCGTGGTTCCAACTCGTAATGGCCCGCATCCTCTGATAGAATGCAAATGACATATGACACATGCAAAATGGATTAAATAAGTGTCAAAATGTTTCATATTATGTACAATTATCCCCTGTTTCCGTTCGCTAAAAATGCGCTGTTATAAATATGCCACATAGACCTAGCAAGACGATGAAGCATAACTCAATGTTTAGTAAGTTGCGCTCTGTTCTAACGGTCTCCATCACGCATACTTGCGACCTCACTATTTGGCACACTCTCTCGCTTTTTCATGTCTCACTTTCAAATAGTGTTTCACTCTTGAGTTTTTGATTTTGCGATTAGAACGGGATTATTCTCTAGAGATTTTATCCTTTTTAGTTAATTCTTAATTCATTGCGGTAGGGAGAATGCCATTGTCGTTTGAACAAAGAGTGAGGCGTATTATGAGTATTCTTAAGGCGTGTCTTTATCATTACCGTATTTATCATCTCTTTCACACCGCTTCCTTATCTGATTTACCCAACTATGTTTTTTATCGAACTTCTATTCTATTGCCAATAAACCTTATGCAGTTCATTGAATCGTGTTGATTAGGGTTCACCAAATGAGCGTTCAGCGAGAGATTTCATTCGTCTCATTTTAACTCAAGTGATTCGGTTCACCTCTCAACTGAGAGATCTCGAGAGCTCTCACAAGAGTTCTCTTATTCGTTCACACCTCTCTTTTGCCTTGCGATGCGTGCGGTGAGTGGGGAGAATGAGAGACTCGCCTCTCTGGAAATCCGCTGTCATTTTGCACCGACCGTCTCATCGAGAGTGAGAGTATTATAACTCTCGACCGAGGTTTTTTGTTTCCTTTCAAAATTTCATTTGCTCAATCTCGAGTAAGTGAGAGGAGGAAAACAATCAGAAGAGCGCGCAGTGAGACATGAAAAAGCGAGAAAGTGTGCCAAATGGTGAGGTCGCAAGCATGACAGAGCGCGCGCTTCTAACTGTTTTCCGCCCGTGTTTATGCATTCAGATGAGCTGATAAAAGATACAGTGAGATAGAAAAGGTGTGAAACATACTGCTGATTTCTTGAATCTCAATATGCGTGATGGAGACCGTTAGAACCGTGCGCAACTTACCAAACATTGAGTTATGCTTCATCGTCTTGCTAGGTCTATGTGGCATATTTATAACAGCGCATTTTTAGCGAACGGAAACAGGGGATAATTGTACATAATATGAAACATTTTGACACTTATTTAATCCATTTTGCATGTGTCATATGTCATTTGCATTCTATCAGAGGATGCGGGCCATTACGAGTTGGAACCACGAGATTCCTTGAAATAGAGAAGTCAGTTATGCAATACCACTTTCCAAAAACTATTTAAAGTTATTTTCATCACATTTGAGCTCTAGGGGACGCGATTGGATGGGTCAAAATTGACGATTCACCATGGCTGACCCCCGGCCGCCACACAAAAGTCAACGCTTTTTTTTTATCCATCTACCGATTTGGCTGATTTTCTGGGGATTATTAGACACATATAGGTACTACAAAACGTACATAGTTAAAACTTGGAATTTTTCCGATTTGCAAGTTTGCACTACTTTTTCATAAAACCGACCGCTCCGCATCAGAACTTGTTCTCGGAATGACGTTTTTGACAGTGAAATATTACCCTTGATCTCCCTGATCGATCACTACTTTCAAATTGTTGATATCTTCATTTTGAAGTAAGTTATGATTATTTTAGTGACGCGCAGTACGCGCGAAATCCCTTAGTGCGACCGCTCCGATCAGCCGCCATCCGAAAATGAAACGACTTATGCAAAAACGACCGACGCAGTTCGATAGAGCATCATTCAAAGTACCTTTGTTCATTTTTTCAGCCAGATTCAAGACCCTAAAATTCTACCGCCGCAGCGTGGTCGATTCTCTCGCGATTCGTCTCAGATATTAATTATTAATATTTCGCGTGGATATTTTTATTCCAAAATTTTTACAGGTGCCTGTACGCCAACAATGATCTCCAGTATGCCACTGCCAACTTGCAATGTGCCGAAGCAAAGAAATTACCAGTCCAATATCATGAAAAACACTTCGGTGAGACATTCTTTTCATAGGTCTGATATTTCATATTTTTCGGAATGTAATACGCGATCAATTTCTCGAATAATTGATTGCTAATTGCACATTCGATCTATCTGAAATATTCAGGTAATGATGACGAAATCGCCTTCACTCCTATAGACTTTGATTATTCGTCTGAAGAATTCGATTACAGGTTTTTTATTAATTTTATGATTTTCTGGATTTTTATTAGTAAAAGGTCAATTATTAATGTTCAGTCGCTGTGCTCACTTCTCTACCTTCAAAGTCTTCGTACCGAAGGTTGAGCATCCTCTAGCAAAGGTAATTATCTATTACTTATCGCGAAAATAGGGTGATTACTAGTCTGATAGCAAGTCCGCACCTGGGCTGTGCAAAATTTAACGGTCTCTCATTTTTTTACATTGCTCTCGCGCCGGTTAGAAGCACCGAGAGAGAGAGCATTTCGAAATGAGAGATCCGTTACATTTTTGCAATGCCGAGATCAGCGCCTCGTCCGGAAAGGTTTAGATCGCAAGGAAAGATTGTGAATGATGTCGATCTTCACTTTCGAGATTCAAATTGAGATAATTGCAGGCGCAAACATTCGAAAGAAAGAGATCTTTTGTGCAGCCAAATGGGCAAACTGTTTGGTACTATAAGACTTGTCTAGCATTAGATTCGAGGACCTGATGAAATATTTGCAGGCCCTAGCTCAGCATCCCGCCGCAACCTCCAACGCAGAGGATGCGTGTATCACCGTCGAGTTCGCTGACGGCAAAAGTCAGAATTTTTCAAGAAATTTGTTCAGAAACAGCTTCCGATCAACAATCAATTTCCCCTTTCCCATTATATTTTGAGCACAGCGTGAAACACATTCGATTTTTCTTTTTTTAGCAAAGCGTGTCTACGGAAGGCGCGCGAATGATTCAAATCTACTCGTTGTGAATCTCAACCCGTCCTCTACGATCACTGCCAGCGGGCCAGTGATGCTGGCGCAGAGCCGATTCGGGCCAGGGTAAGAATTTCTCATAACGGCCGGGTAATTTCACGGATCACGGATGCGAAGTCAGCAAAATATTATCAAGGCGGCTCAACATTAGAGCAAGGGAGCAAGAGCAAGGGAACAAGGGAAAGCAAGGGAATTCGGAAATTTGAGCTTGCGCTAGTAGAAAAATTGTTGTTTGTTATACAGGAAATTCCGCACCGGTCTCGACTTCGCTCTGCACCCCTCGGTCGATACATTCGACATTAATGGATGGGAACGAGAGCCTTTCTTGCTGCCGGTTACGAGACAGGTATCTCCTCTCGAGTTCTCTTATTAGAACGGAGAGCCATTAGAAAGCCATCTCTTATTGAAATTCCAATAACTATTGGAATCTAATCAGATAGAACAAAGGACCGTTTTCGTTTTTTTACTCCACTTTTACTATCACCAAGACAATGAGCGTTATTTTCCAGATATTCGCTGCATACATTGCCGACACAACTCAACCAATGGACATGAACAATTCTAGCAAAATTCCGCAAATTTCTTGCACGGATAAGCAATGTGGTAAGAGTCTTATCAACTTTGTTTAAAGGGGGAGGGGCACGAATATCTGGCAAGCTGAGTTCTTGATGCCAGAGGATGTGGCACGAACACCCTATCACACTTTCGAAACTCCCATGTGTACAATTTTCGTTTGAACTGAGATATGGCCGATTGGATGCTTGCCTAAATGAACCTGCGGTGCAGGCAACGAGCGAGAGAGAGAAGAGCAATGAAGAGACGGTGCATGCAAATCGGCAGTGCCGCTCGCTTATGATAATTGAGCCAGCATTCGTGCCTCTCCTTCTCTAAACACAATCGAATGGTTTTCTAGAAATCGAGCTATCCATCGTTCAATTCTGCATTCTCCCACCGTCGCCGCTATTTCAGGTAGAAATTAATTTAATTAATTAGACCATTTCATTAATTAAATATTTAATTAATTAGAATAATTAACTACAGCCTCATCTCCTGCTCGCTCTGCGCGACGGATGCATTCCTGTAGTGATGTCGCTCACGCAGCCTCTGCCATTCCAGGGTTAGAGACTATTCTTTATTCTTTATTCTTTATTCTTTATTCACCACACGAGACAATGAGCGTTAAGGGCGGTATGTGTGCAACAGGTGGTATTCGGGCTACAGGCGAGCTTTTGGGGAAGGGGGTTTGTGACTACATAGTTAAATCACCCTTGCAAGGTGAAAAAAGTGAAACAGGGAGTAAAAAAGAGTGGTCAACGTATTCTGGTAGTGATGTGGATTTCGTAACCAGAGATTCATTTTTTTTTCACATGCGCGTCCAAAATATCATCAGTGCAACGCTCCAAGCGTTTCAAAGAACCCTTGAAACATTAGCGATTTGCGCTTCAAACAAAACAATTTTAGCCGTTTATGACAGGGCTTTTAAGAGAACTTTTCCAGACCACCTCGACTGGAAGCTCGCAGCCCTTCGCTTTCCACACTCGTCGAGTAGAACAATAAGAAAAGCGCTTGCTGAACTGCGCAAGGGTACGATATCGGCGTAAACTTTATCACACAATTGAAATTGTGGTGGTTCATTAGAGTCAGAGTCATTTTGAAACAAACGATGAAATGTGTTTCACGAGTAGCGCAAGACGTGATTTCCCGAGATTCACTAATTTCTTTGAAAAACACACGAATATATTTCATAATTCTCATCAATCCAGAAGACGTGCTCGAGATGCGTCGACGAGGCACTGTGTTCAGGCGGAGACTGGACAATGCAGAGGGTGAGCTTCTCATCTTTATATTTGAGACAAAAAAAGTGAAAGCGATTCTATAATCTGGCCTAGACTTTTCACGGTAACTTTAAGTTTTGATAAGTTTGGATATGGAAATTCACATGATATCAGAGTGAAGTTTCATTTCAGCCCTCGCCCGCTCCCTTCTCGCCGCAGTGGCAGATCGACTGCAGCTGCAGCTGCCCACTGTGCCCAAGGTGAGTTTTTGGATCATTGCCAATATTTCAATGGACAGGATAGATATCGCGCTATCGCAAACGCTCGTCGCAAACGCTCGTCGCAAACGCTAGCGCAAACGCTCGTCGGTCAGAATGAAACAGGCAGCAATGGGAGAAGAGCTTAACTTTTATGAACAGGGGTTTCGGTTTCGACTTATATTTCTTTTTTGATGCTAGAAGGCACCCATTATTTGAATTCGGTGTGTTATCTTGAAGGAGAAAAAGCTGTGAAACACATTTTTAACACGGTTTTGCTGTGGACTTGAGAAAGAGATGTGGATTTTTTTAGACCAACATTCTCACATGTGTGAGTGGATGCGAGCAGCAGGCTAGTGCGCAATATTATTTCAAAACATTTTTGACAATATTCCAATTTCTAGCAATCCAGTTACGTTTCACAGCTTACTTTTGCGAGCGTGCGCCTGTTAGCTTGGATCAGGTTCCGATTCTCGTTTAAAAAATATATATATGAGTAAACTCGCAACAATACATCTCAAGCAGCCGGTCATTCCAGTTGTTTCATCGCATGACATTGCCAGATTTACCTTTGACATTTCCAGGCTCCAACCAAGCCCGTGTTCGTCAATTATGAGATACGCAACAGGACGGAGGCGGAGGTGAACGATTACAAGAGGATAGCATCGCCCTTCACCGAGCATGCACTGTCGTCGAGTCGATTGGTATGCCGTGAATGATCAATCCTCAAAAGAAATCTTTGGTCATGTAACCCGTACAATTGGAAACCTTTCCTTATTTATTGTTAGATTGGTATGACTCAGATCTGCACTATTTTAAAAAGTATTCTTTTCCATTCACAAATAAATATTCTAATTAATATTCGATTTTTTTCTACAACGGAAGACATCCTTTTATCCTAGTATGATTCTTACGGTACCCCTGTTGTAGTACTCTTACAATCGCTGGAATTCGGGTCGTGACCTCACATTCACTCCGCGCACCCTTCATGATGTTCATGATCTACCGTCAGAGGCCGAGTACTATGCGGACAGTGAGGTACCGGAGTTTTTGATTACGGTTTGGATAATCTGGTGGGAAGGCTCGAGTACGGGAGCAATGATAACTGCAACTATTGATTATGATTAGGGTTCAGTAGAGTATTGGTTATGGTTCTAAATTTCTTGCAGATCATCCGAACAGCCGGTAGCAGCAATGAGTTCACATTTGGACGAGGGCTGGGAGTCAACAGGGAACCCGAACAATTCACTGGTACGGTTATATTTCATCAAAAAATTCTAAAACATTTCTCATAAAAGCGATTCAACATGGATTGCACCAGAACTGACGAAGTTTTCGGCTGGGAATCGAAATCAAATTTTCAGTCCTCCTAATGACGTACCATCGTGATGAGGGCGTGAAGGAGATCATTAGGATACTCGATAAGTGTCCTCATCTGAACAAAGTTGGTTGAGATTTTAGGCCTACAAAACGTACCTTTTTTTCTAGCTAGGCCCAGTTTTCTTCGAAAAATTAAACGAATCGCCATACTTCGATTATTAATTAAATTTAACTTCAGGTGCTGATAGTGTGGAACAATGTCGGCCGCGACCCCGTCGGCGATTGGCCAACAATTCATGTCCCGGTGGAGTACGTTATTTGCAATAAATTGATAAATTGGCACCCGCTCCTCTCATATCGAAACTGCACAGACCGACGAGATAGTGCTCATAATGAAGATGTGCTGATTTCTCATAGCTATTGTTTGCCGGCGGAATTTACTGTTCTTGATTCTTCAGGTTCATTCGCTCCGCTCGCAACAGTCTGAACAATCGCTTCCTACCTTACGATAGGATCGAGACTGAGGTAAACTATCCTGCCGCTACCCCTAGTTACATACGATAACGGTTTCGTCTCTTCAGTGAAACGAGAGTGTATTGCGAAATAACAGATCATTCCTGACGAAAATGAACGCATTTTAGGCAGTCTTCTCAATCGATGACGATATGGGCATCTCGCACGAGGAGCTCGTGTACGCTTTCCGAGTGTGGAGACAGAACAGGGACAGGATTGTGGGATTCGTTGATAGGTTAGTTTTTCACATTATTTTTTTAACATCATTAGCACATGCTGCACTTGTGTGAAACTTATTGTGCTAGTTACTATTGACATTGAGAAAGAACAGGGACAGGATTGTGGGATTCGTTGATTGGCGAGTTGATAGAGTGGCTAAACGGCTCCCGCACGCTCTATCATTATCTGATTGGTGGGAGAGTGTATGAAATCAATATAAGCCATTCATTGCAAAGTTCTCCTCAGACTTTTCGACGAAAAAAGAATTCCAGATTTCACAACTGGATCGGCGACACCTCGCAGTACGGCCTTGGGGTACAGTCTGGGAGATTTGGATCTAGTAATCTTGATTTGTTTTAAATTAGAGTCAAAAAAATGTTCCAGGTACGTTCGGTAGCTGCGAGTACAGCATGCTACTCGACTCGTATTTCATCGCGCACAAAGTGGGTTGCATTTATTTACGAAATTACTGATAAAGTAATTAATATTAAAAATTATAATGAAATTTTTAAGGAATTCTTCTACGAATACTCTAACAACATGCACGCAGCGATACGGGAGCATGTGGATGACGTGGTGAATTGTGGTGTGAGTTTTTCTTTTCTCTCCACCTTTCCCATGCCATCCAATGTATCTTTACAGGCACTTTTTCCTTGGGCACAAGGGAATGAGAGCAACTAAAATTACAATATTATGAAATAATTGTTGAGGACATTGCCTTCAACTACCTCGTCGCGCACCTCACGCGGAAACCACCGATGAAAGTCAAGAAGATCGTTCGGGAAAGGTTTGTCGTTTTGACTTCGAACCCCGGTTCCGTATCGCCTCTCCATAATTCATGAGATAAGAAAAGAAGAATAAAAGAGCGAATGGTCCCACGAGCGAAGATTCTTCCATTTAGGAATAGAGGAACGCAAATCGGCCTATCGGGAGGCGCAGATCACCTCGAGAAGAGGCACGCATGCATCAAGAAGTTCAACGATATTTACGGATATAATCCGTTATTGTAAGTTGAATATCTAATTTAAAAATTCAAAATCTATTTAATTTCAGGTTGTCTCAATACCAAGCGGTTCCTGCTATGAGTGGATGCATTGCCGGGTTGTGAAACACTGAAAATAATTGAAAACTTGTTGTTGTGACTTATTGTTTGTACATAACGTTTTTGGATACGATAAAACTGCTGGATTGTAGAAGCATTTCGAAACTCGTGTCTTGCCAAGTGCACTCATTCAACAAAACAATCAGCAAAATCACAACTGAACAAACGGCTCTCGCTGCTAGAATAGAGTCAATTCCAACCGTTGCCCTATGCTCTCCATTTGGCACACTGTCTCTTTTTGTATGCTCCAAGAGGAAGTATTGAGAACGATGTAGTCTTCCAGTCAGCTGTGTAGGGTCGGCGTATAAAAAGGGACATGCCATTCAATTCATCGTCATGTTCCTTCTCGCTTTTTGTTCTGTATCATCAACTATCCGCATTTCGTGTTCCTGTTTTACAAATTCTTACGTCAATAAGGCATTCCAAATCAGGCCGCCATGAACTTGCTCCTCATCCTCACCATCTTCCTTCTCGCCTTCACAGCCGCTCAGGATATGGTCGACGATGGACATGTGGTGGAGAAGAGACAGTGAGTTTTCCCTGCCCATGCCCTGTGCGGATTGTTGTCTCGTAAATTCTTGCTCCTTCATGAGAGTAATGTGAAGAGAAGTGATTACGACATCTTTGATGCGGGCAAAAAAAAGGAATAGGGAAATTGTTCTGAATTATGTAAACCAGTACCAGTTGCCATCGTCGCCGTCGTCGTACCACCACAACCACTACTACAACTACGACTACGGTTGATCCTATGACGGTTGATCCATCGGGCAAATGATGAGGATGAGGAGTTAATATTACATCCAATATTATATCATCTCTAACACATCTTCATAAGTGTATACTGATAAAAGCATGTGTGATTGCCGAAGTATCCATAAAGTGTGTCATCGTCATACCCGTCGGCAAATGATTCGCATCAATTCAATATTTTCATTGATTGATACTTTCTTTTTCACAAGTGTGTTCGGATAAAAGCATTTGCAACAAATGAATCTGTCTTACAATAGGGTACGCAAGAGGATTAAATTCTTCCTTGTTCCTTGCAGTTAGCACTGAAATTTTGACCAGCGAGAAAATTCAAAGATGTCCTAACATTTTACTTTCCTGCAAAAGTCTGTGCCTTTCGCGGGATTGCGCCAGGGGCCCTCGTCTATGTGTGCCGACTCTCTATCCACTATGCCAGGCGTGCAATGTGACGGACCAAGTCGTGGAGGAGAGACATCAGAATGAGCCCGGGGGAGACGGGGCAATAGAGTTCGAAATACGGGTCGTCGTCTCTTCATTCTTCACACTATCTCACCGGTCAGAGAAGCGAGAGAGTGTGTGAAATGAAGAGACGGCGACCCGTATTTCGAACTCTACGGGGCAAGGTCGGAGTAAGAGCGAGAGAGATGGCTCGACGCGAGGTAGAGCACTGCGGGACATCGTGCCTCTGACTAAATTCTGGCTTGGCAAGAAATGACTCTCTGCATTTCGCATGCTCTCTCGCCTTTCTGACCGGTGAGAGAGCACGTGAAATGAAGAAACCATTTCTTGCCAAGCCATCCCTAGCTCTGACTGCCTCTCGTTTCATCTCACTCAGGGGACAGAACATTGCCAGGTCGATTCTGAATCGCGCGACTTTCACGCCGTTCAATAGCACATTTCCCTATACATTGCCCGATGATCTTTGATTTTTGAGCTTAGGTGGCCTACGCAAACAGTCGACCCAACCTAAACCCCAAGGGGAAGAAGGGGACGAAGACGAAGTGACTTAATGACGAATTGGTCATCTCCCCCCCCCACGGATTCGTGTCGCCTCCACCAAGGTGCCTCCGTAAGTTGCCAGTCCTTGACAGGTATCGACAAGAACAGCTCGCTGTAGGGTGAAGAATGTGTCTCCTCATTCCATGTGTTCTCTCACCGCTCAGAGTGGGGAGAGACAACAAGAAATGAGGAGAGGCGTTCTTCACCCTGACAGCCCTAATTTTAGGACGTATATTCTCAAGTCAGCCTCGGACAGAACTGGCCAGTTTTGTCCGTCTCCCATCTTCGTCTACTCTCTCCCCTCTCCCCTCTCCCCTGGGGGTCAGGCGCACTCCCTCCATCTCTCCTCCCCTCTCTCCTGCCCGCTAGAGCTCTAGTAATGATACCGCCCACTCTTCATTTCACACTCTCTGTCGGCGACCGAGTCGAGCGCTACCAAGCAAGTAGTGAACTTACCGAGTAGAGTAGTGGAGACACGGAAACTATTTCCGGGCCCAGAAAATATTCGGGGTTCGGACAACTTTCATGGAACCGGAAAACTTGGGGCACCCAAAACAGATTAGAGCAGATTATCTAATGAGCCTTAAATCGTGTCACGAACATGAGTGAAAAAAAAAAAGCGAATACTTCTAAAAGATTTTAAAGAAGACTATGCATAGCACCGGTATTCATCAGTGAAACATATTTATATATACATATTGTTATTTCCCAGTACATATTCGGTTAGTTGTCGGGAAGACGCTTTGTCAGTTATTGCCGTTTTGTTGCTGTTGCTGAAAATAACGCTAATTATACTTATAAATTTTGGATAAATAATTCTCTAAATTTAAATTGGAATTTACCCAGTTATTGCAGTTAGTTATTATCACTTCCAGTCACTATACGTTGGCATTGTTCCACAGACAGAGTATCTGCAATGCTCGTGAGCTATTTAATTTCAAAAGGAGCTCTCTTTTCTTACGAGAATCACCACTGAAGCTACGATGCCAGTATTCCGATAGAAACATAGATTACGACCATTGAGCTCATCTAAGTACTCTACAATAAATATTAATCAGCTACAGAAATTGCGATAATATTCATTAATATTTATGTATATTACCGTCAGCTTTGACTTCTTCGATCTGATTCCAAGCAATGGTAGTAGGTGCAGTAGTAGAAAGAACTTCTGAATAAATATAGGTTGCCGACGTGGACGGTTCGTTAACAGCTTCCGATGAATACGTTTCTCCATAGCGACTTACTAGGTCTGCACTCAAAATGCATGGGTGAAGAGGTGTTCGTAGTTATTTGATTTCCATAAAAACTAGACCATCCATCGTTCAGCCAGCAATGAACCCATATCCCTTCAGACTGTTGGCCGTTGTGACTTCAATTAAAACAATATTGTATTTCCAATATTTTACGTTGAGTGCTAAGATCCCAACCCTTCCTAGATAATAATTAGCCCTAAAATGATCTCACAATAGCTTTCCGAGACTGCTATTGAGGCACATCACTAGAATGTATTCGAAATCAAATGTGTATTTCTTCATTACTTTGACTCCAGTTCCATTAGTGGCGCAATCTAAATTATCAATGTTTATTAGTGATCCAAATTAGATATTGCAATTCGTCTCCGCTTTATAGCTCCCTTTTATCAGAGTTCAACAGTAATTTGGCCGAAACTATTGATACCGATATCGCACTTGCAGCTTTTTGTTTGTGATCGTATATGTGAACATACATTCGACGCAGGCGACGTTTATTGATGCATTGGCGTCCGCAAGATATTCTTCCCTCTTCAACAGAGCGGACACTCCAAGCCACCCTCTGGCAGTGTCACAAGTAATGTACGAGTACAATGTTGAGTTGAAACTGAAAAAAAAGCTCAATCATAATTTATTTGCAGAACTAACTCGATGGCTTTCGCTTCTTCTCCTTGACATCTCAGCAAACTTTTTCCTGCATGGAACTGAATCTGGAAATGGAGACTTTCCTACAAAGTTTTCGGAGTTCAACAGTGATTTGGCTTTGACGATCACATACTTCAGTGTCAAAAACGCCTTTGATTAGCGATTGAGAACATGGCGGGATGACATCTGCTTATTAATGATGTGAGCTCAGGTGCCTACTGACCCATGGTCCCGTATTCATGCGCAGCATCCACATGAGACATGAATAGGGTGCCATGGGTCAGTCGGTGGCGCTGGACTTGTTTGGACAACTCTGTCTTTGGCTTGATTAAAAAACTACCGGATCCGGTGAGAAGAAGCGCCATTGTTGAGAACTTGATAATGATTGAAATTTGCATTCTAGAATCAATTTATGAATTCTGAATCACTATCGTGAGAAGATGAGGAACTATAGAACGATATTGGCGTACCTTTGTCTCAAGGGAGTTGTAGAAATGCAAAAAGAGGAGCTCTTTATCTTCGATGACTCTTGAGATTCAAGAGATCGTTTTTATATAAATTCTGTGTAATTTTTTTATTGAGAACGAAATTATCCTGAATAAAATCAGTTTATGAAATTGAATCGAAAAAATCAATATTATCTAAAGTAATAACGTTTGCGTGGAACTTTCACTCAGACGTATGAAGAGGTTTAAGCTGTCATTGGGGTTATTTTAGAAAGTACAGAAACTTTGTTACAAAAAATATGAGAAATAAAGAAAGAACGAGTATATATCAGAGAAAGACATGATGAAGGAGAAGATTGAAGGGGGGATGATCAAAGTGAGGTGCTAACACATGGGATGGTGTCAACGAAATCCGAAGAAAAATGGGATGGTACGGAGGAATACACGGAGTGAATCAGTACCAAACGATGAGGGATGAAAATCGCGGGGAACGATCACCAGTAATTTCGCGGCCCTTACTTGGACTATATTGCCAACGAGAGTGTTGGACGTTCGCAAACGGCATTGCAGCCATGTTTTGAGCCCAGTCATCATCGCTCATATACATCAATGAAGGCCAAATAGTGCTAATTGTAAAGGTGAAGGTAAAGGTCATCCCGTTAATCAAGGAACTTGCGTCCTGCTGGAGATCACTGCCAGGCCAGTGAATATGAGGCCGTTTGCGTAAGAATCAAGCAGATTGGGAAGGGTCGTGCACAGGACAAAAATTTGAAATCGCTGAAGCATTGCGATACGGGGTTCTCGTAGATGACGATGGGCATACTCATTTTGCTCGTTGTCGTCGTATTGGCTCCAGACGACGTCACGTCGAAATCAGTTTTTCGCTGTTTTCTCGCTTCCCGGATTTGCTAATTTTATGAAACAGCGGTTACCTGGATGGAATTCAATGCTGATCACGCCTGTGTTATCCATTTTTCATAATTTCCATAAATAATTGCGTAAATGAAAACTTCTCTCAGAGTGAAGAGCGAGATGTCCCACCTGGACAGATCGGATCGGAATGGCGAGAAGACCCTAATTTTACCCTAATATATTAGGCCAATTCAGTCCGGAGTGCTTCTTCGGACCTACTTTAATTGTGAGACCAGCAAAATGATACCAATATCAGCGTATATATAACGATCTTTGCAAAATATATTGCTTGGATAATGTCTTACTTATTCTTCAGCACAGAAATTCTGACTAAAGAAAGATTTCAAAGATGCCCTTACTGTCTTAACTTCCAGCAAAAGTCGTTTGCCTTTGGCGGGGATCGATCCACCGACCCTTGCTTGCTTGCTCCGGCTCGCTACCCACTAGGCTAGAAGCGCAATCTGGTTGATCGAATTGAAGGGCGAGATCAGGTTGAGCACCCGAGAGATGGGGTACGAGAGATCTGGCCAGGCGCGAGGTAGAGCGTAGCAGCCTGACGCCTCTGTCTGACATTCTCTCCCGCAGAGAATGTCAAGGCTGTCCCGACAGCTTGTTCGGGGAAATCCAGAAGGACGATTCCGAATCTCATCACAGTTTAGAAATTGCAATGTCGTTTTCATGATGCAAAAAGAGAGCAAAAGTTGTTTGCCTTTGACGGGGATTGAACCAACGACCGTTGCATGCATGCGCCATCTCGCTAGCCAATCGGCTATGAGCGCAATCTCGAGGGCAGAGTAGAGGGGCGCTATCAGATTGAGCCCGAGAGATGGAATAAGAGAGGGATAAAGGGGATAAGAGAGATCCGGCTCGACGCGAGGTAGAACGCACCAGTCTGTCGCCTCCTTCCGACTCCCCCCGAGGACTCAGTCCCGTCGCGGCTAGAACCAACCAAGGCTATGAAGGGTCGCAGTTTTTATTCGAGTTAATCCAATTTTCACATTTTTATTGCTCTCGTTGTTTGCCGCGCTTGCTATTTTGCATGGCTATGGCCTAGGCTCTCCAGGCTAGGGTAAACGCTTGCTATTTTGCATGGCTATGGCCTAGGCTCTCCAGGCTAGGGTAAACGCTTGCTATTTTGCATGGCTATGGCCTAGGCTCTCCAGGCTAGGGTAAGCGCTTGCTATTTTGCATGGCTATGGCCTAGGCTCTCCAGGCTAGGGTAAACGCTTGCTATTTTGCATGGCTATGGCCTAGGCTCTCCAGGCTAGGGTAAGCGCTTGCTATTTTGCATGGCTATGGCCTAGGCTCTCCAGGCTAGGGTAAACGCTTGCTATTTTGCATGGCTATGGCCTAGGCTCTCCAGGCTAGGGTAAGCGCTTGCTATTTTGCATGGCTATGGCCTAGGCTCTCCAGGCTAGGGTAAACGCTTGCTATTTTGCATGGCTATGGCCTAGGCTCTCCAGGCTAGGGTAAGCGCTTGCTATTTTGCATGGCTATGGCCTAGGCTCTCCAGGCTAGGGTAAACGCTTGCTATTTTGCATGGCTATGGCCTAGGCTCTCCAGGCTAGGGTAAGCGCTTGCTATTTTGCAAAGCCATGACCTAGTTCTTTTACTTACCCGCCGTCGCTAGAAGCCACCTAGCCTATGTAGGGTCGATTTTTTGTTCTAATTCAGTCTACCAACATTTTCTCTTCACTCGTCGTCTGCCTCGTCGTCTGCCACGCTCTTCCAGGTTTGCTCTCAAGCGCTTAGACATCTCTCTAGTGCGTTCATTTCACACTTGTGCTCTCTCTCTCCTCTCCTCGCGCGCTCTTCTTAGGTCTTGCGCGCTCCTTTCTTTCTTTTGCGATTCAGTCTCTCTCAAGCGCTTAGCTCTCTCTAGCGCGCTCATTTCACACTTGTACTCTCTCTCTTCTCCTCGCGCGCTCTTCCTTGCTCTCCTGGGCTCATTTCTCTCTTTTGCGCTTCTGTCTCTCTCAGATTGTCTTCAGAAGAAATAGTTTTCACAAATGCCTCTGCTCGGTTGCTCTGCAATTCGGAAATAGACTGTACTAGATCTAGAGTCTGCGATTGCCTCTAGAAGAAATAGTTTTCACAAATGCCTCTGCTCGGTTGCTCTGCAATTCGGAAATAAGCATCGCTCAACTCCCACTATATGGGGAATCGTAACCGTTTCTTTGCCAATAACATAAACACTCTTTCGGTATTTTGTCGCTCCTAATCCATGAAGGATTGATTGGGGGATTAACCCATGGGAGATCTCCTTATCATATATATAATGTGCGCCCACAGCGGGCTCTATTCCTCTTCTATCTGCTGCCAAACTCGTGATACTGCATACATCTCTATTTCGGGCGTCTCTTGCGCCCCCAGAAACCATCTCCCATTCTGATGTATTATGTAACGTTGCTTGGTACTAACCTAGTCACATACTACACCTTTCGTGGGGAAGGTGGAGTCGAGAGTCTTTGCAGGGTGGATGCTCGCTATTTCGCGGCCTAAGACTAGACTATTTTCAGTAACGTTGCTTAGAGCTAACCCAGTTGATCTTTGATCTTCGCTTTAGCCTTTGTCACTGGCCCCTTCGGTGTGGTCTCAAGGCTTGATCCTGCTGTCATTGGAACTAGTGTAGGAATTCGAGATACCGTAGTCTTGCCAGAAAAAGGAGAGTTGGAGAACAAAACTTCATCCACGGAATCAATCTAACGAGGATTAGGAGCGAGAAAAATACCGAAAGAGTGATTATCTTATTGGCAAATACGAGGTTACGAATCCCCCTTGAGTTGACGTTGAGCGATTGACCCGACTTTCACGCTACCGCATACTGGCTTATACTCCACCTTTGATGGGAAAAGCTCGATAGTCTTTACGCCCAGGATGACGGCTCGCTATTTCGCGGGCTATATGCTCCGCTGTCAATTGGAACTCATGTGTTCTGAGTGTTCCGGGTAGTGTGACCGGCTCATTCAGTGGGAACCGAGATTTCATGCGATCCCGTGTCGCCCGTAAGCTCTGAGGATCAGTTGATCTTTGATCTTTAAGAAGTATAGGCGTGTATAATTGCTCATTTTCGTTTGGATTTCGCGCAAAATAGAGAGTTTTGAGAAAAACAAAAAGCATACTGATATCAAACAGGCTCGTCAAATTCAAACGCACGTGACTGCAAGCCGATCTGATAAGTTTGAACCGAGTTATGCACGAAAATTCTCTAGTCAGGATACTTTGTGTCCGGCTCCCATCCTCCTCTCCTCGCTTCGCTCTCTCCTGCGCTCCTTTCTGTCTCTCGCGATCCGTTCTTCCCTCTTCTTACACTTGCGCGCTAAAGCGTGTTCCTCACACTTTCTGCCTCTTTCGCGTCGCAATTTCCACTGTTGTAACGAATTTCAGGCGAACATTTTTTTGAGGAGATTCTACCGAGATCAGATCATTCCAATGCCCCTGTTCAAGCATTTTTGACAGTTCCTATCACTCGCAGATCCTTCAAGATCTTATGAGCGCCATTTTCAGGATGTCATTGGGACGTCTGCCTTGCGGCGGCTGTCACTCGGTTTTCCACAAGGAAGAACAGAGAGCAGCTCATCGCCAACTGGTCAGTAGAGAAGTCAGGAAGGAACTATGTAGTAACCATAAACACGGAATGAAGACACAGCATTCTGATCCCCATTGTTCTCTCCAGAAAAGGGTGAACAAGGGGATTAACTTTTGAATTTTCCCGCCACACCGTAATCGGACTGCAAAAATTCAAAATGAGCGGGGAGAGCGACCGGTCCCTCCGCCCAGGCCTTGTAGTTCGATTCATGCAACGTGCGCAAGTACATATGTAAAGATCTCCCCCTTCTCTGTCGGAGAAGAATGCTGTGAAGAGAGGCATTATACTTTACGCTACTGTCGAACGACGATATCGATAAATATTGATTGCCCTACTGAGTCTGGCCACTTGAAAAAGTGAGTTTGAACACTTTACCCTCACTTTTTTTTCTTTTTCAGGACCATGGCTTCGTCAATCGCGCGGGAGCGTGCGCTGTGTGCCGTCAGTCCTTCGAAGATTTCTATGAATACTTTGATCATTTCGCCATTGTGAGTACTGCGTTTACACTAACAATGGGACGTTAAGAGACGGCAGTGAGCAGATTTTGGAGGGGATACCGAAGCTGTATTCTCCTAAAACGCCCACCCTACAGGCTCACGAACGACTGTTCTCACTCATTGTCCTTCGTGCGGGGAGGTACACCGGAATGATGAAGGTATCCTTGTCTGTGAACATGCGCCTTATGCTGCGGAAAAAGTAGGGGGGAGGGAAGAGAAGAGGAAAAAATAGAGTGGAAAAAGTCAATGGAGGAAAAAATTGTTCATTCCCGCATTTTTTCGCTATTTCAAAATATCACGGTTCTCTTTGATGCTAGCCACTTGAAACTTGGTTTATACGTTATAAAGGTTCCCTGAGAAGTCAAACCCATTCCAGACTAAGCAGCCCCTTTTCTCACTCTTCTTCCTTCACCAGGGAGCCGATCATAACACGGACTACAAGAATGAGGTAACCTATAAATGATACTCGGTACTTCGCGGCGTGGTTGGAGATAACTGTGGAGCCATCTTATGTTAGTAGAGCAGGTATGCGTGCGAGAGGTGGGAAGTTGTTTAGTACCCATCGTCAACCATTTCCCACCACTCGCGCATTTACCTCATGTTCTACTGAGAAGACTTCACGAGAATGAGTATTATTTTGAAGGGCACCAAATCGTATACCTTGTACAGCGACGATTAACACGAATCTTCTTTTCAGACTGCTCTGTTTCGTCTCATCGACGAGGCAATGAGTCCCAGATATGAGGGCAATGAGAATTCAATCACGACTAAGCAGGTAAACGCCCCGGCAGTGAGAGATCATAATAGAACTGTGAGGAAAAATCAGTCTCCGCCCAGTACGGTTTTTGTATAATTTTAATCATCGCCTAGTCCATTTTTTTTTTCAAAAACCTAATCATCGCATAGTTCGGTTTTTCTTTAAATCTAATCATCGCGCAGTTCGGTTAGTCAGTTTTCTTTCCTTTAAATAGGCCGGGTCAGAGGAAATTCACCATTTTGCCACCCCCCCCCCATCTCCGCATTGCGCCAGTATTATTGATTTTGATCTCCTAACTCATTGGGCCTGGCTCTTTGACCTAGCTTTCAAAAATGATGACGTCATCTCCTATATCGTGCAATGCGGCTCAGAAGCTGCGGGCATGTGCAAAAAGATGAAAATTCATAATTTCAAAAGAAACAAACTAATACAATCTCTACTATGTTAACCAAGATTCGTTGAGAACACTGAGAATCGGCCATTCCTGCCGAAGAAGCCGAGACTGGTGGACGCAGCCACTGATACAACCGTCGATACAGTTCACGCTCCTCAATCCCTGGTCGGATTAGGAGTAATCCCACATACTTTTTGCCTCATGGAAATGCGATCTAGTTTGCAAACGAAAACAATAACTTAACGATGATAAAATTAGAGAAACCCCAAACCTTATGTAATCATGGAAGCATAGTTTCTCGTTGCAGACCGCTCTTACCAGTTCCTCCTCTGTCGCCTGTGGACCGGACATCGGAGGGTCTTCATTGGTTTTTGGAGCAGAAGATGTGCTGCTGAATTGTCAGACCATGCGCAAGGGCATGAACATGATCGATGAGGGAATCAAGCACATAGAGGCTATGGTGAGAAAATCTATGCAAACTTGTTGGAAGAAAATTGTCTCTCGCCTCGAAAAGTTCTCATCCGACCTAGTGCCCGATGGACAATCGCTTTTTTTCAGGCCCCTCAGAACGCTGCTGCCGCCGCCTCTCCTACACCGGCCGATCTTCAGACTCCGCAGAACCCTGCTGCAGCAGCCCCTTCCCCGGCCGATCTGTGGCACGCATTTGCACTCGCTGCAGCTGCTACCCCGTCGCCGGTTGCCTCTCCTCCGGTGGCTTCTCCACCTCCTGCCGTTGTCAGGCTCGCCTACGATGCTCCGCCTAGCATGATCGATAGAGGTACTGCAAAAGGCATGCCGTATGCTCCTCTTCATTTTTGTTCGCTTTTGTTCGCTGGACTAGCACAGAAGTGGTAAACCGTATTGATTACTTAACAATATCGTTCATTTCGCGTGAAATTATCAGCAATCACTGCAATCAGCGCTATTTATAGATCACTGGAGAGGAAAGCTGGCGCAAGCACAGTGCCCACGCGGATGCCCTTCCCATCTCATCAGAGCGGACAGTCCGCAGAATCGGAGAAATGAGTACATTGCAGTAAGTGTCTTTACGCATTAGAAAAGAACGGGGATGGAATGGAAGGGCGCTTGATAGTAAGATTAGTTCACCGCTTTGAGCTACCCTTCTCCATAGTTTCATGTATTGAATGGTTGAAGCTAAATAACACCAGATTATCCGATACCGTGATAACGAATGGCCGCAATCTCCTACAGGCTTCTGGCCCCTGAATAGCACTGGATAATTTGAAAATATTTGTCAGCGCCACTACAACATCTACTACCCTCTCGCGACCTCGAAACGCAAGCAGCCTGAGGAGTTCCTCGTCGGGACTTACGGACAGAAGAGAGCGGGTGGGCGACTCTTTCCTGATCTCTTTAGGACATCATTTAGTAAGCCAAAAATAATTCCAGTTCTTGAATGCCGCTTCGATTGCACTACGAAAAAAAACTCAATCATCTATTAATTTATGAGAGTTCTTTGTTGAAGATGCTATCACGTATCATACTTGCAAGACATGCTATCACGTATCATACTTGCAAGACAATACATACTTCGTGAGGCGGTTGGGTGTCTACGACCCAATGGACCGAAACATCCAACCACATTTCTTTAGGAAGTCATTTATTATCTAGTCTCTTCCTAGCAGTTTCTCTAATCTTTTCGTCTCATAAACCATGTTTGATTTTAATACATCATTTGAAGGCCACCGGGCGTGCATCTACTGCCCTCCTGATCGTCGTCTACGTGAGGACTACGCTGATAGACTCGAGCTCATTCAGCATGTCAGGGTGAGTATCTATCTCACAAAAGAAATATCGCTATATCGATATGGACCTGTCGAAGGTGAATCTCATGGGTTGGCACCCCAATTGCAGAACTTTGACAAAATCAAAACTGCTCAATGCGGATAAAGCTACACGGATAGACTCGAGCAGGTTGATTGGGGTGAGGGGATTGCTTATCAATTATAAGCCAGAGAGTACGACGGCGGCTCATATTTTGAGCTCTTCTTTTTGGATATGACATTGTCATCGGCGGTGACCTAGATTACTTATCGATGACCTATTGCTCAATTTCGAATGCCGAATTTCCGATGCTTTCTCATGGTAATAAGTAGGGTGAGAGTCGAACAATGGACAATGGAGTTTCGGACAAAGGAATAGTTTCGGAAAGTTCATTGTTCGACTCTCATTCCGGAAAGAGAGTGATTTTGCCAGTTGGGTTTCGGCCTTTCCGATTTCCGAACGGTTAACCCTAGTAATAAGGAAAATAATGTCAGGATACGCACCGCACGATATTCCGCGAGCAGCAAAAGATGTACGCTGCTGAGGCTGCAGGGAGATCAGAGACAGGAGTGCTCCACGACATGATGGTATCGTGCGTTTCAAATGCTCAGCAAACTCAATGTGCTGGTTAGCGTATTGATTGTCTGGGAGAGAGAGGAAGGGAAGAGGTAGGGGGAGGAGAGCAGGTCGATCACTCGCCTCTTCCTAACTCCGCCCCTCGAATGGTAGTCAAAGATCAACTACGAGTGGAACGGAAAATAATTCCACGATATGATCTGCTGAACATCTCTGTTACTCTGGGAATGCTAACCCCCTTTCACATCTTAGTTACACGATGAGTGCTTGAGCTTGTGGTCTGGGGATTGTCTGGTTTAAACGCAGGATGCTACGTATAGCTCCAGTCTCGATTCGCTCCAACGGAGTTCGCCGCTGGCTTTGAAAATGCAGTTATTCAGATGACGCCTCTTCCATGAATCATGAAGACGCATGCATTCTCCTCGTCCCTGTTGTGCACTCTGCTTCCCCATCACTTCCCTATAACCCAAATCCTCTTTTTGTTGCGGTCCTTTTTCCTCCGTTTCTTATATTTTAACGGTGATTAAGAGTAGCTGTTATTCACCTGGAAACCGTACATAGAAAAACCAACCTGTGCAGTGCTTGTTCCACCCTCTTTCCATTCCCCGCTTGCCAAGTTATTAACCTTCACGTAGTTGTGACCAAATCGAATCAGCACCAGTAGTCATCTCCAAAAATACATACTATAACTCGTGATACTCACATGTTTAATTTTTTGTAAACAGCACCCCCAATGAACAATCGCCTGCTAACTCCCCCCCCCCCATCCCCTTGCTAATAAAACTCTTCCCATCTCTTGCTTTTTGATAAAGATTACTTATGTCTTTGGTCAACTGGTATCCACGGAGTTTCAAATCTCCTGAATATCTGTGATTAACAAATCCATCCACTCGTTTTCAGCATCGATCTTTTCAGGGAAATTGGGATAATAATGGAGTCGAAAGTTTATTTTTGCGGAGGCTGCCCTTCTGTCTTCGCGCGCCGAGAAGAAAGGCAATTACATCGTAAGGAGGTAAGTTTATTCATCCAAGTGCTCATTCAAAGTCCATATGCAATGTCGCTCCTAACCCCGCTTAATGCTTCATGTGTCGTATTCTGCATCTTCTCAATTTCGTGTCGTCAATCCGTGAATGGAAACATGCCATGGTGAGCATTTGCGCCTTCATGCTGATCTATGCCTCGCTAATATTTCTATTTTAGGCACACAAGGACCTACTAGAAATACCACCAGGAGTATGCGCACTTTGCAAGGAGGGGCGAATCGATTTTTTTATCTTTTTCGACCACATAATCGTGAGTGAACTCGAAATAGGAGAATTCTTAGGAGAACTAAGTTGGCATTGGCATATTTTTTTTCAAAAAATTCCAGGGTGATTATTTTTCAGAAGAGGCACAAAGGAGAGTATGATATTTTGATGAACCGTGCGAACGAGCAACTGTGTGCAGAGAAAGCCCAAGAAGTAAGATCCACCCTAATTTCATGAATATTGAAGTAAGTTTACTCCAATTCTAAGTGAAGCGTATTAGCGGAGCTTCGGGGGCCACGGCAAAAATTAATCAGTCTTTTCAGCTGATCAATAGATTCCTACTTGAACTATATCTTCCACTTGGAGTGAGAAGAGACGGGAACTATACGATAGTCAGTAGTTTTGTCGAATTGATTGCTACTTATTTAGTGAAAAAAATATGAAAACGAAATTACGAAAGCGGATCCAGGACAGTCTATGCATCCTTCTCGACGAAAAGATCGAGTCGGACAAGCCAAGAGCGACGGCGAAAATTCAAGAAAGTGAAGTACTTGCTAAAGAGATAAAAGTGAGTAAGGAACATAACGATACATCACAATTGTCTTCAGGCCGATCCCCCTCAAACCCCACATATGCAAAGTTACTCGAATCTTCTCGGGGACTCCTTTGAGCCGCTATGTCTCCACTACTTTGGGCGCACGCAAATGCTTGCGAAAGCAGAATCTATTGAGGTGCGTAATGAAATATGAGATGTCATGTGCGATTTTTTTAAAGAAATTTCCCTTTCGAACATATAGTTGTTTTCAGAATGACGAAGTGAATGCGCGTCCGACGGTCATTGCGGAAAATCTGCGTCCCGGAAAAGAAAAGCTCCGCAAACGACGCCAGCACATCGTTGAAGACCTCAGCAAGTTGACGATCAAGAGGGCGCACATGCAGACAGCGGCATCAGCAGTCAAAGAGGAGTCGATGTGTGTTCAAGAGTCGGTTTTCAGAACAGGAAAGAAATGACTTTGAACTAACTTTCGGATGGAATTTGACTAGGGACAACAAACTGAAGAATTGGTCTCCTCATTGCTCATGTAATGAAGAGGCGAATTCTTTTGACGAATTCACTGAATGAAGAGACGGATTACTCATCATAACGGTTCTAATCCCCTTGCAATTGATTTTCTTCTAGGCACGAAGACAATGAGATGAAGTTCGTCGATCCAGAATTGGATGAGCATGGACTACTTCAGCTCACACGCCACGAACTTCAGAAGAAATCTCAAGAGGAATTGTTAGCGATAAATACGGAGCTTCTTCAGCTAATCAGGCAGCTCCAGCAGGAGAACAAGCAACTAAAGCAGCTCGTGGAGCAGCAAAGGCCTAAGCAGGAACCTGGAACTCACCACGAGTGAGATTATATTTTCAACGTCGCTATTTCACACCCACCATTTCCGATGATTGAAATAGCACATCCCACATTCCAGAACTGTTTAATGCTCCACCACATTTGCTGTCGCATACCTTGTATTACTACTCATCCTTCCCTACATCTTTGTCAGCAGCGATATATTTATGTTTTAATTACGGCCAAATTTCATGCAACATAGGCGATACCCGTTTTGCGCCCGTAACCACGATGGCCTTTCCGACTGTGAGAGCCTCCTAAGAGGAGATTCTACCGAGATCAATTTAGAGCCCATCCAATCCCATTGATAATTAGTCTTACACTCAAGATTGTAAGCACCTATTAGTTCGTATTATTTCCTTGATCAAAATGCTTTAGATCCGTTACCCCGCTGTCGCGTTTTTATAATTTCTTCATGGGTTTACCGCCCTATTCCTACACTAAAAATCCATTTTTCCAGTCACTCAACGACAATTTTCAATCGTTTCCCTCACTCAAAGTTGTCTGGGCCCATCCCAATCACATCCCTGCACTCCATTGCAACAGTGTTTTTTTTTGTAATTACAGCAACGATCCATCTAGTTTATGCACAATCATAAGTTTCTTCTTCATTTGCCATGCCAACCACATTGATCGCCTCAATTGTCAACCATTGACTAGCCCCTCCTCAACGCTATCTGGATCCTTCCCATGACCCCCTCGCACAACGTTGTTGAAGAATCACCGCATTTGCTCATCGTGATCATCATTTGATTAGTCCATGTTAACCACTTTGATCGCCCAACTTGTCCACACCCTTGATAGCATTGATCAGTCACTCAAAGTTACCTGGGTCCATCCCACCCCATTGGTGATGTGTGCAACGATTACCGACCGCACCATTGCAACCATTGATCGTGGAACCACCTTGAACCTTCAATCGTGCCTCACAATGCTTTTTTTCCTCAATTGTCTCAACCTTTCCGCCAGATTGAATACATAAAGTAGTAGCATATCACGCCTCTCACCTAAGAATCGACTCAAATGCGTTGAACTTTGTCAGCGAGTCAAATTTCGAAGTTGAGATTTCGACTGATTTGGGGTCTACCAGACCCATCTAGACAACCTGTAAACGGAATAGTCTCAAAGATCATTCCCGACCGAACTGCAGCATCGGTCGGGTGCAGCCTGCCATCTTTAACGCCTCTTTTCTATCGTTCAACCCAGTTCCCGAGATAACTTTTCTGAAAGAGCTAGGGCTATTTTTCGATGCTCTATCGACCTACACCGGTCGCTAAGCGATAACTTCACGTTTAACACTGCTAGACGATTGTCAATGCCTGATAAAATTTGCTCCAGTCTATACAGGAGAACGATGCCAAAGGAATATGTTAATCGCCCAGAAGAAATCAGTATCGTGTCCGAAATTATTTTGCGACTTTCTTATCGAAATGAATCACTTTATTGCACCAAGAAAATGATTTCGTCCGAATCATCCGAATCTATTTCCTCTGTTGTTGTCTCCATTTCCTGCTCTTCCCCCAACACCCGCGCCCGGCGCGACTGTTGTAGTCGTGGTCGAGCGACGATTGCAACTGGAGAAGATGATTAGATTTATTTGGTGTATCTGATCGATAAATTGAATAATATCGAGGAATCATAAAGATCCACGACTTTCGTCCCTTTACTCGAAATAACGAGATGAGAAAGAGAGTGTGGCTTCTTGACGAGACGAATGCAATCAAATGGATTGTACTCGAATGTTCTCAATTGTATTCATATGAATCTTGAAAACTCACGCTCTCTTCTCCACCACTTGTCCATCATCAACTATGTCCTGGGCGGAAGTGAAGGCGAGAAGGAAGAAGGTGAGGATGATGAGGAAGTTCATGTTGAGGTGGTCTGTAATGGAATTATCGACACAAATATTTACCGCGAAAGAGCAATGGAAAGGACGAGGGCCTCGGTACTTGTTGATTATCGAAATATTTAACTCGATAAATGCTGAAAAATATTGCTAAATTGAAAAGAAAGAGTACGATGAATCCTTCATAGCCATAAGGAGTAGACGAAGTGGTGAAGGACTGCTGGCTTGATCCCACTGAAGATTCATCCCTGCTTTATAGCAAGTTATCTCTTCATTTCGCCAACACTCTTGCTTGTCAGGGAGACGACACAGCCAGACTCCAGCGACGGGAGTTGGTTTGTCCAGCAGTGGAGTTCGAAATGTGATTCACCCTTGCGATGTTCATCCTTCTTTCTCGATTGGCAGAGAGGAGAGATAGTCTGCGAAATGGAGGCGGAAAAGAAGGAGGTGAGATCAAACTCAGCTGTCGTGTTCATTTGTAGCCATTGCACTGAGCCCACGCGCTGTCTGTAGGATAGGGATGGAATGACAAGAAATGGCGTCTTCATTCCACGTGCTCTCTCACCGGTTTGGGAGACGAGAGAGCAGGCGAAATGTGGAGAGTCATATCTTTCCAAGCCATCCCTACTGCAGGAGAGAAAAGTGGATGTTGTCACATGTTATGAGCTGGGCAATGAAAATCCGAGAGCTGAGAATTCCGCGCATTCCGCTGAGAATTCTACATAGTCGTGACTAAACCCGGTGAGAGAGAAACTAGAGCCACTTCACATTCACGTAACGGTCATATTCTACGCTCAGACGAGGCAGAGGCTATAGAAGTGTGAAACTTGAATGGACATGCAGGACACGACGACCCATTTCTCCTGCACGCATCATATCCAGCGAGGAAGGCTCCAATATGAATGCTTGCTGCCTAAGAATCGAACAATGTCCATAAGAGTGTGGTCAAGAAGAAACCCCGCGTCGTACCACTCATGTTCCATTTCCACCTACCACCCAGGGGTCAAATGCTCAGGTCCTGAAACCCAAAATGGGGTATGCTATTACAAATGTTGATGGCTGTTGCACTTGCTATGGCAAGGTTTCGTGAAAAATCTTCCGATTTTGTAGATCGGTGGTATGCTTTCTCTGACTTTTGTTCAAATTGGCAAAAAAATGTGGCATGCTTAGGTTGTTTCGGGAGCAGTATTTGACCTATGCTACCACCCTAGCCCCGCTCCCCTCAAACGATCATTATTTCTACCACTAGAAATCATGCGAATTTCCTGAACTGTAATTAAAACGGACTAATTAAATAATGAATAATTTAATAAATTTTCTCCGAGAGTGCACCTGTACTCTCCTTCCTCCTTCTTGCTGAAGATCTCGTACAAACTGTCAGTTTGGTTATGAGGCTCGTCTGAGGGCAATTAAATGAATCCATCCCAGCCCCTTTGGCAGGCCGCTTCCCACGGGACTGAGGACTGACTCAACGCTATTTCAGGCAACTGTTTCGATGAGTGAACGGAAGAGCTCGCGTCTCTTCATTTCCCACACTCTCTCGTCGCTAGAGCGGCAGAGATAGTGTGCGAGATGAAGAGACGAAAGCGAGCGCTAGTGAACGGTATCCAGGTGTAGTGAAGCATATTGGGCGCAAGAGAGTACTATCCGACTACCATCAACCACTACGTTCTTGATAAGGACCAGAGTTGGAACGATTTCTGTCGCAAGATGCATTTAATCCAGGACGTATATGAAACCAGAGAACAATAGGTCTTTTTTGTGCTGCACAAAAGTGTACGGTTCGGTCCCAGACTCTGGTGGGCCAGAAAGACATCGCATTAGCCCCCTTTCTGTCAGTCCGATTTCCCCTTCACCGATCTGCAAACCAGCGAAGCAGCTCTTTCTGGGCCTACCAATTGCAATCTCTGATCTTTTAGAGCCGAGAAGATATGATGATAATGCTGACTGATCATTCTCTTGGTCTGATGTATCCTCTTCTTCTCGTATTTCTGCAGTTCATCCGTCCTCCTTCTCGCTCCTATTCGATGCAGGCTCACCATCTTAGCGCTGACGAGTCATTTACTGCACTCACTCTAGCTTCTGAAGTACATATGTAAAGATCTCCCCCTTCTCTGTCGGAGAAGAATGCTGTGACAATCACAGATAAAAAAGTGATTTGCAAAGCTATCCCACGTCAAATTCCCCTTGGCCATAACGGTTGACTACTTCAAAGTGTATGAGCAATGTTATAAGTTGTGTGTTATTTTTTTCTTGATTTGGCAGATAAATAGCCTACCATTGCTTGTCCGCACTTCGTGCACTATCTCACCAGAGAAAACGCATCCATTCCTGCGAGAAAGACTTCACGAAACTTAGTGACGACATTTTCATGGAATTGTTAATGTGGGAGGACGAAATATTGTCCATGACAGGTTTCACTCCTCATTGTTTCAGTAATGATCCGTGAGTGCACCTGTACCCACCTTCCTCCTTGCCAGCAAACATCTCGTACGGCGCTCGGTTTGGTTGCCAAACGCCCGTCAAAGACCGATTAAATAAATCCATCCCCAGCCCCTTTGGCATGCCGCCTCCCGCGGCACTGAGGACTGACTCATCGCCTATTCGAGGCGGCTGTTTCGATTAGGGCTGGCAAATGAAGAAAAATTCTCCTCATTTTGCGCACTCTCCCGCTCCCGCTTAGACAACCGATGAGAGAGAACGCAAATATGAGAGAGCAATCATTTGCCATCCCTAGTTTCGATGAATGAACGGCAGAGCCGAAAGTTAGGGAGTGAAGAATCCGTCTCTGCTTTCCGCGTGCTCTCTCATCGGTCAGAGTGAAGAGAGAGTATGAGAAATGAAGATACGGATTAGTTGGAGTCAAGCACTGTTTGGTTCCCATCAAGCTTAAACTTGTGGAGCAACTACACACTACCGCTCCGTGCATAGGGGAATGAGAGGGAGGGGGGGCATAGGGAATGGGTATGAAACGCGTTCTGTGAAAGAAAGAGATTGCATGATTGTATCTCGTCGAGTCTTATCATCAGCACGTATCATGATACTATCATAGCTCATTGCTCTTTACGAGCAAGATTTCATTTGCTTCCAATTTCAGTTTCGCTCTCACTCTTTCCCAGTACTCTGCAAAAGTCTGCAAAAAAAGATCGATTGAGAAGAAGAGGAGAAGAAGGGGAGAAGAAGGGACTAGTTGGGGGCTTGGGATGGTTCGATGGGCCAAGATTTCATGACATCCCCATAGCAATACCCATTATGCATCATCTATCCGAGGGAAAGGGAGGGGGAAGAAGACTCATCCAAGTGGATTTCATTCTTCCTTCTTTCCCCTTTCCAGCTATGGCATACTTCGTATGGCTCCTGGGAATCGTTTCCCTACATCTGGTAAGACTTTCAGATGCGAAAATGCCAGGGTAATAGTATTCTTCAGGCGAATTCTCACCCTTGTTATACCGAAACCGTGTCAACCATTGCCTATTACCGCCGCTATGGGCCATTCACGGTACCGAACAGAGAGTTGTGTGGCCTCGCCTGTTCCTGTGCAAGCGGAGTCCAGCACCCGTTAGCTAATCCTGTTCCAACTTCTGATTTCTCTCTCCTTTCCAGCAAGGATGACTGTGCGGTTTTTAACCCGCCTGTCCCCCCTAAGGAGTGCCACGCCTACTCGTACGATTTCGATAGTCGCCAGTGTGCTCTTCTTGGAGGAGCGAGACCGAATATGTGCGCAAAACCCGTGGTCAGTAATTTCATTATCAAAAGCAATTAACTTCTTTTTTTTCAGACGGTATACGAAATGGGCTTTTGTCTGGAGAGTAAGTTGCTTCACAACGCGTCTTTAGCTGAATTAAATTTCATCTTTTAACCCCGTTTCAGATTCGAAATACTTGACGAGACTTGCGATAGTGAAGGATATCAATGTCCGGCTGCTTCCGGAAATGAATGTCAATTTCAGGTCTCACTACTGCAGAGACCACGTCGAACCCAGTGCAATCCACTTCTCCAATCACCAACACTCCATCATCCACCGTAACTAGCACTGGTCAGTTAATTGCTCAACTCCGCAGTCCACATCTCTATCAACTCCAGAGATGGCAACTCCCGTACCTGTCTCTCCCGTTTGCGAGGCGGGAGAATGCCATTGCCCTGAAGATATGGATTTGATTGCCTATCGAGCAGACAATTCATATACAGGACTCAGCACTATTCAAAACTCTGGAGGGATACTGTAAGAGTCATCTATCATGAAATAAATTAATTGGTTTATTATAGATTTATGGTTGGAAATGATATCAAGAGAACAGCAATGATTGGTACAAACTCAGATCAGATGGAGTGCCATAATTCGATTAGACAATTCCAGGTATGAGTTTATTTTTATCCACTCAATATTTCAAATTTTAGAATTGTCCTGTGCCCGCTCTGGTGAATGCTCATTTCGAAAGCAATATTATCAAATGCAATCCTGGACGGTCCTTCTCTCAAGGTACAAAATAGATAAAGTCAAAAATAGTAAACAAAATTCCAGCCGTAACCACCAAAAATACTGGATGTCTCGATCCCAATGTCGTCACTTGTACGAGTCAGGGATTCATGTGTAATCATGAAGTCGTTGATCTCAAATCAATCACTTGTGGATAGATCGTCATAATATTCTTACCCACATTCATTCACAAGAATTCTCAGCACTCATATATTACCAACACAAATCCCCATTACAATTAAAATATATCGTACTATAAGCTGTGATCATTCGTAATAAACATGCATTGTTAAGGAAACTGGTCATGCATTCTAATACATACATTTATCCTGGCATCAAGGCAATTGGCCTGCAGGAGGAAACATCATGGGGAGGGGATTGGGATCTTCGTACTCAGTAACAATTGGTCAGGGGATGGTATCTTCTTAGCTTTTTGTTGTCGATGACCCGTCGCGCTTAGTCGATGGCGTGATTGAAGAAGTAGACCATCCAGCCGTCGAAGTTCTGACTTGCGTGGTTAAGAGTAAACTCACGAAGTAGTCTTCTTGAATGGGGCTTTTCTTGACCGTAGATCACTTGAGACGATTAGAATCCGTCCTGGGTCCTCCTCTTGATGATCCAAGTGGGCGATACTCGTCGGGTTGCCCAAGCTGACGGTCGAGGATTCTCCAAACTGGAGATGGAATTGAGCGGGGGTGAGTGCCGACTGCCCTTCGCGAGCGCAAGAATGGAGAATAATGGAAACGCAAGAATGGAGATTAAAGAGAAGAGTGTCAATCATTATGTTCTCAATTCCAATTGAACAAAAATATGCGTAATGAGAGATGAACTGACAGTAGTGGGAACCATAAGGAGAGGAGGGAAGGGTTGTATCAACTCGAAAAAGCACAGTCTTTCTTAACCAATATCATTCTCCATTCTCCATTCTCCATTCTTGCGGTCGACTCTCACCCCGCTCTTTTCCATCTCCAGTTTGGAGAATCCTCGTCCGTCAGCTTGGGCAACCGGACGAGTATCGCCCATCTTGATCATCAAAAGGAGGACCCAGGACGGATTCTCATCGGCTCAAGTGATCTATGGTCAAGAAAGGCTCCACTCAAGAAGGCTGCTTCGTGAGTTTACTCTTAACCACGCAAGTCAGAACTTCGGCGGCTGGATGATACACTTCGTGGCTCAAGATCTATCGACTCAACGCAACAGACAATCGACAACAAAAAGCTAAGAAGAAACCATCCCTTGACCCATTTTCACTGAGTAAGAAGATCCCAATCCCCTCCATTATGATGTTTTCCCCTGCAGGCAATATGCCTTGAATCAGGATAAATGTATGTATGTATGTATCACTCGACCGGTAGGAGATGGCAGCAAACTGGACTTCTACTGTGCTAAACCATCATCAAAACATAAGATAATTTTTCTCAGATTGCTAATTCTTTTTCGTTATTTTTTCACTTTTTTCTCTCTCACCCCAGAATAAAACACCATGCAAGAGAAATAGACGGAGAAATAGGGAGAGGAATCTGTGGCGGAGCCGTTTAGTGCGGTGTTCGAGAGCTCACTTCTGAGCGACAAATCCAGAACATTTACAAGACAGAACTGAGCTACTCTTATGAGTCTTGCACTATGCATTGTATTTCGCTTCCCTCGGCGAATAATTTCCAGTAATACTTCATTCAAGTGTTGGGGGGATGGGGGGAAAAAGCTCATTTGCGTGGCGTCAGATGGGGGGAAAAAGCTCATTTGCGTGGCGGAGACATTTCCCACTCTCCCTCGCCCTCTCACTGTTGCGACTCTCGAGACGCCGTGTCGGTCGGTGGGGAATGGCTTGAATTACCCATAATTACTCTCAAAAATCTCTCATACGGATGGTGAAACATATTGCGAAACCTATTTCCACCGACTGACAAATGAAACAGACCAAGGAATGATTTCTATACTGAGTGAAACATAGTTGAACTCAGTTGTATTTTACCCAATACAACTGATTTCAGTTCTCTACGGTTACTAACTCACCATAGAGCTGAGATATCGAGTTCAATTTTAGTTAAGGATGCTCAAACTGCCCGAAAATGATGAAAATCGGCTGTTTTCAGCACTCTACGGATATTAACTCATTTTCGAGTTGAGATATCGAGCTCAAATTTTTAGAGAACGTGTACAAACCCTTTCCTGAGGATCCGGCAGAAGCCGAATTTCGAAATTCCATATCAGTCGTTAGCTACAGTAGTTAAAGTTGCTCAAACTGCGCGAAAACAGTGAAAAGCTGCTGTTTTCAGCACGCCACGGATATTAACTCATTTGAGAGCTGAGATATCGAGCTCAAATTTTTAGAGGACGTGTACAAACCCTTTCCTGAGGATCCGGCAGAAGCCAAATTTCGAAATTTCATCTCAGTCGTTAGTTACAGTAGTTATTGCACGAAAACCCCCTTAAAAACTCTCATTTCTCGCCGCTCGTCCCTCTCGCTCGGCGCGAAATGACTCGGCAGAGCGCCGCCACGCAAATGGGCTTTTTCCCCCGTCTGACTTGCTGTGATTGTCGGATTGTAAATTATTACTTTGTCAAGGTGGGAAAATTATACTTGTTTATCTAGAAAAAAAAGGATTTATGAGGTTATCTCCTTGCAGATAAGCCCGTTTGCATAAGAGTCGAGAAGCATCTCCGGAATATGGCGCAGTTTCGGTTGCGGTTCAGGCTATCAGGCAAATTAGGTAAAACAACGGATCATTTTTGTTAATTCTTTACATCGAAATAATTAAATTTCAATTTCAAGACGGAATAATCTGATATCGCTCACATTCATAAGAGCACTTTAAAGAAGGAGAGGCACGACGGCTGGCTCAATTATCATAAGCGAGCGGCGCGCACCAATTTGCATGCGCCGTCTCTTCTATACCCTTCCCTCTCTCACTCGTTGCCCCTCAGAGTCATTTTGACAAACAGCCAATCGTTCATATCTCCCTTTAAGAGAAAATTCAAAACATGGGAGTTTCGAAAGTGTGATCGGGTGACAGCGACCCAGCATCTGGCATCTAGAACTCTGTTAGCCAAATGGTCGTGCCACCCCTTCTTTAAAGAAGGAGAGGCACGAATCGCGCCGATATGCAAAGTGAGGCGGAGCGCTCTCCTCATTTTGCATGCTCTCTAGCTCGTTGCCTGCGCTTAGGGTGACTTGGCAATCAGCCAATCGGGTATATCTCGGTTTAGAACAAAATTGAAAACATGGGAGTTTCGAAAGCGTTATGGGGTGCTCATGCCACACCGTCTGACATCGAGAACTCAGTTAGCCAGATATTTGTGCCACTCCTTCTTTAACGAGTCTGTGCGCATCTCAGGTTTCATTTATTTTATTTATTTTTTGGCAGAGTTCGTTCGACTCTTACACAAATGGGCACATATGCTTAAGTCTGAATTGAATTGATTGAACAGTTCTCTTAAAATGGTAGAAGTGATAGGATCTTAATTAAGATCTGCACAGGCTACTTTAGTCATGTCTAGCGGATAAGGATCGCTGAAGTCAGCTGGTGTGATTTCCCATATCTTTGCGGCTACGTTACACTTAATCGAGGCTGCTTCTGTGAGGATCTGAAAAAAAGAAGCTATCGATCAGAGTTGACGGGAAACGCGTTTTTATTCAAAACGCTTTTCCCGTCAACTCTTAACCCTTCGCCGTAAGACATTCGTTTACTTCTCTTTCCTAGAGGCACTAGTAGCACATACTAAAAAAATGAGAATTAGATATAGATATCGAAATTATAGGATACTGTGCTATAGATAAAAAACGTTCCGTACTACGCACTAATCAGAAACAACTTATAGTCTAAATGTAAGTAATAATTAAGGAAAACCAGAACTAATCACCCAGAACTAAGCATCAACTCGGATTTTTAAAAAAACAACGAAAAGCGACCCATTTCTGAATCTACTCGTGTACGGGACCTCTCACTCGTGTGCAATAGTTGATACCCTCCTCTCACTCTCGCTTTGCCATCTCTTGTCAGAACTCTACTATCACAAATGAATCACTCACCGTTCCGTCATAAACAAGCAATGTGAAGTATTTTAGGTACCTGTGAAGTATTTTATTTATTTACACAATCTACAAGATAACACGAAAGAAAAGGACAGTGAACAAACTGAGAGATCCTTATCTCCTCTCTTATATCGACTAAGAGAGACTTTGCCCCCTTCGAGGTGCCACATCCCTTCCCTCCTCCCCTTATTACCGCAAGCACCGTCCCTTACCCGGATCACGTCTCTTATTCCTTTTAATCGAAATCGAGAAGAAAGAAGTTATAAACATTCACAGCTCATAGTAAATAACTTTTTTTTGCTTATTTTGCTTATTTAACTACAATTGTCGTTGTGTAGTTTTTCTCGTTCCTGTTATTCTTGCGTATCTCTTTGTCTTCCACTTTCATGGCTGATCTGCCTTCCATCTCTGCCGAATCCCATTATTGACCACAATGCAGCGTGATGAATTCTCCTTGGAGCTAATTGTGACAAGCACTATCTCAAACCAATATCGGAAATAGTCTCTATCCTCGCTCGAGAAAGCTTTCGAGAATGGCAGCCTTTCGACCGAAGAAACGACAAAAGTAAAGAACACTTCTTCGGGTGAGCTCATTGCATCGAATTTGAGAAAAAGTTTAAAGGGTGTTATATGATGGTATTTTAAAGATGATAATATTTGCAGCCGCTGTTCCCTCTCCCGATCGTCTTTTATGGAAATTACACCAAGACGGGCGCTTGCGAGGGAGGCAAGGTTCATTCTGGTTAGTTATTCTCGTAAAAATCCGTTCAAAAAGATTAATTGCAGTCAGAACTGCGACTTCGATAAAGTGTACTGATGGATCGCCGTTGGAGGCTTCGACCTGTCACGAGGGATATCGTTGTGGAGAAAAGCCTTTTGCTGTGGCGAAAGTCTACTGCTATAATGAGTAATAAGAATCCTCTACGTCACAATTCAACCCATTATTAAACAACCAATCCCTCACAATTAATATTTGACGATTATTTTGTAGTCAAGAATTTCAACCATGGCCTCTCTTCTTGTATAATTAAGATTTCATAACATGCCCAAGATAAAGAACCATTCTTAGTTTGATATTTGATTGTAATGGGGTGGGGGGCTCGCTGTCCGATTATTTATTCAGTATTCGCTTAAAATTTTTGCTCTCGCCGGTCAGAGAAGCTAGAGATCACGTGAAAGGAAGAGAGTCCGACCACTCGGTCCACTTCAATTCCTCTGAACTTATAATCACTGCATTACATTAATTATACTCGGTCCTTCATTTAGGATGGAAAGGAAAATTCGAAAAGGCAATTCCGATCGACAATCACTGCCGAATTGGCCGGTTGCTTCAATGCGCTTAGGTGATTTCTTGCTGCCGTTTTCCACAATTTCGCCCATCTCTTTATCACTTTTCCCATTATTCCCTCTCCGTTCGATAGTTGTCTCACTGATTGTCTCAGCTTGATTTGGCCGCCAAAACCAGGCTGCAGCCTCTTTTCGCTTCTCATTTTCGCCCTTCTCTTCCTTCCATTGTCCCTAGTTCCTTTCCGTGATCGCAGCTCGGCCACTTTCGCTTTCTCGAGCACGGAAAGGGGCAATTTCCGTCTATGCTTTGAGATGGAGAGAGGTGCTTGCCACAATGAGCGCCCGGGATAATCCACTACATAGCGCCGTGGTCAATAATGGGATCCTGGACACTTTCAAGCCGGCCCGAGAAGTGAAAAAACGCGCGCATAGTGAAATTTCTCTTTTCTGCCAAGCCACCTCACCCGACAGAGGTGGGCGGCCAGTGACGGATATAGATCAGTTGAGATTAAGGGGATTGATGGAAAGAGGTGCGGAAACTACTCTTCTTAAAAAAGAACATAACATCGCGTCAAACATTTTTCACCTAAATTCGTTGTGTCGCGGTCCAGCTCGGTGCACAAAAGGGTGATCCTTTATTCATGGAAAAGAATCGCACATCGCCTGTCTATCGATGTCATTGAATTGCGATGTACCGCCAACGAAATTCCCGAACCACAAATTCTGCCCAGTGAAAACAAAATATAAATCGAAACACTTCATAAAAACAAATCGAATTATTAATTCAAACGTTGAATTACTGTGATATAAATTGTTTGGCGGGGGGGGGGGGCAGGGCACAACTGTAATCGAGAAAATAGCCTCTCATTCGAAAAATTTATATAACCTTGAAGAAACTGTTGAAATTTTAGCTCGAATTCCGTTACGCCATTTGAGTTGCGCTCTATCCCCAGCTAAATACCAATCGCAATTAAACCAATTATTGAGCCAAATATTGATATTCATCCAGGAACAGGTGGCTTGCACATAACTTGCACTACAGTTACTGAAGCAACTATCAATCCGTCGTCTTCATGTCGGATCACCCACTTTCCACTCTCGCATGCGATGGATGATGCGAAGCCCTGAATGGTACTGCGTTCTCAGGTCCATATTGAGAATTTTCAACGATTTCGAACTCTTTCTTCGATCGTTTGCTGCAACTTCCCGCTTAATTCAAACACTATTTACTTCAAAATGTGAATTGTTGCTGAAACATTTTCAAAGCAAAAGAACGAGTGCTCGAAACGCATACCTGAGCGGGATCGTCGGTTCCGTCGTCATATGAATAAAATATACGGCCTGATGCGCACATGGCTTTCACATTGTTTGGTGTCGCTGGCGTACATCCCGTTGTAGGTAAACCCACTAAATCGCAATCTTCAGTATCCGCAGGTTGGAAGTCCCCGCAGACGGGTATGCCAGGCGTCCTCGGTTCTGAAGTTGTAGATTTCGAATTGAAATATCTGCGGGTATACTTAGGGACAAGAGACGACTTTGCCGCCCCCTCCCTAAACACTCACACAAGAGTTGCAAAGAAGCGAGACGGATAAGGCATAGTTTCTTCTTTAATTTAAACGAAATAGGACACGAGAAAGAGTTCAAGGCAAATATATCCATCGGTCTCCCCATGAACGCGCAATGCAAATTGAGCAATCCTCATTGTCCAATGAGAGTTTATCTAGGATTATTCACACTGAGTGCACTCGCCTCTACTCCCAGATTGCCTTGATCGAATGCGTTGCGTCACCCCTACTCACAATCACCGATACTACTTGCGACGATGGCAAAATGATTAGGATAAATATATGCTACTTACTCATGCGAAGACATGACCATCCCACCGCACTAGCGAAAAGTACCAATTGTATCTGCCGGAGCATACCTGTAACGTAACAAAGAGATAAATACGGTGATTAGAATGCAGCGAGTAGCAATAACACTGCATGGTCATACGTTGTTAAATCTTTTGACAAATATTTGTGTTGAAATCACGAAGCACGCAAAATCATAGAATCATAGCTCTTTGGATCATAGCTCGCAAATGATCCAAAAAAAATGGTTATAAATGGTGCAAGTAGAGTACTAAAGCATGAATTAAAGCTGCGTAGCGCAAGAAGTGGGAGGAGAGACGGATCAAGTGGATGGGAATTCACTTTTCCTTTCGTTCCTTGTGTAGAGAGATCGAATGATTATCATCAAATAAATTGCTGTGGAAACTACTGTGAAGCGACATTCACACGTGACAATGCAAAGATCATAAATATAAAGGAAAAGAGGGCCGATCATGCTCCTACGCTGCGAAATTTGGATTATCTGACCTATCCGATGCGTATGCTTCTGCGCACATCGAAAACGACCATTCTTCTGCGGCGGTCAATATCGCGTTTGAGGGTTAAAAGGGGCTTCTATGCCTGACCAGTTATCATAAGCGAGCGGCTAGCGCCGATTTGCATGTGCTGTTCTCTCCCTCGCATGGTGACCGCACGATCAGGGGTACTAGGAACGCAGCCAAGTCTCATCCGTCTCAGTCTCATCTATCATATCTCTGTTCAAGCGAAAATAGAAAATACTGAATACATTATTGGAAAGCGTTGCTTCTCCTCTTTCCAATCAAATGGACAAACAAATAATGCGTCTTTATCTTGAATATGTTTTGTAATCTTAATAATACAAGAGGAATGATCGTGGTTGTAATTCGCGTCTAGATAATAGTCATCATGTATTAATTGTATGGGAGGGGCTGGTTAATAATGAGTTGAGTTGTATGTGCGAGGGTGTTCTAATCAGTCATTATAGCAGTAGACTTTCGCCACAGCAAAAGACTTTGCGCCACACCGATATCCCTCATTACAGGTCGATGCCTCCAACGGCGATCCATCAGTACACTTCTTCATCATCGCTGTTCTGACTGAAATTTACCTTTTGAACAGATTTTGCCGAGGACAACAAACCATATTGAACCCGTCCTCCATCACAAGCGCCCGTCTTAGTGTATCTTCCGTAAAAGACGATCGGGAGAGGACACAGGGGCTGCAAATATTATCTTCTTTTAAATACCAGCTTATACATCTTACATTTCTCTCTCTGATGGATGGCTCACAGACCATAGACATCTTTCCGGGTCCCAGTTTGAATGTGTTATCGGTTTCCTCTCCTCTTAACCACCTGCAAAGATAAGTTTGCTCAGGTTTGGTACCTTGGCTGAATGTGCATGCTCATCATTCCCCTTTGGTTCACTCACCAATCTCCATCCTTTCTGAATACTCCAACAGAAGTGAACGATAATCCTGCGAACAATGTATGGAGTTCATTGCCTTGAGCACAATAACAGAGCGTTCCATTGCACTTGACAGTAGGGGAGACATCGGCATCCTCGACCCATGCTGGAGAAATGTTGATGAGAGAGTACAATATTATTCGATAAATTAGAAAGTGACGAAGGCAACTCGAAGGGAAGAAATCGTACCTGGCATTGGAGGAGTACTCTCGACTGTTGCCGCCGTCGTCGATTCGGTAGTGGTCTCAGTCTCAGGAGTGGTTGTCTCAGTAGATGGATCTGCAATTGGAATTTGAAGAAGAAACTCAAAGGAAGGGAATTATACCGGGTGCAGCTGGCGTGATCTCAGTCGTTTCTGGCATCGGTGATGTGGTTGTCTCAGTCTCAGGAGTGGTTGTCTCAGTAGATGGATCTGCAATTGGAATGTGAGAAGAAACTCAAAGGAAGGTAATTATACCGGGTGCAGCTGGCGTGATCTCAGTCGTTTCTGGCATCGGTGATGTGGTTGTCTCAGTCTCAGGAGTGGTTGTCTCAGTAGATGGATCTGCAATTGGAATTTGAAGAAGAAACTCAAAGGAAGGGAATTATACCGGGTGCAGCTGGCGTGATCTCAGTCGTTTCTGGCATCGGTGATGTGGTTGTCTCAGTCTCAGGAGTGGTTGTCTCAGTAGATGGATCTGCAATTGGAATGTGAGAAGAAACTCAAAGGAAGGTAATTATACCGGGTGCAGCTGGCGTGATCTCAGTCGTTTCTGGCATCGGTGATGTGGTTGTCTCAGTCTCAGGAGTGGTTGTCTCTGTAGATGGATCTGCAATTGGAATGTGAGAAGAAACTCAAAGGAAGGGAATTATACCGGGTGCAGCTGGCGTGATCTCAGTCGTTTCTGGCATCGGTGATGTGGTTGTCTCAGTCTCAGGAGTGGTTGTCTCTGTAGATGGATCTGCAATTGGAATGTGAGAAGAAACTCAAAGGAAGGTAATTATACCGGGTGCAGCTGGCGTGATCTCAGTCGTTTCTGGCATCGGTGATGTGGTTGTCTCAGTCTCAGGAGTGGTTGTCTCAGTAGATGGATCTGCAATTGGAATGTGAGAAGAAACTCAAAGGAAGGTAATTATACCGGGTGCAGCTGGCGTGATCTCAGTCGTTTCTGGCATCGGTGATGTGGTTGTCTCAGTCTCAGGAGTGGTTGTCTCTGTAGATGGATCTGCAATTGGAATGTGAGAAGAAACTCAAAGGAAGGGAATTATACCGGGTGCAGCTGGCGTGATCTCAGTCGTTTCTGGCATCGGTGATGTGGTTGTCTCAGTCTCAGGAGTGGTTGTCTCAGTAGATGGATCTGCAATTGGAATGTGAGAAGAAACTCAAAGGAAGGTAATTATACCGGGTGCAGCTGGCGTGATCTCAGTCGTTTCTGGCATCGGTGATGTGGTTGTCTCAGTCTCAGGAGTGGTTGTCTCAGTAGATGGATCTGCAATTGGAATGTGAGAAGAAACTCAAAGGAAGGTAATTATACCGGGTGCAGCTGGCGTGATCTCAGTCGTTTCTGGCATCGGTGATGTGGTTGTCTCAGTCTCAGGAGTGGTTGTCTCTGTAGATGGATCTGCAATTGGAATGTGAGAAGAAACTCAAAGGAAGGGAATTATACCGGGTGCAGCTGGCGTGATCTCAGTCGTTTCTGGCATCGGTGATGTGGTTGTCTCAGTCTCAGGAGTGGTTGTCTCTGTAGATGGATCTGCAATTGGAATGTGAGAAGAAACTCAAAGGAAGGTAATTATACCGGGTGCAGCTGGCGTGCTCTCAGTGGTTTCTGGCATCGGTGATGTGGTTGTCTCAGTCTCAGGAGTGGTTGTCTCTGTAGATGGATCTGCAATTGGAATGTGAGAAGAAACTCAAAGGAAGGTAATTATACCGGGTGCTGCTGGCGTGATCTCAGTCGTTTCTGGCATCGGTGATGTGGTTGTCTCAGTCTCAGGAGTGGTTGTCTCTGTAGATGGATCTGCAATTGGAATGTGAGAAGAAACTCAAAGGAAGGTAATTATACCGGGTGCAGCTGGCGTGATCTCAGTCGTTTCTGGCATCGGTGATGTGGTTGTCTCAGTCTCAGGAGTGGTTGTCTCTGTAGATGGATCTGCAATTGGAATGTGAGAAGAAACTCAAAGGAAGGTAATTATACCGGGTGCAGCTGGCGTGATCTCAGTCGTTTCTGGCATCGGTGATGTGGTTGTCTCAGTCTCAGGAGTGGTTGTCTCTGTAGATGGATCTGCAATTGGAATGTGAGAAGAAACTCAAAGGAAGGTAATTATACCGGGTGCAGCTGGCGTGCTCTCAGTCGTTTCTGGCATCGGTGATGTGGTTGTCTCAGTCTCAGGAGTGGTTGTCTCTGTAGATGGATCTGCAATTGGAATGTGAGAAGAAACTCAAAGGAAGGGAATTATACCGGGTGCAGCTGGCGTGATCTCAGTCGTTTCTGGCATCGGTGATGTGGTTGTCTCAGTCTCAGGAGTGGTTGTCTCTGTAGATGGATCTGCAATTGGAATGTGAGAAGAAACTCAAAGGAAGGTAATTATACCGGGTGCAGCTGGCGTGCTCTCAGTGGTTTCTGGCATCGGTGATGTGGTTGTCTCAGTCTCAGGAGTGGTTGTCTCTGTAGATGGATCTGCAATTGGAATGTGATCTGAAACTAACCGGAAGGAAATCTTTCGGGCGAGATTTTTCAGATGAGAGCCTATTGGATGAGAACAGATTTGTATTGTTTTCTTTCGCTTATTGGGTTGGGAACCTAGTCACAAAATGATACGCCCTTCAAAAACTACTTTGGTTTTCATGCAGTAGGTTCCCATCGGAATGTTCTCTGCCTACCTAGTACCCGGTTCACTAACCCGATCCTGCTCTGCTTGCAGCCGTCGACGTTGGCAATCTTGAGTAGCGCACGCCTTCCGGCATCTCATCGGGTCCAATTGTACTCGTCACTGCAAGTGTGACGTCACTTCCACTTTCCAGGACGAAGCAAAGAAACGAATTTCGAAGTCCTTACCTGTAGACGGCGAATTCTCCGTAGTAGCAGACTTCTCGATGGCATTCGTTGTGGGCTCGACCTCCTCCTTCTTCTTCTTCGAACCCGAATCGATTATCCGCTGCTTCTCCTCTTCCGTCAGCTCTCTTCCCATCTTATTTCCATTCTCAGCAACCGCAACAGTTTCTGCAATGATATCAATTGACCGGGGGCGGACGTCGATGACAAATCAACAGTATAGTCGCCTCATTTCGCACACTCTCTCGCAGCACTAGCACGGGGCGTGAGCGTGTGTGCAATGAGGAGACGGAGGCACATATGTCGAGATCTACGCACCGCTCATCGGATCGGGCGTGGTGGTCTGCAGTCCGCTGTACACCTCGGTCGCCGCGCCATCCGCCATCTCCCTCTCTGCAATGCAACTGTTCTTCGGCGAACTCTGCATCGCGAGAACTCGGCCTTTGTGACTAGAGCTCGACACACGATGCCGCCGCCTCTTCACACTCACTTTCTCGTCGACCGAGCGGGCGAGAGAGTGTGCCATATGAAGAAATGGCAGCATCATTCTCATCTTTCTCTACGGCTATCCTGCGATCTTACCTGCCGCTGCCCGGTCCCATATCTCCGCTCCGCGGTCGTTCACCACCTTGTAGCACTCCGGCAGCACGTATTTCCCTGAAGTACAACGATATCGGTCTTATATATATTTACTATACAATTAGACCAGCGCCCACTGTCCACAGTGGAAACTGGTGGCTTGATCATGCTAGTTTTCTGTGCTCTAACTACAACGGAAAACATAGCAATGAAACTGACCAATTCTAGCCAGCACGAGGATCGGATTGTGTGGACCGGGGATGCGGAAGATCAGTTGTTTGTCCGACGTGAACTGTAATGGAAACATCTTACACTTATACTTATACTTAAGTATAAGTATATACTTAAGTATAAGTATAAGAGTAAGTGAAATAAGGAAACAGCGGCTCAACTTTCTCGGTAGGTGTCCTGCGATCTTACCTGCCGCTGCCCGGTTAAGTATAAGTATAAGTATCTTCATTAGATCTCGAGGGTTATGGGTATGGTGTCTGGGATACCGTACCCACAAAGGAAAAAATATTGAGTGTATTTAATTTCACTATGAGCCGACGTTTCTGCATTTCGCATACGTCGCTGAGGCGAGACAAGATGGTGTGCGACATGAAGAGACGGTGGCTTATATTTCAAGCTCTTATCCTCATCCCCCCTACAAGAATACTGCTCACGTTGTACGATGATGCTGTCTCGCATGAGTTCGTGTACTTGTTGTATCTGCAATAAGGAAGATTTCTGGCAGGTTGTCAGACTTATCGTGCGTTTCAAATGCTCAGCAAACTCAATGTGCTGGTTAGCGTATTGATTGTCTGGGAGAGAGAGGAAGGGAAGAGGTAGGGGAGGAGAGCAGGTAGATCACTAGCCTCCTCCCGGCCTCTTCCTCCCTCCTCCCTCCACTCAGTTCGTCAAAGGTCAGCTACGCGTGGAATGGAAAATAATCTCACGATAGAATGAGATACCTGAGAGCAGCCGCGTTGAAGATATCCGCTCTGTGCGCGCACGCCGGGAGTGACAGGTCCTCAAAGGGAAGAAGAGTAGGAGTATGGAGAAGAGAAGGATGAAGAAGCAGGAAGAATTTCCGGCTCTCTGGTCTCTCCTACCCATTGCGAACTAGAGCAAGCGAAATAATACCGTCGTCTCTTCATTTAATTTTTCTTTAAATTTTTTAAAATTTTCTGCCAAGTGATTTTACAGTCGTAGGACAACGATAGGACGCACTGCTAAAGGCCAGCTGTTGGACGGACTACAATACCCCCCGCTGTCCAATGCTTTCTATGGTAGGTTACACCCAAACTACCGTATGAACGCCGTACAAAAGGAGCCGCCCGCCAGGCAAGCCTAGCGTGCGCTGGAGGGACGATTTGTGCCGAGCCATTGGCAACTGGTGGAATACATCCTGTGAAGATTTGCGCCCCATGCTCATCTAGTAATCACTGTCAGACATGATAAATTGATTGATTGATTGATAGATTGATTACCTCGAAGTGGTTCGCTTCGCCGAGCTCGATGTTGGCCACGTGGCGCAGTTCGTAACTCTGGTCCTGAGGAAGAGGAGTAAGATTTGAGGGAGAGAAGAAGAAGAGTAGGATGAAGAAGCAGGAAGAATTCCCGGCGCTCTGGTCTCTCCTGCCCATTGCGAACTAGAGCAAGAGAAATAATACCGTCGTCTCTTCATTTCAAATTTTCTCTCGCTCTCTCTCGATGACCAAGCGGTCGAGACAGCATGCAAAATGAAGAGGTTGCAGTATCATTACTGTGGACCCATAACCACGCCCACTGGGTCACGCGCCCATTGAGGCAATGATTTCCTACTGTGTCGCGCAAACTCCGCTCACTCTTACATTAATGGTTTCCTAATGGTAGTTAGTTACAAGAGCGTAGACTTTGAAAAGTAACAGTTTATTAACAATGTAACTAGTTACGAAAGTTTTTCGTAACTAGTTACGAAAGAAGTAACTAGTTATGAAAACTGTCCTAGTCAGTAACTTCTGAAACGTATTTCGAAAAACCACTAATTATACTATTCGAATCCTTTGTCATCATAGAAATTGAAATATGTTTCAGAATTATCTAAAACTGCTTCGATTTTCGTAACTAGTTACTTCTTTCGTAACTATTTACGAAACCGCTTTATTAACAAAAAATGACGCGGAATAAATAACTAGTTACGTTATCTTTCAAAGTCTACAAGAGCGGCGCCCACTGGGAGAGGAATCACGGGGATGCAAGGATAAGCACTAGAGTTCCCTTATTGGAAACGATTCCGGAATTCCAATAGTGAGAACAAAGGATTCCCTCTCTCTCATTCCTTTCCAATAAGAGACCTATCCCGGTGGAGCGATTTCCAATAGCTTATTGGAATTCCAATAAGAAATACCGTATCATTCGGAGAGAAGAAACAATGGGCGAGCGGTTCAAAATATTAATGGAATTCCATTAGCTTATTGGAATTCCAATAACAAGTCATTTCCAATAAGCAACCACCCTCATTATCGCGCGCTATTGGAAATGGGAGGGAGAGAATGATCATTTCCAATAACAAAAATTTTCCAATAAGGGAACTCTAATCACGGCTGATGCAAGGATAAGCACTCACAAGATAGGGGACGGGCACGGGCTGAATGATCGGCTCCGGCGGTCCCGAGTAGCACTCCACGTGCAGCTTGGCGAGCTCGTTCTCGGCCGATGGAGGCCCTCCGCCGCCTCCCCATTCCTCTGCACCGATGAAGACCGCAGCTCCGATGAGGAGCAACAACGTCCAGATCATAGTTCCCATTCTAAATGAAGACAATAGAATGCGAAATTGTAGCCGTAATCGTTAAAGCGATCAAGACGAATGATAACTAGATACATTAACAACGCATGTAATATTGAAGGCAGCGTTCAAGGTGGAGGGGAGGTAGGAGGAGGACATAGGTTTTATGAAAGACTGACTGGAAAAGGAGGTGGAGTGGAGGACTGAAAAGGGGGCGGAGTCAAAGCATAGGTGGGTGGAGCCGGAGGAGTAAGGATTGGGGCATGGTCTCTTCAATTCGCACACTGTCTCCCAAGTCAGAGATTTGAGAGCCTGACACGAAAGGAGGAGCGATTGCCGATTGAGAGGGGGATGGAGGTAGAACGATCTGTTGATCAGAAAAGAAGTAGAGTGAGAGAGAGAGAAACATCAAGCCAGCAAAGTGGAAACTACTATCCAATTGTCATAACCTCTTCTTGGTTCATTGCCATAATCTCTTCTTGGTTCTGGAAGGTCGGAGTTGGAGCAGATCTTAAAAATTTTGTTCATATTACAGCGAAATCAAACCATTTCATCTTATCATTCTGGCCTTCTATTTTAAATTATTTTCTCTCGGCTTAGAAAAAATATTCTCTATCTATCTTTCCGTATCCCTTCCTTTCACAACTGATCTGATATCGTCCCCCTTCCCTTCCTACCGTAACTCCTTCAGGCCCGATAAATCCACGCGGCTAGCATTTCGATTATCCACGTGACAAGCATACCTCTCGATCCAAAACAAAAGAAGGAATTACAATAGCTCTGGAATGCGAAAATGGCCCTGCGAAAGGCCACACGGGCAAAAATGTGATGTGAAAATGGGTGTTGGAGATGGGGAAATATGCACCAGAACAAGATCAATAAATTTCGGTCAAGGCGTTAAGAGAAAGGATGATAACTCGAGTTTGTCTCTGATCATTCAACACGAGAGAGTACAATTGCAAACGAGTGGGTACTGTGCTTTCGGGACTCCTTTTATTCAAAATGCCGAATCGTTATTGATTATCCTGACCAACAGCCTTGCCAATATTTATTGATGTCGTTCTATCGCAGATTTCCGCATCTCCATCTCCCATTTTCACATCATACTTTACCCCGTGTGACCTTTCGATAGACTATTTTCACATTCCAGAGCAATTATATTTGCGCGTTTTGTTTTCGGATAGAGAGGCGTACTTGTCCCGGGAGTAATCCATATTCTTGTTCCATGTTCAATAATGAGGTCCTGAAGGAGTGGGCGTGGAGTGAAGCAGATCAGTTGGGAACGTGGGATGAAGAGACAAGGAAGGAAAATATTGTCGGTGACTAGTCGGTATATTCACATCTGGTTCTGGAAAGTCACCATTCTGTTGATTCCAAAACGAGCAACCTCGTTGTCTCATCACATCATCATTATCCTCTGTGATGACAGTAATGATCAAGGATGGATCGCCCATCTCTTCATTCGTCTGTGTCTCTCGGTCAATGTGAGAAAGTAATGAGTGGCCCAGTGCGGAAGCATTTCGTATGCATGCAATCTAGTGGACACACGAGGGAATACATTGGTATGTGTAATGAAAGCATAAAACGGACTAGTGGATTTATTCACAACTGTTTTTGAAAAAAAAGGATTATTCTATTCTTTTTAAAATCTGCATCATCATTGTCTCGTCGCATCATCATTTTCCTCTGTGATGAAAGTTATTATCGTGAGATTATTTTCAATTCCACGCGTAGCTGACCTTTAACGAACTGAGTGGAGGGAGGAGGGAGGAAGAGGCCGGGAGGAGGCTAGTGATCTACCTGCTCTCCTCCCCCCTACCTCTTCCCTTCCCCTCTCTCCCAGACAATCAATACGCTAACCAGCACATTGAGTTTGCTGAGCATTTGAAACGCACGATAACTGATCGAGGATGGATCATCCGCATCTTCATTTCTCAGGACATTGCGACTGTGGCAAGGAAAGAAGACCAATATACTGGCCCGAGACCACCTAAAATGGCATCATGAAAGAAGAACGGCCTTCTGATACCACATCTTGATCAGCGCGACTTTGCAACTACTGATACATTCTGTATTCTGTAATCTGTGTCTCACATCGGTCAGAGAGTGGAACGAAGAGTCGAATTCTTTATCCCGATAGTGAATTGAACTGGGGTGCAACGCACATGAGAGATCACAAAATCTATCACATCTGTCTTTCTGTGTCGCTCTCCTGTACCAAATCGATCTGATATCTTTACTTCCCCGCCTCTGACGGATCCCATAATTGACCACGGGACAAGGATGCGGATGATAAAGCACACCTCTTTATCCTAAACAAAAGGCGGAAGTAGTTTAGCTCTGGAATGCGAAAATGGCCCATCGAAAGGTCACGCGGGGTAAAGTGTGATGTGAAAATGGGATATGGAGATGGGGAAGTCTGCGCTGGAACGGCATCAATAAATCTCGGCTAAGGTGTTGAGAGAAACGGCTAATAGTTCTCGAATTTCCTTACACGAGGGGCTTAAACGTAACAATAACCAAATACAAATTATCTTTTGGAAAATTGACTCATTTGCCCTGTTCGATGGGCTGCATTGTTATTGATTATTCTGAACAATTCCGGTAGATATTGATTTCGTTCTTTCGCAGATTTCCCAATCTCCATCTCTCATTTTCAAATCATACTGTTCCCCGGGTGACCTTTCGCTGGGCCATTTTCGCATTCCAGAGCTTTTATAGTTCCGTCTTTTGTTTTGAATAGAGAGGTGTGATTGTCGATAATAGCCGAGCGAAAGGTCACACGGGCTAAAGTGTGATGTGAAAATGGGATATGGAGATGGGGAAGTCTGCGCTAGAACGCACAGACTCGTATTGATTCCGTGCCCAGGAAATTTAAAAACAAAAATTCTGCAACGAATTCAAAAAATAATCGAAGAAGAATTTCGACATAAACACAACTGCATGATTTTCTAAACGTTTGATCTCATTTTGCATGATTTTCCCACCGTTTTATCCTATAAAACCAGCTCCCTTTCTTCCTCAAATCACACCGATATGCATCTCTCCTTCATCCTCTTCACTTCTGTTCTCTTCGCCTTTGCATCGGCAGATGAGATCCCATCTTTCCCTCCCGAGCTTCTTGCCGGATTCAAGGAATTCAACGCCGCTGCGTTCCTTAAGGTACTGGGTCCTCTAGGACTCATTAAGGTCGCTTAGGTACTCATTAAGGTATCAGGGATTGTAGGTTGAAGAATCTCCCTCTTCATTCCTCGCGCTCTCTCACAGTCAGTAAACGAGTGCACGCGAAATGAAGGACAGCCCTAGTTAGATTTGCAATTACACAATAGCGCCCTAATTTTACTCGCGATCCTGATTCGATGGGTTGAGAGACTCCGATTATGTACCATTTCTTAAAAATAATACAATTCATCACAGGAGCTGCACGAGGCTGGTAGTGCAAAGGAAGCCCGTAACTCGGCAATGAATGTTCTGTGAGTAGATAACGAAATTATATTTATTCAATAATACAATCAATAAATCAATAATTCATTTCAGGTGCAAATACACCTATTGTCACGCTGAAGCTCGCAAGGACTGCTCGGACCTGTGCGGTGGGCTATATTTTCCTATTGTCTTATTAATTAAATAATTGAAATGTTTTCAGCCGCCGCCGCGCCCAAGTTTGACGAGAAGGTTGTGGGCAATCGAATCCAGAAGATTGACAAGAGCGTGCAGCCGGATGCGGATAAGGCCGCGTGTGAGAAGGAGTGAGTTTACGAATTTATTTGAGCTCGTAATATGAGCCGCCGTATCTTCATTGCGCGTGCTCTCTCGTCCGTTCTGGTATCGAAACAATATGCCTAAAAATAGCAACGAGTTGAACGATCGGTTTCGGCGCAACAAAAAGTGGATTCTCGACTAGGGTTGTCCGAATGATGGGCGAATTCGGTTGAGATTTTATATCGAAAATACCAAATTTGAGGTGCGCCATCGACTGCGGTAACAATGACTGCAAGAAGGAGTGCCCTGCGCTGTGCGAGATTCACTGGTCGTACAAGAACCGAAAGGAGTACGAGGGCGAAGTCTTCCAGTTCATTGCTAGAATCAACGAGTTCTCCAAACTCAATCAAACGAAGCAATGAAGTGATAACGTAATCTACTGATATGATTATTTCTATTCTGATAAATTATAACAGCAATGAATGCATGGAACATTTGCAAAGAGTCTCTGATTTACAACATTGTGAAAGTTGTACAGTTGCACATTTTTTTCTCTGTGAGAGATTCATGGACGTACAAGAGCAGGAAGATCCCATGAACACAGAAATGAGGTTGTTCTAAAGTCACGGCACGATTCTATGAGAGAACTTTTTCGCCATTTTTCGAATAATGAACTATTTACATTGACAACTTGCCATAGGCATGAATTTGATCACAATTAGCAATTGATCATTATAAAACTCTTTCACCAATCGACAGTTGTATTCTAGATCAGGACACAAATCAGAAAGGGTGTGGTGAGGTCTCCTGATTTCCAATCGGACCTAAAGTGTGCAGATAAGATAAGCAGCTTGAATGATAATTGACGAATGATAAGGCTAACAATCACCAGGCGATGATCGAGACAGGACATCGTGATGAAGAGAGCGATGCAATCAGGAAATGGAGAGCAACGCCCCGAATCAGCGCCAGAGATGACAAATCGCAATGCATCTTTCGCATTTCGAATATTGTCTGACTCTCTTCAGTTCCCGCGCTCTCTAGTATGTCTGAGTGAGCCACACTAGGTGATAATCATATAATCACCGGCAGAAATGAAGGAATCGAGGAGAGAGGGGGGGGGGGGCGAATGTGAATGTCGAATAAGTTTAACTCAGTCTCAAACGTCGGAGCAACGACCTAGCGAGCCTTGCGAAGTGCGAGACGCTTCCTCCTTTCGCGTGCTGTCTCAGCGGGCACGTGAGCCACGCGGGCCCAATTGTCATCGCTCATCAACGCCCCTACTACGGGATGATTCCGATTAAAGCTCGAGAAATGATATACCGTCGTCTCTTCGTTTCACACACTCTCTCGCCAGCTCGAGTCGAGTCGCGAATGGAGTGTGTAAAATGAAGAGACGACATTACCATTTCTCGAGCTCTGATTCCGATCACCCATTGCCTGGCCAATAGATCATGTACGACGCAGATCGAGCTAGATTGATCTCAACTCACTAGACTTTGAAAAGGAACTAGGGAACTAGTTCCTTACTAGTCAAATTCACTGTTCCATTCGAGAACGAGTGAGTGGAATGAGGAGAGTCCACTCTCGATTTTACTAGTAAGGAGCTAGTTCCTAGTTCCTTTTCAAAGTCTACAATTCCTCACCACATTACAGCCTCTCTCACCGGCCAGCGTGACGAGAGAGCACGCATATTGAGGAGAGCCATTCAGTCATCCACACTGATAACGAACATACGGCCACTAGCGAGGCTTACAAGGGACGAGCGCGATTGTTAGGAATAGGAAGCCGGCTCTCGCCTCCTCGTCCTATCTCAGGGCTCGTAGAGCTGAGAAAGAGGGGAGAATGAAGAGACGAATTGTTCATCATAATAGTCCTAGTGACGTTGAATATTGAGCAGGGATCCCCTGTCATTTGTTAGCGTACATTTCGGTTCATTCAAAGGCGTTGCCCGGAAATCCTCAAGGCCGAGTATAAATGGCGAAGACGGAACAGGGAAGACACTACCAGGATACCGACATCGTCAAACATCATGTGGACTCGCATCGCTCTCATCGCTTCGATTCTTCTCGTCACGAGTAAGCCACCGTATAATATCATGAATAGTGAAAATCCATCGCCCACTCATTGTATATAAAAAAATCTACTAGATTTGTAAAACAGTAATCCGAATGTCATGGATACTTTTCAGGTTCAATCGCGGCTCCCCATCATCTACCCATCAATGTGACTGAAGGATTCACTCAGCTCAAGCTTGCCGAGCACGCCGATAACTCCACCATCCTCCTTCTTCCCTCCCTCAACTCGACTGAAGGATTCACTCAGCTCAAGCTTGCCGAGCACGCCGATAACTCCACCATCCTCCTTCTTCCCTCCCTCAACTCGACTGAAGGATTCACTCAGCTCAAGCTTGCCGAGCACGCCGATAACTCCACCATCCTCCTTCTTCCCTCCCTCAACTCGACTGAAGGATTCACTCAGCTCAAGCTTGCCAAGCATGCCGATAACTCCACCATCCTCCTTCTTCCCTCCCTCAACTCGACTGAAGGATTCACTCAGCTCAAGCTTGCCAAGCATGCCGATAACTCCACCATCCTCCTTCTTCCCTCCCTCAACTCGACTGAAGGATTCACTCAGCTCAAGCTTGCCAAGCATGCCGATAACTCCACCATCCTCCTTCTTCCCTCCCTCAACTCGACTGAAGGATTCACTCAGCTCAAGCTTGTCGAGCACGCCGATAACTCCACCATCCTCCTTCTTCCCTCCCTCAACTCGACTGAAGGATTCACTCAGCTCAAGCTTGTCGAGCACGCCGATAACTCCACCATCCTCCTTCTTCCCTCCCTCAACTCGACTGAAGGATTCACTCAGCTCAAGCTTGCCGAGCACGCCGATAACTCCACCATCCTCCTTCTTCCCTCCCTCAACTCGACTGAAGGATTCACTCAGCTCAAGCTTGCCAAGCATGCCGATAACTCCACCATCCTCCTTCTTCCCTCCCTCAACTCGACTGAAGGATTCACTCAGCTCAAGCTTGTCGAGCACGCCGATAACTCCACCATCCTCCTTCTTCCCTCCCTCAACTCGACTGAAGGATTCACTCAGCTCAAGCTTGTCGAGCACGCCGATAACTCCACCATCCTCCTTCTTCCCTCCCTCAACTCGACTGAAGGATTCACTCAGCTCAAGCTTGTCGAGCACGCCGATAACTCCACCATCCTCCTTCTTCCCTCCCTCAACTCGACTGAAGGATTCACTCAGCTCAAGCTTGCCAAGCATGCCGATAACTCCACCATCCTCCTTCTTCCCTCCCTCAACTCGACTGAAGGATTCACTCAGCTCAAGCTTGCCAAGCATGCCGATAACTCCACCATCCTCCTTCTTCCCTTCCTCAACTCGACTGAAGGATTCACTCAGCTCAAGCTTGCCAAGCATGCCGATAACTCCACCATCCTCCTTCTTCCCTCCCTCAACTCGACTGAAGGATTCACTCAGCTCAAGCTTGCCAAGCATGCCGATAACTCCACCATCCTCCTTCTTCCCTCCCTCAACTCGACTGAAGGATTCACTCAGCTCAAGCTTGCCAAGCATGCCGATAACTCCACCATCCTCCTTCTTCCCTCCCTCAACTCGACTGAAGGATTCACTCAGCTCAAGCTTGTCGAGCACGCCGATAACTCCACCATCCTCCTTCTTCCCTCCCTCAACTCGACTGAAGGATTCACTCAGCTCAAGCTTGCCAAGCATGCCGATAACTCCACCATCCTCCTTCTTCCCTCCCTCAACTCGACTGAAGGATTCACTCAGCTCAAGCTTGCCGAACACGCCGATAACTCCACCATCCTCCTTCTTCCCTCCCTCAACTCGACTGAAGGATTCACTCAGCTCAAGCTTGTCGAGCACGCCGATAACTCCACCATCCTCCTTCTTCCCTTCCTCAACTCGACTGAAGGATTCACTCAGCTCAAGCTTGTCGAGCACGCCGATAACTCCACCATCCTCCTTCTTCCCTCCCTCAACTCGACTGAAGGATTCACTCAGCTCAAGCTTGCCGAACACGCCGATAACTCCACCATCCTCCTTCTTCCTTCCCTAAATGTCACTGGAGGTTCAGTTCAGCTGAACCATACCGAGGAGACGGCGTCAGTCTTGAGATCGTCAAGACCAACTCTTCCCACTGCTTTCTAAATCAATATCATTGCCGTTTCGATGTTAACGTTCTAGATGATAAAGATATCTTGTAATGTGTTTACTACCGTTATATTGTAGCTCAATTTGACAGACGCATCAAAGGCATTAGTTACCAAGTAAATTATTCACTTGGGTTCAACTTATAATTACAAAAAAAGTCATTGCTCAAAGACAAGGTCCAATTTAAAATTGAATATGAGCTCCTTGAATCTTTTCCATACTCAATAACGGAATTATGCACTGTGCGTCGCAGTGCTATGGAAGGCTTTTTCACAGTTACGCGAAAGGATTTCGAAATTAATTTATTCACGCTGCACAAAATTCTTGAAATTCTTCTACGAGCTATTCTGGGGAAATATCTGATGGAGTAATGACTTCTTCTCGTATTCGGCAAGGCACGGAAACCTGTCGACATAATGGGCACGGAATATGCTCTGAGCGAGCATTCACAACCATTTGTTCCGCACAAGCGGTGCAAATTATGTGACCGCATCTGTTAAGTACGGATAGGGGCCACAACATAGATAGCCGAATTCAAGCTATGGGGTCAAATGCGTTTTCAAACTATCTCTTGTGGTCCCAATAACATCATACATTTGGCCGTTTGTTGATATCTTGTCTCTGAGCTGCGCTAGAGCCCGAGAAGTGCGCGCGCAACCCTCTGGGGGAGAGGAGGGAAAGGCGAGACGAGAGGGAAAGGGGGCGGAGCCTAATTAGCGTGTGTCTCTCCCCTTCCCCCCGCCCTCTCGCTCGCCTCTCCCCGCGCAAAAAACACAAGCTGGGGAAGCATGCTAAAAATCCAATTTCTTCTTTAAAAATCCTAAAATATTCAGTTTAGTCAGAAAATCGATATCCCAAGAGAAAATTCAAACTCGAACCCATAGAAACAGCCAATTCCCTACTTTTAAGTCCAATGTTGATCTAATTAGTGATGATATTCAATCTTCGGATAGTGCTCGATCGATTGGGAATGGAAAGAGCTATCCATCGCGCTATCAAACGTCCGATTTGGTTTAGAATGAGCTTTGTGTTTTTGTTTTCTCGCTTTTTGGCTAAATCATGTCAGAGCAAAGTGGGCGGGGCTTGTGGTCCCTAAGTACGGAGATAGCGAAAGGCGATTGATCTGCGCACACAGTACACTCGCGTGATCCTGTTTCATTCTCGAACAGTATAATGGCAGATTCAGCGCAGGAAAGACACTCGTTCTTCTCCGTCACGCATCCTTTGCAGAAAATGTAGCCACAATGGGGATTTGGGCAGAAAACGCGGCCTGTCAGTCTCATCAGTCTTGCAACATCAGTCTTGCAATTGAAACACTCGCGTGTGAAGCGCTGACCGTACGCGACACTGCAATATATTAGCCAGATTGCTTAAAAGTTAGGCATACTTTTCACACTCTAGTATAGGCTGAATGTGGCACTGTAGCATCTTAAATTTTTTTCAACAGCACTTTAATGTGACTGGACGTGCCAAAGCGGAGGAGAAAGAAAAATATAATACCTTTTTTCCGAAGCCCTTCTGAAAACTCCGATCAGCCATTCCAGAATATCAGACATGTTTATTCCGGCATCTTTTCGAGCGTGGAACAAGTCGCCGATCTTCTCAATAGTGGGAGGCGAGAGAAAATCATCACTTTCTTGTATTAGATGAGACATTTTGAGAAATAATTGAATTTGAGTGATATGAACATATTGCGGATAGTAGGTTGCATCCTCTGGCAGGGATTTCATTACTGTCCTTACTTATGAGTGGATTGCAATGCGCTTTGTGGTGTGGCATGTCCACAGGGTATATATTTATTCACCCGAAATCCAACACTTTTGAAGAAAGTAGCGTAGTGAGGTCATGTATCTGAATCAAATAGAATAGTCATGAAGGTGCGAAAAGGAATAGAGAGGAATTTAAAAAAAATCTCCGTCACTATGTTTATGACACAAGCGAAGGAGCGATGGAGAGAGGGAAATATCTCATACTGCGAGGAGCGAAGGCTCGTCCTCATGTGCCTACTCTCCTTCATTTATTCCGTCAATTCAATTCAATTATTTATCCGCCAGGTGAAAAAGGAATAGAGGTAGTATCGGTGATCTTCGTTTAATTTATTAGCGGAGGTCCGTCGTCTTGATGGCGAATCGGTTTCTTCGATACGGTTGAAATTATTAATCGATAGTTTCTTCTTCATTTTTCCTTTTTTTTTAGATGAAATCAAGGATGATTCATCTTCAGCTCTAAAGCAGCTGAAGATTAATCATCCTTGACTGATTTGAGAGCTGATTTCAAAGCTTTTTTTTTTAATTTCATTTATTTCTTAACGTTTGATGATTTCATCTATTTCTTAACGTTTGATCTTATTTTCCTTCATTTTCCCACCATGAAATCCTATAAAACCAGCTCCGTTTCCTCCTCAAACCACACCGCGACGATGCATCTCTCCCTTCTTGTCTGCTCCTCTCTTCTCGCCTCCTTTGCTTCGGCTGCCCTACCTCCGAAGGCCTCACTCATCCCCGAATCGGCCTACGCTGGATTCAAGCACCTCAATGCTCGCGCGTTCGCTAAGGTTCGAGTTAAAAAAAGATCAGCTGGACTTTTCCTTCATCACGGGAGGGTTACGGTAGCAGTAAATTTGCAGTTCAGAAGAACAGATGCTGAAGGATTCTATCGTTCATGGAGTTTTGATTGTAAATAATTAATTTTTTAATATTTTTTTACAGGAGCTCGAAACCGGTTATCGCAGCATGAAATACGCTCCGCACGCCATGATGATCACTTTGTAAGTCTTTCCCTTATTTACAAATAAATAGAAAATATATAATTTCAAAATACACATTTCAGGTGCCGTTTCGCCTACTGTCACGGTGAAGATCGCGCTGATTGCACGCAGTTGTGCGGTAATATTTTAAATAATAAAGTATTTATTTATGTCACAAAAGTATTTATTTATAAGTTTAAAATAGATCTAAGCCGCCAAATAAGGATAACAGCTGGCATTACCAGCAGGTCTCACCTAGTGTTGTCTTACGACTGTAAAAGCGCTTGGCGTGAGTATAAACATTTACATTTAAGCCGCGACCGGACCCAAGTTCGACATGCCGTTGATCGGCAAGAGAATTGAAATGCTGGACAAGAGAAAGCAGCCGGATGCAAACCAGGCTGTCTGCGAGAAGGAGTGAGATAATTTAATTCGTTTTCCCCAAATATTTTTCATTTATGTTCTGCAGTAACCGTCAAAATGTATGAATATATATTATATAACCACTTCTTTTCTTTCCAGATGCAAGATCGAGTGCGGCAAGAGTGACTGCAGGAAGGAATGCCCGAAGCTGTGCGGTTTTCATTGGGCGTACAAGAACAGAAAGGAATATGAGGCCGAATTCTACACTTTCCTTATTAGAATCAACAACGTCAAGGGATACTAGATTACATTATTTTGAAACAAATGATAAACCTTGCCATATTTTCCACAAATTCAGGAGAAAAAAGGGTAGAAATCTTTATCGACTGAGAGAAGCTGCTATTGAGAAGACGAAATGGACGGTAGAGCGAGCAAGAGCTGACTGAAAAGTGGTTACATTCGAGGATGTAATCGTGGAAAAGAAAAACTGGAGGGGGTAGAAAGGAGCTCAAAAATGATAGAGTAAGACATAGTGAGATAGTGTGACAATGAGGGGGCATAAATAGACGAAGGTCTGTGTGTGAATGTTCTCTGTTCAGTGCAGAGCATTACAACTCCGATTCCTCAATAAGGACAGTCCTTGGCCTATGAAGAGTGATGGAAATTGGAATTCCGGTTATCAGGGCTAGAAGATCATGCCGATGATAGATATTGTTCCGCTGAGTTGGCAAGTGAGAACAGAATCAGCGAGTATGGAAGAGAAGATCCTGAAGCGCTGATTCACAATTATTTTATGAAAACCTGCTTAAAATAGCAAAAGAAGATGCAGTGCTCACCTTGTATGATGTCAATTTCATGAATGAGCGCTCCTGTCCGAGTGTAGGTCGAACAAACTGAAACCAAAATAGCTTACAACATAACAAATCCTTGAGCAACCACGGAGTCTAGCGAATATTTGTACTGCGAAAAATGATATCGGGAAATCCAGTGGGGAATGAGAGAACAAGAGTGCGAAGTGCGCGAGAATCGATGGAAGTGGAGAGATGGGTGACTCTAGGGATTAGCGTTTTCAAGGGAAGGACAAAAGAGCGGCAAGAGATGGGGAAAAATTTTATATGTACATACTGTAGAAGCCATAGGTCACAACGCACAAATCACAGATAATTTTATTTATTTATTCAATTAATGCATGTGCATAAATTTAATACATAGACGCAGCCTGTCCCGTCGCGCAGCGACGGAGAAAATTTCTTGAAAACACCCCCCGGCGATCGATGAATTCGGAAAAAAAAACCTCAATATTGTATGCCGCATTTGAGAAATTTTCTTACATGACTTTTTCATGTATGATTACTCTGAAGCGGGTACATGAGTACTGGCTGCAAGATCAGTGACAATTTCTGAGCGATGATTTGCGCGCGTTCTAACCGATTTGTCTGTCCCTTCCTCGATCATGAAACAAAGCGGAACTCGATAGAGTGTGGTCGAGAAAAGGGAATGATCATCGAAACAATCCCATTCGGTTATCGAAACAACAGTTGTTGACCTCATTACTCCTATTGCATTGACATACATACTCGGCCGAAAAAATACGTTTATAACATTTATTCGTATACACATAATCTTGAAAGCGAATTGTACATGATATATCGAATATTGAGATCATCCCATCAGCAGGCCAAGGAGTCCGCCACCCATGCCCATTCCTCCCATTCCTCCCATGCCGTAGCCCATTCCAGGGTATCCTCCCATTCCACCGTATCCCATTCCGGGGTAGCCTCCCATTCCTCCGTATCCCATTCCAGGGTAGCCTCCCATGCCTCCCATTCCGCCATACATGCCGTGGTGGTGATGTCTTGCGGTGACAATAGCGAGGAGAGACAATAGGAGCAAGAGGAAGCGTAGCATCTGAAGTCTGATCAAAATTTGAAATTATTTTGTTCAGATTGGAAATAAGACAACAAAAGAAAACAATGATTCGCTTACTCAGTGACACTGAAACAAAATAGAACGACATGGTAAAGAACTTTTGCGCATTCCAATCAGAAGTCGTAGCTCAACATTTCAGAAAGGATGGTATACTCTTTCTCTCAGTGGTATAGGGGAATAATTCAAGCTGTTTATCGCGCGACATGATACGTTTCGAGGAGATGGGACTTCTCCATCAACATTCAGCGCCGCTTTTATATCTCGTCACACTACCGATGAATCTCTTACCGAAACTGATAGAGAGTAGTGAGTGACCAAAAAGTGACCAATAGTAGAGACAATTAACCATCTTGATTTACTATAGTTGAATGACGTTGTTGAAGACACAAAGAGAATATTATCCTGAACATGAGCTGGAGAGATCATCCTTGTCATGTATTCATTTCTCACAAGCCTAGCTAGTGTTCATGTAAAGTAGAGAATTCATCAAGTATTGTCTCAGAGACTGTATTCCAAAGTTGAGACTTTTTTCAGAGTTCTCAGGATAAGGCCATACATATTGCTGTAAACACTTCACATTTCCTGTCTTTGAAGATCAATTTGATGCACTGTTCGTCATTAGCAGCCGAGCGGGATCTCATGACTATTTCGGACGCGAAGAGAAGAAGGTGATAAGAGCGTATCAGATGGAGTGGGGAAGAATCGATGGGAAGTGACCAATTGTTTCCTTCCTTTATTATTAGTCATCGTATGATCGTACCTTTTAAACGCCAATCAAGTTTATTTATTTTCCGTTTGTTTGAAAATATTAAAAAAAACACAGAAAATTACTACGTCCTTCCTTTGGCTATTATTAGTTATTGAATTACTATCTCGACTGCTCATTTTGAAATTTTACTCTTATTTTTATATCATTTCAGTTTGTCTGTTCTACACACAGACGCTCACCCACGTGCGTAATGGGTCGCTATTGATTGTTCGAAGTAGGCAGGCGAGGTTTCTTTTTTTAAGATTGTAAATTTTATGCATACTATTCGTTGAGTAAGAATATGGGATCAAATAGATTTAAATTAAAACGATGATAACTGTGGAAAATGCATTTCAGATGTTGCTGGAGCTCGAGTGTAACTATGAAGAAGATATGAAGAAAGTTTAGAAGAAGATTGCGACCGATGATGAATCAGGTGAAGAATACGGATGGATTGGATTGGAAACATTCATCCGAGAATGAGCAAACCAAGTACGGATTGCCGGGCACGATAGAGGGAGGAGAAGTGAGAAGATCACTAACTTCATTCAACATTGACTGCGATGATACTAAAGAAATGATGATTGCCCGAAGCAAGAAGGCTGTGGGCTGGCCATAGAAATATATTTTTTATGTTGTTTATGGCCATAATAAACTTGGTTGAAATATCACAACGGCTCGTAACTACTTGTGCATTTGAGTCCTGCCCGGAAAGCTCGACACGGCCAAGAAAGACTCTCTCTCTCTAATACAATGAATTATGCTCGATTTTGTGAACGAGAAAATACCAATTTATTAGCTCTCGCGACTCTGCGACGTGTTAGGACTCTTCCAAGACAAATCTCATGACCATTTCGGACTCGGAGAGAAGAATGTGATAAGATGATAAGAGCGTATCAGCTGGAGTGGAAAGGAAACGATGGAAAGTGATCACTTCACTCTTTCTATTATGAATAGTCTTTTTGTCATCTTCACTGCTTATTTCGCTCTCATTACTGCACTTCAGTTTGTTCGGTCATTTCTAGAGTTCGAAGGTAATCGTCTCTTAATTTACTCACTTTCTCACCTCTCTGATCAGTGAGAGAGTATGGGAAAGGAAGAGACGATTTCCCGTAGTTCGAACTCTAGTCCTATGCATAGCCTTACCTTATGTTTTGCCTTCTGTGTTTTTGTGATTCCTGCTCATTTTATAATTACAATCTGCATGCGATTTATTGTCATTTCAGTTTGTCTGTTCTACACACTGACGCTCTCCCACACTCGCTATGGACAGTTTTAACAATTTGAAGAAGACAGTTGAGGTTTATTTTTAACGATTTCTATCAGCTTGTAAGTTCACTACTCTTCTCCAGAATAGGGGGTGGAAGCAATCTAGAATAGCATATTGAATAGGTTTACTAAAAAAAACGAGGAAAAGTGAATGTATTTCAGAGCTCTATTGGCATGAAGATGAGTACGCGAATGAGGAAGACGATGGGCGTGAATGATCGATAATCTTGCAAACTATCCGGCAACAGGATCGAAGTGGAACAGTAAGAAGAAGACGACAGAATGAAGAATACCTAGAAGAGAAGGATGAGTACGAGTAAAGGAGGCGTGATTAGACTCCCTACTCGTAGCTACCAATCACGTTTGAAGAAGGTGATGTTATAGTTAAGAGGGTCTTGAGAGATTGAATCCCACCATTGAAAAAATTGTTTTCTGATCCAACTTGATCCATTGAAAGGAAAAGAAGACTGCAGGTGCTCAAGATAAAACGACTTCTTTTACGTTTATTATTTGAAAATGCTCAGATTGATTAATTGACTCCTTTTTCTTTTTTGAGTCTGATGAGGAAATCGTAGAACTCGGCCTCATATTCCCTCCTGTTCTCGTAGGACCAATGAATGCGACAGAACTGCGAGCACTCCCTCGTGCAGTCATTCTTGCCGCAGTCGATGACGCATCTGCAATTATTGTAAAAGATTATCATTATTTTAATTATAAATTTAACACGATTGCAAATTTTGAAACTGATATTTCGTGCAAACGCTGTCCAAGTTCATTAATGTAAGGAGCAAGTTCATAAAAATTTAAAATACGTGATATGCTCACTCCTTCTCGCAGACAGCCTGGCTCTCATCCGGCTGCTTTCTCTCGTCCAACTGCTTGATTCTCTTCTCGATCACAATGTCGTTGAACTTGTGTCCGGTCTCTGCTGAAATGGGATTAATTACCTAGTTAATTGAGTTAATTAATTTAATAATAATTAAATTATCTAAATTATTTAATAATAATTAAATTATCACCGCACAAATTGGCGCATTCCTCGCGATTCTCGCCATGGCAGTAGGAGAATTCGCACCTAGACAATTTTTTGAATAACTTTAATTTAATATAATGGCCAAGGATGATTAAAAGCAGTCGGCGTACTATTCTCTACCTATTTATCAGTTGCAATTATTGTTTGAAGGGTAGCGGTTTCCGTATCAAAATTTCGGAATTGTCTAATCCAGCATCGATAGACGATTATAAATGTAAAACTGACAGAATAATGTTGGTCATGTACGGAGAATATTTCGGTTTGTGTGGCATTCCGTGTTCAAGTGCCTGCAATGATATCACATTGGAAATATTCGAAACGCATCCGAAACGCTCTTTATCGTGCGAACTAGTGTTGAAAATTCGACACGTGGCTCGCAGTATTTTACATGCCCACTGGAATGTGTCGTCTCTTATCACACACTCTCTCTCTTCGGTCAGAGGGAGATGAGAGTATGCGCTCTAATGCACACTCGTCTGTCCAATCTCAGGGAACATTCAACAAGCGACAGGCGCGTTTCGAATCGTTAAAAACGTTGACGAACTATTGCAAATTGTTGTCCCTTGAGGTGCTTGAATCCAGCGTAAAGCGATGGTGGAATCACAGGGTCCATCGACATGTTGACATTCTTGAATTCATCGAAAAACGATGAGTTTGCGGACTCGTTAGCCAACGTGAAAGAGAGAAGAAGAGAGGCGAAGAGGAGAAGAAGGAGATGCATCTCGAAGTGATTTTAGAAGGAAAAAGAGCTACTTTTAAAGAAACGAATTGTGGGAGAATTGATGCAAAATGAGATCAAACGTCGAGATATCGGTTTGAAACAATATGGAAAAATTATTATTCTACGTATAATATTAGGAAAACGAATCAGTTTCAGCAAGAGATAATTGATTGCATGTTTTATCAGAAATCAGACCAAATAAACGAAAGAAAATACTCAGAAGAAATAAGCACCGTTCAGAGCTTTACGCGTTTTTCATTATTTTCAGCGATTCGTTCTCTTCCGACCTGAAAAATACCTTGTTAATCTATTAAATTTTTCAAATTCAATTGTGATTTGAAAAAAAATACGAACCATCATGAGCAGCTTTCGATACTTCTTCTCAGCCTCCTTATTTTTTTCTTCAAGGATCCTGTTCTTATTTTCGATTTCCACGATTTTATCTTCAGCTTCTTTGTTATTTCTTTCCGTTGCTTCGTTTTTAGCTTGAAGTTCTCTGTTCTTTCTTACGATTTTCGCATTCTTCTCAGTCAATTCTGCTAGAAGTCTCTGGCTTTCTTCGTATTTCTCTTTCCACTCATCGCTTGCAGTCGCCTCTCCGCGAGTCTCGTTGTATGGAGCCTCCTGGAAATATTTTGTTTATCGCACGAGAAGTCTATTGGATTTGAAATATGGATTAGCTAGAAGGGGTGTTTCACAGCGTGCAATCATCAAGAAATAAGACGGAAACATACCCTCGCAGCATTACATGCTGATGTGAAGTTGGCTGATCCATGAAGTTCTTCGAACTTGTCACGTGCATTCCTGATTCTTCCCTTAATATCATCGTTCACCTTCTTCATCATCGTATCGAATGCATCCATTTTGAATCGATCGTATACTGGGCTTCCTGAAAAAAAATCCAAAAAAAAAAGTTCACTAAAATTAGGGATTATGAATTTCAAACAATCGTTTGATGAAGATGGAATGCGTGGAACGGAACACAATCTTACGATAAACAACAAGTAAGGTAAGCGAACATGGAATAAAAAGCTATTGCTCACGACCTTGTAAATTCACACAACTGAAGCAAACAACAGTCTGAATTATCGAAGAGTCGTGGAATTCAAAGTGATCCCATCCAGAGGGTATTTACTTCTTTCATGAGAGCAAACATCGAGGGATAATTCGGCCCCTCTGGCTGGGATCGATCATTAATTCAGTAGAACAAAAAAATATGCAAATAAACGATCTCATGTGAAAAAAATCATTAAAAAAAATTTCAAGCTTGATAATGTTTATTGACAATACACTTCATATCACATGAGCTTCGTCAGTTTTCCCGAATCTTCGTAAATCCTGAGATTTCTCAGAAAATCGTTGAGGTCCACCTCATACAAACTTACCGTGGGAAAACTGTTGCAAAGTGAGATGAAACGTTTAGAAATGGGTTTGATCACAATATGCAAACGCAGAGACAACGCTATCCTATGACTGTTATTTTTGAAGAAAATGATTCTAGACAAATCAGTGCCACAGCGAGAAACAGCTGATAACGCAAGGGCATATGCCGCCTGTTTTGTTTTATCAAAGATAAGAGCAACGAAATGAAATGGACAACATTCCAAATTATATATCAAATATCATTCGAATAGCACCATAGCGTCCTACGGAAGCTTGCCCTCCGGGGCGCCTGCTGGGGGCTCGCTGCATCCGCTCCGTTCGCTCCGCGGTCATCTCGCGCCTTTCGGGCTCTCGCCGATCGCTCCGCACGTCGAATGAGTTTCTCTTCAAATTCTTTGTTACTTCCTTCGATTTCCTCCTTTTTAGCTTCAAGTTCTTGGTTCGATTTCTCGTTTTTCACTTCGCACTTGTCATTTTCTATGTCTCTGGTTATTAGATTAAGTTCGCCTTTCAACTTCTTCATCACCGTATCGAACACATCCATTTTGATTGGATCGAATATCGTGCGAGGGCTTCCTGAAAAAAAATCAAACTAATTAACTAGCAAGGGAACCGAGCATGGAATAAAAAGAGAATGTTCTAGACCGAGCAACTTCACACAACTGAAGTATAAAGAAGAGTCTGAATTATCGGAGAGACGTGGGTTGTAAGCGTATCCAGAGGGTACGTATCTATTTCATGAGAACAGACGTCGAGACATTCGAGAATTTTAGATCTTTTTTTAAACAATAAACTGTAAAAATCATGAAGGCTTGCGAACAGACTTTCAAGAAGAATCCATGCTTGAAATTGCAGTGTTTATCGAAAACGCATTGCATATCACATGAGCTTCGTCAATCTTCCCGAATCTCTGAGATTTCTGAGGAAATCATTGAGATCGACCTCGTATTGCTTTCTGTGCGGATCGTACCTGCAATAATTTCGAATTAAATTTTAAAAAATTTTAAAAATAAAATACTATGATAATAATAACGGGCAATTGCTTCAACTCGTCGTATGAGTAACAATTAGGGCTGGGAAATGAGGAAAAAATCTCCTCATTCTGCATCGATCTCTCGCTGAGCTGTCCGCGCGCAGTGAGAGAGAACGCGGAATGAGGAGAGCGCTCTCTTCATCTGAAAGCCCTTGTAACAATACCAGTAAATGTCGCAGAGATAGCGGCACTCGCAGTTCTGGCCCTTCTGGCATTCGGCCTGGCAGCTGAAATGCAAGTAAAATAAATGGATACAACATATGAAATAATTTAATGAGCGAAGAAGAACGTTTACAATTGTCAAACAATAGCACAGTTCTTGAATCTATTCGCTCATTAAATTATTTCATACGTTGTCAAGAACTGTGCTATTGTTTGACTATTGTAAGCGTAAGTAAATAATCGAATATTCTCACTCATCAATGCATTCGTCCTTTTTGTGCCACGGCTTTCTCCTCTTCGCCAGTTTCGCAATTCTGCTCTCGATAGCTTTTACGTCCCAGAGATGAGCTTTTGTACCTAAAATAATATTTGAATTATTTTAATTTTAAATTGAATTCTGCTAAAATATTCTTACCGCAATATCGCGAGCAACTTGTTTGGAACTTGTTGTCGAACCAACCACGGCAATACGTGTAGCGGCACCTTAATGCAAATGCATGTAAATTAATTATTTACAATTATAATTTCATATTATTAATTTCATAAATGCAAAAAAAAACACAACACGATCAACTTCTTGTACTTGATATCACGTCCATAGGTGGCGTTACCGGGCGCTCCGAAATCAAGTTCCTTGAAGCATTACTGATAGTGAACACCAAATTAATATTTTGTTGAATTACATCGCCAACTGAAAGTCATATTAGAATTTTTTTATCTACCATCCATTAAGTCATCGAATAAATGTATTCGACTTCATAATACTATTTACCCGTATTTCGAATTCGCACTCTACCTTGAGGAATTCTGTAGAGTCGAGCTGCGTGTAGTTGCCAACGAGCGAGGCCGGGTACTTCACCGTATCCCGGGGACTGAAGAACCGTTGAAAATTTCATCATCAGATATGCGCTCTTTATCATCAAGAGGAGGCTAGTTCTAGCGGAGGATTTCGACGGGGATATCCCACTCTTACCTTGTCTTACCCACAGCCACGGCAGTGGTGTAGAGAAGGAAAGAGAAGAGAAGAAGAAGAATGAGACGCATCTCGATGTGGTTTGAGGAAGGAAAGGAGCTGATTTTATACGAGAAAGCATGGGAAAAAACGAGCAAGCAGGGATCAAACGTTTAAAATAAGCGGATTTTCCAGAATAAAACATGAAATTGTATGAATTTCGAAATACTCCCTCACTGTATTTTTTTTAAATTTTAGCTCTCTTCTCCTAATCTCAGCCTGGACACGATTGAGCGACATTTTTTGTCCTACCACCTTGTTGAGAAGCAAGGGATGCGAAATCTAACTAACAATAAATACCGGAGATTGACTGCGATTTATAATTCGACCGTGTTCACTATCTTTTTTATTGACACATCGAATATTATTCTGAAAGAATTTTGGTTAAGAATTGTGCATGATAAGTGAAGCATAAATCTAGATTCATCCAGCACAGTTAGCTCACGTAAAACATTAATAGGGTTCTCTTTGGTTTAATAGGGTTCTATACATTAATAGGGTACTCTTTGGTTGGCACATATTATGTAATTTCTTTATTGATTAGGATACATCACTCAATTATTGACAATGCTGAGCATATACTCCACGAGTTTGGTGTTGAACTGATGGTATTCCACTTCGTATTCCTTTCTGTTCTCGTATGCCCAATGAATTCCGCACAGCTTTGGACACTCCTTCAAGCAGTCACTCTTGCCGCAATCGATTGCACACCTTAGTAAAATATGTTTTTTTAAAATTATATTGATCAAATATACTAACTCCTTCTCGCAAGCAGGCTGATCGGCATCGGGTTGCTTTTTGCTATTAATTGACCAATTTCTATCGCTGACGATTGTGTCGTTGAACTTGGCTCCGGCAGCAACTATATTTATTACTTTTTTTTGTGCCGGTCATGCTAATAAAACATCACCATCAAGTAACAAGAAAAAAAAGTATTTTTTCACCTTTTGACATTTCACCGCACGATAAAATGCTTATTAACCAAAGATAAAATTAATTCTCACCGCACAAATCCGAGCAACCATCGCGATTTTCACCGTGACAGTAGGAGAACCGGCAACTTTAAAGAAAAAAAAATTAAATTTTTAAAATTCGAATATTATAATGAATTTTACTCACAAAGTGATCACTGCTGCTGCACCAGCTTTATCCTTCATGATTTGCTGCAATAATTATTTGAAACAGCAAAGTTCACTCGAGAATCCGTAGGATTTTCCAAAGCTGTCCATCTGACAACTTTATTCAACAGATCAATGCATCACACATCACACATGAACCCTTCACAGGCCAGGGAAATAAGAGAGAGTGTGAAGTAAAGGGAAGGCCATTTCGAACGCTAATGTTAACGTTTATAGTAAAGTACTACCTCAGCGTATGCCCTTGCATCAAGGTGCTTGTATCCAGTCAACAGCGAGTCGGGAATCACTTTGCTTCGTGCATGGTCAATGAATCTTGTCATGAACTGATAGTACTCGGCCTCGTATTCCTTCCTGATATTGCATTTTTAGCAAAATGGCATTAGCTACGTCGACACAGTAAGAGTGGATAGGGGGGGGGGACACCGGTAAGGCCAGCTGTTAGAGGGACAAAATATGCTGACCTGTTCTTGAAGGACCAATGAATGCCGCACAGTATGGTACATTCCTCATTGCAGTCACTCTTGCCGCACTCGATTTGGCATCTCAAATTGGTTTATCTATTTCTGTCCAATAAAATATCGTGAAATTTTACTGCTTACAATTAGCTTTGACAACGATTTTGCCCGCATTACAGATCATTTTATTTCCCGGCCTCTGAAAATTCTTCAGTGCAGAAGCACTTCGACACCCTCTAGGCAAAAACTGTCGGTGATCAAAAGCTTGCGAACTGACAGATATGAATAAGAAGAAGAACCATTTACTTTTTTCCGGCATAATTAATTATTATTTAAGCTCACTCCTTCTCGCAGGTCGCTTGATCGGCATCAGGCTGCTTGCTGCTGTCCAGCAGACGAATTCGCTCGCTCAAGATTGTTTCGTTGATTTTGGGTGCGATAGCAGCTTCAATTTGCTATATTTTTCCACTTTGAAAGGTTTAAAGTTACCGCACAACTCCGAGCAATCAGTGCGATTTTCGCCGTGGCAGTAGGTAAAGCGGCAGCTTAATTTATTTTTTTTAATTAAAAAAAAATAAAACTCACAAATTATTCACTTGTTTGATCTGTCCTTTTCTGAAGAAATCTGATTCGAGCATCTGCAATCGCATTTTTTTATGAAATATATCCTCTTTCAAAGCCCGTAGTAGAGACCGCAATATAATTGATCAAACCGATATTGAAATGACTATTCCGGTCGGAGCGATCGACCAAGGTATCGTGAGATTATTTTCATTTCCACGCGTAGCTGACCTTTGACGAACTGAGTGGAGGGAGGAGCGAGGAAGAGGCCGGGAGGAGGCTAGTGTTCTACCTGCTCTCCTCCTCCCTACCTCTTCCTTTCCTCTCTCTCCCAGACAATCAATACGCTAACCAGCACATTGAGTTTGCTGAGCATTTGAAACGCACGATAAGGGGGGCACACTGCTCAATTGTTCATCAGGACAGCAGTAATAATTAAATAAAATATCCTGTCCGTAAGATATCGTAAAATAATAAACCGTTCCGCGTTTTACTGAGAAAATGAGAATTTTTGCACTAATCAATAATGAGCATTCGAATAAAACGTTCCGAATTATGCGCTAAACACCGTAGCGTCTCCGCTGAGCATTTGAATGATACGATACCGTATGCACCCAAACTTCACAGTAGTTGAAGCTACCGTAATCAGATCGAAACTGGGCTATTCGAAACGATTTCTAGTCCATTATCACCTTAGCAAATGCTCGTGCATCGATGTGTTTGAATCCACCCAGTACGGAGTCAGGAAGGGGGAATACATCCTTTGGCGTATAGGCCGAAGCGATGGGGAGCAGAAGAGAAGTGCAGAGGAGAAGGGAGAGATACATCTCGATGTGATTTGTGTGAAAAATTAGAGGACTTTATAGCAACAAACTGTGGGAGAATCGAGCAAAAGAAGATCAAACGCTTAAAATGCGTTCAGAACGCATCAATTGAATGCAATCGTGCATATTTCGAAATACCCTTACCCTTCCATATCGGACACTTTACCCAACTGGAGGAATCGATAAAGGAATCTGTAAACCTTTTGCAGGCACCTTTATTTATCGATAGATAATGTTCGATCAGTTTCTTTCTCTTCATTTTTTCGCTCGTTGTTGTGTGTATTTACATTTTTCAGATACGCTCATTTATTGATTTAAAATTTTCGCGGATAGTCCCTGATTTTGATCATAAACCGATAATATTCGGCCTCGTATTCCTTCCTATTCTTGAAAGCCCAATGATATCCGCACAGCTGCGGGCATTCCTTCTTGCAGTCACTCTGGCCGCACCCAATCTTGCATCTACAATCATCTTGTTATCAACAGTTTTGACAAAAGTAGAGAAATATGGCATAATCGGATCCTTGTTACTATTAGACATTTAGTGATTTTTTGAATCAAATTTCTACAATATACTTGTTATTTTCATGCGAATAAACTCACTCCTTCACGCAAGTCTTTTCATCGGCATCAGGCTGTTTCTTGCTGTCTAACAGCATCCAGCGGGTGGAGACGATTTTTACATTGAATTTATCAGCGGTAGCAGCTGAATTTTGAAATTGACAAATATTTATTCCTGAGGAAGATAAACAATATAAATGGTGATATTTATTTCGCCCTCAGCCCCGATTCTGTTTCTCACCGCACAAATCGGCGCAGCCACCGTCGAAATTAGCATTCGAAATTCGAGCATCCGTTCGTTTCCCGTGACAGTAGGAGAAATAACACCTCAAATACGGTTTCATCAGATATACTTACTTGTGAATATTAAAATTGTTCAACTTACAGCGTCTCCATTCCTGCGGCAGGACTTACTCTATCTTGGATGGTCGAATGAAGCGCCTGAGAGAAATAATTAGAAATATATTTTAAAATTTGATGAAACTGTTTATTTCTTGAACAAAATTACCTATTTCCTGCTACAATTGCGCCAAGAATACTGTCTGACCTTAGCAAATGCGCGCGCATCGACGTTCTTGAATTCGGTGTTGAAGGAGTCGGGAAGCGGTTCGTACTCTCCAGCTGAAGCGCATGAGCTTAGAAGAGAAATGAAGAAGAGAAGAGGGAGGTGCATCGCGTTGTGATTGCCGGAAGAAACAAAGCCTCCTTTGTAGCACTGAAGCGTGGGAATATCAATGTGAGGATTTCGAAATTATCCGATAAATATATTTTTTATGAATCACTATGAATTCTTCACGTATTTCCTGGTTGGACATAACATAAAGATAGGAACAAGAGATTGACTCAATAAAATAATTTGTTGAATTGTTGTACAATATCACAACATTGTCTTCGTTCTCGAGTGAAACAGAATGCATCATTGTTGACAGTTGTTCTGTTGACAATTGATGAGAATGTTGAACGTAAGATAACCCAGACCGACTTTCAGTCATATTTTAATCACCGACTTCATGTATCTCTGTTCCATTTCCCTGTGCCCCAACGCCACTCAGCATAGTTCGCAATCTTCATTTAGGCTATTCTATACGTCGGTTGCTCTCATAAATCTTAAATATAATGTGCAATTGATCGACATACAAGCGGATTGAATGGGAAGAGGGGGGGGGCGTAACCATAAACGGGGCGTGAAAAAAAGGGGGGGGGGGCAATCGAAAGTCGGGGGCATAAAAAATACGAGAAACGGGGGTCGTATGAGTCCATCTGATAACAACTCTTAGCTATATTTTACAAATGGAAATAAACGGGGGAACACTTTAAAAAATCGATACGGGCCCTAACGGTTTCAGACGCGAGTAAATATGCTTGAAACAAGAAGAGCGATAATCGATTAATTTGAGGGACAATGGATTACTGTAATCAGGAGGGAGGCGGATTATCGATCGCGCGCGCTTTTTTGATGAAAATTATTATTATTTGGAATCGCGAATGACGACTATTTGGAACGGGGAGTGCTGATTTGCGGGTGTGATCTTGGTGTAAAATCTACTACATCTCGGGTGAGATACGGTACAATCTACAGTAGTAAAGGGGGGCATCGAGCGACACAATAATCGATCGATGAGAAATGCGGGCGGGATGATGGGGGGTGGTGTGCACTGGGTGGGCGGGGTGTGGATACGGTAGTCGAGGGATGGGGGTACAACAAATAAAAAGGGGGAAGTAGTGTAGTTATCGTACAATCCGAAGGGTTCGCTCATCGCTTTGATTTCACATATCTTTCGACTATAAATCAAATCAAGTCAAGGATAATCCACAGTTTCAGCGGCTACATAAATCCGGGATAAAACGATTGTAAACGAGTTTCTGTTAGATTAGCAGTAAACGATATACGGGCGGAGAAAGCAAGGGCCGAAAGAGACAAACAAATCATACTCAAAAATACCACGGAGTGGGGAGCGTGTAATATAATATCCACTTGCTACAACGGGAGAGTGAGGAGGGGAGCGCATTTCGACACATACAAGAATAAGTGGGAGCTATAAAGTGTGTGTGTGTGGTACATATAAATCAGGAGCTGATCTGCTCCTCTAATAGTGTGCGTGTGTGCATTTTCTCTCACATAATAGTAGTAGTACAATCATAATAAGAATCAATCGATAATCTGATTGGGACGAGAGAAAGGGGGAAGGAAGGAGAGACATATCGAGAAACTGAGGACACCCGTGGGTGGGACGTCCCCGTGTGTGCGTGTATAGGAGAGGGCTCGCTTATTTTCGAAAACATATAGCAGCATCGAAACGAATCTATTCAAGCCGGTAGGTAGAAAGAAAGAAGGGGTCGGAGCATCGGGTAATCAATCAGTTCTCGATCAAACTGTAGGGGGACTCTGGTGGGGCGTGTGTTAGCATCGAACAACGAGTATGGGGACAGGAATTGGACCCGAGAAGGAGGCGAAAGGGGCGGGCGGCTTAGAGGTTGAGTTCTTGCGCAATCTTGGACGCAATGTTCTTGAAGCCTATCGAGGTGCCGGAGATGCGCTTGAAACGGACACCGTTCAGGGAGAGACGAGGCAGCTTGCACACCTGAAAAGGGTCGAGTAAATTATGGGTCGAATTATTTTTTGAAGTCTAATATTTTTCCTAACAATAAGGCATTGTGCCAACACTATCACCAGCTTTGTGGCAATTGGTAAAATTGGTGAAACACAAACACAAAAGGTTCCCTCAATAATAATTCACAGCTGAAATACTATTCAGTTTGCACACGTAAATAATCATTTCAATATTTCATTTCATTTCAATCATATCAAAAAATCATGTTATTTTTTACGACATATTCGAAGCAAACACTATTACCAACTTCGTGCCAGCTACTAACTAATATGGATAAAACACAAAGCTTATTTTCAACAATCTCTATAGCAAAATCGAAAATTACACAATTTATCGCCAGATTTTCACTACAGTATAAAGCTAGAGTTTCCGTGCAATGCGCACACTACCGTATAATAGTTACCGTACCTCCATTTCCCACTGCACCAGCGAGTCCGTCGCCGGGTCTCCGTGCACGCATAACAGCAGATATCGCTCGCGCTGCTCGTAATCGCACGCGTTCGCGTCAAGCACCTTCCGGATCTCCCTGTAAATATTTATAAATTTAAAAAAACAAATATTTGGTAAATATAAAAATCAATATCTAATTCAGTTAGAGATAAACCCTTTCAGTTATCGCTAGTATAGTGGACAGGCTGGAAGTAACAAGCATGGACGAAACACAGAGCTGCTAGTTTACAGTAAATTAGAATTTCACGGCTAAATTTATGATCATTCCGTTGGACTTTTGCTTGTATAATATTTTTTGGAGGGCGGCACTCGGCGCAATTATTTCTTTGTCGCCACTAGCACTATCTAGCCATGTCGAAACACCGCATTGCCTTGTTTGGTGTTCAACAATTTCCCCGCCGGGTTTTCCGAAGCTTTTCTATACCTCGTTATGCATAAACTCTGTAGCACTTTTGTATATTTTCGCTGTCTGTCTACTCTCCAATCTACCGTACCTACCGTAACCCCCCACCTTACCCTATACCATAACCTACAGTACCCCATTGACTACCGTACCTCATCATCTCTTCGGGCGCGAGACTGCTCGTGGTCTTCATGCTCCATGTGAATCGCAGCGATCGCGGCTTGACCTCCTCGGCGCCTCCGCCACCCGGCGTGCCCTGAGGGGAGGGCTCGGAACGCTGCAATGGGGGAGGTTTATTGATTGATGGAGGGGGGGGGGCGGAGCCTAGATTATACAAAGAGGTGTCTCTTTATTGTAATCTACACGGAAATCGAACAAGAATCTATTGCGTTCGTTTCATAACCAGAGCACATCAAGCTAGTGCGAAACACGGGAATGCCAAGGCGCCAAATTCACAATTGGAAGGAGATCTACGGGTAAAATTTCAATACGCTCATAGACAAGTTTCTACAACTCTTTCAAAATGAGTATCCAGCTTTCTCCAGTGAAACCTATGCTTGCGCAAACAGATATTGAGCCTTTGTCAACAGAAGCGAAAGGAGTCACATTGATAGCCTAATTTTCAGGAAGAAAAGAGGATATTTCTATTACGTCACCGAAGGACCTTCTATCATTTCCTACATTGCAACACACAACGTCTAGTGCACGCGAAACATCAATTCGGAAAGTTGAATCAAATTAGATTGTTTTTTTTAATCTCATCACTATGCAACAATAGATTCTTTGCGATTTCCCAGCACCTAATAAATCCCTCGAAACCAAGATTCGCATTTTCTCCTAAACTACGACTAATGAGCAGCACATTTTTTCCATCCAATTTCTTCCTTTTTTCTGCAATATCAACAAATTAACAAATCCGCTCACCCCATGCGTGGAATACTCCCTCAGCTGCTGCACGGCCGCAGCTCCCGACGTGGGTCCGATCGTGCCCGATCGACCTCCCGTGTGCGGCGTGCCACCGCCTCCGCCCGTGGCCATGCCCTCAGGCAGCGGGGTCCTGAGGCGAAAGGTTGAGGGTACGGTAGGCGTATGGCAGCATATCGACATGGTTGGCTTGAAACCGATGAAATCGTTTGAAGTGATACAGTAAAATCGATATCGAACTTGCAAATCCTATTATGGGGACTACTGTAGTTGGTCACTGACACTGACTATACGACCACGATACGATAAAATATCCACGAAAAGGATGTCAATGTCAAACGTAAAGTGTTTGTTTTTGAATATTCAACAAAAAAAGAGATTCGAGCAACTTGCGTGTTAGATATTCGAAACCGAGTTGTTGAATGACTCGCAACATAAATGGACTACTTGTACTATGGTGCTTGGCCAATCGATAGTCTATCCTAGTGCTGGAAATCCGGCACTCTTCTCATTTCTACTGCTCACTCGCCGGTCAGAGGCAGACGAGAGAGCATGCAAAACGAGGAGAGCGGGCCGGGCCGATTTGTGTTTCTATCCCCTGTCTTCACTACCTCCTTGCATTCGAGGGCGAAGGCCGGGCCATTCCTCCGCCTCCTCCAGCTGATGATGAGGCCGTCACGATCGAGGGACTGGAGTGAGATGGGAGGAGATAGGATGAGGGGCAAAGATCAAAGATCAATCCCTAGTGACTAGAGATCAAAGATCAAATGGAGAAGTTGGAACTACGGAGGAGCAAGCCGAGTAATCAAGCAATGAACCCAAACGAGGTGGGGGGGGGGTGTGTGTGTGAGTGTAGCAGTGATCATGAGGGTTCTGGCCATAAAAAATGGTTACAAACGAGTATGAAGGACGCGTATTTGACATAAATTCCTCAGGAAATGTGGTTAGAAAGAGGGGTGATTGCACGTTTAGGAACTAGCGTTCTGTTTTTGAATGTTTCAGCGCATTTTAAAACGCTGTTACTTTCAAAATGTCACTTGTCGAGGGTTGCTAAACGCGAGTTCCTAAACATGCCATCACCGAAACAGGGATAGAGGTAGGAGTACCGGACAAGCAGAGGAAGGACTGTTCAATCGCAAGCGCAGACACCGAAACGCATCCAAACGCACGTATTCTCATTAATTATTTCTTTATTATGTTCATTTCTTGCAACTAATCAATACGGATGAGGAGTTAGAATGCTACAGTAGGAGGCTTGCAATGTGGATGGGGGGATTGATTACGGTAGAGGATAAGGGATTAATCGATATTAGGGGGACGGGGCAAGGGGGTGGGAGGGGTACGGTAGGCCGTCATCATCAGCTGTAGTAGTTGGAGTGAGGAGGCGTGGCGAGCGATCTGATTAGCTACCGTAACCGGAGAGTAGTAGTATTACCGTAGTAGTAGTGGTGCCAGGGATAGGAAGGGGTTTAGGCGAGAGGAGGCGGGCAATGGGGGGAAACTACGGTACCATCACACTACAACATTCGACATGCTTGTCTCTGCTTCATGTGCTGGGCGGTAAATGCGATGATGAAACACAAATCAACCGGGTTTAATTTCAGCAAATTCACCGCCCAGCGCCTACTGCCACCAACAAACAGAGTGTGAGCACAACAAAAGAAAAACAAGCTCTACTGAGCTCTAGCGATCGCTCAAAAGTTGCTGGCACTTCAAAATCAAAATATCACCAATTTCTATTACAATAGCAATAAGGATTTAGCACCCTATGAACGATCGCTCAATAACATCAACCAATCACATCCTCGGCTTCGGCGACAACTCAAACAGTGTGTAACGGTCTCGCATGGTCTTTTTTCAACTCATAAACTATACAAAATTGCATGTCAAAACACCTGCCCATGCGAGACCACAATTAGGACTGTCATTTGAAACACAACGATGTAACCAGTAACATCTATGATTCACAGTATGTCCCTATACTAACCGCCGGGCCAGCTTGGTCAGCTTGGACAGGAAGGTGCCGCCCCTCCCGGTGGCCGTGCCCATCGACTGGTTGCCCGGCAGCGCACCCTCGCCGTCGCTCTCCTCGTCCTCCACGTTTACCTGCAATTAGGGGGTGATTAATTACATAATTGTTCTTCGATGCTAAATTTGAATTTCAAGACTTGATCATAGTTCACAAAGTTTTAGCAAAACGATGAGATCGAATTCTACAACTGCAAATTTTCACTTCAATGTGTAATTTTTAGGACTGGGAGATGTTGTGTTTCAAACAGGGTTCATGGTTCAAAAGTTTCGAACTGTTTCGATAAGAATGAAGAGGTAATGCGAAAAGGTACGAAATTGAATATCGTTTCAAAAAAAATAACGGTACTGGGAGGTGTTGAGTTTCAAGCTGTGGCCCAAATTCGAGAAGCATTCAAAATTCTGATGATTAGAGTTCATTGAAAAAATCAAATCAAAAATAATAAGGGGTGGAGTATTATACAATTGACACTAGGTGTGTACACTGACTCACAACTCGGCACGAAAGATTTGAATGGGAAAAATGTTCTACGTCACTAGTTAGGCAACATTGTGGGCCGTGAATCACATCACATTTTGCACTGTTGTTCTCAAATCTACTAGGTGAATCGCTGCTGTCGCTTCTCATCATCTCACCAGACCAGATCTTTGCGGCAATTTTGTTCCATTCTCAAATCTATCGTTGCAATTAAAGGGGGAGGGGCACGAATATTTTCTCTCATAAGCTGAGCCTGTGGGGTAATAGGGATGCTATACCCGATCACAGATCACTTTATCCGAAGTTCTAAAAATGCCTCTGAACTTCACTACGGATTTTTGAAGTTTCATTGATTGTGCAGGCACGATTTGGGGTACTGTATTCTTGTATTGATTTCACTAGATTGGCAGCCGAAAATAGCAGCAATAGTGAGGTTTGCACACGACGGGAGTCGAACCAGCGGGTGCCGGATAGCGAGGCAAAAGCACAACCACCAGGCTAAGTGCCGATATATTCGTTGACTCTAGACGGCCTAGTTAAGGGAGAGGACCGCTGTGCTGATTACTGTAGTTACTGCGGGGTGCAGGCACGTCGCGGTGGGACCCACCAATTTCGATTCGTGCCCCTCCCCCTTTAACGAACGTAATTGACAAAATATCGTATCATAATGCCATTTTTTCACTTTTTATCGTTATGGACGCCGCAACGATCTGGTCTAGCTCAACAAAATGCATTTTCTCCAACCCGGCCCATTGCCGTTTCACTCACCCTATTGTGCTCGGTCTTGCCGTGGAAGGTCTGTCGGTTCCGCGTGTTTCTCGGGAACGCTCCTCCCGAATTGTTCGACGTCGCTGACGAGCCTCCGGATGCCTTCTGCACGCGCTCGCCCGGTGTGACCGTCGATGAGGGCGGGTACGCCTGAATCAGGGAGATGATGGTGGTCCCGCAGGGAAGGAAGAGGTTACGGTAGCCCTCCAATTATCGAGATTCCTTCCTTGCTTGTAATTTGCCACCAATCACTATTACGACACTTCTCATCCATTCAGTCTGCATTGTCTCTAGACTAATGGTTCACACTCGGCTATGGATAGATAGTGACAGATTCGAGACAGATAGATAGAGAGAGGGACACCGAAAACAGTGCGTTCGTTAGTAAATTGGGGGGGGGGACAGATCAGTCAATCGGATAGAATTCTCGCCGCCAGGGGTTAGGAGACGGACAACGAAAGATCAGAGATCCAAGATCAATGACCAGAGACAGAGAGGGGACGCCACGTTTTTGTAACTTACCAAGCTCACGAAGGCTTTGCCTCGAAATCCCGCTTTTTTCGCCATCTAAGGATGGTTATTCGAATGAGAATTAGTATTAAGGAAGGACGAGTTAGATATAAGAAAAAGTTTAAAAACATAAAGAACTTCCCGAGATTAGTATTGTTTTCTGTGACTAGGTGCAATACCGTTTCACTATCGACTAATCTACCATTCCGTGGGAAGGACTTTGATATCGTTTTCGACCGGGTTTGCTAAACAAATAAAATATCCATTTCCTATCAAGCATCTTTCAACCAAACAATTTGCTAGTTTGTGTCGGCATCAAGGAACTACTCTGTTTCAGCATTCTCTCATCAATCAGAATTATTGCTGGACTCCGATCGAAGCAGGAGTTACGAGTTCAAATCACAAATCTTGCATATCTAAAGCTTCTAAAACTTCACTCCTATTCAAACACATCATCCCTGGTCATTCAAATATATTTATAATTACAAAATTAATAATAAATAATGCATACCTGAGTGGGCGTGGTCGGGGCGTGGACCGAGTGCTGCGAGTGCTGCTGCTGCGTGTCGCGGCCCATCGGCGCCAGCGTCGTGCCTGCAGGATCAGGGTCAGTTATCGATCGATTTATCATAATCAAAAAGTGCCTGATCATCTATGGAAAGCCAGATGGAAATTATCGTACCAAGGAATTTAAAGTATTTTTTTGACGTTTGCTTGCCTCAATTCAATCTTTGAATTCATTAGGTACCGCTATTGTGCAAAACACCTAAAAAAATTGGCCTACAGAAATTGAGCCCGGTGACTTTTCAAGTTTTGTGGTCAAAAGAAAGGCTAAATCGTCGCATCTCTAATAAAATTAGTTTTTGGCAACATGTGAAATACGAAATCGCCAAGTACTGAAAGTACTCTTTCACCGTGTCCTACAGTTGTCTTCTAGTGCCCACATTTCATTACCGTATCCCTCTCTGCTTCGTAACCAATAATTTTTTTTACCGTACCTGTGGCGCTCTTGGTCATGATTGCTGTATTGTTCTTCAACTACCCACCCCCCCCCCCTACCACTTACGCACCAATCGATAAATGACTATCCTCATCAATCAATCAAACTACCGTACTCACCTGTGGCGCTCTTGGTCATGGTAGCGGGGTGCTGCTGGGAGCTCGCGCTGCCCACTCCCGAGTCCACTCCGCCCCCTCTCAGACTCATCTCGTCCATCTCCCGAATCAGCACCGGAGGCATCGATGGGCTCGGATGCAGTGACTGCCTGGAATGATCAATCGATAAATGGACTACGGTAGAGAGGTTGATCGATAACTGAACTGATCACAGGTACTGTAAGATGACGATGGATAATCGTGCACTTTCAATAAAGTTACACTACGAAAGGGTCACGAAACTGAGAACCACCAAGACCATACGAAACCAAAGAGTAGAAGAGAAACCGGCTTTCGATTAGATATCCAGTACAATGTTCTGACTTTAGTTTCGAAAAAGATCATGAGGGAAAGTCAGAGCATCGCAATATACGAAGACAGATAGAAGGGAGAAGGAGGTGGACCAATAGTGAGAGATCAGAGACCATTTTGAAGGACATGGTCCGCTTGAACGGCGACAGCAGGGCTGCTATTCTCGACGTCGCTGACTTGGGCGTTGAGAGTACGGTAGGCGACGAGACCACGGACGACGATACGGTAGGGGTACTGTACACCGAGTGCGGCCGGGGCTGCTGCTGCAGCGGTCGGGCGACGGGTCGCAGTAGCTGCTGCAGCTGCACCGCTGTCGATGCAGGGCTGCAGAGGAGGGGCAGTGACAACGATACTATACGAGAGACACGGCGGATACAGTTATCCTGGCGCGGTGCGTGGTATGTGCGAGGTGTGACGTGCAGCCAGAAGGTGTGCGAGGAGAACGAGTCAGAGGATAAATTGAGAAATATCGAGGGTATCGAGGGTGCATGGGGGGGGGGTGCCGGGGATACGATACAGATGCCTCTTACAACGTTCACTGGGGCATGAGGGGACCATTTCTAATATTGCCTAGTCAATCTGCATGCTCTTAATCTTTTACCACCAGAGGATATTGTTGTCTTCAAAACAATAACAACTACACCCTCTGACGTCATCAATCTGGCCAATCGATAATCGCACTTACTTGTTCTCTTTCGTCGTGGAATCGGGCGTCGAGGGTGGGAGATCGAACGAGGGAGGTACGGTAGTATCGGAGCCGCCTGGGGACACGGTAGGAGCGCCGCCTATCACAGGCAGACCGCCTGTAAATGGGAATTTGTAACGATAATTAATATTTATATTTGTAAAAAGTGAAAAGGACGACGATCAACATACCTGACATACACAATACATCAACATACACAAAACTAAACTATCTGAAACCTCCGCAACCAGGAGTTGCCAGGTTTTGATTTTCTCCCTTACTCACTCACACCCAGAAACTGCCTGGTTTCTCACACCACCGGATCCGTAGTTTGCCACTACAAATCTGTAGGCAACACACTACCGTACCTCTGACTCCGCCCCTTCAATCAATCGATAAAGCTACCGTAACATAACATTCATCTACCGAACCATTGCCTACGTCCAAATCAATACCGTATCAACCCGACTCCGCCTAATAACAATCAATATTCTACCGTAATCCTAATACCGTACCATTGCCTCCATTGGAGTTCTCGCTGCTGCTCTCGTCCTCGTCTCCCTCCCGGATCACCGGCTCCGCAGGCGTGTGCGAGATCGAACCCGATTTCTGAAGGGAAAATTTGGATGGGGGATTACGGTAGTTAACCGAACAAATCCGTGACGTACTAACTTGTCTATCGTATTCCGAGCTATGTGAACTATGCGCAGCGCAAAAGTGGCTGGACCACTTTAAGCAAACAATATTTTATAATATATATTTTATTTTAAGAAAGATCATATGCAACACTAACAATTCCGACCAAACCTACGTATCTCCTGAGTAGGCATCGCAAAAGCACCTTGCTAATTTTTGAAATTGCAGGAAACCTATATCGACGCTTTTCTAACCCTTACCACCGGAACGACCACCGGAACGAGCTAAAGTAAAAGTAGCCTATTATCGAATTCAGACTATTATCAATAAAATAATTAGACTGTTGATTAAGGTTGTAGACCATTGGACTAAACAATACAGTAATCAATACTAGCGTACCTGCAGCGGGATGTTGGCGACCAGGCTGGACCGTTGGCCCTGCTGCTGCACCGGCTGCAAGGATATCATCAACCAACCATTTTTAATTAATTGAAGTAATTAATTAATTAGTTAATTAATAAACAAGTTAGTTAATTAACTAATTAATTAAGTTAATTAGACTAATTAACCCAACCTGGAACTGCTTGACGAGGGAGGCGGACTGCGGCGTGGAGGAAGAGGTGCGAGCGGATGAGGAACCGCTGAGAATTAAGAGAATTAATAATATCATTCGTTAATGATTGATAAATAACGCCGGCACGATCAATATCCATTGCAGGAAGATGATCAACGGGGTTTCATAGGGAAAGTGAAACACAAACTCGACATCGATGGAAAAAATATTTATAGTACGTCACTAAAGTTCGAATTAGCACCCAAAACACTTCCTTCTCCTTATCTAATCAAGTCGCATATTCCTATTGATAGTTGATAGTCATCAAATAAATAAATAACCTTTTTTTTAATAAATAAAAACTCACTCATTCCTGCTGAATCCCTTCGTTGGATGGGCGCTCGCCTGCGGTCGGATCATCGGAATCCGCCCGGGAGTCGACGACTTGCGCGAGCCGTTGTTCGCCATCTGAATAATGATTAATTAGGGAAATAAGAAAACGAAAACAATTTGACCCGGCCGTTTCCCGATGTGCACTTTCTATGTGAAGTAAGTACGTTAAGCACGACTGATATGAAGGGTGATGTAAGGCAACAAAAAACAACTAGTTTTACTATTGCAAGGTTCCGCCTTCCAGTTTCGGTTACATAAGTAACTGATAGCGCATGCCGCTGCATTGCTCGCGGACGCCTTGTTGAACGCTATCCGCTCTCCTATTGCCACTATTTCCCGGATTCCCCTCGCACTTTACGGTTTCACAAGTATCTGATAACTCACGGCTGCGGCTGTCGCGGCAATACGTGCACGCTCGCTTTATTGAAAGCTTTCCCCTCCTCTTTCAGGCTTCACAAGTATATAAATAACTCACGGCTGCGGCGGTCGCCGCGTTGCTCGCGCTGGCCTTGTTGAAGGCTGCCGCCTGCTCGGCGGGCGGCAGGGGGCCGGGCGCGCGCGGCGTAATGTCGAACTGCTGGATCGTGTAACCTGCAACGAGATACTTGATGTATTGACGGTACTAGGAAATCGGCAACAATTTGCAAATAAACAAATATCAGGACCAATAATAATGCTTGTTCTAGCACTAGCTCACTCGGCAGATTGCGGCAGCGCGTTCTTTATGTAAAGCGTGGATTTTGATAAGAGTAATAGATGCATTCGGTTGATCCAAAACAAACAATATTCCCGATTCAAATGCAACGCCTAGCAGTTTATGGTTACACGTTCTCTACATGTTCTTGCCGATTTCAAAACAATCGATTTCTATCTTGCATACATTTCAAAACGCTCTGTAATCACGAAATTTCATATTCTCCGTGAACCCGGTACTTTCTCACCCCACACTTTCCATGTGAAGTGATCTACTCGGGCGTAGCTAAGCCTATCTCAAAGTTCATCAACCAAATCAATTTCGTGCATAATTCTCAAATTACTCACGCTTGTTCGGCGCTCCCGGATCTCCTGGCAACGTCGTCGGCGCCCTTCCTCCACTGCCTCCCGGTTGTCTCAGCGTGACCGCCGTCGCGGGAGGGGGCGGACCGATGAGCTTCGACGACGACGGCGGCTCCTGCGAGGCGCGTCGAGAGGCGCCCGCGTCCGCAGACTGGAAATAGATGACGTCATCTTAGGCTCCAGCGTGTTTCTTGTCTATAGGACCGTCAGAATAAACCAACTGTCTCTTCACTCAACGTACTCGAGGATATAAGAGACAGAAGCGCATCCTGACAGCCCACTCTACCTCCCGGGTTACTGTACCCCATTCCCGTTCAAACTAAGTCAAACTAGAGCTCGAAATAGTGGTCACGTCTGTTTCATTGAAGCATTTTGAAGGCATGGTGACCAGAATTTCATAAACGCAAGCCCACGATTGTTACAGATAGGCTAGGCATATAGAGAAAGACATGAGACGAAGCAGATTGTTGTTATACGTGTTAGTCAGACACTTTCTCAAGAGTTGTTAGCATGGTTTGAACGAGCAAAAACAATCAACCAGGATACGGTAGCCAGACCCGAAAATCGATAAAAAAGATACGGTAACGAACTACCTTGGGTGCAATCGACATTGCCGGATTTGCGAGGCGAGAGTACTTGGTCGGCTGAAATGGGGACACACTCAACACCCGCAATAAAGTCAGTTCATGCTAGGGGCGGAGTATCGAGAGAATACTGTAGCTTCGGGGGGTTCATGCCTTTTTTGAGTACACAAATCATGCAGAGTTCGGTTGGGGGGTTTTTTTTACTAGGGAGTGAGGATGGCACGTCTAATTCTCCAAAATGTGACATTTCGAGTAAAAAAAGATACTTTTGTACACAATTTCCTGAACGTGCCATCATCCAGGTCGGGGTACGGTAGGTCAAGGGGAGTTCGGTGGGTCAGATCCGTGACTTACCGAGGCCGTCGTGCTCGCGGGGCCGCCGCCCGACAGCGAGGGCACGTTGGTCGTGGATGACGTCACCGACAGCGACTGCGCAGAGAGCGAATCGCCCGATTCCATCTGTGTGTGGGGTACGGTAGGAGAGGAATAAGGTAGTTAGGAAGGGCAGGGATCATTCAAAGGGAGTAGGGAAGGGGGGGGGGCAAAGTGTTAGAGGTCAGAGATCAAAGATCACTGTGGCGGACAGGTCAAGTCGTTCAGAGCCAGAACCGGGATGCAAAGACGGGTACGGAGAAGAGACCAGAAATTGTGATGAAGTAGACAGTTTGAAAGGCAAACCTTGAAACTTCTCCTTGAGAGAACTAGTGACGATTCAACAATATAATTGACTAACAAGTCAATAACGACTCTATCCCTGAATACGATAACCCCAATCAATCAATAATCAATATTTCTGGATTACGGTATCCCAATTAATCGATAATCTACCGTACCTCGCTCTTCTTCTCTCCCATCAGCAGGTACATCGCGTGCAGCTCGTCAAACTTGTCCGCCTCGATCGACCGCATGACGCCCTCGCGCGAGTAGCCCATCTTAATTATTGTTCTTAATTAATTTATTTATTCAGCTACCGCGGTGAGGGAAAACTCCGAAGGAATAAACTCAACCAGTTGTCGAGCGCGTGAAACTTGAACTATCCCAGTCAAGTGTTTAAATTATTGAACAAAAATATTAAAAAATCGATTTAAAGTGTTTTAAATCGGCTTTTAAATAAGTCGTTTCAAATAACAAACCCAGACATTCATCACTTCGGCCCAAACTCTGACAAGATAGTTCACGAGTGAAACCTCACAATAGCAAGTCGAATCGTCTGCTCCTAGTCCCGTTTTCCTCACTCTCTTTCATTTCAAACCCGGCGCTTCAGAGCACCACCCACCCCTTCCTTACCTGTGCCATCTTGTTCACCCTGCCCTCATCTCTCGCTCCCTTCAGTGGTTCGACGTACGGCCGCAGTTCCTCCTCCTCGTAGCCAATGTTCATCCAGCGGTCCTTCATCACCGACTCCAGCGTGCCTCTGGAAAGTTTAATCGATAATGATTGGATGATAATGTACCGTACTCAAGAATTGTCGACTAATTTGATATATCCGAGCGAATGGGCGTCAATTGATATATGTACTCGATAATTATAGATAATGTCCGTCATACTAATTGAAACACACTGAATAAACATTAAATGCACAAGGATCAACCCATGAGAATATTTTGCTGAAGAAAAGACGCAACGATCACGATTCTGGACTATCCGCTAAACTTGAATAGCCAGTGCAGCGCCATATCACCAGGAAAACTGTTTCGAGTTTATATTTCCGTTTCAGCCCCGCAGTTTCCCGCTACAGCCTTTTCCTATCCCATGATCGCAATCATCACGATAGTAGAATCAGTGCAATCGTATCAAAAATAAACTAAATCTATCCATCAATACTCCAGGGAATAAAGATCAAAGATCACTTCCTCATCTCCTCCGCGGGATCAGCACGAGGAATTTCGTGAGCAGGAGTTTCAGAATTTCTACTCTTATTTTAGCACCGCAGTTTCCCGTCACAACCTTCCCTTATCCCACTAACGCAATCAATGATGATAGTCTGCCAGACGCTACGATGCCTCACAAAAATAAACTAAATCTATCCATCCATACTCCAGAGAATAAAGATCAAAGATCAATATCCCTCACCTCCTCTGCGGGTTCAACACGAGGAACTTCTTCAGCAGGTTCTCGCAGTCGGTGCTCATGTAGAACGGGATGCGGTACTTGCCCCGGAGCACGCGCTCTCGCAGCTCCTGCGAATAAGATGATTAACACTTTATCTCTGGATTTTACTCGCACAATTACAATCGCACACGCGCTCGTGCCTCTACGCTCGTGCGCTCGAGGTAAACCTCGAAGAAATATTGATGCCCTGACACCTTTGAGCCACATCAAGTATCTGCGTTGCGCGAGTTCACCGGGAGACAATAACTTGAATTTGCAATCGTGAAACACATTCAGCAGCTACCGTACCACAAAAGTTATCAAATTCTACCGTAACACCCATCCAACCGTATCCTGTTCTCCAATAACTATCGTACCGTCAGTTGGATCCGTCAATAAGCATTCAACCTCTACCGTATCCCTACACCGATCACGGGAATAATCAATAACTACCGTACCTTCAGGTTCTGTCCGTCGAATGGCAGCGAGCCGGACACGAGCGTGTACAGTATCACACCGAGCGACCACACGTCCACCTTAAATTAAAAAGATTTAACAAAATACAAAAATATCGCTCGAAAAAGAGAGGGATGAGGCCAATTCGCTTCAGGCTTCACTGTACACTAAAGGATTGAATTGCGGAAGGAGTTTTGATATCACGATGGCGCGTTTGTTCCAAGTTTCAACAATTGCTCAAGTTCTCGCGTGCGCAATGCGTTTCGATTCATCTGTGTTCAGCGGTCAAAAACATAAATTAATCATCTACGGTAAGTCAAACTAATTGCAAGACAATATTAGAAAATAATTGAAAATAGCCAAGTTCAGTCGAAAAGCACTCCGATTACGCCAATTCCTTACATGTTTCACAGATCTCTTAATATATCTGGTGCGCAATGCAATTCAATTCAGCTGTGGCCGTCTTCAAAAAAAAAACCCACCTCCGGCCCGTCATATTTCTTGCCCTGGAACAGCTCGGGAGCGGCGTAGGGCGGCGATCCGCAGAACGTGTCCAGCTTGTTGCCTTAAATAATTTAATTTATTTTTAAAACAATGTCACCGTATCGCTACCATCCTCCCAGCTCACCCATCGCAAAGTAGTTCGATAAATCTACCGTAAATGTAAGACCAATCGCGACCGTTCCCCGCAACTCATTTATCCCAAAGTGACATTGGTAAGATATACTACCGTATCCCAGCCGCTACCGTATCCCCCCAACTCACCGATCGCAAAGCGATTCGATAAATCTACCTTAATACCTACCGTACCCTCCCGCAACTCACCGATCGCAAAGTGATTGGAGAATCCAAAGTCGGCAATCTTGATGTTCATGTCCGAATCGAGCAGCAGGTTCTCCGCCTGGAATGAATTTATTTTTCAACTTTTTTTCGGAATTGTTCCCGCAACTTTGATGGTTCACAGGCTGCATACATAACAAAGAAAAATAGAAAAGACCGTACTTGGGATGTCAGTATTGAACACAAAATCACAAACTATTCCCTGGATACTTTATTCTTACAATCAGCGACCGAGAGATTCCGTACTCAAAAAAAACCCCGTAATCCTCACCTTCAAATCCCTGTGTATGATGTTCTTCTGGTGCAGATACTGCACGGCTGAGACTATCTGGCGGAACTTGGCCCGCGCCTCCTTCTCCTTCATCCGACCGTGCGCAACGAGGTAGTCGAACACCTATTAAGAAATTTATTTTAAATATATTATTTATTTTATATGTTACTTGAATATTTAAAACGTAGCGCTCTCTGGTATTGCTCCAACCAATTCTCACCCTGTCATAGACACTTCTTGAACCCCGAAACTGGCTGGTTGTGCGATCGTTTTGGATTTCTAATCAACTCGTGGTTCACATTACTCCTTCTGATACTAAACTTGTCATAGTCGCCTCACGAACCGCCAATACTGCTAGTTCCATGCAAACGTTGTTTTTTTTGTGTTAAAAGAGACACCGACAGATCCATTACTAGCCTTATTCTTCACCAGCTATCATTATTCTACGGATCGCTGAAAATGCTGGTTGTGCGCCAACTTTATTTTATAGCGTGCCTGTATCCAAAAAGCATGATGCAGATAAATTGGTTATGCAAAAAAGAATCGCGGATGGATCACATCCACTGCATCTCAATCTAACATAGCCACTTCACGCAACATCAAAGTGGCAAAGTGGCAGAGTTCGGGCAAATTATCATTTGGAAGCTCTTCCTGTGCAGAATCGCTAGCGCCCATCCTCCACTACAAATTATTAAATTGTGAACCGCAAAAGCAGCTAGTGTGCGTGCGTGTTTCACTATTTTCTACAGCAAAATACTCTATGAGCAATAAAATGAGGGGGGGGGTGTCAAATAAGTTATTGTAGATAAGAGTCGCCGATGGATCACCCTCACTAAATCTCATCGTGACATAACCACCGCTCGAATCGCCAAAGTCGCAGGTTACATTATTTTCATAGCTACCAAATCGCTTCCATTACTTGCGCACAATCCAACGGTACTATGATCAACCTATGAATCGCCAAACTAGCTGTATGGCGGTCAACTTTACAGTTATTCGATATTTAATTTTAAATAATTAATTAATAAAAATAATAATCACCTCTCCGCCGCTCGCGTACTCCATCACCAGGTACAGCGTCTGCTCCGTCTCCATCACCTTTAATTGACTAATTAATTAATTAATAACTAATTAAAATAGAATCGCACTCGCTATTGCATCACAGTGGCCTACCTCTGGATAAAGATTGATTGTTATTTTTTTCACAGTTCAACTCGCCTGAAATTGATCCCACCATTCCACTCTTCCCTATCTCAACTTGTAGCAACCCTACATCATCGGGCTTGTCTTGATTATTTACTAGCCTAATTTGTTCTTTTTTGAATAAATAAAATAACAATAAAAAAATGAACCTGGTACAGCTTGACTATGTTCGGGTGGTCCAGCTGCTTCATTATCTTCACCTCGCGGAACAACTGCAATTAATATTAATTAATTAATTATTATTGTAAATCCACTATCCTGTAGCGAAACAGCGCATTCTTTCCTTCTCTCCACATATCACAACATGCTGAAGCACATTTCCGGCTAGTGTCGACAATTAATCTTTTTTTCTCCAATATGACCAGGGCAACAATCAAACTTCTCCCCTCCTCTCCCCCTATCACCCCGCGCTGAAGCACATTCCTGCCTTCACCCCCCCCCCTTCTTCTCGTCTCATTTCCTCATAGTACACCCAACCTAAGTGTCCCATCAGTCTTGCTCTCGGGAGAGAGAGAAAGAGCAGCGGGATTCAGGGTCCAATCCTGCCTCCTTAAGACCCCTGCTGGGGGCCAATCAATCAGCCCACCACCCTGCTCGATATTTCATTCCTTCGCCTGGTTAAGCACGCACATTAAAAATCCTTTAACTCATTACTTCCTTAGTTTTACAAGTTCGCAATTGCGAAACTCGCCCCTCAACTTGGTTCCTTTCCCATTTTCCTTTCGATTACACACAGAGCAGCTCTCAATCTCTGATTTGAGCAAGTGACTCTCTCCATTTCCCCTACTCTCTCGCTGTCGATCGCTCTTTGAATCATAGGAGAACCGAAGAAGGGTGTGAGATAGTATGAGAATTTGAGATAGTCCAGACGCCACTACATTGGAAAATGATCAATGTTCTTCATCCCTTCTCTTTCCGTCCCGTTCCTTTTCAGTTTTACTGTTCTCTTTTCTTCCCGTCTCTGGCTTTCTTCTCGTGTTGAATCATTCAACAGATGCTCACTATCGGAAGTATTTGCCCCTCTGCATTCTCGGATTCTTAGTCGCTTGAAAATTACAAGGAATTGAAGGAGGGAGCAGGCTTGATACACAGAATACAGTTGAAGTTAGGAGTATTTATTTGATGGCCGTTGCCTGCTATGAATCGAAAAGCCCGACTCTCCTCCAAATAACAAATCTCTGCGATACCCCAATCTCGCTACTCCCCCGAAACATGACAAGGGATGGTGGGCGCGCGCATTTCTCGCAGTTTTGCAATCCCAACTAAACCCCATTTCTCTGCAGAAACGCGCGGATGACGTCAGAGTGAAATGAGAAAGTGTCCGTGGAAGATGCATGGAAAGAGAGGGGGGGGGGAGGGGAGAAGAGCAGGAGAAACCCGAATATGATTACATCAATCAGTGGCCTACTGCAATAGGAAAGGGTGGGCTTCGTTCAGAAGATGGTTCTAGTATGGAAGAAAGAAGAAGGAATTAGAATTCCCTCTGAAATCCAAATCTCGCCGGTTCGTCAACCCCTCACTAAACCCATCACCACATGCTTCTTTCACACAAAAGCGCAGCCCTAAACCTGCCCTCTAAACACAACGCATACACATACACAAAGGGAGGAGGACATCCGACACCTCTTCATTCTCTCCCCCTTCGAAGACTATGATTACAAACAGATGATCCGGGCGGATGAGTAATAGCTCTATTGTCATCCCTACCAACAGTTTCTCTCGCTGATCAGACAGAATAAGTAAGGTAAAGGTAAAGGTGTATCCACGTCAAGCGATTTTACAGTCGTAAGACGACGCTGGGTGGGACCCACTGGTAAGGCCAGCTGTTAGACGGACTACATACCCGTTCACAGAATAAGTAAGGAAGTAAAATCTAGCGGACTGTAATCTATTGCATTTGTCCGGTGTTGTTTCATTAATTGAACTACCCGCCACACGCTTCCTATCTAATCCCCCCTGAACCCCCCGATTCACCGGGGTGCTCCCGACAACTAATCCTCCGGGCATCTATCCGCGAAATATCTCTCATTTCCACGCCACACAACCGATATGATAGCGATCATTGCTAAAATATCACTTTTCGCCATCTTGCCATTACACAATTTAAATTATTTTATTGTATTGCTCCGATTCTCTCCTACCCACTGAACATCACCACACTAGTCCTATCAAATCCTCCCGGATCCCCAATTCACCGGGTCACTGACTACTTACTGACTATCAAGGTTAAACTCGGAACAGTTGTGCTTCAGCCAATTAATACAAATAAAAACCTTCTGCTCCGCATGGTTACTTTTGACCAGGAACTGTCGTGCATCATCCAAACCATAAAATCAGAATACCTTCTGTAAACTGCTCGGGTTGAGCGCCGTCTTGTCGATGATCTTGATGGCGACCTCGATGCCGGTCGGGATGTGCTTCGCCAGTTTCACCTTGAATTTTTAAAATAACGATAGTCTGGAAACTAAAGCAAATTCAACAAGGACGGGCTATGCTTCAGTAGCTTTTCATAAGATGCAGCTTGAACTCGAAACAGTTTCGTGGAGCTCAGTTTCGTGGAGCAAAAGAAATCAAAGAAACTAGCAGCAAAAATCATGACCACGACCTGTCCTGTTTCACCCACTTGTCTAAAACTCGGGCCCGATACAATAACTAATCACACGGGCATATTCTGTCAAAAAACTCATACTTTTCAACCTGCAGTTCCCAACCAATACTACCGTAACTTCATCTAACGTGCCTTGGCAGTCTAATCTCAATCAATTCTACCCCCTCTCCCTTATCGTACCTTGGCAAAGTTGCCCTTGCCGATCGTCTTGAGCAGCTTGTACTTGCCCACGTGCGGGTCCTCCACCGGGCGCGACCTGAAGGGGAATCAATCGAAAATTGTGGAAATACGGTAGAATTTTAAAAATCTCGCCGCATGAATACCGTAAAACAACATCATGCATTCTGTTGCAGCGTTTTCAGATCGATAACAAGGGAATACTGTAACATTTTCGAATCGATACTGTAACCCTTTTCAAAAATCAATTTCCCCTCGTTCACACAATGTTTTCTCGCAAAATCACGTCGCTTCTTCCACAACCATCAATCATCTTCATAATCCCTCTTCGCTTGTTCCTTCCTCTGCCTAATTCCTGTCTCTTACTCTATTTATTTATTCATGTATTATAGTTATTAATCTCTCGATCAACCCCGTCGCTTCCCGGCTTCACATGTTCAATCAACAATGCTCGGTACTCGATGGTGTCTGTGACTCCCCTCAACCTTCCCTCGCTAATCCGATCAATAAACTCGGCTTTCTTCTCTGCTTATTAATCTCCCCTCTCCTTCTCCGTTTCACGTGATCTCTTTCCCACAGCAAACACGCTTGCGAGCCTAATAATGTCACGTTTAGAGCACCTTTTCCATCGCTCTTACATCAACATACGTTTTCGTATACACCTTTTGTCGTTTATCAGACTCTTTCTGGTACCGATTGGCAATGAAAAAGCATGACTGCCGCACAAATCCGACTGGTACATCGGCATTCCCCATGCCATAACCCCCGTTCCCGCTCCCATTCGTTGGATGCAATCCCATTCCCTTGTCGCAAACGTCACGCATCTAAGGCGCAAAGTGTCATTGCTCCCATCGCCCAGGCTCCAACAATTTTCCGGGTTGCGAAAAGCAATGTAAAAAGTTCGTATACGACGCGGGGCCCGAGTTAGTTTAGACGAGTCTCCTGCTTCTCTAACTCTCTCCATTCCGCATGCTCTCTCGGCTCCCTTGCATCGTGGGATAGTATGCAATTTAGAGAGGCTGCAGGGGGCGAAAAATCATCGCCCGGGCTCTATTTCGAGAGAGGCGCCCGAAACCCTCTCTAATGACGCCAGAGGGGAGGGAGGGAGGGGAGGGAAGGGGAAGTGGAAGAATGAGGAAATAGGGGGAAAGAAAGAGCAAGAGCGGCCGGCCACGAAAGGAAAGAGGCACCCGGAAGGCCGCAAATCGATCGAGAGTGACCACCCCACAAAGCATACAGCCAGATTGGCGTTGCAGCTCCATTACAAAGAAACTGGATGGCACAATTCAACAATCTTGGTGGCTTTTCCACTTGTACAAAACTGATTAAACCATTCGACATTCGCGTTTCAGCACTAGTATACCCTTCACTGGTGCTAGGGTTGAACAATTAACGAAAAATTGAAGGGTTAAGAAGCACCCGCAAGGGGCGCCGTCGCAAAATCTATCGGCAGTGACCACTTCAGAAAAGCTACAACCAGAATCGCGTTCCAGCCCGGATACAAGAAAACATCTTACTCCAACTCAACAATTCGAGCCTCTTTTCCACGCAAAAAATCTGAATTAGCCAAGCGAGGTTTACGTTTCAGCACTAGTACATTTCCCACTAATTTCAGGCGATATAATTATTGATACTCTAATAAGCCAAAAATATTTTGGAACATGCACAATTGCGTTTCATCATTACTACAACCTCGATTTGTCCTTGTATCACCAACGATTAGAACTTTATCGGGAATAAAACAAAAAAAATTTTGTCGAGGTCTACTTCGCGGCGAGCCACACTGCACTGTTCGTCGCAACCATTACGGCCTCCCGACTCTATCGCACCATGGTAAAACCCAGCGTTTGTAGGCGCGCTACGCTGGGCTATCAAATGATGCACTAGCCACACGCTCGTAGGGATCGAACCGGGCGACCCGGCCGGCCGCACTGACCTTGCGCCGAGCGCCCTGTCACTGAGCCACGCGGCGAGTGGCTCGCGCGAGAGTGGCGAGTGCGCAAAACTCTCTTGGTCGAGAGCATTGGTGTATCTCGCATATCTCCCCTACTTATCACCAGTCGAATATCAACTATAAATGCAAGAAAGAAATGGACATTCGAACCAGGAAGCTTTCAGCAAGTGGAACAAATTTTGGAAACCATGCACTTTGATCGCTGTGGCCACTGGTGGGCTCGGGGAAAGTGGCAAGATTGAAACTGCGGATGTCTGCATGAGCACTCATGGATTGTCACCTATTCTAAAAGGCGACAGATCTATTTTTGCGGATGTCCGAAGGAATACCCATACCAATATTGCGGATGCCCCCCCCCCACTCTGTCACCGTTCGATCTCACCAGTGGCTGTGGCACACGGCGTTCTAGAGGGGGGGGGGATGGGAAGCGTAGCAGAGAACAGCTAGAGAACAGGGAAAAGCTAGAGAACAGGCGAGAAAGAAAGAGTTTGGATTTGATCTCACCGCGACTTGGGGGACTCGAACTGTGCCAAGAACGCCGTGCGGCCGCTGAATGAAAATGAAATATCCAATCAATCTCGTTGCTTCCCTATTACTTCCATGATTTAAAAAATCGATCATTAGAAAGCAACGCGCAATGTTGTGGTTGTGGAAACCAGGCACTTTCGGGATCCATCACATTGCTATAGGCGAATGCTTTCATCTTAATTTGATATGACTCCGCCTACTCTCACGCTCAATAAAAATTAATATCAATAATACACAACTTTCTTGCTGCTTGCGCATAAATTACCGCCTATCATAATCGAACAAGCGCGCCAAGGAACATCAATACATTGATCTTCTCCCCCGTAATCCTCTTTCGATGCGCGCAGTTTCGACACTTTTCGCCTGACACTACCCGATACAATTTACATTTTTCTCAAAATCGCTGAATAATCTATCGCATTCCTATTGTCAATTTTAATTCTAACGCTACATACCGACCCACTCGTTTTTGATTAAAACTAGGCGCATTCGCGCGCCACCTTGCCCTCATAGCTGCAGCGCGACCGATAGCAATTGATTTGATGCCATCTAATATTTAAAAAATTAAAAATATTTTAAACAATTAATTAATTAAATAAAACGCGCACCTTGCAGAGGGTCGCGACGAGGATCCGGCCATGGCTGTGGATGACGGACGAGAATGGCTCCCGTTCGATCTGCAACTTGGGCATTGATTTATTAGGTAATTAGCGCTAATTAACAATAAACACAATAAAATACAATCTTATCTTAGACATAGCCTAATTGTTTTCATTCCATCTATGATTATAATGAATGCGGGTGGGCTCAATCGACTATAGACAGAGCGTGCTACTCACATCCACCTAGTTCATAGGGGAAACCCTATAGTGCAGGGAGCGAAAAGGATTAAGCGAGTATCTAGCAGAGGCGCTGATTAATCAAGTAATCAGCATTAATTAAAAACAAAAACAGACAAATCCGGTCTAAAAATAGCCAACTACAGTTGACCTAATCATCAGTAATGCGCATAAATATTATTGTTACTACTCGGCAGCACAAGAAACAAACAATAGCATCATTCATGCGCCGCTTAGTCATCGTTGCTAGTTTAGTGTAGCCCCCGCGCGCATTTCCCAATAGTCCAGTGCGCGTTCTTTTCATCGCTCTTTCCCAATCGATAGATGTAATTCTAATCCAAAAACACCCCCCTCTCATCGCTACCATCCCGCAACTACTACTCCCTTTTAAGGATGTCTTTCCTGTACCAACTACGAAGGAAAATACGAGGGACAAGGGGAAACACGGATAGGCACTTCCCGAAATATGGGGAAGTGCGAGGAAAAGTGGGCGGAGCCCCGCGGGCCACAAATCACCAACACCAATGCGAAAAACGAGCGAAAACAAGAAGGCGAGAAAGAACGGGGGCAGTGGTACTGATGATTAGTCGATAGACTACTGCTGACCGCTCCCTATTCTGCTCCCTTTCTGAATGGTTAGAGGGGGGGGGGGGCTAGCTAAAGAGGAGCATCTCTCTAACCGCCTGTGCTCTCTCCATTTCCCTTGCTCTCTCTCGTCGCATTTTCATTCGGCTTTTCAGCAGTCGATGGGACAGGGAGAACGCACACTTTTTCGTTGACTCGAATGATCAGAGCGGGGAGGATGACAGGGGGGGGGAGATTGGAATCAACGGGCGGCGAGAGGGGAGAGAGTAGGGGGTAAACACCGGCGGTTGAGAGCGATCAGACTCGGTGGAATCATCACAAATTAGTGATGATCATCCCAACTTCAAAAATCGTGAGTCTAGCGCATTTTTTGGTTGTGTTTTTGAGCAGTTCAGCCCAAAATTAGAGATTTACAACAAAAAAAACTTAGACGAATGTTGAGTCAAGTCACAGTGGCGCCACTCTGACAATGGACTCTGACAATGGACTCTGACAATGGAGGCGACTCTGACAAAGGAGGCGCGAAAAAGAGATGGATCCATCATGGGAATCAAGAAGAGGGAAAGAATTGAAAGAGGCGCTGTGCAGAAGAGTGAGGAGGAAGAGAATGGAGACAAGTGAGAGAAGGATCCATAGCTGGGCAAGTGTCTCTCTTGGCAGTCAGAGAAGCGAGATAGTGTGCAAAAGGAGAGATTCAGACGATTACTCGAGGAAAAAGAAAGAGGAAGAATTCGAGGAAGAGGAACAAGAGGAACTCGAGCCCTTCACTCTGCTACCAAAACTCTGCTCTCGAACTGGCAGTCTCGAAAACAGAGCAGAAATACAGAGAAAACTACCACTTTTGCAGACCCATTTTCAAAAATGAGCAGGGATAGGTCGATATTTCGCTCTTACTAAACCAGAAAAGAGGCCGCAAAGCCCTGGATCAAGGGACGTAGGCCGAAAAGGGCCATTGAGACGAGTGCATGCGTGATTCCATAGAGAAAAGTACTACAAGTGACCCCTCAGGGAGGTATGAGGACCAGAGAAGGAGAAAAAGGGAGAGAAACAGGAGCCTCCCACTGTGAGCGGTGCGCGCAGGACATTGATAATAAAAACAGAGCGATGCGGAGGGACGAATGGGAGGGAGATAGGAAAGGGGAATGATCACTTAAAAGGACCTATAAACGGGCACAAATGTTAGGCTAAATGGTGGTCGTTTAGTGTAGCGTAAATCCACAGAGCTCATGAGATGCCGAAAGTCTCCTTCGCCGTCTCCTCTGTTAAAAAAAGGAGAAAAATTCGGTACATCACGATACCACCTAAAACGATTTCCTACTACAGAAATAGCCAATCGTTCCGCGAACGAGTCGGCGTTTATTAACGTTCTGTGGTGTAGTCAGATCGCTCTACTAGATACTCCCACTAGAACATAACAATTCGAAACTATAGAGAATATATCGTTCCGTTCATTGCGATTCCATTCCTACTATTATAGTACATTTTTGCGAACAAATTGCTGTTAGTATGTCAGATCGCTCTACTAGATAGATACTTCCTCCTCCACAAAACGACGTGTGTGAGCAGCAACATGGCTAATAGCTAGTAGAAACAACACACGCCGAGAACAACAAGTATTCGTTATTGTTTACGTAAATCCCCCCCCCCTCCAGCCGACATGAGGAGACAGAGACGGGACAAAAGTCGAGGATTGGGCGGAGAGAATGATCTCTCAATTTCCCATGCTCTCTTGCTTCTCTGACCGGCGAGAAACGAGGAAATTTGAGACAGTCAGACAAGTGAGGGGGGAAGGAAAAGAACAGTTAGCAAACAACAAGGACAGAGACAAAGGAGTGGGACAATATCCGAAAGGAGCGCGGATAGAGATCAGTTGTGGCAATTTGTCCAGGAATAATCCATCTCGTCAATATTTTTTGGTGCAAAATATCGTAAAATCACGTCACTTTTTTGCGAAAGCGGCTATTCCGGTGTCGAAAATACCGTAAAATCTGTCATAACTCGTGGCAATTTGGCTAAAAATATGTTTTCCTGCGGTGGGGATACCGTCAAAACAGCGTCACCTCTTCACAGAAAACGAGCAACTCAATGGGAATTCGCCTGTCATTGTCCGCCTCGCGACACCTACTTATCGCTATCAGGCGGCTATCAATACAATATAATCTTCGCGGGGATAGGACGAGAGGTAATCGATCGAGAGAATGCTACTACACTCCCATCTTTAACGGTCTCACGCCGGTCAGACAGCGCTAGAGAGTAGGGGAGATCGAGAGGGTTAGACAGTAGCTATCTGTGCTCTGTTAATCTCTAAAGAGAGGAGGGGGCAGATACTGTTCTGATGCCAGTCAAGAGTCGTTGTACAGAAAGAGAGAGAGAGAAACAGAGCTAGAGCCATTGAGAGGCGAGAGAACGTGCGGAATGGAGAGACGAGCAGAGAAACAAAGAGATAGACAAGTCACTCGGCGCACATTGCGGAAGCAGACACTGTGGGCATACAATGAAAGTACTTCGTCTATTATCCCAGTGAATAATGAGCTGCGTTAAACGAGTTATCGATCGCTTTATAATGTTTGTTTATGAACTCAACCTCTCTCTGATTGGCCACGACACGCAGCGATCATAGATAATCAAACTATGAAACGCTGAAGTCAAAGGAGCAAGTCACTCGGCGCATTGCGGAAGCAAACTGTGGAAATGGAAGTACACCTATTATCCGAGTGAATAATGAATGGTGCTCAGCGTAATATTGATGAGCAACCGATCAGCTCCCAGGTAACCAAACGCCGAAACATAAAACAAGCTTGAGAAAGAAAAAAGCGTAGTGAAATAAATACTACATAGAACATGCCTAATTATCTATCACACAATGAGATTCGAAGATCGATTGATATTAATGCGCGTCACATCCAGGGGTCAAATGCCAGCTCCAAGCTGCTAGCCAGCTCCAAGCTGCTGCGCCAGCTCCAAGCTGCTGGCTGTATGTTTCGCGCATTTACTTGTTGCGATAAATATATATATAAATACTCAGGTCATGAAACCCAAAAAGTGGTATGCTATTATAAATTGTGAAGGCTGCTGCACCTGCGGTGGTTAGGTTTCCGGTTCACTCCCCAGTTTTTTTCAATCGGTGGTATGCTTTTCTCTAATTTTTGTTCAATTTGGTTTAAAAATGTGGCATGCATAGGTCCTTCCGGGAAGGGCATTTGACCTCTGGTCACATCCATTCTAGGTATGCAAACTGTGAAACACAATTCCACAAGGGTGCCAAATCCGACCAGTATTTTTTAAGCAAAAGTTTATGCACGGTATATTGATGGGCGAAGGCATCGATCAAGAGGTAACCATCTTCTGAACCGCCAATCTAGCAGGATAAAAGCAACCTCAATGAGGCCTCATACAATTGCCAAGAGCAGAAGCAGACACTCCACTCCACAAGAAAATGAACGCGAGCTAGTTAGCACAGTAAAGAAATGGTTGTGCATAATTACTCGTCGGCCGGAGTTGTACAATTGACTGCACGAAGCGCACATCGAACCTAATCAACCGATGCAGCACCAATAACCCTAGGAATCACACCATTATCTCACCTCAAAAATAAATGACCATGCAAACTTGTCCTTTTATTAATCTCCTGATATTTTACACACGAGCAACAAGACCACTCCCCTCTCAATGTTATGGACGCGTGAAACGCACAAGCCGCAAGCCCGCTCGACAACGTCAACAGGTCAAAAGCTCGCTGATTCATCTTCGTACGCCGGAGGGAGGCAAACATTCGCCCCAGATGGCTTTATGCGCTCGAGTGCTCCCTTCTTGCAAGCCGGGGGGCTACGACGTAGCCTCTAATCTATTAGCCCCCGCAGTGCTGCCAACTTTTCCGGCGTTGTGTTGATACCGTAACAACCATCATCACTCCATACAGTTAGCACAGAAAAGAATACGTTGCGCGAAATTACTGATTGAACACCGAACTGATCTAAAATTGGCTGCACGTAGCCCACATCGAACTTGATAAAACACGGTGGCACCAATCAGCCTGGGAGTCGTCACTCTACCAATTTGCAAGTTGTTAGTCTCAGCCAATCAAGCAAACGTATTCAATCACGGTTCAATTTCACAGATCATGCCGAGCTCGTTTAGCTTTTTTTTTCGCCCTCTACCAGACAAATGGTGCGGTTCCACTCATCAATTCGCTCCACTACCACATTTAGCGACTACCGTACATTCGCCTCCCACTCATCTTTCCATGGTCCTACCCTAGCTAATCACCGAACGCAATCGTGAGACTACAATCTCCTTCACAATCAAAATGATCCTATTAAAATTAACACGATATCCGCCATCTCACCTACCGTACCTACTTCCCCAACCAATCAATACCCCTACCGTACCTTTTCATCCGCTTGGCCACCCGCACCGCGCTGCTGCTGATGCTCGCGGGCAGCACGATTACGGTATGCGTCGCTCTCCTTATAATGCCGTTCTCCCGCGGCAGGAAGGGATAGAGGGCCGGGACGCGCGATCGGCCGTGCTGCTTCTTGCCGTCTTCTCTTCGTTCCGCATCGACCTCTTCGTCGTCGACCTCCATCGATCTTGATATTCCGCGACGACTGATCGATATTCAGGAAGAATTTCCTGATCTGACGATAGTCAAAGAAGAAGAAGAAGGGGTAGATCAGGAATGAATCAATCAATATATCGATAATCAGGGACGGCTAATCGATAATCAGGAAGGTTCTTCTGATCAATCCTCACGTCTGATTTGATCTGGCGATAGTCGAGACGATCGAGATAAATCGATACTCAGCCTGCCTCTGCAGATCAATCCTCACGGCATCTCACGTCTCCACTCAATGGCGGGAGGTCGTTCAACTAGGCCGTGCGGCACAAAACAACCGTCGGTTCCGTCTCCGATCTCTTGCTCGGAGGGGCCAATCGAGAGGCAGAAAGGAGGAACAAGAGAGACTTCTTTTCTTCCTCACTCTTTCTCTCTTTCTTCTCACCTGCCTCATTGCCGTTTCTTCCCTACTCCTTCATTCTCCCTCTCGTCCTCCTTCCTCCCATCCCTTCCCTCACTGCCGTTCAGACGTCAGCGGCAATTGTGACATGGGCCGTCGCCTCGCCAGTCTCTTCATTCCTCATAGTCTCTCGGCACTCGAGCGGGCTAGAGAGTGCGCCAGATGAAGAGACGGCGGCTGACTTCTCGAGCTCTATTCGCCAGCCCACAGCTCATTAGTCACGGAGCGAGGGAGTGGGGATCTCACATCGATCGCTCGATAGTTTTCACCGCCGTACGCCGTCCCACCACGTCACACACGGAACGCTTTAATGGCCCTACGTCACGCCATTTCTCACCTCGCAAAAAGGCCCCAACGTTCTCCAACAACTGCAAGAAGGAGCAACTATTTGTCATTTCCCCCAGCAAATGATCTACCGCACTCTCCCTCTTTCCCCTTCTCAATCCCCTACTTCTTCACTTCCCCATCTCCTCTCCTCCTTCCAACCCCTCCTCAGGGCGTCTAATTCAAACACAGACGGTCTCGCTTGAATCTCTATCTCAAGGAGGGCGTATTGTCTTTCCGCCTGCACGCCACAATCTGGAATCTCCACCGCCCGGCGAATTTCGATCACTTAGCACCATCTATGTTGAAGGATCTCCCATGTTAGGCTTTATTCCCACTGCAGGCCTCCCGAGGAGGGCTGCGCATAACATCAGCCCCTTCCAGCTACCGTATCCTCTCCAACCTCCATCCAGGACCGCAAATCTATTTAAAGGACACGGCTCCTGCCAGCTAGCATATCTCGCTTCTGTGTTGTGAGCCACTTGTGTAACGACAGCCAAGAGATGAGGATTGGGAGAGAGAGAGAGAGGCGGGAGGAGCGAGAGACTCATCCAAGTCAGAAGGAGGGGGGAGGGGGGATGGATCGCAGTAAGATTCGAGAGAGAGAGGAAGATAGAAGGAAGAAGCAAGAAGTGAAAAGAACACGCGAGATCAGTCTCACTCGCACAGAAAAAAAAAGAAGAGAAAGAAATCAATGATGGGAGGACTTTGGAAGAGAACTTTGCCCGGGCTCCTCTTCTCTTCTCTCTTCTCTTGAAATATCCAACACAAATGCTCACTTTATCACATTTCCACAACTCCTAATGGAAAAATATTTTTTATTGCAGAAATTTTGGAACTTTATCTCCTCGTGCTAACCGAAAAAAAGAGCATTTTCGGAAAAAGTCCCCCGGAGAAGAAGAAGCAGTCATAATGAGATAGAGGCAGAGGGCAGACCGCGTCCTCTTCCTCGAAATTCGAGGCGAGAAAAACGGAAGGAAAAGAGAGACGCAATCCGAACTGCTTGCCTCCCCTTCTCGTCTGACTCTCTCACATCACCATATTATCTCGGCTACTCTGACTATATTCTGACTTGCCAGATACAATGTAAAATGTGGAGAACCCCCTTGCACCTCGTCTTTTGACGCTTCACGCGGGTACGATTTCTCCTCATTATGAGTCGTCGCCTTTCACGTCGCGGCCACAAACCCAACTTGTACTACTCCGCTAATAAGCAAGCAGCCTCTCCTTTTCCACGAAAGCGACGCTTTTGCCAACATCATGAATGAATGGAACTCAAAATTACGGGGTTCAAAGGGGCTCAATTCCGAGTTTAAACTAGGTCGTTTGCCTTCACGTGCACACGCACATGAACATCTTTGAGGAATCGTCTGACTCTCTCACTTTCCCCTGCTCTCTCGGCTTCTCTGACCTCTTACATTTAGAAACCAGTGAAAATTGAGAGAGCCATATGATTCACATAAATCGACGTCTCTTTCCCTCTCCCCTACTCTCTTGGCTTCGCTGACCGGCGAGAGAGCACGCGGAATCGATAGAGCGTGCATGATTCCAACTAGCCATCTGGAAGACGTCGTCTACACGGAACGCAACGACGTCAACGCTGAGAGAAGTGAACGCGTCGTTGAGAGTAAGGGGAGACAGAAAAAAAAGAGAAGGAGAGAGGAAATGGCGTGGAGTAGCGAAGACGAGGAAAGCCGGTAAATATAGACCGAGTGAACCAGGCAAAAGTGGAGAAAACACGTCGGTCTGAACGCACACACCTCGAGAGACTCCAAAAGTGCAGCCGCAGCGGGGCCGGAGACCGGGACCGCCTATAGTGCAGCCGGCCTTTCTATTCCCCGGCCGCCGGCTGATGCGAAATACAACGGGAATTGGGGAGAATTTGCACTGTGGCGCTCACACGCTCGCCTATTCAAAGGACAGCGGCGCCACTCTCTCTCGATAAAACAGAGGAGGCGCATCAATTCTCGGGAGTCCCCGAGGGAATCAGAACACTTTCAGTCTAATGACGCAAGTTATTTTGCCGCTTCAAGGTTCAAGTATCATGGATTACTGTTCGCAAGGACCAATATCACAGCGAATCCGGATTTAAAACCATAAACAATACGACCAAGTTTGCAGGCGAATGCAGCGCTCATCACTATTCGGGCAAAGTCAAATGATGACAGTGATTTTACTGCTTCAGGGTTCAAGTAACAACGAGTACTGTTCGAAAGGATCGATTAAAGAACGGGTCGTCGTTTTAAAACAAAAAGCTTTAACAATAAGACTCATAGTCGCACTCGGGCAAAATCCCCTCGCTTGTAAAAGTAAGCCTGATAACAAGCGATCGCTGCGCATTTCAATCGTCAAGTGAGCAGCTTCCCATGGTGATAAAAGAGCACAGTTCTAATCGAGGAATGCTCCTACTCTCTCGCTTTCCCATGGCCTCTCGCTTCTCTTCCCGATGAAAGATCATTGTGAAATGACAGAGTGATTGTGGTTCTAATCAGCGTGCGAGCGCCCCCTAATCGTATAGTCATGATAGCAGCTAATAAACAGCTGCCCAGCAGCGATGACGCTTTCGCAATTTGTGTCGATAACTAATTACTGTAGCTATGTTGCGTTTCCTTATTCGTTGACTGAAGCTGCTAATCTGTTCAGTCAATCAATAAATGATGCTACCGTAACCAATAAATCTATCGATAACTGCATCTACCATTCTCCTTCAATCAGCAATTGAAGCGGCAGTGTTACTATTGAATTGGTGAGAAGTGGATGTTCCGCGTGAATCAATCAATCAATCAATATTACACGCTACCGTAATCCCCAATCAATCAATAACTACCGTACCCGTGTGGTCGGCCGGAGGCCGCTGCAGAGCTGCTACTCGGCGGATGGTGCGCGGACGAGGGCAAGGCTCCCGGCCCGCCGTGAGCTGACATCGGTGGCACCGCACTCGTTCCTGAAATGAGGAAAGGATTACGGTAGCAGAAATGAATCGAATCACTGATGGACTATTTTTAAATCTTTATAAAAATAGCGACAAGTTTCAGTGCCAAACTACACAAAAACCACCCCGGCACACTCGGGTTTCATGGTGCTACTATAACGTTTAGGCGAATTAAAAGCTAATAGTCCTTCAGCCGAACATCTAAAAATCCATATTTGACGATCTAACACCTTTTCTATGACTGTTTGTCGACCATAAACTTCATGTCTTCAAGTTATTGGGATTAGTAACGTCGTCACTGGCCGTTTTTCAGTGTGCACGATAAGAAAGCGTTGAGTTTCAATCGTCATCAGAGGGCACGCGGGCGCTTCCAAGTGATAAAAGATCACGTCTCTAATCACAGTCAACTCATCGTCCTATCGATTGGTCTCGGCGAACTCACGGGAAACTAGGGCTTAATTAGTAACTGCCCTTTTCCAACACCATTCAACGTATAGCTCTCCTAAGTATCGCCTTCCAGTTACCGTAGTTCCCGTAAATTCCCACTTCTCAGCCCTAAATATACCCTGCACGTCTTTTTCCGCGCGTTCTTGCGTCCTATCTTCGTCACTTTGGCACTGACTACAAACCACGGCCCATGCGTGGTCAAAAGTTATTGATTTAGATTCGCATACCGGGTGTTAATTGCTCAAACGAGAAACATACAAACTACAAAAACATACTAATTTTTTCTTTTGAGAATTACCATTAGGAGCCCACACGATACGAGCATCCAATCAACAGCTTTTGAGCCCGCATGCTACTACACGTTTCTCTAAATTACACTAATCTGACGGAGAAACAGATACAAAGAATGCCTGTCCATGCAAGCGCCATCACTTTTTTCGCGCGTATAGAAACCACCGCGAGATCATCATTCTATATACTGATCGATCACTGTGCAGCCCATTATCTACAGTTGATTGACAGCGCCAACCAAACTCTGCCTCGTCTATTTCCGGTTCTAGCAACGGTTTTTTTGCAGGGAGAGCCGACCTATCCCCACCCAATCTCGCGCGACTTTGTGCTCGGTTCACGTGATTTGGGAACTTGTTTTGGCCAATTTAATTAAGTTAATTAACTAAATTAATTAAATAAAAGTACCTGAGTGGGTTCCGGTCGAGGGCATTTTGTGTCGCGAGGCGCTTCGTGCTGTGGCTGATGACTGGACGCTCTGGAATAAGGGGGATAACTGTCATTTGAAGCAGCGATTCAACGAGGGAGAAAGAGATAAGAACAGTAGAAGTAGATAAGGCGATGGAAAGGGATGGAAAGAGGGGGGGGAATGAATGGAACCACTCGCTCTAAGAGGAAGCGAGAAGGAGCTCGGGGAGGAACAGAAAAGTACTGAACACGACACAGCTAATGGTCGGTGTGTGACGCGCTCTTTCCATGAATCGATAAGTAACGACGGACCTAAGGCTAAAAGCGCGTTGCAAAAGGCGTGAATGAGCGATACCAAACTACGTTTAATGGCCTGTCATTAGGCGCACTGTCTCTATCGATTGGAGAGCAAGCGCGAGGAAAAGAGTGTTTAGCACTTTAGTGCGAGCTGCCGCTGGGGTGGATCGATAAGTATGAAACTGACTGATTTAAGCATCGCCAGCTCACAAAGAAGGATACAAAACGATTTAGGCAAGCTAAAGGAGGGCCGGAAATGTGGGTGACTAAGTGCAGTTTAGCATTTCCTGCGGAACAATCGATGACACTTTCGAGCACGATTGTCCGTTTTATAAATATATAAAAATTTGCTGAAATACCTGATACGAGTGGTCCGTAGTTCGTCTACCCGAGGTGGAGTTAACGCTCCTCCTAGATGATCCTACTTTGTTCTCCTTATTCGGTGAGCTGCTCTTCTTTTGTTGGGAGGATGTTACACTCCCATGCTCCTTAAAGTGTTCAAATTAGTGCTAATTAAACAAAAAACAATAATAAGAAAGCTATAATAATAGAGTGATGGCGGGGGCAAGAGGCGAGGAGCGATCGAGCGAAAGAAAAGAGGCGACGAGAGAGCAATGCGCGTTGAAAAGCCGCCCGAGATTTCTTGCCGGGAACGAAATTGAACGGGGCTCAGTGCAAATAAGATGGCGCTGGGAAAGCTCCACTAGGGCAATCAATGATTGAATCGGTGGAACAAAAGCAACAAATTCAAAAACGAGTCAAAGTAGAGGAAGTGAGCAAACGCGACGAAAGTGCACTACAGTAAGATTTGAGTTCAAGTGCGTCAAATCGTTCTCGATGAGTCAGCTTTTATTTAGTGCAATTTTTAATTAAACTTCAATTAAATTTAATTCTTGCTCTTTTATATTCGCAATTTCGCGAAAAGATTGCTCGCGTTGGAAATGCGCGTAATTAGCGTTGAAGGCCAAGTGAGTGACGCATTTCTCGCTGAAGAATCGATTTTCTCACTCGACCGCAGCCACAGAATTGTGTGCATTATGGTTATGAATTTGGCGCTGCGCCCGGAGTCGCCGGAGAGAAAACTGAGTTGAGTCGCGGACTAGAAAGGGCGAAGAAGAAGATAGGATGGGAAGGAAGGGCAGTACGGGTGAGGGGAAACGAGTTTATAGATAGCATAGAGGGGCGGAAAAGGGCCAAGCATTGTGTGTAGATCACTCTCGAAAAGGGCGCGTCAATCGATACTTAATCCCGGCGAAACCACCGGCGCACATAGGGGCCAGCCGGGAACCACGGCGGATCGATCGATCGGCCCGGGCGCGGCCTAACAACCGGCTCTGGCGCTGCAAAGTTCCGGACGGGCGGCCTACTTGCCGGCCCGCCGAAAGCCCGGACTTCCGGCCTTCGTCAATACGACGTCGGCGGACGTACAAGGCGAAGAGGGGGGACAATCGGAGAGAAAGGGTGCAAGGAGGAGGAGGAGGTGGAGAGAGTTGTGTGCCGAGCGCTCGATACGCAGGCAACCCCGGCCACGCAGCCAATCTGCGCCTCGCACTCTCCACCCTTTCCTCTGTCTCTAACCACACTCGGTGTCTGCACCCTCTCAATTCCACGCAGTCTCTAGCGCCCTTCTCTCGTGGTCATCTCTAGTAGACAGCCGATTCGCTCTCTTTCTCTCGCTTCGTCTCTCCATTTCACATGGTCTCTAACCGCCCGCCTATAGTCATCGAGAGAGAGGCGAGCACATACGAAATGAGCGAGTGACCTCAATGGATGGGGATTTCCTCCCTGAGGGGGGGGGGGGCTGGTGATCTACCGTGGAAGGGTACCGCAGCTCAAAACCATTTTCCCTGGCTGGGTTTAATGAGTGCTAAACCATGACAGGATACTTGAACTTTCTTGGAACGTAACTGGGTACGATGAATAGGTCCTCTTTCACTCCTGTCTTGAGTAACCTCATTTGAGGGAGATTTCCCCCCTGACATGAAGGTCCCTGATGATCTACCTCCGAAATGGGGAGTAATGCGGCCTGATTCGTGAAAGTGAAAGACAATGAAGATTGAAGAGACCATTTACTTGACTGTAGGGGTCTCAGTCCCTTCACTTACTTGACTGTAGGGGTCTCAGTCCCTTCATCGACCCCGATGAGAGGAATCCGACAATTTGCCGAGATACAATTTCTGAAACTTTCATCTCTTTCATTGAACCGTTGAAATCGAAAAGTATGATAGACCTCCAACGTTTCCATCTATGCAGGGTTAGATGAAGACCGGCACATGGTAATGGGAGTGTCAGGGAATATCTGCGATGAGGAATGATTCTCCGGGTGTTCATTCAGAACGGTCTCTCGCTCGGTCAGACAGGGCGAGAGGTGCGGGTGGCTGAAGAGACTCAGTCAGTCATTCCGACCGGGTCAATGGGACTGTCAGCGAAATCGACTGCGGATGACGAATGACGATAGGCCCTCTCATTTTCGCATGCTCTCTCGCCTGTCACAGAACCAGAAAATACGTATAGTGAAGATATAGGTAAAACGCTACCGGTTATATTCACGGCTCAACAAGGTGAATCCGGAACCGATAACGCAAGAGGCTTTCATTTTATTATTGATGAGCAAGGTTCATCGAAGAACATGAGCAACTGTTGAAACACATCCGAAATGAGTTGAAATGACGGTCAGCACGAATCAGGAATAGAGAATTTTTTAAACGATAATGGAAACGAGAACTATCTACTGTAATAGTAATCTACTGTTCAAAAGGCTCAGACATCCAACAACGCTTTAAACTGTTGGGCAGCATTCGCCATTATTATTATTTATGCATAGATTCATGGAATAGTCATTGAGATCAGAGCGTCGCCCCATGAAGATGAGCTGCGGTTGAAACACATCCGAAATGACTTAAACCCATTTTTCGATATTGCAGAGATGTAAGCGAAAGAGCATTAATTTCATGAGCATTTTTGATTCAAAGTACTCGAGCATTCGAAACGTCCGCACAGTAAGAAGGTTGCGTTTCGAGACTAGAACTCGTTACTATTATTTTTTGTGAAGCGGCTCAAGGAAGAGTGATTGATTTAAAAAACGTTGCCCGTGATTATGAGCAGCGGTTGAAACACAACCGAAATAAGTTGACAATCACCATAAATCATCATCGGATATGTCTACTGTCAACTCTTTAATGGATTCTCACGACTAAACGGTCTCAAGATCTTAGTGTTTTGTTAAAACGCGGTCTGCGTAAGAGCGGGGGAGGGGGTGGCACAGCAATTCAAAATGCTCCAATCGAGCTGAAAATTTTTGTGGGTACTCCCTAGTGGTGGGATACACTTCAGCCAAAAAATTGGCCCCAAAAGTTGATCTTTGATCTTTGAGATCGAAAATTTTCATCTTCGTTTTACTCCCACATGCTATACACCATTCGATAGAGCATCAAAAGTTATGTCTAGAGACCGATTTTCGAAGGAATTGATCATCACGTTTTCGAGAAAAGTGGGAAAAACACAAAAATTTGCATTTTTATTTGTTTCAAAAAAATATCTGTCGATGTTCCAATGGGCGCCTCATCTTATGAAATATGGTAATCGACCTGAAATTGTATGGAGAATTTTTTAAAAATAGTCCGGTTCATGTCCGACATATCACGCCATGACTTTTTCGTGAAAATCTAGCACGCAATCGTCGACGCAGGTTCGAATCCCGCCGACGGATAATCTTTTGCCAGATTTTTTTCGACCCAAATAGATGTTTTTTCGACATGAAATCATTTTTGATATGTTATTGGGTCATATTGACGATGTTTTGCCACTTTGCAAGGTGAACTGGGATGATTCCTCTCATCGACTTTTTTCACGTAAGGGTCCCCCTCTATGTGAAAAATGGAGGGGTGGGACTTGTATAAAATGAACCTCCGAAACGAAATACTGTATGTTTATGTAGTAAAAAATGGGTTAAACTATTGTAATCATCATCAGCCATGGTTTTCGGGTCAATGCCAACATGACCCCACCCCTCCATTTTTCTCATAAGTGAAAAAAAGGGGAAAAACGTGAAAAAACCCTTACGTGAAAAAAGTCGATGAGAAGAATCATCCCAGTTTTGCTTGCAAAGTTGCAAAACATCGTCAATATGACCCAATAGCATATCAAAAGTGATTTCATGTCGAAATATCATATATTTGGGTCGAAAAAAAATCTTGCAAAAGATTATCCGTCGGCGGGATTCGAACCTGCGTCGACGATTGCGTGCTAGATTTTCACGAAAAAGTCATGGCGTGATATGTCGGACATGAACCGGACTATTTTTAAAAAATTCTCCATACAATTTCAGGTCGATTACCATATTTCATAAGATGAGGCGCCCATTGGAACATCGACAGATATTTTTTTGAAACAAATAAAAATGCACATTTTTGTGTTTTTCCCACTTTTCTTGAAAACGTGATGATCAATTCCTTCAAAAATCGGGCTCTAGGCATAACTTTCGATGCTCTATCGAATGGTGTATCACATTAGGGGTTTAAATGAAGATAAAAATTTTCGATCTCAAAGATCAAAGATCAACTTTTGGGGCCAAAATTTTGGCTGAAGTGTATCCCATCCCTAGGGAGTACCCACAAAAAATTTTAGCTCAATCGGACCATTTTGAACCACTGTGCCACTTCCCTTCCGAATCCCGACGTTCTTACGCAGACCGCGTTTTAAACTAGAAACGATAGCTCCTCAGAATGAGGAAAGCATACATTTTGGCTGGTATAAAAAGGCACCGGATATTAGAGAATAAAAGGGGAGATTTGCTAGATCAGTCCCCTCAATACCTTGCCCCGCGGCGGGCAATCAGTTAGCTGACAGCGCAGAACGAACGAGAACGCCGCCCCGACCCCAACCAAGGGGGTGGTGTAACATCGTAAACCCCCGTCCTGCAACTGCTCTCACCATTTCGCGTGTCCTCTAGGCGGTCAGACAAAGTGAGGGATCAGGAGGAATGAAGAGAGCGGGGGGACACATCGCTCAAAGTTCGCGCCAGTCGAGAAACGAACGCAGAACCGATTGCAGCGATAACAATGAAATGAGCAAAGTTGTGTGAAAAGGGAGCAGCGTGACCTACCGGACTACCGTAACCCTTGATAAATATAGCCTGTCTAGATAATCGTGCGACAATTAACAAAGCGGCCGTGACCTTCAAGCCTGCAATACTTCTAGACTAATGTCTCCTCTCTTCATACGCATTGAAACCGCAATAATGAGCGCGCTTAACGCTGCCAAACTTCTCAATATACTACAAAGAACTCTTTCGACTGACGCAATTGCATCTGTATTGAGGTGCTGCCATACAGTACCCTACCGTACCTTGCCCACTCGATCGCTCGATTTGATTACATTAGATACATAAAACGCAAAGTATACGTAACTTAAGCAGCTGCATTAGGCGATACATTATAGTGTGCCAAAATAATGTTAAGAAACGGGTAACAGTTTCATACCTTCCCGATCCTATCACTTGACTACGACTACAGTACCCCTACCGTAATCGCTACCGTACCTTCCCCACCCGATCACTCGATTTGATGACGTTCACCCGGTCGGCGGAGCGGCGACGACGACGCTCACGATGATGGGCGACCTGCCCGATTTATTGATTTGTTGATTTTCGAAAATTCAAATTATATTATTGTTTTTTACCGCCAAGGCGTGGATGAATCAATATCTTATCAATTTGTTGAAATTTCACGAAGTAGTGAAGCATAAACGAATTCAATTCCCCACTTCGCAAAAGTGAATACGCATTCGGTTATGTTTCACGGCTAAGTAATACTTGCTCGGGATGGATTGAAGACGATTCCGTTTGTTTTTCCATTGAGAAAAATAATATCTAATAGAAGCTCGATCTACTTTGAGGCTAATGTTTCAGAGTACAATGCATAACGATAGCTTCAGGAGCTAGATCTAGGATACTCACATACAAAAGACCAGAGATCAAAGATCAAAGACTAAATATCACAAATCACCTGTTCCGCGGTCGGTACGGCTTCTGAAGCGCGACGACGCTCGGCGGTAGGACGAGCTGTAGAGATCAAGGATCAGATATTCAAAAAATAAAGATTCGTATGGTCAAAGACAAATTCGACAAATGAGATCGCATTTTGCTCCGAAATAACAGCATGTGTTCTCGAAATTGCCTATTTTCGAGGAACAATTTCGTGTAATTTCATGTTGCTGCTGTTCTAAATTGGTTGTTTCCACGTGCATGAAACTGCGGAATCACACTGATTGAAAGAGTTTAGCGAGAACCAGAGCTTTGCATCCTCCAATTCAAAACGGGGATTGAAATTTGCAGATGAGGAGACCTAACAATAAGTTTACTCACACTCAATCGCCGGTGTGCTCTTCCTAAAGGGGATCAGCGATGAAAGAAGCGTTGAAGAACAGCGCGAGATGGAACGAGAGACTCGATCTAGCCTATCGAACCCTACCACCTAACCCCAGGATGTAGAGACTCGCCGCCGGATCCAGATCCACGCTTACAAACGATATGCCGATCTAATATCCTGACATCATCTCACTAGTTAAAGAAGGCGTAAACTCCAAATTCGGGGAAGCACTTCCCTGTGCAATCAGGGGGAAGTACTGTAGGAGGGTGAGAGTGACAGACGCGAGAGTATTTCGCTCCTCTCCTGTCTCTCCCCATCACCTCTGCGTCTTGACCTAGCTCCCTTCCCTTTGCACCGCGCATCTTGATTTTGCCTGTGCCCTGTAGAAACTTTGCGCGCATGTAACTCAGTTCAAAGTTGAGCTAACGAGTTATAATTTTTGAATTCGGAATGTAGTTTACGGAAACTATCGACCTATGACGTTAGATATCCCCCGAAAATATTGAGTTTACGCCTTCTTTAAAGGTGTATCCACGTCAAGCGATTTCACGTCGTAAGACAGCGCTAGGTGGGACCCTCTGATAAGGCCAGCTGTTAGCAGCCAGCCAGCAGTCTCACCAGCACGCTCTGGATACCCCTTTGTGTCCTATTGCCATTAACTCACACTCGATCGCCGGTGTGTTCTTTCTGAATGCGATGAGTGACGATAGAAGAGTGGATGAACAGCGCGAGATGGAACGACCGACTCGATCTACCCTATCGCACCCTACGATTTAACCTCACAGGATGATACTCGACGCCAGATTCATACTCACACTTACTAACGATGCGCCGATCAAATATAATGACACCATCATATTATGCACGCTTTGGATACCCACAGAGCACCCCAATGTGGTTAACTCACATTCGATCGCGGATGTGTTCTTCCTGAATGCGATGAGTGACGACAGGAGAGTGGAAGAACAGCGCGAGATGGAACGAGAGAGCCGCCTCGCCAGACCCGTGTCTCCCATAGAGTGGAAGATGCGAACGATAGCCTGGAATCCGTAGGTGATGAAGTTATTGGGGATGGCAATCAATGTGGCATGAACGAGAATGATAGAGAATACGAATGACGACTCATGTCTGCCATAGAGTGGGAAGAGACAAGGGAGGTCTATAGTACGGTAGGTGATTATTGATTAACTTAGATATTACGGGCGGCAATTAATGTGGGATGAAAGTGAATGAACGACACGATATTGGTAACGAATTCACGGGATGAAAGACAAAGACGCATGAACTCATCGATCGAATCAGCCCGTCCAATAATTGTCTCGCTCTCGCGCTCAATGAACCGGACAATGATGCGAGAAGAACGGATTCGGGTTGAATGGGATAGCGCAATTGTCTGGTCTCTCTCGATTCCGCAAGCTATCTAGTTGCTCTGACTGATGTGAGACAAGCCGAACTGAAGAGGCAAGGAAATTGTTCGTTGAGTAGGAGGATAGCGCTTGTTGCATTGCTCTCTCGATTGCCCGTACTCTCTCGCCTGCCAGAGCACAATCAATAGATATGAACGGTAATGCAGATTGATGAAGGGATTCGAATGCGGAAAAGGATAGCAGGCAAACTGAATGCAGGTCGTGTGAGTTATTTTGCACCTAAACTTGCCGATCCAGCTCGAAAAATGATGATCATCGCACAAAGAATATAGAAAAGGAAAACTGCACAACTTGAGGCTGTTGCAAAAATGTGTTCACCGAATATATTCTACGTGGCTAATCTCTCGTGGTAATCTGTAGAAAATAGGCAAGAAAACATCGCAAACGACAGAGACGAAATAGATCTTGAAAATGAATTGAGTTTCACACAGCTGCTGAAAGCAAATATTGCGAGAAGGACAACGATGTAGATAAGTTTGATTTGCGGAAAAATAACAACACATGCCAAGTAGGATTCAAATCTGACAAAATTATGCTGATGGGAGACAATTTGTACCTATTTTCAAATGGCAATGAAAATTCATTATCGAGACCAGAGAATGCAGCACCCAAACAGCAAAACAGGAAACGGACGTCGTGATACAAGTTCGACTGTTTAGTCAAACTGAGCGCGCAGCTTCCGGAGTAAAGATCGTCAGATCTAGACTGTATTCAATGGAAACAATCATCAAGCAGAGTCAGACCATCCGTAATGCAAATTGAGATAGTGAGAGTCAAACGCTCTTCCGGGAGGCCAAACTTTCTTCATTGTTCATTTTCTTTGGTATCAGATGGTCAGACAGAGCGAGAGAGCACGCAAACTGAAGAGAGTCTTCCGGGACGCCAAAAAAACCACCAAAAACTCGACTGGAATCCGCCCAAGAAATGCGAGAAGATGGACGGTCTCTCTCATTTCTACACACACTCTCGCTTCACTGACCGACGAGAGACAAGGCAAAGTGAAGAGACGGGAACATTTGATGCGTGCTTTGTTACTTCCGCACACAAAGGGACGCAGGAGAAAGGAGGAATAGATCGTCCAACCGTCTGACTCTCTCACTTTTCCCTGCTCTTTCGCCTACCCTAAGCGCCAACTAAGTGCCTTTGCTAGTTGGAACCCTTGGATACTCTGGGAGGAAATCCGTCAAAACAGGCTCGAAACGAAAACAAAAAAAAACACAAAAAAACACGCGGCAAAACAAGTGCTTTAGTCCATGAACTGGGCGTGACTGTGCGGAGTAAACTGCGGGGTCGATTCAAGGTCGTTTAGAGTCGATTATGGATCGGTTTAGCGCCTTGGGAGACTTGGGAGGTTTTTGGCCCAGCCATTTCTCGCAGAGTATTCCCTCCCTACCATTCTCATTCCTCACCCCTCCACATTTGGAGCTGTTGTTGTCTGGGCCAAAAAACGAAGAAGTTCCGAATAGTTACGGTGAAGAAGTAGTTTCTAGTATTCCCATGATCACGAACAGGTTATGCTGCGTTAGTTTTTCGGAAAAAAAAAGACTTGGAAAAAGCACCAGCTTTGAATTCCCGCATTTTCCGTTTTTGACCAATATCTCGGCTACCAATTGCTCATTCATCACAAGAGTTGAAATTTAGATTCCCAGATGGGTAATACATGCGGAGTCAATTTTTTTGCATAGATTGATTCATCAGGAACCGAGATATTACGCAGAAACGGAAAATGCGGGAATTCAAATATGGTGCCCTTTCCAAGTCTTTTTTCCGAAAAACTAACACCACGTTAGAGTGTAGAGAGAGTATGTCGAATAATGAGGGCCATTCACTACCTTGAGGCTCACAGAGATAGATAAAGAGGTAGAATAGTAGTAGTAGGAGAGAAGAAGGAAAGTGAGAGGCAAGATAGGAAAGGGCCAGGGAGAAGATAATCTAAGGTCAGACTTTCCTAGCGATTGTGGGAAATGGAGAGACGCTGGGGTGAAACGGAGGGGGGGATAGGAGAGAATGGGCTGGGGAGGAGGTGAATGAAATCATTACGGGAGCACACCACCCGAGAGAGGATGAAGGGAGGAGGCAGAGCCCTTGCGACCTTGGAGCCCAATGGGCAATCAATTCGACCGGGTGGAAGGAGGGAGGAGGAGGAGGCAGCGGATCAGATGATGGATCGATAATTGCGGGCGGTAGGTCACTGGATAAGTTGTACATGGTTGAATAATCTGCGGTAGGTCAGACAAATCATGGTGTCCGGAAGACACAAAGAATCCATCTCGGGAATGGATTATTGAACGTGCGGAAGATCAGAATAATTGATAAATGTAGGTAATCATATTGGAGCAATTCAGCAACGAATGAATCGATATCCAAGTTTAAGAGAGAGTGAAGCATATTCGACGTTCAGATAGTTCGCCCCCCCCCTCCTTGTTTCTGCCAACTTGCCAGGCGTTGTGCGGCGGTAGGACAGAATAATCGATTAACGCTCTCGACTGCGGTTGGTATAACAAATTGATAAATGCGAGCCGCGGTAGGTCCCGTAGGTTACGATCGGCCCATCTGCTAGTCAGATCTCATACCATAATGCGATTGGATCAATAATGAAGTCTGCGGTTGGTCAATCGATAAACGTAATCATTAATAAACGCTGTAGGTCACATAGGTTACGATCGGCCCATCTGCTTGAGAGATGGAGCGAAAGGCGAACGCATTGCTCATCGCGCCTGGTGAAATTGCGCAATGACTCAGCGGTTATGAGGGAAAGAGCGAAAGAGTGACAAAGGGATGAGCGGTATGAGACAGAGGTGAAGATAGATCTTCGTTACAGTTCGTCGTTACATTGAACATGAACAAGAATATGGGGGCAACGTTAGGTCTAACAGCTGGCCTTACCAGTGGGTCCCACCTAGCGTTGTCTTACGACGTAAAATCGCTTGACGTGGATACACCTTTACCTTACCTTTTTTTAGGTCATGTAGACCACTCGCAACGTTGTGCGGTGACTCAGCGATTATGAGGGGAAAGAGTGACAAAAGAGATGGAAGGTATAAAAATTGAGGAGAGATCTACGCGTCGTATTGCTAATGGCCCGAGCAGTTAGGTAACATTGATCCGATAGGTTAACTTTGTTCCGTAAAACTATTGTACTGCTTAATAAAGAATAAGCAGTTATTCAAGACCAAATGTCTTCTTCGGATTAACTTTTCCGGGCGTCGCAATTGATAATACACGTGCCACAGCATTCTGCCCCGACAGAAAAGGGGGAGACCTTTGCATATCTACTCGCTCACTTTGCATGAACCGAACTGCAAGGCCTAGGCGGGAGGAGCGACCGCTCTCCCCGCTCTGTTGTTTGAATCGAGCGGGAAATTGCAGTTCTTTCGTGTCGGGATTTTGGCGCGAAATTTGCATCCACTGTTCACCCTTGTCTGGAGAGAACAATGGGGGTCAGAATGCTGTGGTGCACAAGCGATCCAGGATAAGAAAAAAAATGTAGAGGTAGGCCAATAGCTAGCGAAATTGCGCGGTGACTCATCCTTTATGAGAAGAGAGACAAAAAACAGAGGGAGAAGAAGAAAAGATGGTTCGCTGTTCGTACAAATGTCCCTCAAAGGAAAACGATGTGACTAAAAAAACGACGGCGGTAGGTCAATCGGCCATTGGTAAATTATGAAGGATGGGAACCTCAAAGAAGAGGAGAAGTGAAGATAACTCGACATCACTATTTCTTATACTCTCCCTCTCCGATTGTCCTATGATTGCTCCAGTGATGATTTAGTGGGGATCAGGGAGAGAGAAGAAAGAGGGAAACTATAGGGATAAATATATTAGAGAGTTTTGCAGAGATCTCGGGCACAAAAAGGTTAAAAAGAGGTGATACGTTTCATATGATACTTTAAGAAGAAGTAACTGATTAGGTTATGATAGGAGCAGGGTATCCGATAGAAAAGAATCAACTAATTGTAAGAGAGAGGTAGAGAAAAGATGGCTACTCTCCCTCTTCGATTGTCCTATGAGTGCTCCAGTGAGGGAGATCAGAGAGGGAGAGTTGAGGGAGAAAGTAAATTGTTGATCATCAAAGTAAGTGATTGCTCTAGTGATTGGTTAAAATGAGTTTCACGTGCACAATGTAAGCAAATGGACCGGTCGTGATGATATAATTGCATCTACATGGGCATTTGATGAAAAATTGAAAAATATTGATCGCCGTGTAATGAGGTAAGCCGTCAGAACGGAAACGAGAAAGACAAAAGGTGCAAGAAGAAGGATGGACGGAAGAGTTAGAATGGCGAGAAACGGCCAGAGTTCACGAAAAGTCTACGCTCGAATGATCTTTGTCTGTAATGAGCGATCAGAGAAGGGAGAGAGGAAGAACGCGGAAGGAAGAGAAACATGAGTAAAAGAATATGAGGGTGGCAGGAATGACCAGGATTAACGTTAGGAAACGAGTGAGTGTTGTTGAGAGGAGCATCCTTTACTAATTAGAGAGATCGTCTTGAAAGTTGTCAATGATCTGATACACAATGAGCTGCATAAGTTGCAGTAGTTAAGTTGCAGCAACAGCATAAGTAAGGATAAGGAACACGCATAAGTAAGGATAAGAAATACAGCATAAGGAACAGCATAGGTTGCAGTAGTTAAGTTGCAGCAGCATAAGTTGCATAACCGAAGTTCCGTTCTGAAATAGAGCGAGTTAGTGAAAGAAGGGAACAACGAGGAAGTGTTAGGGAACTAGTGAATGAGGGAGGGAGAGTTTGGGGGGCAGTTATGCCACTGCGACGTCTCGGGAGAGCAGATTATATGTGTAAGAGAACTCTTCTCGGATAGATTGGCTCTCTCTCACTCTGACCACAACCACACATTCCAGAGTCATAAATAGCGCCAATCTAGCCGGCCTAGAACAACATTCCTAGAACTTGGTCTAATATTTATCAACAAAAGTCGCATTCCAGTGGCATAAATAGCGCTCGATTGTGAAGGAACACGCTAAGAATTTGTTGAATTTCACAAAACCGGTTAATTTTGATCAAAAGCGAACATTGAACTGACAAATGAAAGAAACACCCGCAAATTGCTCGGAAATTCGAGCAAAATGGCTGACTGGTCGAGTGATTCACCTACTTTTGTCCGAAAACTCGAGGGCGAAAACACTCAAATTGAGACAGTAAAGGGCGATCGAGGGAAGAGATAGATAGGAGAGTTTTTAGGAGACCATCAAGAACTATCTATTTGAGAAAGTGCGTGTGTGAATAAAACAAGATTTAGAGTATGAGGAAAAATTGAGTATCTAGGGCCCAAAAAAGATAAAGTTGAATGTGTCATGAATGAGTCGAGCGAGGTTACAGTCGTAAGACAACGCTAGGTGGGACCGCTGGTTACACCAGCTGTTGGATAGAGACCCAAGCTATGCGCAAACTTTCGCCGATTTGACAAGAGTCATGGGAAACGAAGCTGGGGTAACTCGAGTAAGCGGGTAACTTGAGTAACTAACAATAAGTAGGCCGAGAAATTACTCGGAGAATCGCGAATCGAAACAGGGTTCACCTATTGCCCTCTCCCTGAGCCTATTAGCAAACCGCGCAAACCTAATTGTGTCTGCGTCTCTCTAATCGGCCTGCTATCTAGCTCCGTCTGACCGACCAGGGAACAGGAGGAATGGAGAGATCCGTCAAACCGGCCGGGCCCCGGCCCATTCTCCGGATGGGTAAATACCGGACACACGAAAGGCAATTATCGATTACGTGAATTGGCTAAAGGGTAAAGAATGGCGTTTCAGACTCTGCTCTATGAAAATAATAGAGGTATTCAAGTAGGGCTGTCAAGATGAAGAATCCGTCGCTCTGATAGCTTCTGACAATGAGATGTTTTCTCACCGCCCACCATGATTTGTGGACTGCAAACGCAACCTGGGAATTTCAAACGTTTCTCGGGAACGAAGAAACGCCAGGAATGAAAAGAAACGAGCAATCCTGAGAAATGAAGAAGGATGTGCAATTCCTTTCGCGCAATAGAATATCGGAAAAAGAAACGGGAAAAGCAGTTGCTCTCCTCGTTTCGCGTACTCTCTCGCTCTCTCGGACCATCAAGAGATCAGCTATTCAGAGCATTGTTCAAGTAACAAAAAGGCAAAGCCATTCTTCATTTCGCAGGAATTTTCTCCAGGCCTGCTATGAATAGAAGTTGTTGAAGAATGTCTGTAAATTCACTCCATTTTGCATGCTCTTTCGTTCTGATTGATTGCCAACTCAAGAAAAGTTCCAGAAAGTAAACGATGGCTTCATCCATAACATGATGAAGAATCGGTTGAGACAGTACGGAAAATGATGAGAAAAATGAAATAACGAAGAAATGCAATAACTTTGCCTCTTGTTTATGGCCTCTGGACACTTATTTCATATTCTAGAGACATCCAAAAACGCTCGATAATGAAACGCGAGATTGACCGGGGTGATATTTGTTCCGCCGGGAGTGAACACCCGAAGATTATCCGGCAATTCCACCACTTGTTCCCGTCCTCTTCTCGATTTTCCCTCTTTTTCACTCTTTCCTTGAAGAAGGATCTCGTCTCTCCATTTTCTCTCGTCAGTCGGATAAGCGAGAGAGCCTGGTGAAATGAGAGAGTATGATTGTTCCTTTCCTTCCGCCCCCCCCCCCAAACATCAAAACATGAAAACATCGCACAACAAGAAGAGGAAGAGGTCATGAATCGAGACGGGCTCGTAAATTCGGAATTGAGAGTTGAGATAACCAATTGGTCTCCAGGAGAGCAGAAATATGGGAACGCAAGAATAATTTTGATTCATTCGAGGTACAGACGTGATTGGAAAAAGGATCATAATATGAAAAAAATATTATTAAAAAGAATAGTGGAATCAAAGGCACGGCACGTTAAGGGTGAATCTGGAAAGCACGCAACGCGCGACCGTGACGCGCCTCTCGTTGACTCCGCCCACTTTTGTTTTCGCAAGTATCTAACCCGGCTCGATTAGAGCGCACCCTCCTTAGGAGAGTTATAGGCGGAGCAAAGGAAAAACGCAAAAGAGCTATTGTTTGTTATAAAGAAGTATTTTTTTTCATTTATTTTTGTTATTTTATTATAATTTCAACTCACTTGTCAATATTTTTATCAGTGAATTACATCTTAGAATAACTTCCTAACCAAAGATAGAGAACTGGTCTTGAGTTCCTAGCTGGTTGGAGTCGAACTAGGTGGCCGAGTAAGAGGGTATCAGTTGCAAGGTGGCCTAGAAGGAGAAGATAGACTGTCGAATAGGCGACTTGGTAGGAAATAGCCAAGAGGAGGGGTAGCCAACTAGGAGGATTACTGTAAGAAAAATCGTCTGTCGTATTTTCTGTTGCTCGTTGCGCATTCGATTGACCACATTCGATTTTATTCGTTTAAAATCAACATGAGACAACAAGATAACACAAACAAAATTAGAAAAAAGAAGGTTTCAATCCCTATCGATACGACAACTATGACTAGAATGAGCTTTCAAAAATATACACAACTACCGAAATCATCAGTGCAGGTCAAATTAAATGCAAACAATATTATGTACATCAACCTACACTCGAAATATCTCTACACAGGAGGACCATCAGTCGGGAAAAATATAATCTACCGTAACCTAACCCGAGAGAGATAAATCAGACAACAATTATTTGCCTTCTCGAATATCTCTAATTGACAATAGGGTGACTATCCTAAGTGGGTTACCAGCATGGACTCCGGAGATTCCATCCCTCGGTCGATAGGTGGAGTTCGGCCTATCGACGTCGTATTGCACGTTGCCTGAAATGAAAAAGTTTGTTAATCGCAGAGTACTGTGCTATCAATAATGAGAAACGTACGCCAAATAACACCGTAATTCATCAGTTCTAAATATTGGAGTTGTTATTCCGAGAAACTCGGCACTCACGATAGGGACCACCACGTGATATGCAAATCACATATTCATGCCCCATGAAGTAGCTCATGTTGTTAACCAGGAGTATAGAATCATTTTTTGTGAGCAGACCACTCATGAAAAGTTAATAGTTTTCGAGAAAATCGCGACTTCATGAAAACATGATTTTCAAAAACGAGAAACAAAAATCTTTGAAACCTGCTAACTTCTGTTTTTGGAAAGGGTCGCGACTTTTGAAAGTTTCCAGTGATAGACTAAGGTTATGGGCACAACATATCCAAAAATTAGCCAATTCTATAGTCTCCCGCGTGTTTTATATGCGAGCAAAGATCAAACTCAAACTCAAACTTTGAAGGTATGCAAATTTCGCGGGAGACTATTGAATTGGCTAATTTTTGGATATGATATGGCTGTAACCTTAGTCTATCACTGGAAAGTGTCAAAAGTCGCGGCCCTCTCCTTTAAACGAAATTAGAGCGCTTAAAACAAATTATTTACATTTTGTGACGTCATTTTTGAGATTCTTTTGTTTATAACAAGCGCGGGAGACTATAGAATTTTCTAATTTTGACAGCAAAGTTTGCTAACATGATGTACTAAACACCTGTGAAATCAGAATCCGCGGCCTTTTCCTGCCCTTTGCATAAATTAACATCGCGCGAGCGCACAAATGTAAAAATGGATGGTGGTCCCTACAATCACGAGTGAAAAATGAGAAAAGCATTCGCGAGTGAATTCCTTGTTGTGGATTCTTTAGTCAAATGTCGCTCGCCGAGTGAAATTTTTCACACGCGAGTGATCCGGTTCAAGGTATCAGAAATTAAACTCGTCGAGTGTAGCTCGAGTAAAGAAAAACATAGGTCCTTGCGGGAGGGGTATTTGACCTCTTTTCACATAAGAATTCGAAGCCATAGACTCACCGACGAAATCGACACGTGTCGTCCGCAATTGAACTACGTCCTCATTGAGCCATCCAGCTGCCGAAGATAAACTGGTTCTGAAATAGTAACCAATACCTCTCGTGAGAGAGATATTGGTTACTATTTCAGCACGGCAGGGCTCCTAGCCCACGCCACGTCCTAAAGCACGCGTGACAGAGCTCCTAGCTCACGCCACATCCTAAAGCACGCGTGACAGAGCTCCTAGCTCACGCCACATCCCAAAGCACGCGTGACAGAGCTCCTAGCTCACGCCACATCCTAAAAGCACGCGTGACAGAGCTCCTAGCTCACGCCACATTTTTTTAGCACGCGTGACAGAGCTCCTAGCTCACGCCACATCCTAAAGCACGCGTGACAGAGCTCCTAGCTCACGCCACATCCTAAAGCACGCGTGACAGAGCTCCTAGCTCACGCCACATTTTTAGCACGCGTGACAGAGCTCCTAGCTCACGCCACATTTTTTAGCACGCGTGACAGAGCTCCTAGCTCACGCCACATCCTAAAGCACGCGTGACAGAGCTCCTAGCTCACGCCACATTTTTTAGCACGCGTGACAGAGCTCCTAGCTCACGCCACATTTTTTAGCACGCGTGACAGAGCTCCTAGCTCACGCCACATCCTAAAGCACGCGTGACAGAGCTCCTAGCTCACGCCACATCCTAAAGCACGCGTGACAGAGCTCCTAGCTCACGCCACATTTTTAGCACGCGTGACAGAGCTCCTAGCTCACGCCACATTTTTTAGCACGCGTGACAGAGCTCCTAGCTCACGCCACATTTTTTAGCACGCGTGACAGAGCTCCTAGCTCACGCCACATTTTTTTAGCACGCGTGACAGAGCTCCTAGCTCACGCCACATCCTACAGCACGCGTGACAGAGCTCCTAGCTCACGCCACATTTTTTTAGCACGCGTGACAGAGCTCCTAGCTCACGCCACATCCTAAAGCACGCGTGACAGAGCTCCTAGCTCACGCCACATTTTTTTAGCACGCGTGACAGAGCTCCTAGCTCACGCCACATCCTAAAGCACGCGTGACAGAGCTCCTAGCTCACGCCACATCCTAAAGCACGCGTGACAGAGCTCCTAGCTCACGCCACATTTTTTAGCACGCGTGACAGAGCTCCTAGCTCACGCCACATCCTAAAGCACGCGTGACAGAGCTCCTAGCTCACGCCACATTTTTTAGCACGCGTGACAGAGCTCCTAGCTCACGCCACATTTTTTAGCACGCGTGACAGAGCTCCTAGCTCACGCCACATCCTAAGGTGTACTTAGCTTTTAGATTCCTTGGTCAGCATGCCAAAGTCCTTCCTTGGTCGGGGTGCTCGTCAGCCTGTCCACGTGTTAAGCGCTGCATCTGCAAACACATGATTAATTTAAAAGTTTCATTCTTTCAGTTCGCTCAAGCTGCCGATCTAGTGTAAAAATAGTCTTAAAAATTACCGATGAGGTACAAAGCCCCAGTAAAATACTTAGGTCACGAAACCCAAGATGTGGTGTGAGATTGTGAAGCCTATGGAGCTTGCGGCGGTTAAGTTTCTGGTCATTTCTTATGTTTTTGTCGATCAGTGTTTTGTTGTTCTATAATTTTCGATCAAATTTACCAGAAAATGTGGTGTGCGTAGGTCCTTTCGGGAGGGATATTCGACCTCTGGAGGGAATCGTCTCCTCTTCTTCCTCATTCGCACTCGCGAGCATCCTGAACAGCATCAATAAAAAAATCGTTGAATTCATTCAATTGTACCGCCTATGCAACGATCAATTTAATCAAAATTATATTTTTAAAAAATAGAGAGAAACGAGGTCGCTTATAAAACATGGAACTAGCGGTAGATAATTTAGTCAGTGGTAGTTTATTTTCATTACCTGGAGTCCGGGAGGGAGAGTGGCCTTCAGCTTGTTGGCCTTTTCCTTGTCCTGTGTGAGCTGGACGGGCGGAAAACGGCTGGTGCGGGCCTTGAAAGGTGTAATTTAGTCTATTAATTACAACAGACGCAAATATGAAACAATCCAGTTAGGTCATTAATGAAACAGGGAACTGCCGGTCGATAATTTAGTCAGTAAAAGTTGAATTGCATTACCTTGAGTCCGGGAGGGAGAGAGGCCTTCAGCTTGTCGGCCTTTTCCTTGTCCTGGATGACCAGGGTGAAGAGGAAACGGCTGGTGCGGACCTTGAACCCGGGGTTTTACCTGAAAATAAGCATTTCAATTAACTCACAATGAGCACAAAGATAATGTCCCTAAACGCTGGTCACTCAATGGAAGAATGGGCCACAAATTTGCTCGAAAAGGAAAGTCAAATTGCGGACATCACGTGCAGCACGACACAAAAAGCTATAAAACTTCACGAAGGCCGTATTCGACTCGGGTAAAAAAACGGCTCATTAGGCGCAGCATTGAGAGGCTAACAACACCTGCTAAACGGGGTTTATGAAAAACCCATAGTAAAGTCAAGAAATCGATTCAAATTCAAAAGTGGAAAACTGGTATGTACTGCGCGACCTTGTAAAACTTTCGCATGACAGTTCAAATCATTGTAAATGACTTATCAAGTGAATGCCTAAAGTGTAATCCACAATGTGTGCTAAATAAATAATCGAAAAAATCGACAGAAACAGAGTAAAGTAGAAGTCATCAATGAAAACGATGGTTGCTTGTTAAGCAACCTTGGCACAAAAATTTGAATGCGAAAAGGGCGGGAAACCGCTCGCGCGACGCGTGTGTTTCAGATTCATTTCCCTATTACGTAACGTGCCGTGTGGAGGGAACACTAATTTTGGAACACTAACAATTTTTTTTACGTTTGGCTGACTAAGCTTATCGATACATGTTTTCAGTTTCGCAATATGTACATCTACACACTTTTCCCCGGAAAAAGGCAAATTATAATACAACAAAATAAATTTTTTAAAAATTAAAAATATTAATTCAGTTTTCACTCAATTCGAATCGATTCCAAAAAAGTCAATCCATGCGAATCGCAAACTGACGGGAAAGTCGATAGTTGCGGGATTACGGTAGCCGCTACACACATTTTTGTTTTTGTCAAAATTCGATTTTCTTGTTTAATTGACGCGATTATTGTTATGCTTCGTTTGTTAAAACGTGCATGGTGAATCGGACATCCTGTCCCTGTAATCTGGTTGGGGTTCCGTTAACACGATGGATTGATTTTGACGCCGAACTTCATTGGCTCTGCTGTTCCACTCTTTAAAAAAATGAATTAAATCGCGTTTATCATCTAATACGGGTGTGCTATGCTTTGTTATTGTTCTCCACTATGTATATTTCGGTACGCCTTGGAATACAGCTCTTTCCTAATCGCCGATTTCCCAGGGTTGCACCAAGAAGTGGCTGGACGGCGGAAGCACGATGAAGAAGTACTGCTCCAGCATCCGCGTCATCGTCAACACTCAGGTAAGGGGCATTAGCACGTTTTGTCGATTTGCCCCCGTCAATTTTACCCGCTTTTGCATCCAACCTGCCGTTCTTCCCTAATTGTAAGTTAATTACAATTTGTAACCGTCCTGTTAGTGTTTCATGTTATGTTAACCAATGATTCTTTGACTGGCTGCGTTTTTGAATTTGGTGTCGAACAACACTTAGTTTACAACTGTCTTCATGCTGATTTAAAGAAATATAACAACTTATATGTTTTTATATGTCGATTTCCTAATTTTCTTTGAACTTCAGCAGAAGCGCCTCAAGCACCGCAACAAGAAGGCCCCCAAGAAGGCCTCGACTACAAGGTTGAATGGGCAAGTTTGTTTCCTTTTTTTAATAATAATTTATCTACGCCCGAGGCACTTTTCAAAATATGAGGTTCAATTAGGTAATGAAGGCTAGACTAGGGCTGACTGGTTGGGTTCCCTTATTGGAAAGTTCTTTCCATTAACTCCTCACTTTTCACACCCTCTTGTATCTGGAGCAGTCTAATTTTATTGTTCGCTTATCGGAATTTCGAAAAGACTTTCCAGCAAGGGAACCCTACTAACTACTAAAGTTACCATACTAAAGTTCTATTTCACTAGTTCCCTCTCGTATTCACTTCCCATCTCTCGCTATCCCCCGGTAGAAGACCGTGAGACTCGATGCCTCGAAGCGATTGCCAGCTTGACTAGACGGAACATTGCCACTTTGTAATTCACTGTAAAATATGAAATTAAATTTTCTGAATACAGTGATTGCAATTACTGATTTTTTTGTTTCCAGATGCACGTGGACAAGCTGACAAGCATCGAGTAGTGACTGGCCTCGACTGCACTCCGTTGGAGGACGAATGTCGTCAAGCCGCTCAACGATAACTAAGCTAAGTTCCGCATTACAAGCTTACTTTTTAAACTACATTCCCAAAAAGGATTTTTTGTTTTTGTTCTTTTTTGACTAATCTTTCTTGACAAGAAGAGCCATCGAAGGGTGGACTGGGCCAGCCGCCACACGCCGCAGTGTGGTTGTGCACCGGGCGCTTGTCGCCCCATCAAGAGGAGCAATCGACATCGTGGAGGTGGAGGAAGAATCTTCGGTGGTGATGGGGGTGGTCGGTGGGAGGGCTTCATCACAAATCAAGAGGAGCAATCGAAGGAAGGCCGCCGCCACACACCGCAGTGTGGTTGTGCACCGGGCGCTTGTCGCCCCATCAAGAGGAGCAATCGAAGGAAGGCCGCCGCCACACACCGCAGTGTGGTTGTGCACCGGGCGCTTGTCGCCCCATCAAGAGGAGCAATCGAAGGAAGGCCGCCGCCACACACCGCAGTGTGGTTGTGCACCGGGCGCTTGTCGCCCCATCAAGAGGAGCAATCGAAGGAAGGCCGCCGCCACACACCGCAGTGTGCTTGTGCACCGGGCGCTTGTCGCCCCATCAAGAGGAGCAATCGAAGGAAGGCCGCCGCTACACACCGCAGTGTGGTTGTGCACCGGGCGCTTGTCGCCCCATCAAGAGCGGTGGGTTTCGTTTGTAAATTTTTTAAAATTTATATTGGAAATGTCAATATTAATTGATTTTTTTCCCGGATCGACTGGATCGACTGGATGAGGCGGGTGGGCGGGCGGGCCTCTATGAAGACGACTGGAATCGACTGGATCGAGCGGTGGGTTTCGTTTGTAAATTTTTTAAAATTTATATTGGAAATGTCAATATTAATTGATTTTTTTTCCGGATCGACTGGATCGACTGGATGAGGCGGGTGGGCGGGTGGGCCTCTATGAAGACGACTGGAATCGACTGGATCGAGCGGTGGGTTTCGTTTGTAAATTTTTTAAAATTTATATTGGAAATGTCAACATTAATTGATTTTTTTTTCGGATCGACTGGATCGACTGGAATCGACTGGATCGACTGGATGAGGCGGGTGGGCGGGTGGGCCTCTATGAAGACGACTGGAATCGACTGGATCGAGCGGTGGGTTTCGTTTGTAATTTTTTTAAAATTTATATTGGAAATGTCAATATTAATTGATTTTTTTTCCGGATCGACTGGATCGACTGGATCGACTGGATGAGGCGGGTGGGTGGGTGGGCCTCTATGAAGACGACTGGAATCGACTGGATCGAGCGGTGGGTTTCGTTTGTAATTTTTTTAAAATTTATATTGGAAATGTCAATATTAATTGATTTTTTTCCCGGATCGACTGGAATCGACTGGAATCGACTGGATCGACTGGATGAGGCGGGTGGGCCTCTATGAAGACGACTGGAATCGACTGGATCGAGCGGTGGGTTTCGTTTGTAAATTTTTTAAAATTTATATTGGAAATGTCAATATTAATTGATTTTTTTCCCGGATCGACTGGAATCGACTGGATTCGACTGAAATCGACTGGATCGACTGAAATCGACTGGAATCGACTGGATGAGGCGGGTGGGCGGGTGGGCCTCTGGTTGGGTTCCCTTAATGGAAAGATTTTTTTTTCACACCCTCTTGTATCGGGAGCAGTCTAATTTTATTGTTCGCTTATCGGAATTTCGAAAAGACTTTCCAGCAAGGGAACCCTACTAACTACTAAAGTTACCATACTAAAGTTCTATTTCACTAGTTCCCTCTCGTATTCACTTCCCATCTCTCGCTATCCCCCGGTAGAAGACCGTGAGACTCGATGCCTCGAAGCGATTGCCAGCTTGACTAGACGGAACATTGCCACTTTGTAATTCACTGTAAAATATGAAATTAAATTTTTTGAATACAGTGATTGCAATTACTGATTTTTTTTGTTTCCAGATGCACGTGGACAAGCTGACAAGCATCGAGTAGTGACTGGCCTCGACTGCACTCCGTTGGAGGACGAATGTCGTCAAGCCGCTCAACGATAACTCAGCTAAGTTCCGCATTACAAGCTTACTTTTTAAACTACATTCCCAAAAAGGATTTTTTGTTTTTGTTCTTTTTTGACTAATCTTTCTTGACAAGAAGAGCCATCGAAGGGTGGACTGGGCCAGCCGCCACACGCCGCAGTGTGGTTGTGCACCGGGCGCTTGTCGCCCCATCAAGAGGAGCAATCGACATCGTGGAGGTGGAGGAAGAATCTTCGGTGGTGATGGGGGTGGTCGGTGGGAGGGCCTCATCACAAATCAAGAGGAGCAATCGAAGGAAGGCCGCCGCCACATACCGCAGTGTGGTTGTGCACCGGGCGCTTGTCGCCCCATCAAGAGGAGCAATCGAAGGAAGGCCGCCGCCACATACCGCAGTGTGGTTGTGCACCGGGCGCTTGTCGCCCCATCAAGAGGAGCAATCGAAGGAAGGCCGCCGCCACACACCGCAGTGTGGTTGTGCACCGGGCGCTTGTCGCCCCATCAAGTGGAGCAATCGAAGGAAGGCCGCCGCCACATACCGCAGTGTGGTTGTGCACCGGGCGCTTGTCGCCCCATCAAGAGGAGCAATCGAAGGAAGGCCGCCGCCACACACCGCAGTGTGGTTGTGCACCGGGCGCTTGTCGCCCCATCAAGAGGAGCAATCGAAGGAAGGCCGCCGCCACACACCGCAGTGTGGTTGTGCACCGGGCGCTTGTCGCCCCATCAAGAGGAGCAATCGAAGGAAGGCCGCCGCCACACACCGCAGTGTGGTTGTGCACCGGGCGCTTGTCGCCCCATCAAGAGGAGCAATCGAAGGAAGGCCGCCGCCACACACCGCAGTGTGGTTGTGCACCGGGCGCTTGTCGCCCCATCAAGAGGAGCAATCGAAGGAAGGCCGCCGCCACACACCGCAGTGTGGTTGTGCACCGGGCGCTTGTCGCCCCATCAAGAGGAGCAATCGAAGGAAGGCCGCCGCCACACACCGCAGTGTGGTTGTGCACCGGGCGCTTGTCGCCCCATCAAGAGGAGCAATCGAAGGAAGGCCGCCGCCACACACCGCAGTGTGGTTGTGCACCGAGCGCTTGTCGCCCCATCAAGAGGAGCAATCGAAGGAAGGCCGCCGCCACACACCGCAGTGTGGTTGTGCACCGGGCGCTTGTCGCCCCATCAAGAGGAGCAATCGAAGGAAGGCCGCCGCCACACACCGCAGTGTGGTTGTGCACCGGGCGCTTGTCGCCCCATCAAGAGGAGCAATCGAAGGAAGGCCGCCGCCACACACCGCAGTGTGGTTGTGCACCGGGCGCTTGTCGCCCCATCAAGAGGAGCAATCGAAGGAAGGCCGCAGCCACACACCGCAGTGTGGTTGTGCACCGGGCGCTTGTCGCCCCATCAAGAGGAGCAATCGAAGGAAGGCCGCCGCCACACACCGCAGTGTGGTTGTGCACCGAGCGCTTGTCGCCCCATCAAGAGGAGCAATCGAAGGAAGGCCGCCGCCACACACCGCAGTGTGGTTGTGCACCGGGCGCTTGTCGCCCCATCAAGTGGAGCAATCGAAGGAAGGCCGCCGCCACATACCGCAGTGTGGTTGTGCACCGGGCGCTTGTCGCCCCATCAAGAGGAGCAATCGAAGGAAGGCCGCCGCCACACACCGCAGTGTGGTTGTGCACCGGGCGCTTGTCGCCCCATCAAGAGGAGCAATCGAAGGAAGGCCGCCGCCACACACCGCAGTGTGGTTGTGCACCGGGCGCTTGTCGCCCCATCAAGAGGAGCAATCGAAGGAAGGCCGCCGCCACACACCGCAGTGTGGTTGTGCACCGGGCGCTTGTCGCCCCATCAAGAGGAGCAATCGAAGGAAGGCCGCCGCCACACACCGCAGTGTGGTTGTGCACCGGGCGCTTGTCGCCCCATCAAGAGGAGCAATCGAAGGAAGGCCGCCGCCACACACCGCAGTGTGGTTGTGCACCGGGCGCTTGTCGCCCCATCAAGAGGAGCAATCGAAGGAAGGCCGCCGCCACACACCGCAGTGTGGTTGTGCACCGGGCGCTTGTCGCCCCATCAAGAGGAGCAATCGAAGGAAGGCCGCCGCCACACACCGCAGTGTGGTTGTGCACCGAGCGCTTGTCGCCCCATCAAGAGGAGCAATCGAAGGAAGGCCGCCGCCACACACCGCAGTGTGGTTGTGCACCGGGCGCTTGTCGCCCCATCAAGAGGAGCAATCGAAGGAAGGCCGCCGCCACACACCGCAGTGTGGTTGTGCACCGGGCGCTTGTCGCCCCATCAAGAGGAGCAATCGAAGGAAGGCCGCCGCCACACACCGCAGTGTGGTTGTGCACCGGGCGCTTGTCGCCCCATCAAGAGGAGCAATCGAAGGAAGGCCGCCGCCACACACCGCAGTGTGGTTGTGCACCGGGCGCTTGTCGCCCCATCAAGAGGAGCAATCGAAGGAAGGCCGCCGCCACACACCGCAGTGTGGTTGTGCACCGGGCGCTTGTCGCCCCATCAAGAGGAGCAATCGAAGGAAGGCCGCCGCTACACACCGCAGTGTGGTTGTGCACCGGGCGCTTGTCGCCCCATCAAGAGCGGTGGGTTTCGTTTGTAAATTTTTTAAAATTTATATTGGAAATGTCAATATTAATTGATTTTTTTCCCGGATCGACTGGATCGACTGGATGAGGCGGGTGGGCGGGCGGGCCTCTATGAAGACGACTGGAATCGACTGGATCGAGCGGTGGGTTTCGTTTGTAAATTTTTTAAAATTTATATTGGAAATGTCAATATTAATTGATTTTTTTTCCGGATCGACTGGATCGACTGGATGAGGCGGGTGGGCGGGTGGGCCTCTATGAAGACGACTGGAATCGACTGGATCGAGCGGTGGGTTTCGTTTGTAAATTTTTTAAAATTTATATTGGAAATGTCAACATTAATTGATTTTTTTTTCGGATCGACTGGATCGACTGGAATCGACTGGATCGACTGGATGAGGCGGGTGGGCGGGTGGGCCTCTATGAAGACGACTGGAATCGACTGGATCGAGCGGTGGGTTTCGTTTGTATTTTTTTTAAAATTTATATTGGAAATGTCAATATTAATTGATTTTTTTTCCGGATCGACTGGATCGACTGGATCGACTGGATGAGGCGGGTGGGTGGGTGGGCCTCTATGAAGACGACTGGAATCGACTGGATCGAGCGGTGGGTTTCGTTTGTAATTTTTTTAAAATTTATATTGGAAATGTCAATATTAATTGATTTTTTTCCCGGATCGACTGGAATCGACTGGAATCGACTGGATCGACTGGATGAGGCGGGTGGGCCTCTATGAAGACGACTGGAATCGACTGGATCGAGCGGTGGGTTTCGTTTGTAAATTTTTTAAAATTTATATTGGAAATGTCAATATTAATTGATTTTTTTCCCCGGATCGACTGGAATCGACTGGATTCGACTGAAATCGACTGGATCGACTGAAATCGACTGGAATCGACTGGATGAGGCGGGTGGGCGGGTGGGCCTCTATGAAGACGACTGGAATCGACTGGATCGAGCGGTGGGTTTCGTTTGTAAATTTTTTTAAAATTTATATTGGAAATGTCAATATTAATTGATTTTTTTTCCCGGATCGACTGGAATCGACTGGATTCGACTGAAATCGACTGGATCGACTGGATCGACTGAAATCGACTGGAATCGACTGGATGAGGCGGGTGGGCGGGTGGGCCTCTGGTTGGGTTCCCTTAATGGAAAGATTTTTTTTTCACACCCTCTTGTATCGGGAGCAGTCTAATTTTATTGTTCGCTTATCGGAATTTCGAAAAGACTTTCCAGCAAGGGAACCCTACTAACTACTAAAGTTACCATACTAAAGTTCTATTTCACTAGTTCCCTCTCGTATTCACTTCCCATCTCTCGCTATCCCCCGGTAGAAGACCGTGAGACTCGATGCCTCGAAGCGATTGCCAGCTTGACTAGACGGAACATTGCCACTTTGTAATTCACTGTAAAATATGAAATTAAATTTTCTGAATACAGTGATTGCAATTACTGATTTTTTTTGTTTCCAGATGCACGTGGACAAGCTGACAAGCATCGAGTAGTGACTGGCCTCGACTGCACTCCGTTGGAGGACGAATGTCGTCAAGCCGCTCAACGATAACTAAGCTAAGTTCCGCATTACAAGCTTACTTTTTAAACTACATTCCCAAAAAGGATTTTTTGTTTTTGTTCTTTTTTGACTAATCTTTCTTGACAAGAGGAGCCATCGAAGGGTGGACTGGGCCAGCCGCCACACGCCGCAGTGTGGTTGTGCACCGGGCGCTTGTCGCCCCATCAAGAGGAGCAATCGACATCGTGGAGGTGGAGGAAGAATCTTCGGTGGTGATGGGGTGGTCGGTGGGAGGGCCTCATCACAAATCAAGAGGAGCAATCGAAGGAAGGCCGCCGCCACACACCGCAGTGTGGTTGTGCACCGGGCGCTTGTCGCCCCATCAAGAGGAGCAATCGAAGGAAGGCCGCCGCCACACACCGCAGTGTGGTTGTGCACCGGGCGCTTGTCGCCCCATCAAGAGGAGCAATCGAAGGAAGGCCGCCGCCACACACCGCAGTGTGGTTGTGCACCGGGCGCTTGTCGCCCCATCAAGAGGAGCAATCGAAGGAAGGCCGCCGCCACACACCGCAGTGTGGTTGTGCACCGGGCGCTTGTCGCCCCATCAAGAGGAGCAATCGAAGGAAGGCCGCCGCCACACACCGCAGTGTGGTTGTGCACCGGGCGCTTGTCGCCCCATCAAGAGGAGCAATCGAAGGAAGGCCGCCGCCACACACCGCAGTGTGGTTGTGCACCGGGCGCTTGTCGCCCCATCAAGAGGAGCAATCGAAGGAAGGCCGCCGCCACACACCGCAGTGTGGTTGTGCACCGGGCGCTTGTCGCCCCATCAGTGATGAGCGACCCCACCGACTTCGGTGTGTACCCCCGCGCTCGGACCCCCGGTCAGACCCTGTACCCCCGAAAAACACAAAAATTGCTGGTGCGAGAAGGGGTCTGCGGCGAGCGAAGCGAGCCGCCCGTCTGCTTTCCACCAAAGAAGAAAAAGGAAGGGAGGCGTCAATATGTCCCCCGTTTTGTTGTTTGTTTTGTTGTATCATACCCCCAGATTGTACTATTCCCCGGCCTTCGATCGATAAAGTAACTATTCCATGCCTTAGTAGTACAGAAGTAATCCACGCGATATGAGAAAGCAAAGGAATGCGACGTGAAAGACGGTCATAATCGAGCGAGGAAGAGACACGAGGAATGGGCGAGAGACTGTACACATGCGAGAGACGGCAGAGACAGGCGAGGGATTGTGTGCGTGTGCGAGACGGCAGACAAAAGCGAGAGTGTGTGGGAGGGCGAGAGAGTGCGAGACGGTGAGAGGGCGCGATTCATCTCTCGCTGTGTGTAGGGTTCGTGGTCTGGATCCATGTGTTAATGAAAAAATTTCAAAAAAGCGGGGTTATACGTGGATAGAGCATCCCCAAATTAGTCTACCTACGCGAACTGCAGGTTCAAATGTTCGTTTTAAGCCGTAAAAGATGCGACACCGACAAGGCACCGACGCTAGTTATGGAAAAGAGCAAAGTCGGTGCGTCGTCGGTGGGTATGGTTATCTGGCTTCAAACTTAACTTTTCTGGACAATTTTTTTTTCCAAAAATTCCTCTCGATGAGACGAATCTCTGTATAACCCCGCATTTTTGATTCGAATTTCGGGTGACGAGAAAAACGCGTTCGCGCACTTTCTAGGGGGAACTTCTTTGTGAGATATTTCTGATGTCAAAGATGAGTCAATATTCCTGTGCAAATCAGTTTTGACATCTGTGGACTCATAGGAAAAAGGGTATAACCCCGCTTTTTCATGAAACACATCTATCTTTGAGATATGGGTGTCTGAAATCTGTGAAACCCATATCTGGCGCTTTTTTTCACATGACTTTTCTGGAGTCAGGGATGGAAGAATATCGATGTTTTCGACATTTTTGTAATCTCCTGGCCATACTACTACCCTGTATAACCCCGATTTTTAATGAAATTGATCCAAAACATCATTCTCCAAAGAGTCCGAAATAATAGAAAATCGGCAATTTGGGAAAATCAACCCCTTTGAAGAATGATGTTTTGGATCAATTTCATTAAAAATCGGGGTTATACAGGGTAGTAGTATGGCCAGAAGATTACAAAAATGTCGAAAACATCGATATTCTTCCATCCCTGACTCCAGAAAAGTCATGTGAAAAAAAGCGCCAGATATGGGTTTCACAGATTTCAGACACCCATATCTCAAAGATAGATGTGTTTCATGAAAAAGCGGGGTTATACCCTTTTTCCTATGAGTCCACAGATGTCAAAACTGATTTGCACAGGAATATTGACTCATCTTTGACATCAGAAATATCTCACAAAGAAGTTCCCCCTAGAAAGTGCGCGAACGCGTTTTTCTCGTCACCCGAAATTCGAATCAAAAATGCGGGGTTATACAGAGATTCGTCTCATCGAGAGGAATTTTTGGAAAAAAAAATTGTCCAGAAAAGTTAAGTTTGAAGCCAGATAACCATACCCACCGACGACGCACCGACTTTGCTCTTTTCCATAACTAGAGTCGGTGCCTTGTCGGTGTCGCATCTTTTACGGCTTAAAACGAACATTTGAACCTGCAGTTCGCGTAGGTAGACTAATTTGGGGATGCTCTATCCACGTATAACCCCGCTTTTTTGAAATTTTTTCATTAACACATGGATCCAGACCACGAACCCTACACACAGCGAGAGATGAATCGCGCCCTCTCACCGTCTCGCACTCTCTCGCCCTCCCACACACTCTCGCTTTTGTCTGCCGTCTCGCACACGCACACAATCCCTCGCCTGTCTCTGCCGTCTCTCGCATGTGTACAGTCTCTCGCCCATTCCTCGTGTCTCTTCCTCGCTCGATTATGACCGTCTTTCACGTCGCATTCCTTTGCTTTCTCATATCGCGTGGATTACTTCTGTACTACTAAGGCATGGAATAGTTACTTTATCGATCGAATGCCGGGGAATAGTACAATCTGGGGGTATGATACAACAACAAACAACAAAACGGGGGGGGGGGGGAGTATCCTCCTTTCGTTTTCCTTCTCTGGTGGAAAGCAGACGGGCCGCCGCAGAACCCTTGTCGCACCTGTAATTACGAGCCTTTGTTTGCTGTCACAACTCTAGTGTCAGCCCACAAGTTGGAATCAAGCACTTCCCACAAGTTCCCTCGAAGCTTGATGGCAACTTGTGGGAACCACCCGCACCACAGGGTATCGTAAACGGGGAGAGTAAACATGAGTCACCAGAGAGTCGATTAAGCCACTCCACGGGGGCTCAAAAAGCAGAGCGCTCATGCAATGAAAATGCACAGGGGTGGTAGAGGTGGTTTGCGCAAACTCCGCCCCCTCCCTCTCGCCGTCTATCGCCTGTTTCTTACCCGGCGTGACTAGAACGAGCGCTCCTCTATACCTCCGTTCTCGCTCTCTTTGAATGAACAGGCGTGGGGTGCGCTCCTCCCCCCTCCATTTAGCGAATCTACTGTAGCTATTTGCGGGAAAATATTATTCATACAATCTTCCCACTTCCGCATATTTTCACTGCCATGAACCCCCGTGCACTCTTCAGAAAGTGGGTAGGCTCTTCCAAAAATTTGCCGAGAAAATTTCCCCTCTCGGGCAGAGCAGCAGCGAAGCGCTCTTGTGAAAGGTGGAGAGAAAGGATCTTGAATGGCGAACGCGCGCTAGACGCGACGGGTTAGAAACAGCATGGAGAGGCGGCGGAAATGACCACGCCCTTGCTCTTTGAGGCAGGAGGAAGAGATGGAGGGGAAATATACGTATATGTATATGTATTTTGTCGTTTTTAGCTTATCAATATATCAGATAACGTACGCGAGAAAAAAATTATTACGACAAACGCTAGTTTGGCGAAAAAAATCGATTTTTCCATTTTTGTACCCCCGCAAAACCCCCCTCGTGTACCCCCGCAAAACCTGGCGTCGGTGTTTCACGCACATCACTGCGCCCCATCAAGAGGAGCAATCGAAGGAAGGCCGCCGCCACACACCGCAGTGTGGTTGTGCACCGGGCGCTTGTCGCCCCATCAAGAGGAGCAATCGAAGGAAGGCCGCCGCCACACACCGCAGTGTGGTTGTGCACCGGGCGCTTGTCGCCCCATCAAGAGGAGCAATCGAAGGAAGGCCGCCGCCACACACCGCAGTGTGGTTGTGCACCGGGCGCTTGTCGCCCCATCAAGAGGAGCAATCGAAGGAAGGCCGCCGCCACACACCGCAGTGTGGTTGTGCACCGGGCGCTTGTCGCCCCATCAAGAGGAGCAATCGAAGGAAGGCCGCCGCCACACACCGCAGTGTGGTTGTGCACCGGGCGCTTGTCGCCCCATCAAGAGCGGTGGGTTTCGTTTGTAAATTTTTTAAAATTTATATTGGAAATGTCAATATTAATTGATTTTTTTTCCGGATCGACTGGATCGACTGGATGAGGCGGGTGGGCGGGTGGGCCTCTATGAAGACGACTGGAATCGACTGGATCGAGCGGTGGGTTTCGTTTGTAAATTTTTTAAAATTTATATTGGAAATGTCAATATTAATTGATTTTTTTTTCCGGATCGACTGGATCGACTGGATCGACTGGATGAGGCGGGTGGGCGGGTGGGCCTCTATGAAGACGACTGGAATCGACTGGATCGAGCGGTGGGTTTCGTTTGTAATTTTTTTAAAATTTATATTGGAAATGTCAATATTAATTGATTTTTTTTCCGGATCGACTGGATCGACTGGATGAGGCGGGTGGGCGGGTGGGCCTCTATGAAGACGACTGGAATCGACTGGATCGAGCGGTGGGTTTCGTTTGTAAATTTTTTTAAAATTTATATTGGAAATGTCAATATTAATTGATTTTTTTTCCCGGATCGACTGGAATCGACTGGATTCGACTGAAATCGACTGGATCGACTGGATCGACTGAAATCGACTGGAATCGACTGGATGAGGCGGGTGGGCGGGTGGGCCTCTGGTTGGGTTCCCTTAATGGAAAGATTTTTTTTTCACACCCTCTTGTATCGGGAGCAGTCTAATTTTATTGTTCGCTTATCGGAATTTCGAAAAGACTTTCCAGCAAGGGAACCCTACTAACTACTAAAGTTACCATACTAAAGTTCTATTTCACTAGTTCCCTCTCGTATTCACTTCCCATCTCTCGCTATCCCCCGGTAGAAGACCGTGAGACTCGATGCCTCGAAGCGATTGCCAGCTTGACTAGACGGAACATTGCCACTTTGTAATTCACTGTAAAATATGAAATTAAATTTTCTGAATACAGTGATTGCAATTACTGATTTTTTTTGTTTCCAGATGCACGTGGACAAGCTGACAAGCATCGAGTAGTGACTGGCCTCGACTGCACTCCGTTGGAGGACGAATGTCGTCAAGCCGCTCAACGATAACTAAGCTAAGTTCCGCATTACAAGCTTACTTTTTAAACTACATTCCCAAAAAGGATTTTTTGTTTTTGTTCTTTTTTGACTAATCTTTCTTGACAAGAGGAGCCATCGAAGGGTGGACTGGGCCAGCCGCCACACGCCGCAGTGTGGTTGTGCACCGGGCGCTTGTCGCCCCATCAAGAGGAGCAATCGACATCGTGGAGGTGGAGGAAGAATCTTCGGTGGTGATGGGGTGGTCGGTGGGAGGGCCTCATCACAAATCAAGAGGAGCAATCGAAGGAAGGCCGCCGCCACACACCGCAGTGTGGTTGTGCACCGGGCGCTTGTCGCCCCATCAAGAGGAGCAATCGAAGGAAGGCCGCCGCCACACACCGCAGTGTGGTTGTGCACCGGGCGCTTGTCGCCCCATCAAGAGGAGCAATCGAAGGAAGGCCGCCGCCACACACCGCAGTGTGGTTGTGCACCGGGCGCTTGTCGCCCCATCAAGAGGAGCAATCGAAGGAAGGCCGCCGCCACACACCGCAGTGTGGTTGTGCACCGGGCGCTTGTCGCCCCATCAAGAGGAGCAATCGAAGGAAGGCCGCCGCCACACACCGCAGTGTGGTTGTGCACCGGGCGCTTGTCGCCCCATCAAGAGGAGCAATCGAAGGAAGGCCGCCGCCACACACCGCAGTGTGGTTGTGCACCGGGCGCTTGTCGCCCCATCAAGAGGAGCAATCGAAGGAAGGCCGCCGCCACACACCGCAGTGTGGTTGTGCACCGGGCGCTTGTCGCCCCATCAAGAGGAGCAATCGAAGGAAGGCCGCCGCCGCACACCGCAGTGTGGTTGTGCACCGGGCGCTTGTCGCCCCATCAAGAGGAGCAATCGAAGGAAGGCCGCCGCCACACACCGCAGTGTGGTTGTGCACCGGGCGCTTGTCGCCCCATCAAGAGGAGCAATCGAAGGAAGGCCGCCGCCACACACCGCAGTGTGGTTGTGCACCGGGCGCTTGTCGCCCCATCAAGAGGAGCAATCGAAGGAAGGCCGCCGCCCACACCGCAGTGTGGTTGTGCACCGGGCGCTTGTCGCCCCATCAAGAGGAGCAATCGAAGGAAGGCCGCCGCCACACACCGCAGTGTGGTTGTGCACCGGGCGCTTGTCGCCCCATCAAGAGGAGCAATCGAAGGAAGGCCGCCGCCACACACCGCAGTGTGGTTGTGCACCGGGCGCTTGTCGCCCCATCAAGAGGAGCAATCGAAGGAAGGCCGCCGCCACACACCGCAGTGTGGTTGTGCACCGGGCGCTTGTCGCCCCATCAAGAGCGGTGGGTTTCGTTTGTAAATTTTTTAAAATTTATATTGGAAATGCCAATATTAATTGATTTTTTTTCCGGATCGACTGGATCGACTGGATGAGGCGGGTGGGCGGGTGGGCCTCTATGAAGACGACTGGAATCGACTGGATCGAGCGGTGGGTTTCGTTTGTAAATTTTTTAAAATTTATATTGGAAATGTCAATATTAATTGATTTTTTTTTCCGGATCGACTGGATCGACTGGATCGACTGGATGAGGCGGGTGGGCGGGTGGGCCTCTATGAAGACGACTGGAATCGACTGGATCGAGCGGTGGGTTTCGTTTGTAAATTTTTTAAAATTTATATTGGAAATGTCAATATTAATTGATTTTTTTTCCGGATCGACTGGATCGACTGGATGAGGCGGGTGGGCGGGTGGGCCTCTATGAAGACGACTGGAATCGACTGGATCGAGCGGTGGGTTTCGTTTGTAAATTTTTTAAAATTTATATTGGAAATGTCAATATTAATTGATTTTTTTTTCGGATCGACTGGATCGACTGGAATCGACTGGATCGACTGGATGAGGCGGGTGGGCGGGTGGGCCTCTATGAAGACGACTGGAATCGACTGGATCGAGCGGTGGGTTTCGTTTGTAATTTTTTTAAAATTTATATTGGAAATGTCAATATTAATTGATTTTTTTCCGGATCGACTGGATCGACTGGATCGACTGGATGAGGCGGGTGGGTGGGTGGGCCTCTATGAAGACGACTGGAATCGACTGGATCGAGCGGTGGGTTTCGTTTGTAATTTTTTTAAAATTTATATTGGAAATGTCAATATTAATTGATTTTTTTCCCGGATCGACTGGAATCGACTGGAATCGACTGGATCGACTGGATGAGGCGGGTGGGCCTCTATGAAGACGACTGGAATCGACTGGATCGAGCGGTGGGTTTCGTTTGTAAATTTTTTTAAAATTTATATTGGAAATGTCAATATTAATTGATTTTTTTCCCCGGATCGACTGGAATCGACTGGATTCGACTGAAATCGACTGGATCGACTGAAATCGACTGGAATCGACTGGATGAGGCGGGTGGGCGGGTGGGCCTCTGGTTGGGTTCCCTTAATGGAAAGATTTTTTTTTCACACCCTCTTGTATCGGGAGCAGTCTAATTTTATTGTTCGCTTATCGGAATTTCGAAAAGACTTTCCAGCAAGGGAACCCTACTAACTACTAAAGTTACCATACTAAAGTTCTATTTCACTAGTTCCCTCTCGTATTCACTTCCCATCTCTCGCTATCCCCGGTAGAAGACCGTGAGACTCGATGCCTCGAAGCGATTGCCAGCTTGACTAGACGGAACATTGCCACTTTGTAATTCACTGTAAAATATGAAATTAAATTTTCTGAATACAGTGATTGCAATTACTAATTTTTTTTGTTTCCAGATGCACGTGGACAAGCTGACAAGCATCGAGTAGTGACTGGCCTCGACTGCACTCCGTTGGAGGACGAATGTCGTCAAGCCGCTCAACGATAACTAAGCTAAGTTCCGCATTACAAGCTTACTTTTTAAACTACATTCCCAAAAAGGATTTTTTGTTTTTGTTCTTTTTTGACTAATCTTTCTTGACAAGAGGAGCCATCGAAGGGTGGACTGGGCCAGCCGCCACACGCCGCAGTGTGGTTGTGCACCGGGCGCTTGTCGCCCCATCAAGAGGAGCAATCGAAGGAAGGCCGCCGCCACACACCGCAGTGTGGTTGTGCACCGGGCGCTTGTCGCCCCATCAAGAGGAGCAATCGAAGGAAGGCCGCCGCCACACACCGCAGTGTGGTTGTGCACCGGGCGCTTGTCGCCCCATCAAGAGGAGCAATCGAAGGAAGGCCGCCGCCACACACCGCAGTGTGGTTGTGCACCGGGCGCTTGTCGCCCCATCAAGAGGAGCAATCGAAGGAAGGCCGCCGCCACACACCGCAGTGTGGTTGTGCACCGGGCGCTTGTCGCCCCATCAAGAGGAGCAATCGAAGGAAGGCCGCCGCCACACACCGCAGTGTGGTTGTGCACCGGGCGCTTGTCGCCCCATCAGGAGGAGCAATCGAAGGAAGGCCGCCGCCACACACCGCAGTGTGGTTGTGCACCGGGCGCTTGTCGCCCCATCAAGAGGAGCAATCGAAGGAAGGCCGCCGCCACACACCGCAGTGTGGTTGTGCACCGGGCGCTTGTCGCCCCATCAAGAGGAGCAATCGAAGGAAGGCCGCCGCCACACACCGCAGTGTGGTTGTGCACCGGGCGCTTGTCGCCCCATCAAGAGGAGCAATCGAAGGAAGGCCGCCGCCACACACCGCAGTGTGGTTGTGCACCGGGCGCTTGTCGCCCCATCAAGAGGAGCAATCGAAGGAAGGCCGCCGCCACACACCGCAGTGTGGTTGTGCACCGGGCGCTTGTCGCCCCATCAAGAGGAGCAATCGAAGGAAGGCCGCCGCCACACACCGCAGTGTGGTTGTGCACCGGGCGCTTGTCGCCCCATCAAGAGGAGCAATCGAAGGAAGGCCGCCGCCACACACCGCAGTGTGGTTGTGCACCGGGCGCTTGTCGCCCCATCAGGAGGAGCAATCGAAGGAAGGCCGCCGCCACACACCGCAGTGTGGTTGTGCACCGGGCGCTTGTCGCCCCATCAAGAGGAGCAATCGAAGGAAGGCCGCCGCCACACACCGCAGTGTGGTTGTGCACCGGGCGCTTGTCGCCCCATCAAGAGGAGCAATCGAAGGAAGGCCGCCGCCACACACCGCAGTGTGGTTGTGCACCGGGCGCTTGTCGCCCCATCAAGAGGAGCAATCGAAGGACGGCCGCCGCCACACGCCGCAGTGTGGTTGTGCACCGGGCGCTTGTCGCCCCATCAAGTGGAGCAATCGAAGGAAGGCCGCCGCCACATACCGCAGTGTGGTTGTGCACCGGGCGCTTGTCGCCCCATCAAGAGGAGCAATCGAAGGAAGGCCGCCGCCACACACCGCAGTGTGGTTGTGCACCGGGCGCTTGTCGCCCCATCAAGAGGAGCAATCGAAGGAAGGCCGCCGCCACACACCGCAGTGTGGTTGTGCACCGGGCGCTTGTCGCCCCATCAAGAGGAGCAATCGAAGGAAGGCCGCCGCCACACACCGCAGTGTGGTTGTGCACCGGGCGCTTGTCGCCCCATCAAGAGGAGCAATCGAAGGAAGGCCGCCGCCACACACCGCAGTGTGGTTGTGCACCGGGCGCTTGTCGCCCCATCAAGAGGAGCAATCGAAGGAAGGCCGCCGCCACACACCGCAGTGTGGTTGTGCACCGGGCGCTTGTCGCCCCATCAAGAGGAGCAATCGAAGGAAGGCCGCCGCCACACACCGCAGTGTGGTTGTGCACCGGGCGCTTGTCGCCCCATCAAGAGGAGCAATCGAAGGAAGGCCGCCGCCACACACCGCAGTGTGGTTGTGCACCGGGCGCTTGTCGCCCCATCAAGAGGAGCAATCGAAGGACGGCCGCCGCCACACGCCGCAGTGTGGTTGTGCACCGGGCGCTTGTCGCCCCATCAAGAGGAGCAATCGAAGGAAGGCCGCCGCCACACACCGCAGTGTGGTTGTGCACCGGGCGCTTGTCGCCCCATCAAGAGGAGCAATCGAAGGAAGGCCGCCGCCACACACCGCAGTGTGGTTGTGCACCGGGCGCTTGTCGCCCCATCAAGAGGAGCAATCGAAGGAAGGCCGCCGCCACACACCGCAGTGTGGTTGTGCACCGGGCGCTTGTCGCCCCATCAGGAGGAGCAATCGAAGGAAGGCCGCCGCCACACACCGCAGTGTGGTTGTGCACCGGGCGCTTGTCGCCCCATCAAGAGGAGCAATCGAAGGAAGGCCGCCGCCACACACCGCAGTGTGGTTGTGCACCGGGCGCTTGTCGCCCCATCAAGAGGAGCAATCGAAGGAAGGCCGCCGCCACACACCGCAGTGTGGTTGTGCACCGGGCGCTTGTCGCCCCATCAAGAGGAGCAATCGAAGGACGGCCGCCGCCACACGCCGCAGTGTGGTTGTGCACCGGGCGCTTGTCGCCCCATCAAGAGGATCAATCGAAGGAAGATTTAATTAATTAATTAAGGATTAATATTACTAATTAACCTAATTCTCAGCGGTTCGTCGTCCGCTCGCACCTCTTCCTCCACGCCGCTGTCCGCCTCGCTCGTCAAGCAATTCCATGTCGGTTTAATTAGTCTAATTAACTTAATTATCTTAATTAATTAGTTAAATTAATGTTCAACTGGGTGAATTGTCTTCTAACTCTCTCGTTTCTCAATGCCGGCCAGAGATGAGAGAGATCATGGGAAAGTGAGAGAGCCTGATCTTTCCTCAAATATGGACTTAATGCAATCCTTGCAGCCGGTGCAGCAGCAGGGACAACGGTCCAGCCTGGTCGCCAACGTCCCGCTGGAGGTATACGGTAGTATTGATTACTGTATTGATAAGTTCTATGATCTACAACCGTAATCAACAGTCTAATTTTTTTTATTGGCAATAGTCTAGATTTTATAATAGTGTGGCTTTTAGGTTAGGTACGGTCGGTCCAGTAGTTTGAGTTAGAAATGCGTCGTTGAAAAGTCGAAATATTTTTCGAAAAGAACAAGGCGCTTTTGCGATGCGTGCACAGTAAATGATAATGATTGTGGTGGAAGCGATAGTGTTGCTTCCAGGTAGTCTTCAAAAATATTTTAATATCCTAATTTCTGTTATGTCAGCCTTCAAGGTACATTTGCGCTGCGAATACTACCCATAATTCGTATCGCGACATATAAGATAGAATTTAATCGACGCGCAGCTCAAAAATAACATTAATATTAAATATAGTACAATGAGTTAGTAATGCGGAGATCGATTGCAAGTAGACAGTGATTCATCTCTCATGTGTTGACAAAAAGCTCGCTATCTATTTGCGCAAGCGTAGATTTCACTGGAGAAAGCTGGATAGTCAATCTTGAAAGAGTTGTAGAAACTAAGCTAGCAGTGCATTGAAGTTTTACCCGTAAATTATTCCAATTGTGGATTTTGTATCTTGGCATCTCCGTGTTTCGCACTCGCTTGATCTGCTCTGGTTCTGAAACGGAAGCAATAATTTGTGCCCTCGCTTGTTTCATATTCCAATACAGCTCGTTGTTATTTTAGCTAGACTTTACCCCCTTTTTCTCCAACAGAGAATTAATATCATTTCCTCCACTGCGCTTACAGGCCATTTTACACGCCTCCTTTTGATCAATCAATAATCGCCCTCATTGCAGCGTTCCGAGCCGTCTCCTCAGGGCACGCCGGGAGGCGGAGGCGCCGAGGAGGTCAAGCCGCGATCGCTGCGATTCACATGGAGCATGAAGACCACGAGCAGTCTCGCGCCCGAGGAGATGATGAGGTACGGTAGGATGTGGGGGATATAGGGGAGGGGAGTGGGTTACGATAGATTGTAGAGTAGACAGACTGCGTAATTATACGTTCTGCAGAATTCATGCATTAATTTGTATAGAAAGGCTTCGGAAAACCCGGCGGAAAATGTTGAACAACAAAGGTTCTGCTGTGTTTCGACATGGCTAGATAGTACTAATGGCGACAAAGAAGTAATTGTGCTGAGTGCTTTCCCCCTAATAGAATAATATGAAAGTGTAATTGCCTGGCCAATGGTCGTACCACACAATGGGGCATTAAAAAAATTAACCGGGAGATTCGAAGCGTACTCATACATGAAAAAGTTAGGTGACAAAATCCTTCGAAAGCCGGCTATGTTTATGAATCGTAGGTTACATGCCTTGTTAACCGAAACATCAAATGCGGGGTATGTTTTCTAATTCCAGGTAGTTGTCGACTAGCTTTTTCAAGTATGCGCGTACTAAAAGGGAACGGCTTAGTGTTTCACGATTTGTTGTTGTCCACGGTCTTCGCAATGAAAGCAATCGTCGCCTTGCTCGAATTTACAAATATTATAATCGCTAACTGATTTTTATAAGTTAATATTTTATGTGATTTTTCAATTAATATATTTACAGGGAGATCCGGAAGGTGCTGGATGCGAACGCGTGCGATTACGAGCAGCGCGAGCGATATCTGCTGTTGTGCGTGCATGGCGACCCGGCGACAGATTCGTTGGTGCAGTGGGAAATGGAGGTACGGTAGTTTTGGGCATACTGTAGTCAAGAGGGCGAGTGGTGTACTGTAGGAATGAGGTGAAAAGGACTCGCTGGTGCAGTGGAAGATGGAGGTTACCCCTCATGGAAAATCAAAAGGCTATTCTTAGAATAATTATTCCATATTGATCACTTTCTCGTCTCAGGTGTACAAACTGTTATGTATTTCAACAGTGAATGATTATTGAGGGGAGCTGTGTGTTTCAGTTTGGTTAGTTAGCAACGGACACAAATTTGGAGATAGTTTTAGAGCGAAAAGTCGGCGGAAAATAATAAACATTATTTTCGAAATTAGTCGACCTATAGTTTATTCTGCTCACATCTCAGGTGTGCAAGCTGCCTCGTCTCTCCCTGAACGGAGTCCGCTTCAAGCGCATCTCCGGCACCTCGATAGGCTTCAAGAACATTGCGTCCAAGATTGCGCAAGAACTCAACCTCTAAGCCCCCCGCCCCCTTTTCCTTCTCGGGTCCAATCTCTGTTTCCATACTCGTTGTTCGATGCTAACACACGCCTCTGAACTCGAGAGTACGGTAGCCCACGCTGAGTTTGATCGAGAACTGATTGATTACCGATGCTCCGACTCCTTCTTTCTTTCTTCCTTTCTACCGGCTTGAAAATAGATCCGTTTCGATACTGCTATATGTTTTCGAAAACAAAGCGAGCCCTCTCCCATACACGCGCACACGGGGACGTCCCACCCACGGGTGTCCTCAGTCTCTCGCTATGTCTCTCCTTCCTTCTCCTTTTCTCTCGTCCCAATCAGATTATCGATTGATTTTTATTATGATTGTACTACTACTATTATGTGAGAGAAGATGCACACACGCACACTGTTAGAGGAACAGATCAGCTCCTGATTTATATGTACCACACACACACTTTATAGCTCCCACTTATTCTTGTATGTGTCGAAATGCGCTCCCCTCCTCATCCTCCCGTTGTAGCAAGTGGATATTATATTACACGCCCCCACTCCGTGGTATTTTTGAGTATGATTTGTTTGTCTCTTTCGGCCCTTGCTTTCTCCCGTATATCGTTTACTGCTAATCTAACAGAAACTCGTTTACAATCGTTTTATCCCGGATTTATGTAGCCGCTGAAACTGTGGAATATCCTTGACTTGATTTGATTTATAGTCGAAAGATATGTGAAATCAAAGCGATGAGCGAACCCTTCGGATTGTACGATAACTACACTACTTCCCCCTTTTTATTTGTTGTTCCCCCATCCCTCGACTACCGTATCCACACCCCGCCCACCCAGTGCACACCACCCCCATCATCCCGCCCGCATTTCTCATCGATCGATAATTGTGTCGCACGATGCACCCCTATTACTACTGTAGATTGTACCGTATCTCACCCGAGATGTAGTAGATTTTACACCACGACCACACCGCAAATCAGCACTCCCCGTTCCAAATAGTCGTCATTCGCGATGTAAATCCAAATAATAATAATTTTCATCAAAACAAAGCGCGATCGATAATCCGCCTCCCTCCTGATTACAGTAATCCATTGTCCCTCAAATTAATCGATTAGCGCTCTTCTTGTTTCAAGCATATTTACTCGCGTCTGAAACCGTTAGGGCCCGTATCGATTTTTTAAAGTGTTCCCCCGTTTATTTCCATTTGTAAAATATAGCTAAGAGTTGTTATCAGATGGACTCATACGACCCCCGTTTCTCGTCTTTTTTATACCCCCGACTTTCGATTGCCCCCCCCCCTTTTCACGCCCCGTTTATGGTTACGCCTCCCCCCTCCCTCTTCCCATTCAATCCGCTTGTATGTCGATCAATTGCACATTATGTTTAAGATTTATGAGAGCAACCGACGTATAGAATAGCCAAAATGAAGATTGCGAACTATGCTGAGTGGCGTTGGGGCACAGGGAAAAGAACAGATGGAGTATATGAAGTGATCAAATGAAAGATGACTGAGATTAGGTTATTTTGCTTTCAACTCGCTTCTAAGTGAATACCCCTTCCCTTCCAGGGTACAGTATCCGTTCTGGAAATATTGATTTCTCGTGGAATATCATACTCCAACCCCTCTGTCCGGTACTATCCATGTTTCTAATGCACACTTCTCTTCAATATCGCATTCCATACTACTTGAATTAAACTGGAGATGATTGAACAGGGATCATAATCATAACATTAACTTTATATAACGATGGGAAATAAACTGAGGGGTTTCACGAAATATTAAAGAATGGAGACAACATAGAATAAAGTAATGCAAGGGATTACCAGATAGGGGGGGGGGTTTGTTGAACTATACAATTCTATGAGATACTGTAACCAGAAGCAAGAAAATTAAGGAAAATACAAATGAATCGATAATCACCGTGCTTGCGAACTAGTTTATCGATCGCAACAAAGGGGAAAGGGGACAATCTAAAAAGAGGGATCAACCATCGGTTTCTGATTAAAGAGTGAGGTAAGTAATGATGCCATCTGAGGTTGCATTTGCATCATTTGGTTCAACGTCTCAGAGGGGGGAAATAAGCATTGAATTCCTCCGGATCGGGGAAAACGATGATACCATTCTGAGCATCATCTGACGGTTGTTGCTGCACTTGCTGCACATTCAGAGCGTACTGCTGCTGCTGCTGCTGCTGCACGTCCGACGCCTGCAGAAGGAATGTTGGTAATAAAAGTAATGAATAGAGGAGAGAGCTATCATTGGACAACTGAATGAATTCCTCATGCCAAAAAACCCAAAAATACAAAAAAAAAAGACAGTTATCTGAACTAAAAGGTAAAGGTAAAAAGGTAAAGGTGTATCCACGTCAAGCGATTTTACAGTCCCACTGGTAAGGCCAGCTGTTTGAACTGAACTACAGTGAACTACAGTGCACCCTATATTTTTCCTACAGTAATTGCTGATTACCTGCGGCTGCTGCTGCGGGAAGTACGGCTGCGCCTGCTGCATACCGCTGCCGTTCCAGTCATGTATCTGCAAGTAGATACAGGCTACCACCTACTTATTGCATCTCAACTCAATTGATTTATTCGAGTTTCGGGAATCGTTTGAATAACAATTATACCTGATCGGCAGCCAAGATCTGTCCGTGCAGCGGTCCTCCTCCTCTGCCCATTCCGAATCGTCGATCTTCGTCTCGTCCGTTGACTGGGCGACTACCGTACGTGGGCGCTGATCCTCTGCCCAGGAACGGCGGCACGGGAGTGCCCGGTTCGACGAAGCCCACCTGCACGAGTGACAGTCAATGTCGTGAGACAAACAGCCACAATCCCATACAATTTGGCACTTTTCAATTATCGTAAAAGGAAAACAAGATGCAGTGAACAGCTGGTTTTGTGAAACAAATGTGTCATAGTTTCAAGCGCCGACCTGTTTTGTTATTGCTTAACTTCATACCTTGATCGCTATAACATGGCGAGCGACGTACACCTCATACGGCATTCCCTGGATTACGAAGACCTGCAAAAAAATCATCATTATGAAAATCCTTAAAACGTATATGTCTTACCTTCTCACCCGCGTAGAGCGGCGAGTCACGAGCGAGATCGATTTGAGCGCCACTCGAAATGCGAATCTGGGACCATTTGTCGTCATTAAACTGCGCACGGAACACGAATTCAGAGAGTTATTGCAATGTGCAGACTTTGCCAAAATAATCAGCTGAGCATGTGCTCAGTTCTCAATAGTAGAGTGCGCAATACAAGTCGCCGTCTCTTCATTTCACACACTCTCTCGACTAGATCATTGAAAGTAAGCGAGCATTCGACGAGCACTCAAAACGATGGTGTGGAAAAACGGAAAAACGAGCACTCTAAACGAGTGCTCGTTTTCCCACTTATTTTGGTGCTCGTTTTGAAAACGAGTGGGTCGAGCGAGTGTAAACGAGTATTCGAGTGCTCGTTTTCAATTTCATTTCGTTCATTCATCCTTCTCTCACTCGAGCCTCTCGGTCTGTCTGAGTCAATCCGACCGATGAACGATCAAAGTGAAGGGGGAAATGAGTACTCGCGCGAAAACGAGCACTCGTTTTCGTAGGTCTACTCTCGACCGGTCGTGTGGTGAGGGAGTGTGTGAAATGAAGAGACGGCGACCCGCATTGAGCACTCTACTCAATAGTCTCCCCTCCCCTTCTATCGCACCTTCTTGATCGTCTGTCCGCCCTTGCCGATGACGAGGCCGACCTTGTTGGCGGGCACGCGCATGCGGTATGTCTCTTGCTCCTACAAACATAATTAATTGTTTCCTTTTCAAAACCTCTACGAGTTTTGCAACGAATTCACAGGGTTCAAAAATAGCTAATCGTCCGAATACAATGATAAACCCCGGCGCATTCGTGCTCCACATCTGTCTCACCCAGGGCGCGTTGAGAGCTTCTGCTCTCTGGCAGAGCTCCGTGATCATCTCGGTGGCCTTGGAGATCTGTTCACGCGTACCCTGGATCACGGCGCAACGGTCCTGTCGCGACAGATCTGCAAGAAGACATACTCAAAACAGATAAACCGCTCCATTTTCATCCTTTTTGAGAAAATTTGACTGTAATTTCGCATCGAGCGTATTGATTTACGCAACAACTTTAGTATCGTGTTGAGTTCGAAATATCGTTCCTCCATTTCGCACACTCTCTCGCCCCTCTGACAGGTGAGAGAGCACTTGAGATGAAGAGACGAGTACCCGTATTTTGAACTCTACTATCGAGTGCCGAATTTCTCTTAGCTATTTCAGAAAGTTGACACGCGTGCAAACAGCCACAATCAGTTAAACTAACCATCAGGCTTGAATTGGATCTTCGCTCCCGTCTCCAGGGTGAGTCTCTTGATCGTCTTGCCGCCCTTGCCCATGATCATGCCTACTGACGACCGCGGCACAATAACCTCGCCCTGCAATTTCATAAATAAATGCTTGATTTCACTTCATTGTCCCAGGATAGGTAAGACTCTTAAGGCAAAATCATTTCCTCACCTCATCACGTCGTCCTCCACTACCAATCTCTCCTCCCTGCTCCTCGTTGCGCGTTCGGATCGCGTTCGGATCGAGCCTGCCAATGAATTCAATTATTCACGATTAATATTAAAATATTCGGTATAAAAAATTCGAATTGCTCTACGCCTTGAGAAAGCGCCCGTGCAGATTGGCAAGCAAAATTTCCATAAGCTTTCAGAAAGGCTTCCTCGGCGCTGTGAGCCCCCTTCCGCGAGTTAGAATTGTCTACGCTAGAACTGGTTTGAAAACTTACGGGACAGCGGATCCGCCGGCGGACGAATCTCCAGCTGGGACTTCGACTGAACACGAGATAATTTAAGCGCGGTAACGCATCGTCAAATGGTCGATTTCCCATTATTTAAAGAATTTCGAGAAATGAAGAAGTTCGGATTCTTTCTCTCGATTGCTCTCACTTAACCCCTCCTGCCGACTCACCGGGGATGACTGACTGATCCATCTTGTGGGCGTGGTCGAGCTGTAAATCGTATTAATCGATAATTCAAATGATTATAACCGAATAAAATTGATAAATAAATCAAATTGGTACATGATCGAAAAAAAATATAATTCAAAATTGAACACTTTTGCTTTTTTCTGGTGATCGCCACGACTTTTAGCTTACTGTATTTTTTTGCACAGTTCAAAAATTGTTGTTTTGTTTTTCATTTATTGATTTCTTGTGTTTATTGTTTGTTTTTTCTATTTATTATTGTTTTAACGATTCTTCCTAACAAAGATTAAGACTGTTAATGGCTTACAAAACCCCTTCCTTTCGCTTCCCAGAAGAGATTTAATTCAATTTGCAGATAATGGTCCTGGTCGGGGGGAAGAAGCTTAACCTTACCAAGAAGCACACTCGTCGCTTCACACGGCATGAGTCGGACAGGTATGTGTTTTCCGTAATTAAATATACTTTGGTGGGTATGATGGTCTCACAGAGCTGTTCCTAGTGTAGGTGCTGTAAACTTATTTATTTACCCGAGCCTTAACATTAAAGCACCTGTGTTTCATGCCTATCTTTATTGGTGTAAAAGTAATATTCTTGCGTTCAGATACTACCGTATCAAGTCCAACTGGCGCAAGCCTAAGGGTATCGACAACCGTGTCCGTCGTCGCTTCAAGGGACAGACTGATGCCCAACATCGGTTACGGAAATGACAAGAACATCCGTCACGTGCTCCCCAACGGATTCAAGAAGGTTCTCGTCCACAACGCCAAGGTAATTATTTATTAGCAATCTAAACGTCAGCGTACTGCTGTGATGAAATCTTCCAGTTCCCATGGTTAACGTGGAAATTAATTTATTTAGCATTTTTCTGCTTATTTTTCGATTTCGTTGAATTCACTTAATTATTCCTTTCAGGACCTCGACATGCTCTCATGAACAACATGAGGTACGGCGGGTCGGTCGTCCACGCCGTCTCTGTCAAGACCAGAAAGATCATCGTTGAGCGCGCAGCTGCTCTGGATACAAATCTCAAGTGATCTATTATCTGCTTCACTGTCTCCACGATTAGAGATATTTCTGAATTGGACATTTAGGGTTGACAGCCCGATTTTTTTTCTGGAAAAAGCACGAGAGCCCAGGTTCCTTGTATTCTCCAACTGTGATACCGTCTGGCAAGCGAACGATAAATTGACCAAGCGCTTGTGGCGCAATTACCTCAACCAGAAGAAAAAAGTTTGATTGTTGAAAGCCTAAAATGAAGTTCGAAGCCGAAAATATCCCTGTTGAAAATACTTTTGTGAAAATTTCGAACTATGACGAAAATACCGAGAAGCGATGATAGTCGTGTGTGTTTGTGTGTAGTAATTGCATCACACATGATGCCTGACTTTATTACGGTAATAATGGTTATTGATGCGCGGTGCTCGTGACTGACTCGATCGGGGGCATTACTATAGATCCACGGGCAACTGGCTGGCAGCCTAGAGTTCCAACAGTCTTAGACTCTGTTATGATGATTTTTTTACGCTGTTTGGGATCAAAGCTTTGTGCTCAGGCTTAGTGATTAGTGCTTAGGCTTAGTGCTTACAAGCTGTTAGGCTCAGGCTGCTCCTCTGACCGTACCCCGCGGATCTATAGAAGTGCCCGGTAGATTCGAATCGAGAACTGAGTGGGATACGGTAACTATTGATGGGTACAGTGTTAAACGAATTCGTTGCAGGAGGCTGCCGATAAGGAGAAGGCCGCCATGATGGAGGCTGATGGAGAAGGAGGATGATGGCGAGGAGGAAGAGAAGGAGGAGAAGCACGACGAGCTGTAAACGACGATTGAAAGACGTCGACAGCCAAGGAGTGAGGAGTACTGTAGCCACACATATATCCTACCGTTACCCCGAACCCCTTTGGCCACCCCACAAAGCATCTGTGATATGTCAAATGGTCTCTGTCGATAGACGGTAGTCTTCCTTGGTTCCCTCATTTGTCTTGAATATTCCTCCCACTCTTCTCTCGTTTGATTGTTTGATTGTTTGTTGTTTGTACTGTAGCAGAGAGCTGTTGGCGATTAATTTATTGAAACGGTATTATGAATCCCTCAGAAACCACACACTTTTCCCCCTTGTGTCGATTGTTGATTGACTCGCATCCCTTGTAGTACCCTCTCTCCCCTCATTTGTCTCTCTCTATGTCCCTCCCCACTCTCGGGTTTATCTATTGTTTCTACTCCTTTGATCGAAGGACGAACTGTCCTGAGACGAGGGATAATAAGAACCGCCCTTGTTACCAAATGTGATAATAAAAATGTAATAATTTATTGATGGTTAGTGGACATTACAGATAATGGAACTAGATGAATGATGGTGACATATTTGAATTACAATGGAAACATGGTAATTTTATATTCCTCCTGATCGGTTTAAAACGTGTTCAGTCTAATATTAAGGGCGGGCGACAAAGGTTCAGAAAAATGCGATTGCGCGAGTTTTCCCATTCAATGCCTCCAATAGTCTCTCCCATTTCTCTTTCAAGAGACGATATTGTCGACTAGGGTACGGTAGATAAGTATAACAAGGGAACCGCAAAAGTCGGCAGCGATCAATGCTAAATTCGCTATCGCCAATCGAAAGGTACACCTGAAGGAAGTCCAAAACAACTCTAACATTATGTGATAATTGATTCCTAAGAACCGAAAATCGATAATCAATATTAGGGAGAAATCAGTGGGAAAATCGTTCTCTCCTCGCGCACGCTAGTGTACGTGTTGGAGAGAGCTCTGGACATGTGCCGTCTGGCTGGTTTGTCAGCTGGTTAGGCTTCGGTCTTGAGAACCCTCTCATTCCAAATGATCGGTGATAAATGGCAAACTATTACAAATAATTTCTGTGAAGATTAACCCATAACTTATTGATAAGGATAAAATGTGCAAATTCAAATTAATAGAGTTGTAAAGGGGTATGCCAGAAAGCCCCTCTTTTAAAGGAGCTGTAACAGGAGTGAATGCCAGAAACTCCCACAACGAAATCCCGGGACTTGCAAGTACAGTAGTTAGCCGTTGGTTCTTTGCCAAAGTGCCTATTCCCTTCTCCCGTTCCCGGACAGAGAGAGAGATTAGTGCGATCGATTGGAAGAGACAGGGGGAGACAATGATAGAACAAGGCGCATTCTCTTCCCAGTCAAATCCTCTGTTTCCCCGCCGTTTCCTGGACTCAGGAGAATTCTGGCACTCTAATTCAAAATTGTTCAAATGGGTCCGAATTACCTGGCATACCCCTTTACAACTCTAGTAATTTGAATTTGCACGTTTAATCCTTATCAATAAGTTATGGGATAAGCTTCACAGAAATTATTTTTATTATCTAGTTTGCCATTTTTCACCGATCTTTTGGAATGAGAGGGAGAGAAATGAGTATGAGTCTCTGCCGTGATAATTGGATTATCTCCCCTCTCTGACACGCTGTTTTTGTAGAAACTAGGGTTGATCGTTCGGCTTTCGGAACGGCCGAATGAGAGTGATCAAAATTGCCTCGTTCCGGAACTAATTCAATTATGCGTCGGAACGAGTTCGGAATGGCCTTTGTTTCGAGTCTCGTTCCGGAACGGATTAGCAGAGTTGAAACATATCCGAAATATCGAAATTGAAGAGAAATTGCACCAATTTTTTCAAAGGGCTAATCGTTGCTTTGTGAAACTTAACTTTTATTTTGAGCAATTCCTCGCTTTCATTCACTTCTCACCGCTCTGTCCACAGTTTTTTCGGAAAATGAGTGTTCCGGAACGAGTTCGGAATGACCATTGTTCGACTCTCGTTCCGGAACGGCCTTTGTTCAACTCTCGGCCATTCCGGAGTGGGGATAATTGAATTAAAAGTTCGGAATTCCGTAATTCCGTTCCGAACGATCAACCCTACTAGAAACCGTCAAGACCGAGATCGTCAGGACCGGTGAAGAGAAGAGTGAAATCAGAGGGAAATTTAGAGGAAAGGAAAAAGAAATACTTCGGGAAAGTTTGCCTCTCATTTCGACAAAGAACCGTTTCCGAGGGAAACACGAATAAAGGAAACGAGTGTTTCATTTTGCGTTTCTGTCTTGAAATCACTTGCGGAACCCCATAGTCCCATAGTCATCATCATCATCATCATTTTTATCCAGGTCGAAATAGCACACAAATAGGGGTCATACAAAAAGAACAAAGAAACGAAAAGGGAATCAATAATCTTCATTTGTAGTCGTCGGATCGCATACTCTTCTCTCCACGCTAGGGGGCGGGGTCTGGATGTGCGGTACGCACATTCCACAGTTCTCGATTAAGAGTATGTCTCTCAGTTAGTCCTTTGGATGCAAAGTCCTGCCTTATGCATCTCATCCAGCTTATCTTTGGCCTTCCCACTGGCCTTCTTCCGGGTGGTTGATACGTGAGCATCTTTTTGCACGGGTGGTTTCGATCACGTCTCTTGATGTGGCCATACCAGCGTAATCGCTTCTCCCTCACTTTCTCCACAATGGACGTAATGCCAAGCATGCCTCTTACTCGTTCATTCCGCACTCGATCTTTCATTCTAACTCGACAAATCCATCTGGCCATCCGCATCTCAGCTACACTCAATCTTTCCTCCAAAGCCACAGTCAACGCCCAATTCTCACTGCCATACATTAATGCTGGCCGGATAATCGATCTGTAGGCTTTTCCCTTCAGTCGCATTCGAATTCTCTTGTCGTGCAGGATGCCGGAGCACGCATTAAATTTGGCCCATCCACATCGTATCCTGTTGCTCACATCTCTTTCTGATCCACCATGCTCATCTACCACTGATCCGAGATATCTGAACTCATTCACTTGTTCTATCGCATCTCCATTTACATCATTCATGGCTCCATTTCCTCCACCAATCATCATGAACTCCGTCTTACGAGTGTTCAAGGTAAGTCCACTCGCCTGTAGCCGCCTTTGAATCGCGTGCACTTTTTTCTCAAGTGTGGCAACATCTGAATCTATGAGGCACAGATCATCCGCATAGGCCAAACATTGCGGTGCGGCCTCCATGCAATCTCCCAACACTGACTCGAGAACGACAATGAATAACAGGGGGCTCAAAGCACTACCCTGATGCACTCCCACTCTGATCGTAATGTCATCTGTTGGACCGAATGATGTTCGTACGAAAGCAGTGGCACCATTATACATCTCTTGAATTAGTTGCACATACAGTTCCGGGACACCTTTATCTCTCAAACTCCTCCATATCTGTCTTCTCGGCGTTCTGTCATATGCTTTTTCGAGATCAAGAAAAACCGCTGCCATTCCTTGTGCGAACTCAATATTCCTCTCCACTAGTTGACTCAACAAGAACATTGGTTCTGACGTTGACGAACCACGCACAAATCCAAATTGGGAAGGATTGAGATCCATCATATCTCTCAATCTTCTATCGACGCATCTCTCAAGGATTTTCATCGAGTGAGAGATCAGTTTGATTCCACGATAGTTTCCACATTCCCTTACATCTCCTTTCCCTTTGAATAGTGTTACAATTTCGCTTCGTCGCCATTCATCAGGCATTCTCATATCTCTCAATATTCTATTGAATAGTCTCGTCAACCACCAAACTCCGGCTTCTCCTGCTGCCTTCCATAAATCAACAGGTATCTTATCTGGCCCATATGCCTTCCTCCATGGGCATTTTCCAATGGCCCATCTTACTTCCTCCTGAGTCCATTCTGATATCGGTTGATCAACTTGTTCACCCTCCTCAAGCCGTGTCTGTGCCTTCTCTACATTCAACAGTTCGTCAAAGTACTCTTCCCATCTCTTCCTCACTTCTTGCTTCGTTCTCAACACTGACCCGTCTCTATCATAGACAATCTTGACCTCTTTCAGATCCTTCTTCTGTCTATCTCTCAGCTTTGCGAGACGGTAGATGGCTTTTTCCCCTTCTGGCCTATCCAACAGATCATACAAATCATCGTATGCCTTCATCTTTGCCACATAGATCGCCCGTCTGCATACCACTTTCTTCCTCACATACTCCTTCTTACTTTCCACGGTCTTCTTTCTGAACCAGTTCCGAAATGCCGCCCTCTTTTCCTTGGTCGCCAGTTTCACATTATCGTCTTTCCAGAACCATGTTTCTCGGTCACTGCTTATCTTTCCGCTTGTGGTACCAAGGATTTTCTCTGCGCATTTCAGAACGGCTCCTTTCGTCTCTAGCCACACTTCCTCAATATCCATTGCCGTGTTCAAGGGATCGAGTCCAAGTGCTCCCTGTTCAATTATCTCTCTCTCGAGTTGATCTTTGATCTCTCTATCCTTCAACTTCCACCATTTCAGCTTCCTTTCTAGCTTAATCTCTTCAGCCTTCTCCTTCTCGATCTTCCCTCTCAATCTTATATCACATATCACTGGTTTGTGCTGGGGAGCAGTATCCTCTGAAGGGATAACTTTCACATCTCTTACTCTCCATCTATCTGCCTTCCTCATTAAAACGTAGTCGATTTGCGTTCTCGCAGCACCTGAATAATAGGTTGCCAAATGGCTTTCACGCTTTTCGAACATCGTATTTAATACGGCCAGATGGTGTTGCTGAGCAAAATCAAGCAATCTTAATCCATCCACATTCTGCCTTCCATATCCCTTTCCTCCATGCACACTGTAGTCTCCAAATATTTCGGGTGCTTTGCCAACATGACCATTCCAATCTCCCGCCAACACAACAGTATCCTCTGGCTTCAGTCTTTCCACCATCTCACTCACCTTTGCATAAAATTCTTCCTTCGTCCTCTTATCTGATCCAGTCTGAGGAGCATATAAGACGGTTGGAATGAGCGCTTTCTAATTTGAAACTGTTTCAACTGTAAGCCGGCCGCATCGCTCGGCCGCATCGCCGGCTTGGCGAAGGAGAGGGGGCGATGCGGCCGAGCGATGCGGCCGGCTTACAGTTGAAACAGTTTCAAATTAGAAAGCGCTCATTCCAACCGTCTTATATGCTGATATTATGCAAATGGATTCTCCCTCGATGTCCAGCATCACTTTTATTAGATGTCGATGATGGAAAACATTTTTGCAGACATAAATGCATGGATACTCCCAATTTCACAGTATGCCCGAAAATATGGATTTTAGTTCGAATATTTTGCATTGTGCTGTGTGCCTGCAGCACGCACTCGTACTATCAGTTCAGGCACAGGCAAACTTTGCAATAAGTGTGCCAGGCGGCAATAGACACTTGCAATGGCCGGGGGTCGAACCGCCGACCTTTCGATCCACAATAGAAAAACTTACCTCTACGCCACGCGAGCTTCTCTGGCTTCTCGTGACCAGTTGCTGACCAGTTGGGGTGGGCGGAGTCTGCGCCAACCAGTTGCTAACAAGTGGTCTGACCAGTTGCTGACCAGTTGGCTGCTGACCAGTTGCTAGCAACTGATCAGCAACTGGTTGGGTTTTTTACTTACCCGTCGTGGCTAGCAGGTGCCTTGCCTATAAGGGCCTATTGTTAGCCCCTCTTCAGATCAGAGTCTGATGATCAGACGGCTCCCGAGAGTGGATGCTGTCTACTTCTATCCCACAAGGGAAAGCTTTTTGAATGTAACTACCGTACATGGTCGTACCATGTATGAGCCAGTTATAGTATGAGGTTCACTCATACGGTATCAATCAATAATACAGTATCCCTCTAAGTGGGCGTGGCCTATCCTCCCATCCAGTTGCTGACCAGTACCCTGACCAGTTAGCAACTGGTCACGAGAAACCAGAGTTGTTTCACAATCTCTCTATAGCCCTTCCCATCGCCAGGCAAATTTGCCCCTCTGGAACTTAGGAAAAGGCGGCGGGATTGGAACAAGTCGACGTAGTGTTGTGTAGTGAGCAAAAACTGTTCGACGGATCTGGCGCCACACCAAATGCTGCCTTTGAACTAACGTGAATTCTGCGGCTCTAGCGAAACAATATGTTGACAAACGGTAAATAAATATTTTTGGGCCCACGAGGATCATTTTGAACAAACAAGTGAAACGGGATAGGTAGTCTTCACTTCATTCATCACATATAATATTACGATGTTTCTTAGGCGCTCGAAGAACGCTATTCACGAAACATTATGACGAAATGTCGACCGTCAACGGTTTTCAAATCCAACATCATCCTGAGAATGTATTCTAAAAACATGGGAGCTTTTCAACCGTACCTTATATTCCGTTTCACGTACGTCAGTATCTGCGTATGCACGAGTTGCGTGGTATATCTCGTCTGCAATATAGAGCAGACACGGTATCGGGATTGTCGACCCTCTCTAGAGATGAGAAAAAGCACGTGAAAGTGAGAAAGAGAGAGAGATATACAGAGGATCGGAAATCTTACAAAAAAAAGCACCACAAGCGCCACAACATTCTACACCGACAGGAAAGGGTTGTAATCGAACTGCAACCTGGAAATATGAAATGTTTCTGAAACGTATTCCGATTCTCATTCTGAATGAAGCTGATCGGTTGAATTCCGGATAAGTTTCAGAAACATTTTATATTCTGAAATCGATTTGCATTTCGATTACGGTGTGGCGGGAAATGCAAAAGTTAATCCCCTTGTTCACCCTTTTCTTGAGATAACAAAGGGGGTCAGAATGCTGTGGCACGTCTATACCTCCAACTGGCATTTGAAGTCCGGCTTGCGAATCTGGTTCGAGATCATTGCAAACGTCATGCTCTGATCGACGCAAAACATCCATGCCTGCTTTCGGTCAACATGCACCGATGCCGCCTCCAGCACCATCTATAATACTATATTTATAATACATGCAAATTAACACCAGTCTAAGAATTATTGAGCTAAGTGTATACAACTAATAGGATAGTACATTGCCGATTCTATGTATTACCATCTAAACAAGGTTGAATCGATACTTTGAACGCGCCAACACGACAGGTGCGTCATATAGCACTCTGTAAGTTAATAATTCTTCTCATAATCAGCTCAGATTTTTTTCGTGTTGTATATATCTAGTATATGTAAAATAATTGGATGCTCACCATAAGGAAGTTCGCAACCCACTCCACTTTTAAAACCATCGCAGCAGTATACAACGAGTGCAGACGGGAAATTCTAGGGAGAATAGCCTCGGACGGGAAGAAGGTGGTAACGTCCTTCATGTTTCTCATTAAGTATATACGCAACTACTGACTTATACCTTAGCTGTGCTTGGACCTATATTGCCGAAAAACCGCGTCAGTTTGCAATTGGTGATATCGTTCAGGAAACTTTCGTTTATGAGATTACTATCCCGTTGGGTCGCCGGTGTCAAATCAACCATTGCCACGGTTCGAGCAAATTGTGCAAAGCTGCAATCAATAAATAGCCTAAAATATTTAGAAAAAAGTCAGACCTTTCACGAGTTCGATCAGAGACCTGTTGGATGACCATTTTATGGCACATGAGATGAGTAACTTGATCCTCGAGAAGCGCCTTCAATTCAGCGAAAGTCCGACCTTCGAATGGAATCTAAACAGCCTTTTAAATATTGTAAAAAATATTAAAATTTATGCTCATGAACAGCGGAAAATAGAAATTTGGAAATCCATGCAATCTAAATTAGCATTATTATCACCTGTTTGAGAACAACTACTCTCGCCTGATGATCGCGTAAAACTGATTTGAGACGATGAAAAAAGGAGTTCGGAATAGGCGCATCGTGTGGTGAAGTAACGTCAGGGAACAGCTAAACGGGGAAATCGTACGACGTAATTTTTGATCACCCAGTATTCTCCATCCTGACAGCCATAAATGTCTAGTGTTTCACAACCATAATCCCATGAAAGCCCGGAGCTGTGACTAGTCCATGATGAAAAAATGGGTTACAACCCCCCTCCCCCCTGAACAGGCATTCTGACATCCTATTCCCGCGCAAACCCACTCCGTCGCGTAGCGGGTCTTCGTGGCTCTTGTCGGCGGCATAAAGATTCGAATTGTTCACTAGCGTCTCGAGGTCGTTCGCCTGCAAAAAAAGAGGTTGATTTGTGTGGACACTGCGGGCGCGTCAGCAAAAAAAAGAGGTTGATTTGTGTGGAGACACTGCGGGCGCGTCAGTCCGAGATATCGTGTGCTCGAGGTCCTTCCGATATCATCCGATATCAGCGGAAGGTACCGCGTGAAGTTTAAAATAATCACACAATACCTTGTCGGGGAGGGTGTGCCCATTAACGGCGACATAGTAGTCATGGTATGTCGGACAGTCGACCGGGTAGCCTTGACATCGAACAAAGTGCGAGAATCCGTACCCGAAAGAAGTCTGCGAAACAATTCAATTTATTTGTCTGGGAAACTTGAACAAGAGATTGTTTTGTTTATCATGAAAATATCTAGACAGATTGCTCGATCATTATTTTCGCGATCATATTTTCGCTAATTGTAAGATCTCTTTTTATTTACCTGAGCAATATAAAGCAATCCGTTCTTCCATTTAATCTTGTCAAGGCATCGTTCATTAGTTATCGCGCTCATTCTTTTGCACACAGTCCTCATATTGTAGATGTCAATTCTGAATTTTTCTCAAATTGAATTTTTTCGTGGGTGTAGCTTTTTGGCTGCACACTTTCTGATCGCTCAGAGGAATAATATTAGGTTCGGTATCTTCGAGCGCTTTTAATGATTACTCATAACTTTTTCGATTTACTAGCGGTTGATAAGTTGACACCACCAAGTCGTCTGTTATATAGTTAATATCTGTGTCTTCTGATGCGTGCTCTCTTGCCGAAGGATCGAGACAGCAATCGCGATCTCATTATTTAACTAGCTCACTTTTTCAGATGTTTTAAAATCGCCAGCAAGCAGAGGTCGGGAAGGCTTGAGAAATGATCGTATTCCATGGTCAACTGAAAAGCTGAAAAATATTTGTTAAAATCACAGTTCGAAAGCTTGAAATAGTGGTTCTCATCCGATGGTGATCATCCGAATAACAATTATCAAAAAATTTGAAACCAAATGAAAATATAGACGAAAACGATTTTAAAATCGTTGGCGTAGGAATCCCCCTCTCCCGTTTTAAAAATTCCCGCTCACATTAGAGCCTGACCAGAGGGTGCTTGCTGTTTGAATGGTGATGTGATTGGGGGGGGGGGGGGGTGGGTTAGGCGACAGACGCGGAGAATCACCGAAAATTATTTCGAGAAATAAAGAGTTTTTATCTCCAACATCCCTTGTTCCGAGCTTTAAAATGTGTGCAGAAATTCATGATCTTTATAAACACATGAATATTTATGAATATTTTGGAGAGAATGATTCAACTACTTCACATGCCTGAGGAGATAAAAAATTAATTGTATGAGCAAATTATCTAACATGTATCTAACATTAAGCAAAAAAGGGAACGTTAAAACATTCTTGTCATGATATCCCTTGAATTATGTTATAGCTTCAGATACTCAACTCCGTTCGTATAAAATTTAAATCTTCAATATAAAATATCTCTAAAATAAAATATAAATCTATTTAAATTGATTTTTTCAATTATATTTCTTCAATTTGTGCAAAATCGAACAAGATCTTAAAGCCTACATGAAAATCTCAAATTTTTGGCAAAATTCCCTGATTTTCCCATAGTTTTCTCCTATAAAACCTGCGCGATTCCTCCTTGAAATCACACCGGAATGCGCCTCTCCCTTCTCATCCTCGCCTCGCTTCTTCTCTCCGTGGCATCGACCAAATTCCCTAGGAAGACCCCGAAGCCGAAGGTTAATATTATTAGGGCTGTCCGAGTGAAGAATCCGCCGCTTCATACTGCGCGCAATCTTATCACTCTGAGCTGTAGAATTTGAAATATGGGTAATTGTCTCTTCATTTCTCGCGCTTTCTCACCGGTCCGAGAGGCGTGAGAATGATGAGACGGCGTATTTCAAACTCTTCTGATCGGTGCAATAGCGCGAGAAATGAAGAAGCGAATTCTTCATCGTAAGAGCCATATCGTTTTCCGATATTGGCTGGATTTCTACCGTAATCCTTCATTAAGGCTCCAATTCCGAACGGAGAGTGGGTCAGACCCGGCTTCTCGACTTTCGGGATCGTTCGACTCGGTCATGTACGGTATCCATGCGCATATCGAATTTTTGTTTTCCTCAAAAATAAACCGTTTTCTTCAAACGATCAACGATTAATTATCAAATATAGAAAGACAATCTATTACTTTTAGGACCTGAGGTTCGGCAGTGCCGAATATCCCGGATCAATTGCCGATCCTCTCAGCAAACTGACATTCACATTGTGCGTGTATCAAATTTTATATTAAGAACGTTATAATTATAAAATCTAATTAATAGAAAAAATCGAATCATGCTTAAGCTGCAAACACACCTACTGCCACGGCGGAAAATCCGACAAGTGCATCATCATGTGCAGTATGTTTTTTTTTGTTTTTTTTACAAGCATTTGATGATAATTAATGGGAAATGATAAAAAAAATAATTTAAGTGTCAATCGCGCCCAAGCTGGACTATTATCTGGTTCTGAACCACCTGGCGACGTGGAATGAGACCACTCAACCGGATGCGGACATTCAGACATGCCAGAAGGAGTGAGTGATCTCGACCAGGGCTCACCTAGGCGAAAAAAAAACTCCCTCGGGACTATTACGATTACGAAATGTTGATTCAAATTTAGATCTGGATATTCTAAAAATGAAAGATAAAAGGTCAAGTAGTTAGGCATTTTCCTCGATAGAGCGGGCTCTGCCTCACCAAGCCAATTCAGCGTACAGTTCGTCTGAGAAATTCGGCGATCTGTGCCTGAGAAACGCGTTCAATAAATCCCCGTTCAAGGTGCGTCAAAGACTGCGGAAGCAAGGGCGCTTATTGCCACGAATGCACCAATCTGTGCGCCATTCACTGGGAATTCCCCGATAGAAAAGAGTACGAGGCCGACTTCTACCGGGCCATCGCTCAGATCAGAGAAAATCCTTCGTTCAAGAATTTATGAGATCATGCCAAGTATTGATAAAGAGTGCAACTGACGCATGATGTTCGTACACTGTCGACACTGTGTCGCCATTGCAATTTCTCCTTCGAAAAGGATGATTAATTTTGTTGTGTCTCCTCCGATGTCGCCAATACTGACGCGCCTCTCTTCGATTTCCAATTTTCTTTTCCCGTTCAGACAGATAGCATACGCAATGAGAGACTAGTGTGCCTACTTGCCCGTCTCTATCTACACCCATCGAAATAGTGCAAAAAACTGAAGTCGTACTCGTTCGTGTCTCCTTCTTTTCTAATGAATCGAAAGATCTGTTATCTACTCGCGTTTAGCCGTCGGTTCCTAGTGTTACAGATTTTGCCTCTTAGAGAAACTTTTTGCTTGCATCAGGAGAGGAAATGATTTTGCTCTACCCACTGAACTTGATGAAACATTCTTGAATTTTCCTTTGTCGTTTTGTATTCTTCCTCGAACACGAAATATAACGCTATTAACCCACACCAATTCATGTTCAGGCCTCTCATCGCGAACTGACACTTCTTCTGCTAAATAATGGCCAACTATCAATGTGAAGATACGAATCTGTAATCGAAATGCTCGATAATGAGATATTGTGAGTTTTACTTTGAGTTTTTTTCCTGAAACAAATCAATAAATAAAAAAAACACTTCAGCGCTTACGAGATGACCGGCATCGTGATAGGAAGCATAAAGACATGGGACTGCGAACAAATTGAACTTACTTGGACCAACAACCAGCACCGAGACCACTACGTAATTTTGTGAGTTTATTAAGCCACTGTCCGCGAATTAATCAGCAAATTACAAAATACTTCAGCGGATATGAGATGACCGGGGTCGTGATGGGAGAGGTCAGCAACTGTTCGCAGTCTCTTCTTGTTATGTCTATTTCGCTTCCTATTTAACCTCGCCTTTTCTCGTCGTATAGCCTGTACTTCAGCTTCGGTAAAATCGCTTTTCTTATCGTTTCTCTTTCTAGTAGGGTTGGCTTGCCAAGCAAGATTGCAAGATCTTGAAAAGAAATAACTCAATTATCCCTTCTTAGCAAGAACAACGAGTTGTTTTTCAAGATCTTGGTTCTTGAAATGATCTTGAAATTCAACACTTTTCGTCATTTTTCACGGATAGACCGGTCGAAGGGGGTCGGTGTGGGTGGAAAATTGTCAACCGATCTTGAAAATCTTGAAATACTCTTGAATCTTGAAATGATCTTGAAAGGAATTGACAATTTGCCAAGTCTTGCCAAGATCATTCTGCAATATTCCAATCTTGAAATGCGGCTTCAATCTTGACAAGCCAACCCTATTTTCTACACAAAATCGGACGAGAGTTTCAAATACTCTTTCCCTCTCAGTGCGTGGGGAAGAACGCCAGATGCACGTCGGACTAGGATTGTCATTCTTACGATTCGAGTAAGTGTATCGGCCACGATACGATGACTCAACCCTAACTCCGCCCACTGCTCTCTCCTCTATCCCCTCGCCTCAGATTGTCTCTTACTACACCCGACACATGAACACTGAACCATAAACCTTTTTCTCTTCTGCCTTGGACTTATACATCTAATCGTTACTACTCACAGACAATACATTCCCACAAAGTAAGTTTGTGGGGAATATATCATAATTACTCTGAAGTTTTACTACTTCAGCTTTTGATCGTTTTTGTACACCTTTAACACACACCTCATCCGATATTCTAGCACTCAAAAGGACTTGCGCAAGTTCGAAGAAACGAATCACGAATCTATGAACAGTAGATAGGGTTGACGAAACGGAACGGAAAACGGAAAATCCGAGCATTTAATTCAATTATATTTGTTTCGGAATGGATTAAAATTAGAATAATGGCCATTCCGGAACGAGAGAATGAAAGGTTCATTGTTCGACTCTCATAACAGTGGAGATAATTGAATTATTTCTTCAACCGTTTCGAGAGTCGATCAACCTTAGTAAACAGACTCAATGTAGATGCAGACCGATGTGTATCACCAACAAGAATCTTTATCGGGTAGGAAAATGTACTCTGCTTTCTTCTCTGTGAACAAAAGACCCATGCAATTGGAGTGAATAAAGTATAGTTCTTTATTCGAGAATTTGACAATTGAAACAAAGATATTGAAAAATAATAATATTTTTTTTATTTCTGCAAAAAGGTAAAAGATATAAACTCTTACATGAAAATCTCCATATTGTTGCATGATTTTTTCTGATTTTCCCCTCGCATTCTCCTATAAAACCAACTCCATTTATCAGGCTTCGCTTGTCGATAATTGTAAGTGCTTTCAGTTTCGCAATACTTCCTTCATTGGATGCAAATCTCATTCTTTTTAAGCGTTTGATCTCATTTTGTTCAACCTTCCCACGGATGGTTGCTATAAAATCGCCCATTTTTCCTTCACAAATTACATCGAGATGCATCTCTCCCTCCTCGTCTTCGCTTCTCTTCTTCTCTCCGTCACTCTTGCCGCTGACAGAGCGGCCCCGCGGAAGACCACTGAAAAGGAGCTCAACGAGGCCATCAAGGCGTTCAAGCACTTTCCCGCCTATGTCTTCAACTGGGTACGGTAGGGTAAATGTATGACTATGATGTGCTACCCTAAGCCCCCGCCTATGTCTTCAACTGGGTTCGGTAGGGTTAAATGTATGACTATGATGTGCTACCCTAAGCCCCCCCCACGTAAATTAGTAAATCAGATTCTGATAGTTAGTTCACCCTGACATAAGGATATCTGTTCTACCGTATAACCAGCTATCTTTAACGGAGATCTATTGCAGGAGTTCCTGAACGGCAGTCCCGAGTTTCCGAGGACGGGCCAGAATGGATTCTTTGCTCCATATTTCGCGGTGTCAGTAAAGCCGCTTAAATTTGAAGCTTGAAATTTGTTTTTTCTCGACAACGACATTTTCTAGATGCAAATTCGCCTACTGCCACGCGCAGAATTACGACAACTGCTTGCAAGCTTGCGGTATTTCTATATTATTTATTATTTAATTAATTGAAATTATTAATAGTAAATTAATCACCTTTTCGCCATTTATGTGTATAATTCAGCAACCATGACGCCCAAAGTGGACATGTTTATGCTCTCGCATCGAATCACCCAATGGTCGTCAAATGAGCAGCCTGATGCGACAAAGGAGGAGTGCGTGAAGGAGTGAGTCATTTGTATTATTCACACTCGGCGCACGTATGTAGATACGGTAGCTACACCAATTTTCTGTCAATCGACAATTGCCTATTATTAGTAATAGCATTTCTTGTGTATAGACAAAAAAAGAAAGAGTAGTTCCAAATGTGTACAACAAACACGTCACAATGATGAAGAACTGCGATAGAGTTAGGAGTAGCTCTCAGTGTTCTCAATAATGTCATTTTTCACTGATGAAAAATGAGATTCTAACACTTCTCTGTTCACCGCTAATGCAACATATAAAATCAAAAATTAAATGCAAATTTTCAGATGCAAAGAGGACTGTGGCACCAAGAACTGTGAGCCAGAGTGCCAGAAGCTGTGCTCGATTGATTGGTCGTACCCGAACAGAAAGGAATACGAGGCAGAATTCTACAAGTTCTTGCAATTGAGCAAAAATTAATGCTATTGCTCAACCAGCCAAGATTGATAAAGAATGCAATGAATGTATCTACTGAAGTTATTTTGCGTATTGAATGATGGGCAAGGGAGGGGTTATGACTCATAACTTATGCATTCTAGAGAAAGGCGATGTCGATAAAGTATGCGACTGGCGAATGAGATAATACAGTGTATAAGGCAGTGTTTTTTTAGAAAATCGAGAAAGAAAGCAAACAAAATAAGAAATGGAATTGTGCATTGAATGAACTTTATGAATTTTTACAAAGCGATTTCTAAACTCATTTGCTTATTTATTGAATCCTCATTCTTTCTCAATTATTTCGACCATTCTCAATTCTCCACTTATTTATCCCACTTTCTCACTCGATTGACGGTCGGTTGACAATGCGGTCAGTTTCGAATGGATTTTTGATTTTGACGATTTTTGCACTAGCGTAGTCAGCTTTGATCTATCAGCTTTGATCTGATCGGTAAGGCCCGGCTATGTGGTCTTGCTATGATACTGTAGTTTTCGGCAACAATACTCAGTTTGGATCTATATCACAGACCCTACACTGCGTCTCTCACCTAGAATCGAAACCGGATCAATAAAGTGGCCTTGTAGGATACTGTATTTACCGTCGTAATCGCCAGTAAAGTTTTCATCACAGGCCCACTACTCGTTGCGTGCCAAGCAAACTTCGATGGACTCTTCACAAGAGACGCATGGTTGAAGCGTCCAAAAGACCTACTAAGATACAGGAAAAGGTGAGGTTGATCTTTGATCTTTCAATCCTTGATTCCGTTCATTTCAGCGTCCGTCCCTGTTCTTTCGATACAGTCGACGCCCTCGAAAATGCTCCAGGTGCGAACTCTTTCAGAGTCGCCGCAGCGACTAACGGCGAATTTTCCATTAGAATCTTTCATCTGATGGATCTTTTGCAGAGATCCGCTCGCTGCTACCCTCAAGCCGCGTTTCCCGAGCAGCTGCAAGAAGACGAAGAGAAAGCGCAGATGCGCGCGACCTGGGGCGAGTTGTTGTTGTTGTTGTTGTTGTTTTCGCGTTGTTGTTGTTTTGAATCTAGATTTTGGTGAATATCTCCGCGTTTCAGGAGATTAACTGGCTCGAAGCGGCTGTGTGGGCGCGTCTTCCTCTCGAAACGAACGAGAAGTGAGGCACAGTACCACCTCCAAAAAAAACGTCCCCCTCCCACTAAAGAATCCATAATCGATACCGTACCCATATGCCCTAATCAATCGATATTCAGGTCCCGCTGCGCACTCATTCGTGTCGGCCGTCGACTGTTCCGGTGGGTTACGGTAGCTGCTTGGGTGGATTACTGTAGGGTATTCCAAGACCTGTTTTCACAAGCAAAAAGCCACTCTGAATGTGGAGGGGTAGAGACTAGGGTTGAAAGTTCGAAATTACGAAATCACTGTCGAAATTCATTCAAACTGAGTCTCATTTCGAAACGATCCAATTTTCGATACGAAATCGATTCGAAATCGGCCTTTGTTCGACTCTCGTTTCGAAACGTATGCAAATTGATCCTTTCTTCCCCAAAACCATCTCAGAACTTGTGAAACATATTCCAATTTGATCATTCTCAACAGAATCCCCTCGCTCACCGGTCCTTAAATTTTCGAATCGAACAATGCATTCGATACGAAATCGATACGAAATCGGCCTTTGTTCGACTCTCGTTTCGAAACGCGACTCATTTACATGTCTGGCATTTCGAATACAGAGTCAAATCTTCCTTCTAATTCGAAATTGTTGAATTTCGTTTTCGTTTCGTCAACCCTAGTAGAGACGAGAAAACGGCTGTACGATTTCTCAGCCTGCGCGCGGACCCTTTCAACCGCACGAAGATTGCGACTGCAGTGCGCGCGACGCTCGATGTGCTGAGCCAGGTATGGTATCGTGCGTTTCAAATTCTCAGCAAACTCAATGTGCTGGTTAGCGTATTGATTGTCTGGGAAAGCGAGGAAGGGAAGAGCTAGGGCGGAGGAGATCAGGTAGATCACCAGCCTCCTCCCGGCCTCTTCCTCCCTCCTCCCTCCACTCAGTTCGTCAAAGGTCAGCTACGCTTGGAATGGGAAATAATCTCACGATAGCTTACATTGATCAGCTCAATCGGATTGAGCGAGAATACGGTAGCTATTAATCTCGTATCGTTTTGAAGTGAAAAGCTGGCCCGTATTGCTTTTAGGGCACACTATATTACATGCTCAAATAGATGTCTTATGAAGTAAGAGCTGCAGAAACGAAATCGGTTTCATCTTCAGCCTCTGAGCGCGAGGGAGCGCGCGGCCGCTCTCGGCCTACTGGAGTGGACGCTGCGCTTGACCGGCACTAATGATGAGGTTAGAGATCAAAGATCAAACTACAAAAGACCATATATGACCGGAACTAATGATGAGGTTAGAGATCAAAGATCAAACTACAAAAGACCATATATGATCGGAACTAATGATGAGGTTAGAGATCAAAGATCAAACTACAAAAGACCAAAGATCAAACTACAAAGTGCATTTAAATTTACAGTTCGGCATCCGCGTCGTTGCCGCAGCGCTGCGACTGATCAACCAGCACCGCACCACAGCTCCGATGACCGGTGAGCGAGTAGAGATCAAAGATCGAACTACAAGATTAAAGATCAAAGATCAAAGTTAAATCTACAAGATCAGATATCAAAGGATAATCATCTGCTCATTTCAGATCGAGACGTGTTCCGCATGCTTGATTGCTTCGCTCACGGCCTCCGAGGATGCGTGAGTGTAATTTACTTTTCCATGACAATAAGAACAGAAAGGGATCCTTGACAAAGAGTTACATAGACGCATAAATTCGTCGTTAACTCGGTAAAGCAAGTGTGGATCTGCAGAAACGTTTACAAAAAAACGTCCTAAAACGTATATTGTAATCCACCCAGGACCCTGCCGCCAGTCTCCATCAAGCGATCGATTCGATCATCCACCACGATTATGCCATTCCGTTCCTCTTCGAGGGCGTGCGCAGCGAGCGGCACAAACAGTTCGAGTACGGTAGTTTGATCTTTGATCTCTGAGCTCTGATCGCTGGGTTTTGATCTTTGATCTTTCCAGTATTCACTACCAACTACCGTATCGCTGTCTGCTCGCCGACATTCTCAAGTGGACACAGCCTCATCAACGCGTTACCGTCATCGTTCGCCACTACCCTCAGCTGATGGAGGCATTTGTGCGTGTGCTCCCCAGCGAGCCTTACCAGACTTTGAAATACGAGCGATCGTCTCTTCGTTTGACAAGCTCTCTCACCGGTCAGAGAGGTGAGAGAGTGTGTGTGAACTGGAAGAGGCTCCCCTGGCTGATAGGTTACAGAAGAACCAAAATGTACCCGAATACTTTTGGTCGTAACTGTGTAGCGACTTGAGATATTTTAGAAAAATACATTGAATAGAGGTTTTTCAGGAAATCTACATTGCCGGCACGAAGTCTCGCTGGCGGCAGTCCAGCCCGGACACTTCAATCTTTGAGCACCCCGAGTTTGCCGCCATGTTAATTAACGTGAGATTTTTGTTCGAATTTCCTTTTCAAATTAATGTTGCATGTTTAATACAAGAAAAACTGTGCTCTTATCATCAGCATGCCTACGTGATTTTTTTGAGGCAGTTAACATACGCGAACATCACTGTATTTAGGAGTTTTGATTACGATTCCATTGCAGTCGCCCTCCCTGCTGCGCCTGACCATTCGCACGCAGAAGCACGTGTGCCGTCCCCTCGACAATTGCTGGCCGATCCCGAAGGATTGCAGTCTGTGCGAGTACGATGAGAGTAAGTTCGTGTGAGCTGCATCTGGATGCGTCCGGAACGGATTAAAAACGAACAATGACCATTCCGGAACGAGAATCGAACCGAACAAAGATATTTCCATTGTTCATTGTTCGTTCCATTGTTCCATTGTTCGGTCGTTCAGAAGGCCGGTCGATAAACCCTAGTGATTCCAAAAAGAATCGGGACTAAAAAATATATATCGAAAATAGCCGAACGATTGTGCCTATTGTAAATACGATTAGATATACTTCAGAAATAAGCTTTAAAAGGAGAAAATAAGGAAATACCAAAAACTAAAGCCTGCAAAAAATAACCGTTCAGTCGGTCGTGTGATTGTGATTGCTCTCGAACACTGCCTCAATGATTCGGCAAGACTACAGATGCTGCTTGGATACGGTAAGTTGAATAATTAGTTTCCAAATCTCTATTAGTCCTCGGAGGCTGTGGGGTAGCTTTCGCTTCCACAATTCGCAAACAGCGGTGATTAGAGCAATCCCCGGTACAACACCTTTCGTTGAGTAACCGTAAGAGCCACGCTATTTCCCCCTATTAACAGCGTTTCTCAGGATTCCTCTCCGTCGCTCATCACATCTCTCACAAGGATGGAATCTGGTGCAGAGTCCCTGCACGTGCAGAGCCCGTCTTCAGAGCGTTAGCTATTTTTATTCATTATTTTTTTAATCGTTCACGCCTTTTAAAATTACCAAACGAGAACCCCTCAATTTCTTTCATATATATATTTTTGCATACTCTCTTTCCTGATACTCATTCTGATGCAATTAATATTTATAATAATTATCATTTAAAGGATTCTTTACCTGCACCCCGAGTTTCGTCACTACTTCGCTACACTGACGAAGAATGGTCTGGCACGCAATGCTGTTGCTGATCTGGGCAGGACGATTCGTGATAGGTTATTTGTTGTTGTTTTGTTGTTGTTTTGGATTGTTTTGATGTTGTTTTCGTTGTTATTGTTTTTTCTTTTCTATTTTCTAAATTTTGAAATTTTCAGACCCGAGCGTCCGGGAACCTACTACATTTGGCGCACGGAGGAGGATTCGGATGTGTGAGAGGATAATTCATATCGTAATATCCCTTGTGTAGCATAAACTGCTTGGATGATAAACAAAATCGAGCATTATTTTTTATGCCATTATTTTATAATTACGATAACGAACAAAATGCTTTTTTTCCAATGTGAACCGAGCATTACAGATATTTGAGTTCCTCGTGCGTAATCACCATCCTTGGCGAGTAACTGTGGCCACTGATTTGGACTCTATAACTTCCCACATGTGCTTCTTGCTCCTCGTCCTGTAATCCTGCTATTTTCTCAATCCAAGCGATTAGCGTAATTTTCTTATCCAAGCGGTGAAAATGCTGTAAAACGTAAACATACCGTCAACTGGGAATAAAACGTTCCACAGACGATATTTTATCATATTTTATCATAAAACACAATAATGGCTCCCATTTCCGTCAGAGTTGATGAAATTGCACAATTTTTGGAATTTGGGCGTTTCAAGTGATGGTCTTTAAGACACAGATAAAAAGAAATAGTCAAAAACTCTAGAAAGTACAGTATCAAAAGCGTGGTGTGTGGTGTGATTTCTAGCCGCGGAGTGCGTGTGACATGCACCGGTGCACTTCTCAATTTGTCATTTTTTGCACATATCGGTTGAAATACGAAATGGTGACGAAATGTATCAATTGAATGCCTCGAGTGCGAAAAATGGCAAATTGAGAATTGCACCGGTGCACGTCACACGCACTCTGCGGCTCGAAATCACACCACACACCACGCTTTTGATACTGTACTTTCTAGAGTTTTTGACTATTTCTTTTTATCTGTGTCTTAAAGACCATCACTTTAAAAGCCCAAATTCCAAAAATTGTGCAATTTCATCAACTCTGACGGAAATGGGAACCATTATTGTGTTTTATGATAAAATATTATAAAATATCGTCTGTGGAACGTTTTATTCCCAGTTGACGGTATGTGTGTAAAACCAAGCACAAGAATTACTTGTATGAGTTTCTCAACTTCCTTCCACGGTATGAAAACAGGTTCACGAATCTCCATAATTTGACACTTGCGATTCATCATTTCTCTAATGATCAGGGAAATATTTATTCCATTATCTATGCGCGTATAGTAAAACACGATAGCCACAATATGAGCGGCCAGTTGCAGTAGAAATTGAGAAGTGTCTAAAAAACAGTTGTATCTAGTGTCCATTAGGGAGAACTTATTTATATACCTCTAGTAAACACTTCTTCTATGCAAGCAAGAACTTCATCAGTGCGAATGTGTCTCATCAGTTCCAGCAAGAGCATGCTGAAAAGGTTCAATAAAAAGTTCAAATTAATTTTTTTGAAATACGGCTTTCTAAGGTCTATTTTCGGGTTCTACGTGAAACGTTATCTTTTTCCTTGTACGGCCGATAGGGTGAAATGCTCAATTTTCTCAGATAGTCTCTCGTAACACTGCACTCTACACCGAAAGAAAGTGGTTGCAATTGAAACCCCATGAAAAAACTGGAAAAGTTTCAGAAAATTTTATGTTCTGATATCGATTTGCAGTTCGATTTGGCGGAAAAGATGAAAATTTTAACGCTAATCTGGCGACAACAAAAGGAGTCATAATGTTGTGAATGGTATCTCACTTGATTCCTGAAGTGGAAGGGTAGACATGGACATGTTCAACATGTTTTTCATGAAAAATACGAGAGCATAGGCGAATAAGCTGTGGATCAATTATCCGGAAAACGAGAGCAGAAATTTGAGTTTTGTTAATGACAGGCTTGAAGTATTCGAGCATACTCATTGCGGTCGCATGTGACATATCAGCAGTAAGCGACTGAAATACGTTGTACATTATTAAACAAAGTTTGTCAAATGTGCGCTTTGAATTAAATGAAACCTACTTTGATTTCGTCTTGAATCTCCTCCGCTAAAAACTGGCATTTTGTGCTCACATAGCACCAGAATATTTTCCACAGAGAATACCATCTCTGATCACGAAATGAAAAACTTAATTTATATTTGTTGTCTCCTTCCTGAGACTAAAATTGATGACAACGAAATATGAATGAATTTTTTCGAATATTTCAAAGAGAGTTTCAAAAATTCGAAAAAAACGTGTACATACCAACTCAATCTTAAACCAATCAACTATTGTCGATCGACAAAGAAGCAGTGAGGTATCGACGTTATCCTTCAATGTTTTGCTGATCTGAAACAAGAAATATTTCCACCAAGTGCAAAACCTTACTTACCCCTCTCATTCGAAGAAGATATTTATCGTCAACGAATCGGAAGACGATTTCCTTAGCTTTTTGTTGAAGAGTAGAAAGTTCGATCGACATTTTTCCGACAAGAATGAGAAGAGCGATTAACTAAGGAAGAAAACTTTTTTTGAGCAAGCGTCGGTGCATGAAATAGGGACGCCTGTTCAAAATCAGATTGCATCCTTTTGTAACTCAATTAGTCGCTTTTTTCTCAGGGTTGTAGGATAAATGTTGATTGATTTCCCTACCCTTCCCCAAAATGCGAAGGAAACTGTCTACAGATTCGTTGACGATAAATATCTGCTTCGTATGAGAGAGGTAAACGAGGCATACTAAGAATTTGTTGAGAAGAATTTTGTTTCAGATCTGCAAAAGTGTGAAAGAAAACGTCGATATTTCACTGCTTCTTTGTCGAACCACAATAGTTGATCGGTTTAAGATTTGCTCGGTACGTACACTTATTCAATTTTTTAAAACTGATCTAAAATGGTTAAACAATTCGACAATTCTCATTTACATTTCAATGTAATGATGACATATGTTTTCAGGAAGGAAACAACAAATATAAATTATCTTTTTTATTTCCCGACCGGAGATGCTATTCCCTGTGGAAAATATTCTGGTGCTATGTGCGCACAAAGTTTGAAATATTAGCGGAAGATTTTTGCGACGAATTTAAAGTGAGCTGAGTTCAGAGTGCTAATTTCAAAGTTCAAAACTTTTTTATTTGGCAGTCCTTCATAATTCCGAATTTCCGAATGTTTAGTAACGAGCTACACATTTCAGTGGTTTTCTGCTCACATGTCATTGATCACCACAATTAACATTATCAAATACTTGAAGCCTATTATTTACAAAACTCAATTTATTGTTCTCGAATTTCGGAAAATTACTCCACAACTTATTCGCCTATGTTTAGGGGCCACAAGCTCCGCCCACTTTGGTGTGACACGATTTCGCCCAAAAGCGAGACAGGGAGGGCACAAGGTTCATTCTCAACCAAATCTCTCGTTCTCAACTGCTATGGATAGCTACTGTGGAACTCTATCGATTGAGCACTGCCCAAAATGTGCATAGCATCACTAATTAGATAAAATTTGCATATAAAAGAAGGGAATAGGTCGTTTTGACGGGTTGCAGTGTGAAAGTTTTGTTTGGGCAGTAATTTTCTGACTAATTACAATATTTTAGGATTTTTAGAGAAAAAATTAGAATTTTAGCATTTTTCCCTGGCTTGTGCCCTCTTGATTTGTGCGAGCGGGGGGAGGCGAGCGAGAGGGCGGGGGGAGCGAGAGAGACACACGCAAATTAGGCTCCGCCCCTTTCCCTCTCGTCTCGCCTTTCCCTCCTCTCCCCCAGTGAGTTGCGCGCGTACTTCTTGTGCTCTAGCGCGGCTCAGCGACAAGATATCGACAAACGGTAAAAAGCATGATGTTATTGGGTCCATGAGGGATTGTTGGAACATACTTTTGACCCCATTGTGTAAAATCGGCTATCTGCGTTGTGGCCCCTACCTATGTTCACATGTTTTTATTGAAAAACATATTGAGCATGTTTTCATCTTCCCTACAACTTCAGAGACCTTGTGAGATCCCATTGACAGCTTTATTTAGTTTTGATAAGTTGGTAAATTTTCCGCTAAGCCATTTCGAGCTGCAAATCGGTAACAGAATGCAAAAAGAGTTTCTGGAATATTTAATATTTCAAGTTTGTAGCTCGACTATAACCCTTTTCTGTCGGTGTAGAAAGCTGTGCATTGTTATTTCGATTTTATCTTTTTCAGCGTGCCGTTGATTCAACTAATCAAGAACATTCGCACAAAAATTGTCGGTGCGTTCGTAGAATCGATTACTAGAGGTATGTATAAAAATATTAATCCCTTATCAGAAAATATTCAGATATTGCTTTGTTTCTACTGGAACTGGCCGCAAATGTTGGAATTATCACGCTTTCATTCAGGAGCATTGATAATGGACAAAATATTGCTGCGATCATTAGGGAAATGATGAACCGCAAGTGCCAAACTCTCGAGATTCATGATCCGAGTTTCGTGCCTTGGAAGGAAGTAGAGAAACTCATACAGGCAAATCGAATAATGTTTCTATTTTTAAATTAATATCTTTCAGCATTTTCACCGCCTGGATAAGCAAATTACGCTAATTGCCCATATTGAAAAATTAGCGGGAATGGAAGATGGTGAGGAGCAGCTGGTTCATATAGGAAATTACGGAATCGGCATCTGTCAATACAGTGACGATACAAGGATTGTGATTACTCATCTGGAACAAGAATATTTGTAGTGATCGGTTCCCGGCTTGCCATTAACAAAACGAGTAATGACTACTTTCAATAAAGTTGATTATTGTGGGGTATCCGAAATTCGTATTTCGAAAAGTAGAAGTTGACACATATTATGAAGATATTTATCGTGTTGAGCTTAATTTCTCTGATCATAGTGATTGATCTGACATTGAAAGCAAAGTGTTTGCTTTGATTAAGGATCTTTTGTCACCGCATCCTTTTTTAAAAGACTTTTACATACTTCAGGACCCGCTTATTCATGTCTGTGGATTTCAGAGAACAAGTCATCTAGCATGGGAAGAATAAGCTATTCAATGGGCAAAAAGTGTTCAATTTTTAGCAAGAATACACTTTGTCGCTCCTCTGTCTCGATTTTGGTGTGAGTTGCGCGTGATAAATGAAGTACCGATCATTTAGAAAATACATGATGTATAAAATCAATAATGAAATTACCAATCATTTTTGCACGGTAACAATTGAATTCTACTCGTTTTGATTTTTTTTATCTTGGAAATCAATGTTGACTGTGAGGAAGCCATTTTAATCAGAGGGAACTGAGAATAAACGCAATAGTTGAATTGCATAATGTTTTTCATGTCAAAAAATAGGCTAAAATCACTTCGGTGACAGAAAGAAATAGTGATAGAAAAACGGCCGTTCACATCAAACCCAATGATTCTGCGCGCTCGAGTTTTATGCCTGATTTCGAAGTAAATTATGAAAAATTCGTGGTCGAAAGCTTCTGAATTTTTTTCATATTATTTCAGAAGTTTTTTTTTTTAAATCTCACTGTTTCGAAATCGGATAAATCAGAAAGCTGAAGCCTTTCTTCGAGTGACACTTTCCAAGAACATTTTCTAGTCGCTCTGTCTAAGCCGAGCTGTCAGATACAGAGTTCAGATGTGATATATTACATTTTCGTTTAAAACATTTTGTTGAAATACTTACGGGAATAAGTTCTTTTACTTGGTTTATGCTGAGAGTTATAGCTGGAAAATCCAGAAATGAATACCGACAAAGTACCGGTAGAAAGTCGTTTGTGGGAGTCCATGGTTGACCCTGAATTAAATTATTAAAAATAAAAACAAAATACCTTTTTTCTTACGATGTCAATCTGGTAATCGTAGTAGAGCTCAAGTTTATAATGAATTGAATCATCTGAACTGTATTGGCAAAAAAAGTTCTCATCAAATGCATTTCGCATTGACTCAACGGCTTCATATATTCTCATGTCGCGTATCTTTGATTGTAGAATGAATTTAGTGAACCTGAAAAATGAGGAAAATATGTATTTAAAATTTTAAAAAAAGATGAGTGAAAGACTCACTTCGCGTTATCTTCGACCTTGATATTGTTCAATTCCCACTTTTTCGGAACGTTTCCATAAAACGCATAAGTGATTCTAGTGAAGGCAGTTTCATCAAGAAGAACCTATTTATATATTACGAAACATTCTAATAAAAAAATGTTATGTTAATAATTCAATTTCAGCATCTCGGGGGCATACTTATTTGAAAGGTTACGCAATTCTTGAATAATGTTTGGCGATAACGCTTCACGCACTAGGTTTTCGAAATAATAATACTGTAGGGATGTTAAATTAACATACTAGTAGTTCAAAAGGCATATTTTTGTAAAAAAATGGCCTCGAACTGTCCCCCCCTGGATTCCTTGTGGCAAGGCAAGGGCTTCCTCCCTTCCCCTTCCGCATCACTCCCTCCCCTCGGACCCCTCGGACATTTCCTCTGTCATGTGTAGGATGAGTTGATATTGTATAAGAAATTAAGTGTCAGATCCCTAATCTCAAATTGCTCTCGGAACAAGATTATAGACTCGAGATTCTTGTACTTTGACCCTAACGGACGAGAAACTACGAGGATCAAGGAGAGACTGAATAGAGAAAATGAGAGATAATGGGAAAAGATGCAGAGAAAGGTTCCATCTAGTCCAAGACTCAAAACCCTTCGCATAGGCGAGAGTCAATAGCGACGGAAAGACAAGTCAGAGATATGAGAAAGTGAACGGGATCAGAGGAGGATCAGCCTACAAGACAGAAGATATCAGAAACTCCGCCTTCTTATCAGTGAGGATAAAAGATCAGATTAGAAGCAGAGAATCAGTCTTCCTTCCTTCAATCTTCAATCAATCTAAGAGTCTTCTATCTGCATCTTCTAGGGGGAAAGGGTCACCCGCTCGTCGGGCACCCGTTGTCCCTTTCCCCTGATCTATTGTCACCTTCACCTTCCTGATCTCATTCCTCCTCCTCTCTTCTTCGGTACGACTATGGTATCTCAAGCTGGTTCTGGTATTTCCTTTCATTTATTCTATCTTCTCTTTCTATTCATGACTGACTTAGCTCTTGAGTAATGCGCCTTGTGAAACAACACTGAATAAAGAATGATCCAAATGGTCTCATGTTTCTGATATACTTTCGGTACAGCTCGGGTAGGTAACTAGAGGGAATAGGGCTGTTCTCTTGACTCGGTTGATCCGCTAACTATTATCGTAATCTATCTTAATCACCTTTTCGGACATCCTTGAGTATCGGGGTTCACTTATACAAGCCACTCGGCACTCACGGTCCCTCTGCGCATAAGAATAGATAGATGCCATACACTCGGAGTGAAGAAAGCGACGCTCGGACTCACCGAGGGTTTATGGATAGCGAGAGAAGCGTAAGCGACTCTACGGGAATGGAAACGCTCACCATCGCGCATAGGGGTCATATTGTCATCATTACGCACAACTAGTCGCGCCATAAGAATACTCCTGCAACGGCAACTCCGGAGGGACTATTCAACTATTTGAGTATTAGAACCGCAACCGATGAGAACTACCCTTTCCTGAAGGTTGAAGTTCAAAAGGCATATTTTTGTAAAAAAATGGCCTCGAACTGTCCCCCCCCCTGGATTCCTTGTGGCAAGGCAAGGGCTTCCTCCCTTCCCCTTCCGCATCACTCCCTCCCCTCGGACCCCTCGGACATTTCCTCTCTACCTGCCCCTCGGGCTAGACAGAGTGGAGGGGAAGGCAGAGATCTCTGCTCTCCCCTCTCCCCTTTGCCCTGTCTCTCTCGCCGGTCAACGAGAGAGAGAGAGAGAGACATCTATCGAAGGGGTGAAGGGTGGATAGAGAGAGGGGAGAGGGGAGGTGACGAGGGACTTTTCCAGAGCAGTCCGTCCACTCTGGTTACCCCTAGCAACGAGTGACCACTGCCCTCCCCCTCCCTCCCGTCCCCCGCCTTTTCAACTCCCATGAATCAACGGCTCGATTTCACATGGGCGCCAGTGACCATAATACCCACCGTCTCCATCTTCTCGCCTTCCCCCCTCCTTATTACGCTATTCGCCGCCGCCCGTTGTCCTAGTAACGGCGCCTGTTGCCGCGCGAGCGAGGCGTGCGCGACTTTCGCCACTTTTTCACTGTTTTCGCGATCGACCTAGTCGTCGGAGCTCATTTTAGCTACGGCGCTAATACTGAGCGTGCTTTAGCGTAATCACTACTAGTAATGCTTTGCTCGCGACTTTCGCCACTTTTTCACTGTTTTCGCGCCTTCGTTGCTAGTTATTAGAGCGTTGCGGGGTACATTCGTCCATTTTAGCAACTGCGATACTAGTGCTTGAGCGTAAGACTGCTTGTACTGCCCGACTCGCCACTTTTTCTCCGCTTTCGTACTTTCGGTATTAGTAATTAGGCCCGTGGTGATTTTTGCTCATTTTATCACATCATCATTTTTTTTGCGATCATTTTTCGAGTGCCCTAATTCGTATTTTTCTCTATGCGACTTTTTTGATCACTGATCAAGGGGTAATATTAAGAAGTGGGCGAAGTAGGACAAAAACACAACAGGTGATTCATTTCAAATCTCTCTCGCGTGATTACTCGATTCAGTGTCGTGGTGATCAGTTAACTTGACAAACAATATATAAATTAATTATTTAAAATTAGATGGAGTATCTATCATCCACCAATCGGGTGGAGCGTCTCCACTCCCCCGTTTCCGCCTTCCTTCCGCGGGACGAGGACATTGTCGAATTGCTGAGGAACCATGACTTTGACACGAGACTACAGGCGAGTTTGGCAATTTTTGATGAAGATTACAAAATCTCAGGCTATTTTATTGTAAAAAAGCAAAAAAAAAGAGTGCGATTTCGATGTGTTGAGTTTCAACGTGTTTTAATAAGAGCAATTTGTGTGAATACATTCAGTAGGTATCCCGATTCTGGTCTAAACAAAAATTAATAAAGCGGGAAGTAGCCATTCCAACTGCTGTGCAAAAAAAATGAAGAGAAAAGTCAACATTACTATTGACTTGATTATATTCCCAATTTTTTGATAGCGTAAGCCTCAGAGAACTTATGTCCTAGATATCGCTGAGTTGAGTTTCAGCGTGTATCGAAAAGAGTATGATTTATCAATATTCAGTGTTAGCCATACGGGCATTGTAAACCAAAGCAACAAATATAGAAGTGTAAAATAATAATAAGAATTAATTTCAGACACTCAACCGAATGATCCTCCTCTGCAAGAAGGACATCGAGTGGTTCACGAAATTCTCGAAGAAGGTTTGTCTCATTTGCCCCTTTGACTCCGAGGAGATCACAGTCGTTTGAGCCTAGAAATGGCGTGTGAAAGTGAGAGATATAGATAGGACAGGAACCGAGCCTATCGCACGCTAGCCTGTCAGCCAGCGAGCGAGAGCACATTTCGGCCCGTGATTAATGATGGGCCATGACCGGCTATTGCTCCAGCTGGTGCCAGGTGGAGGGTATTAATTCAGAAACCGAGCGCTCGTTTCACTGGATTGCCCTGTGACGAAATTAAATGGCAAAATTTCATGACGGCCTGCTTAGAATCAAGTGATAAAAAAAAACTATATCCAGGGCGACTTAATGAAGAATCTCGACCGAATCCTCGCTGAAGATCGATGGGAGGTGCAGCATCAAGCGATCCGATTCTTGCTCGAAGCAATGCCGAGCTTTGGAAATGTGAGTTTACTACCTCCAGTATTCCAGATGTGATTTCTTAGCAAGTAAAGGCTAGAGTGAGAAGAAGTTTTTTAAAATACCTCGATCTCTGTTTCGCTGCTTTCGTTAATTATAATCGCAAAGAATCAATTGGAGAACCTGGAGTACTGCATGGCCTACATCATGCCGAACCTGCTGCCGAAGCTGGGCAGCACCAAGATCACGATCAAGAGGTGAACTAATGAAACAAATCATCTATTAAAAGCGCTTATACACTTACTATAGAGCTTTTGTTTTCTTGTATTGGGCGGGGTGTTAGAATATAGTGAAAGGTTACCGTCAAGACGTGAACTAACATGGAATATTCGTCTATTGAGTTTCATCATTTGTATCATGTGCACACCCGGGCGTAAGTGGGAACTGACCACAAATTAGAGAAGACTCCGATTACGTAGTAGTGAGCAACCGTGGGAATGGCCGAACGACGACGGAGTGTGTGTGGGAACAAGGGACTTCGTTAGTCCCGCAATTTCTGACGCAATCGCGGGAACATTTGGACTAGGGCTGTCAGAGTGAAGAATCCGTCTCTTCATTCCGCGCACTCTCTTACCGGTCAGAGTTACGAGAGAGTGCGAGGAATGAAGAGACGGATTCTTCACTCTGACAGCCCTAATTTGGCCCATACCTGTTCAGGGTTACGCGTCCACGAACTCCTATAGATGGTGAAAATGTGTGTCAGCCGGTGGCTAGGACTGATTACGGTGATATAAATCTAATATTTTCCAGGGTAACTGTGCAAGTGATCCAGAACTTCACACGATTGCAGCCGCAAGCGCTCCATACGATTCTGGTGAGGCAAATCTTCGAGAATAGAGTGCGCAATACGGGTCGTCGTCTCGTCATTTCACACACTCTCACTCGACCACTCGACCGGTCAAGAGAGTGTGTGAATAGAAGAAACGTTCACTCTATTCGAAACAGAGCTAGCGATATTTGAACTGTAGGGAGTCATTGTCTATTTCAGGTCGTGCTCAACCAAGTGATCAGCAAGTCCAACGATCGGCTCATAAATCTGGAGATACTGAACGAGCTGCCCACGCTGTTTCAGGTTTCTGCACGCATTTTTTCATCTTATTTCCAAATTGGAAGAAATGAATGGTATTTTCTATCGCTAGATGAAGTGGCTTCTAACGATATTCATCCGACCTAATGTTAATTGAACAAAGAATGAAACTCATCCAAAAGTGCCAGAATTGATTGACGTTTTAACGATAAATGCATTATTTAAATTAATTAAATAGATACTAAATTAATTAAGGACTGGTTGCGGGACGGCAACTGGGGCACGATGCTAGAGGGGTTCATGGGATGGATGGGCAATGCGGATGACGAGACAAAGAAGAAGATTGCGATGTGTTTGAGGAAGCTGCAGGGTGAGGTCAAATGGGTGTTTGGAAAAATTTCCTTATTTTAAATTCTCACAGTTGTAATGGATATGAGGGTGGGACCAAAAAAAACCCAGGTGAAATGCATTTGTTCCACCATTGTGAATTCGAAATCGCTGAATACTAAATATGTTTCACAACGTTCTTGAATACAGATCTGAACTGAAACTATGATTTGGCCATGTCAATTTGTCGAGAAAAATAAATAAAAAAAGTTTTAAAAAGTGATATTATGAATGAATTACAGTTTTCCTCGGCGGATCGAACTTCGAACGATTCGTAATTTTGCTCACTCCACAGCAGCGAGAAGTGTTCACGAAGGAAGTGGAGAGCATTACGCTGCCGACTGCGGATATATCCGCGCCGAGTGAGTGTTTTTGAAAACGAATTCAAACCAATGTCTAGGATGTGAAAATACTTTGCGAAGATTTTGCCGATGGCGGGCTTATCCGCGCCGAGTGAGATTTTTCAGAAAGATGCACGGCTTATTGTTTTACAATTCATGGGCAGTTTCTCTTGGAACCGTATGGAATGTAACCAACCGCATATTTTGTGCTTCGTCACATGAAGAACAATAAAATGCGTTCGGTGATTCTCACTAGAATAGCGTCGTTTTTTCTTCACGGCTTTTCCCATCCTCGCACAATTCACATTCCTTCTATTCCCCTGCTTCCCTTTCCCATGTATCGCCTTCTCGATGACTCACCGTGGACTCTGCCAGGTGAAAATATAATTAGAATGTATGCCTAAAGTGCGCGTGCATAAACTACAACACAGAACGTGCAATTGTGCTCGAAAAGGTCCGGCGCGAACTAGACAACGCTACTGACACAGTAAAGGTTAAATTTGTGTGAAAAAAACGATAATGAAGAGGCAACGGGATTCATAAAAAAAATAAAAATGTAATGAACTCATTTAAAGGCACAGCATCAACACCTGTCTCCTCGACGTCGTCCAGATCCGCCAAATCGGGTGAGTTAGGCAACATCATCCGACTAGTGAAAATTCTTTCCGAGAGGGAAGGATTATGGTAAAATTTTGACTTGCTTTGTACACAATTTTTCCTCAAAATATTAGTAGAAATCAAAAGAAAAAAACTCAAATATGTTAAGGTCGCGAAATGCGAATGCGATTCGGCATCGTACCCACGTATTTGGCAACAATGCTGGCGGATGAGGATACCAATACGAAGAGTGCGGCGTTGGAGAAGGTATGCTTCTTGCCGATGAAATGTCGAAGGATGGGGTTCGAGAAGTTCGATTTATGAAGAAAAACGATTTCTGTTCGGTTGTGTTTCACAACTGGTTTGTAGATGCAAATGTCATTTTGGAATTGATCTTCCTCAGATCTCGGCTTCGAAAAAAACTATTAAAACGAATCATATCGAATCGGAATTTTTTGCATAATGAACTGTAGAGAACAGTTCAGTTGAGTTTCACTCACTCCTCTTCCTCACATCATCAAGTGAAATAATGATGGACGCTTTTTTTCCGCCTCTTTGAAAAATATATTTGAAAAATAGCAGTTGGTCGACGAATGCCTTCGTTGCAGCTCGAAACGATGAACAAAAATTATTACATTTGCAGCTCAAGACCATCATCGAGACGATGACGCCCGAATCCACCGCCAAACTCATTCCTCATCTGCACTCGTTCTTCGTAACACTGGGCAATGTGCTGAACGATCTAAACTTCAAGGTGAATAATTCGAAAACAAAAGCTTAGCTAGAGATCACCCGATTAAGTAGCTGTGAACATAAACTTCCGAAAAGAAGCTAATTGTAACTGAACTGTGTTGGGCTTAATAATGGACGATTTTGTTTGCGATACTTTGAACAAATAAATCATGTTTTTTGCAGGTCATCATCCAAGCGCTCGACCTCGTCCGCCTCACAGTCAACAGGCTGAAGGCGAATGTCGAGGCGCATCTACAGGTGAGAAATGGCTATTTCCGGTTCGAAACAACTTGCAATTGTTATTGTTTTGTCAACCCTTCAACACTATTATGGAGCGACAGATTAGAGGTGAAAAATTGTTGTTGTATTCATGAAAACGGTCACTTCCAAATCCGAAAGATGTTCAAAACAACCTATTATTGTTATTCTTTCGCAGCAAGTCATCGCCCTTATCTCACGGCATCTCGGCAACCAGAAAGCCGTCGTCAAGCAGCTAGTGATGATGACTGTCATGGACCTGTTCCGGTCGCTGAATCCCAAGGTTGTTGTTGTTGTTGTTATTGTTTTTCTTATGACATTCAAAACAACGCCAGTGTTATTGTTGTTATTGTTATTATTGTTGTTATTGTTTTGACCATACTAATTTCGAAATTTGCAGGCTGTCGTAGCGGTCATCTGCCCGTTCCTCGAGCACAAGAACTCGCGCGTGCGCGAAGAGGTGAGATTTTTCTCTGGCTCTCTCACTTTCCCAGGATCTCTAGCTTCTCTAACCGACAAGAGAGCATTGCGAAATGGGATGTTATTTTGATTTAAAAATTGTGAGGGGTCATATAATTACGGGAAAGTGTGTGATAGCCTGATATGCGAGAGGTGAAACTCATTTAAAATTGAATTATCAGATTTTTTTTCGAGTTTGAATACGTTTCGCCATTCGCACTAAGGCTCGCCGTGCAGGTTGGAGCTAATGTTGTTCTGCCCCCGTCGGTCAAAATATTAATAAATAGTAGGGTTAACCGTTCGGAAATCGGAAAGGCCGAAACTCAACTGGCAAAATCACTCTCTTTCCGGAATGAGAGTCAAACAATGAACTTTCCGAAACTCTTCCGAAACTATTCCTTTGTCCGAAACTCCATTGTCCATTGTTCGACTCTCATTCCGGAAAGAGAGTGATTTTGCCAGTTGAGTTTCGGCCTATCCGATCTCCGAACGGTTAACCCTAATAAATAGTCGTTTTATTTGAATTTTAAATCAAGGCATCATCCTCACTGCTTCTCTCCTGGTCGTTCCTCCCTCGACGATGAATCTGTCCGTAGGTTCATCTTTGAGGGAGGAAGGAGGTCCGACCTCTAAAACTAATAGATGTGTTTAAAAAAATGAAAGTTTCTCTAAATTTGTTCGTTTTCGAGTTCAAATACGTTTCACTCTTCGTAATTAGACGCGAAGCGCAGATTGAAATTAATTGTCGACTGTTAATTCTGCGAATAAAAGAACATAGTAATTTATAAAGGTCCTCAACATCCTGACTGCCTCTCTCCTGGTCGTGCCTCCATCGAAGATGAATCTCTCAGCGGTGGCGAATCTACTAGTGCCCCGATTGGTCGATCCAAAGAGAAGAGTCAGGTACGGTAGCAGAACACTGTTGAATTATAGGTGCGTTTCAAATGCTCAGCAAACTCAATGTGCTGGTTAGCGTATTGATTCTCTGGGAAAGAGAGGAAGGGAAGAGGTAGGGCGGAGGAGAGCAGGTAGATCACTAGCCTCCTCCCGGCCTCTTCCTAACTCCGCCCATCGAACGGTAGTCAACGGTCAACTACGAGTGGAACGGAAAATAATTTCACGATATAGGTGCGGTAGCAGGACGAAGCGGTACAGTGCAAAAGTAGTGAAAGTACTGGCGCATGTTGATTGGATCCGAATAGGAGATTCGAGCATGAGCTGTTGAGGGATTGACGTACACTGCGTCAATATTCGAACAGATTCTTGCATCCGATCATGGTTGGTCATTGATGACTATCTAAATTATCATTTCCAGACTAGCAGCGTTCGAGCAGCTCTCCGTGCTCGCTTTCCATCTCAACGGCAAGCTCGATCCCATACTCAAATTGGTCAAGGAATACGAACAAAAGTGCTTCGACGGACTGACGGCGGCTGTAAAGGTACGGTCGACCAACGATATGGAGATTAGGATAAGAAATCGTTCGACTAGTAACTGTGGCTGAGAATATTCAGATATGTTTCACCCATTCCACATATGCGCAACTTCCCTAACTAACTGATTTTGGTTCAGGTTTCAATTGGAAAACACAAACATCATCCATTCAGGCCCGTCTCCTGCGCGGCGCCCGTCCCACTCTCCGGTACGACGGCCTCCTGGAGTACTCCACTCCGCCAATATCTGACTCGTCCTTTGATGTCGCCGATGAGGTACCGATTTCATTCACTTTGTCAAAAAAAGCTAATGAATTAAAAATGTGGAAAAACCACATCATTATAGACAGTGGTTATGAAAAAAGCATTTTTCAGGCCCTAACCAAGCCCGAGAACCTCGACCTCCACTGGATCCTGCACATCAATGGAAGCGTCGAGAGGTAAGAGAAATAATTATCCAAAAACGAACTTAACATTTCAAATTTGTTTGCAAAACGCATTTCAAAAAATGTGTGCTTTCCCAAAACCAAAAGCTCAGTGCCTGTGTGCAGCTTTCGTAGCGAAACCCCATGACTCACGCGCGTAATTGAATTCTTAAGGCTGGCTTCGGAATAGCACATGAGCGTATGTTATCTTTTAGGCAGCTACCATCATCTTTCTGAATCATTGATAACAGTGCTCAAATACGAACCGTTGTTTCTTCATTTCGGACACCTTTTCGTCAATATAGAAGACTCTTTTTTTATGAGAATATAATATTTCAGATCGAACTCGCCTCCGACCCTTTTCTCGTCGTACAAGACTGTCGTCAAGGTAATCATGCATTTTTATTGTATTTAAATAAATATTAAATTCAGGGCGAACTCGCCCAGCAAGTGCTCGCGCAGCAGAAGGCACTGTGGGAGTCGGAGAGCGAAAGGGTTTGATCTTTGAACTTTGATCTCTGATGTTGACCTTTGATATCTTAAGTTTATTTTTGATCTTTAAGGACGACGCGAGTCTCTCGTCCGTTGCAATGATGGAAAGGCAGAAGTCGGACGACCAGATTGCTAGGCGGCCCACGAGGGACGGTGGTCAGTCGGTTTGCTTTAATATTTTTGTGGTTTTTATCGACCATCAAAGCAGTCCGAATTGCGTTAAGGGAAATTCAACTTGAATTGAACGACGAATGAAACGTAGCCAGGCATTCACGCTGTCGGGTAGTATAGGATACGATGAAATTTAGAGCATAGACAATGATCGTCGCACGCAAGCCTCAGCGACAAAAATGGAGTATCGTTTTTACAGGAGGGGATAAGATAACCCCAGTAGGGATATTTTTTTGAAGTTCTAGAGCAATCCCAAGTCAAAGGGGTTATGGAAATTACTTTAACTGTCACCGTCTCTCAAATATCATGATCTCAAAATGTGTCCGTGTGTTTCTATTGCTATTCAAATGCACAGTGATACATCCGTGGAATAGTTAAGAATTCAAAATATTTTGTTTATTCCGCAACTACAAACTATGAACTTGAGCCGTTTGTCAAAATATGAAGTTTGTGAAACTTAAACGAACACGGTTATCAAGCATTCAATAAACATGTGAGAAATTGTGTTCAGCGTATTTCGCCTGGACAGGAATAGTACAGTAGCACTTAGTGCTGTGTATGGATGTCGCCAACACGTATTCTCCAGCAATAATAAGCACCTCCAGCGGATGACACTCCTATCCACCTTGCTATTTTCGTACTGAGTGCTCTCAATTAATGAATGGATGCGACAGAAGAGGCGCTCTCAAATACTACACGATCAGGAAGATTAATGGACAGGAGGCCTACACTACGCCTTCCCGCGCCTAATAAGCACCTTTCCCCCTTGTTGGATGGCACACCTACATCATCTCAGTCCACTCGCTCCATTCGGCGAGAGAGCACGCGAAATGAGGAGAGTCCTTCCGTGAAGAGCAAGAATAATGGTCGACTAGAGGCGAAAATTGCGGCCTTTCCCATTGTAGTGGCCTCCCTTGTCCTGAGCTTCTTTCACAACCTCAGAAGAAAATTGGCTCACGAGAGCGGTTCCCAGTTCCTGTTTTCAAAATAGCTGGGCTCCTTCTATCCCTGAGTCATTCAATTATCTGTATTGTGAACTAGACATTCAATCGTAAGAAACAACTATTTCGTTTATTATGGAAATCAACCATCACTCTCCTCAGTCCACTCTGTCTCTCGTGAAGAAGGCGGTTCATTTCCCTAGTAAACGACTAGTTGTTTCGTTACGATTGAAAGTCTACTGTGAAGCAGCCGAACGTACAGTTATTGCTAACCACCAGCTGCTTTATCGCCTCCCAATGTCACTTCCCCACGAAGGTTGATTTACCTCCTCCTCCATCTCCAATTCAATTCCACACGCCTCTCTCAGACGTTTCCTTGGCAACAGCCAGTGACGCAACGTCACCATGATAGTATCTTCTTCCTTTGTTCACCCAACCATGCTTGCCAATCATTCAGAGCTTCCTACCCGATGATAGCTTAATTTCTTTCTAATGTTCAAGCCGATAGAAATTTGATGGCTACTACTAAATTGGTGTGAGCATGTAGATACAAGAATAGCTCCTCTTGGTCTCAAGTAATTCAATTCACGATGTCAATCCCGCGCGCCTCCCTCAGTCGTTCCCTTGACAACGGTCAATGTGGCGTATGATCGGGTCAACAACCACCTCTCGAGAGCAGTATGGGACTCACTATCACGAGAGAAGTTCGCTAATATCAGCAGCTATTCTCGCAATTGTTCGTAGTCTTGATTAGACAGCGATAGGTGTTCTTTGTATATTTCCAATATTTCCAATCTCACGAGAGCAGTGTGTGAGGCTCACTATCACGCGTTCGGTTAGCTGATAAGATATTTCTGGCTTGTGCCGTACTTCTTCCTTTTCATGTCCTAATTAGGTAGCGATGCGAGTTAACATGGCTCATCTGTCTGTTACCTGTGTTGACAAGCGGAACACTGCACATTCTAACGAGCTCGGTTCGTTGATTCGATGCCTTTTCTCATCTGCAGAGCTCAAAATGCAAGCCGCCGTCTCTTCATATCACGTGTCTTCTGAGAGATTGCATGAAAACAGAACCCCCGAGGAACTAGGAGCCCCAAGTTTGAGCAATCTCGATGAAATTTTTTTACCAGCCTATACTGGTGACGAGAAAATTTTCATAACACAACTTTTGTCCCAGAACCGGCTTTTAGGCATTTTCCGGCTCTAGGGCCGGCTATGTCATATCTCAGCGTCCAGAGTATCTAGAGACCTGTTCTTTGGCCCAAAAAATCCGCAAAAATTTTCTGAACATATAATTTTTCAGAAAAACTAAAATTGAAAATTTCTTCGATACGAAAAAAAATAAAATGCATTGTCAAAATCGAAAATTAATTTTTCCTCACTCGGGGACCCCCCTTTGGGCAGGTTCTGACTTCATATTTAGAATCTACGTACTCGATATGGTATAGGGCCTTTCAGAACTAAGGGCCATAGGTGTTAGAATAGGTCTCAATAAGCCATTTTATCCGAAAAACAGCAAAATTTTGAATATATCGATTGTTTCCAATCCATCAAAAGTTCAATTTTATGGCCTCTACTTCTTCCTGTAATTTTATATTATTGATTTTGAAGTGTTAGAAACATTATTTGAGAGTAAAAATATTTGCCTTGTACAAATGTCTGAGATAAGAGACACTTTCTGAGACAATCGAGCTTTTTACTCTATCGGCAGTACAAGGAGAAATAAAATATGATCAAAAAATGTCACTAGAAGTAACTTTTCACGTAGAACTCGAAAATCGAGCTTAGAGGGCCGTATCTCTAACGCCCGATTTAGTATAGGACGCTTCATCCTGCCAGGGGCAATATCTATGTTTCGAATACGCTTCCAAACCCTGTCAGATGAGAGTATTTCTTGTAGATTTCGACGAGATAAGCATTTTATTAGAGAAAGCGAAAGGCTAGCTCAATTGAGAAAAAAATTATATCATCCGAAAAAAATGAAACTCTTTTTTTTATTTTTGGCTTTTCCTGTCGTATTTCTCGACCATTCCAATCGATTCCCCGTTGGATTTTACCGGTAGAGTGATTTTCAGAGAATAAGTAAATCTTCATTTATCGCCCGGAACAATAAATAACAGTCGGAAATAGAGAGAATTGCAAGAATTGCTGAAACAGCGCTTTTGGAAATCACGGTCGCCAGAAAACACGAAAATCAGCTATTCGAAGCGATTACTTCTAAAAAGAGCTTGTCTTTATCCAATGAGACAGTTCATTCCACGGATATGGATCCCACGAACAAATGGAGCGCCACCAAGCTCTAGGCGCTGTTCCGGGCGATAAATGAAGATTTACTTAGTCGTCGAATATTCTCTGAAAATCACTCTACCGGTAAAATCCAACGGGGAATCGATTGGAATGGTCGAGAAATACGACAGGAAAAGCCAAAAATAAAAAAAGAGTTTCATGTTTTTCGGATGATATAATTTTTTTCTCAATTGAGCTAGCCTTTCGCTTTCTCTAATAAAATGCTCATCTCGTCGAAATCTACAAGAAATACTCTCATCTGACAGGGTTTGGAAGCGTATTCGAAACATAGATATTGCCCCTGGCAGGATGAAGCGTCCTATACTAAATCGGGCGTTAGAGATACGGCACTCTAAGCTCGATTTTCGAGTTCTACGTGAAAAGTTACTACTAGTGACATTTTTTGATCATATTGTATTTCTCCTTGTACTGCCGATAGAGTAAAAAGCTCGATTGTCTCAGAAAGTGTCTCTTATCTCAGACATTTGTACAAGGCAAATATTTTTACTCTCAAATAATGTTTCTAACACTTCAAAATCAATAATATACAATTACAGGAAGAAGTAGAGGCCATAAAATTGAACTTTTGATGGATTGGAAACAATCGATATATTCAAAATTTTGCTGTTTTTCGGATAAAATGGCTTATTGAGACCTATTCTAACACCTATGGCCCTTAGCTCTGAACGGCCCTATACCATATCGAGTACGTAGATTCTAAATATGAAGTCAGAACCTGCCCAAAGGGGGGGTCCCCGAGTGAGGAAAAATTAATTTTCGATTTTGACAATGCATTTTATTTTTTTTTCGCATCGAAGAAATTTTCAATTTTAGTTTTTCTGAAAAATTATATGTTCAGAAAATTTTTGCGGATTTTTTGGGCCAAAGAACAGGTCTCTAGCTACTCTGGACGCTGAGATATGACATAGCCGGCCCTAGAGCCGGAAAATGCCTAAAAGCCGGTTCTGGGACAAAAGTTGTGTTATGAAAATTTTCTTGTCACCAGTATAGGCTGGTAAAAAAATTTCATCGAGATTGCTCAAACTTGGGGCTCCTAGTTCCTCAGGGTCATGCAATCTCTCAGAAGACGTGTGATATCGCACATTATCTCTGGTCCGTCAAATGGGCGAGAGTGTGCAAAATGATGGCTCATATTTCGAGCCCTTCTTTCGCGCAGGACACACTCGTTATAGTAGTAGCTCACGAGAAGCCCATGTTGTTGTTACCCATGTTGTTTCGAGGCAGAATCTCTCTCGATTTCTCGTTTTCCCTCGTTTCTATCGTCGAATAGTGCTCTCTATTCCACCCATCTCCGCTCGTTAGTCCTCTTTCTTCGCGCAATCACCACTATATGTCTCGAGACCCGTTGAGTTTCACGTATCGCCGATATTGCGATAGTGAATGTTGCTTGCAGTGGTTCCTTGCCGTTTTTTCTAACAGATAGGCCCTAAAATGATTATTTTACTCTCGCGCTGCCGCATCTCTATAATTCGCTCAATTACACTTCTCAATGATAAATCGTGGTGAGAGTGGTCGTATACTACGTTTGCCAGTCTCTTCTCTCCTTCACTTCGTCCAGTAGTTTTGTCCGGTCCACTCTGGCTCTCCTTGACAACTTATCCACCTCTTCCCTCCTCCTCTTTCTCTTCTTTCCCCTCCCTTTCTCGGACTATTATGGCTACTCTTCGGGCTACTTGCAGTGCCCCGCTTCCTCCTTTATCGCAGTTATTTACTTTACGAATTCGTATTTCTCTGTTTAGTAAAGAATTGTAGGGTTATTCTTTGCTCGTTACGCCTATAAATTGTTTTGCGCTTGACTATTTGTAGTTGTGTCGCCTTTCCCGCACTCCTTCTCATACGTCGACTACAAAATATTGTTGCCTAACTCTGTGTTTGTTGTTTTCCTACATTATTTTCACTTTGAACTGACTGCAATATTAAATAACGCACTTTTTTATCCATTGACTACAAAATCTCGAGATAATTTTGTTGTCATACTTTCTGCCTTTTCTCGCAATCTCTGTTGTTGTCTTTTTCTGTTGTTCTGTATGGCTTCTCGCGATATTTATGGTTCGACTCTGCTTCATTTGGAATATAGTACGCATCACATATTGTAGCATGCTCGTTGCTTAGAAAGCGAAGTCGCGAATCAAATTTTTACGCACTACTGCATTTTATCATTTTTGCGCTCAATTCAATATTCCAAAAATAAATAAGCTAAATAAGGAAAATATCCTTGATCATGGCCCCGGAAGTTGTTAGCGCGCTTTTTTCCATTACACTTCCTCTGGACTGACATCAATTTGGCATCACATTCGGAAAATCAGAGTCTAGTCTCCTCAAATACCATTCATTATAAGAGCTATCTACATCCCACGCACGAAATAATCCAGGATTGAGAGCAAATATCACTAATGAGTCCCGGCGTGAATCACCGTCTTCATTCCTTCCCGTTTATGCTTCGCTGCATCTCTCCAGATTTTTCCCGGAGTTTTGCTGTTCATATTTTGCGACTGTGCAGAAAGTGATCATTGATGAATAGCAGCAATAAGTGTTCTCACGTTCTTCTCCCTTTCATCTCACGCTCTTTTTATTCCCAGCCGGTTAGACTCATAAGTAGAGGGGGGGGGGCTGTCAGAGTGAAGAATTCGTCTCTTCATTCCGCGCACTCTCTCACCGGTTAAAGTGACGAGAGAGTACGAAGAATGAAGAGACGGATTCTTCACCCTGACAGCCCTACTCATAAGAGTTCGCATTCTCATCGTTCGCCTACACATTTTCTCATGGATAGTAATGATGAACTATTCTCGTTCGGTGCTCGCTTTTTTCATTCTAATTTTCCTTCTCATTAGAGTGCGCAATTCGGGTAAGCGTCTCCTCATTTCACACACTCTCTCGCAACTCGACCGGTCGAGAGAGTGTGCGAAATGAAGAGACGGCGACCCGTATTACGAATTCTAGTGCTCCGTTAGGAGCTTCTTCCCGTTTAGTAGTTTCATGATAGAACGCTTGGAACGAATCCTCCTCATGAGGCATTTACTGAATTGTTTCCCTATTGGTAGTCTCCTCTGTCTCTTCCTCCTCATGGCTCATAATCTTTACTCTCAATTCGCCTACCTCTTCCTCGACTATAGCAATTATAGTAGGCGCTCCAATATCCCTCTGTGCCTTGTCTCGAATCTTCTCTCCCTTGCTCTCTTCATTTCATGTGCTCTCTCGTCTTCAAGCACGTCTTGCATTGCGCGAATTCCCACCTGCCATGAGCCTCTACGTCCCTCATTATTGCTGTTATCCTGCTACCTTGGTGTGCAATGCTTGAGCGACTACTATTATTTCACATGGAGTTCCATCTACGAAATTTCCCAAGCTACATAGGTGTTCTCTCCAATTGCGCAAGGTAGCCTTCAATCAGTTAGGTCTGATGACGAAGCAAACATGCGGGTCCATAATACAGAGCCAGCGCGTGTTTTTTCCGGCCGAAAAAAACGCCCAGATTCCCCGGCTTTTTGCTCTGTGGCCCGTTTTTTCAGGCACTATCAGGCACTGTCACGCGGCGACAATTAATCGGTCATTATCTCACGTGTTCAAGCTAAACATAGCGTCAAGTGATCGGTTCTCAACATTATAATACGTCAGAAACAAATTGCAATTAGCCTTTTCATTCATTTTCTCCAATTGCTGTCAATTTTATGTGGGCGACTGCTATTCCTGGTGCACATTACTTCACGCGATTGCAAATAGCAATAGTTTCACAAATTGTAAAGGCCTTCTAGCACTGCACTGTAGGGTGAAGTGCTTGGCGCAATGATATATTACTTCGACCTAATTCACCGTTTTAAATTCACATTTCTGCTCTCTCTCTGGGTCTAAATTCTTTCACTTACTTTTTACAGAAATGCTGTCAGAACATTCATGCATCGGCATTTGCCCTTGTTGTTGTACGTAATGTTATTGTTCTTGCGTACACACAAAAGCAATACTGCTGTTCTCTGTTCTCTGATGATTGAAAAATGCCATCAAGAATAACAACTCGCTTCTCCATTAGCACTCAGCTTCTCGAGGGAAAATCAATCCCCGTTCTCATCGTTTTCTTTTTATTCTCATTGTTCATGCTGTGAAATAGCCTTCTTCTTGGTAAATTTACCAGTAGCTGCATTTGGAGCCTAGTTATATTATTGTAATATCGTGTGTACCCCTATGAGTTCGTGATAATTGCACATCCAACTACTTCTATTCAGTAATATTTCATCGCAGCGCAGCATTTTCCGTGTCCTCTGAAGCGTTTTATCTCACGTTAGTTTTCACCGCATCACGCCAGTTCTAACGCAACCACCCAAACTATGTAGATATTATGTTCCTCCCTCTCCTTCCCGTTCTTCCACAGCTACCGTATGTTACCGTGTTGTATCCCTCTGTCTCCCAACGCATCTACCGTACATTGGTATTTATCGATTCCCTTACTGAAGTCCTGATGGGTTCTTCTCCCTCTCGCGCCTGCCTTCTCCCAACTTCCTTCGGCTAATATAATCTCTGCAGTATTAATTATCTCCCGTATCGTCCGACTTTACCGTATGTAAATGGGGGGATATTGTGACCACTTTTCACGCCTAACCGCCATTCCGTACCGAATTCCTTCTCAATCCTATTGAGAGATATCGAGGCATATCGATTCATATAGATGTCCTGATGGGTTCCTCTCCCTCTCGCGCTTCCTCCGCCACGGTGCGCCCACTGCGGCCCGCCTTCTCCCAGCTGCCCTCGGCCAACTCCCACGACAGAATATTGTTCGAGCGAAGGAGACAGAAGTGTAAGAAAAAAATTATATTTTATTATTGGACAATGCAGTCAAATTGTGATCATTCGACTTGATTACACATGTGATGTGGTCTACCTCTGAAACAGAACTGAAAACAGCTGCCATACACTTTTGAAATTGTGACATTACAAAACAGGGCTGACGGAAATGTGACGTCATTATAAACAGTATAGAAGAACGACGGAAAACTAGTTATTCCTTCTGCCGGATCTAATTCTGAGTCATAACATCTCACGCGAAATGAGGGTGCGCGCGCACTGAATATTAGAGCTCGCGAAATAATGCCGCCGTCTCTTCATTTTGCATACTCTCTCGCTAGTCGACGAGAGCGAGTGTGAAATGAAGAGAACTCTACTCAATATGTCGCTATTTTCTTATTATGTTTTTCTTGTTGTGATTCATCCTAGGAAGTAGGCAGATAGGACAGACAAAATGTGTGAAATATCCATCCCCTCTTAATTCTAGTACAAACTCAAAACAGATGACGTGTAAGAGCGCGCGCACTGAATGAGAAAAACTACTTTACTACTGCTATGTTTTTCACGGCGTGATTCACACACCCGAAAGTAGGTAGATAGGACTGAAAAAAACAGCGAGTAATCATCATGACAAAACTAGTGTTTACTCAAAACATGTGGCGTGTGTGGCTAGTGCGTAAGCACTGAAAGAGAAAACACAAACTACTTTGCTATTACTTCGTTTTTTCGATTTGATTCATCATTGGAAGAAGGAAAATATCACTCATGTACCTTAACGAGTTACACTCGTTCGTTTCTGTCGAGTGCTCGTTAGCGTATTGCGACGTAAGCACATTTCCAGAAATGAGAAAAGGCGGCAGTTGAGCATTCAAGACTCTTATCAAGCACCTACTCAGAATAGAATACTTATCTCAACTTCCGAGAGGCTATTAGCTACATCGTGTCAAGTGTGGAATCTCGAGTATAGTGATAACGAGGAAGAAAAACCGAGTATAGTAAAGGGCCTAAAGGAATCGCGGACAACCTATTTTCCGACCCTCTTCTTGGTACACTCGTACAAGGCACACGTTGCCTAGTGTCGTCCATCCCCCCCCCCTCTCATCCCCGTGTCTTCCAATCCCCCTATTCCGTTCCCTCCTCTCTCTTCCCTCTCCTCCTTTCTCCGTATCAGCCCTTCTTCTCATTTCCCTCCGCCTTCGTTTTCGTAACCCTAGTAACCCGCTGAAACTCTCCCTCCATCTCGCCTTTCTCCATCCAACATTCGGCTTTGGCACCCATCGGGAGAGTGTCTAGCGTGATCTACCAGGCTACCGTACATCAAGCGTACCCTTGACCCACCGGACTACCGTACTCTCCGTGACCCACTGAAGCTACTGTACCCTCAACTTTACCGTATCCCTTCCGAACCCTGGACTTCCTCGAGGAGATCAAGCTCTTCCGGGCCGTGCCCTACAAGGATCACGCGGTGAAGAGTCCCTCTCTCTCAGTCGGCGAACTCCCTTTGATCTCGCCCATTGCGGGCACAACCAGGAGAAGATCGAAGAAGAAGAAGAGTAGGGGATTCTTGGTTATTGGATTTGAAATCTTTAATAGTTTGGGAGATTGGGGCTTCATCATATAAGTGCTTTAATTTTTCCAGAGGAATCATGTTTGAGACGTCGGTAAGTGGAAATGTTTTCGACTTCTGATTTTCGGATCAAAAAATGAACATGCCATAAGTTATTGCACATTTGTATTTTTTTCATGGGAGATAGGCAAGGCGATAATTAGAATCGCACCGTTGACAAGAACTATTAATTTCTAGTGAAACATATCCGGAAAAAGGCCAAGCGCATTAAATACAATTTTGAGCAAAATCTTCGGAATGTTCTAAAGATCTATTTCCAGCCCTCCAACACCCGGCCAACTCGTCCAACTCATGGAGTTCCCCACTGCAGAAATTCCCGTCGCCCACAGCGAGCACGCCCGAGACGAACAATAATAGTCAGTGATATTTTCGAAAATACATTTTAAAAATACTTTATGAAAATTAAAATTCCTCATTGCAGAGCCCGACTTCAGCTTCGCTCCAGAGGTTGGATCGTTTATCATGTGTTTCTCCGAAGAAATTACATTATCTGTCTCGTCTTACTTACCAAACTAGTAGAGCTCGAAATATGAGCCGCAATCTCTTCATTTCGCACACTCTCTCGTCACTCTGATCGGACGAGAGAGTGTGCGAAATGAAGAGACGGCGGCTCATATTTCGAGCTCTACAAACTAGGCACGAAAGACATTTAGTACATTACAGCTGAGCGTCTCGCTCGATCGGCTCAGATTTCTGGCAATTCAGAAAAGATCCCAGCGACAATTTCAAAGCAATCCAACGATTCGAAACAAACCAACGATTCAGAAACGAACCCAATATCAAGAGAGCAAGCAAACCTCGCAATCGAATGGAAAACATCACGCTGAGGAGAAGCCAAAGAGGGGCCCGGCTGTGGGCAGGAATAAGGTGATTAACGTTCTTATCTCTTCTTATTGTCTTATCTCTCGTCAGTCATAGAATCGAGAGAGCATTGCGAAATGAGAGTGACATGTCATGACAGACCAGATACCTAGAGAGCGAGAGTTAATATTTTTGAAAGAAGCAAGCGCGGAGGCGATTGCTTGCGTTCTTTCATTCTCCAATTATTCTCCACGTGAAACACATCCGAAATCGGTGATTCAGTGGTTGACAAGAATGTCACAACATTTCAAAATCATCAATCAAGCAGTGAAGCCGTACTAATTGTGGCGTATGCAGCAAGCAGTTAGGCATTTGCCGCATTGACTCACGGGCTTGTAAGCAGCATGTAAAAATGTCCAATTGAAACAAAGATTCGCGATGTATTTCTTAACAGAAGAAGCACTATTAGAAACTGCGCGAGGGGAACACAACCTGTCTTTGATTTCAGATCGATCTACCTCACTTAGCCTCAAAAGACGACCGCTGTCTTGGTCATAGATCAGAGATCGATTCCCGTTGAATCATCTCGTATTTTCTGTTGCCGAAAACCGTAATGTGATAACTAATACCATCAAAGGTCGATCTAACAGCTGGCCTTACCAGCACCTAGCGTTGTCTTACGACGTAAAATCGCTTGACGTGCATACACCTTTACCATTCCAGGTCGACCTAAGTCGTGCTCGGAGCGAGACGACCCTGTCCGATGAGCGGAAGGAGAACGTGCCCGTGAACCTCAGCCATGACGACACGCCGATTAGGGGAACGAAGAATGGCACGTATGAAGCTGGTGAGTACTATGGGGCTAGGGGCGTATTGATGGGCTAGTGTTTGTTTGGTCGTCAAGAGGTTGTGCTGAACAATGATTGGGAGGTCTAGGTGATGGCTCATGTGGGCTATTGCATTTAGTAATTAGCAATTATCAGTTTCCTCAATTCAATTTTCGATTTTCCAGGCTCATCGATAGGAAATTTATTTAGTCAGTATAGATCGAAGATTCATTTCTCGTCTGTCGATATCCCTCGCTCAAACTTTGTTTTCGACTCTATTTCCGACCGGAAACGTGGGCTCTATTTCGATTAATTTTTAACTCTCTTCGACTCTCCATTCGGGATGATCTCTCATCGCTCTGTCTGACAGGAGGAATGCGAAGAATTCTATCCTAGAGATCATGCACAAATGAGAGAGCCTTTTTTTTTGGTTTTCCATATTTTCTCACGCCCAAATTGCCTTACGCGCGGGCACGATTTGTAGCAGAGAGGTGTGAGTAAGAAATTGAAAATGGGGAACGAGAAAGGAGTTGAATGTACCAACACAGCACCTGGAAACCTTTTTGCAGACAGATGAAATCAACGAACTAAAGATTCAGCGTCGCAATTTATCAGAGATCATTCAATGGCCGATACTCTCAATACATGAATAGTTACTCGTATTCCGGTCTCTGAACCAAGACGAGTCGTTCCACTTGAGAATGCATAGTATCTCTTCGGGCGGATGCATACGTGCTATGAATGCACCTAGACTAGAACACTAGCATGCCTCTTCTTTCAATAACTTTTCATCGTCATCGTTCAGTTACAACTGCATACCTTATCTTTCGCATACTAGCTTATCGTCCGTTTCAAATGCTCAGCAAACTCAATGTGCTGGTTAGCGTATTGATTGTCTGGGAGAAAGAGGAAGGGAAGAGGTAGGGCGGCGGAGAGCAGGTAGATCACTAGCCTCCTCCCGGCCTCTTCCTAACTTCGCCCATCGAACGGTAGTCAAAGGTCAACTACGAGTGGAACGGAAAATAATTTCACGATACTAGGCTGACATGTTGCACCGGGAGCTTCAACAAACATCCCTCTACCACCTCCCCTTCCAGTATTCAAGGGACCCTCCTCCTTTCCCACGATCTCTATGTGTACATGCAAGCTGAGACTCACGAGGGATGAGTAGCGTATAGAGCACGCAATACGGGTCGCCGTCTCTTCATTTCGCGTGCTCTCTCAACGGTCAGAGAGGCGAGATAGTGTGTAAAATGAAAAGACGGCGATCCGTATTGCGCACTCTAGTAGAGCAGGGTGAAACTATGGGTACTCCTCGCCTCCCCTTGCTCGCGGGGTGTCTCTCGGTCTCCATAGAGAAACCCCTCGCTTTCCCCATTCCCCTCTCCTCTTTGCTTCCACTGGTTGGTCAGTACTGAGTCCCCGTGTGGGCTGCTAGTAGATAGTTTCTCCTTAACTTCCTTCCGTTACCACAAGTTCTACTCATCATTTTGAATAGGACAACTCTTTCCTGAAACCTTCATTCCTACATTCCCACTGTTTCCCAGTCTTCACCAACCCACCAACGGCGGTGCTCAATCCGCATATCCTCCCCTACCTCCTCACAACGACCCCTTTCCTCTACTGAATCCTCTCCGTCTCCTTCCCTTCAGTCTTCCATTCTCATCAAATCAGCATCCGTCCGCGAAACTTGAGCGTTCTTCACAGCAACCTTCTTCAAGCTCCTGGAGCCGCCCGCTAACCAACCTTCTCTTCAGGAGAAATCGTCCGCCTTCAAGATATCCTCCCACTTATACATCAAGTCTCCCCGAGCTTCCACCATTAACTCATCCTAGTCTCTATCCAGCATCATCTTCTCCACCTCCACATAGCCGTCTTCCCCACCTCAATCCATCGAACCCCTTCGATCATCCCCACCACTCGCCCACGTCGCTCTATCCTCCTGCAGACTCCAGGAGACCTTTTCCTAGCCTCAATCCGACCTTAACGAACCCATCCGATCTTCCTAACCTCACCTTGTATCCTGCTATGACTGGAAAGATGTACACGACCTCCCTGCCGCCTATTGTCTCGCCGCCCGCGTGGACCGCCCGGCACTTCCTGTGGAGTGGCGGAGGAGGAGGCGTCGCCAGCCATGCAAGGGCGGGCTCGGCGTTTAGCGGTATGGAATATTGATCGAAACAGATAATAATTTGGTGATGATTGTATTCTGAGCAGATAAGTGAGAATAGTTAGACAAATACTGTGGAGTGGCGGAGGAGGAGGCGTCAGCCATGCAAGGGCCGGCTCCGCGTTTAGTGGTGACTAATTCATCTAGTATATTAGACATTATTTCGAATACGATGCAATTTGAGCGCGCCGGATCGTTTAGGGAAGAAAAGTGTGTTTGTAGAAAAATCTAAGGTATTATTAAAAGCGAGCGGGCTCGAAGTATTTCCGTAACTGCTTGGGCATAAGGGGTCTAGCGGAGAATCTGCATGGTTCTGCCTTACGCTTAGCGCGTGTAGGACTGCAAGCAGGAACATTCATTTTAGAAATATTGTTCAAAAATACGATTGCAGACCAGCCCTCGCCGATGGGCGGGATGTCGTCCGCCAAGTCGGCCTCCCACCACAGTCTGCCCATCACCGCGTCGCACGCTTCGTTGAGGTGAAAAATAATGCGCATTTGCAGGCATTTACGCGCATACAAATGATAATTATGAATGATATCCATTAGCAACAATTAGATGAAATATCAATAGGTTATTCAATAACGATAATCACTTGGGAAGTAACGTGTCATTTGTCTTTTCTTTCATTGCTCGTAACTACTTGATCGTGCGGTAAAAGTAAATTTTCTTTCTTCTTGCCTTTCACTTGAATATGAGTGATCTGAGAGCATGTAGGGCCACGGTGCTGTATCGCACGTTCACATTTTCTTGTTTTATTCATGTCGCGTAGAGTGCGCAATACGGGTAATTGTCTCTTCATTTCACACACTCTCTCGCCTCTCTCACCGGTGAGAGAGTGCGAGGAATGAAGATACGATTACCCGTATTTCGAACTCTAATGTCGCGATGGTCAATGGTTCGATGTTCAGGCAACAACACTCCAACCCGGTGAAGAAAGCGCCATTCCTCCGGGCTGGCTCCAACAATCGATCGAGACCGCCCAGTATTCATAAGAAGGTTGGTCTTATTTATTTACTACCGACAGCTTACATGGATGTAACTGACCTCCTAAAACAATAGCTGCCTTCAACCCCTTTGTGAAACTTATTGAGCAAGGCATTTTTTTTGCCTGACTTGAGCGTGATCCAACAATCGTTCGAGACCGCCCAGTATACACAAGAAGGTTGGTTTATTTTGTATTATGTTTGCAGAGTTAAATGAACTGGTCAACTATAAAATGGCTGCCTTCAACCCCTTTGTGAAACACATTGCCCAACGCACTTTTGCCTGACTTTCACACCTCTCTCCTCCACGAGGGGTCCATCGATCAATTAGGCCCAGTCTGCACAATAAGTTTGGATTTATGATTATTTTCTTATCTTGACGGGCGGAACTGGCCGCCTAAAATTGGTTGCTTTCAACCCCATTGTGAAACGCATTGCACAGCACACTTTTTGGATAACTTGGGCACACTTGCACTAGTATTCCCTTTTCCTTGCGGACCCAACAATCGATCGAAACCACCCTTTTGCGCAAGAAGGCTGGTATATTTTTTATTAGGAAAGTGAGAAAAACTGGTCTACTAAAAAATGGCTGCCTTCAACCACGCTGTGAAACACATTGCGTAGCGAGCATTTTTTTTCCCGGAAACTGAATCAGAAGTTCTGATTCAGAACTGTTTCAGTTGACCAATGAATATGCTTTAGGTTCTATTGATTGAATTTGACAGATATATATGATAAATAAGTTTTAAGACCAACAGCGAATAATATTCTCTCCTCAGGGCCCGCCCGTGCTCGCCCCGCGCCAAGCCACGCAAGCAATCATCGCTTCGGAGAAGGTATTTTTGGAATTAAATTTGATGACGATAATAAAGTTAATTAGCATAATTAACATAATTAAATAACTCAATTAAGGTATCCGGCCCGATGTCCGTCCAAACAGCACTGAAGAAGATGGACAATGAGGATTGGTGAGTTATGTTTCACGCGCTGCGTAATACAGAAGTGAATACGCAATTCCAATGTTACCAGGGAATCGGTTGTTCACAAAATTTAAAATTAACGCCCTCGAATTTCTTGCGGATACTTCGATAAGAACCTGATAAAAATTGTTTTTTAATATTAGCAAAAATTGATCTGATATGTGGTGAGAAGTGCTTGAAATGAAGAGACGCTCCAACTTCTCTACCAAAAAGTAATTTCAGGAACGAGAAAGTGGACGGCATCAATATGATCTCCGATCTGTCCGAGAAGAACCCACAAGCGATCGTCGATAATCTCAATGAGGTAGGTCATCGATCTAACTGAAATTATAAATAGATAAACTGCTACTATAAAAAATTCATAAGCAATTGTTACAAATGTAGGATGATTAACGCTCAACCTCGAAAGGGTTACTTTCGAATAGATTTTGCAATGACACAACCTCAATTCCAGGTCGTTACCGCGCTCCTGAACGAGTGCAAGAACCTCCGCTCGTCCGTGTCCCGCGTGGCCATTTCGTGTTTGGGCACACTGCATGTGAATCTCAAAGGAAAGATGGACCCGATGACGGAAAAGGTGCGTGATAAGTCATAACAGCAGAGTCTGTCCAGTAAGAGAGCACGTGAAGTCAATGGACCTCTGAATTTGGATATTTGTAAAGAAAAGGGATTCCGCTACCGCTAGGCGGAGAAAATAAAGAAAAAGTGAGAGAGGACCGATCCTCTAAATATGAGATCCATTTCAGACAACAGCCGTGCTGATCGCGCGCAGCGGTGATGTCTCCAACGCGTTTATCCGAGGTACGTTCAGGCTTAATTCTCTGAACTTCACGCTAAAATTCCGTTTCTTCAAGAAAAAATACAACAAAATCATTCAGACGACGCAACGGAAGCGGTCGAGAACGTGGTCAAGTTCGGGTCGCCGAACAAGGTCCTCGCGAGTATCATCACCGCTGGAGCGAAGTGAGTATCATACTCCTTAATAAAGGAGAGAGGCCTCCTGATGAATGTTTGTCCACTATTGCGAAAGTCATGTAGACAGGTTACGAAACTGTGAACAAATCGAGAGGTCACGACATTGTATACATGTTGAAACATGTCGCGCACGCTTTCGAAATTATCAAATGAGGATCGAAATGCGCAGCGGTGAACCCTTCTGGCCGATAAGACCCCGCCGAAGGCGGGGGCGAAATCGACTGGTCTCAAATATGCGAAGAAACTTTTTTTTTAAATTTTAGCTATCGAACGATCTAACTATCAGAGAAAGAATTGATCAAGTGATAATGAGACGGCGGTGAAACATATTGGTTGCGTAGCAAGCAGCGCGCTAAAGAATCCTCCTCTGCTCTGTTCGAGTTCTCTTTCTAGGTACAATTAGAGTGCGCGTGCAAAGAGGAACGACGACATCATTCCAAACTGCTCTAGTAGAAAATAGTGTTGACAAAATGGCGATCGCCTTTTTGCGCTTCGCATGTTCTCTCTAGCTCCCGATCCAATTTACGAGAGAGAGACCGTCAACCAAATAGGTTTCACACTTTTCGTATAATCAAAAGTGGCAAGCTGTTCCAATAATCGTCCGTCTTTGAAGTACTAATAAAATACTAATAAAAATCGTCTTTGCAGGTCCAAGAACAACACTATCCGCAGCGCCACTGCAAATCTCGTGTCGCAGTTGCTCAATCGGGTAATTAATTAATTAATTATCTTCGATTACAAATTTTGGATCCTGAAATTCAGTGTCAGTGTCGAAAATTTATAATAAATTAAGAAAATCAAAGTATGTTTCACTGTTTCTACGAAAGTGAGAGGGAGCATCTGATTCAATCGTCATTCCGCAACTTATTTCAATTATCAATCATTACCCTCTCGATCTAATCGTTGCTCAAAGTATCGGAAATGTGTGAAAGAATGATCATCTCAGATCGGCACCACAACGGCGCTCCAGAACGGCGACTTTCTGCAGAAGCTGATCCCGTTGCTGCTCAATTTCGCCAAGGACGTGACGCCGAAAGTGCGCCAGCACGCGAAGACGTCGCTCTGTGCACTGAGCCAGGTAAGACATTCAATATACCAATAAAGAGGGAATAGCCACAACTATGTCATTCGGGGTTGGTGAATTGACAGAGATTGGAGTTCAAAATTCGGGTAATCGCTTTTCATTTCCCAAACTCTCTGATCGATCAGATAGGCGAGAGAGTGTGTGAAATGAGTAGATGATTCCTTGATAAGTCACATATCTTAGTGTCTGTCTGTCTGTCTGTCTGTCTGTAACGTGTGTCACGCTTTCGTTTTTTGCCCATAACTCGGCTCAAACTGATCGTACACGTCTATCTCCGGTACCATTGGACTCCTCATGGACAGGCAAACTTTTTGCAAAAAAATTTCATCATCATTACGTAATATGACGAAATTCACTTCTACACCGTTTTCGCGCCTTTTTCGCTGGGAACTCAACCAATGCGGGCGTGCAATACACCAAACGACTTGTCATGAAGTGCACTTTCACTTTTCACATGAATTTCGTCATCATTACGTTATATGACGCAATCCTTAGGCAATAACTAGCTATTTCGCGCGTAACTCAGCGCAAAAGCGTCCAATCGAGGCGAACTTAGGCTCAAACGAACCAGCAAGTGTAGCGCCACTAAATTTAGAATGAATTTCATCATCCTTACGAAATATGACGTAATCCCTAGGCAATAACTCATTTTTCGCGTTTAACTCAGCCCAAAATTGACCAATCGAGAAGTGCATAGGCTCATACGAACCGGTAAGTGTAGCGCCACTAAATTTAGAATGAATTTCATCATCCTTACGAAATATGACGTAATCCCTAGGCAATAACTCATTTTTCGCGTTTAACTCAGCCCAAAATTGACCAATCGAGAAGTGCATAGGCTCATACGAACCGGTAAGTGTAGCGCCACTAAATTTAGAATGAATTTCATCATCCTTACGAAATATGACGTAATCCCTAGGCAATAACTCATTTTTCGCGTTTAACTCAGCCCAAAATTGACCAATCGAGAAGTGCATAGGCTCATACGAACCGGTAAGTGTAGCGCCACTAAATTTAGAATGAATTTCATCATCCTTACGAAATATGACGTAATCCCTAGGCAATAACTCATTTTTCGCGTTTAACTCAGCCCAAAATTGACCAATCGAGAAGTGCATAGGCTCATACGAACCGGTAAGTGTAGCGCCACTAAATTTAGAATGAATTTCATCATCCTTACGAAATATGACGTAATCCCTAGGCAATAACTCATTTTTCGCGTTTAACTCAGCCCAAAAGCGTCCAATCGAGGCGAGCTTAGGCTCAAACGAACCAGCAAGTGTAGCGCCACTAAATTTAGAATGAATTTCATCATCCTTACGAAATATGACGTAATCCCTAGGCAATAACTCATTTTTCGCGTTTAACTCAGCCCAAAATTGACCAATCGAGAAGTGCATAGGCTCATACGAACCGGTAAGTGTAGCGCCACTAAATTTGGAATGAATTTCATCATCCTTACGAAATATGACGTAATCCTTAGGCAATAACTCGGTTTTCGCGTGTTTTTCAGAATGATGTTTTCCTTGATATTTTTTTTGTTTTTCAGAATATTCTATACTATTCTATATCAATGTTTTAAATACATAACCCGGCGAAGCGAAGCACTCGCAGACGACTATCATAACCCGGCGACGCACTTCCCTGCGAGCGAAGCGAGCCTGCGAGTCCCTGGTGGAAGGCTCGTGGGGCCGAGGGCGATCCGACAAAAAGATGGGATGGGGCGGAGCCCCATCCCATCTTTTTTCGGATCGCCCGAGGCCCCACGAGCCTTTCGCGAGGGACGATGCCAACTGGGTCAGACCCGGCGACACCTAGCCAGCGAGCGAGCGAAGCGAGCGTAGCTGGCTATTTGAGAATTGTAGGCGAGAGATGGCAAGTTGTCGGTGTACTCGGTGTACCCAACATATCGGACAAGCAGGAGCTCACTGGTCGAGCGGGCATTATGTGACATACACAAGAGAAGAATCGGATGGGCAATGGTGGCTACACGACGATGACCAATCCCCTCAACAATATGATCCTCCTAATCGACACATGATTGGAGATTGTGGAATGCTATTCCAAAAAATAAATAAATTTTTCATTTTAAAATGTGTTGACCGATGACCTAAATACATAACCCGGCGACGCGAAGCACTCCCGTCTTTTTTTTTCGGATCGCCCGAGGCCCCACTAGCGTTTCGCGAGGAACGATGCCAACTGGGTCCGCGACTTTGAACATTCTATACTTTCATGCATTGGCCAATGTTTTAAATACACAACTCGGCGTGCGCGAAGCACTCGCAGAAGACTATCACAACCCGGCGACACACGCTCCTACGAGCGAAGCGAGTCTGCGAGTCGCTGTCGGAAGGCTCGTGAGGCCGAGAGCAATCCGAAAAAAGATGGGATGGGGCCACTTCGTGGCCCCATCCCATCTTTTTTCGGCTTGGGCTTGGCTTCATGCCAACTGGGTCGGACCCGGCGACACCTAGCCAGCGTAGCTGTGCAACTTCTTATAGACTTCTTATAGACTTCTTATAGATCCTTGATAAGTCACATATCTTAGTGTCTGTCTGTCTGTCTGTCTGTCTGTAACGTGTGTCACGCTTTCGTTTTTTGCCCATAACTCGGCTCAAACTGATCGTACACGTCTATCTCCGGTACCATTGGACTCCTCATGGACAGGCAAACTTTTTGCAAAAAAATTTCATCATCATTACGTAATATGACGAAATTCACTTCTACACCGTTTTCGCGCCTTTTTCGCTGGGAACTCAACCAATGCGGGCGTGCAATACACCAAACGACTTGTCATGAAGTGCACTTTCACTTTTCACATGAATTTCGTCATCATTACGTTATATGACGCAATCCTTAGGCAATAACTAGCTATTTCGCGCGTAACTCAGCGCAAAAGCGTCCAATCGAGGCGAACTTAGGCTCAAACGAACCAGCAAGTGTAGCGCCACTAAATTTAGAATGAATTTCATCATCCTTACGAAATATGACGTAATCCCTAGGCAATAACTCATTTTTCGCGTTTAACTCAGCCCAAAATTGACCAATCGAGAAGTGCATAGGCTCATACGAACCGGTAAGTGTAGCGCCACTAAATTTAGAATGAATTTCATCATCCTTACGAAATATGACGTAATCCCTAGGCAATAACTCATTTTTCGCGTTTAACTCAGCCCAAAATTGACCAATCGAGAAGTGCATAGGCTCATACGAACCGGTAAGTGTAGCGCCACTAAATTTAGAATGAATTTCATCATCCTTACGAAATATGACGTAATCCCTAGGCAATAACTCATTTTTCGCGTTTAACTCAGCCCAAAATTGACCAATCGAGAAGTGCATAGGCTCATACGAACCGGTAAGTGTAGCGCCACTAAATTTAGAATGAATTTCATCATCCTTACGAAATATGACGTAATCCCTAGGCAATAACTCATTTTTCGCGTTTAACTCAGCCCAAAATTGACCAATCGAGAAGTGCATAGGCTCATACGAACCGGTAAGTGTAGCGCCACTAAATTTAGAATGAATTTCATCATCCTTACGAAATATGACGTAATCCCTAGGCAATAACTCATTTTTCGCGTTTAACTCAGCCCAAAAGCGTCCAATCGAGGCGAGCTTAGGCTCAAACGAACCAGCAAGTGTAGCGCCACTAAATTTAGAATGAATTTCATCATCCTTACGAAATATGACGTAATCCCTAGGCAATAACTCATTTTTCGCGTTTAACTCAGCCCAAAATTGACCAATCGAGAAGTGCATAGGCTCATACGAACCGGTAAGTGTAGCGCCACTAAATTTGGAATGAATTTCATCATCCTTACGAAATATGACGTAATCCTTAGGCAATAACTCGGTTTTCGCGTGTTTTTCAGAATGATGTTTTCCTTGATATTTTTTTTGTTTTTCAGAATATTCTATACTATTCTATATCAATGTTTTAAATACATAACCCGGCGAAGCGAAGCACTCGCAGACGACTATCATAACCCGGCGACGCACTTCCCTGCGAGCGAAGCGAGCCTGCGAGTCCCTGGTGGAAGGCTCGTGGGGCCGAGGGCGATCCGACAAAAAGATGGGATGGGGCGGAGCCCCATCCCATCTTTTTTCGGATCGCCCGAGGCCCCACGAGCCTTTCGCGAGGGACGATGCCAACTGGGTCAGACCCGGCGACACCTAGCCAGCGAGCGAGCGAAGCGAGCGTAGCTGGCTATTTGAGAATTGTAGGCGAGAGATGGCAAGTTGTCGGTGTACTCGGTGTACCCAACATATCGGACAAGCAGGAGCTCACTGGTCGAGCGGGCATTATGTGACATACACAAGAGAAGAATCGGATGGGCAATGGTGGCTACACGACGATGACCAATCCCCTCAACAATATGATCCTCCTAATCGACACATGATTGGAGATTGTGGAATGCTATTCCAAAAAATAAATAAATTTTTCATTTTAAAATGTGTTGACCGATGACCTAAATACATAACCCGGCGACGCGAAGCACTCCCGTCTTTTTTTTTCGGATCGCCCGAGGCCCCACTAGCGTTTCGCGAGGAACGATGCCAACTGGGTCCGCGACTTTGAACATTCTATACTTTCATGCATTGGCCAATGTTTTAAATACACAACTCGGCGTGCGCGAAGCACTCGCAGAAGACTATCACAACCCGGCGACACACGCTCCTACGAGCGAAGCGAGTCTGCGAGTCGCTGTCGGAAGGCTCGTGAGGCCGAGAGCAATCCGAAAAAAGATGGGATGGGGCCACTTCGTGGCCCCATCCCATCTTTTTTCGGCTTGGGCTTGGCTTCATGCCAACTGGGTCGGACCCGGCGACACCTAGCCAGCGTAGCTGGCTAGTTACCCGTATTTCCAACTGTAGTCGATAGCCTGCCATGCTTTAGAGAGCTAGTGTGTCTAAGCCATGTTGCCAATCACTCGAAACGCGTCAATCGCAGGACTCGTCGTTCGACCGGCAGATGCGCAAGCACTGCTCCGACGGCGAGCTGGCGGCAGTGAGGGAGATCGTCGGCGATGTGAACAAGAAGGTGAGTGCTGACGTACTTTTGGTGTCATTGTCTTGAGATTGAGTCAAATTATGTAGACACCAGAAAGAAGCCAACAAAGTGTTGTGGTGCAACTTCTTATAGATTGTGTCAAACTGTGTAGACACTCGAAGCAAGTCAAGGCGGTGTTGGCGTGCTTGTGGTGCGACATCTCGCAAATTAGGTCAAATCGTAAAGACACCCTAAACAAGTCAGCAATTCAGGGCGGCGTTGATGCACTCGATTGCTCCTCTGCGTCGATATTCAGTCGGAACGGATCCGTGAGGAAGTCCGTCAATCGGAAGCTGCCGGACAATCTACAGTTGGACCTGGATGAGATCAGGTTCGGTCTCACCAGTTTACAGCATTTTGAGGACGACTAGAATTTGGCAACAGTATTGTGAAAATCATTCTAACGGGTTCAAGGAGACCTCATTTTCAAAGGACGAGAATAAGAATATGTGAAATACGAAAAATATTCCCTGGATGATTCTGCTTTCCAGGGAAGACCTCAACGCCTCTGGCTGGGAGCGTCGATTGACTGGGCTGAAGAGATTCGAGGAGATGACGACAACGAGTGCGAGGGCCATTGCGACGAATACTACGGTGTGTGTGTTTAACCACACTCATGATCTGGCCGTCCCTCGATCTCTCGCTGCCCTGACTGACTAAATAGGATTCAAAAGGAGATTTCAACTATTGTTCGCTACTTGAAAGCTCCAGTATTTTCGCACGAGTTTTACTAGGAGAGTTGACTCGTCAGCATTGATGAGCAAGCTTGAAAGAGAAAGAAAGAAGGAGGCTAAGCATGCTTGACTATTCATGACTATGCAACAACCGGGGGATCTTTAGCAATGAGCAACCAGAGATGTAGCATGTTGCGCGATCTCTGAAAGACACTCTTTCGAGGGAAACATCGGCCCCAGTTTATCAAGATCGAAAATTTATCTCTGCTATTTTAAGTTGAATTCGCGGTCTTTCATCATTAGACATGTTGGGATTATGAAAAGAAAAAATGATTAATTTTATTTATTTATTAATAATTTAATAATATTCGTTCCAGCTCGTCGAGGCGTTCATCGCTCGCCTCTCCGACATCAACAGCAAGGTTGGTGATTATTATTTTATTTTCAAAACAACAACAACAACATTAACAATAAAAAAACCAAACAATAACATTGCAGGTGTCACTGGCCGCCATGGAAACCTACATCAAGACGCTTCCATCGATGGCTAAGTAAGATATATTTTAAATTTTAAAATTGTTTCTCGCCAGCGAAGTATGTTTCACACCATCCTTAACTTGGCTGAACTCGAAAACGAAACACTATGTGGTGAAGCGGTTTTCCAAAAAACATTTTACTTATTTTCAATAATGAATCTAGGTTCTACTCTTCCGAGCCCTCGCTCAAGGCCGTGCTCAATCAGCTCCTCCTCTCCCTTTCCTCTCATCTACCATCGAGAAGCGAGGAACATCGACATCTCGCACAGACTTCACTACAGGAGACATTGAAACAGATTGGTGAGATTGCACGAGAAATTTCAGAGAAAAAAGTAGTGAAAAAGGCTGAATCGTTCTTGAACACTAGGGTTGGCAAAACGAAAACGAAGTTCATCGTCTAAATACAGCAGGAGACGTTGAAACAAATCGATAATCAATTTTATTTTATTTTTTGAAAAATCCTGGTTAACAAAATTCGCAGAAACACTCTTTATTGAGGGCTAATGAGTAGTGATTGTTTTTTTACCAGAATCCTTGTATCACGGATCTCCGTGAAATCTTTGTATGATATCTGAGCTATTCCTTTCTAGACCCCGCAGCGCTCTCCTCCCACTTTGCCGCCGTTACGAAGAAGGCGAATGTGAAGCAGCGACCGTTCCTGTTGCATCTATTCACGAGTGAGTTGATCTTTGATCTTTGATCTCTGGATGATTACCGTTTCTACTCAATTATCACTCCTCGAATACCAAAATAAGATTGTAATCATTTTCAGAACTCAACACGGACCTGCACAAAACGAAGCCGAAGCAGGTAACTTATTTTGAATAAAATATAAATAAATAAAATACGATTTAAAAAATATTTCTAGGTCGAGGTCGTTGCACTGCCCATTCTGTGGGAGTGCATGAAGAGCCCGGCGTCTGATGCGGACAATAAGAGGGTGAGATATTATTGAAATATTTTAATATTTTTGTTATATGTCCGACAAGAAAAACAAACTGATTGCTAAGTCATTCTGCGTTTCAAGTACCGATTCGGTTTTTAAAACTTAATTATTATTGCCCAGTTTTTTTGTGTTAATAAAATAAAATGAGTTTCACGATATCTTCAATTGACGTGTAATAATGAACAGCGATTGTTTTGAATCTTTAGTTTGTAAAAATAACGCTACTAATAAATATTTGTGATTTGTTCTGCTCTTACTCATTCTGACCCACTCTAACAAATCAGATAATACAAATGAATTCCTCACATTGCAGGCCCTCTCCGAATACTCTCGGGGGCTACAACGGCTTCTCGGGGAGCGGTCCCTCAGCGATGCTGCTACTGCACAACTTGACCCTAGCAAGAAAAAGGCCCTGGATGCGATGCTGGCCGGATAGATTACCGTAATCTACCGTATATTTTGTCTCTCCGTATACCGTAGCCCACCGTGATCTACTGTATGCAATAACCTACCGTACATTGTATCTTACTATCACGCCTCTCACCTAAGAATCGGCTCAGAATGGCAGAGTTTTGCCAGCGAGCAAATTTTTGAAGTTGAGATTTTGACTGATTTGGGCCCTACTGATCCCCTCGTGACACACTACAATCGGAATAGCGTCAAAGATCATTCCCTGCTGAGTGGCTGCACCTGTTTAGGTCGATTCTTAGATGAGAGGCGTGCTATACCCGTTTCGCCTAGCGCCCACTTCCGTAGATCAGAAATCGCCCTCGAACCTCTCTTGATCTCTTTTTTTTCTGCTCAGAACTATCGACAATCGTTCACTTGGCATCAATCAATTCCTGTAACTGACGGGTTCTCAATGACATTCTCTCGCTACTTTATGCTGTAAAAGCTTTTTTTTTTGCCCCGGTCACGATATTTCGCACAAAATTAATCCTTTCTCTGAATATTGACTGTGATTTACAGCTCCGTGATAATGTATCGATATTTGTCAATAATGTTGCTGAAGAAATAAAGATTTATGAATGAATACCGCTTTTTCAACAAAGAAAAGAGCAACTTTAGCACTTTACACTTTAAGAGCACTTTACGGCACTTCAGTAAATTGTGAGAGCGAAATGCATAGAGCTCTGCGATATTTCATTAATGGCTTCGAAGAGATGGTAATGCTAAACAATGTGTAAAGGTCGTAGACGGCCCGTGTTTACTCGTGCCATCATATCGATTCACAACCTACAACTACAGCCGATTTCCTGCCCATACTGCCCCTCCCACATCACCTAAACTTATTTACATCTTTTCACAACTGTGTAATTATTCTTTATTCTTTCTTTATTCTTTATTCACCACACGATACAATGAGCGTTAAGGGCGGTATGTGTGCAACAGGTGGTGTTCGGGCTTTATGAGTGCATTTAATCATAAAGGCCAGCACCGTTGACTCATTTTTGCGTGAATACTGTGCCATTGCGTCGTGTATGACTGTCATCGTGAAGAATGCTTCTCTTCATGTTTGGAGCTGTCTCATAAGAGTGACGAAAATGCACTCAGAATGAACCGAATTCTTCACTTAGACTACACTAGCCATACCTGTCCAGGTCTGACGGCGACCCCTTTTTGACGACGTACCCCGGTACATGGTCACGCACATCCCCACGTGGGGATGTGCGGGACCATGCACCGAGGTACGTGGTCAAAAAAATGTCGCCGGCGGCATGGACACCTATGACACTAGCCTAAATGTCCGATATTACTCGTAGATACGAGTACAATGCTTTCCTTCATCGACATCGTCCATCTGTCGATTCTCTACGTCATCGATGCACTCGCAATAATGGCGAATGCTCTTCTCATATACCTCATTATATTGCGGTAGGTCATGGAAACAGCCTATGCGGTGGGTCCCACCTTGCATTGTCTTACGACTGAAAACCGCATGACGTGACCTTGACCTTTTTTTGTAGCAAAACGCGAACTTGATAATGACCGCAAGCATAGAATCGACTGATTCCAGCCCGCCTGATAAGCATGACGTGCATTATTAATTATTCATTATTAATTATTCATTATTAATTATTCATATTAATTACTCCAGTACGCCTATGGGGATGCGGTCTTACTCCGTATTTCTTCTCAACAACGCCGTGATTGACGTCATATTCGCATTGACGAGTGCTCTAACTTTGGCTAGGTTTGTTGCACTCTACACTGGGTTTATCTAACAGCTGGCCTTACCAGTGGGTACCACCTAGCGTTGTCTTATGACTGTAAAATCGCTTGACGTGGATACACCTTTACCTTTACCTTTACACTGGGTTTATCCGACGACTGTAAAAACCATTTCGATGCTACACAGCATTCCAAATAGATAGAAAACGGAAATAGAGAGCCCACACCATGGTGAGATGCCTACAGTAGTCCTTACAAAATCCGGCAAGAGAGAGTGCATGGCCGGGGGTTGAACCCCCGACCGCTGCGAAGCTAAACTTCAAACTTACCTCTGCGCCATGACGGCTGTTCTCACCTATCCTAGGTTGGCCTACCAGTTCGTGAGGTTCTCTCACATCTCAGTATGCAAATCGAGGGGCGACGGCCTACCGTACTCTATTGCTCTCTCAGAGTTTTCGCGTCAGGAGATATTAATTCATGATTTGTGGGAAATAGCAGAAAGTTTCGTTTTCACCGTACCACCCAGTCAAAGGAATGCTGTGGCTAACTTTAGTCTTTGCATTGGACCTTTTCAGAATGGCTGACTATCCTAATCGCAAATTACGTAGTTCTGTAGAATTAATTCTAAATCCTTTTCAGGATTCAATCCGTTGGTAATAACACATTGGTATTCATATATTATGGACAGTGTTCGACGATTGGAGGCATCGAACTGTGCGATTTTTGCGAAAGTAGGTCCTTTTTTTTATTTTTTTATTTTTTAGAGTAATCTATAAATACAGGTATGCAACTGGGCTTTGCGAACACATCAATTTCCATTTTGCTGCTGTCTCTGGGCAGTCGTCTCTATATCGTTAGAAATGCAAACGCAGTGAGGTCGTCATCTCGTAGAGCCGTTTGGTTTGTTTGCTTGGTGATATACGCAATAATTCTTCCGTCTTGGGTGAGCTGAATTCGAAAATAATCCATCCAAACCTCGCTTCAGTATTTCTACTTCATAGAGCTACGCGATCGCACTAATGAAACAGCCGAATTTCTTGCACAATTCGAAGGTCAATACTTCTCATGTAAGCTTGTCCCTTAAATTTATCCAATATTTTCTTTTAGGGGAAAATTGTCTCGAAAAGGGAATATTTATCTATGGCATTTTTTACTCCATTCTCTGGCCAACAGCTATAGTTATCATGTACTTTCTGCGAAAGTCCCTACTACGAAAGATATCCGCAATGGTTATTGCTCATTTATTTTTTTATCTATTGTATTTTTCTCAGAGTGCTCAAACGCGAAATCATCACGGCCGCATTGCAAAAGTATATTTCAGTTATCTATTAATTTTAGAGATGACTTTTCTCGAAATAGGCAAAAATTAAGGGCATAAATTTAGGCACTCACTTTGCAAATGCTGTTGCCGATCGGAATATCCATCTCAAGCATTGCTTATGTTATCGACAAACTATTTCCGGAGGGCCAGCTAGCACAGCGGCTAATGATGGGTGTAAGCAAAGCTTTAAAATGGTTTTAGCCTTTTTAACTTACTTTTATTTACTGATAAGACTAATAAAAATTATCTTTGAGGTAATCGGCGTCTACTCACTAGCTTCACCGACTATTAATTTGCTCTACCTCCCACCATATCGGAAATTCTTCGCCAAGTCTAAAATTGCTGAAATTTCTCAGAATAAACAGTAAAAAAAAGTTTTAAAAAAGTCGTTATGCGCCAACCTTGTCAATTGCACTATGTATCATGAAAAGAGGCAGCGAAAAAAAACAACTTCAGTTGTATTCTTGAACACAGCAAATCACCTGCAAGAATTGTACTAGAACTACTGACGGTTCAACGATTGAGAGGGTATTTCCATAATGGATTTGATGGAATATCAATGTAATACAGCGTGTAAAGGTCGTCGATGCGTCGTGTTTATTCGTTTTACCATTGCTATTCACAACCTACGTCCAAGCTCTAACTCATCTTGGCATTGCGTTACTCCCTGCGCGTTTTTTAGCCAATTTTGCATTTGAATAAACAATGTTATTCTTATCAACAACATTACTGAGAATCATAAAAATTGTAAGATGAATATAGAGCTGAGAGAAAGTAAATGAAGTCGTCAACGTCTTGAGGTCATCATGCAAAAAAAATACAAAGGCAAGGGCTAGAGAATCAATGAGGCAAGGAAATGTGCAATGTCCAATCTAAAAAGTAAGAAATGACAACAAATAGATTATATTAAATTCTGAAAAAATCAATGTACAATAGACAGCTGCTACTAACGCCTCGGACACAAATACACACGGGAAATTATTATGTTATTCTCTGAAATAAACTACTTTTGAGCATCGTCGTCTCCGGGTAGAGCCTCGCCTCTGATCCTTCGAACGAGAATGATGTCTTTGGGCATAACCTGCAATATTTTTTCTGGTCAATCATCCAATTAAAAAAACATTGTATAAATATTAAATCCTACCGTAATTCTCTTTCCGTGAATAGCTGCCAAGTTAGCGTCTTCGAACAGAGAAGTGAGATAAGCTTCGGCGGCTTCCTGTGAATAAACTTACATATATGTCTATTGCAAAAATTATTTTGAGCACCCACGGTGAATGGTAGAATTTGTACGTGAACCTTCACTTGTCGAACTTCAAGTTCTCTTTCATTCTCGCAATCCGAAAATCTCGCAATCTCGCAATCCGAAAATCGTTTGAAAAATTTCCCAAGATCAAAATATTAATAATAATAATAATAATAATATTTATCCGCACAGGTTGTGGGGGAGGGAGGGGGGGGGTTGGTTGGTTTTCTGATTAAATTAATTATTTATACCTGGATGGCATCCACGGCGAGTGATTGTATCTTGAAATCATCATGATTTCGGCGCTTTCGCAGTTCCTGTAAAGAAAAGGACGTAAACGCATTTAATGCACGCTCGGGTGGATTTCTTTACATCAAAAAAATAATGATGATTTTGTTTGAAATTTTATTTAAAACTTTAAAAAAGTATCAATAGTACCGTAATTATCTTTCCTAGTCAAACAATAAATCAATGCTAAGTAATCAGAATCATGAGTGGTAGTAGAGTTCGAAATACGGGTAATCGTCTCTTCATTTTACACACTCTCTCACCGATCAGAGAGGCGAGAGAGTGTGTGAAATGAAGAGACGGTGACCCGTATTTCGAACTCTATGTGGTAGGCGTTAGATCACATTCTGATCTCTTCTGGTTTTGTATTCCTGGGCTGTTGTCGACCACGTCCGATCGTAGAGTGAAAGTCTAATAGGTACTGCATAAAAACAGAAGAAGCATTCATACCAAGAAGCGATCTTCAAAGGCCATAACATTTCATCCAAACTCTGAAGCTAAACTACAGCAGCTGCCAGGAAGGACTACATTATGCCTGGTCTGCTTTCTTCGTTTTTGAAGCTCTCTCACCGGTCAAGGCAGAAAACGAGAAACACTTACCGCTGCACTTTTACAACGACCCGGGAGAGATAAAAGAGGCAATTTTCCAGCTAGAAATGACTCCCCTCATTTGGCGTACTCTCTCGCTTCTCTGACCAATGAGAGGGTATACGGAATGAAGATATTAGATCATTAATCTAGCCACAATCCATTCGCATTGCTCTCTGCACAAAGCGAGAGAGGAAATTTGGTGGGCCAGGCCATCCCTCGCCTGCTGGCTTCTCAGAGATTGATTGCTTTTCGGTGGATTGTGGCATACATAATCCCCTGGGGTCTTATCTGCTCTGTCTTTTCTCGTAGAGTAGTATTCCACTCCTATCTTATACAGCATTCCCAGATTCCAAGGCCAAATGACAAAGACTACTACCAGAACTGTCACACTTTTCCAGCAATGCATCAAAAAACGGTGTCCATCATGATTTCCAATTATAACCATTCACCTGACTGATAACCTCACAATTGTTAGCCAAACTGTGTGTTTATATCTAGCAATACAGACCGACATTTCGAAATCATAATACGTATTTTGGAAAAAAAAGTAATAAGTGAGGCAATTAACCTTCTTTAGTGTCTCTCGGACCACTCTTCTGAACGGCAATCGTGGTATAATTAGGGCGCCTTTTCGTTGAAATCGGCTGATATCCTTCAAAGTTGCCTCTGAAATAGTTGCATTTTCGTGCACAAAAAAAACAAAAAAGAATATTTTTTTTGTAAAAATAACCAACAAAAAACAAAGATTTTCATGAAAAATTCTGACCTTGATGCTGAGATCTTCTATTGACGGTCTTGATTCGCTGGGGAACCGTGTACCCATGGACATTTCTGCTGTGCTCGTCCCTCTTCGTCTGCAGCTGGTTGCGGAGGCGCTGAGAATGGAGATTTTTTCGAAATACGTGAATGAATTGCGTCTCTTCATTTTATACACTTTCTAACCGCTCTGACAAGAACTCTTGGCATGAAAGAAAAAGTATCTTCAAAGGCCAAAAAATCATGGATGAATAATACTCTGATGTAAAGTCACATACAATCTCTTGCTTCGTGAGAACTTCTTGCGTCTTCTTGCTCGCAGTCTGCAGAGTGCGTGTCGCCATTGAGTCTGCAATTATTTTTTATTTTTTTATAATTTGTTATTTTAATTCACTAAAAAACGAGGACATTTGTCAACAAGCGGACCGTTGAGAATAAATTAGGAGAATGGGCTGACCATCTCACTATTATCTCTCGCTTCTCTTGTTGACGAGAGAACATTAGGAAGTGAGAGAGAGAAGAATTTCACATAAATATGATGATTAATTAGTGCAATACACCAAATCACGCAAAAAAGCTGTCAATAAAACTCGTGAATGCATACGATGCAATAACAAGATGAGAGAGAAGAGAGATAGAAGAGAGGGAGACTCGGGCAAAGTCTTTCACTGTGTAAGCAACACTAAGAGTCGTGGACTGGCTTATTTTTTGGGATTATTTTTTCTTTTTAATTCTTGCAATTATTATCGGATTACGTATTAAATTTATTTTATAAAACGAAAAAAGGGCATCTAGCATTTAGCATAAATAGCATCTGGTTTGAAAGAAAGGCTATAGGGAGGAAAATGGAGGATAGAATTTTCCATTGGATTGAGGGGAATGGGGGAGTATGGAGAAAGAGGGGCGGGGTGTGGACCTACCATTGAACAAGCCCGTAGGTGAAAACGAGGGAATGAAAGGAACAAAGTTTGCAATGTAAATGGGCGTTATAGGCAAGGAAAAGTGGAAGAAAAAAACGACGAAGAAACACGAAAATACAATATTTTGCAATAACTATTCTTTATGAAATCCTGGTTGGCAACATGGACGTTTCGCCTCGGATTCGCAGCAATAAATCCAGGTCTTTTTGCACTACCTGAAAAAAAAATTTCATAATTCTTATTTTCAACGAAACTTTTCCAATCGTCATTGCACTTTCAGCATTTTGTCATGATCAATCAATATTCTAACCTACCGTAACCTCATTAGTTTGACCGGCTATAACTCTCAATAAATCAATAATTCGACCAACCGTAATTCTTCGTCCGTGTATGGCGCACAAATGGGCGTCTTCAAAGATACTCACGAGGAACGCTTCTGCGGCTTCCTAGTAAAGCAACGCTTTCGGTAAAGATATTCAACAATACAGTCAAGAATTTTCATGTTTTCTAGAAAACGGCTTCCTTGAGAAAATATACAACAATTGTTTCATTAGTCTAGCCATTCTCCGTTAGAGACTTTTTAACCGCACAATTCCCTTGAAAACGATGGATTCGATGACTATCTAACACTGAATTATTTTTTGCTATTTACTTGAAGGGCGTCCACAGCGAGTGATTGAATCTTGAACGGATCGTCTCCTCCTCTGCCCGGTCCTCCAGATCCTGCCCCGAGGGCCTGCTGCTAAAATGGAAAGGATGAATTAGACGTCTCTCTCAATTTCACGTGCTCTCTAGTCGCTCTGACCGATGAGAGACTGCTAAATTTATGATTAGAATTATAAACTGAACATTATAAAACAAAAACAAGAGTTAATAAATAAACAATAGCCCACCTCGTGCATCACTTCTCGCACCAGCCTTCTGAACGGGGCTTTTGGAATGAGCAACTCAGCCGTGCGCCGATACCTCCTGATCTCTCTGAGGACTCCATCTGAAATATAATATTATACGAATAGTTTGTTGTTATCGGATAAAACTGCGTAAATGTGATAACTTTTACTTACCTCCTCTACGTTTCCTGACAGTCTTGATTTTCTGTGGGGTCGTCGTTCCCATATTCCTTGCATGCTGATTCCGCTTTGTCTGCAGTTTGGTGGCGAGGCGCTGGAAAGGAGCTTATTGGAGATTCTTTGAGTATTAACCGCAAGCTCCGGCCATTTTGAAATACTACTAATTAGTGCTGTCAGGACAAGGTTGAACAATAGAACAATACGATTCCGATAGTTCTGATGACACCGTAGCCGATAGTTCCAGAACAAAGAATAAGATAGGAGAGGGATAATCTGGCAAAAACGTACGCCTTGCTGTCGACTCGGAGCGTTGGACACACACTTCCTCGCTGTCTGCTTGTTGCGAACCATCTCAAAACATTTCATAATTTAATTTAATAATTTAAAAATAAATAAATAATAACAAAAATATAATACGCATAAAAACGAACAAGCTGTCAACAAGACAAGCCAGAGGGAGTGAAAATGCGAAACGAGTGCCCGTCCAAAAACTGGCCAATTCTGATCAAGCGTCTGTTTTGGATACGGTTAGCGACGCGAAGTAGCGTGGACTGACTTTTTCAAGAACAGACCAGATTTTACAGAAAGAGTGTAATAGAAGCTTCACGCGGTGACCTTTGCCTTCTCACACTCTAACCAGTCAGAGAAGTGAGAAGGCACGAGGTAGAAAGTGTAAGAATAAGATAGTCATCTCGAGCATGGGTGATAACAATAAGTCATAAATCTTCGGATCTATTCTAAATCTATGCATGATGGCTGACAGTTTCTCTGTCATAACAAATGCCACTCGACTCTGTTCTTAGCTATAAATTAATGAGCGATTGATGTAATTAATGAGCGATTGAAGAGATATGAGTGATAGTTTCTCCCCAGTGGTTAATCCCCCTGTTTGACACTGATCATAGATGTCCAGGGAAGTGTCTGGCGAGGAGGGGATGTTTTTGAGAGACAAATCGAATGTTTTTTTGCAAAAAAAAAGTTAAAGCAATAATAAAAACTATAAAAGAAAATACTACAGTTTCCGCAAGAATTCAAGCTAAATGCGCACGTGCAGAGCAACGGCACAGTCGCGATAAGTAGACTTTCAATCGTAACGAAACGACTAGTCGTTTAATAGGGAAATGAACCGCCTTCTTCACAAGAGACAGTGAGGAATGAGGAGATCGATGGATGATTTCCATAGTAAACGACTAGTTGTTTCGTTACGATTAAAAGTCTAGCGATGAGTAAAAAAAAAAAAACGCTGCCATGTTGTTCACGTGCTATTGCAGCAGAAAACGATGAGTAATAACTACGATGGTATAATTTGCGAAACGATATTTTCCACAATATTTTCGGATTCGACAAACTGCAAACGAATTCCTCAAATATCAGTGCACGTGAAGAACGACAGAAAACGATGAGTAACAATCCGATTTCTGCACGGGTCAAGCGGACGATCCTTGGTAGTTCAACTACGTCGGTTCAGAGAGCGCCGGCAACGGTGAAAATAGAAAGGCCCTCTCCAATTCCGGTGAGTTCTCGCCAGTCAGAGAGGCCGAGAGAGTATGTAACTCGAAGAGATTCAGACATCTCTGCTCCCGACAGAGAACTGTTGCTGATCTGTATGCCATTTCCATCCGACTCGCTCTCTATAAATAGGGAGCGGGGGAACGGGGAGCAATGCGTATTCACGCAGAAGATTTTGGTCGCACTGATCAGATATTAACCATTTTGGTATCTAGTATCGACAAGTGAAATGAAGCATGGTGGTTCCAATGCAATTCTTTTTTTCACGCATTGCAATCGTTAATGAGCATCAATTTGCAGTCGATCTTAGATGTGCTTGCGCCGGATGCTACTATCCGCTCTGTTCATTGGGTCCGCGTTATCATCCGCGTCGACGCTTCCCTTCCTATCCAAGACCCCGCGGATTCTATCCGCTCTACTGATCGTATCCCTGGAGTCGCGTATCGCGTCCGCGTGCCATCCGGGACTTCAAGCGCTTAAAGCGGTCGCGCAAGCGGTTGAAAAGGCGGAGGAGGGCAGTGGATTTGGAGGTATCCTTTCAAATCTGCCAAAAAATTAGCACTTTTCTGATTTCTTCACGAATCCCAACGGAGTTTTCGAGGTGTAATTATTTTTTTAAATATTTAAATATTTATTTTATTCATTTGATTCCCTAGACGAAGGCAGCGGAGAGGGAAGCGGAGACATCGATTGGAGAGCCATGCTTACTGGAGGTTTAATTTAGTCATTGCAATATTTCAAATAATGAGCAAAAAAATCATACGGAAACCATCGAAGGAGAAACGAGCATCACATCTGTGGAGATTATTTCAAATTATTTGATTAAAAACAATTTATTTTTTTATTAATATTAAAATAATAAATTTAAAAAAAAACATTTGCAGAAGACGACTGCCTCCTCCTCAGCTCTATCTGTCCAGCTGATGTAGACTGCATAGATGCCACGCAGGTACATTTTTAATTATTGTGATTTAATTTTTTCCACAATGAGCTTGGACCATAATTTGAACGATAGCTTTTCGCTTATCTTAAGTGCTAGTGAAACTCATTCGAGTCCTTATTGCTAACACAACACTTATTTTAACAATTATTTATAGTAATCTAAAATAATTGCAGGACCTCGTCGGTCTCTGGTCCTGCGACGACAACCCCGACTTCACCCTTCGTGTCGGTAATGGAGACGGACCGTACGAGGGCATTTACTGCAGAAATGGAGTGTGGTAGGATCTTTTGAAAATATCGGGCGTTTCAAATGCTCAGCAAACTCAATGTGCTGGTTAGCGTATTGATTGTCTGGAAGAGAGAGGAAGGGAAGAGGTAGGGAGGAGGAGAGCAGGTAGATCACTAGCCTCCTCCCGGCCTCTTCCTCCCTCCTCCCTCCACTCAGTTCGTCAAAGGTCAACTACGAGTGGAATGGGAAATAATCTCACGATAAAGGTACGCAATAATCGATACCAATGCCACTTTTTTCTTATATAATTTATCCAATAGATGTCCGTGGTTAACGTAATTATGAAAAGCAACAAATAAATCACAAAAAAAATTCGCAGGACCGCCCCAACTGGTCAATCCCTCGACGCGGTCGTAGCAGAGAACCCGATCGTTTACTGTCAACGATTCGTGCCCGATGATTTGTAATGACATAATTGCATGCATACTTATTCCAATGCAACTAGAAAATGTAATGTACATTTGTAAATTTATTATAATGCTTTTGAATAGAAGGTGCAAGTGCACAGAATCCGACTTTGTTGCGACTCGTGCCCGATGATTTGTAGTTAAAAAATATCGAAAGGAAGCAATTAGAGCTCCGATCAGGAACTGTACAGTCAATAAAAGTGTTGTCCAAATGACGTTTACGACATTAGAAAATAGAAAATATTGAAAGTTGCAAACGTCGCATATTCGAACAATTAATATATTTACCTCAAGCAACGCATATACATTTACCTCTACCTCTACCCTCTATGATCTCTTCCAGTCCAGCGTGACTGGAACTATTACTGTTCCTCGAGCAGTAATGAATCCAGCAACTGTGAATTACACAGGAGGGTCTCAGACAATGTATTTTTACTTGTTTAACAACTTGCGTTTCACTATTTTTCACGTTTTTTGCAGTGTGTGTTAACATGCTCAGTTACATGTTTATCGGGCTTAACGAAATGACAACGAACAGCGGCACCAACAACAATATCTTCAATCAGAAAGGTTGAATTCATTGAGAAATTGGCGATACGAGTAAAGCGTATTCTCGTCTTCACTCTGAACATCTTCTTGTTTCACTCCTTCCTCGTCGTTCTGACAGGATTCCAATTCGATTGCGTATTCGTCGAGAAACTTGTTCGTTTCCTCCACGAGCGCGGGTTCGTTGCGAAACAGTCTCGCCAGAAACATGGCGATTACGGGCTTGTCGATTCTGAAAGATAGATGCATCAAATCAGAATACTACCTTTCTCAGTTCTAAATGCTCTCTTCCCGGCAAAAGAAGCGAGAGATCATGTGCAGGTGAGAGATTCCGAGGTTATTATTTGCCACTCGATCGTGATTCCCAGTGGGTACAAGAAATCAGTGATTTCTCAGGAACCTTCTCTGGCGCGAAAGAGAGCTATACCCTACTGCCTAGTGCCATCATCAACCCACACTTCTCTATCCGCGTCCATCACTATGCTGCAAAAGAGCTCGAGCGCTGCGGGCCGCTGTTGCAGAGCCTCTTCCACTCGGATTTCAAACGCAACGGCATCGGGCGCGTTCTGGAATGAAGATGTGCTAATTGTAAGGAAGGAATCACGCATCCACAATTCACCAAGATTTGCCTTTTCAGCACCTTGATTGGCTAATATGGCTAAAGCGTAATTCTCTAAAGAGACGCGCAATCGATTTGATTTTTGAGAAATTTGAATGTACCTGAGCCATCTCAATGACACTTGAACTCAGCGGCTTGAACCCTAAAACTGCACTACTCTTCTTCAACAATTGACAGTTATGAGCTAAAAAATAATCAAACAAGATGTGATGAATTCCAAAATAATCATGATCAAGATGGAACGAATTAGAACTACATTTGAATACGTAAGTGGATCGTCAAACTCTCCCGCCTGTTAGTCACAGGACGCGTAGAGTGTGCGGCAAATCAGCACGCCTCTCTACGCTTTTTGTATACTCTCTTCTAACTGATTGGCAACCTAGGATTCGAAATAGTAGACACGGGCCGAGAAGGTATACTCACTCGTTTCTCTGGCTGATGAGGGATAAGGAAAAATGAAGACAGAAGCACATCACTCTATCCACAGCCTGAGGAGGCGGCATTGTCATTCAAATCCCTCCCTATTCTTCTCTCATTGTTTCCTTTTTTTAGGCTAGATTTCATCGGGCTCTTTCGGAATTGATGTTATTGTTTAGTGAAAGGAACAAATTAGACCCAGTAGCTTGCATCGATGAATTCCGTTTTCGTGTGTATTTTTTTAAATTGTATGCGTCATTCCTTGCAGACTGTCCGATCGACCCTGTCTATCTATTCGATGTTGGAAGATGCTAATCAAGTTTTTTTTTAATCGGCCAGGTGAGCCATTGTTTGTGTTTCGTTTGTGAGTAGAAACACTAGAGGCGATCCTTTTTCGATTGTGCCTCCACTCGCAAGAAATGTGTCATCGGAAGTACTCCGACCAGAATACGGAATATGAGGAACACAACTAGCATTGCATCTCAACCCGTAGTGCTCTAAATATGCTCCCATTATACAAATTATTGGGCTAATTAAAGCAGTATCTAATAACCGTTTTTGCTTGCAGACGTATTCGTCCTCCTTCGATGACATATGTACAAGGATGAGGATAACGTTAGGAATGTAATATCGAGAGAATGCAATATCGGAGGCGCCTACTCTGTGATTCATGTGCCGTATACCCGTATATCACGCCTGTCACGAGAAAATCGAGCTGAAGGTGGGATTGGGGCGAAAATCGTAAGATGAGTTAGCATCAGTTTTGGGCACCTCCAGGGATGTCCTAGCATCCCCCAAAGTCTCGTTGTCCAGAAATCATTCTGGAGCTCCCTACACCGGGTCGGTATCCTGGATCCCCAACTTTAACCGTTTATATCTCAGTTCTGGTGCGTTTTGGAGAAAAATTGTTCTAAGACTAACCCCGGCTAATTTCTTATGCTCTATCGATCTGTCCTAATAAGAAGTTATGAAAGTGCGTCATAGCGGTGCTACATTCTAGGAGGCATAACTCAAAAATTTAGGAATCGGGCTCGCCCGGCTTTCTCTATGTTGTGCACCTCGTCGAGCTCAATCGAATGAGTACCTTACACAAAAAATAGATCCATGGAGCGATATCATTTACTCCTTCGAAGTGTCTGAGATGATTTGAAAATATTTTTCCACAGTGAAAAATAGAAAAACTCATTCATTCCGCACGAATCACAGTGAATGGAGCGGTGTCGAGTGGAATTTGCTGTTGAAAAAAATTTTCAAATCATCTCAGACACTTCGAAGGAGTAAATGATATCGCTCCATGGATCTATTTTTTGTGTAAGGTACTCATTCGATAGAGCTCGACGAGGTGCACAACATAGAGAAAGCCGGGCGAGCCCGATTCCTAAATTTTTGAATTATGCCTCCTAGAATGTAGCACCGCTATGACGCACTTTCATAACTTCTAATTGGGACAGATCGATAGAGCATAAGAAATTAGCCGGGGTTAGTCTTAGAACAATTTTTCTCCAAAACGCACCAGAACTGAGATATAAACGGTTAAAGTTGGGGATCCAGGATACCGACCCGGTGTAGGGAGCTCCAGAATGATTTCTGGACAATGGGACTTTGGGGGATGCTAGGACATCTCTGGAGGTGCCCAAAACTAATGCTAACTCATCTTACGATTTTCGCCCCAATCCCAAAAATTCTCATTCTAGCTCGATTCTCTCGTGACAGGCGTGATATAACGAAGCGTATGTATGATAAAGATGTCGATGTCGTAACCTCATGTGTATTGGCATTACTAATGCAGACAAAAGTCATGCAATTTCTTGATCAAGGCTTGTAAAAATAAAGTTGCTTGTCGATTGTACTGTTTTCCAGTGTATACCAACTCAGCTTAATCGAACGGATATTTGGGGAAGGACTGATATCGCTTGATATCGGACTAGTATTAGAAAGGGGGCGGAGCTTAGAAAAGGGCAGAGGAGCTTCAATATCCGTCGGGATGCATGTGCACGGGGCTGCGCTTGTCGCTGTTCGCGTAGATGTATCTGAGAAAGATCAAAGATTAGAGATCAAAGATCAACTCGAATCCATTTTGATGTCATTCTAGTCCGGCCTGAATTCGCCTAATTTTTGTGCGCACTAGTTATTCTAGAGATCAAAGACCACAGCTCAAAATCAAAGAGGAAAGATCAAATATCAAACTCACTTCGTCGCCTCATCCACGAACAGGGCGTGCGTGGTCGACCGCATGTTCACTTCTTCCTGTTAAAATATTTATTTTGAAATATTCTTTATTATCGAGATAGTGGTCTCACGAATTGCACTCAATAGAGCTTGTAATGTGAGCTCTTCATTTCCCACGCTCTCTCGTCCGCTTTAGTGAAAAAAAGAGTGTGCGAAATGAAGAGACGGTTGATCTTATTTCGGGCTCTAGTGTGCAACAGTCTCCCGTGGAGCATGCCAGAGGTGACAGTGAAAGAACATTTGGTGCACCTGCAATTTGTGGCCCTTCGCGCGTAGGCCCGCGATGATGTGCTGAATTAGATAATTTTTGTAATTATTTTTATGACATTTTAGTTATGTTTCACGAAACTGAGACAAGCAGAAAATTCGTGAACCACTAGTGAACACCAGCGCAGCGGTAAAAACAAATAAAAATAACATTCGGAATGGAAAAAGATCAAAGATCAACCTCGGGGAAGTCCTTCTCGTACTGAACAATGTCGGGTTGCATCTGGTTGAAGATCTGCGGTGCGTCGATGGCTTCCTGAAAATCGATTGATTGGATACGGTAAATTACCGTTTATGGACATTGATTTATCGGATACGGCTTGACTACCCGCGATCCTAAGCTGATGTATAATAGATACCAAGATTGTTAACGACAAAGAAGTACCAAAATTACAGTATCCAACTGGACGTAGACTTATCGCAAACTAATCATTCATAAATTAATTTTAGAAAATGAAACCTTGATCGTCTGGTTGAACAGTAGCGAGCGCACGACGACTGAGGCCACGCCCTGAATCGAATGTTAACGGTAGTCAGACTAGTGGAATTAGTAGACTGCCACGACCTTGTGGGGGATAACGAAACGGCTCTGAAGTGTATAAGAGAGAATTCAATTATGTTTCATATTAGCGCCTTAAACTGCAGATGACAGGAACTCTAGTGTTTTAGACAAAAAAGGTTAAACAACTAAGTAACACTATTTTCTGAGATTCACTAGGTTAGGTTATGAGATAGTTAGTAGGACCCGGTAATGCGGCTAATCAACATCGCTCCGATCCTCCACACTATCGTGAAATTATTTTCCGTTCCACTCGTAGTTGACCTTTGACGACCGTTCGAGGGGCGGAGTTAGGAAGAGGCCGGGAGGAGGCTAGTGGTCTACATGCTCTCCTCCGCCCTACCTCTCTCCTCTCAGTTCGTCAAAGGTCAGCTACGCGTGGAATTGAAAATAATCTCACGCTCCTTGTCTTCTTACACGTCTCGATACTAGTGGGTAGAGGGAAAATCGATACCGTATCTTTGTCTCTAGGCTACCGTAATCTCTCCCCCGCTTGTCCCACCTGGATGATCATAGGCAGCGCTAATGAACATACGCTATTTTTTTTTGCTTTTATCCGCCTGGGACACGGGATGACAGTATTTTCCATGCCGATCTTTCCGTTTCTTCTGGCTACCGTAATCTATAATCTCTTGGTCCCACCTGGATGATCTTCGAGCCGCCGGTGGTGCCGATTACGACGCGCACCTGATGATGATTGATTATTGGTTGAATTTAATTTTTTTTCAGCTAGTTGACAACGATAAATCAATTTACACCATTCTCATAGAGTTTTACTGCAGCAGTGAAACATACTTGCAATTTTTCCGAGTGTAGTTTTTCAACTATTAAAAAATTCAGAGAACAAAAAAGTTAACATTGGCTGCATGTGATAAGTATACTCACCTGTTTTTCCTCTTTATCGTAGATGATTGTAGGGCTCATGGAACTCATCGGTGTCTTGTCCGGTTCCATGAAATTCTCCTTCGACGGCTCGAAGCCGAATCCGTTCACCAAACCCTGATAGATTTTCAATCGTAACGAAACAACTAGTCGTTTATTATGGAAATCAACCATCGCTCTCCTCATTCCGCACTGTCTCGCGCGAAGAAGGCGGTTAATTTCCCTATTAAACGACTAGTTGCTTCGTTGTGATTGAAAGTCTAAACCCTGACAACATCCATAATTCGCATTATTTACGGATATCAGGTAGTCACAGTACAATTTATTGAATTCATGTAGAAAATTGTGTGTTATGTTTGATAGGGACGCTTTGTACCTAAGGCTACTGTAGATACCGTATTTATCCTCGATCGAAAAAATTTCTCCTCCGATCCCTAGCTCCGACCTGCATCTTCTTTCCCTATCTTTGTAATCTTTGCCCCGTTCTCATCCCTTATCTTTTTATTTCTTTCTTCTCTTCTTATTTCTTGCTTCTGATAAAGTCATTCACGTACTGAACCCCGACCGCGAATTTCTACCTCTCAACTAGGGCTGTCAGAGTGAAGAATCCGTCTCTTCATTCCGCGCACTCTCTTACCGGTCAGAGTGACGAGAGAGTGCGGGGAATGAAGAGACGGATTCTTCACTCTGACAGCCCTACCTCTCATCGACCTACCGGCACTCCGAAATCGTCCATCTGATCGTTCCAGATGATGCCCAGGCTGGAGGCCACTCTAGCGCCGAGCCTGAGAAAGAGTTTTTTTAACACTATTTCGAGATCCACCATTCGAGAATCAAATGCACCATTAAATGGACTAATTCAGCGGAAATAATAGATGGGCATATTGGAATCGGGTTAAGTTTCATAACTTCACGAAGTTTCTAAAACGTTTAGAAGTTTGATTTCTGATCGAGATTTCGTTCCGTAAAATAAAAAGATAATACAACAAGAACGAAAAAGGTCGACCTATCATACCACCAGCGCAGCGATTTCATTCGTTTTATGTAGTTTCTTACATCCTACCGTATTCAACGTACTCTCACCACAAATTGATCGAAGACGTCACAGCCACGGCATTTCCCTGTTCGTCAATGACGGACACGTGCGACGTACCGTGGTCCTCCTTCTGGAGAGAGATCAAAGATCAACGATGGCATGACGTCATCTGCTCTTACGTTATTGTAATACGTCAGAAACAGTAATGACTTTCTCGTTTTGCAGACTCTCACCTACATAATGAAATGCGATGGATTCCAGTGATCACCACTAGAACCAGATTTGTGATCGAAAATGAACAACCCACCACGTATCCCTGCGCCTCGTACACTTTATCATCTTGCGGGCCTTCATCTTTGATCTTTGCAGCGAATTTCTAAATAATAATGTGTTAATTAATTAATATTTTTTTAATTCATTAACTACTTGAATAAATCAAAAACCTTCGCCGCTGAAGGGAAAATCATCTCGGAAACAATATCGTTAATGTCGTTTTTATAGGGCCCGATTGGGTCGCCCAAGAGGGTCCTGCAAGGAATGGAAGGGTACGGTAGGGTACGGTATTTGTCGTTTTTTTCAAAAACAATTTTCATGACGATTGTTCACTGTTCTAATCGATAATAGTGACACAGCCACCGAAGCTTCAATCGATCTATGGTAGAACAGTCCACACCGAAAAGCTCACGATAACCGGCAAATTTTGAATGGGATGTATTCCTAGGGGTTTTCTTGTAGAAAAATGACTCTCATCATTCTGCACACTCCCTCGCTTCTTGGATCGACGAGAGAGTATGTGAAATGAGGAGACCATTTCTCGATAAGCCAACCCTTGATGCGCCAAGGTATGGAAAGCATACCTTTTCGCATATGCGAACTTCTCAGCCTCGATCAATCTATGGTAGAAGAGAACGCTGTCGAGGTCCTCGTGGCGACGGGGTTCAGGGTAGAGCTCTGCGAAAGATCAAAGATCAAAGATCAACTATGACGTCATCTTCAAAAGTGATCTTTGATCTTTCTCACTTACCAGCCATAATGCGCACAATGAGCTGCGTGGCGACCCAGCCGGATGGAGGAGGAGGGCCGCACTGGAAAGATCAAAGATCAATTTTCACAATCCAAAATGCTGATCTATTTATTTTTCCAGGCTCGTAAAAAAAGTTTGCGCGAGAATTGTAAATTGAAAAAGAATAAATGTGGAATGTGTTTCACGATTCGATTTTGATTCGAGCGTGCAGACTGATTCTAATAATTCGAGCGTGCAGACTGATTCTAAAAAAATACTGAACCTGCACCTGCGAAAATCGATGAATCATTGGTCATACTTTACAGATTGCATATCAAAGATCACAAGTCAAAGATCAAAGATCAATCCCCTCACCTGCGTAAGACTACGAGAGATGGGCGAGGTAAGGCCGTCGTGCACTTTCGGTTCGAATAACTCGAGGTCCTCCTTGGTCATGTAGCCGCCTGAGGTAAGAAAAAGGTCATCCCGTTAATCAAGACACTTCCTGCGGGAGATTACTGCTCTATGCCAGTGAATTGGTCCGCGACTGAGGATGTGAACGAAATAGTGGAGATTATCGCACGTTTTGAGAAAAATTACACCTTCAACTACTGCTAGTTGAAAATGCAAAGTAACAAGGTTCAATGATGGAAGACCAAGGATCAAGGATCAAAGACCAAAGACCAAAGACCAAAGATCAACCGACCATTCTCCTGGATCTCCTTGATGATCGTGTCGGCCATATCGCCCTCGTAGAAGAGCACCACGGGGTCTTCGGCATCGGCGAGACGCTAAGATTTTTATTAATTCAATTCAAATAAGACCAAAATTTCGCGTCACATTTGATATATTTTATATACAAATGATAATGGTGCCACCCTAATTCTCAAAGTTCATGTAAAAAAATACATAAACTAGCGCGAAAGCGTCGGCGTCGGCGAGGCGCTTAATTTAATGCATTGATTCAAAAAGAGAATAAAAAAGATCAGAATTTGATGTCTCATTTATTGGAAATGATCCGTTAAATCTTAAAATGCTGGTAAAAAATATGAGGGATGTCGCCACGGGATCTTTTGCATTGGCGAGACGCTGGAAAAAAATATAAAAGATAAACAAAAAAATAAAATTTCCGTCGATTAATCCGCGCAGGCTCCATTTGGTTATGCTTCAGATTATCATCATTATCTATAATTAGATGTACTCCTCGCTTCTTTCCACATGCTTAACAAAATCAATTTAACCTGAAGCGTCTTGGCCAGCTTCGGTCGGTGCATGATCTCTCCCTCCTTGTAGAGTCTCTTCGTTGCTGGGTTCATGAACATCTCCCGAATCTCGTCCGTCTTGAACTAAAATTGAACTTTGATAGTTTCTATCAGGAGGTGATCTTTGATCTACAAGTCGTCTGATCTTTGATCTTTGATCTATCCAACTCACAATTGCGGTCGTCTCAGCGGTAAGGATCGACGCGAGGTACTCGCTGACGGGAATGCCTTCGCTGTAAAAAGGAAAGCGATCGATAATTGAGGGTACCATAACCCAGAAAGCCCATTCCATAATCACGCGATAAAACGTAAGCTAACTTTGAATTGCTACTGTCACTCCCTCCTTTTTTGTCGTCGCCTTCTTTGATCTACTGCGCCCGCTAAGATACCGTCCACTCACCGGCACAGCCTGATCGTCGGCGCGAGCAGGTCCTTCCACGTCACTTCGGTAGCATTCCCGGCTCCGGAATTCCCGGCTCCGGCCCTTCCACTGCCGAATTGGTTGAATGCGCGCCAGAAACCCTTGATCTCGCCCGGCACACCGATCGCTTTCCAACCTGGTTGTTTAAATTATTAATTTTGTTTATGGATCGCAGATGATCGTATGATATCCTATTTGTAAAGACAGGGCGCTGGAGCCGAATCGAAATTCAATGCGACCGGTATAATTCATCGTCCCTGTGAAACATCGATCGATCGGGCGCAACGAATTCACTCACTTCAGCTCTGGCAAGGACTCCGGCAAGATGAGATACTTTCTTAGACTACATATTGCAATCCCGATTCAATTATCATCAATGAACTACCGTATGCGCTGAAATCTACTGTATCATACAATATTCCCTCACCGTAAAGGTAAAGGTAAAGGTCATCCCGTTAATCAAGGCACTTGCGTCCTGCGGGAGATCACTGCTAGGCCAGTGAATATTAGGCCAATTCAGTCCGGATGGCCCAATCTCTTCTTCGGACCTACTTTACCGCGTGATCTAGTATAGAGTTCGAAATACGGGTCGCCGTCTCTTCATTTCACACACTCTCTCGCCTCTCTGACCGGTGAGAGAGTGCGTGAAATGAAGAGATGATTACTCGTATTTTGAACTCTAATCTAGTCACTTCCAATTGCCCTTTCGGGCGCCTCACCGTAGGCAGAGATCCATTTCTCCTTCTCGTATTCGTTAATGTCGATCTCATGCGGGGCAGTCTCTCTGAAATTTGCCATCTTGAATGTGAATATCTTTTTTTTAATCAGTGTGAATTCGTATTACTTCCATTTACATGGTTGCAGAAGTGTGTGAGTAAAATTCCAATTGTAATTCGTGATATTATTTTTTTAAATCCCGGGATACTGTAATCGTATGGCTACCGTATACCTCGAATTGATCGTTGTGCAGGTGCCGGTCTCCTTTTCGTAGAATTGCATGAAGAAACCTCCGCCGATTCCTGATAATCGGAAAATCACCGTACTCAGCTTCCGGTACTCGATCAAAAACTGACTTTTATTAGTATTACAAATACCGTACCCGATGACTGCGGATTCGTGGCTCCCACACAGATGAGCGTCGCGATCGACGCGTCGACTGCGTTGCCGCCTTTTGTCAGGATCGATCTGGAATGATTACGGTATGCGTTGGGATACGGTAATGATATCGATTTTCCAGGAAATTGAAGTGCATGTAAATATTTGCGTTTGTGAGGATCGATCTGGCAAGATTACGGTAGGATTACCATATGGAAGTCATTATCGATCGAATAGAAGTCCTAATTTAATATTGAACACGAGGAACAATCGAATTCCATTACGACGTGAGAAACTTATCGTCAATGTGAAACGTAACGGAAACACGGTATCTTTCGATCGAATTAAAGTGAAACATGGTTTATGAGACGAAAAAATTGGAGAAACTGCTAGGAAGAGACTAGATAATAAAGACTTCCTAAAGAAATGCGGTTGGATGTTTCGGTCCATTGGGTCGTAGACACCCAACCGCCTCACGAAAGGTGGACCTCGTCAGTACGACGCCCTTCGCAACTGGGGAAACAATGTATAAATAGAGCTCGCTGTCGATTCATCGAGGAATCAGTAATTATTGACTTTGCCGCTATTCAACAGCTAACAGCTAACAGCTGGCCTTACCAGTGGGTCCCACCTTGCGTTGTCTTATGACTGTAAAATCGCTTGACGTGGATACACCTTTACCTTTTACCTTTTTTGCCGCTGTTCGTTATGCTACTTGTTGCCACAAGAACCTATTTTTGATCTTTGATCGCTCACCGTCCGATCTCACTGCATATTCCATGATCTGACACGACAGCCGCCTTGCGGAACTTGCCGAGCATTGTGTGCGAATGGTAGTCAGCGGAGGGCTGAAAATGGAATTCCTTGAAATCCCCAGTAAAAAGTGAAATCCCCAGTGAAATCCCCAGTGCACGAAAAAATCAATAATAACATCAACATTGTTTCATTATCGTACGACATACTGAGCGTCTCCTTGACGAGATAGCCAACAAACAATAACGATAGGTACTGTACCGGTTTCACATCTTCCGCAACTCGAAGGAGAGCCGTCTTATTCGCGTGGGCAGTGGGGCGCTGATTTCTCGCTCGTTGAACGGGTGGACGGGGGTAGAGTCCGGCCACGGCTGATGCTGCCGGATGGTAACTCTGGAAATGGTTGCCTATAAGCACAGTACTTCGTGCACTATCAGAGTACTCTGCGCGTGTTGGAGAATTGAAACTATTCAGAATCCAGAAGGAATTAAAGAATTGGATTAGCCATTTTTTTACGCTATTAATTATTGAATCAATTTTTACGAACGGGGGGACCAACGTGCGATCAATTCACAACATTCTCATTGAGTTTTACTGCAGCGGTGAAGCATACCTGATTTTTTTCCTAGCATAATAGAAAGCGAATTTATACAACAGGAGACACAGGTATTAGGGGCTCACTACCTACTAGCATATCCACTCGTATCATCTCCCTAATAGCACACTGCGACCGTATAAGTGTACTATTTCGGAGAAATTAACAATATTCAATATCTCACCAGACTCGGAGGATAAACCACAACAGGCGCTGCAGCTTGGACAGGCGCGGCGGGAGGGAAGAGTGCCGAGTTCGCGAAGTTTACTGTGAACGAGGGCACAGCGGCGGGCGAGATCGGTGCCTGGATGGAATCAATCATATCGATGTTCAATCACGTTGCTACGGTCGTCTGTACGGTGTACGGTGTATAGAAACTGTCAATCGTCATAATCATAAAGATCAAAGATCAAGCCTCACCATACTCCTGGGCGAGAAAACGTAGAGGACGAAAGCGGACAGCATAATGAAGATTATTACGGACTGGATCACCATAAATGTGTACGGCATGTCCGGGCTGCAATTTTATTTTACTGAATTTCTAAGTGAATTTCTAAAATATGTAAATTCAGTAATTCAACTAGTGTTCGAAATGGGGATCTGTTCATTTTTTTATCAATCGCTACTCATACCAGTGTAAGAGCTTGAGCAATGAAAATACAATTATCCGCGGAAAAAAAACAGTATTTCGACCTCGATCATTCACTCACCGCCGCGAGGGCTCGCCGAATGACGTGAGCTTGTCCTCATTTGCCGTCGTCCCCATTCTGCAAGCGGAAGATGAGAAATAGAGCTCGAGGAATGATGCCGACGTCGCTTCATTTTGCACACTCTCTTGCCCGCTCGGTCGACAAAAGAGAGTGTGCAATGAAGAGACAGCGGTATCATTTCTCGAGCTCTAATGAGAAATGAGCAAGGAGAAAAAAGGACGGGGGGGGGCGATCAGCGCTCAAAATTAAAAAAATAGCACCGCCAAAGTACGTTGAACGAGAAATCGAAAGCCGACGGCTGCTTTTAAATGGAGATATCAAGAGTTCGAAATACGGGTCGTCGTCTCTTCATTTCGCACACTCTCTCCTCTCTCTGAACGGTGAGAGAGTGTGTGAAATGAAGAGACGGCGACTCGTATTTCGAACTCTAGAGATATCATCATCGTTGTCAGCGGTGACTAACGTGCGAGCTTTGGCAATGTACAAGAAGGATAACACAACATTGAGAAATTGAGATTCATTTTGCAAAAAAATCAACTTGAAGATCTTTTAATGCAATTATTCCTTGAGACTAACCTCAAAGCCAGGCTTTGCAAAATATTCTTCGGTTCCTCGTCTGACGTTGCACAATCGTTCGTTCTGACTTGAAAGAATGGAAATGATTTGAGCAACCATTATTGCTGCTGAGGCTTCCATTCCGGGAAGACGAACAACTTCCACTTTTAATAACCACTTTTCAACCTTCTTTTTGAGTCCATTTCGTTAAACGAGTAAAAGATTTCACGTTTACTCTGATGATTGGAAGTACAGTACCATCCCACTCTTCCACCATCTATTTACGTTTATCGATCAAACGATAACGTATCGTGTGTAAAAAAAACTTCAGCTTACCTTATTTGAGTTTCGATTTTTTCAGAACTATCAGAAAACGATTAACGCAGCATCTCGACAACTGCTGACGAAGTGCCCTCCATGAAGCACAACTGTTAGCTGATACAGATTCATCGGCAAGTTGTTCCCTGTCACTAGAGTTCGAAATACGGGTAATCGTCTCTTCATTCCACACACTTTCTCGCCTCTCTGACCGGTGAGAGAGTGTGTGAAATGAAGAGACGGCGACCCGAATTGCGCACTTTACCTGTTACTCAACCGTTCCTCCGTTCTGCTTTTCACGCTTATCTTTCTAGTTGTGAATTAATTTATAATTGTTTTTTTTTCTTTAGTCATCCCACACAATTCACAATTAACATTCATTCAACGGTCACTGATAAAAATATTTCAATGAAACACAATCGATTTTTATTGATCAAAATTCGATCTCTTAGCATGCTCCTTCGGTCAGAGTGACAAGAATGCATGTGAAATCGTGAGAGTCAGACCATCCCAACCTTTCCTCTCCCTCACAATTCACATGATTCCAAGGGGGCGCGCCTATAAATCACTTGCACTACCAGATGTTTCGGTGGCAGATTGTTGAGATTTTGAGGGACTCTCTCACTTTCGCCCACTCTCTCGTCGTCTATGACGGACGAGAATCTCTCACTTCGACACGCTATCTCACATTCTCTAACCGATGAGAGATCAAGAGAGTAAATGCGCGGAGCAAGCGGAGCAGTGGGTCGATTGAAACATGTACTCAAACAGTGTCTGGATCACTCAGCAGTTCCCCCTTAGTAATGGCAAATCTGCCACTCTCCTCATTTTGCACGCTCTCTCGTCTGTCTGATCGGCGAGAGAGCATGCAAAATGAGGAGAGGCACAGAATTGACATCGCTAGTTGTCCTCTTACCTGGGAGGGGGCATGATGGCATCGGCAAACAGTTCATGAATCAATCGAAGTTTGTGTGCCAATTTCTAGTTTGATCTTGCCCAAAGACCGTTTTGTGCGTTTCCTGATAGGTGATATGATTCCAAGGTCAGTTGAATCCAATCGGATATGCGCGTTTATCAAATACATCCACTCCTTCTCACCCCGGGAGCAAAAAAAGCATCGGCAAACAGTTTGCGGATCATGAATCTTGCACTCTCGCATACCTGATTCACTAGATGCCAAACAGTTCAGTCAAACTCGAAATCTGATCTAGGTACAAGTTCGTTTCTCTCGATCGGCGCTCTGGCATGCGCAAACCTTCATGAGTAGCATCATTCATTCCTTTCTTCGATTTGTTTTATTTTGGAATTGAGTGTTGTTTCGTTGAGTTTCACGGTATCTATCTACTTCCTGTGCCAGCAGCGAAATGTGTAATTACTGTGACACATGCACAAGAAACATTATTTTAAATTATTCGTTATTGGCATCAGAGAGAGAGAGAGAGAGAGACTCATTTCTGCTCACGTGCATTATTGCCAGTTCAGTTGCGTTTCACGCCTTCTACTTCCACGAGAAGAAAATCATAATACAATTGTGGGTCGATGAATTGTGCAAAAAAATAATTGTCAAGCTGTTTCAGAATCGTGAACCGTGGTGACAACATTCAAAAAAGAATCTTTTGAATTGATTATCATTTTGCTCATCCCTTGATGTCGTCTGCTCTTTCCTATCTCTTCCCCCCCCTCCTTACTAGTTCGTAGTACTCTTGTTCTTGCCATGGAGCCCAATATGGAAATTTTTCTAGTACGCATACAAATTGAAGTAAACTTGAACTTCAGATCACACTCGTATCATTGCCTAGTTTCTCCCATACACCTCCCCCCCCTACCCCACCCCCATACTAGTTCGTAGTACTCTTGTTCTTGCACATGGGAATGCGTGTGTCGCGGCGTCGCGCTTGGCTGAGATCCCACAAGGGGATTTGAGGGCATTGCCCTCGAGGTTACGATTAGGGAGGGCAGAGAGAGAGAGAGAGAGAGTGAGGGGAGGAGGAGAGGTGGTGGTAAGAGAAGGAGGAGGGGGAGGAGAGGGAAGGGAAGAGCGAGCAAAGTTTAGACGGCGGAGCAATGATGATCATCCGTAGATCATACATGAATCTGCTTGATTCTGATCGCGTTTGTTAATCGGTGCGTGTAATTAGTTCACTTCCTCAGGATCTTGCGCTCATCGCCTCCTTTATATCGAAACTGTAATCCATTAATCATCCATTATTTGTAATGTAACTTCTTTCGGCGATATTGATTTCGCACCTTCGGCATTTTAGAGACGCGATATCATTTTTTTTAAATGCTGTGCTGCCAGTCGTGGCGTGTCATGAAAGGGAAAATAGCAAAATTACATCGTTGCTTACAAAAATCACTAACAATCTGTTGAAATATTGCTAACAAATACGAGAGTACCTGCAATATTTCTTTCATTATCTCAAAAAAAATTTTTCTAGAAGCATAAAGAAGCGAATAATGTTCAATTTCAATGCACTTCGGTTGTGTTTCACCAAATGTACTTGAATTGAAGATCTCGAATAAAGTTGATATTTCGCACATTCTCCGCGGCCAACCATACAATTTTATCTTTCTGTCTGCTTCAGATATTTTTGTTCGTTTCAAAGATGAACAATGCGAATAGTCTATCCTATTTCATATTTTCCGTTCTTGAGCCGTGTTCGGAAAGCTTGCGTTTCCACCACGAACCGAGAAGCTCTGCATACGTGATCGCCCCTGAATGGGTTCTTTGCTTCTGTTCTCTCTTCTGTCTCTCTATTTCGCATGCTCCATCGCTCTATCTGACTGGCGAGAGAGTGGGCGAAAAGAGGAGAGTAGATCCTTCCAGCTCATCCCATTTGCATAGAACAACGGACCGTATGGCGCGGCAATTAATCAGTCCGGGCAGACTGTTTATTCTACCCTCTCCCTTGCCTCTCCATTTCGAATGATCTGCCCTTTGCTCTCCGTCTAGAAAGGAGAGGCTGAATCCATTCATTCCACCAGCTTTGTTCAGTCTTTTCCCTCACGAGGGGCGACAATTAATCAGGCAAACTGTCTATCCTCCTTCTCTATCTCAGAAGATGTGTCCTCATTGCGTTAGTACACTATCCTGAAAGTCTGATCTAGGGTTCCCCCAATTGGGCCATTCCGCCCAACTGGGCGTCGCAAACACCGGTCGTACGCCCAGTTGGGCGCGCAAAATGTAGTTGGAAATCGAACATTTTGCGCGCCCAACTGGGCGTTCGACCGGTGTGCGACGCCCAGTTGGGCGGATTGGGGGAACCCTAGTCTGATCACTCCACTAGAAATTCCACCTCTGCTCAGACATTTTCTTTCATTAGAGTTGGCAATTGTATATTCATGATTTATGCTGACCACATGCTTCCCCTCTCATTCCGCAACCTCCTCTCCCCTCCCTCTCCTACCCATCACCCCGTAGAAGCAATCTCCCGCAAAATGAGATAAGCCTTGTAGGCTTCTTGGGGGCATTGTTTGTGTGTTTGTACACCATTTTCGGGCGCTAGTGAGTCTTTCGCTTGCACAACTAGCAAAATACTCTCTCGATTTTACACAGTCTCTCGCCTTGCCTGACCATCACTAGATTGGCCCCTGTTTAGCCGCTGTGGATTCCACAGCCAATTTCGAACGGTGAATCCGTCTTTTTCTCTGACTCTCTCGATTCCGCGTGCTATCTCGCCTTTCAAACTGAACAAAGTCGGCGAAAAGTAAGAGAGTTCCTCACTAGAGTTCGAAATACGGGTAATCGTCTCCTCATTTTGCACACTCTCTCACCGGTCAGAGCTGCGAGAGAGCACGCGGAATGAAGAGACGCCGATCCGTATTTCGAACTCTATTCCTCACTGATAGCTCCCTCGAGGGAACGCCCCAACTTCTTGCCTAGCGCATCTAGCTATATTTATGAGCCCCTGACCGGGTAGTCTCGAGTTATTTATTTGCTAGGGTTGGTAGCAACTGCGCAGACCTTCCCTACACGTCCCTAATCATTAGAAGTGCTGAAGCAGATCAAACACACAAATTCTCGTTGTACTAGTATTTCTTGTCGAGTTCTTTTGTTTTCTCGGCTTCAAAAGCGCGCAAAAATGCCTGTTTACTGGCTATCTTTGCTCACTGCTTCTTCACTTACTCTCGACTTTCTTTACTTTTAGCGACGAGAGCAAAAGCGAACCATTTGACTCTCTCAATTAGCCATGATCTCTCGTCGATCGGAGCAGCAAGAGATCATGGGAAAGCGAGAGAGTCAGAGAAGCGACGAAATTCAAACCGTGCTTCTCGACTTTCATGCACATACACACAGACAACAGAAGACATGCCAATTACTCGTCGCTAACCGAAGGAATCGCTCGTCTGTTAGCTGAAAACAAACGCGCAGATTCGTAGAGGCTTGATTTCACCGCTAACTTGCTTCTGAACTGAATCCCTTTTTGCCATCAATTTCTGCCTTGAAATGTTCAAGTTTCTGACCCTATTTTGTTCCTACACATTCGGTTTCATGAAACCAGGACAAACACTAGCTCGCTTTCAACAACGTGAATCTCAGATTTCACTTTTGTTTCTGGAATCAAGCGTCCCAATTGAAATTTCAAACAATCTTTCTCTCCTATTTTCATCGGGGCTTCACGCATTTTGTTATTATTAGAACGTTCCCTCCCCCTTCCCATGGTCCGTTTATATTATTATTGCGCCTCACCGATGGCACATGAAGTTGATCGAAAGCGCCACCTCTCATTCCTTTCCTCATCCTCAATCGTCGTCTGGCCCTCTCATTTCACAACGGTCCCTCGGCGATCAGAGAGGCGAGAGAGCAGAGGAAATTGAGAGAGTCAGATCTTCTCTCACCCCGTCTGCCCCCCGAAATCGAATCTAGCTCTCGGTCATTTTGATGACTCCTGTCACACATACTTTCGCACCCCCCCAGATTTTTGAGGCGCACTCTATCCTTTGGCATGCGCTCTTGGGGGGTTAGAGACAACGAGAAGGCAGGCAAAATGGAGAGAGAGGGATCAGCGCGGATTTTCACACCTCAAATGTGTCAATCATAACTGGGCGATGCTGTCATAAGTGCTGCCAGGGTGGAGAGTCCGTCTCTTTATTCAGCACATTCTTTCACCGGTTGGAGTTATGAGAGATCCGAGTGGGAGGCAGAGAGACATTCTTCGTCCTGACTGATCATAAGTGATGCCAGTGAAGAGAAGGAAAAAGTGTAGCCACCCTTTCGCCTCACCTGATCCGAAATCCTACCTTGCCAATGATTTCGCAAGAATTTTCTGATAAATTGCAGATAAATTTGCGCAATTTCCAACTAAGAGTGTCGCTACCACAATCCCCCCCTTCCCCATCAAGTGTGATAATCTTTAACTGATTTGCGCCAATCAGTATTTTGGCGCATCACAGGAGTTTGAGCAAAGAAGTGGAGCCTCGCGACGTGCCAGAACCTCGTGGTAAACAACTATCACCGTTGTTCGCCCCGTGTGATCACTTTCCACTGATTTGCACCTTACCTCCTCCACTTCTTTCGAACTCTGACTCTCTCCTTCCCCAATGCTCTCTCGCGAGACAGAGAAGCGAGAAATCAGGGGAAAGTGAGAGAGTGTCGAACCGTTCTCCGTCTCGCTTACAACTCGTTTGATCGCTGATTGATCATTTCTCTTGTTCTGATTGCGCGTTCCGTTTAGAACGCCGTTGTTCGCCAGTTGAACTTCTCTTTTTGTCAAAAATCAATTTTGCCTAACACATTTGCTTCGTTTTCGTTCCGCGTTCCTAGTTAAAATTTATTGACGCTCAGCAGACTGCAGTGAAAATTGCCTAAACACGTGTTCCAATTAGCCTGGTGTGAAGAATGTGTCGAAAAAGTTGTGTTTGCGTTTGTGAGAAATCACTCTGTATTATTTGCGCAGGTGATCTCGAGACAATAGCCATTTCGAACCCAATGAAGCATTGCGTGATGGAACGATATTTTTCACCTGCCAAACCCGAATGTGCGCGAGAAAGTAAAGAAATGCGTGCTCTTGAAACAAACAAATAGGCGATAGAATGATTTTTTTTTTGGCAATGATACACCACGATTGGCACAATTTTGCCACTTAATGGCATTGCGCGATAGCACATTATTCACACCCCAAATGATGGCATCCTCTCCATTCTCCCTGTTCCTTTACCTCACAAATTACTCAGAGCGTGGCTCTTGAAACAGCGCACAAATAGAACAAACAGATGCGAATAGTATGTTCTACCCGCTTTTACTCACCGATTCTCTCTGCCTCTCTCCATTCCGCACACTATCTCGTTTCTCTAACCAAAGAAAGATCACATAAAATGGAGAGGAGATCACTCCCCTGCCCCGCTCGAACCCTCACTTGAAACAAGCTGTTTGATGGCAATAACCGCGCCTAATGGTTCAACTCTATCGCATTTTCGTGCTCGCTAGTCGGTCAGGCAGCTCGATAGATCACGAGTTGAATATCGCCAAGTTAAGGGTAATAATGCCTAGCCAGTTCGCAAACCGCGCGTAAAATCATAAGTGCCTTTCACCATTATTGCATGCGGTTTCTCGTGAGCGAAGACGAACTCTCTTAATGAACGACGGAGTCGATCTGAGTGAGCGTTTGTAGCGTTCCTTTTCCTATTCAATTGCGCATCATATTGTATTTATCATTTCCCTCGTTAACTTATTGATTTCACCAATATTATCAATGAGTTATGATAGCCTATTCAAATTATTTTGTCCATCTCCACAAAAAGAAACGAATGCGTGAGGAATGTCGACATCATTACGGGAAATTGCGCAGAACTCAACTTATCCTTCTTTCTCCCGTTTTACTCATCTCTCATTGCTACTGTCTATCTTTATCTGACCGACGAGAGAACACTTCATAATGAGAGAGTCCAGCATTACTCCCCCACTTTTACTCTAGTAACTGTAATTCGAAGTGAGCACTGGGTGTGTCGCGCCCCTATCTTCATTTTTCTTCACTACTTTCTTTCCGAATTGTCTCTGTCTCTCTCAAATTCGCATGCTCTCTCGCCTCCGTCTAACCTGTTCATTTTTGCACAATCGTTTTCTGCTTTTGTTGCGTTAGTCAGTCAGAATAGCCGCCGCAGATCAGTGAAAGTTGGAACCGTAACGCTCACCGGGGCCGAAATTTCTCTGCCTCTCTCACTTTCACACGGTCTCTCGCCGTCTCTGACCGCCTAGTGGTCATGCAAATCGGAAAGACCATCTAGGCTCAGAAATGGTCTCTTCAATTCGTACACTATCTGATCGGTCAGAGAGGTGAGAGAGCACGCGAAATGAAGAGAGTCAGTCATTGCTTGTAAAATCATCTCCGGTTCACTGTGCTCTATAACGAACTATTGTCTGACTCTCTCATTTCTCAACGCTCTCTCGTCGGTCAGAGAAGCGAAAGAGCATGTAAAAATGAGAGTGTCAGACCTCCGGTAACCCGCACCGTTATCCCCATTGTCCTCGTCGCGTCTCGCTTTCCACAACTTTCAGTATCTCAGTCGCGCTCATTCCCTTGGGACTCCTTTCTCCGTCTCTGGCATGACTCTCTCATTTTCCCATGCTCTCTAGAACTGTCTATCTGGCGAGAGACTATGCTGAACGAGGAGAGTAACGAGCGCGCAAGTTGGCATCATTATGGACTTAGCCCGTTATCTCGCCGAGTTATCGCGCTTGCGCGTAGAAAAAAGAGTCAAAAACAAAGTTTCTTTGGCGAGATTTGTCTAGCACTCGCGCATTTCCTGTAAATTTTTTTAGACGAAATAAGAAGACTCAATCGGCTTGATATGTCATCAAAAGTGTTTGAAGACCTCCTGAAACCTAATTCGCGTGATCGTCAATACTTCGTTGTTGCGTGGGTCTCTCCAAGCTGATTTGCAAAGATTAATTAATTCAAATTTTCACTGAGTTTTTATTATTTTTCTAAATACGATCGTGGATCTCATCGGTTGGAACGAATGATCCGAGTGTTTGAGGGTTTCCTGAACTCGCATTTTTCGCCGATTTCTGGTTTCTGCCTCGCTTTCGCTTCGTCATCCGCCTTTTACTTTTACTCGCTTTTTGCCGTCTAATGCGCTAATCGCATCAGCGGTGGTTTGGCAGCAGGAGGAAACGTTCTTGCGCATCCGCCTGACTCTCTTCAAATCACACACTCTCGCGCCTCTCTGACCTGCGAGAGATCAGGTAAAGTGAAGAGACAAGGGTATATAGATTCTTGTTGTTTTCTGATCGCTGAGATATCGTGCAAAATTGAGAGGCGGATCAGAATAAATAGCATGAGTAGGAGGCAAAGTTAGAGCTGGAACGCACTGAGTAATTTTGCATTATTTACCGATGCAACCTTACGTTTAGTAATTGAGAGTAGACCAGCTTCTTACTAGTAGAGGGCCACGATTTGTCAGCTATGACTAAGATTGAGTCATCTAACCCCTCAGATCAGTTGTTTTTTCACGAGGCGAGACTATTTCAGCTCTCATTTCGCTTTGAAAGTGTCAATTTTCCAGTTACCTTCACTGCGATTTGGTCAGTCAAATTGAGTCATCTCACCTCTCTCACAATTATGCGCTCACACCTGCTGTGCTTTCTCAGTGGATGTGTGTTAGTTTGCGGCAATATCTGGCTGCTCTGCTCAAATTGGACTTTTTTTTATGTGACATGGTCAGAATTGAGCCATCCGCTCAAAATTCCGCCCACACCTTTCTGAGTGTTAGTGCCTGCGAAACATCGCATATATATACTTTCTCTACTTTCGCACAACGATTTTAGTTACTTTCCTAAGATTGCTCTTGAACTGAGTCATCCATCATTTTTCATAGTTCTGCACACACCTGCTGTTTTTCATGCGATTGACGAGTGCACTCACTCGAGAGATGGCATTCGCCTGTGATTAGTCACTCACACTTCATACCTTTCGCGATGTGGGCTCTTATTAGAACTGTCAGAATAAAGAATTCGATTCTCTGCGTTTTCAAACGTCTTGGCTATTTAATTTTATTTTTTCTTCCCTCCTTCGCGAATTATCAACCTTACAACACCTTGAAGAACAACTATCCATTCCAATTGATTTCCAGTCGGTCAGGGAGAAGAGAGATCATATTTAGTTAGGAGTGACATTTGCTCACTCACTCGATATGTGTTTCCTTGTTGATCGGACACTCTCAATTTTACGCACGGCAGAACATCTCAAAACAGCGGGGATCATCTTTCTGGAGAGTGTTTTTCTTCATGCGCTGAAAAAAAACAGGCTGTTAGAATTTCACTTGGTAGTTTCGCATGCTTTGGAAGTCTCGGCTAATCAAAATTGTTGCTAATTTTAACGATTATCAAACAACGACGCGGAATCATTTTACAACGAAAAATTCTGTATTTGTTTAATGCCTGAAACTTAACTTGCGTTTGACAAAGTAAAATTTAAAAATTCTTTCTGTTTTTTTCCTATTTGATCGGCACTCAATTTCACGCAAGGGCGCGCATCTTAAAAACAGCAGGGATCATCTTTCTGGAGTGTGTTTTTCTTCCTGTGCGAACAATAGTTGGCACTAGAAATATCACTAGCGAGTTATTCAGTGCTTGGCTATTTGAGAGTGCAGCTAATATTCCTTGGATAAATTAGTTTTTTAGAGAGACTGATCCACATTAATCAGATTCAATCGTTCGGCGATGGATTTGAGCAGTGTGTGAAACCTAACCCGTCTTCGTCTTCCTTTGGAAAACCAGGCTCTCTCACACCGGCTAGGGCCCTGTTTCTCGTAGTTTTGAGTCAGCTCACTTTTTTTCATTTTACTATTGTTCAATTTTTGCCACGTGATACAGTTTTTAAACTGTAATTAAAATTAGATTGAACCCCTACGAAAGCTTTGTTTTGAAACGTTCCTGGAACAAATGCATGGGAGATTTCGAATGTCGCGACTTATGGGTGTAATAGAGACCAGCTTTTCCCTGTTTTGCGTGGTATTTGTCCCACGGGACTACTCACTTCTACTCACTTTTCCGACTTCCAACCTTACCTCTTCCATTTCCCTTTTCGTCTGCTTCTTCATTTCCCATCCTTCCCTTTCCACCTCATTCGGTTATTTCTTCACATCTCTTCCACATGTCCATTATTATCCCTGCGAAGAGCGCAAAACCACACCACATCTTAGCACCTTTCTTCATTCTCCTTATAATTGCTCCATTTTTAGCGTTTGTCCTCATTTACCACTCGAGGCTGTCGTAAATGCAAAAAAATTAGAAATTGAGAGTTCTTCCCATCACTACTCCACAATCAGTACGCATTGCCAGCGCGCATTGTCTTGATAACTAACTCCCTCGCAGTTCCCTTTCCCCCTCTCTCTATTCCTTCTCTTTTACTGTGTTCTTCCTTCTGTGTTTTTTCCGCTTGTTGTTCTCTCATGTTCGCTCTCTGGCTCTCTCATTTCTACGTGATCTCTCGCTTCTCTGACCGACGAGAGAGCAGAGCAAAATGGGAGAGTTCTCTATTACAAATTCTCAGGAGAATACGCCTCATCACTAGCGAAATAAGCGTAAATTTCGAGGGAAACGGCATAAATCACGCTTTCAGAACGGCGAAAACAAGGTTAGATTATGGTGAAAGCATTCTTTTTTCTGCGTTCAATACGCCAGCGAATTGTTTTTATTTCGCGAAACAAGGTGGATCTTTTTGCAGTTTCCATGCAGCTGTTTCATAACTTTCAGAAGTTTATGGCACAGCTCATAAATACCATTCTCGAGCATTCATGTCAACGTGTCATTGCAATGCAAAGAAAAGTGGAAGCCCGCAGGCATTTTCTTCTCTTCTTCTTCTTCTCTTTATTCTGACACATTTGACGACTTGATCCCTCCTTCCTTTGCCGTTCCAATTGCACATGGATTACCCTCTACTCACTTTGCCTTATCACTAGGTTATCAGAGAAATGAGAGAACGCTAGGAATGGCTCCTCATTCTGCGTTCTATCATGTCAGGCAGAAGCTGTCGGAAGCGTTCCTATTCCATACTCTGTGGGTGCTGTTTGCTTCTTGCTTCTTTTTCTGGAGTCCCTAAAATCTATTTGTACGCAGTAACTTCCAACTGCGGAAAAAATAAAGCGCTCAAGTTTTCTATGAATGGTACTGTTTTCATCTTGACAAATCCAGATACAGCCCAAAATAAAAGACCGTGTTCCTATCTCATACTCTGTCTCTGCTATCTGTTTGTCTCCCTTTCCTCCCTCAACATGCAATTTTCCTTCCTCCGGAAATAGGAGGTTTCGGCATCTTCAATTTCTGACTGCGCGCGTTTTCTCTCTTCATGTTACATGAGAGCAGGCTTAGAGAATCCACAAGAAACCATATTTTGGAGAAAGTGTTTTCTCAGAATTTCTGTGGTATTTTCTTCAATTTGTGCCTGCGCCCGCATTCTTTTCGTGTTTTCCCATGCTACATTTCGGCGTCTGAGAAAACCTAGCTCGTTTTTGGAATTTTCTGCATGCGAATGTTTTTTCTAGACTGATTCTGAAAACTTCTTAGAATGATCTAACCCGCTGAACATTTTCAACTCACTATCGATTGCTTTCACAATCTTCAAAAAGCGATGAGGGTCAGTCGAGCTATCCGTCCGTGATTACAACTCCTTTTTATTAGAGTTCGAAATACGGGTCGCCGTCTCTTCATTTCACACACTCTCTCACCGGTCAGAGAGGCGAGAGAGTGTGTGAAATGAAGAGACGACGACCCGTATTTCGAACTCTACTTTTCATCATACTTGTTTCTATAGTTCGCTTGTCTATCCTCGACCACTCTGTTCTCCCTTCTCGTTACTCCGTTTCTTCTTCGTTCGCATCTGATTCGATTTGCAAGGGCGCCTTCATTTTTCTGTTCTCGTCCCCTCTTTTTGCCTGATCTCTCGTCAGTCAGAGAACGAGAGAGATCACGGCGAAATGAGAGAGTCAGACCAAATTCTCGCCTTCATTTTACTTGTCTCAGGTCAATCCAATCTCTTCTGCGCGAGAGAAAAGAACGAGAAGAGAAGAGGGAAGGAGAGGGAAGAGTTCCCGCAGCGTCAGAAAAAGGTTCCATTTGAATATTTTGATAAATTTCCGATTAATTTTTATTTATGGCATTGATTTATATGATGTGAGGTGTAAAGGGCGGAACTTTTCCAGTGAACAAAAGTTCGTCATTTATCACTTGCTCCTAAGTTTCCCAAGAATAGCTAGCACCCCCTCCTCTCATTGCGCACACTATCTCGTTTCTCTAACCTCCCAAAGATCACTAACAAGGAAGAGAGACAATCGTTCACATACTCAGAAGTTCCTCACTTGTCCCAGGAGACATTTGCACTACTTCAGCGCTCCGAGTTCCATGCATAAAAGGACTAAAAAAAGAGGAAACCTCCTTCCAAACTTGGCCGTTTATAATGCAAATAGGGCTAGTCTCGCTCCATTTTGCGCGGCTTTTTTGGTCCTCACTCAATTCGATTTGGGGGTAATCTCGCATAGCCATCAAGTAGCATCGATCTAGCCGACGATTGATGTTGTTTGGCGATAGGAAATGTCTCGGATAGTCTCGATATCGGCTAATTTCTCACTGCCTTTGCTTTGCTTTTTTTCTGTTATGATATCCTCGTTATACTCCAACTAGTTGTTCATTAGCGTAGTTTTTGCAAACTGTGTTCATGTTGGTGGATTTTGCATGCTATGTATCATACATTACCGCGTCTATTTACTATAGTAACTCGGCACAAATTGGAAGACCTATTCTCAGTGTTGTTCACGCGCTAAGAACGCATCTGAAATTCAAGAGCTTGTTCCGTGTTGCGTCCACGTGAGCTCCGTTGTCACTTTTCTAACGCTTGTCGCTTGTTTTGTTTTTTCCACCGTTCCCTACTGGCGCATCATTTGAGAAATAAGTTGTTGCATTTTGATCCACTGGTGAAACACATGTGAAGTTCATCTGAGATTCTGAACCTCTCTTACGCGATTGCAGAACATCTTTCGGCCGCAAGCGAATGTGTGATGTGTGACTTGTAAATTTTATAGTAGAATCCTTGCACACCCCATTATCGCTGACCTTTCCAAACTCCCCTAATACAGGAGAGTCCAGTTATATCCACCTCAAATGTACCATGCATATCGTCGCGCCTCGGGCGTAGATAAATTATTATTTATTAGATAAATTATTTTCCTTTCCAGACACGATGCCGATATGATTCTCCGACTGCCCTCATTATCGCTTCTCGCCTGGATGAGGAGCGCGCTCCTCCTGGTGGTGGTGCGGTTTATTTATTGTTAATTAATTAATATTTTCAAGTTTGTATCTGTTAAAAGCATTTTTCCAAATATGTTGAACTTTATTTTTAAACCGCACCGATGATCGTTAACAAAATTTGTTGCTGAATTTTGAGCCAGCAGTGAAACATAACTATTGCTCGAAAGATCTTTTCATGTCCTTTTTCTGTTCGACTATTGGCAAGGCACGAACAGTGAAGATCATAATCATTCCAGGTGATCCACTCAACAGATGCGAAGCGGCAAACGCACAACCCTCACATGAAGGGAAACAGATACGATCTCACGCTGTTTATTCGGTCAGTTTAAGTTTTATTCTGGAAAATCTCACTCTTGTCCGATAGAAAACGAAAAGGATGCATGATAGTTGAATAGCGAACGAAAGCGCGTGCAGCGCACTATGATTGATCACTGTCCGTTACTGCTTTTTCTTGCACCGCTATCATAACCAGCCTACGCACAAGTACAAGCGTGCTATGATGCATACCACACATGAACACGATCAAAGATGTGCGCCATAGCTTTCATAACTTTCACTATTAGTATTCGGGGGTGTTGGTTGCCATCTGATAGTGGGAAATCATTTCAGATCTCTAAATCCATTTTTATTAAAGGGACCTGGTCATGCAAATGAAGTGAATTTCAGCAAAAAGAGCCGATTTTTCTAAGAATAACTAAAAACCGCATATTTTTACGATTTTTTTGAAAGAAGTTATGATTTTTCAAAGTTCCAAATTTTGGCTTTGTACCGGGCGCTACGGTGTTTAGCGGCGCTAAACACCGTAGCGCTCGGTACACAGCCCGGTACAAAATCTTTGAAAAATCATAACTTCCTTTAAAAAAATCGTAAAAATATGCGGTTTTTTTTAGTTCTTCTTAGAAAAATCGGCTCTTTTTTCTGAAATTCACTTCATTTGCATGACCAGGTCCCTTTAATTTCCAATTTCAGTAATCACAACGTCACGGACGCGACGTTCTTTCGTCTCGTCGGCGTGGACAACACGATGGACTTCCGACTGGGACCGGGAGACGTGATGGAACACACGTTTGAGGCAAGTCTGTATGAAGCGATAGATAAACTGTTGAGCTTATTTTTTCGTATCTTTTGACATGTCAGATGAGAGAAAATCTATAAAACCCAGCAAAGGAGCTACCAAGATCAACCAAGAACGATCTTTTTTTTAATTGAAAACCGACACATGAAATGTTCATTGCGAAAAAATAGAGTGTGTTTCAAATAATATTCAAAATCTTGTTCAATCTTGTAGATACGATTTCCAGAACGCTCCTGGTTTTTAAAAACACTAAGCAATCATTGATTCAGTGAAATAATCACAACAATCACAGGTCCGCCGTCGCGGCTACTGGACGCTGTTCGTCGAGTTTCCTGGCGATCGGTACTCGAAATCGCCGCGAAAAGTGAGTTCAGAGAATATTGCTAATGTCAAGGTATCAAGATGATCAAGGAATACGAAATCATGAAAAATTTTTAGTTAAAACATGCACCTTTCCAGATCATCTCACGCGACTCCTACAGGAAGTGGATCATGGAGGTACGGTGTTCTTCATTACTATTCGCTGGCTCATTAGCACATTTACCTCTAGTCATTTACCTCTGCATTCTTTTAGACTATTGGGTAGGCATGCCAGATTTTGAAACCTGACGCCTGCAGGTGTACTACTTCCCGCACGCGGTCGGTTTCACCGAGTGGCACAAGCTGAGCCGGCGGAAGGAGCGGCAGTTGAGGAGGAAGGGGCTGGTGCATCAAGGATAAGGAGATACTCATTCTCGTCTTCTACAACATTCGTTTCGTTTGGCATGATGCCGTGGATTAGAGCATTATTTGATTGCATAGTTGCATGATGTACCGCAAATTATGTCTAGCCTATTCCATTGTATAGTTCTTGTTTGAATGAGGTGATTATCTGTCACTGCGTCCAATAGATCACAGCCGAATACGTGAATCTTGGCGCAACAAAACGAGACAAATGTCACGGTAAATTGCTGTTCGATGTTCATGGCCTCTGGCGTCCACACCGCGCCTTATCCTTGCCCTTTCCTCCCCCTCCTTCCCCCTCCTCGCCACGATAATGAAGTTGTATGTGTGCTGCCCCCGAGGCGAGTAATGTTCCCGCTCTCCTCCTTTCCCCTGCTCTCTCGCCTGTCAGACGCAGCGAGAGACCAGGGCGGGCGGAGAGAGCGCAGAGACGCCGGAGATGTGTGTGTGGAGTCAGAATCCGACACAGCCTCGCAGTATATCTCCATCTCCCTACTCTCGCCCCCCCTCCTCGCCTCTCTAGTTATATGTGCATAATGTGCCTCATTTTCCCTCTGACTAGGATTGGTAGATTCCCTTACTGCTCTACCCTAATGCGCTCATTATACGCCCTTTGTTAGCATGTCGTCTAGCACTTTCTAGGCTCTTTTCAGCTAGAAATTTGTGTTTCCGATTCAATTTCCCGGTTCTGCCTACCACCTGCGTTTCTTGGCATATACTTTCGAAAATGTTCACCAATTCCCGAAATATTTCCGAACCGGGACTAAGAAGAACCCCGCTAGTTTCTCATGTAACCATCCGCCAGACTTAATTCTCCCCTTAATCATCTCTCTCTCCGTAATTCTTTCATCCACAAAGAACCACCGAGCCCACTTTTCTCTCATTTTCTTTCGCACACTGCCCTTATTATCCTTTTCTCCGTTTATTAACCCGCCGTATCTAGTCATCAATACCGCCGAAAGTTTTGATCATTATACAGTACTCCCAGTGTACAGTACACGCCTTTTAATCGATAAATGAATGATTACTTTTCTTGATACTTTTCTTGTTACTGATTGAGTGTTTATGTTGCCTGACAGCAGTCTGTTTTCTAGTACATTAATTCTGGCTCGCTAGACTAATTGCTCACAATTAGCTTCTTTTCTTATTAGCTTCTCTGGACACGGTAAACACGGTTGCCAGCTAAAAGAGTTCGAATCATGGGTAGACGTTCTTCTCTTCACACTGTCTAGCAACTCTGACCGTTGTGAGAGCATCTTAGAGTTCGAAATATGGGTGATTTTGTCCGCCATTCAACCACTAAGACCGATAGCAATCCAGTAAACACCTTGCGTTGCTACCTATAGCAGTCACGTCAACTAATAACCTAAATAGCTACATATATAGGAGAGGCGAGGGAGATAGTGTATACTAGAGCTCGAGAAATGATACCATCGGCTCTTCATTTCACGTGCTCTCTCATCGGTCAGAGTGACGAGAGAGTACGTGAATTGAAGAGACGTGTATACTCAGTCCCCCCCCCCACTCGAGAAGACCCCTCATTTCCTGCAGTCTCCTCGCCCATTTGAGAGGGGATGAGGTGAGAGATGAGGTAGAGGTGTGCTTCCCCTCCTCTCTTCCTCTTCATTTCTCCTCTTCATTTCGCCTATCGATTAAAGGGAGCGGGATAACATGAGGAGAAGGGGGAGACATGAGAGTCTTCCCCCCCTCACTACCGAATAAGTAGAAATGATTGAGAGAAGGAGGGAGAGGGGAGACTCTCTAGACCGACACCTTTCTCCCCACTCTTTGAGGCTTCCTACAGGATCTAGTTGAATGACGAACGCTTCTGTAGCCTTTACCCGCTTTCATATCACTGACTTTTACCAAATTTTGTATTCTTTCAAGTTGCTATGAGACGTACAACAAAAGAGTGACAATTTTTCCTCGTTTTGATCGTTCCCTTATTGAATAGAGTACAAAATAAGCACGCTGCATTCTTGTTTGCCACATTTCGTCATCATCCGAAGTCATTTTTAACATTCGACATGTATCGAACGCGTTTGTATCAGTGAAATCAGCCTTCAGAGTCCGCCTGATCAGTAAATGAGCAGCAGCTGCAGCAGTCGTAGCAGCAAGTAACCTGTAGCAACTCGATTTGCAGCAAGAGGAAGAAGGCCAGCAGCAGCCGTAGTCATGTCCCCGCCCGCAGCCGGCAACTCGCCGCGCATCCCGCACCAGCTGTCGGTGAGAACACTTACTAATGATTCGATCGTCATCTATCTTGTTCGCTATCTGGTCACACTTGGAGGTCTCAACATCTTCACTTACTTGAGCGGTTCGAAGAAAAAAAAGTAAAAAAAGATTTGAAGCCACCTATGAAGGGAAATCATCATTCACTCAGAACGCACAATCTCCTTCATAAAAAGCGTCCTCGTTCGATAGTTAATGGCGCGGTGGGAATTAGGTTTCAAACAGACACCATATTACACCATCGACCTCATTTGGCAGTATCAATACGTTGCTGTTGTCACCCACAATATCCCATTCCTCAGATAGGACACTTCAGTATCCCGCATTTTTTTCAACGGACACTTCGCTCTTTTTCGCGCAACCAGATCATTTTTCTCACAAGGAGATAGTCCTCGGCGAAGGTGTGTGTGTGTGGGTTAGGTTTCACCGCGCGTTCTTCTGTGCAATTCGCGTCTCTCGTTCGGTAGTATAGGTTTGGGCTATCAAAAAAAATTAACTTCCGATACAACGTTTCTTGAAAAGGCCCATTGATCCATCGAAATCTCTCTGCCGCATGCAATTCGAAAATAAGCGAATCCAACGCCTTCAGGTCCGAGCCGGCTCCACCTCTCCCGCACCCGGCGGCGGTGCCACAACCCCCGTGAGGAACAACAGCCACCCCGAAGCCGGGCCGAGGGTGGGTTAGAATTTTAGAATGTGAAACAAAAAAATGTCTTTTGATTTTGATAATCCCTTCAGACAGAGCAACGAGAGAGTATTGCGAATTGGGAGAATTAGGCCATCCAAGAGTGATGTCCTCGTCACTAGGGCTGCCTGTATGAAGAATGCGTCTATTCTTACCGCGTGATCTCTCCTCATGAGGCCTCATTCTGACCGTTGACAGAGTACGAGGAATGTAGAGGCTGAATTCCTCATCCTGATAAATAGCAACCCCTTTTATCACCTCTTAAAGTTGTTGCGTCGCTGATTTCACACATAATTTGGAGCGTTCGAACGCGGAAGTCCCTAAAAGTAATGCGAGAAACGATTAGGGGAAACGAGGCCGCTTAGGGGAATCCTGATCGTCATAATTGAAATCCACCGTTCAATATGCTAAAAAATTCATTGCCTATATTTACACTACAATTTCATGTTCAGTCATGATTGGAATACATGCGCATGTTTAGGGTTTATGCTTTCCGTTTTCGGATAAGTTTCACATATTTCCTAAAGTCTCGAGTGTCGACCATTTTTTGATTGCGCTGAGCACCCTACCCATAAAAAATCAATAAAAAATGTTCAGTAAACACATCATCCTCGTGCTATCAGCTATCCAGGATTTAGTTTTCTGGATTTTTCATTAGTTAATCTCTTTGATTTTCCGCATTGCTTTAAGCGTTCGAACACTTAAATGGGAAACGAATGGGAAAACATTGGTCATCATAATTTTGAAGCCAATGTTCAACACTTTTTCGTTGCTTGTTTCTACATCAGAATGGGAACGCGGAAGTCCGCACTTCCCAGAAACAAGAAGAAGATAAATAGACAGTTGCAGCCTCGTGCCTCCTGCTAGTCTGAATCTCTCAATTCCACGTATTCTCTTGTTGTGTCTGACCGGCGATAGAGCATGGGAAAAGAAGAGAGTATTCGTATTTCAGGGCTCCGATGCATCTGACAAGCTCAACCCGGAGCGAAAACTGCTCATTCTCAAGGTAAATTGGGAGGGGTGACTCGGATGCATGATACAACGCAGAATGGAATGCAGCACACAATTCCCTTAAACGCGATTTTGATGCGAAAAAGGTATTAAGATACCTTCCGATGTCTCTATCTATTGCTTCACCCATCGAGCATATCTATTAAATTATTAGCATAGTAAGGCGAACGGAAGAATGAGTTGGGATTAGGACTGTAAGGAAGAATAATTCTCTTCATTTGAAGTTATATCTTGCCACTCTGACCAGTGAGAGAATGCGAGGAATGAAGAAGCGAATTCTTCATCAAGATAGAGCTGGTTAGGATTAGCATTTGCTCGTACTCAGAAGTCTAGACTTCTATAGAAGGGAACCTGTCCACTTAGGCAAGACGGAAAGTCGATAACGAGCACACCAGCTAGTAATATACATTTCTTAGCAACACCGGTGCACTTTGAGCTTGCTTCTATTCGGATAAGTTTCACAGATTGATGAAAAACTCTAAAGTTCAAGATTTGTTGATCGCACAGCGCGTGCTATTGTCAATAATAGCCTATTGACAAAAAACTATTTAATACTAATTTATTTATTTATTTATAAACTAAATGCGCAGATCGTTTTCTCCGTGCTCTGCATCCTCGACATCCTTCACTGGGCGTACATGCTGCGGTGAGAATTATCTGATTCTCTTCTTTTTCCTTGTTCTCTCGTTTTGTCTATATCTTTGCAAAACTTATGTCAAAAATTGTCTGATTCTCTCAATATAGCGTGCTCTCTATCTCTCACTGTTTCTGACCAGCGAGAGAGTGTTGAGAGACAATCAAGTGTCTGATTCTCTCTATTTCCAATGCTCTCTAGCTTTGTCTGACCCGCTTGAGAGCATGGCGAACGATGAGGCGGAAATTTTTGAGAGTGGACTCATGTATGAATCTCTCGAATTAGCTTGTTCTAACGCTCTGGTCGGTAAGAAAGCAGATATGTGCATCCCTCGATCGGAACCTTTTTGTGAAAATATGTTACTTTATTTATTAATTAACGTTTAATTAATATATTACAGCGATGACTTCGGCGACGACAACAAGAACACGTGGTCCTTCTACGAAACGAATTATGGAACGGCGGACACGGCTTACTTGGCGAGATTTCGATTGATATCACTGATTTCAATCTCATTTATATTTCGATCTCGCTAAAACCAGAATTTTCGCAATTTCTCTTACTCGACTAACTGTAAATTATAATAGCGGTAATAGGACGGCGGACACGGCTTACTTGGTGAGATTTCTATTCGCAGCTCCCTTATTGTAGTTATTTTAGAAAGTCAAAAGCTCAGATACATCGTCCTTTCATCTTGCTCACAACTTTTGAGCCGCTCCTGAAACTTATTTGAGAATTTACATTCACTTCATGAGAATGTCCAGAATACGAAACCTTGTGAACTTTTATTCAACTTCTTCTGATCCCTTGAATATTTCAGATGGGAACTAGCAGGACATGAAAAAGAGTAGGGCCGGACATCAAATGTCAGAAGCAATGTATCGTAAAATAATAAACCGTTCCGCGTATTCCGATTCCTATCGTTCATTTCGACTTTTGACTGGAGGGTCTCCGGCCCTAGCACTTGTTCCTAATCGTTTCCTAGAGACATTATTAGCACTTCCTGAGAAACTGAGAAATTTAGTACTAATCAATAATGAGCTAGCGAATAAAATGTTCCGTATTATGCGCTAAACACCGTAGCGTCTCCGCTGAGCATTTGAATGTTACGATATCAACTTTTCAATTCTCAGATAGCCCGGATGTTCGGGGACATTTTTACGGGCGTACTCGGACTGGGCGCAGCCATGTGGACCAAGAAGGTTAGTTATTATTATATCGCTAAATATTAAACCGTTCCGCATATTATTCCTATATCACCCAATATTCCCTACTGATATTGTCCCTCTATCCCTCTCGATAACTTTGACGTATTTCTGAAACTCATCCGATCAATTCGAGCTATTAAAAATAAAATTAATCTTGTAGGTCGCCCTCACCATCCCGTGTCTCGTCATCCAGATGATCTTCGTCGTCATACGGTAGGGAATATTGATTTTTATAAAACTAGATTCAATTAGTTCATCATTAAGTTTATATTGTTGAAAAATCAAAAAGCCACCAAAATCGATTAGTTGTGCAGCCATTGTCTATGGATTGCCTGTGAAACGTATCCCATGATCTAGGAAATTCCGATAGACAAAAAAAACGACAGCACGTAGAATAGGAAATAATAATAATACTTCCTCGGCATGTTCGAGTGATCAATAACACCAGTTCTCCTAAATTAGGATCCATATGAATCGATAAGCTATCTTCGAAAATTCTCTGTTTTTTTCTGGCCGAGGCTTCGGCCGCTTTGCAGGGAATGAGAATGATAGGAAGGGAATACTCACGCGGGCAAAGGCTGTGCCAAAAACAGTGAAATCCTCAATCGTCAATCTTCCAGAATGTTCGTGTGGCCGATTCGTCTGCTGACCTCCTCATGGCCGGCCACGGTGTCCAACGAGAACCTGCTGTTCGTCGCGTGCGAGTTTCTTCTTCCAGGTTCGGATGTTTTTGATTATTTCCAGAGATAACTGCCAGAAGAGGGCATGGGATTTTCGAAAATATGTAAATAAAGACATCTAAAACGAGGTAGCTAAGTAATTAGAACCTGCTGTTCGTCGCGTGCGAGTTCCTGCTTCCGGGTAAGATTATTTCTTCTTTAGAAGGAGGAGTGGTTTTGAGTTGCAATTTTGAAAATGGGCTTGCTATTTGGCCGTTCAAAATGCACAGCGTGCCAGAGAGGATCGCCTCCTTTGTTCGTCGCGGCGGACGTATTCTAATTAGGGGAGAGCGAGAGCGAGTCATTCTGCGCCGTGCAAGAGGGAAAAGCGGCGTGAAATGAAGGAAAATCAAGGGATTTTGAAAACGTTTGCGCATGCTATGCCCGCATGGGATCGAAATCGAACAAGCCGCGACCTTGCCGACGTGGGCAAAGGGTTTGGGAAAGACCCTGCACAGGTCCCATGTCAATATCTTCCTCCCCTGAGGCGATGAAGCTCGGCGCGTGGCCAAAACAGCCTTTTTCAACGGGAATCAGCCGATTTTCAGAAGGTTTGCTCATGCTACGCCCGCATGGGATCGAAATCGAACAAGACGCGACCTTGGCGACGTGGGCAAAGGGTTTAGGAAAGACCCTGCACAGGTCCCATGTCAATATCTTCCTCCCCTGAGGCGATGAAGCTCGGCGCGTGGCCAAAACAGCCTTTTTCAACGGGAATCAGCCGATTTTCAGAAGGTTTGCTCATGCTACGCCCGCATGGGATCGAAATCGAACAAGACGCGACCTTGGCGACGTGGGCAAAGGGTTTAGGAAAGACCCTGCACAGGTCCCATGTCAATATCTTCCTCCCCTGAGGCGATGAAGCTCGGCGCGTGGCCAAAACAGCCTTTTTCAACGGGAATCAGCCGATTTTCAGAAGGTTTGCTCATGCTACGCCCGCATGGGATCGAAATCGAACAAGACGCGACCTTGGCGACGTGGGCAAAGGGTTTGGGAAAGACCCTGCACAGGTCCCATGTCAATATCTTCCTCCCCTGAGGCGATGAAGCTCGGCGCGTGGCCAAAACAGCCTTTTTCAACGGGAATCAGCCGATTTTCAGAAGGTTTGCTCATGCTACGCCCGCATGGGATCGAAATCGAACAAGACGCGACCTTGGCGACGTGGGCAAAGGGTTTGGGAAAGACCCTGCACAGGTCCCATGTCAATATCTTCCTCCCCTGAGGCGATGAAGCTCGGCGCGTGGCCAAAACAGCCTTTTTTAACAGGTTCGACTGATTTTGAGGGCGATTGATGCTGCGCATGTGTTGGTCTGGTTCTAAGGAGTTTGTTGCACTAAACTGTAGTAATTTAGCCGAAAAAATACACAAATTAGATCAAAAATGAAATATGTTTCACTCGCATTCTAAAAACTTTTTCCCATTTCTCTCCACCGACCGGGCCATTGCTTTAGTGAAGTGCAGAATGAGAAGGATAGAAAGGATTAGTGAGCGAGAGAAGAAAAATGGCCATCCGCCACGCAAATGAGGTTTTAGATCCACTCTGGCACGCTGTGAAATGCAGATATATTTATCTCCTAGAATTCTTAGCCATGATGCAATACTGAAAATACTATACTGAAATAAGCAATACTGAAAGAAGAAGATAAACTATAAATTTTCTGAGCAATCATTCATTCATTCATTATTTATTCCGTCAGGTTAATGTACATGGAATTGCGATAGAGTTGTTTGCTAGAGACGGATGTATCGTGAGAATATTTTCCATTCCACTCGTAGCTGACCTTTGACGAACGTTCGAGGGGGCGGAGAAAGGAAGAGACCGGGAGGAGGCGGTAGATCAAGTGCCCTCCTCTCCCCTTCCTTCCCCCTGCCTCTCTTCCAGACAATCGATAGTTCGCTAACCAGCACATCTCATTTGCTGAGCATTTGAAACGCACGATACGTCGACGTTGTCGAATCGGTTCATTCATTCACTCTTCCAGGCACATGGGCGACGCTCGCCGGACTGATCGTCTACGCGTTGAAGTGAGTTTCAAATGTCTCATCCCTCGAACAAAAACTGTCAATATCAGAATGGGTTAGGTTTCAACGAATTCATAAGCACAGTGGATTGCTGCCCTTGCAGTTTCGCTCCGATTGCTGTTGAAAAAAAACCAAATAATATCATACGGTGATCAAACAAAGTACTCTTGCCATATTCCTCTTTCAAAATACTGCCGTTACCTCTCTCTCAAACTCCACGGCGCCGCTAGAATGAATTTGCAAAACACGACCAATGATTCACTAACAATACACTCAATTCCTATAAAAGTTGGTCTTCTACGATATCACTACCTTACTCCTACCGTACCCCACCCCACCGTACTCCTTCATTCCAGGGCCTTGCTCGACTTCGAGCGCACGCACGGCTACGTGCAGCCGCCGATGATCGTCCTCACCGTCAAGAACGACGAAAACGACGAGAGCGTGCAGATCGAGATCGCGTGAGGCCGACGTTTCCCACCACACACCACACCACGCCTAGCCCCCGGCTCTCACACTTCACGGTTCTCGCGCGCTTTTCTGTATTCTCTGACCGACATCGCTCCTTTTCCATCTCGTTGATTACTTTATGTCGCCACCTTATCCGCACTGATCCCCGTAAGCATTATCCCGTTCCACTAACCTACTCACATCCTTTTCTCGATCAATAATAACCACATTCGGGCCATTGTATCTCTAATAGACTTTCAATCGTAACGAAACAACTAGTCGTTTATAATGGAAATGAACCATCGCTCTCCTCATTCCGCACTGTCTCTCGTGAAGAAGGCTGTTCATTTCCCTAGTAAACGACTAGTTGTTTCGTTACGATTGAAAGTCTAATCTCTATTTATGCAACAATGTACTGTATCAATCGACGAAACAATATAAATCACGCACTACTTTCCACACAGAAACCCCACAGATTATTGTGCTAGAGCTCTAATTATCATTTGTTGTGCACATGTAATAAAAATGTATTGAATAAAGCATGCCACCTTGCAAACAATATTTGATTCATCATATATTTTCTTTTCAATAAATATAGTCAATTATATTCAATGAAATGTGGCGATTGAAACAATAAATCGAAATCACTTTATTATCAATCACATAGCATTTATTGATCGCAAACTGAAAACACAAATATTGTGCCAATTATCATAAGTCTAATGTACCTGTAAAAAATAAAGAACGAACCATACAGTACATTTTAAGGAGGCTACTCTGATGGTACAAACTGCATTATGAGGAGCAAGACTCTTAGTTCTAGAAGCCTTCCCAACAAATCAATGATCACGAGAAAGCAAGGCAACTGAATCTACTTGAAATATTTCGGGTCCTTACGAACATATACTTCACTCGGATTCACAAACGGAGTTCGAATCAGGAAACGGAAAAGCGAATGAGAATGACTAGAAATTTGAGGAAAAGTCGGAACATCGGTAGTAGGAAAATTTCACAGAGTCAAAACGTGCCAAAAGCGGGCGCAGATAAAGCTACTATAGACAGACAGGGAACTATTGGGAGGAAAGGAATGGCCTAGCACCCTTGAAACATCACATGGATCTCGATATTTCTTACTGTAGCTGGATAATGCTTGCGGGGGGTATACGGTAACGTGTTGTCTACCCTTTCGATTCGAGTGTACAAGAGATAGCTCGGGTTTACCGTCGTATTCATTCGGGAGGGGGCGATTCAGGGGTCAGTCGATGAGTGTGTCAGTTTGAAAGGGGCGAGTGAGGGGGGGATACGGTAGTTCTCGATGGGTCAGCGTCGTGACGTCATCGCGACTGGCGTGCTGCAAATGGGCATATTTTCAGGTTTCGAGAGCCCGAACCTCTTTTTTACTAATAACCTTTTTTTGAAGTTTACATTGCTTGCGGGAGCGGGAAAAAAGCTTGTCACCTTTCATTGAAACACCAAAGGGCAGTGTTGCGTCCTAACATGAATTTCCCCCCCCCCTCCCCCCACCGTAGACAAGCCTACTGTCGAGGTGGGCGGGGCTTGGAATCAAAGTTCCAGCTCACCACTACTCATCCAATCACGACGATATCGTCGCCGTCGTCGGCGGTTCGGCCGGGGACGCGGCCATCTTCGAGGAGGACGGCGAGGCCGCGACGCCGCCGCTGGTGCGACAGCGAGACACGAACTTGCTGCAAACGGGAGAATGATCACTTACTTATTGATAAGGCAATTAGTGATAAGACGTTTTATAGTCCTTCTATGGTATATATCGAATTTCGCGGATTGATTGCGCACGAGGACACTATCAGCATCTATCATATCGATGCAGCCGCAAACCTACTGGTGTGTAACCTTACGAACACAATATGCCTCCTCGGATGCCGGCAACTCTGAGCGCCTAATATTTAGCAGATCAGAATACTATTTTACAACGAGAATCAAAGGACTCATCAATATTTTCTGTCCGCCCTTACCTATCTCACCTCGCTGCAGCCGCAATCCTACTGCTGTGCACTTTACCAGCAACTCCGAATCATAGGGCTCAAACCGCAACTACCAGCTATGTGTAAAGCTTAAAGCATTTTTTTCAGAGCCAATGTTGTGAAACTATCAGCAATACCTCTCTTCTCCAACCTACATGTTCCCTTCACAGCCGCAATCCTACTGGTGCGCTAACCTTTACGTCCCTCGGTCCTCCCCCTCTCCCCACTTCTCGGACTAAACATCAAAGACCAACTTCTCACCTCACTATCTCCGGCAGCTCGGGCGCAGTTCAAATAGTTGTGTAAAAGCATGGGCGGACATGACATTAAGAGACCGGCCAGGTAAGAATCGAGGGTTCAGCCGTTAGGGCCGGACATCGACATCTCAGATCCGGACCAAAACTGTTGTGGGGGTACCCCTATGGACCCTTATCACTGTATGGGCCATAATATGGCCATATCTCAAAAACCCGAAAAGGGGCGGGGCTTCAAACTTTAAAAAAGAAAAATTCGCCTTAAAAAAGTGGCGCCACCTAGGTCCAATGTTAGTGTTATTATATTATATACTAACCTAGACCTTCAAAACCCACATTTGGTTGATCCGAAAATTCGATCGCAAAGTGGTTTTTCATGTTCAAAAAATCAGTTTTTAATTTATATAAAATCTAAAACGAAAAAGTACATCTCAATTTTTTGATATGTTATAGAGCACAAAATTCTGCATAGGGCCAAAGAAAAAAATCGATTTTTTTTCTGGACCATCCGCGTCATTTCTGGCTTGGAGAGTGGTCGGAAAAATAAATTTCATCAAAAAATCGATATTTTTAGCTCATCTTGTAGAGCTCGCCGTGCTGATCATTTTTGCTGAACATCATTTTTCATGATTTTACCTCTGTGACGAGTTATGAGCGTCAGAAAAGCGAGGTCACCCTCTTCCCTTCTCTTGGAGCCCCTTCCCATCGATCGATGTCGAGGTCAAGCCGGGTCACGGAGAAGGGAAGAGGGTGACCTTGCTTTTCTGACGCTCATAACTCGTCACAGAGGTAAAATCATGAAAAATGATGTTCAGCAAAAATGATCAGCACGGCGAGCTCTACAAGATGAGCTAAAAATATCGATGTTTTGATGAAATTTATTTTTTCCGACCACTCTCCAAGCCAGAAATGACGCGGATGGTCCAGAAAAAAAATCGATTTTTTTCTTTGGCCCTATGCAGAATTTTGCGCTCTACAACATATCAAAAAATTGAGATGTACTTTTTCGTTTTAGATTTTATATAAATTAAAAACTGATTTTTTGAACATGAAAAACCACTTTGCGATCGAATTTTCGGATCAACCAAATGTGGGTTTTGAAGGTCTAGGTTAGTATATAATATAATAACACTAACATTGGACCTAGGTGGCGCCACTTTTTTAAGGCGAATTTTTCTTTTTTAAAGTTTGAAGCCCCGCCCCTTTTCGGGTTTTTGAGATATGGCCATATTATGGCCCATACAGTGATAAGGGTCCATAGGGGTACCCCCACAACAGTTTTGGTCCGGATCTGAGATGTCGATGTCCGGCCTATCCTGGGATCTTACCTAGCCGGTCTCTTAATGTCCCCAATCCGCCCCATCTTACATAATCTCCCCGCAGCCACAACCCTACTGGTGTGCCAAACTCTACGTTTCTCGGATGTTATCCCTTCCCCACTCCTCGGACCAAAGATCAGGGGCTACAGATCAAAGATCAACCCCTGGCTCACCTCACAATCTCCGGCAGCTCGGGCGCCGTTTAGATTTTTTTCTTCTCACTCTTCTAGGACTTATTGATGTTCAAACTCTAACGTTACCTAAATACTCAACACGCAGCCGCAATCCATTGGTGAGCTAATCTTTATATCTCTTCCTTCACTTTGATAATAAAGATCAAAGATCAATCCGCCTCACCTCACAATCTCCGGCAGCTCGGGCGCCGTGTAGATGAACTTGTGCGCAAACTCGCGCGCCTTCGGAAACTCCACGTACTCGACGTCCCGGTTGGACGAGGCCGCAGCGTCCTGCAGAAGGAAAACCGATTAGGTACGGTAGGGATATTGATTTGGTGGAGTACTAATTGCTTTTCGTTTCAAAATACAGCACAAATAATCGAGCACTAATTATTTGAGTTATGCTTCGAATGAGCGCAAGAGCAGCTGCTCTATGGTAGCATGACACACATCATTGACTTGTGAAACACGAATTATCTGGTATCACTAGCCTACATCCCTGAATACCACATTTATTTCACGTTCCCACAAAATAACTGCCTCTGTGATCACCTACACGCCTCCCCCCCAAACAGTTTCACAGCACTCATCAATTAACTGTGCCCTAATCAATGTTACTGTATCCAATCGATAAGCCCACACTACCGTACCCAAATTCGCGTACTCACATCATCAAATAAGTGCTCTGCCCAGCTTCACGGGGATGTGGCATATCTACCCCGTTCTTAATCAATACTACCGTATCCCATCGAATCCAATCAATAAATCAATACTACCGTAATCCTACCGTATACCTTGAGTGCTCTGCCCAGCTTCACGGGAATGATGTGGTCGTCCTCCGCGTGCAGAATGAGGATGGGGCACGTGATGCTGCAATGGAGTACGGTAATGGTACGGTAATGATAACGAGTGATTATTGATTACATACCCCGAGAAAGATGAAGAAAATTGGTAATAGCCCTACTAAAGGATCTACATAGCAAGTGTGAAGCATGAAGTCACCAGATCTTTGAAAGGTAAGAGATTGCGATTGCTTCGCTGCGAGTTTGCAACATGAGCCTTTCTCTGAATGAGCTAACGTCCTGGCGCTGGAACTAACAAGCACCAGTGTGATTGGTTACCTACATCAAAGGAAATTGCAAAATAAGAATCCTAATTACAACTATAATCATTAACATTTAACTATGAAACAGACTATAATCGCAAAAGGGCGATAATGTCTGTCAATAGACACAAATAGAGGCGGAGAGAGTATAATATTCAAAAATTGACTGCATGATTCTCTCTTTCCATCACCACCCGACGCTCTTCAGCGTTCTTTCACTATATATATTTTCTTTCACACGCTTCGTATGGACGATCCCAGTAACGTCAGTCTATCGATCTATACACCACGCTTGAAACAGTAGAGTGATCAGGAAATGCGCAATCGAAGATCGTTCAATATTTGCCCACCAAAACTACTACTATCGCTGAGATATGATCATTGCAGCCAATACACTACACGTGAAACATAAGGGTCCCTACATCACAATATCCTTCTAGTAAAAATCTAAAAATACAAACTGTGTGATTCTCTCATCGCTCTCCATCACCAGACCGACGCTCTTCAGCGGGCTCTCACTTTATTATTTTTTACCATATATGCGAAGACGATCCCAGCAGCGCCATTCTATCAATCCATATACTACGCTTGAAACATCAAAGTTACCCGAATGAAACTTCAAAACTCATACATGCATTGCCCGTTATCACCAGTATCTCACAACCTATCACTTGCAAAATAATCTAAAAATACTAACTGCGTGATTCGCTCATCGCTCTCCATCACCAGTCCGACGCTCTTCAGCGGATTGAGCACGAAGCGGTCGATCATCCCGCGCGTCATCCACCGAATGGGCTGCAATTTTAAATATTTGTTGAATTTGTTTTTTTTAATTGTCATTGTTAATCATTACCGAGTGGTGTAAGGCGCCGCTCGCCATTCGAAGGGTACCGAGTTCAATCCCCCGCCGAGGCCAACCAAGCCTTGCTATCCCTCCGGGGTCGGCAAATTGGTAGCGACCTCGGTTGCGAAAGGTAAGACTACCCGAGAAAGCATTGGACAGCCGGGTATGTAGTCCGTCTAACAGCTGACCTTACCAGTGGGTCCCACCTAGCGTTGTCTTGTGACTGTAAAATCGCTTGACGTGGATACACCTTTTTACCTTTACCTTTCACGATTCGATCTCATTACAGTGGTCTGTAGTCGCGCGCATTTATGAAGACTATGCATCCCCAATGCTCCTAGCTTGAAAATTTTAAAGTTTTGACTATTACAGCTTTCATGATATGTTTTGATCAAAGAAGCCGTCAGAAGTAAAGATGCCCACAGATGCGCACACTTCAACTCTCATTGCATCACCGATACACCTAGTAGTTCAACAGGATCCAATTCGAAAAAAACTCTCGATGCCGCACTAACGTTTGGGCGCAATGATTGACTGAAAAGGGATATTGTGGGAGCAAACGAATCATCGACCTCCACATTTAGGCCATGCATTCATAGATAGCCTGTATCCCCAATGCTCCTAGTATTGTGGCTACGCCCTGGTTTACGATTCCCTACTCCCTTCAGATCAACTCTAGCGCAACACATATCTTTTTTTTTTATTTCCGGCCTACCTCATCCCACCTTTCCCACCCCTAGGTTCCTCGGACCGCAGATCAAGGATCAAAGATCAAAGATCAGAGATCAAAGACCAAAGATCGCAACTCACGATGCTGAACGGGTGGTTCATCACGGCGTCTCGGAGGTTGTTGAAGGGCGACTCGAGCACGAGGCCGGCGGGCGCATTGCGCGCGAGCGAGAGCTCCTTCGTAAGGCGAGTGCACACACTGGAATATGGAAGATCAAAGATAAGGATAAATATTGTATTTGCATTTCAAAGAAATTCTAAGGAGAGTGCACAGACTGGAAATGGGATCAAGCATCAGATATTGTGTGTTTTTTTAAACAAAATCCGCAGAGAACAGCTACCGTGTCGGACAGAGTGCCATTTTAGGAATCTATGAAACTAGAAGCGCGCGAGCGAGAGCTCCTTCGTGAGGCGAGTGCAAACACTGGAAAAGAGGGGCGAGATTAGCGATCAAAGATATGATTATTGTCGCTGTGTGTTCGAGCTGTAGCAATCGTTCCAGAGAGCTAGCATCAAAATGAATTTGTGAAACTATAGAACACGAAGAGACAATTCCTGCTTAAGGCGCGAGTGCGCACACGAGAATGGAAGCGCAGGAGGAGGAGGAGGTGCATTAGCCATCGATGAAGTAGTATACTTTCTCAAAGCGCATGCAGAAGACACAACGATCGCATCGAGAAGCAATTGAGCATGAGGAACGGATGAAACCACGACGGTACTGGAGACTTTAGACTAAGTTATATCAAGGATTGATCGTTCGCATTACAACGACAACTCCACATTGCAAATTGCAGAATCCGAGAAACCATAAAGTGCAGACGTTCAAAGTAAAATCTCACTCAGTGCCCATCGAGTGTCCCCACACATATTATTCTCGCGTTAGCGCATATTTTGAAGCGATACTCGCGAACTGTATTGCAACCTTTCAGCGGCTTGTCAAAGTAACGAATCCATGAAACCGACAAGTGCCTACATGTCCCGCATACATGCATGTCATACACGACGCGCGTGTCGTTAACGATGCCGCCTTCTCGCGTGCTTTCAGATATTTATTTTATAAAGAAGCCACTGCGCTACTATCGCGCACATCCCGCAACTCGTCAAGATCAGAACACCATGAAACCTCTAATTGGCTATATTTCTTTCAGTCAATCCCCCGCACCCAAATATCAAAATAAAGCTCTCTGTCCAGACAACGACTGCATTACCACTCGGCATGCATTTGCACAGTTTTACATTTTTCGATTCCGAATCCACAGTCAATCGCAAACTCCCAGCAACTCATCAAGGTAACGAATCCATGAAACCGAGAATTCACAAAATCGCTCACAATCGCTCCACACCCAAATGCACGCAAAATCACTATCTAAATATCAAACAAAAAGCTACTCACCCCGTGCCCATCGAGTGTCCCCACACAACCACGGCGTTATCCCGTGCGTGCATTCACAGTTTTAAGTATATATTCACAACAGCAAAAGCACTACCATTGCAATCTCCCAGAAACTCTTCAAGGCGACAAATCTATGAAACCTCAAACCACCGCTGCGCCCAAATAAAAAAAAGGTGCTTACCCCGTGCCCATCGAGTGTCCCCAGACGACCACGGCATTGTCCCGTGCGTGCATTCGCACATAGTCATACACGACGCGCGTATCGTTCACGATGCCGCCCTCCGTCGGCGAGCCTTCCGAGTCACCGTAACCTGAATATGCATTGATTTGGATACGGTATTGGGGTTATGGTAATGGGGTTACGGTATCCCCCCCCCCGAGTAACAGTAATCTAGAAGCAAATATTCATTGGGGTTCTGTAATGAGCTTACGGTAGCCCCCTGAGTCACCGTAGCCTGAATATGAGCGATTATCGATTAGGCAAGGAAACAGGGTTACGGTAGCTCCTTTCTACCCCCTAGTCACAGTAAAATAGAAGCAAATATTGATTGGGGTACGGTAATGGGGTTACGGTAGCCCTCAGAGTGTTCGTAGCCTGAGCAATTATCGATTGGGATACGTTAAGCTCGAGTCAAGTGATCATAATGTAACGAAAGAAAACGAATCGAATTGAAAAAAGATTGATTCGGTAGAGGCCATTTAGAGAATTCCTATTTATGTTTCAGTGTTCCTACTAGTCTTAGACATTACTTCCTGCAATGATACTCACGGCGAGAGCGGATCATCACACATCTTTTTTCACATCTACATAGTTTCCCTCATCTCAAATCAAGTATTACACAAGACATTGGACCTTATTTTTTGAAATCGTATCCAACTACCGTACTCTCCAGACCTACAGTACCCCTCTGTTACCGTACCTCGATAGTCGAACGAGACCACTTGATAGCGCATGGCCGTCATAAATTCACCCTCCCATATCCTCCTACCGTATCCCGACCTACAGTACCCTCTTCTTTACCGTACCCTACCGTACCTCGATAGTCGAACGAAACCACTTGATAGCCCATCACCAGCCATCCTACCGTACACCACACCGTAGCTACCGTAATTCAAACCTACCGTACCTCGATAGTCGAACGAGACCACTTGATAGCCCATCGCGGTCAGTACATTGTACAGCTCACAGCGGTGCGCAATCGTGCGATCGAACGAGTTACCGTGCGCGTACCTGCAATTTTTAATACTATTTATTTTAAAAAACACAATCGCAACAATAAAGATTTGTATTAAAAATGTTTGAATGTTTGTAGAAGGCCAGCATCAGCGAAATCATTAGAAGAAGGACATGCCAGAACTAGTAAGCACAGTGAAACCGAGAACGGCTAAGCGGTAATGCACACACCAAAAAAATTAACGATCTATCAATCATTAATAATGATGTGGGATCTAACGCTTCATATAGCAATCGCAAGGAGTGGAATCAGATCTGCATACCACCCACATGAAACCTGAAACACGCATGCTCCCAACTACATCAAAATTTACCAGTTCTTGTGAATCTTCCTCCTCGAAATTCCTCAAGGACGTATCAAGCGTACATTTTTTTCACATCGCTCAAGGAGGACGCATTGGTCGCATCGCAATCTCTTCCCCTCATCTGGCCCCGATGAAACCAGAAATGAGCAATCCCGCAAAATATTTCCAGAAGCTTTAACAGTATTTATAGCCTTACCCTACTCAATCTCGATCAATGATCAAACTACAAACTTCAAAGACCAGACTATAAAGATCAAAGATCAAACTCCAAAACACTCACAGCACGACGGGATAGCGCGGATCGGCGAGCAGGGCCTCCATCTCCGCCTCCGAGAGCGCCGTGTCGGCGAGCGATTGGGGCAGCATGTGCCTGCAATGAGGGATTAGAGATCAAAGATCAAAGATCAAAGATCAACGATCAGTCTGCAAAGGGTCAAAGATCATTGTGTGTGTGGGGGGACGTCAAGTCGCCTAAAAGAAAGAAACTACGAAACTACGAGGCAACAAAAACCAGGCTGGTTGTGTATCTAGATTGCGGCATTGCGAATTACGGTTTCACAGCGCTGCTAAGTTCTTGAGAACACTTAAAAAAACAATGGTGCATTGCTACCTCAAACAAACGCAAGCATTCCCAGCCTTCCCTCATCAGTAATTGCAAACTCAATCTATTCGATCCCACGATATCGCTAACGACATCGACCTTTGCGGTTTCACTGATTGGTGAAGTTCCATCGTTGCTTCTAAAACTACTCCAAAATAACATTTACTTTTACATTAGTTTAAATTTCCCCCCTCCCGTTACCACTAATGATAGCGTGCTAGCGCTGACTCACACGGCGTGCGAGAAAAGCGCCCATTCCAATCAGAGATCCTCGAACTTTTCCTTCACTCATTTCGCAATGCTCTCTCGCATCTCTGATGGGCGAGAGATCATGCAAAATGAAGAGACGGGAACATTGCTCCCTTTTCCTCCCCTAAAAGAGCATGGCGCGATATCTCTTCTCACCCCCCTTTTAGCCAGTGAAAGATCACTCGAATCTCTCTTTTAGAGCTAAAGCACGAGCGATTTCATCACTACTTGTGCTCGTCGCATAGTGATATAAATGGCGTAGTGGTCTCGTCTCTCCATATTGCCTTATCTCTAGTGTTTCAGAGATGACAAGAGAATAGGGCTAAATGAGAGAGACAGACCATCTATAAATGGATCGCAGTGAACGGTTGAACTACGCCCCGGAAGTGGAAGAGGGGGAGGGGGGAGGGAGGGGGCGCTAGAGTTAGCACAAAATCAGTTGAGAGTAGGCACAATCACGATAACAGAGAGTTTATTGGTATCCCCGACATAGCGCACATGGTTTTACAGTGGCCAACTATATAGTAGAACCATAAATCAGGGTTGTGAAACAAGTAAACTGACAGTGAAAGATCGAGACATTGCTTAATATTTTTTTCACAGGCTGCCACGAGCGGATTGCGGTAAAGATGTCTCTAAGTTATACTAATGCCGAAAGATCGAATCAGGGAGTAACTAGTAATCGGAAATTATATTATGTTAGCAGAAACTACGCCAGCAGATTACTTTGGAAAGCACAACTAGATCCCAAATTATGCTCTCGAAACGCTACATCAAAAGGCAATTCAGCAGCATTTTTCCCGCCCTAGCCTACATTACCCCAAGCAATCAATAACCTACAGAACTTCAATCCGCACCTCCTCCCTCCTTGTCTCTAACCCGGCGCTTCTAGCACGCCATTCTCTCCCCTTCACTCACCACGCGCCAATCCTGCCCTCCTCTCCCTGCAGATGGAACGATCGGCCGGCCGTCTTCACGCCGTTCGACGTCACGTTGTCGTAGTCCGTCATCGGCATCCGACCTGAAGGCAGGAGATCAGAGATCAAAGATCAAACTTAGAGATCAAAGATCATTCCCATGAGATTTAGTGGAGATTGTGGTTAATTCTATTTCCGAGCATAAGAGCATGGAATCAAATATCAGCCGCAACTGCCAGAATCATAGTGCTCATGTAGCGCTTAACCGACTGGTTCTTGTTATCGGAAAGTTAATATGAAACGAAAGCTGGCAGACAATAGAGGCAATACAAAGAACGTGCCGCCTCTACTCGCACAAGTACCAACTACGCAGCCCCCAATCACGTAGGCAAATATCTTTGACGAATTAATCGAAAACTACTTTGATATTTTTTGAACACGGCGGATATTTTTTGAAGATGGGGGCTCACAAGTACTGACATGTACAGGAACCTTCCACTATTGCAGAAGAGGTGAAGCGCCAAATCTGCTTTCTAGATTCTCTAACCCTAATGATTTTCACATTGGCCGAAATCGACCTCAGTAGTATCGAGAAAAAAATGAGCGTCTTCCCTTGAAATGGTCAGTGTGCGGCGCCCAATCATATAGTTTTCGTATATATTTGTCTGCTTCCCCGTTACGATAGTCAACATGAAGCGACTAATCAATTCGTCGAATTTGAAATATTGACAAGGTTCTCCTCGGATTATCGAGGAGGGTCAGCTGCTTCATCTTAAGTGCTCAGTGTGCGGCGCGGAACCGCAAGGTCAGGCAAAGGTCAGCCCCGGCAAACTTCCCGCTGCTATGACTCTATTCAGGTGTGGGCCTCACTTCAAAGTGTTTTGTGTATTCGTGGGGATCTATCTGCACTGAACTAGTATTATCCAACCCGAAACATAACAGCTACTTGAAGCAACCTCGAAACGCGCTACTATCTTCCCCACCCAACAGGCCCTTTTACGCGCTCCTAACCAGCCACAATCTATCCAAATTACGACCCGAATAGCCTCCGATTCACCTCTTATCAATGAAATAACTCACGGAAATTGAGGAAGAAGAGGTGCTGCATCAGATTGGGGAAGAAGTAGATGAGGATGGGGCCGCCGATGCAGATGGACAAGATGGGAAGGAGCGCGGAGACGGCCGACACCCGCACCACTCTGCAAATGAGGAATATTTGAATAAAATATAATTAACAAATTGAATATTAGTCTCGAAAATGATTCGCTTTATGCCAAAAATTGAATCAGAAGCTGTATTATTAGAGCAGCTCCACTCAGCACTAAAGCCTGCACATGAAACCCCAATATATAACGCGGGCACCCGCACCGCTCTGCAATGAGGAATTGGGTAAGTTAAAGAACATCCGAGAATCGACAAAGTTGGAAAGTTTGAAACTAAAGCGCTATCAATCATAAATTAGGATTCAAAATGTAACGCGGACACCCGCACCACTATGGAATGATGAATGGGGTAATTAAATAAATACATAATATATTTAAATTTTAAATAATATGTTATTTACGGCACGAGAACTTCCGAGAATTGATAACAGCTGGAACGTTTCAGATCTAAAGCGCAAGTGTAACCCCAATGTGACGCGCGAACCCGCACCACTCTGCAAATTATAAAAATAATTGAAGTAGTTGATTTTAACTAATTAATTATCGAAATGAACAATGGTTGACTTCGTTGGCTACTTAGTATTGAGTACATGAACAGATCAACGAGATCATCAGCGACACCTCGCCCGATCAGGACTAAACCGTGCAGGCGCAACCCCAAAGAACCAGGATAGCGGTCAACATGTTGGAGACTATTCCGGCCATAGTTGGAGTATAAGTAATTATGTAAATGGGATGCGACTGACAAGACATTAGTCAAGTACAACGACTCATCACTATATTTCCTATGTGCCACCCCAATCAACCACGCCGGTCACTCAAACCGGACACAATAATCGAATGAATGGTTTAAAATATTTTTTTAACAAGCACCTTCGAGTTCAACGAAAATCCACACACCGAGATTTTCATATGAAATCAATGAAACCCAGAACATACGACATACGGGCTAATGAAAATAACGAAAATATTCCAGAAATTAGATTTTCCGCTATTTGTACGCTCAAAGACACCAAACGACAATTTCCCAGCACTGGCTAGCCTTTTCGAAACTCACAGCCCCATTCCTCACCTCCAAAAGCACACCCGCCCGGGATTCTCCACGTTCGGCGGCAGTAGAAAGTAGCGCGAACGGGCGTCCATTTCAACCAAATGAACTAGTAGACAGGCGGGCTCTCCTCTCTCCTCTCGACTAGCCAAGAGCTCGACCAAGAGACCAACTAACCGCCAGGCGGGCGGGCGGAGGGGTAGATGAGGAAACACCTCTATCTCTCTCTATCTGCCCCTCTGGCCTCTCTTATCTCTCCCCTGTGCTCTAGCCCATCTCCAAGGGCTGTTCTTCTCCTCCACTTTATGCACACTGTCTAACCCCTTCGCCCTTCTCTTCCCGTAGTCTAGCACTTCTCTGAACTACCAAGAGAGAAGTCTCATCGCCTCCGTGTTCCCTCACGAATCAGGGAAACGAGAGAACTTTTCGAAATGAGATAGACGAGCATCCCGAGAGCCCTTTCGCAAGGCGACGAGACGTCACAGAAACTAGAGGGTGATAGCAGTAAAGGAACCGAGAGGGTCGAGAGACGAGAGCAAATGTTTAGGCCCCTATTCATTCCTCATGGGCTATCTCGACGGCTAGGGAAAGCGATAGTGTAGGCGACACAGTAGAGAATACGACGCGAGAAAACTTTTTAGAGCGTGATACAACATTGGCTCGATTGGAGATAGCGCTGCCCTAGCAACCAAAGTGGTTTGTCGTGTTTCGGCAAACAGGTGATTTTGCAGGAGAACTCGCGTAACACGTGAGCCTGGTGAATCAGTGATTCCCGTTTGCCTAATAGTGCTGAGAAAACAGTCGGAGGTGATCCAGCTGACGAAGGTACAATAACGATTCATTAAGCAAGTAGTGGATCAGAGTTTCATGGATACCTTACTTTAAAGTGGCAAGCCTATGGAGTAATCGGCGCGGCGATGAGAGTGCATAAAAATAATACTGACTATGTATTGATCAAAACTATGCAGTTCAGTGACCCAGAAAGAGAAAAGATCTCCTAAACAGTCCTTTGCCTCTGAACCCATCAAGATGAAAAATAGTAGGACCGATAGACCGCAAAATAACGCAAAGGAATGGGAAGAGGAAGGCGAGACAAAAAAGCGAGAGGAGATGGGTTGGCATTCCAATGGAAAGGCCCGCAATTCCATTATCGTAGATGGTAGTAAGAAAGACGACGGCGGGAGGAGGAAGGACGGAAGTGTCTTCCATTCTCCCTGCTGTCGCTTCCCCCACGCATTAGCATCATTGTTGGCAGCAGCTATGCACATCCCAGATGCTCTTACTTGAAACAGCACCCGAATGTCAACAAAAAGCTTCTACACATTGATGGCAGATAGCTCGCGCAATCAGCAGAGTCTCGGACCATTAAAGGACCGGAGAAAGGAGGAAGAAGAAAGGAGAAAACTAATGGAGTAACTGAGCCAGAGGAGTCATCCCCGGGTCGTGAGTTATGACTGCCTCTCATATACCTCCTCCTCATCGAGCAATGTTCTCGTCTCTTCATTACGCCATATCCCTCGCCAGTCAGAGAAACGAGAGTGTTGCAAAATGAGAGAGACATACCATCCTCCTTCTCATCGAAGAGTCAACTTCTTACATAGTCAACGAGGCCGCTTTTCGATTCGAAAACAATCTCAAATGCAGCAACTGAAGACCTCAGACAGAATACAGTAACTTTCTGGTTAGTCACGAAAACAAGATAGTGCCTCTATTACGAAAGGGCACTGGCGCTCGCCAATTCCCGTAATGTTTGAAATTTGGCGACTCAAGATGAGAGCGCCTTGAAGCATAAACACGCCTTGGTGCAAGCCGACTCTAACTATTTACGTCATCATTGCGCCCAGTAATGCCTGCCTAATGCCCCCTCTCGGGCAGCCCTCCGTCCAGGGATCTTATTACCTACTTTTCTGTCAACAGCATTGTACGGTATCCACTTCTACAGTTAGTGAGTCCCTCATGCAATTTCACGTTCCTTGGTCATTTTTAGTCCAGATCAAGGCGCAACTCCCCTTCTTACTCCTTCGTTCTCTATTTACCCGCAGGCTCATACCACCGCAAGCACGGGGGCTCCCCGCACCACCTTTCGACCACTCTCGCCGCGCAAATCACTCCTCCCAGCAATCAATGAGTGGCAAGACTGAAGCCTCAGATCCTCCTAACATTCAGACCATCAGCTCTATCGCAACACTCAACGGCTACTGTATCCAACTACCAGACGCAGCAGTCCCTACAGTATCCACCGCTACCGTATCCCAGATTAGGAAAACTTACAGCTGTATCACGAACAGGATGAGGCTCTCCGCGGTGTACTCGAAATCGGCCGGCAGCAGCATTACGGTAGGTAGTCTTGATGAGGGGGTACGGTAGTCTTGAGGGGGGTGGCGAGTAGCTTGGGGTCGGGGCAGGGGCAGGGGTCAGTAGGGGGGGGGCGAGACGAGGGGAGGGGAGGGAGACGAGAGGGGGCGACCGACCTTCACGGAGCAAGATCGAACGAATGAGGGGGTCGACGAGTGGGAGGGAGGGAGTGGAATGAGGAAATTAATCAATATTCCAAATCGAGTCGGCGATCGCGCACGTTATTCAAAATGATGCGGACGTGACTATTCCTTTCTTCTTTTCATTTCCATTGCAATAGCATTTCTCTACCTGGAAAGATAGCGTGCGTGATGAGAAGAGCCTCTTGCAAGACAAAACTATCCAAATGAGAAATGCTCATCGGGAAAAATGAATCATTTTCCAATGCGCGCGCTTACTTTGCTTGCTCAGCTGCTCGTTTTTATGCAATTCCACCCCTACTGAAGTTCGCTGTGTTCAATTCTCTTTACAAACTTTACGATTCGAAAGGTCACGAGTTCGACCCCGCCCGCCCTCAGATCCACCCAAAACCAAGGGGGTTAAGAAATGTTGGGAGTGGTGGTGAAAGCCACAGCAAATAAATCCCCTACCACGTGCACACAACACGGGCGGTAAAGCCTCGCAACCAGCCACTGGTCGTCCCGGGATAGGCTAAAGTTGCTAATCGGCGTTGGGGTGGCTAGCCCGCCCTTAGCGAGGATAATGCCAAAATCACCTCATCACCTACATTCGCTCAATTCAGCCGCATCTTTGACCAACACAAGCGTCTCCATCAACGTTCTGAGGCGCAAATAGAAAATAGAAAACAACAACAACAACAACGATACTCACAGAATGAGTGGCAACAAGGCGTGAGATGGCATAGAAGTGTGTAGATACTAATGGGATAAATCCGTAACGTTCCCAACCCGATTCAGAGGATGATCTGTCCAATTGTTTTACAGTCGATTAGATAATGTATTTCAACCACATCCAACCGATACATACTGCATCGAAGCGTTCACGATCTACTTTCCGGAAATCACGGGACCGTAAAACACCAGTTCGCAACGTCTCTCTCAAATATTCAAAATACTTTCTCCAGCATAGTCGAATCACATGAAGATCGAGAGCAATGCTGCATAAATTGCCGTATTCATTCCACAACCGATAATCCAACGACAAACGACAAAGCGCCGGGTGCAATGCAGGAACAGCTACAACGATATACTTGGCGCTGATCGCACACTATTGGATAGGAGTTCGAATTTCAATTCATCACTGGCGCATTTCTCCCACTCACCAAGTATCTCGTGTGCATTCTATTCCCAGGGATAACAAACATTAAATCGTTGAATATGTTATACCACAACGTTCGCTCACAATGCTGAAAGTCAATCCGCAGTGACCATCTACCAACAGTGAAACACAATTGCTACTGCCCAAAAGTCTTCCTTTCGAGGACATTGCACATCCTCCCAAAAAGCTACCACGTTGCTCATTCCAGTCGACACTCAAACACTGTGCTAATTTCGAGACGAAAACGAGGTATGATTAACTATGTCGTTTCACTTGTGCCTATCTATCAAGTGTGAAGCCGCAAACGGACGGCTGTACACTCCAGCGGGAAACACCCAACCTCATTCCCCCACTCCCTCGAAACGTAGTGGCGATTCGCGTGATAAGTATCAAACGCGACAACTCCGAAACATCAACCAACGATGGAACTCCAAGCGAGCTGGCTGAAGTACATAGTCAACCACGACCCGTGACCGATCAAGTAAGTAATAACAGTGAAACCACAGTCAAACTACCTACCCGAATGTCATTTTTCCCAAGGATAGCAATAAGTAAAGTAGTCATGAATGTATGCGTGTAATCTAGTGTCTCATTCTTCTGTCTGATTCTTACGATTCTTGTTAGTCTCATTCTTCCTATCCTCATGCATCCTATTAGCTTGACTAGCGCGTATCCCACTCTGTCCATTTCCTGCCCTATTCATCGGACAGTCAAGGAAACCAATGTATTATTACAAAGATCGTATTGTGATATTTCGAGCAGGGCAATCATCGATCAAACAGGTGGACGCGATCGACATATTCAGATACCAGTGAAGCCCCACCTCACCATGCCTCGTTGTACCACCATTATTGCAATTGCCTAATTCCAAGGGGGGCATTCTTTCTTGACATCCTCATGCATATAATTAGCTTGACTAGCGCCTATCCCACGCTGCTCATTTCCTGGATTATTTCATCGGATAGTCAAGGGCAAATGTGTAGGGAAAAGTCAAGACTGATACAAAAAAAGCATTGGAACATTTCGAGTAGAAGAAGACAATGGTGTATCAAATTGAGATTCACGATCGATCTATTCAAATATCCGTGCAACCCGTAATCTCCAGGTCATATTGACGCGTCAATGTCCATCTACCATAATCAAAAATCATTATTCCAGGAGACAGACAAGTAAATTGCAAATGAGAGTGTACCCAAACGCTACAATTGACTGAGGGTGCCGACCCCTCCAGTCAAGCACCAGTGCAACCCCAGCTCACCATGCCTAATTGAAACGTCACTTTCCTATATTTCAGAGTGTAAAGCGAAATAAAGGAAGCCTGAACTCTAGTACTCCCACTCTTTCCATTCATTCTAATTACAACCAGGCGCGCCTCGCCCGAGCCTTGAAAAAAACGTGCGGAGACTTTTTTCGAAGTGCGAAAATGAGGGCCCCGCACTCACCAAGAATTTCGATTCTAAGCCCAGGCGAAAGAGACGAATAAGACAAACGAATATTCTAGAAAAAACCGACACAAACGTGCGAAAGGCTTCGTCAAAGTGCGAAAATGATTGGCCGTAAGACACAGCCTTCATTCATGCATTTCGAATCGGGCGCCCCGCTAGTCACTCTCTTGAAATTGCCCCTCTTGCCTCCACTCGCACCCCATAATTTGCACCTGTCGCGCTACTTTCAGCAATGTTGCAGCAATTAAGACTATCTTTGAAACATAATTAGCTTCATTCTAATACATTCTGCGCTAGTTTCATACATTTTCAGCATTTAGCCATATTATAAAACATACATAACTTCAATCTAATAGATTCTGCGCTAGTTTCATCCATATTTTCAACAATTAAAAATTTTTTTAGCACAATTAACTAAAAAAACATCCTTCACATAATTTGCACATTTTCGCCAATTAAAACGTATTTTAACCTAATTAAATAAAAATTAAACATACTTGACCACTTTCGCCTTGCGCGCCATGGCTGCAGCTCGTCTTCTCCTCTTCGTCAATCGATCTCCCTCGCCGGAGGAGGGGCGGGGTACTGTAATAGGAGGAGTACTGTAATGAGAAGGGGTACGGTAATGGGATATAATAGATAAGGTTCGTGGAATCCACTGCAATATAGCATTCCCTAGATGGTTTCAAGGACTTGCGAAACGTCAATATACCAGGACCGACTTCCCAAACTATCAAGGTTTCATAGGTCCTACGTAATCAGAGGAAAGGGAAGAAACAATAATATATAAGGTCTATCCTACGGACAAAATGACACAATAAATACTGCTAGTTTGATCGCGCAGTGCAAGATAACGGGAACACAATATAATCGGGGCTCGAAATACGGGATTGAAAACCTAACCGGAACAGAGATGGATTACGGAAAACGAACGGGTTAGTTTCGGCTTCAACATTTCAGCTTAACAAAATGATTGGAAGAATAACCAATTAAGCAGTTGAATGGAATATTCCATGGAAGAGACAGAAAAAATATATATTCTAAAGAAGTAACTGAACAACAGCGTGGGCTTAGCCTGTCATGGCATGCGACAGCGGAATCACGATGTTCAATCGCAACCCCTCGCTTTCGGCTTCACATTCACTACGGATCAAATGGATTGAAGAACCAGTCAATTTCGAATTATCAACTGGTGAGCTAAAAATCACTATCCCACCCGCACGCGTGAATCCTATTCCCTATCGCTAGGGGGTGATGGTCGTTTTTAATACAAGGTAGGACCAAGACAATAAATCTCCACTTCTCGCTTTAGGCTTCACTTTTACTATGTCTCGAACCAATCGCGCATTCAATAATGGTCATCAGTTGAGCATTGAAAATCATTGTCTAGTCCTCACGCGTGAATCATCCATGCCTACTCCCTATCGGCGATAGGCTATCGCTCTGGGGCCAGATACGGGCATGCTAGGGCTGAGAAATGGAGCCAACATATTCAATCACGATAACTCGAGGTTTCACCTATAATATGTCACGAATGAATCGAACACGCAATAATCCAGACCAGTAACCCGCACGCATGAATCATCCCCACTATCGCTCTGGGGGTCACAGACAGGCGTTGTGGTCGAGTGGACAACGAGTGAATAATGGACACTCTTCTTTCGAAATGCTCCCTCGCTAGTTAGACAAAGCGAGATAGTGCGTGAAAACGAGAGAGTAGTCGCTCAATGCATGACAAAAGGAGGGAGCGAAAGGGTCATCGCAGTCAACAATTGAATCAAAGGTGGCTAGATTGTGTGGAAGAACTATGATCGAATCATGATTTTTCGAAAGAACAAAATTAAGAAATTGTTTGAATAGATCCAGAGATCGTCTCCGATTGTAAGCAACTAGTGAGCCAGAACAAGAATAGTGTGCGAATCACTGAAGCGGCGGGTCAACGATATCATACAATGTATAGAGAAAAAGAGAAGAGCAGCGAGCGGCAAAGTTTACAAAGATACAGAGTACAAAGGCACAATATTATCACCGTTGAAGGGACCAATAAAAACGAGAATACTAGGCGGTGGAGTGGGCTAGAGCGCGCACGTACCCTTAGGGAAACGGTATACGGGACAGATATAATTTGACTAAGCCACTATGAACGGCCACCATCTTATCGTCGATAAACCGTGATAAAAAAAGGGAAGCTAGGCTCAAGGGTGGGCTAGAGCCCGCACGTGCCTGTAGGCGAGCAGTGAAAGCGGGTAGGAAAAGAAAGGGATCGTTTCGATCACGCTCAATCAAATTTCAAAAGGAGAACAGAGGGCGCGGATAGACAATGGGAGTGGGCATAAACAGTACCACGTGCCCTTTAGGGTGAAGGCAGTGGTGAGCGACACCGCAAACTTTAGTGTGTACCCCCGCAGCGGGGGTACAACCTTTATACCGAGAGGGTGTGCGCTAGAGCCACCGGGTTAGAAAGCGTAGGGAGAGGCGCGTGCGGGGGTACACGATTTCGCGTGTACCCCCGCAAGTTAGAGGAGAGCGCTCACCACTGGGTGAAGGGAGAAAGACTCTTGCTAGGTTTTAACAAGAATTGAGTGCGACAACGGGGCGAATTCGCCGCGTGATGGGCTATCCCTCTCTACTTCAGTGCTATGCGCCATGTAGGGAGTAAGCGAGAAAGCCTATCAAGCTAGTAGGCAGAAATCTCTAGTAACCGCGCCAATCAAGGTTTCGTCAATAGGTGAACAGTGAAAAGGGGGTGAAAAACACAATGAGAAAATAACTATTTTTTCAAACCTTCCCTACGTGCACTGTATCGTGATAGAGTCGAAAAAAGCAAGCCGCTTATCCAGTAAGCACAAAAAGCGAGTGGGTTAGCCCACTGTCACGTGTTCTGGAGGCAGCTGACACATTAGGCTATCTAGCCAGGAGCAGAACTGTCCAAACACCATATCGATCAAGGTTTCAGCACGTTTTAAAGAGCAAATTCAGGAAAAGAAACAATATGCTGGGCAGTGATGAGCGCTCCCCACCAACTTGCGGGGGTACACGCGAAATCGTGTACCCCCGCAAGCGCCTCTCCCTACTCTTTCTAACCCGTTGGCTCTAGCACACACCCTCTCGATAACAAGGCTGTACCCCCGCTGCGGGGGTACACACCAAAGTCGGTGGGGTCGCTCACCACTGATGCTGGGGCTACCCCACTAGCATGTGCCCTGTAGCAAGGGACAGACAGGCTAGGGGGCAGAGACGCAGAGGAGTACCCCGAAATGAGACAGGGGGGCCCCCGCGTACAGAGAGGACAGTGCACTGTGCGAGGGAGAGAGCGGCAGAGAAACAGAGTACCCGCTCTCTCACTTTCCCACGAACTCTCGCTTCTCTGACCGACTAGAGAGCATGGCGAAATGAGAGAACATTGTTCGAGCGAGGACAATACAATCGACTAACCGGCTGGTGTGTTCATGTTTCACCCTCTCGTCGTCTGGCTCTCTCGATTTCCCCTGCTCTCTCACCGTCTCTAACCAGCGATAGATCAAGCGAAACCCGGAGCGTTGTCATATGATCGGCGCGCGCTTGTGAGATAAGTGGGAGCACTGGAACGTGAACCTCGCTTGTTTACATGATCTTTCTTTCTTTTTGTGAATAATTTATACATTAAAGATTGATAATTACAAATAGACGTGAGACAGAAGAGATTGGACGGGTACAGGGAGAAAGACCGGGACTAACTACAACGAAACTTCGTCTCTAGAGAATGGGTGCGAGGTATCGAGCTATCTGGGCTCTCTCAATTTCGCGTGTTCTCTCATCGTCTCTGACCGACTAGAGAGCACGCAAATCGAGGAGAGGCGCCACCTTTCTCCAGTCAAAACACATCTCCTTTACCATAACAAAACTCTAGGACAGTATTACTCGGTGCTAAAACGGGGAGAAATGGGAGCAAATACTCGAACTGTGATGGGAATATATCGTCGTATTTAGTTGTTGTTGTTAAATTACGAAAATAACTTAGCGCGTGGAGAAGTGTGCTCAAAAAAAACGAAACAAAAGACACAGATACAAATCAAGGGAAAGAGAGGGAGGAACAAGCAAGCGTGCACTCCTTTGTTCTCTCTTATTCGCACTGTGAAACACATTCGAAACTGCAACGAGAAGGGAAGGGAAGGGGCTACAACTTGATGCGATTACTGCGAAACGGATAAAATGATTGATTGATGGAGGAGGAGGGGACAGGGTACGGTGAGATTACTGTAGCGGAACTTTACTCATTTTAGCAACAGAAAAGAGGGGATACGTTAACAAGGAGGCCATAGGCTTACAATACGATATTAGGGGTACGGTATTCGACTCTGCGGTAGTCTCTTAGCACTCACTCGATCAATGGGGACTGCGGATAGGGGCCATACAATAGGGTAGGGGTGGGGATACGGTATCAATCAATCAATAATCGGGGATACGGTATCTTACTCTACCGTAATCTCGATACAATAAGGTAATAGGGGTAGGGGTACGGTATCAATCAATACTTGCAGGGATTACGGTATCCTACTCTACGGTAGTCTCGACGGCGAATCCTCCCCTCCTTCCGTCCTTCTCCAGTGCCTCGTACACCGTGCGCAGGTCGGTCGTGTTCGTGACGAGCGAGCGAAGCTCGTTGAGTTGAACGACGCGCGCGCCCTCGGGAAGCTTCTGCAAATATATTTACTTAATTAATTAAAATATTAAAGGTTTTCAACTTGAGGTCCAGTAAGCATTGAACTAATCGGGGCGCATTTGAATGTATTAATTCTGTGAAGCGGGGATGCGCCGGGTTTTTGGTAATTAGATGAGTGCAAAAAGCGAGCGAAGCTCGTTGAGTTGAACGACGCGCGCGCCCTCGGGAAGCTTCTGGAAATGCAATTAATATAATAATGGATAGCAAATCAATTATTGAACTAATCGCAGCACCCTGTACTATAGTAACACTATGCAACGGAAATACTCCAGGGTGCCAAATAATCTGAGCTGTTATTTTCGACATTAATGAGCGAAGTTTCTGCAATTGATAGGAATTGATTTTAACAACCAGGTGAGAGATGGATTGCAATTGCGACGATCCTCGGCTTATAAATTATTAGCGCAGCAAGGATGTGCCGGGTGTAAAAGGAAGCGCAAAGCTAGCACATAGTGCAAAAAATAAAATATAAATAAAGCCCACATTGAGGACGATGAGCGTGCGGAGCACGGCGCGCTTCAGCTCCTCGTTCTTGTCCATCTATAATTAATATTAATTAAATAATTAATTATTCATTTAATTAAAAAATATTATAATTAAGAAATCCTGAACATGACTCATCGTTATTGTCCATCTATGAATTATTAATTAAATTAAATTAAAACTAATTTATAATTAAGCTATCCTCAGCAAAATACTCTCAAACAACCACCTTTCCTACTGGAACACTTCATCTACATTCGAATAGCAATAGAAATGAATGAATGAATAAGCTAAGGTAAATGTTAACTAATTAACTTATTAAATAATAATTGCAATCAAATTTAAAATACCTCGGCCTTCACGGCGTTCTGCTTGTTCTTCACGTTCAGCTGCGTCTGCAATGGGAGGAAAATCAAGTATTTTCGAAAATTGGAACCTGTCATTTTTATGATTCGCTCATCGGCCTTAATCTCTCGTGCTAGCCACTTTTAATCGGAGCTTCACATTGCGGAAAAATAGGACAAATTTGCCATTAAATTGCCCGGCATCACGCCGTTTCACTCTCAACTCTGTAAGGACGAAACTCTAGTAAGCGCCAATCCCGAACTGATTCCCATCGAAAACAAATACAAGTAAGTCTTTCACGACTAGCCGTGTGGCAATTACCATTGCAATCAAATCAATCAATAACTCAAATAAAATCAATAAATATACCGTACCTTGAGGGGGTCGCACACCTTATCCAGCTTGAGGGTGAGATCGTTGGGCGCGAGAGTGGCCAACTTCGAGAGGATCAGATAGGACAGCAGCTTGATGTCGTGCTGGTCCTGAAGGGAATGAGGAGGGGTTACGGTGGCCGAACTATTTGAATTGTTGACATTATTGCATTGCAGCGAAAGTCTTATCATTGAGCGATTGTGCAACTGCCTTATCCTATTATCAGCGTACCTCAATTCACCTAGTGTCAATCGAAGCCACATTTTCGCGAGTGCACCTACATTGCCCATCTCTACCTCCCTAGCATAACCAAATCTCAACCGTACGCTAAACACAGAAAGGACAGCAGCTTGATGTTGTGCTGGTCCTGAAGGGAACGAGGAGGGGTTACGGTAACAAGTATCTATTAAAACTGATCATTGGAAAAATATTTTAGATGACAAACGTCCCAACAAGAGATTATTGCGCGACCATGCGAGGCCTTATCCCAGTATCATGAAAATTCAACTCGCCTGGTGACAATCGATGAAACTTTCTCGCCAGACCTACATTTCCCCTCCCAATCTCCCTTGGATAGCCCTAATCTTTACCTACTATAATCCATTTTAATAACTTGAAAAAACCTTGAAAACCTTGAAAAAAAAGTTTTATTTCGAGTGTTTGAAGAGCAAATCATTAAACAACCGTGCAACTGCCATATCCCAGTATCATGACTCCTCAATTCGCCTGGTCTCAATCGAAGCAATTTTCTCGGCAATCTACCCACCTTTCTCAACTTCCCCAGAACGCAAACACGAAACAAACGACTTCGGCTCAAGGTACCAATTCATTTCCAACGAAATCCAACGCCCAGCACAAAATGCCGTACTACCGTAATCTACCGTACCCCTACCGTACCTTCAATCCGTTCTCGAGCGCGGCGATGAACGTGTGCAGGTCGAGGCGGTCGATGCACGAATCGAGCAGCGTGTACATGCTGGAAGTAAATAAATATAAATGAGCAGAAATTTTTATTTTAAATTTTAACTTGCAGAGAATTATTTTCGAATATCGAACGGAAGATGCGGACTTATTACACACGATACGGAAGATGAGTCAAAGTCTAGATAATGGTGCCTCAGTAAACCGGGTTGCACAGCTCAGCTAAAACTCGTTTGGACAAAACCAAAGACGCATCTTCATTTAAAAAAAATCGATGCTATCAGCGATCAGACCAATTCTAATACAATAGATAATAGTTAAAACAAAATATAAAATAATAACAACAAACTGACCACTCGAAGGCGCTCTTTCTCAGGTCTAATCCATCGTCGACCGAGTGCTTGAACGGACCCATCTCCACCTGGAAAGAATGAGTGAGTGATATTAATGATGATAGATCGATGATTATGGAGGTTACAGCATTCCCCAAATCCAATCATAGAGCGAAATGCAGACAATAACATCTCCCCCATTTCCACCTGGAAACGGAACGGGAGATGATCGTGATAGATCGATAATCATGCGGATTACGGTATCCTTGACAACCGTCAAAAGGTGCGCTAGAATTCGAATGAATATTTTTGATTAGAAGTGAGGAGTCGATTGGTTTCGGCGTTCGCTGTCAGCATTAACGTATTCGTGAAACACGACAGAAACTTGTTTCTGAATATCATCAAACACGCGCATTTGATAACATAGCTTTGCCTAACATATCTCGATCGTTTGTCCTACTTCGACCGGTACGCCTAATCAATAACCGTCTACCGTACCCCTCTGATTCTACCGTAAACCCCCAATCTACCGTACCTCTCTGATCAGCTCCTGGCGCACGTTCGTCTCGTGGTATACGACGGGCATCACCTCCGCCAGGCGGTTGCGGATCTGCAAGAAAAGGGGAAATGACATTTCGAAATTAACCGTTCGATTCAGGTTTCACTAGTTGCACATGATCAGTGAAACCAACGTAGAATAGTTTATTGAAGATGTCGATCGCAAACACACACAATCCTTTCTAGTCGTTTATTTAAAAAGATATCTTGACGAATTATTTTCTTGTTGCACTTGTTGCACAAATCCCCAGTAACTGAGAATGGGCAATGCCTTGAGGAAAATCACTTCTACAATGCACAAATAACAAATCTACACTAAAATATTCCTAGTGTTGTATATGTGCTTTCTCTCCCTTAGGCCACTCACCAGATTCGGGATATTATGGGCGGCCGAGTTACCGTAATCCTCACCAAAAAAAACTACCGTAATCCTCACCAGGTTGGGCTTATTATGGGCGGCCGAGTTGAGCACGACGAGCGCCACACGACGCACGTCGAGGTTCTCGTCGCCGGCAGCGGAGAGGAAGGACGACATCATCTGAGAAGGGGTAGTATTAATATTATATATATTTATTAATTTAAAAGTATTGCAAAAGCCCGGTTTGAACCCTGGTAAAATACTAAATACCGAAACGCTACGGTAAGAAGAATGGTTTTTTTTTTGCAATCTAAATGATCACATTATCAAAAACTATGCAAGCACACGGGATGTATTGAACTTGTGAAACCTAAAGAATCAGGCGAAATAGGTGATTATGAAAATGTCACTCATTACAATCAGATCTGACGTGTACTGATCAGATGCTACCGGACTACGAAGCACAAACCTAACACCTATGTTGAAAAAAGACATATTGGAAAATCACTCCTCGATACCACCCTACCGTACCCCTCCCCTCCCTCTCCACTTACCGTATCCAGCACATCATCGATCGGCTTCTGCTCGTCCGTGATCATGAACTTGACGGAAGTGACGACTGCAGCGCGCATGTTCACCGACGGAGAGGAAACATGTGCCTGGCAGAGTAGAGAGATCAAAGGTCAGATATAAGTATTTTTTTTCAATGGAGCGGGAGTATGGCATTACACCCGACTGGTGTTCAGTGCATTGGTTATATCAGCGAAACCGGGATTTGGTACGCCAATATGATTAGGTAAAATGCTTGTTTCAGTTAGTTTGTTTTTCATATAGATAGGGTACTCCAGGTTTCGACACCAAAGATCAGTTAGGAATCTATTGCTTGCTATGTCCTACAGGCCCTTTTCCTGATGGTATGGGATAAATGTATGTTTGAATTCCAGGAGCATCTGTTATTACAGCTCGCTGGAGTTCAGCCTATTTGGTGCATTAGCGAAACCGGAACTCGGCATGTCCAAACATCCGCAAAAAAAGCGTCGAATGGAATTCACAATTACCCCAGGAGTATGGCACCAAATATCAGCGGTCAGAGATCAAAGACCAATAACCAAAGATCAAAGATCAACATGCTCACCTCGAGACGCGGCAGCAGCAGGGCGGGGTTCACGTGGCACAGCTTGCCGAGGCATTCGGCAACGACGCATCTGCAATGAGTGGAATACCAGTGAGATTCGGGCACCAAGGTTTGGGTAGATTGGAGATGATCAGCCATTTTCAATAATTGAAGGAGTTTGCTGTTCAAATTCAAGCGATCTGGCAGAATACGCACGATAATGTTAACCAGTGAGATTAGTGCACCAAGCGTAGCATAGATCCCAGTCAAGTAATCATGACCAATGTTTCAGAGGTTCCTTTTCTCCCAATCGAACAGTGTTTCGCAATTATATCCTAGACATCGCTCGAATGCAAAAATAAAAATGTTGAGTGAAAAAATTCTAAAATTAAATTATTATAAAATTAAAAGAAATGTGTGATGAGTGACTAAAAGTAGCATGGTTAGTGCCCTTAGAGCGGTATTGTTCCCAAACTAACAGCCGTGTTCAATAGTTCAGCGAGTACAGGTTGAGTTCACGTAACAATTGAACTACTAAAAGCCCAGGTTGGAAGCAGTGAGATTCGTGCACCAAAATTTGGATAAGAAACATTTCAAACAAACTTGCTCGATCTAGGTCACTCAGCTACCGCACAACAACTAATTCCCCCCCCCCCCCCATCCCATAACATCGGAAAATCCAATCCCTACCGTTCCCTCGACCATTAAATCACTACCTTATCCCCCCCCTACCGTACCTCGTTCCCTCCTCGGCGCAGTCCGCGTGCTTCTCCAGCACCGCCCACACCGCGTCGACCTGGAATTGATAATTTATTACATCATCGCTTTCAACCATTAAACACTAACAGTCCCTGCTAGATTGCCGTACCCCGTCAATCAATCCTAATCGATAAACTACCGTATCAATCAATACTTCAATTCTACCCAGTGGTCGAAAAGTCATGTCAAACGGGTTTTGCCCTTTTTTGGGCACTCAGACCTAAAAAAATACGAATAAATCGACTTCTCGGGCACTTCTTCAAAAATGTTGCCAACCGACTTTATGTAGTTTTTGACATATCACTGATTCTACCGTACCTGTGCGACGAAGGCTGCGTCGCACTCGGGCAGCGTCATCTCGAACGCGATCACCTGAGATTGGTAATCGATAATTTGAAAAGTACGGTAGGTATAGATCGAAGAAAAAGGGTAAGTGATCTTGCATTGTTCAAGGGAAATAATGATTATTTTGTACCAGATTTCTCGAGACGATCAGTGCTAGCTAACTGTCAATGGTTGTATGCTACTCTCGCAGCACCAATGTACGGGGTACGAAATCGCACTCCATAAAGATAAAATTGTTACTCAAAATGACTGCAACATGATCTCCGCGCACTCTATCATAGCACCCTTGCGACACTAGTGCGCGAGGTGCGCAACCTAATTGAGTTCCTCGCCAACTAAACGCATTCTTGTGGAGAAGACATGAGAACATCGCTAATCCATGGGCATACAAGATTAAAGGCTAAAGATCAAAGATCAATCTCTCCTCCTCACCTCCTTGAGCGCGTGCAGCAGCAAGTACTGTCGCTTGGGCTGCGTCGAGATCTGTATTATAAAATAATTAAAAAAATATTGTACACAAATTAGAATGCTCAAAATAGAAGATTCGAGTTTCACACATGTGATAACTACGGAAAAAGTCGCGCGTTCACAATTACTGATACTTTAGCAGTGAGAATAACAAATCAACTGGAAATCAATTGAGTAAGTAAATTTCAAGCCTAACTATCGCTGTTTCACCCTCATCATATCCCTCGATGGCCTTTGAAAATGCGATTTGAACGCGGCATTTGTTTCACAAAACCCACTACACACCTTCCCCCTCCCCGCTCTCACTGCTACCGTATCCCCGTCAAGCCTACCGTACTCATTCCACCTACCGTATCCCCCTTGCTCTACCGTATACCTGATTGAGGACGAAGGGCAGGTACTTCTCGAGCGAGCCGACGACCAGCGCACCGAGGGCGATCGCGCCCGCCGACTGAATTGGGAACAATGATAATAAAAACAACAACAGCCAAAACAATAACAACAAAGAACAATAACAACAATAACAACAATACCTTGATGTCCTCGTTGGGCGAGGTGAACGAGCCGAGAATGATTTCCTCCACCCTGCAAAGATTCGTTTCAATATCTGCCCGTCATACTCAAGTTTCGCCTCTATCATACATGTCCAGCGATTACAATTTTAGCAATATTGAGCTTCTTCAACACGCTAAATTTGAGTAACAGTCAAAGAAGTGTGACCATTTTTCATAGTATCCCTAGTAGGGTTCCCTCATTCAGGCCATTCCGCCTATTCAGGCGCACGAGCGCGGTGCAATTGCCTGAATAGGCGCACGAATGAGAGCGCGCCTGCCAGGCGCAATTCCTTTGTTTGCGCCTGTAGGCCAAACGGTTGAATTTCCTTTGAAACCTATCCTATTTTCAATTGAAAATCACATCATTCTCATTCGAATCGACGAGCGCTCGGCGGCGCACCGCTCAAGATTGAGGAGAATGGGCGGAATAGGCGGCCTAGGCGCGCCTGCGAGTTTTAGCAGGCGAATTAGGCATTATTCATCCAACCCATTTCACTCTCAGGCGGCCTAGGCGCCCGCCTATTTCTGAACCCTAATCCCTACTTCGTTCAGTAACCCTCCCAACCACCGTATCCACCTCATGAGCTTGCCCTTCTCAAAGTCTTCCATGCCCACGAGGCGAATCTACATCGTTTCAACAGAATGTTACCGTACCCGCTAGCCCTGTCGTCCTCCTCCTTGTTTCGACACCGGTTACTGTGCTCACGAGTCCTACCGTACCCACCCCACCTCCCTACCCCCACCCCCCAACTACCGTATACTCACTTGAACTTGGCCCTCTCGAAGATCGACGGGGCTCGCTTGCCCAGCTCCCCGAGGGTCAAGAGAGCATCCTACCATACCACCTACAGCTACCGTATTCCATCCTTGACTTCCGCACCCCTCTAACCACCGTCTACTCACTTGAACATGGAGCCCATCTCAAAAATCACATACACACATGCTCCATACACTCCCGCCTCAACATATCGCCACGTGTAGGGACTATCATGGCTACCGTAGTCCATTCTTGACTACCGTACCCCCACCGTACTCACTTGAACTTGGCCTTCTCGAAGATGGACGGGGCTCGCTTGCCCAGCTCCCCGAGGGTCAGCAGGGCGAACAGCTTGTTCGCGTCCGTCGCCTGCCCGTGATTGAGCTGCTCGGCCAGCTTCTGACCCAGCTTCGAAGCCTGGAAGCAGCTGGTTTATTAATTTATTTTAATATATTACATCTTACATCATCAAGACGACGAATGTATTGTAGGAACCCGACATTACAGAGGATAAGGACCGAGTGAAGCGCAAACTGTCGGGTTCGCGCGATGTATCAAAATTGAGCCACAATTGTTTGCGCTTCACACACTTCTTATGACCGGAAATGACTGATCCCCTCAATTCCACCCATGGTGCCCGTAGTCATAACAAAAACGGCAGCATGGACCTCCTATGCCGTCAAAACACCCCAACAAAACAACCCAAAACAATAACAACACTTCAAAACAAGGCACATTCTTCTGGTCCTCCTCACTTGCAGCCACCACAGTCCTTCCTATGGACCTATTGCGTCCATAGGAAGGACGTCCATAGGAAGGACGTCCATCCTATTGCGTCAAAACACTCCCAAAACAACAACAACAACATGTCAAAACAACAACCCACATTCTTCTGGTCCTCCTCGCTTGCAGCCACTGCAGCAACGACGGCAGCGAACGAGTGGATCGACTGCCGGGACAGCGACGACTGCGTGTCCGTGTAGATGGGCGAGGACAGGTGGTCGAGCAGTTGCTGCAATTGATTGATTGGTTACGGTAGGTAGTAAGTATCGATGGATTACGGTAGGTTTGAGAGCTTGGGTATTGATTGACTAGAGAAGGAATTTTTTTAAACTATGTCGCGGGGAGAAATTGGCATGAGCGCTGTTCCGGAATGATATCAAACCAGCGAGGCACCAAACTCACAGGTGACTCTCATAACTGCTTCCTTTATTCAACAGCCAACATTTCAACAGCCTACCTCACTTATCTCTTCTTGTTGATCACTGTTACCTATTGTGATCGGGTAACCTTATTCCACAGCGAGTACTGTGCAACCGAATCCTTCATCGGCTACCGTACTCCCTACCGTATTTCATCCAAACTACCGTAACCTTTCCATAGGCTCTATCAATAAATCTACCCTATCTCGATCGGCCTACCGTACCCCAACCGTACCTCAAACGTCGGCTTGCCGGGCACGGGACTGCGCACGAACGTGGCCACAAACTCGAGCAGCGCGTTGAGTGTCGCGCCCTGCAAATAAATAAAATCAGTTGACGATTGGTTTGATAATAACGTCAGTTATCGATTGATGGTAAAGGTACAACTCATTGGCCGTATGCTTGATTCCGGTAGGAACTGAGCAAGGAACAAACAACTGCAAACGAATTGTTTCTTGTATCATTCATGTTTCACGGACAGTAAATCAACGTGCGCAGAAGTAACAGGCAATCGTCTCTTCATTGTGAACAATACAAAATAAACTTAAGCGCCTAGCCACCGTACTGTTGATCGAAGCTACCGTAACCCAGCCTACCGTATGCCCCAACTACAGTATATACCTGGAGGATGCTCGATCGGCAGAGGTTCGTGATGGCCGCCACCACTGCCTGCACGGAGGGCGACAGACGCGCCGGACAGGAGACCGCGTAGACTGGAACGGGGGGATTACGGTAGATATGTAGCTGAGGATTACGATATTGATTGAAAAAAGGGTGTAGCACAAAGCAAACTAGGATGGTGGATAGATTACGACACTCAGATAAATACGGTTGATTTGTGCATCAATATAAATATTTTTTTAAACGATTACTGCAGCTGTTCATTGAAAACCAATAATGAACCCGAAGTACATACAAACGCTGCAGCACGAAAGAATTGGGCCATTTTCAGAATACGAAAAAATCCCCCGTAGCACTTACGAATCACGGGGCACGCTTAGTAATCGTGAACTGATATACCGCAATGTTGCGATAGGAGATGATACAAAACAACTCAAAATTAATCAAGCCAGAGGCTTCCCAAAGACAATGTTTCATTCGGTAGGGCCCGTCTTGAACGTTTGACCTCTCGAACAAGAACCCATAACGCAAATGATCGTTAACCCGGCGCTCCTAAGCCGCACTCACTGGTCAGGATCCTCAGTGCCAGTTGGCAGATCTGGAGATCCGCCTCCGAGATCAACGACGGGAGGAGCGGGAGGAAGTCCGAGATGGCCGCGTCGCCGAGGGCCGTCGGGAACGTGCGACAGATGGCGTAGATCAGGGAGAGCGATGACATCTGGAATGGAGTACGGTAAAGATTACGGTAGATGAGACTTTGGATATGGTAGAGGCGAAATTAGGTGAAAGGTTGCTAGTGTGAGTGAATTGCCTGGGACTTGGCGAATTGCCATCTTCACTATTCGCGCTTCACGCGGTTGTTTAATTTCGAAGATATTCTTCCAACGCAATGAAATCCCTTTGAACTTGGGGAAACGCTAACCTAAATAGACAACTATTGGAAAAGTGAGTCAACACCCGTAATTCCTCTGCTTCAAGGGATGCATTTGACTCGAGTGATAATTCAAAAACGCTTCATCCTGGGCTTTTGTGATGCAAAAAAAATTCAACAGATAACTACTGCAACAACAGAGTTGAGCATTACCCATAACTACCGTACCCTTCAACACTCAAATCTACCGCACCTTAACAGCTCTCGAGTTCTTCTTGAGTCGCTGCGGCAGCAACGCAACGCCTACCGTACCCAGCCCATACGATAGTTGCTCTAAACTACCGTACCCTTCAACACTCCAAAACTACCGCACCTTGACTACTCTCGAGTTCTTCTTCAGTTGCTGCGGGAGCAACGCAACGCCTACCGTACCCAGCCCATTCGACAGTTGCCCGAAACTACCGTACCCATCAATACTCAATCTACTGTACCTTGACGGCTCTCGAGTTCTTCTTCAATTGCTGCGATAGTAGGGGCAGGAGCGAGGGCAGCACGGGAAGGAGCGAGACGTTCTGCGCCGAGTCAACGACCATCGAGAGCGCCTTAGAGAGGGAGTAATAATAATAATATTTTGTCACACAAATATCAACGCTAATCAATATTATTGTAGCTAGACTAGCATAAAACCAAGATATTTTTTTTACTCCAGCGAAAAAAGAGTCAATTGTCAACTGAAGGAAGCAGCAGCACTCGTACTCCTGCTGTAACGCGAATGTCGCAAGAGCTTCAAATTGACAACTGTTTATTTTGGCAGGCAAATACCAAACTCATGTGTTTCACGACTCTTCCAAATTCAGCTGCATAACTCGTCGGTATACAGCCTCTCAAAATAACTTACAGCACCCTTCTACCGTATCCTTCACCACCTACTCTTCATTCCTACCTTCAACGCGGTCAATTGGGTATTACAGTACTCCCTAATCCCAACTGCCGTATCCCCTACCGTACCTTCAACGCGGTCAACTGCGTGGCCTCATTGTTGACCCTATCGACGAGTCCCTTGAGCAGCTCGATCGATTTGTCTCCGAGCGCGAACTGGCGAAGCAGCACGCCAACGGCCAGAATCGCCTTCTCCTTCACCTCCTGCAATGGGGGAGATGGTTGGGATATCAGTTCTTGAAACTGAAACAGTCGGGTAATAGGGATTCATATTCAATTCCTGCAATGGGGAGGTGGTTAAGAAACTATATTGAAACTCAAAGCAGCCGGGAGCGATACTCTAGCACTGGTCAATGAAGATGATATTTTTTTATTCAATTAGCCTACGAGAAATTGACACCACTGAACTAAGCGGAACAAAATGAACCTGCGAGGTCTCGAAATGCCTGGACTAAATGCCGTCCAATTTTCGCGGCGAACAACACAGATGTATATCAATTTCATCAGCAAGCAATATTTTGAAATTTTTAGATATCCAGTGAGACCATACAGTATTACTGAGTGCTAGATGCAGGACATCAAGTAATAAACGTGCGGCGCCGAAGCACCATGTTTGTTGAATAATTACAATGTTAATATAACCACTCTAGGCCCTGGTAAGATTGAAACAACTAGCCAATACGGAACAAGATGAACTTGCGAGGCGCCAAAGTGCCTGGGCCAAATTCAGTCCAATTTTTGCGGAAAACAAAACATATGTACAAAAATTTTACCGATAAGTCATATTTTGTCATTAAAAAACGAGTGGGTTCGGAATTGCTGGATACGAGAGCCACGGTAATAACCTCGCGGCGCCAAAGCACCATGTTGTTTCAGCGACATCCAATTCATAAGTTTGAACGAACCCGATACTCATATCTATCGTACTTGGTGATCAACACCTACAGTAACCCTTCCCCCCACATTCTACTTCCCCCCTCTACCGTACCTGATCCACATCTCCTCTCAGCTTGTCGAATATGGCCGAGCACAGCGGCTCCACCTCGGCCACGCCGCCCGGCTGGAAATAAATAAAACAATTAACTTAATTAGCCTAATTAATTCAATTAACTTAATTAATTAAAAAGAATTAAAACAAACAAACCTTCGCGTGCAAAATGTCGAGCAGATGAGCGGCGACCACGAGCGCTTGCGAGGAGACCTGGAGAGGGGATTTATGAATTGATACCGCAAGGCAAGATCAAAATGAGCAGGCAATCCAGCGCTTTATGAAAATCGTGAAACCGCTGCCACACAAGTGCGCGAATTCACTAGGTTTGCTACTTTAATTAATGTTAGTTAAAAGTCGGATTCATTAATACAGAAATTATTATTGATGTTCCATCACCAAATGGAACCGAAATAAGCAGACACGCTGGTGATATGAGAAAATCGTGAAATCGCGGCACCGCAAGAGCGTGAATTGATAGATTTGTTACAATGTTCAGTTAAAAATCAGCGTTGGCAAAATTCAATACGCCCATCGCACGCGGGTTTCACGTCTCCTACCTATTCATTCGTTCTCTTCTCTAACTAATAACTTCTCTCTAACTAAGCTCCTTGAACAACCAACCAATAAAATTTAAGCTATTCTTAATTTAATAGCAAAAGTAAAGATAAAATAAATAAATTCATACCTTGTAGAACATGTCCCGCACGCCCTTGCTCACTGTGGGCACCAGACGGCCGGTCGAAGAGAAGAAGTCGGCTGAAGATTAGCATTACGTTAGTTAATTAACATCTAATTAAGTATTTAATTATTAGTTAATTAATTAATTGTAAGACGTGCTGGAAGGAAGCATCGTTCAGGAACAACGAGCGCAAGCTATGACTACTCGCTGCAGCACCCATCTCATGGGTTCTCCAGTCGCTTTGAAAACTCCACTTTTGACATTGGCAAGAGCGTTTCACGCATCCTACATACTCACGCGCTTTCATCAATGTGTCCATGTATTCCGGCGAAAAAACCCCCATACATTACAATCGTATCATTTTAATTTTACTCCTTCAGTGTCCGAAAAGTAAGCCAAAAACTACTAAAATTTTAGGTAAGGTGCCACGAAAATGCGCCGATTAAATGGGGCCAGGTACCCGACGCAACGCCCATTTGACATTACTTTCTTGCGTTCCAAGCGCCCTACATACCCACTTGATTTCACCCCCTAACCAATCGCTGCACATCAGTAGTTGATAAACAACCAATCAATGCTATAGCACAATATTCGATAATTTCGTTATTTTGCTTAACATTTGCATTACGACTTCTCCTAAGCCCCGCCCACTTTCCTCTGACTCCGCCCCCCCCCCTTCCACTCACCCGCTTCATGACTCGGCAGGGCGTCCTCGAGGAAGACGAGCACGTCGATCTTCATCTGAGAGCTCGCGCCTGAATAATAACAACAATCAAAAGAAAAACAATAACAACAACATGCGAAAACAATAACATTCTCTACGTCATTGTGACGAAGGGTGTTTACTCACAAATAATGATAAATTGCACCTCTCTCAATTCTCCATGCTCTCTAGCCGATCAGACTAACGACAGAGCGATTGAAAATCGTGAGACGAACTGCCACTGCTCAATAATACTGCCTATGTCTCTCTCAATTCTCCATGCTCTCTCGCCGGTCAGGCAGACGAGAGAGTGTGCAAAATCGAGAGACGCCCTCTCACTACTCACCGGAATCATCCAGAGACGCGGTGGCGCCCTCCACCAGCTCGGGCATGCAGGGGGAAAGGGAGTTGGGCACGGCTCTGCAAAGAGGGAGGGAATGGGTATCAGGGATACGGTAGATTACGGTAGCATTCTAAGAAGGTCAGGAATGAAGGGCATTATTGAAGAACACGCCAGATGAGCATTGAATTACATGACCAGCAAGAGGCAATGAGCTAGCGGTGAAACGCGATAGCTGCCTGTGCCCCAAATCACACTTATCTCACCAATATCGATATCTAACAGTAAGATTATCAAAATTCAAAAAAATACGCACACACGAAAAAGGAAAAAGGTGAATGAGTTATCATTTATGTATAGATGTTTTTGAAGAGAACCATGGGAAAAGCACTGAATGGCATTATCAGATAGAAGTTATGACATAGTGATGAAACGCGATAGCTACAGGTGCCCCAAATCTTTTCCTCCATTATCATTGGATTGCGTATTTTGCTCAATAGCAGCTACAGTGACGGTAGATCGCGGGTTTGCTTTATCTGTAGTACCAGCGTTGATGCAAGAGAACAGGGGAAAAAGTATTTGTACTCGATGTAGAGCCGGAGAAGAATTGAACTGCATGATCAGGCGAATAGTATGAGCTAGTGGTGAAACGCGATCGTTGCATGTGCCAAAAAAATTAATCTAACCACCGCTCACATATTCTACAGTACCCTCCATCTACCGTAATCCATTTCCAGTTACCGTACCTGACGCCTTTAGAGAGGAACTTCCAACTACCATGCCCTACAGTACCCCCAATCTACCGTAATCCATCTCCAGTTACCGTACCCTCCATCTACCGTACCTATCTTAAGCTACCGTAACCGTACTTTGTTACCGTACCTGACCACCTTGGAGAGGAGAAGGAAGCACTGCTGACGGGCCTTCGCGTTCTTGCCCTTCATAATCTTGACGACCGCCTGAATTAATTAAGTTTAATAATTTATTAACTAAGCATGAAAAAATAACGTTGCAAGGCCGGTAGGGAAAATGGGATATCAATATATCAAGTGTTGGTTTTGCAGCGGATCCCAACTTGTCATTGAGGAATGACAGATCTGCCGGTTATGGCTACATGGCGGAACGCGAGAGTTGCGGGTGTCAATCATCCTATTTGTTTGGTGGCCGATTTCTCCAATACTCAAAGCATTGCCTAACTCTCTCATTTTAAACACTCTCTCGCAGAAGCAGAGAAGTGTGAGAGCACGCGAAAGAGCGAGAGTCAGATCACTCCTCTAATCAACCAACACTACTGAGAACACAACACAGTACTCTTGACTATGCCGAGAATCAATGAGTGACATTCAGTGATATTTACTAAAATATTTAATTATTAATAAAATTCACAAACCTTGAGCAGGGGCGGCAGCTGCGCGCGCACCACACCGACCACGGCCGACGAGCGGGAGATCTGCAAAGTAATTAGTATTTAGAATAATTAGTGGTTAATTAATTAATAATTCAAATCGAACTGTTAAGAATGTGAGACTAATAGTGAACAGGGCGTAATAATGAGATTTTTAAGATGGAACAAGTCCAGCACGATTGCATCTCACGTGTACACAAAGACTATGCTGAGACTGTGAAACGCGAGAGTTGTAGACGCATTGCTAATAGGAAAACGACAACAACAACAACTGGTCTGCTAAACAAATCTATTCATTCGAGCATATTGCAATCGCGTATCACATTTGATGGACGCCATGCAACAATGATTGCGTGATGAAGCGCGAACATTGCGACTAGGTAAGCTCACGATATCAAAACAACAAAGTCAAAACAAAAACAACAAAAAACAACGCACCGCCAGCCGCTTCATCACCGCCGAGTACACGCTGAAGATGTCGCTGCGCACGTTGTCCTCGCGCTCCTGCGAATAATAAGTAATAATAATAATAATATCTTCTTTATTATATTCTATTATTAAACGTGGAGCCGCATGCACATCGCTCACTCATGCAATCCTGAGATTACGTAACCCTGGCGAAACCCCAAGTCACAAATGTTATATGAATTCTCTGCGCCTAGCTGTAAAAAAGCGCATAACCTCACAACCTCCGGAAATCAAGTTTCACCATCACTATGTAGTACGAAAACTGGCGGTCGGAACGATTTCGTAGGTCTTCTTTGCTAATTTAAAAATTTTGGCTACATTTCGAATGGGTCGCAATAATACATTGAAATTAAATAATAATAGTATTATTTTTACATGAGGATGCTGCAAGCTGTACTGAACACACATCAAAACCCAAGCCTACGCAGCCCTGGCGAAACCGGGAATCACCAACCCCACTATGACGCTAGAAAGCGACACGCAGAACATATATTTAGATTTAATTATGTTTTAAATAATTAAACAATAAACACCGCATCCCGAACCTCATCAAGTCGCTAGAAAGCGACAAGCACAGACACTAACTTTGCTTACTATTTAAATAATTTAATAAACAATTAATTAATAAATACCTTGAGTCGGGAGATGAGCAGCGGGCCGAACGTCTCCGACAGGTGCAGCTCCTCGTCTCTGCAATTATTTAAAAAAATTTAAACATATTTAAAATATTTTTAATAAATAAGATTCCTTGTCGCTACAATATTGACCTAAAATATTTCAGTCTAGCCTAGACTGTCTACGATACCATTTTTTCTCTATCGGTTTGATTATTATTTTCAACAAAGGAGGTGTGTGAAGAATCAACTTCCAACCGCTTCTCATCTTTTTCAATGATTTCGTGAAACACAAACTCAAACAATTACAATGAGGGAAACAAACAATTAATCAAGATCGCATCAATTTGATTTCTTTTAGCAACTAATTCGATAAATATCATCCTATACGATGCCCCCTGTCCATTAGAGATACGTTTGAAACACAGCTCTCGCGGCACACAGTCAAGTCATCTATTTTTTTCCATTTCTACCGTACCTCCTCGTCTCGATCATAGCCTCGATGGCCTTGGCCGCCGCCCTTCGCACCTTCCACGACAGATCGTCGTCATCGTAGTCGTCGTAGTCGTCATCGTCAAAGTCCTGCAGAGGGAAGAGAGATTGGGTTACGGTAGTTGGATAATTATCGTTCAGACAAATTACGATAGCGAAGTATTCGAAGTGATTATCCGCTTCGAATGTGTTTTTTTGTAAAAAAAACCCCCATGACAGATTCATTAACGAAGCAGAATAAATTCGCATATGACAAAACTGAGAAACCCAAATTGTAGGGGTGCCTTATAAAATCTTCCCCTTAGAATTTCAGTAATTAGCGTTCCAAAAGTGATGCCCCAAAGCAATTGCTGAACGAATAATCTTAGCATCTACAATACCTACGTCGCCTATTGATCACTCCGTAGTTTATTGATTGCATGTGTTGGTATTTCAGCAATCAACAGTGAACACCATCATTCCCAATCAAGACCTATGAACCGCGAATATAGCACGTCCCGGAACAAATAGAAAACATTTGGCTACTAGCCTATTCTCAACATGTACGGAACCTCTGCATCCCCACACTGCTCACAAGATTAGATTTGCTCAACGAGTAACAGCACGATCAGTGATCAAAATATGGCCCTGATATGATACATTTGTGAAACCCAGACATTGCCTATCCCCCATCACCTACTACAGTATTCCTTTCATCACAATACATCTCCCTTACCCCATACCTACATTACAATTACCGTACTGCTCTTCGTCCTATCATACTTTTCGTCACTACCGTCCCCTAAACCCCCCCCCCTCTCCTTACCGTACCTCTCCATCCCCGTTCGCCGACTCCATATCCTCATCTTCATCCTCATCATACGAGTAGTTCGGATCGTGAACGAGCGCCGATTTGAGCTGGAATACGGAAGAATAGAATCAATTACCGAGAACTAACTAAATGGATTACGGTAGATGATTGATTGACCATGAACAAAAATAGGATGCTAACTTTATTGCAGAATCAATATATGTTTCGTCCCTGCAGATCAATGTTTCAGCACTTACTCAAATCAACAGAAGAATGCAAACAACAATCACACAATGAGAGCGCGAACAACTAATAATTATCTTGTTTCACTCTCCATACAAGAGACAAGCCTGGCAACCCAATTTTATGATCAAATAAGGGGAAAAAAATAAAGTAGCCTGCTAGCCATTACCATAACCCTTCCTAGCTTATTGCAACACAAAAACATGATTAAATATTAATTAATAATTTAATTGATTAACAATACCTGCTCCTCCATCTTGCCGTAGAACTCCTTCGACTCCTTCGGGCAGCGCACGATCATCGTCTCGAGCGCCTGCGAAGATTGGGTTTCATACTTGGTTGGTAAATGGAGTCATTCCAATCCAAGTAATATATCTTACCAGTTAAATATTCCACATCTCATGTTTCATACTAAGCACTTTAATTAGGTGATTCTAATCAAAGCAATAATTCTTCTTTTGATTTTTGTCCAAGACATGCTAATAATCTGACGTGAAGTTCATGTTTCATACTCCGCACATAACTATTGTGATTCTAATCCAAGCAATGACTCGTCTTCATCTTGCTTAACGCCATTTTACATTTTTCTCTGCTGTGAAGTTCATGTTTCATACTCCGCACTTTAATTAGGCAATCCGATTCTCAGTGATTCCTCTTCTCGTTTTGTCATACCTACATATTTCCTGTTCACCTATCAACAACTTGTTTCACACTCGCCCGATAAGATTGAACTTTGGCATCTAAGCAATGGTTTCTTCTACTCCATACAAACTCCATGTTTCAGTCTCACTAGACAGCTTGAACATACCCATCGGATCTATGAACCAGAGGAAGACTTTTTTTTTTACAAAATCAACATCATCACACCGACTATTTCCATGTTTCAGCCCCACTAGATATTACGAAAACGGCCAGGCGGAGCAATCGTCTTCACTCAGGTTGTGCCAAACTCAATTATTGACCAGTTTTAGTCAATACTGGTAGATTCTCAATCTACTTAAAAACAACAACAAAAACAATAACAACAATAACAAAAACAGCAAAAACAACCCACATTGAGGGCGATCTCGCGCTGCTCGTCGTCCTCGGCCGCCGCGTACCCGAGGAAGAGCGGGACCACCTGAAAGGGGAAAGATTACGGTAATCGACAACTGATTTTTCCAACAAAAAAAAATTGAACTGTGTGGGAGATTACGGCAGGAGATACGGTATGTCATTACAAATCTACATTATGTAACACATGATCACTTCATAATCAAAATCAGAAGTAAGTTCCTACTTCGCACTTCCTACGAAACCTAAAACCACTCTAAGATCACTAGCTCGCAAAGATCTTATTAACAACGTTCACAGTTTTCAAGTTCCTTCGGCCAGGCTAATTGGTCGATGGGCCGCTGGCAGATCCCAATAACAACAAGCAAAAACAACAACAAAAACAACTCACGGTCGGGATAAAGGCGGCGAATCGCTGGGGACAGGCGCGCGCCAGTGCAATGAGCGCCGCCATCATCGTGCGCGCCTCCGCTTTGGGACGGGACAGACTGGAATTAATATAATTGTTAATTTATTATTTAAATAAATAAATATTAATAAAATGCTATTTTGAATGACCGAAAGCAAAGCAGCTATTAATGCCATGAAACAATGCTCCGATATGAGCGCACCACGAAACCGAAACCTGCAGGCACTATATTTTAAAGATATGAAAATCACATTGAAATGGCCTTCACCTCGTCTACTCGTACTATCTCTGAAACCCGAATTCTCACGCGGTCTTCATCTTCTTTCGCTCATTCCACTCCTCCCATTCCCCACTCATCTCCCTTCCGCGAGCGGTCTACCTTCCTCATCTTTAGTCACTCATCGATGGTTCTACTCTCGTAACGTCGATCAAGGGCCTACCGTAACTACGAGGCTATCGTACCCGCTTGTCTACCGTACCTCCCTTCCTCGTCACTCGCCATGTTCAGTCTACTGGAGCAGCTGCGCAACTTCTCGCCGTGAGTTTTTTCGTTCCATGGAAATATGCAAAACCGCTATTCGCGCGTTTCAATCTCACGTTAGGTACGATGTGACGCTCTCATATTTGTTATATCGGTCAAGTACTCCAGAATTCACCCATCCGACTAAACAGTGCTTTCAAAATGTTAGAACTATTTGATGTAGGCTAGCGCCCCTCCAACCTAATAAACCCAGTCCTCGATACCTCCCTGCCGTGCCGCTACCGTACTCACTCACCCCACGATAACCTCATTGACGATATGGTTGAAGAGATCGGAGCTAGCTTTCCCCGTCCAATACCCACCTCCTTACGCCCATCCCACCAAATAAAACCAGTCCTCGATACCTCCTCATCGTGTTCTCCCTCAAAACTACCGTACTCACTCACCCCTCGATAATCTCATTGACGATATGGTTGAAGAGATCGGAGCTGGCTGCGACGGCGAGATGAGCAAGGGCGGAAATCGCGCGCTTCCTCACGGAGGGACGACCCTCCGCAACGTGCGACAGGAGCACCTTCTCAGTCTGTAAGTGGATTATTGATTGATTGGATTACTGTAGATATTTATTTTGGATACGATAGGAAACGGCATTAATTGATTAACTATCGAACGATAGGAGTAATATATGAATGTGATGGGAGAAAAAAGCCAGGGCAATTATGCAAGTGCGTACTTTCTTGACTAAGAGATATTTTTAACCCGAAAGCCGCGGGCTTTCATAATGAAAATCGCTAACTCGAAAAGATTTTGAGCTTCTACAACAGGCGTCTTTGGTTCCTTATAACACCCTAAGGTCTCACCTCCGTATGGAAGTTGGTGAGCCCTGTTCCGTTCCTTAAGCTCTAGCTCTGACTGTCCTAACTCCTAAGGTCTCCTAAAGATGCACCTAAGACGCCTAAGGTCTCACCTCCGTATGGAAGTTGGTGAGCGTCGTTCCGTTTCTCGCCAGCACCTCCCCGATGATGTCGATCACTTCGTTCTTCGCTGAGCACTCGGGAGACAGCTTGCCTGCAAGATGCATATTTGATTTCTAGAGTAATCTTGTTTGGAATCAATTTCGGACTTCCTAAAGTTATTGGAATTCCAATTAAGAGATCACTTTCCAATAGTTCGCCTAGTTTTCTACCGTTAAGTGGGTGAACACCATTCAACTCGGCTTCATTCTCATGCAGTGTATTATTTCGACAATTATGTGCTTTCGAACGCTTAAGCGAACGCCGCAAAAGCCCCGGTGACCTTGACACCAACTGTGCGTTCTAATAGGCGGCTGATGCAATTGCGCTCTCACATCGAACTACATTAAAGAGATAAACCGCGATTTCCATCTCGCCCCCGATCCCATAACATTGAGCGAAGCCAGTGGGAATGAGGAGATTACCGTTACTACTAGGATTCGAAGCAATTCCCGATAAGGTCATCAACATTTAACGTGTCTGATTCTGGGTTTTTCGTGAATACTGCCAATGGATAGGAGAGGTACGACAAACAAGTCACATCCGTGTTTCACTGATTCTAGAACACGAAAGCCATGGTGGAAACAATAGATATTTGAGAGACAGCGTTCCTATAATTTCCCTGCTTCAATCTCTTCATATCATTGAGACTCGCAAAGCGTGCTGATCAGACGGCTCCTTCGCCCTCACCAAAATACAAAGTCGCAACATCGTACCCGGTTGTTTCTGCTTCCTTCGTATTGCTATTATCACTCATGGAACATGTAGAGCAATATACTTTTCATACACCCATCAAAGACAGTATGACTACCACATATCTGTTGTATCGCTCCAATAAGGCACAGAGCATGCAATAAGAGCCAATAGACACTGGAGTACGCAACGAATCCCTAATTTTTCGCGTGGTTTCATCACACCCGCTCCATCCTGGTTGCACAAGTGCACCATATCCACTCACAGAGCCCACTGTGCAGCTTGAGCTGCGTTATCTCGACTATAGCGCAATGAAAGAACGCCCTGGACCTGATCCTGCGCATTTCAACCCGCCGCATCCCGGTTTCACCCATCCCCTAACTCCCCCGAACTCACAGAGAACGCTGTGCAGCTTGGGCAGCAGTCGCTGCGCGATCTTTGTTGCCGTCGCGCCCACCGGCATGGCCTTGATGAAGCACGAGAGGGCAGTAGACGAGACCTCCCTGGAATGGGGATTATTCATTGATTGTTTAAATACCGTACCCTCGAATAGGAAATTTCACGTTGATCTAACAGTTAGTTCCTTAAAATGCTTCTTTTATTAGAATGTCGTTCACAAGTCTATATTTGTATTGATTGATTGTCTACAGTATTCACAGTAGAGATTCTTCCTTGACATAATAGCCATGACAACCCTTCTCCAAAGAGGCCATTTTCATTGCTTAGTCTGTAAATACGATGAAGCAATGCCTCTCACTTACGAACACTCCCTCGGGGTATTCAAGAAAGTGAGAGATGCCAGGAGGCTCATTTCTCTAACGAATGTTCCTTCATTCAACGCGATCTCTCACTGGTTAGAGATTGTGAAATAGCATGTAAATGGGAGAGGGTTAGACTCATACATTATCGTGCCGGTTATCCGAACAGAACAAATCCACGTTGGGGGTTCAAATTAGCCCCCATTTAACTGCGGATATCAGTTTCAAACCACAATATAGTTTGATCCCATGGTAATGGAACAGTGTTGAGCAGGTACCACCAACGCTAGGTTTTGCGGGGGTACAGAAGGGGTTTCCGGGGGGAACAAATGTGAAAAATCGATATTTGTCGCCTTATTTTTGTGTTTACGGGGGGTCCAATCGCGGGGGTACGCACCAAAGTTGGTGGGGTCGCTCAACACTGTAATGGAAAGGTATGGTCAGACATTTATGCCAACCTGAGCTCGTCCGTCTTCGCCTGCATGTTCTCGCACAACGCGTCGACAACGCTCTCGCACTGGAATTAATTAATTATTTTCGTAAATAATTAGCAAAAAAAGATCTTCTTAAGAAAAATCAAAGAAAATTGATGTAAAGGGACATTTCGGTTTCAACGATAGGGGAAATACCGCACGTTGTACTCCCTCACGGAGCCGGCTATCGTGCCCAGGCAGCGCACCGCGAGGTTCTGCACCTCCCCATTGTTGTCCTCGAGCAACCGGAGCAGCATGCGAACCACCTGAAGCGATTTATCGATTGATTTTGCGAAATTACTAAGTTACTAATCAGAGAAGCGTTCTCATTAAGATGTTTAGGGTAAATATGAATCACAAATGATCGTTTCATTTACTAAGTTACTATTACGGTGTTGTGAATTCACAACACCGTAATTGTATTTAAAACGGTTTGAAAAATGCACCCAAATTTAGTCAAAAACGCGACCCGTAGTTACGGTAACCGCGACGCATGAAAAATTTCGAGTGAACCAGCCGGTGTTACCGTCGTGGTGAAAGAGGAGGGGGGGGATGGCTAACCTTTCGCTCGGAATCCTCATCCAATTTAATGTTGTTCTTGGTGAACTCAGCCATCAGATCCGACACAGCCATGAACCGGAAGTCCTTGTCCTTACTGAAAGTATAAATTATGAATAAAAATAAATAGCTGAATTGACAAAAAAGCGAACCTGTTCATCTTCTCGAGGTAGTTGGCGATCGTGTAGGCATTTCGGCAAGGGTCCGACATGGCTAGCGAGTCCCGTCTGCAAGGAGCGATGAGATGAGCACAAAATAATGAAAGTAAACAAGGTGGAACCAAGCGAAAAAGCGACGCCTCCTGCGAGAATGACGCTCGAAATTTCAAATGACGCGAAATAAAATGTTGCGGGAGTTCAAATGAGTGACTACTTAGCACTAAACACAGTGTCAAAACGCAAATTTTACCTTTTGCCGGTTATGCTACCGGTTTTGGCTACTTTTGTTCGAATTTTTCTTGTAATCTTGTTTATTTGCCTTTCAGAGCCGAATTTAGCCTTGCAAATCGATTATGATCACTTGTTACATACTCTCACGCGATGTGTTTTCGTTTTGTTGATCACTCGGGCTGTGTATTCGAGCGAGAGCGAATGATTCTTTCACAACAACTATAGAGTAGTTGCCGACACCACTTCTTATCTTTATTATCGGCTGTCACGAGCGCTTATTTGGATACTTAGGCGTTAACGCACGTTGCTTGGGACCTATCCAGCTACATACGTTCATTATTTTAGCTGTATCATCCTATTTTGAGCCTTGATCGCATTTGGTCTACCCTTGTTGAACTACTTTTCGCTATTATTCATCTAGTGAGGTGTTTAGTGACCTCCTTAATATCTCGTTGCAGCTCTTGTCAGCCACAGAACCCTCGCGCCAGGGTTTCTACATAGGTGTGAAATGCATTGAACTCCCTCAGCTTAGATTTGTTGCCCCGCAAGCCCTAACGATTGTGAGAGGATCTCATCATTGATCTACGACATCTTCAGATGGAGTCGGAGTTCGCGCGCTTTACCTGGCTGCCTTTTGATGCGCAATGTAGCCCCCCCCCCCTCGGGAACGTTGATTCTAGCGCCGTTATTAGTTGCTAGTGGGCGCTGGTGAAGCGGCATTACTGTAACTTAATCCTCATTCCTTAATCCTTAATCCTTAATCCTTAATCTTTAATCCGTAATCCTTAATCAGATGGAGTCCTTCGACGTGATCGTCGTCGGCGCGGGCATCGCCGGTCTCACAGCGGCGCGCGAACTGCTCAAGAAGGAGCCCACACTCAAGGTACGGTAGTCTACCATATTGCATGTGTACGGTCTGATCATTTTGTTTGCATTGTAATGGGATTAGCACCTCGAAATAACCCAGAATCAAAATATGCGCAGGTGCCATAACTTCATGGTGGGTATGAAACGCAAATGTTCCATTGTGGTTTTTTATCCACCGGCCTACTCTTTCAATTTCAGGCGTCTTCTTGATTACCTAGATCTTTCGAAGGAGGAATCCTATCAGAAATTTTCAAACGAGACCCCTTTAGTATGCCCCGGGATAGCTCAGCTATCACCGTTAATGCAACGCGGTTCAGGGGGATTCTACCGTATTTTCTTTTTTCGATTATCGATTTATTGCCTGCAGGTGCTCGTCTTGGAGGGCAAGGACCGGGTGGGCGGGCGCACGCTCACCGTCGACGTGCAGACGGCCAACCACACGACGGACAAGTTCGATATGGGCGGTCAGTTTGATCTTTGATCTTTAGTTATTTGTTTTCGAATCACATGATCTTTCACTCTCATCTTTGACCCTGCTGCTAGGGAATATGTGAAAGAAGAGGTGGCATAGCGCACAGCGTTGTATTATTGATTAGTGTGTGGAATAGGTTTTTTTTTTGCAAAGGGGAATGCAAAGAACTTCGAGCTCATTAGAATGAATCCGAAACTCGTACTCTAGTAGTGTGCGTGAAACATCAGGCATCCGGGTTGATCGTAGTTTGTTTCATTCATTGCTTTCTCGAATCTTAAGTTGTCTTGCATCGAATTGCCATTGCAGAACTGTCATTAAATATTCATTACTGCATCTACCATTTCCATCCCACAGTATCCTACTGTATTCTGTCATTCCTATCGTATGGTTCCCAGTGAAGAGCACGGGGTCGGATATTGGACCATACCCCCGATTTTGACCCCCGAACCCCCGAAAATTTTAGAAAAATTGCGGGGTCGAGGCGAGCGAAGCGAGCCGAGTGTCGACTATTCTACCACCCCGACCTCGTCCAACGAAAGGACCAATTGTATATAATATTGTAAATGTGGCTTTTGCCGCATAAAGCGAATCGTGTTGTAAATTGCTAATGTTAAACCATTGGTTCCCCTTCCGTATACCTGTTAGGTCTATATGAAGCTACCGCATCTACCATTCCCATCCTACCGTACCCCTCTTCAGGTCAATGGGTGGGTCGCACACAGAAGGAACTGCTCTCGCTGCTCGACGAACTCAAGATCGAGTTGTTAGTTTAATTTCAATTATTTATCCGCCAGGTGAAAAATAGGAATAGAGGTAGTATCGGTGATCTTCGTTTACTTTATTGGCGGAGGTCCGTCGTCTTGATTAATTTGATATTAAATTTTAAACCCGAAAACTATAGAATATTGACGTTTTTGACGCTCGAAGTGGCCCAGTTTCGTTCGTGTTTCACCCACTTTACATAGACTCTAATGGCATCTATGCGTTAATGCAGCGCGTCTTCTCGCTAATTCAAAAATAGAAACAATTGTTCATATTCGTCACTACGAGTAACGAATATTGGATATTTTTATTAATAATTAAAATTAATTTTAAAATTAAATTAACTAATTTGTTTAGGTACGAAACAAATTCAATTCACTATTTTTGATGTTCACCGATCTCCTGTTTCGTTCGTGTTTCACCCACTTTATGTAGACTCGAAGGACCGCTATGCCGTGATTCGTCTTCGGTTGATATTCTTTTATAATTCCAACAACCACTAGTTCATTACAGTTCACGATGATTGACTGTATTTTTTTTTATAATTGTTCAAGTTGTTCACTACGAGTAACGAATATTTGAATTTTTTTATTAATATTTAAAATTGATTAATTAACTAATTAATTCATTAATTAACTATTTTAATTAAGGTACGACCAGTACGAGACGGGCCGGAAGATGGCGCAGCTGGGCACGGAGAAGGTCCGAACGTACACGGCGTCGTTGCCGGTATTTGCTGCAGGGTACGGTATTTCACGGTATTGATTGATCGGGAACTGATATTGTTGCCTGTGGGAGCGTGGGTTACGGTGTTGGATCGGTATCGATATCGCTGCCGGTATTCGAGGCGGGGTACGGTATTTCACGGTATTGATTGATCGGGAACTGATATTGTTGCCTGTGCGGGAATGCCTGAGTATAGCGGAACGTAAAATTTAATTGTATAGTATAGTGTCGGAAGCCCCGAATTAATCAATCCCATCAGCCTCTATTGTCCATTGGTAGTGCTCGTGCAGCATGGAAGCGCCGGGTGTGCGACAAACCTTGCATTACTGGACGATAGTTTTCTGTTTGTTCGAGTATAAGTAATCTAAATGGCCAGTCGCATACGCATCAGCCCTGCAGCCCTTGCTCACAGTCTCATAGGGAGTGTGAATCACAATGGTGAAGGGTGGGATAGAAATAGAAAAAAAATCATATAATATGACGTAGTGGTTGTTGAGTGGATTGATTGATTTTTGTTTGAAAGCCGTTGACGACTCAGAATCAAATTTAGGCTGCTCGCATTCTCTACTAGTATTTGTGAAACTCGAGTGTTCCGGTGGACATTAGGCCTAGGATATGTGTTTTTGCTTATTATTTTTTTTGAGGTATTAGGATCAGTGATAATCGGAATTCACTACCATCGCGCTCTGCACGTTTAGTGAGTGGATTCTCGGGGGTCCTATGACGAATACAATATATAAATGACGTATATATTCCATTAACTAGGCAGACAGTGCGAGAGAGCATGGAAAACGGAGAGGGTCAGACTATAATGAATCCATTGCAGCAGTTTCACGCTGTACGAAGTGATCGACTTCGTCCGCAACATCTTCCGAATGAACCGAATGAGCAATAAGGTACGGTAGATTTCGGTTTCCCGTGGATACGGTATTCTTATGATACGGTAGGAGCAAAGAAGCGATCCTACTAGAAACAGTAGGAAAACTTAGATGATAGTGTAGTGTGTGAAGAGAAAGTTCGCTGTAGCAAGAAACATGCAAAACACATTGCCCTGCTGGTAAAAGGTAAAGGCCACCCCGTACTCTAGGCACACGAAGTCCTGCGGGAGCCCACTGCTAGGCCAGTGACTATTTTATAAGGCCAATTCAGTCCGTAGGGCCCAATCTATTCTTCGGACCTACTTTACCGCGTGATCTTGTCACTCCCAATTCCCCTTTCGGGCGCCTTGGTGGGGCGGAGAGCGGTGTCACGGCCGGGAATCGAACCCGAATAGAATGGAATGGGAGGGCGCCATAGACCACTACACCACTTCCCTGCTGGACCACCCTTTTTCCCTGATTGTTTGATTGTCGTGCCCTGCGTTTCGGCCTCCCATCAATTCGAAAGGTAATGCGAGTCTTCTCGTACGAACTGTGAAACGTCAAATGTGATGCTGAAAATTATTTGTTTTTCTATTGGAGATGCCTGCTCATTCGTCGTACATGATGTGTGAAAATGAATCCATTACGTAACCTGTATGCTCTCGAGATATATTACTGGCTGTAAAACAATGACTGTAGAGCACATCAGAAATTAGCGCGTACCTAATCTTCTCGTAGCGTGCGTGAAACTCAAGTTCTCTTGCTGCAAATACTTCTCCATTTCCTTCCACACCACTCTTTTGTTTCTTGTAAAACTGAATTTACGGTGCCATGAATCGATACCGTAATCTGCCTACCGTAATCAATCAATAATTTCAGATCAACGTCCTCGACGCCTTTTCGTGGGAGGGCGCCGTGGCAGCGGACGAGCAGTCCGTCGCATCGTTCGCCCGATCGATCGCCCTGACGAGATCGGTGAGTACGGTAGCGACACGGTAATCGACGATCGACTACTGACTTTATTAGTTCTCTGTATACTTATCCATTTAACGATACGGTAGGGGCACGGTTGTCGACGACTGACTGTGTTACTACTGTAGCACTACATAGTATCGTTTGGGATTCACGGGGGTACTGTAGTATGTGGTAAACATCCTGTGGAAAAAGGGCTGCCGTAGAAATTCCTTTTTAAGTTTGTGGAGAATTTCTGTTTCAGCCTCGTTCCTTGTACCCTAAGTTCCATAGGAATTAATTGAATTCCATGACCTCTCCACAATATTAATAGTAGTTCCTCGATGAACGCGAATCGTTCCACTCAACGAGGAATAACGTGCATGATTCAATTATTGATATATATACACTACCGTAGCGATATACCGTAACCTTAACCACCGTAACGAATCAATATTCGCAGGCCCGCGACGCGCTGGACATTGGCATGCGCGCGGTGTACGGCGCGGAAGCGAAGAGGTACGGTAGTTATCGATTGACTATTGACTGAAGTAATACGGTCGACTTTTTGTTGATTGATAGGATACGCTAGTTTTTGCGCGCGGTGTACGGCGCGGTAGCGACGAGATACGGTAGCTTGGTGATTTCATTGATTAATAGGGAAATTTTGTTCGGAGTCGCTGACTATGTACGGTGCATTGCCATCGCTACGATGATAGTGACTTTGATTAGATGGTGAAGCGCGAATGCAATTGGAAATTTGTGAAACGATTATTCGCTCTCTCAAATATAAACCCGATTCGAAAACGGTTTTTTTGCTGCTAGAATACCGTATCCCATCCTGTCAATCGCCAACTGACCTCGCTCTCCAGAATGTCCCTTCTCTACCACCTGCTGTACTGCCGGTCGGGCGGCTCCTTCATGGACCTGATCGAGGCGACGGGAGATGGGGCGCAGGCGTTCAGGATCAAGGTACGGTAGATCGGGGATTACGGTAGTGTATCGATTGTTGTACTAGAATCTAGTTGCGGTACGATTGGTGTACAGTGGAGTAGTGATCGCCCAACTATCGATTTAGTCCCCTGTCGAGAATACAATCTTCCCCTGTAATGTTTGTGCTTCACATAGGACATTAGTGCCAGTTACAATCCTGATTTCGATCGTTTGTTTCCTTCGTTGTCCAAGATAGTGATAGGCTGAAATCGGTATCCCTTTCTTCATGCTACAGTATCCTGTCGTAGTGTCTATACGACCGTACCATACCGTAATCTACCGTAATTTCCATGCTACCGTATCCTACCGTACCCTCCTCTCTCTGCAGGGCGGCAGTCAGCAGATCTCGCTCAAGCTCGCGGAGGCAGTGGGGAGTGAGCGCGTGCGATTGAGGTAAGACTGAGGACGAATCGATATCGAAACTGACGGGCTCGCATCGTGATTGTACTCGCTGTGAAGCGCGAAAAAATCGGTCCGTATTGTGAAAAATATACGTTTTTTTTGTGCGAACGCATGCGATTGAGGTGAGAGCGGAAGATGAACCGCGATCAAAAGTACCGTATTCGACACGTGATTGTAGTAACTGTGAAGCGTGAGAGAATCAGTCTGAATTGCGTTAGATCCTGATAACAATAGTTGGCCAGATGAAATCGTTAAAATATTCAAGGTTTTCAATAATTCCATCTGGTTGGCTGATGGACAATTTGATTATGCTAATGAATGCTGAGACAAGATCAATTGTACCTGGTTTATCCCACGATTGTATTGGCTGTGAAGCGTGAAAGAAACATGCTGAATTGTGAAAGATGTTTGCCGAAAAGAATCTTTATGAGTGACTATCTGAGACAGTGAACAAATTTGTTCTGGCCCTTGGCACTAGGCAAAAATTCGAATTTGCCCAAAATTGGTGAACAAGTAGTACTCACCGAGTGTTGCTCAGCTGCAAAATATTTAGTGTTCTGGATCACTCTCCGCCGAATGGCAACGAATTTTAAAGTGAAACATATCCCAACCGACTTTGCCATTTCGTAATCGTTTGAAACGATTGATATCGTGAAAAATGTATAATATTTATAGGATTATACGTGCCAAGTTTCATCACCAACGATTCACTCTTGCTCGAAAAACTTCAAAAAAATACACTTTTCTGGTCAAATTATAGTATATATTTCCTTAACGCACCGCCACTCAACCCATTTTATTTCATGAATTTAAAGAACAACTATTCAACTATTTATTGTGTTAAAATAAACAAAATTAAAAATGAGAGGTTGGAGAAATGATGAAAAGAATGCGTCAAATTCCAAAAAAATCAGTTCTCGATAGGTTGATTCTACCGTTATTTGACAGGTAGGTCGTCAGAAAACACAGTTTTTCTTTTTTTTTTGTTTTATTTTTGTGATAGATAATACTCTCTAAATTGAGTAAAAATAACACGAGAAGCTAAATTGAAGAAAAAACTGTGTTTTCTGACGACCTACCTGTCAAATTACGGTAGAATCAGCCTATCGAGAACTGATTTTTTTTGGAATTTGACGCAGTCTTTTCATCATTTCTCCAACCTCTCATTTTTAATTTTGTTTATTTTGACACTGAAGATAGTTGAATAGTTGCTCTTTAGATTGATGAAATAAAATTGGTTACGTGGAGGCGGGTTAATTAAATACAGACTATGTTGTATAAAAAATAATGTATTTTTCGATTTTTCTCGAACAAGAGTCAATGGTTCGGGATGAAAATTTGCACGCATAATCCCATAAAAAATATACATTTTTCACGATATCAAACTTTTCGAACGATTGCGAAATGACAAACTCGGCTGGGTTATGTTTCAATTTAAAATTCGTTGCCATTCGGCGGAGAGTGATCCAGAACACTAAATATTTTGCAGCTGAGCTACACTCGGTGAGTACTACTTGCTCACCAATTTTGGGCAATTTCGACTTTTTGCCTAGTGCCAACGATATTTTGCTTGGTTCAGATAGTCACTCTTATTATCACGAACAATACTGCTAGTAACTGTCTATTAGAACGCGCTCATGTAGTAGAAAAGCGAAATTCTGTCGTGATTAAAATATTTTAATAATTAAATATATCGATTAAGGAGTGGCGTGCGGCGCGTGGAGACGAGCGAGGGCGGCCCGACGCGGGTTACGCTGGAGAGCGGAGAGGTACGGTAGATGAATACGGTAGGGGAATGGGTTACGGTAGTGTGGGACACAGTAGAGATACGGTAGCAGGCTGGGTTACGACGAGAGTAACACTAGAGAATGGGGAGGTACGGTAATATTTGTTAGAGGGATACGGTAGACACATCGATTACAAAATTACACGGTAGAGAGAGAGGGATACGATAAAGGGCTGGATTGTGACGAAGGTGACGCTGGAGAGCGGGGAGGTAAGGTAGTATTGGTCGCGGTAAAGAGAAGGAAACGGTAGTAGGTCGGATTAGGGTAGTAGTTGGGGAGAGTTTCAATGGAGAATAGAGATACGGTTGGACTGCTCACGGTAGAGGGATAGGCATTGACGTCAGAAATGGGATCGGTAGAATACGATGGTAAATGTGTTGATGAAAAATTATAATACTTTCTCACGTCGAGAACACAGGATTAACACCTAGGCAGTTTGCTTGTGAAATTGTAGGAGGGGTGAAACTTAAAGATGCCACACCAAATTGAGACTTGGAAGCGGTGAAAAAGATTTTTCCATTCCGGCACCTTCGAGTTTCACAGTTGCTACGTATCGCCTAATCTGTGCTTTAGTGGATGCTCCCGAGGCGTATTGTTGTAAAACAAAGTATAATCAAAGAAAATAATTTCTTTGATCTTTAACCTTTGATCTTTAATCATTGATCTTCCATTCCAGCGACTGGAGTGCAAGCGGCTCGTGCTCGCCATCCCGCCCAATCAGTGCGGACTGGTGAGTGATTGTTGGACTCTCTCGATTTTACACACTCTCTAGCTTTGTCTGACCGGCGAGAGATTGTGGGAAATCGTGAGAGCCAATCTTTTGTTTCTTTTTTTTTGTTATGGAAAATTTGGCAATCGTCGAGAATTAGTCCTGATGAGATCACTCGTGTTTCCTACTATCGCTGAAACGAAAGAGTGCCTGGATGCACTGTTGCCAAAATGTTTCGGCTTCCTCCATTGTCTGGTGAGACGGCGCGAGAGAGCACGGGGGAATGGAGAGAACCATTCTATCCGTTATTTTTTTAAACATTCTCTTTCTACGCAGAATTGTTCCTGACGAGATCACTCGTCTTTCCTACTATTGTTGAAACGGGAGAGTAGCTTTTCGTTCTACCTAACATGAGAAAAAGTGGTGAGCGATAGAGAGAGTTCGTCATTTTTATTATTTTACTCTCTCTAATCCCAAGATTGTTCGTGATGAGAGCACTCCTGTTTCATATTAGTGCTGAAACGAAAGAGTAACTAAGCATTTTGCAACCAAAATCATTAGTTTTTTTTTCCATTTTGCCTCTCTGCCTGGTTAGACGGAGCGAGTGAGCATGGGGATTGGGGAGATAATTACTCAAATTCTCTCCATTCCTCCTACTCTCTCGCGCTGTCTAACCCACTAGAGTGCATAGGGATCAAAGAGAGTGAATCCAATCGTGAACTGACTCTCGTGCAGGTCGAATTCTCGCCGCCGCTCGGCTACATGAAGCGGAGGCTGTACGATAACATGACACCGGTGAGTACAGTAGGATTACGGTAGCCGAATACGGTAGGATGGGTACGGTAAGCACCAATCGATTATTTGTGATTACGATATGGACGATATCGCCGGTGAGTACGGTAGGAGAATATTGTAGGAATCTAGCGATATTATTTTGGCGATTTTAAGAGGATAGAGAAGAGAGAGAGGACACTACATTATTCGGTTTATTATTCATTTGTGTGAGCTGTGCATTGGTTCCGATTGGAACAAGGTGGTTCATAAAGCTGCTGAAACTCAAATTTGCCATTTTGGCAAATTTTGAAAATCACCGCGCCTGACTGTTCGTTTTGGCTGTACAGTACCTGAAACAGTACCGCATTAGCGGGCACATCTGTAGATTATCCAGGGTCGGGATACTAATAATAATAATTTATTCATATCAGGCAGTAATGCTCAGAGGTCGGTATTCTTCATAGGTTGCATTCCGCCAGTGTGTCGGGATACTATAGCTACCGTAACCTGCTCCCTGATTCAGGGTCACCTCATCAAGTTCGTCGTCACGTACAAGTCGGCATTCTGGAGGGAGGACGGCAAGTCGGGCGAGATCATCTCGGCTGGAAGGACCACGATACCCGGAGAGGTACGGTAGTTTTATTAATTGATTTAGAGTGTACGGTAGGATATCTAATAATTGCGGTACGTTGGAGGGAGTGATAGCGTTAGTTTGGTAGCTGTCTGGTTGTCGAAATGCAGCCGGAAATTCTAATACGGAGATCACGGCACCTTTGGGTTTCAGTCTTGCTATGTATGCTCTGGTTTCCTTCGAAAGTAGTGGGATAGGTGAGCAATAGCAATAAGCAAACAAATAGTAATGCTGAACGTATAGAAGGCGGCTGCCTATTAGTTCGATAGCCTTTGTTTGAATCAGTTTGATATTCTGAAAGGAGAGATCACGGCACCTATGAGTTTCAGCCTCGCTATATGTATGCTCGGGTTTCCGTCCAAACCAATAGCTCATTGTCGGCGGTTGACAAACAAAACACTTTTTTTTTAATTAACTAATATTTAAAAAATTAAATTAAATAATCAGATTCTTCCCATCGTGTGCTCGTACGATGCGACCACGTCGAATGGCAGTCCGGCCATCGTTGGTGAGGGCGTTTTATTAAATATTTTAGTTAAACTTATTATAATTTAAAAGCAAAATGCGCAATTACGTTTTTGTGTTTTCTTGAAGTGGCATGGTCGTTACCATTGGTGCTGAAGCTGCATCTCAATGTGATACAGTCTAAGAGAAACGGTAATACGCCTACCTGGAATAGCCTGATGTAGTGAATCAGGGAAGGGGGGGGGGAGGTGGGAGTGAAAGCTCCACTTCGCTTTGAAAAGGCTTACGAACCTGAACTTTTTTCACTGTGTGAAAGAGTTTCTGTGCTATTTGGTATTCAACGTTATCCGCTGGAATTGGTGTCGAAGGCAGATTACAATCTGATAGTGTCTAGCAGAGTCGGCAATCCACCTGGGTGGAAAACTTTATGGATGAAATCGAATGGCTAAACTGCCTGGAGTTACGTGCTTGTAGGAATGCCGTTATTAGTACATCCTAAATTAATTAATAATTAATCAATTCCAGGATTCATTCACGCCGAGCTGCACGACTGGACGGTGAGCGAGCGCTGCAACGCCGTTGTGAAGGTTGGTTTTTGATCTTTGGTCTTTGGTCTTTAGCTTGAGATCTACTTTTTTCTGTTTCATAAAACAATCATTATTCAGCCAAGATACCATTTTGGTATTGAGTGTGTTTAGAGCAGTCGTCAAGGTTGGAATTTGGTCTTCAATCAATAGTGCACCTTCTTATGATCTGTAACCCAAAAGTCTTCTCATTTGTTCACAATGAAACTGTCCTGTCAAAAAAGCTTAAATTGTCCAAAATTTGTTTCACCGCAGAAGTTGTGTTTCACGAACTGTAGATAGCTGTCGCGTGCGATGCACAATCCAATTCCGTCATGACGCGCGTAGTAAAAAAAGTATATTAATAAGGGGAAGCTGATCATCGGTCATCGAGCTAGAGCTTTGATGGCCAACATGATCTTTGTCAGCATGCTCGATTTCTGTTCGTTGATCTTTAGTCTTTGTTCTTTGATCTCTAATCCTCTCCTCTCAGGACCTCGTCCGGTTCTTCGGCACGAAGGCACTGGCCGAGTTCATCGCGTACGAGGAGAAGAACTGGAATAAGGTGTGAATTTCTTTCTTTTTTTTTATAAATATTTTCTCCTAAAATTAGTGGTATTGGGTCTTTTTTTTTCGCAAAATCCTATTAAAAAGTTAGTCTTTTTCTAAATAAGCCCCTATAGAAGCTAAAAAGAGCAATAATCGGAAGAAATTTCGATTCCAAGAGGCGGTGATTGGGGATGTAGGCATTCCAACAGGCGATTTGAGAAGGAGGAATCGTTCGGTGATTTTGAGTTCCAGGAAATCGTTGTAATGGGAACGAAATTAATGCAGGTTAATGTTTGGCCTTGAGACTTGTTACAAAAACAAAAATTATTAATTATTACTGTTTTAAAGTTGTAGGAGAGATTGAGTTTCACGTAGTTGATTAAGTCGAAGCTCGCGGCTCTGATTGATCATACTAGAATGCGTGTTCAATAGCAAAATTAAATTGCCCTTTTGTTCCTTTCATCATTCAATGGATATATCGACAGGGCCCTTCACAGCCAGAGTAAAGCGAGAGAGTGTGCTAAAACGAGAGAATCAGACGATTTTTCATGCTCTCTAATGCAATTTTCGACGCAGGAGCCGTTCAACGGCGGCTGCCCGGTGGACTACGTCACGCCCGGGAACATGGACGCATTCGGCAGCATCAGGGACATGCACTATGGGTCAGTTTGCGATCGGGTTGGAGGGATACGGTAGCTCAGTTTGCGATCGATTAATAATATTACAACAGCTGAAATTTGACTGCATAAGCTCCAAGTTTTCTTGTGCTCCACGACTGATATGAGTATCTCGATGTTGGCTTGTTTCGATCATTCCATGTAACGTAGAACACAAGATCAAACAATTATCCTCTTAAATGATTAGAGGGATTGCTTACAATTAGGGTGTTGAAGTCCTAGGAAGCATCAGGGATATGCCCTAGTTTGCGATCGGGTTAGCGGGATACGATAGTTCAGTTTGTGATTAGTAGGAGGTAGGTCAGGGGGGAAACGCGAATAAACAGCTATTTCATTTCAAAACTTCAAAATGTTTTCGTGCTTCACTGTTGGTATGAGTAGCTTGATCTCTGCGTGCTTCGATTACTCGAAGTAACGTAGAACACACAATCAAAACACGCTTCTGATTGAACGACTAGCATAGTTTATTGTGTTTAACGCATCGTCCCACCTGCAATGCAACCGTTTTCATTAATTTTCATTAAACAAATACAGTATTCACCGTAGAAGTTTTGATCAAGGTTGCGATGGAACTACGGTAGCTCAGTTAACGATCGATAATTGACCTACCGTATTGCAGGGTGCACTTTGCGGGCACGGAAACGGCGCTCGTGTGGATGGGATACATGTCGGGTGAGTGGTAGACAGAGACTCTCTTAATTTTACGTGGTCACTCGTCAGTCAGAGATGCGAGAGAGCATGGAAAAGCGAGAGAGAGTCATATCAGTCCTCGGTGAGTGGTAAGGAGACTCTCCATTCCACATGCTCTCTCTCGCCCTCTCTATCCGGTGATAGAGTGATATAGAAACGTCCTTTTCAAGTTATTTTATTAACGCGATGATGCCGTCGCAGTGATTGCTCCGGCAATGATGCTACTAACTATGGGGAGCTCGTGAAACATAGTTAACCGTGGTCGAAATTTTTCCAAAATCTGCATTGTTGCCCGCCCACACCAGACTCTCTCCATTCCCCATGCTCTCTCGCGCTCTCTCTTATCGGCGATTCAGCATGGCCCAATTTTATGTTTTTTTTTGCTACTGGGTAGCCTACGGCCAGGGGTCAAATGCCTAGGTTATGAAACCAGAGATGTGGTATGTATGATATTTGAAATTGTGAAGGCTATTGCACTTGCGGCGGTTAGGTTTCAGATAATTTCCTTCTTTTTTTTGTCGATCGGTGGTATGCTTTTCTCTACTTTTTGTTAAAATTGAACAGAAAATGCGGTATGTATAGGTCCTTTCCGGTGGGGTATTTGCACTCTGCCTACGGCCGTCACAATGACTGCATCAGTAATGATGCATGGAGTGTAGCGCCCGTGAAGCTTGATTTATCAGGGTTGAAATGTTATTCAAATATTTTTACGAAGTTTTTTTTAAACTGATTTTTGAACTGAAGCAAGATAAATACAGATTATACAAATTATTTGTCCGTTTTTTTAGAGAGCTGGCCGCAAGCAAATTGTTAATTCTGCAGTTATGCGAAATATCAAACGAGCGTGAAACACAGCTGAACCGTGTTCAATATTGGTGAAACATTGAGTGCGCTTTCAAAAGTGTTATTGATTAGTTGCTACACGCCATCTGTCCCTATTTACGCGTAATTTGTAATTAATTAAGTTAATTAGGCTATTTAATAATTAATTAATTTCGCTAATTAAAGGAGCGGTCGAGTCGGGAAAGCGCGTGGCCAACGAGGTGCTGCACGCGCTCGAACTGAGGGACAAGGTGGACCACAAGTACATGGTACGGTAGAAATCGATAGAGAAGGGGTACGGTAGGAAGGTATCGAGTACTGATTTTATTGTTTTGGGAGGGCATTGTATACAGCTGAGTTGAGGGACAAGGTGGACCACAAGTACGGTAGGGAAGTATTGTGTACTGATTCTTTTAAGTACTTCGGAAGGAATGTTTTGAACATTTGCTAATTTGTGTAGAAAGTCTAATTGGAGCATGGAATCTTTGAGTTTCAGTTTTACTATGACTTGTATATTCTGGAATTTCCATTGATATTCCGTTGAATGCCAGGAAATTTCACATCAAGTTTAGTTGTTAGATACCCTCTAGAGAGACGGGCAGAATTTGCTATTATTCTGCAGAGTACGGTAGCGACGTTAGATTACGGTAGTATCGTATCTCGTTGCAGAAAGGGAGCCAGTTCTCGGTGGACTACCACAGCCCGCACCCGCCCAGCGACCATTATGATGATGTGAGTACTATTTAAAAAAATTTGATAACACATTCTCAACGCCGATCGTTGTTTCGTGAATTCTGCGAACTGTACCTGCTATTTGAAACAAAAATGTACTACGGTATGGCACGGTAGTTGAGATTACGATAGTTGGGTATGTTAGAAATATAGTATTTACGATGCGGTAGTTGTCTTACGGGTTGTTTTGAATCAATAATGGTTGTGTTGTAGCGTTGTTCGTATGCGAATCGCTGCTCCATGAATTCGGCCAACTATGGATTGTGTTTGAAACTGCAATGAACGACTTGCGCAATTTTTTTAGACTGAACGCGTTAAATACGGGAATAGAGTTTGTTATCGCACTATAGTCTCATTTGAAATGACGCAACCTATTCCGCGTTCCGTAGTTACCGTAATGTACCTGAGCGCGCTTTCACGGAAAACCGGGCGGGAACTCGCCCTTCGTGGGTCACCTCCCCGTGGCGACGACGCATCAATTTTGTATTAGGACCATAGTTGGGGGTACTCTCTTCTTCCTAAACCTACCGTACCTAAAGAAACTGTAATCTACCGTATCCAATTCCATTTCAACAATTTCCAATCCTACCGGACTCTACCGTACCCCCTCCATATTCCAGACCACCTCCCCGTGGCGACGACGCATCTTCTTCGGGTGCGCGCTCGTATTCGGCATCTACGCCGTTAGCAAGAAGTACGACCTCAGCTACACGGCCAGGTACGGTAGTTATCGATTGATCGAGGAGGTACGGTAGGAGTACGGTAGAAACATTCGATCGCCAATGGCCTTATGAGGATTCGTAGCATGTTTTAGCGGTTTCAATTTTTGTGAGGCAATTTCAACGCTGATTTGAGTTTCACCTGCAATATTTGGTGGGAATGTTTTGTTCGAGAATGATCAGACAGAGTGTCGCTATCAGTGGATAAAATTATATTTATAATTCGATATTTTTGCTATAGTATCCCTCCCTTTCTGTGCGAGACCTCCCGTTGCTTTTCAGGGTCTTCCGTCCGGTGGAGAAGTCCGTGTTCAGGTGGTGGACCGGCTCCGAATGGCCCCACTAATCGATAAACTATTTTCCCATCTACCGTAATCCCGGTGTACTTACCGTATCCCCGGTGTACCTACCGTATCCCAGTTTGACTTTAGTAGCACGAGTGTACAGTAATCTCAAGAATAAAAATTAGGAAGAGTCTCTAGCATGAACACCTTGAAATAGACGTGTACTGTAATAAACATATTGAAGTATTGTCAGATGTTGCCTTGTTGTTGAAATACGCTGATAAATGTTGTGCTAATTTTGATTTTATTCCGTTAACACAGCAATTACAATTAAAGAATTTTCTCCAGACTTGAAGAAATAGTTCTCACGAATCATACGGTTCTCAGGCGCAGGTATTCCCTAACCAGGTATATTTCTGTTCCAAAGAATGTATAGTTGAATCCGACATCTTGGAGTCTTCAGGCTGCCCCCTCGACTGATCGTGGTGGGTGAGGAACACTGGCGAAACATCCATTATTTAGACATTGGACGTGGGTAGGCCTGAGAATGAGGAACGGGTTAATTTGTCAAATGGCATGGTCGAAATTATCAAGGCAAAAATTAAGGCATCTGTATTAGGAACCCGTAACCTCTTCCAATGGGCGGGAAAATGTGCAGGATAGCGAGCTTTCAATGCCCCGCGAGAGAGAAAGGAAGGAGGCCGGGAAGATTACCAGATATCTAGAGGCCGCCTGAACCCATCGCCCCCCCCCCCACCTCCAAGGTTCGTCGATGTGGAATGGAAAACAATCTCACTCTGCATGTTCATGTTTGGGCACAATCAGACGAATCGAGTCAGTGATCGGAGGGAATCAGAAGGCTCTTTTATTGTTGTCGTTATTGAAGACGGCCGTCAGCGTGTAGGGTGGACGAACTGAAAGACGGACGTAAAAATACGAAACGGATTCTCTCTTTGAACAAGGTAGAGCTGAACGAGTAATGAAGCACATCACTGCGGAAAACAACAATTATTAGAGAGAGAAAATGAATCTGGAAACCGAAAAAGAGAGCACTAGGCCAGTTGAGAACTATTAAGAAAGGTTATCCGAAACAACATTTGTCTCCCGCCGAGCTGTCAACCACTCTAGTGCCACTACATACTACTACATCGATGCTGACTAACGGGAGAAATTGGGAAGTGCCTGGTCCAGATAAGATCTCCGACTTTCCTCCGTTACATCGTGTTTCCAAGTATCTAGAGCTAGAAATATGGGGGTATTTCTCTTCCTTACAAACTACCGGACCCAACTACCAGCGTCATCAACTTGATCTTCATCGAAGAATTCAGCTTCCGCGTGTCTAACCTGATAAAGAAATACGGTAGCCTTGATAGAGAAAGGGATGTTGAATTACCCAATTACCACTAGCTTCCGCATCTTGAAGGTTAGAAGTTGGAAATCGGACCTGGGGGGATGATCAGATATTGTTGTTCGATTATCATCGTTCATTGAAGATGAGCGTCCGTGTGTAGGGCGGACAATCTAGAAATATAGCCAAACTTCAAATACAAAAGAGTTCGTGAGATGAGTAACAGCGGATGAGCAGTTGATTAGAAACACGTAATTTATGGAAACAGAAGAAGATGAGCTTAATTTCGCGCGGCGCAACACGAGAGAAACAAGTGCGGGAGAAATGACCGAGGTAAGTGAGATCTTGGACAAAGATTAGATCTCAATTTCCACTTTGCATCATGTTCTCATGTATTGCGAGCGTGAAATCGGGGCATCTCGCCTTCTCGATGCCTTCTCGTGCCTTCAGGTTTGGAAACTCATAATTTCTCGTGTCGACAAGCACAATTTGCCCCGCTTCCTCTGGCAATTACAATTGTTCATGAAAATTCTTCATTCAATCAAAGAAAACACTGCCGAAAGATATTTTTTTCACAACAACTCGAAAGCAAACACTTTCGTCTACCATCCACTCTGTTAGTACAATAAGAATTCTCGGATTGCACGCGCTCAATTGGATGTAGAAGTTCTATAGGACAGCAGGGCGAACATAACAAATCTTGTGTGATGGGAAGAATGTGCTGAATTAATCAAGAATTTGACTTGGTGCACTCATGTGTGCACGAGCAAAGGACGGGCGTGATTTATATTGCTGTAAGAAGGGACTGATCGCCGAGAAGCCACCCGAGTAGTTGATGAATAGCGCTTCTTTACGGTGAGCGGCGCCTGAAAAGGAATCCGCATTGAGAAAAACGACCAGCGATTTTTTTCAACGTTTTTTCCAAGAAAGATACTATCAAATGATCGCAAACGTGAAAGCCATTTAAAGAAGTGAAGAGAACTGACCGGGATTATTCTTGATTATGAGCGATCTACTAGGTCCTGTTCTTTAGAGCTAGAGCAACAATTAATGATGCGTTGAACCGTTTCATCGTCCTCAATGAAGACGAGAGCGTCCGCGTGTAGAGCGGACAATCTGAGCAAAAGTGAAGTGAAGAATGGTCTGACTCTCTCGTTTTCGCATGATCTCTCGCTTTTCTTACCGACGAAATGTATTGAGAAAGTTGCAAGTCAGACCGTTCACCTAAGTGCAACAACAAAACAAGATGCAAATAGCGAAATTCGGTGAATAGGGAAAAATGCGAGTGAAATAGGCAAGAGTTGTTGCGAGCAATACGTAAGACATGGAAAAGGGCGAGATGTGATCAGCAAGATGGCAACCATGGTCAAAGATAAGATCTCCGTCTTTCCTCCTGCTTCCTGTCTATCCATAGCTTGCAATGTAGGACATTTCTCTTCCTTACATTTTTTTTTACAACAGATGTTTCTTTCTTAAAAGGTGCTTGAATATTGCTTGATTTCATGAAGTGAGTGATATTTACGATTAATTTCGTGCTCACATACAACTTAAACGGCCAAATGGTGGAAGCTACTATTGTCCAAGTTCCAGACAGGCAGACAGGAGCGTAAGGTAGTCCTAGGGTGGTGGTTCTTCAGACCCTCAGACACATTTTCACCCAAAGCATGGTGACCCGGATGTGTTACTCACAAAGAGGTGTTAATGGGAAAAGGCGGGAAGACACGGTCTGCCCTGAGAAATGACTCAAAAAAGTGAAGAAAGATGGAAGAGACAAAGAAGAGCAAAGGGTGTGCGGTTTTACCAGAGTACTCTGCCGGATAGAAAGAGAGAAAGACACTAGCTCGAACTTTTGGCTACATTTGCTAACAGGCTCATTTCACTAATGTTTCTCACCTGTTTTTACACTTTCTCATTCATTCCGAGTTTTCGTCAAATTTATTATTACAGATTGCTGAACCTACACTTCGGCAACATTTCTTCAAGAGAAACAACAAATAATGCGTACGTTCCTTATTATTAATTTGCTTCTTTGCTTTGATTAAACGATGTAAATTTATACAAATCTATAAAAATGATCTTTAACGAAGTTGATTTAGAGTGATCCTCTCTTATTCCTTGTTTACGCTTGTCATAAATTTCCTGGAAAGGGCGGTCTCACCAGTTAGAAACAGCGAGAGAGTGTTGCGAAATGAGAGATCCTTCAAATTTTTGCACAGCTCTGTTTCCGGCCAGGTGTTTCGATGAACATCGTACATCACTGAGTTCCTTCTTTCTGATTAGCACGTTAAACTGTAAAAGACAAACCCCATAAACTAGACTATGCTTGCAAGTCAGAATTTCGATTGAAATCCATTCACAGTAGTGTCCAATTTAAAAAGACTTGTCATTAACCAAACAATCATCGGTGCGAGATGAATTAATTGCGAATAGTTGTAGCGACTTTTACCGAGTCACTACTCTTTTTCCCTAATTCCACCTCATTTCCATAACGATTTACATCCCACTCCAATTAGTCTATCTGATCCCTTCCCTTGTTCTCTCTAATCCTCTCTCTTTGCATCGTCATCTTTCATTTCCATACCCATTAGCATACAGTCTCCGGCCTATAAAACGTCTTCCTTTCCTCCACTCATCACTGGCTCAGCGAAGTGTTGACTTGCGCTGTAGTCACGTCACCTTGTCCAGGGCGCGGCCCATCCATCCAACTGCATCCACTTCAATCCTTCCACCTTCGGGTGTCCACTTCATTCCAATTTTCAATCTCCCTTCGGGGATCCATCCAGTATCCACTTCAATCTCCGCTTCAATCTCCTCTACCGTACCCCTCGCCCCTCATCCTTTCCAACCCTGCTTTCCCGTTACCGTAATAAACTATTAGAGTTTTCCCTCAGTCGTTCTGGCACCGTACCACACCTACAGTACTCTCACACACTCTTCGGTTCATTCCACCCCTTCCACCGTAGCGTTCTAAGCGTATCCCTGCTCCCTTTGGGTTGTACCGTATCGCCGATACCGTAACCCAACTGCGAGTATCGTGGGTCGCTAGTTCGCATATGGTGCATCCATCCATCTCAAGAACCCAACCCAAGCCCCGCGTGGCAGGAACCATCTCCACTCCATCCATTGTTTCCGTATCCATTCAGTCCAACCTCACCAACCATCCAACAACCATTACAGTAACCACCCACTACAATACCCTTCCAACCCATTGATCGACCAAAGATGTCCAGTCACTATGAACCTCAGTACTTGAAGATTCGTACCCAACACGGCAAGGTCAAGCAATCCAGAGCACACCTCCACTCACTCATCTGTTCCATCCAATTGTCCAAGTCTATCGAGGAATTCCTTTCCAATAGACTAGCCCTCTATGATGCCCTCGTCCAATTCCAACTCAACGTTGATTCATACAGTAGCAAAGTTGGTTCTCTTCGTCGTAAGATCGAGGCCATGAGCATCAACACCCCCGAGCTCAAGCTGTTCGAGGAGCTCATGGACAGTGACGACGACGGATTGGAATACGATAATGTGAGATTATCCCAGAATATCCTACCTGCCACTAGATTGTTGGTAGATCTGACAATCGCTTATGTGGAGGCGAGGACCACCAAGTCCAATTCCATCCATTCGGTCACTACTCAGAATTCCAATAGCTCTGATTCACAGCAGGAGTCCACTAGTCTTTCAATCACATCCCACATCGATCCCACTGAGTCAATCCAACCACGTCAATTTACTCCATCCCAATCGGATCCCATCGCAACTAGTGGCAGTATTGCTGATGATTCCAACGACAATTCCATTGATACCGATCTGGTCTGGCAAACCGGCGAAATCATTCCATCCAATCCAGTTGAACCCTCATCTACCGTATCCATCAAACATCCTCTCATCACTCCTATCGCTTCATCCAAACTACCGTATCACTCCATTCCCTGGCGAGAGGGATCTCGACCACCCTCGATCACCAATTCCACTTCACAGTCGATCGATTCATTCCTCGATACCATCGCAGCGACCAAGCACCCGCCCCTTCCATCCCACTTCACACCTCCCTCCCCTCTCGTTTCAGATTCAAGCAGCACCGTATACAAGAAAATCTCCTACCTCTTCGACCAGCCGTGGCCAGACGACCTGCGCCATTCGTTCAATTGTCTGTTTCTTGCTTCCCCCATTGCATTGTACCCCCTTAGTCGTCCGTCCGCAATCTTCGCCCCTGATCATCAATCAACACACGTCCACTAGTCACTGCTTCATTTCATCCACTACACTCTTCAAACCATTCCAATCCACTTCGTTCCATTTCATCCCTCGGGCGGGAGTGTAGCGACTTTTACCGAGTCACTACTCTTTTTCCCTAATTCCACCTCATTTCCATAACGATTTACATCCCACTCCAATTAGTCTATCTGATCCCTTCCCTTGTTCTCTCTAATCCCCTCTCTTTGCATCGTCATCTTTCATTTCCATACCCATTAGCATACAGTCTCCGGCCTATAAAACGTCTTCCTTTCCTCCACTCATCACTGGCTCAGCGAAGTGTTGACTTGCGCTGTAGTCACGTCACCTTGTCCAGGGCGCGGCCCATCCATCCAACTGCATCCACTTCAATCCTTCCACCTTCGGGTGTCCACTTCATTCCAATCTTCAATCTCCCTTCGGGGATCCATCCAGTATCCACTTCAATCTCCGCTTCAATCTCCTCTACCGTACCCCTCGCCCCTCATCCTTTCCAACCCTGCTTTCCCGTTACCGTAATAAACTATTAGAGTTTTCCCTCAGTCGTTCTGGCACCGTACCACACCTACAGTACTCTCACACACTCTTCGGTTCATTCCACCCCTTCCACCGTAGCGTTCTAAGCGTATCCCTGCTCCCTTTGGGTTGTACCGTATCGCCGATACCGTAACCCAACTGCGAGTATCGTGGGTCGCTAGTTCGCATAATAGTCGTCAAAACTGAGTATCGAACCAAGACATTTCAGACCATGGAAGAAGAACTTCTGAAGAAAGTTGAAAAGATCGAAGCAGATTGGAACGCCAAGAAAGCGATAAGACGGCGATTTCATCGTTGCGAGGCAACCAGACCAAAGTCAGTGTCCTAAAAAGCTTAGATAGCTCATGATGACAAGAATAGCAAATAATTGGACTGAGGACAAGACAATAAGCAAAATAAAAATAACCGACATTTCAGACGTTCCGAATGGTCGCAGACCTCGAGAAAAGTCTCGAGACGCTGATGACTTCTGAGGGACAAGGAAATCTCGTTCGAGGAGGCTCACCCGATGCCGACGTACCAAGAAATCAGAGACTCTTCTGAATCAGAAAACGATGACCAGGGCGTCAGAACGCCAAAGAAGATGAGCAGAAAATGAAGATCCCAAAGGAAGAGAACAAGGTGCTCGAGGTGGAAGATACGCATGTTCATCGTTCGATCAACCCCCTCCCTGTTTTCAGTCACAATCCCTTTCGCATATTCCCGGAATCAGCCCTTCTACCCATCCAATCAAAACTTTGGATTCCCCAACAACCATTTTGGTAACCAGAATTTCCCCTAAAGCGATAACTTGAACACACCGAACCAGAACCCCCACGCATCTCGTAAAATTGTATCTATCACATGCCACATTGTTCTCCATTCTCAGAATTGTATTTCGCACACTTGACACTTTACTGATCGTATTCTTATTCTGTATTTTGTAGATCGTGTTCTTATTCTTATTATTATTCTTAGATAAATGAACAACACTCGTGATGAGAGATAAAACATTCATTGATCCACAAATCTAGACTTGAAGACTGTATCAACACAGGAAGCTATAGAGAGAAGGAAAGAGCGCAGAGGAAACCAATTACTCCCTCTTTCCCATTAAAGGAGGCGTATCATGAAAAATTAGTTCATGCTCTTGAGATCATGATCCGATTGGAATCCAGAACGATATTAGAAAGCCGAAGTTTGAAAGTTGTACGTCCACTCTGGGACGAGATATCCCCGTCCAAAGTATCAGGAAAGGACAGGGAAAACCCCGCGAAAATTCAAATATTTTACGCAGCGCCAATGGGGAGGAAGGGAAGGTAGATCACGAAGGATAGATCGAAAGGTCATCGTTGTCTCGCCCATTATTGATTGACTAGGAAGGGATTTTTCTTTGTTCCCGCAGGTTCTTCCCATCGACAAAAACTGATCTACTCCTTGGCGATTTGCCATTAGAACCTTGGCAATTTTCCAAAATCTTGCAAGGCTCGGCATATCGTTGTAAGAGTCGCAACATTTGAATTTCAAAAGTTCATGATACGCCTCCTTTAACGCGCCTTCACACTAGATTTCGAAATACCGGTCGTCGTCTCTTCATTTCACACACTCTCTCACCGGTCAGAGCAGCGAGAGAGTGTGCGAAATGAACGACGAGACGATTACCAGTAGTTCGGAAGTCCTTTCTTCCAAGCTCCTTTCCGTCTTACGGGGACTTGTTTTTACGCACTAGGATAGGAAAAGAGTGTCAGAAACAAAAAACAATTTCGGTACTTGTAATTAGGGCTGTCCGTCTATTCATTCTGATCGATGAGAGAGCACGAGGAATGAAGAGACGTTTTCTTCATCCTGTCAGGCAGTGTCAGCCCTGCATGTAGTCTTGTTCTCCACTGTATGTGATGCTTTATCGATCGATCGCAGCAATACACTGAGCACAGGGGAGATAAACAATACGAACAAAGGATGAAAATGGAAAATAATGGAGTAATACCCAAGGAAGAATATTGCGGTAAGTAGCACTGGATTTTGCTTTGAATATAGTAAACATTTTTGATAAATATATTTTCCGAATTATTACTGCTTAGCACTCTGGTAACCGGAATGTGTACTGAGATGTGTATGAGGGAAGGGGTGCGGGAAAGAGGAGGCAGTGGGAGGAGGGAGAGATCAAAGATCAGAATATCTGGTTTTGCCAAGGCTCGGGATGGATTGGCAAGAGACCATCAAGCTGGACACCAGAGATAATGACCATTGGGCAAGATGCGGCGAAGAGATCAAAGACCAAAGATCAGGATCAATAAGACGATCGAAAGAGGTAGGACACGAGAGGCTGCAGCCGATACTTGCTGCATCTCCGACTCCATCGAGTCGTACATCAACTTCTCGCAGCCGGCGTTGCAGAAGATTATGCCCTGAGGGTGTTATTGTTGTTGTGATTATTGTTGTTGTTGTTTTGGTACGGAAGATCAAAGATCAAAGATCAAACTAACCCTCTTCAGCTGGTCCTCCATACACAGGCACTTGGACACCTCGCCGCAGACTTCGCTGCGCGCTCGCATTAGCTGAATAAATTGCACCGGTGTAATGTTTCGAGAAGCGAAGATATAACAAAAATATGCTATGTTGCAGCACATCCTCAACATTCTTCGGTGACGATCAAAATTGATTGTTGGGAGTAGATTTGTGTACAAAAAATATTTGTCGTGCTGGAATTCTATTTTGAACGTGATTTTGGCCTTTTACCTTCACAAGCGTCGTCTTGAAATCATCACAGAACGTCTCCTTTCTCTCCTCCGAATTGATCTTACTGCTCAACTCAGCTGCTTGTTGGAACAGCGTCTCCTCCTGTGAAGTATTTTTTTTTAATTAATTAAAATCTTCAACCATGAATTTTACTTCTGTTTCGCATTTTTTTAGTGTTTTTTAGACCACGCAATTCGACTCGATCAACCTACCTGCCGCCAATTGCATTCATTTAATGCCTGAAACTTATCGTGAATTTCAATTTTCAACTACCTTCCATATAGAAAAAAAAGTATTTTAGCTTGCCAACACAACTTATCCTTGACCTACCACAGACCCATCGTGACAAAGACCTACCGCCGATTCGGACCGCCTCCTGACGTCTCGCTTGCACTGCATCAGCGACTCGTAGGAGCAGGCCTGCTCGCAGACCTGAGAATGAAGTCAGTTGTCGATTCGGATACCGTAAACTGTGTTATTTTACCTAATACCTTGTTTAGACACCTGGAATGCAGTTGTTTTAGAGTTGTTTGTGCGTCGTGTACAAACAGGAGGAAGGGTTCGGAAAAGTCAGTTATCAATCAAAACAACTCACCTCCTTACCGTATCCCCGCCAAATCGTCAATAAGCAGGGGCGGAATAATACGATCAGTTAGTGATAAAGCTGGCTCACCTCCTTACCGTATCCCCAGAAGGAGAGGAACGCTTGGACGGGCAGGATCTTGCCGAACACCATGTGGTATTGAGTGGAGGCGATCTGAAAAGGTACTTCATCTTAAAAATGATGAGAAAGGGCAGTTTTATATGATAATATAGACAATCAAATATCGGCACGCGTGGTATTCGTTGGATGCGATCTGAACGACCACACCTTGGAATAGAGTTAGTGTCCAAACATCGGTCTAAACGTAACATGCACTAGGTGGGTCTACAAAGCGCATGGACGGGCAGGATCTTGCCGAACACCATGTGGTATTGAGTGGAGGCGATCTGCAGTGTGTTACTGTAGTTCTGATAGTCACGGAAAGTGTAGGTCATGATTTCGATAAGCGTTATTTCTCGCTGTATTGTGTCGTTGGTGATGATGTGCACACAATGATAAATTCAAATGCTCGCACGTGTTTACTTGAAGTTCAAAGATCAACTTCCAAAGAACAAAGAATGCTCACTTTGGACGCCTGTTCCTGCGTGCAGCCCGGGTAGACGAAGCAGGAGGAGAACCGTTTCATGTCCTTGCAGAGGAGCATGTGCTGGATGCCGTCCTGAATATGATCGATTATTCGTGGTTTGAGATGATAGTATTGCCAATACTGTATTGGCGATTGAGTACGGTAAGAAAACAATCATGTGCAAAATTATGTGATTCAGAAATGGAATTTTTTTACAATCCAGCCAACCATTGTCAGCAGTCTCCTTCCCCATTTATCTGTTCATTGTGAAACACAACTGTGCTCCTTTGACAAACGGAAAAAACATCAACCTTTCTCGGCATAATGGATCATGGGCATGAGTGCGTGGGGCATTTTACTTCAACAGTTCAAATGTCCAAGACTCGCTTCAAAATCTTTCATGTAAACCTTGACGAAGTGAAATTTAATGTATTTGGATTGCTACCCACATCGGAATTGTTCATGCACCCCTTTCCCGCTTATGTTTTCACTGTGAAACTCAACTGTGCTTCGATGCCAAATTGTCAAAATCTCAACCTTTCTCGACACAATGGATACATTCCGGTGCATGAGTGCGCGGGAAATTTGATTTCGGTGCTTTCTTACAATTAGACACGCAAAATCGGTGATAGTTGATTTCAGGAATTGTTGTTATTGTGCATATTTTCAATCATTAAATGACCATGATTGTCCACGCTCTTGTCTCTCGCACTTGACTATACCGTGAAACTCAACCAAATTTCTCAATATTTGAAAGTTTTCGAAAAAAAATGGAGAAAAATAAAAATAACAACCTTTCTCGACATAATCGATCCATTCCTGGGCATGAGTGCGTGGGGCATGTCGCGAATCCGTCGATCGAGCATGTTGCGCGACATTTCCTGCAGAAAATGATCGAGTTTTGTGCTCTCTCGTTTTCGCACAATATCTCGCTTTTTTTGTTTTTTTTTGTGATTTTCTCGTTTATTTTCCATTTTAACGCGCTGGCAAGCTCTCTCACGATCTGTTACATGAACACGACAACAAATTACCAACACATCACAACACAGCATGCAATAGATCTGGTTTATCCTCTGTAAAATAATATCGCGGGGAATAAAGCGTTCCGCGCGTGCTCCGCGCTTGCGCTCCCACACTTGCGCTCGTTAGCAACGAGTGCCTAATCTTCCTGCGTCTTGCACAGCTCGAGCAGCTGCGGCTTCTCGGGCCGGTCCGTCGAGCGGTTGTCGATCGAATTGGCCGTGCGCGTGGCTGAAGTGAATGGGTTACTGTAGTTTTCACCGATAACTGGTTTTGGGTACTGTAGTTTCGATCGATTTGTGTCTGGGCTACTATGTATAGGACAAATCAAAGACAGGCTGAGATACGGTATGTTCCATCGACAACTGACTAGGTTATTGTTGGCTAAATCGATAATCGTCTGGAGTACGCTATAGTTTCGATCGATAATTTACTACGCAACGACGATTACTGACCCGCCGTACCCACGACATTCTCCCTGCTCTTCTTCCTCTCCGTGCCCCGGCCCTCCCGCTGCGTCGGATCGACCTCGTAGGCGTAGAAGGAGGCGGGAGGCAGGTCCTGAGATACGGTGATTAGGAATGATTGAGTTATTGAGAACTGACTTGCTAACGCAATTCATTTGTTTATATTATTTAAAAATGCTGTTTGCAGTCGTTATGTTACGACCGCACAAGGCCCACCGGTTTGGATGCTGGACTAATTATAACATCTGTTGTACATAGGATTCCAAGGAGAGTTCGATATACGGGAAATCGTCTCCTCATTTCACAAACTCTCTCACGAGTCAGGGAGGCGAGAGAGTGTGTGAAGAAACGGCGACCCGTATTTCCAACTCTAATTCTAAGGTGAGCATCGGTCACATAATGCTCACCTTGACCTTCCTCTTCGTCCGTCCTCCGTCCTGGCTGTTCTTCTTCGGCTGCTGCTGCAGGGCCGGCTCGTCCGACTTGCGCTCCTGCATAATAATAATTGCAATTTCTCTTTATTTTTGTAAAAAAGGAATATCGTTTATGTGTGCACTCAATGCAAAGGAGCAAATAAAATCGTTTAGGGTTAAGAAAAGCAAGTAATGATTTCTTTTGAAGATCAAAGTCTAGAGACCAAAGATCAAAGATGATCCCTTCCCCCCACCTCAATCGACTGCGACAGCAGCGGGAGCTTCTCGAGGCAAGTGCGCGTGTCGTCCGCGTTGTACGGAGAGGCGGAGGCGAATCTGGAGAAAAATTCAGGTGGCGAACATTTTCGGGAGCAATAAACACAATGATTTTGTATTCGATTTAGAAGGATTTTAAGAAAGCCAGATAGTTGCATCAATGCGGCGTTATTTGGAAGTTAGATATTTTTATGTTCCAATCGATCTTCAAGCATTTCTTCCTAGACGAGGTGATACAATGAAGGTTCCTTGAAACATATCCAAAGCATGCAATGATCAGGGCCTAAGATTCGATATTTTGCACTCCAATCTGACCTGAGTCTCTTGATGGTCCTTCCTCCCTCCTTCTTCTTCTCCTCTCTCTTCTCCCTGCCCGTTCTCAGATGGTACTCCTTCTCCTCACGACCCGTGCGCATGTCCTCAGATCTGATAATGGCTTTATTCATAGTAACACTTCGAAGGCTTTAAGTCTGAAAGAAGCCATTCGCTGTGGAAAATGATTTTTTTTTTGCAAAGTGGCCAGAAATTGGATTATTGAGTTCTCAAAAATTTAAACAAAACCAATGTGTTTCAAAAATGCAAGAAAGCGAAAAAAGAGCAGAGGTGATTTTGGCATTATCCTCGCTAAGGGCGGGCTAGCCACCCCAACGCCGATTAGCAACTTGAGCCTATCCCGGGACGACCAGTGGCTGGTTGCGAGGCTTTACCGCCCGTGTTGTGTGCACGTGGTAGGGGATTTATTTGCTGTGGCTTTCACCACTCCCAACATTTCTTAAGAAATGATTAATGCAAGTTTCCAAATAGGAAAAATTCTAAAATAACCTCTCCTTGCCCTTCCTATAGTCCTTCCATTCCTGTGACAGCCCACTGACCATATGCCCCTTAGGTGCCTGCCTAACGGATCGCTAACTACCTAAGCAGGTGCGACCTTAGCCTTAGGCAACTCCTAACCTCTTCTTGGCCTTCCTATGGTCCTTCGACTCCTGGGACTTCCTCGGGGCGGCCGGCTGCGACAGCTCCATGCCCGTGCTCATCATGTCGTCCTCGTACCTTCAATTTATTTATTTTTAAATAATTAATTAAATACTAAATATAATGTTCTCAGATTATGAGCTGTTGCACACGTTTGAGTAATGACTAATGGTAAAGCCGGTAGATGATCAGAGCCGGGAAATAGCCCAACCCTCACCATCTCCGGGCCCTGCCTGCCCCTTGCTCACTACGCCTCAATATCTACTTAGCTGGCCCGGGAAATTCGAGAACCGGAAAACAGTAAACCCTCACCATTTTCTGGCCTTGCCCTTGCGGTTCTCCTTGGCCGTCTGGATGCCCAGTTGAGGGGAGGCGGCGGGCGCAGCCGTGACCGTTGCCGCGCACGTCATCACGGAGCGGGGCGTCTGCAATCTCCATCTCATTTCAAACCACGAGAACAAGGCATCAACTTCTTATTTTCACGCTCTAAAGAGATTTAAGATGAGCCTTGCGACAAGCCCTTCAATCAAAAGGTCAATTACGTTGCCCGATCGTTCCCTAGGGCAGAGCGAATCCTTCGACAATGCCAGAGATCAAAGATCAATCATCATCCCTCACCTTATCCCCAATCAGACTCGCATTCTCGGACCCTACCCTACAAACGTTGATCCCAATTCAATAAATAAAGATCAAAGATCACAAATCACACCTACCTTATCCCCAATCAGACTCGCATTCTCCGACACGACAGTGTGCGCGCCGCGGAAGAGCTCCTTGTCGGAGGGCGGCGTCCGCTCGACCACGGGGCTGTCGGAGCTGAAGTGGGTGTGTTTCCTTCAAAGATCAAATATCAATCTCGGAAGATCAAAGAGCAGGTCCTAAAGATCAAATTCTGAAGATTGAAGATCTACACCAAAAGAAAAAAAATATCGCACCCTAACGATGAGAGAGTTCTAATGATCAGAGATCAAAAAATATAGACTCTAATAGATCTGAAGATCAAAGATCAACTCTGCTCACCGCTCCGACTGCGTCTTGTCCTCGACGGGCTTGTCGCGGCCGACGGACAGCTGGTGGAGGATCTGGAAGAAGGGTACGGTAGTCAGCGATCGAGAACCGGTTAGAAATGCGAATTGAGTACGGAAGGTTACGGTAGAGTTAACGATTGATAACTGGTTTCAACAGAGTTTCTTAGCGAGCCACTGAATGAGTAGGGTAAATGCATGGGGTAGTAATGAATATCTAGTGCACTAGCTGTAAGGTATTTTTGTGTGTTAGTGAACTATTACATAATAGCCGATGAATGTTTGTAGTCAGTTTTCGATAATGCAGCTTAGGAGGGCTACCGTACCTGTTCCTGCTTGGCCGTTTCCTTCGGCTTGTCCGCCTTGATCTTGGCCAGGATCTGAAATCGATAATCGTGATCGATAACTAAGATTACGGTATTTCTTGATTGCTTCAGTTCTGATGTTATCGATAAATTAACCGTAAATCGATAATTAGCGTACCTTGGGCCAGAAAACGCAGTGGAAGATGATGAGGGAGCAGAAGTAGATCAGCCTGGAATACGGTAGGCGTGAATCGATAACTGATTCATTAAAGTATGGAATACGGTAGGGTGACTCGTCAACTGACTTATTAGCATAGTTAAGCCAATTAGCGTTGATCGTACGGTAGGGGTGAATCGATAACTGACTAATTATCTTAATTAATTAATTAATTACATAATAAGTGCGGTGGTAGTGAGGAAGACGTAGAGGAATACGAGGGGCGCCTCCTCCTTCGTCATTTCGCCCGTGAACAGCGACCGCATCGATTGATCAACGAGCGGCATTACCGTCGTCCTGCAAGTACGGTAGGTTAGGCATCGAGGACTGGTTTTATTCGGATTGAACTACGATACTTGAGTGAAATTACGGTAGATGATGACCAACCTGCTCGAGTATCGATCGGCTACTATCGATTTTCCTCTTGGCAATCTTGAGAATTGTCCGGTCGACCGCGCGGACCGGAGAGATGAGGGAGGAATGAGGGAGGAATGGGAAAAGGAAAGAGAACATCACACAACGACGACATTACGAGCACAGTATACATGCAAATCACGCTGAAGTTTGAGAAAAAAGAGATTTACACTACTATTGAATCGCCCTCTCTCACGCAAGCGCATTAGATTAATTATGTGTACACAATTTATAGAGGCAACAACTGGTCAGTGGCGGGCAGCGCTTCACCTGGTGTTATTCCAGCGGTAGAATTAATAAAGTAATAAACCTGCCACCACCGACCAGGCCTACGATCCCTTGAGGTGGCATGAGCTTACCGTTCGCTGAAAGCAGACACTTTCAGTTTCTTTGAGAGCATTATTATGTTTTTACACTGAAGAATTCCAACGAAAACACATTTCACGGGACTGCAAAAATGATCAAAGCGAGCTGAAACACATCCGAACTAGAGTTGCCATATTCACGAAACTCAATGTTCTTTTCATCGTTTTGTAAAATTTCAGGGAGTTTGAAATGTAATAAAACCATCCGGTAAATTGCTTCCTTGCTTCACTCCTACAAACTGACCACAAACGCGTTCCTGAAGCAGTTCTCCAGATCGAGCTCATAGCAGTACGGCGTATCGTGAGAGGAGAACAGGAACCCGGACGAGAGATCAAAGATCAGCGAGAGATCAAAGATCAGGACCAGCGGCCACAGCCGGAGTGTAGGGCGCATCTCTGGGCTTCTTCTTCTGCTGGCTCCGCTGCTGGCTCTTCAGACCATCCCTGCAATTGGTGTGGCTCAGGTCTCAGGAGGGGAAATATTGCGCGAAAACGGGAGATCGCGGAAGAAATTAAGTGCGCGCACTATTTCACCTAGCAGAGAGGTGAGAAAGTATGTGAAATGAAGAGACGGCGACCCGCATTGCGCAAAAATAGTAAGTTGATATGAAGAAAGTGAGGAGTGCTGGCGCGCGAAATTTGAGATGAGAGGAGGGAGGATACCGGAAATTGGTCGAGAGAGACCGGGGGAATGGTAAGCATAAGAAGGAGGGGGGATTCCACTCGAGAAGGAGAGGATGAGAGATGTACGAAAATCTGGGGTGAAAAAAACAGAAGTAGTGGTCAGAATCGGCGTAATTCATGCGATCTTGTAGGACGATCGCATTTAGACACAAGACCAGGATTGAAAAGAATGAGGAGGGTTGTGCGAGCAATCCGGAGAAAATAGAAAATAGATGGTCAGCATTCACTCATTAGACCGTTTTCGCACTAACAAAGCTCGAAAATAGTGGAGTAGTAAACAAGGCTCTGCTTCAAAAAGAGGCAATATCGGAATATTTCCATTGGGAAAACGAACTGTGTTAGAAAAGGATTGAAGCAGACCAATAACGAAATGATGTGAGTAAAATCATTGATATCATTGGAGCAATGCCCTCGTGTCCTCTCAATTTACCTCGCATCTCGTCAGTCAGAGAGGCGAGAGAGTACGGCGAGATGAGAGAGACAGACCATTCATCGAACATTTCATTGAAAAGGAGCGTGCGCCGATGTAATTAGGGATTATGGCGGCCGGGGAAAATGGTCTCTCACTTTCGCGTTATCTCTCGCCTCTCTGACTGGGGAGAGAGCATGGCGAATTGAGAGTGCGTGATGATAGGAGGCAGGAAAAAAAACGAAGACGCATAAAAACGGAAGGAACTTATGAGGCGACGTGGTGAAATTGGGAACGAGAAGGAACTTGATAGATTTCAGGGAAATTGAAGAATTGTCTTACTTATGGGAGAAACTGATTGACGCTTTCTACATGCACCGAAATTGATGTTCACATGAAAGTAATGAAGATTAATTCGCGTTGAAACTCATCTCATTCAGAAAGTGGAGTTCGGCATATGCGTAATCGACTATGTATTTCTATCTGATCGGTAAAATTGAGAGAGAGAGAGCTTGCAAATCAGCTAGAGGCATCCGAATCGTCAACACTATTTTCTTCGAGGAAACGTACTGTTCACCCGACTACAGATCCATAAATGTAGCGAAGCCACAAAAAAGCAAAAGCGCCTGGAGTCTTGCGGCAAAAAAGGCGTGAGAGAGAATATAAGCAGCCCGATGTGTCTGTCTCTCCTCAATTCGCCTGCTCTCTCGTCTTCTCTAACCTGCGAGAGAGCACGGAATGTGGGGAGCGTTAGAGCTCGAGATGTAGGCATCGTTACAAATGCAAAGACTGTGAGTAGCCGTATTATGATGGAGGGAGGGAGGAAGGAAGAGCGAACGGATATTTGCGAAAAAAAACAGCAGGTGCCGGATCAGGGAAAGAAAAATATCTTTATAAGGAGGATGCGTTATCGTGCGTTTCAAATGCTCAGCAAACTCAATCTGCTGGTTAGCGAGCAATTGATCGTCTGGGAGAGAAGAAGGGAAGAGGCAGGGGAGAGGAGAGCAGGTTGATCACTAGCCTCCTCCCGGCATTTTCCTTCCTCCTCCTTCCACTCAGTTCGTCAAAGGTCAACTACGAGTGAAATCATAAATAATCTTACGATAGTATTTTTTTGATTTTTTTTGTGGAATGATTCTCGCACAAACATTGAACACATCCGAAATCATTGAAGATGAATGCACGATGAAACTTATTTGAAACGAATAACATGATGAAGGAGAGGAAGGAGGTAAGGTGAAGAAAGAGGGAACGGATATTCGCGATAAAGCACGTGCTGGATATGGGGAGGGGCTTGATTAGGAGGAATAGGCATTACACTGGCATCAGCAATTCTTAAAAACTGGAATGAAATTGTTTTGAAAGGGGGGACGCTCTTCATATTGCGGCTTTGCCGGAATGTGTACCGATGTAAATACCCTGAAACATATCTGAATCAAGAAGCTATCAAGGGAGAGAGCCAAAGAAGAAATAAATGTGAGCAGCTAAGTATTTGATCAATTAGGCAAGCAACTTCAGGAATGGAACGTCTCTTCCTCCTCCTCCTTGCCTCTCCCCCAGGGAGCCCTCATGTCATCCCTATGCCGAGGAGGGAGCTGTGGTTTGACTCTCTCGCTTTTCCATGCTCTCTCACTGCTCTGGCCGACGAGAGAGCGCGGCGAATTGAGAGAGTAAGTCACGAAAAGGAAAAGCACCCGGCCAGCAGCGACCAGGGAGAGACATAAACTGAGAATGAGTGTAGGAGAGAAATGGGAGGAGGGGAGAAGTTTGGACTAGGCGCTCTTGTGTTTATCAGTATAATAACTGGCTGCGGCAGGGATAAAAGGCAAGATGTTCTCATAATATTAGAACACTGAGTGAGTGATGGGGAGTGGCCGGACTGGACTGATAGCAAGAAGTATGTTGATGGGCGAAAACGTTGTGGCTGGGATAAAAGGAAAGTCTGGGATAGGGCAATGCACTAGCGAGAACGCATAAAAATTTGTCTGAATTATGATGTCTCATCGGGGTTTCTAGAATGCAAAGTGAGCGGGAAATTTCTGATTGAATAATATGTCAAAGATAATAAGATAAATATTATAAACAACAAGAAAATGCCTGAATTATGGCTTGCCGAATGGAATAGTTTCTGCACACTGTGAATATTGCTTCATGGAACGGACAATGGTGACGTCATGGTAGTAAGGGAAACGAAGGCCTATGGCAAGAAAACACCTCCCCCACTCAAACGGGGCTTGTCACATAGAGCGCGCGCCAGCCTTGGATTAGCAAGTGCTATGGAAACCACAGCCTCGGCTTTTTTCTTTTTTCCTAGCTGGGTATAACGAGTAAGAGAGTGCATGGAACGGAGAGACAAGGGGCTGGCAGGATGATGAATTCGTCTCTTCCATTCCGCATGCTCTTTAGGTACTTTGCCCGTCGAGTGAAATGACAATTTTTAAAATTGTTATTTTTTTCCACCAATGGAATATGCAACGGAATTGTAGTGAGTGATTGGGCAAGAATTTACAAGCGAGGTGAAACATATTCGAATCACGAGGAATGAAGCGAATCCATTCCGAGACTAGAGCGCTAAGGGAACGGGGAGACCAGTGCCTTTTCTCTTTCCGGCGCGTTTACTGCAGTGGTTCTTGCATAAATCAAGCCGAGGATGGAAGGAGGGGTGGAGGAATGAGGGAAGTGGTCAGCGATTTGAGAGGAGCCAGAATTTGGAGTGTTTTTCTGCTTCAATTTAGACGAGGTAAGGTAAGGTAAAGGAGTACCCACGTCAAGCGAATTTACAGTCATATTGCTTAATTTATGCCAGTGATGCTGATCATTGCCAGTATTATCCACATTTGTTCGGCAATAAATAACGAGGATACAAACGCGGTGTTACTGCAGTGGTTCTTGCATAAATCAAGTAAAGGAAGGAAGGGAAGTGGTCAGCGATTTGAGAGGAAAGGGGAATTTAGTGGAGTGTTTGCTGGTAATACCGTGAGGTTTTTTTTAGAGTGGATGATTCATGCTTGCAAATGTGATTTGTAAATCGTCAAAGAACCAATTCCGATGAAAAAAAACACTGCGGATGACTGTGAAGAACCATCGAAACGTACGAGGTCATTCGACACCGAGAAGCACTACTGGATAGAGAACTTGTAGTATTGAAATATTCAGTCAAATGAGAACGACGGTGAAGTCCAAATACGCGTAGAACATGCGAGATTCTCACGATTTTAGCCTTTAAGAATTCCGAGTCACGAACGTTTGAATTCACAAGTAAGAAAGGAGGATAAAAAGGATCAGACTGACGGATTTCCGAATTGACACTCTAATTTGAAGATACTGAGGGTCATGCGTAAGGGTCTTCGTTGAGTTCCAGCTTAGCTGGAAAAGTGTGCCGCTCTAAGATTGCTCGCGCATGCTCTAGTCATGTATAGTTCTGGTTGACGGCAAATTTCAATTTAAAATAGTGCCTTAAGTTTTCAAAGAAGCCCAACTAAGATAGAAGAGTACACTTTCCGATCTGACTCGCGCCTAATTCGCTCGTACTCTATAGTCAGTAGAGTTCGAAATACGGGTAATCGTCTCTTCATTTCCCACACTATCTCACGGTTCAGAGCGACGAGAGAGTGTGTGAAATGAAGAGACGATTACCCGAATTTCGAGCTCTAATAGTCAGGTAGCTGCTGCCGGATACAAGGAGACATGGGGAGATATAGAGGGGAGAAATATGTCCTTAGAAGGGCGCCCCTCGATCGGGCGGGTAAGTGAGATAGATGGGGCGGAATTCGGTTATTATTCTTGGACGTTTCTCTGACTCTCTCACTTTTGCATGTTCTCTCGTCATCTCTAACTGGCTAGAGATCATAGCAAAAGAGGAGAGGGCCCTTCATCCTTCTCCCGGGGGATTGAGAAACATATTCAGGCGCAATACTTGGAGCCCGCACCCTTTACAAGGTGAATAAAAGGTGTGGAGAAGGAAGGGGAAGTGGTGGTGAGGGATAAAACATCTGTGTGCAAAATCACACGCAAAAGCAATTCAAGTGAACTCAATGAACCAGTTTTACGTCAGATGAATCAGAGATAAAGAAAAGGATGAAGCGTATCAACATCAAGCGATTTTACATTCGTTAGACAAAGCTAGATGGGATTCACTGGTATGTTAGCAATCAGCGATAAATTTGAAAAAATCCTCAGGATTACGTGAAACGAACTGTGATTCTGATTCAGGTGGAGAGAGATGAAACCTTTCCGAGTTACGGATTAGCATGCAAAGTGCATCGCTCAAAGGTTGCTCACTGCTAAAACTGCTGCTCGAATCCTTCTGAGAAATTGGTGGAGAGTTTTCACGATTCTCTAAGGGTCCTCGGTCGTAAAATATCAACAGCTCGTCTTTCGGATGACATAAAAACGACGAGGCGAAAAGCTGGGATGAAGTGGCGAAACGCGGGCAGAGTTTACATAAAACAGGGGAAGGAAACCGAAACTGAAACACATACTTGGACGGATGGAAAGAGGGGGAGATGGAAGGTCTGTCTTTCTCATGTCTCAATACTCTCTCGATTCTCTGACTAATGAGAGATAAGGCAAAATGAAGAGAAGAGTGCTCGAGAAAGACGGAGGGAACATTTACTCTTTCAGCCATCAATTTCCCGCGCGGATATTACTGAAAAGAAACGCGGATCTAGACAGACGGAGCTAGAGAGTGTGGGGGGAATCGAGAGAGTGCGGGGAGCAGCCTAACTTCCAGACATTTCTTATCGAGAGGAGGAGAGATGGGGGGAAATGGCGCGCGCTGCAGTGCTCTCTTCATTTTGCCTTATCTCTCGTCGGTCAGAGAAACGAGAGAGCATCGCTAAATGAGAGAGACAGACTATCCGTCGATGCGCTCGCGATAGAGAGAAGTGCGTATAAATGCAAGATGGAAGAAGAGGCCTCCTGAACTCTCTACGAAAACTCCTGCGCTAATCTTGGCGGCGAACCAAGAAAAACGCCAGAAAAAGTCTCCAAGGGTGGAAAATCTAGAGATTATTGCAGAAAACGGAACTAGAACAGAGGAGAAACACACACATGTGTCGGAAACAGAAGGAAAGGATGAGAGGAGGAAGAGATTTCACTGAGAAGATCGGAAGCACAATCGGAGTATTTTTTTCTGAAACTCACAAAGTCAAGATTCACAATCAGATGGGAATACGTTTCAGAGCATCCATATTAGGGATGAATTGAAAGAGAATGTGATATTTGCATGGCTAGTGCTCTAATAATAATATTAATAATATCAATTCATAAGGAATTGCGGAAGGCATAATCAAAAATCTAAATTCAAGATAGACATCAGAGTTCTGGCAAGACTGCATCTAGCAACATCGCAAGTGTGTCAGAACATCCACTATAATTGATGCAATAACCATTTGTAAATCATGAAATGTAGAAAGTTTGCACTACTGCAACAGAGAATTCGAAACATCGCAAGAGTGTCAGAACATCGCCCACTGTAATTGATGCGCCCAAAACGCAGAATGAACTTTACATACAGTCCAACACTCCAACACTGCAAAAACCATAAGAAAGTGCATGTTTTGGAAAGACTGCAACTAAGAGATCGAAACATCGCAAGAGTGTCAGAACATCGCCCACTGTAATTGATGCGCCCGCCAGAGCGTGAAGTGATGTGTAGTGGAGGGATGAAGTGAAGGGGCTAATGAGTGAATGAGAGGGGATGGACTCTCTCCATTTCACACGCTCTCTCGTCAGCTAGAGGAATGGAGGGTCATCGAATTCTCTCCATTCTCCATGTTCTATCTGCATCAGCAACAAGTCATGTTTGCACTCTCCTCAATTCACATACTCTCTCGTCGCCTCAAGGAATGATGGAACTCGAAACTCTCCGTCTATCGAACGCTCCAAAATCGGTCCAGAAAGATGGGATAATGTAAAAGAAGGAGAGCTACGAGACTTCATTGATAGCCCCAGAGAAAGCCCTAGCCAAATGAAGGAAGTCGTTGGCGGATTGAGCGGATTGAAAGAGGAATGGGTGAAGGGGCGCGAGGCACAGCATTCTTCTCCGACAGAGAAGGGGGAGATCTTTACATATGTACTTTCGCACTTTGCATGAATCGAACTACAAGGCCTGGGCGGAGGGAGCGGCCGCTCTCCCCGCTCATTTTGAATTTTTGCAGTCCGATTACGGTGTGGCGGGAAAAATCAAAAGTTAATCCCCTTGTTCACCCTTTTCTGGAGAGAACAATGGGGGTCAGAATGCTGTGGAGGGCACTCCATCACGAGCCAGTGACAGTAGGACCAAGGTGATCAGGATTTAAAAACGGGCTGAGGACGTGGGATAATACAAAAAAGGTAGAGGTGGAGGAGCAAAAAATTCGGTGAGCACGGATGAGTTTCACGTGGTCAATACAAGGAATGCAGCGAGAGGACAGCGATTTGATCTTCCTAGCCAGTACAATATAACTTAAAAACTGAATTCGCGTGCAACAAATAGGAGATATCGATTGTCAATCAGACACAGCGTGTCAGAGAGAGGAGATAATCCAATTATCGCGGCGGAGAGGGTCGCGTGTCCTTTTCCTCGTTCCCTTCATTCTCGATCATCACGAATGATCAGAGCGGTCAAAATTAAAGAATAAGAGGATTTGTAGCGCAAAATGAGATATGGTTTCAATGAAACATAATTCATTCTTTTGATGCGCCCTCTCATTGTCTTCGGCAAAATCATTTAAACGATGCTTATTTCGACGGCTTCTCAATCAACGATCGTTCATAGAAACCCCATCACCTGCATTATTTTTGGAATGCTGAGGAACTCCCCTATTCAGTGTTTAGAGCCGATTTTCGAAAAATATTTTCATATTCGAGAATTTTACATTTGAAGTCTTGTATCTCGAATTTCTCGAATATGAGACCATTTTTCGAAATTCGGTTCTAAACACTGAGTTGTTGAGTTCCGCAGCATTCTAAAAATAATGCAGGCGATGGGGTTTCTATGAACGACCGTTGATTGAGAAGCCTCCAAACATTGGAGGATTGAAATAGCTTTTTACAGCTTTCAATTTTTTTGAAAAATTTCAGAATCCTGGGGTATGACTTTAAGTAGACTACTCGAAAGCTATCTCTTTCAATCTATTCTTAACATATCATTATCAGCAAATTATGAAATATGTTTCACATAAATTACTTATTCTTTGTCCCCGCGCGATCAAGTGAAATGATCCGCCGCGAAGAACAATGGATTTTCTCTCTCTGACACGCTGTGTCAGATTGAGATCCAAAATTGACCTATGAAACGAATACGGAGACGTTTTTCCGAAAAAAAAACAGCAAAAATTTCACAAGCCAATGATTCGAAATGAAAGAGATCTAGGGATCCGATTCACAGCCGCATTAAACCAGCGCCCATCCCATTTTCACATCTTTGATCCTCCTCACTTTTTTCTTCGCCTATCCATCATTTATCTGGCCATCGCATCCCACTCAATTCATTTCACAATTGCTCCATCCTATCAGACAGGCGAGTGAGCAGACACAAAGAAGAGGCTAGAGTGCCGTGAAATGGAATAGAATGAAGCGACGACCATCAATATCCTTCTCAACGGAAGGAGCGACCCAGGGAGATGCGCGTATTATAAATGCGTTTAGTCGGTGGGGAAGATGGTTTCGATAAGAATGAAATTGGAAGAGAGATGCGCTAGGAAAGAAGTTAGAGGCCCATTTCAGAGCTTCCAACTGGCAACAATTCTGAAAATGCTGAGGGATGACTAGACTTTCAATCGTAACGAAACAACTAGTCGTTTAATAGGGAAATCACCCATCGCTCTCCTCATTCCACGCTGTCTCTCGTGAAGAAGGCTGTGCATTTCCCTAGTAAACGGCTAGTTGTTTCGTTACGATTGAAAGCCTAGGGATGACCCGTTTTGGAGGCCATCGGCAGGGCGGAGTTGGGCTGAAATTTTCTCAAAAACTGAAGAATAGCCCGTTTAGGTGGAGTAAACGTCCAGCGAAAGCGATCGGTCAAGATTTGCTCATCAAGTTGACGGGCGAAATTGAGCGCCATTTTGAAACGTTAAAACTCCCCGGGACCCCGAGGGTGGATCAACTACTCAGTGCCGGGGTCATGGGACATCTATCAGGGGCTGGATTAGGAAGGGCAACTCCTTCTCCAAAGATGGAGGCGCCATGAAGAATTTGCGAGAATTCTCGCAACTCTAATCGGCGACAATTCCGTGACAAGCCATCCCTATCACGAGGAAAAACCAAGTAGGTAAAGGTGGAAGTTATGTTTGCATGATAGAAGGGCTGGGTCAAAGTAGCGATAAGCAAGAGTGCAGTGCAAAGATAGAGAGAAAAAAGATCATGAGACAAGGAGGAGGGCGGAAGGGAGAGGCCCAAGGAAGACGACCCGGGGACTGAATTGGTGAATATTTCATGCCGACTGAGGGCTGAGAGGCGCGCCCATGCTTGTTTGTGGCCGTTTCCAATTCCGATTTATCAGCTGCCCGAAATTTACAGCCACATTTCCCTGTTGAATTTACGGCAAAACAGTGCGATAATGAACACCGCGTGAAGGGGAGACATTAGAGATCACGTAAAATGATGAGAGTAATAAACACACGCATTACCCGCACCGGCTGCTTACGCTCCCTACTGTTTGACGAGTCTATTCAGCCTTCGATGACTCTCTCAATTTCGCGTGCCCTGTCTGACCGACGAGAGAGCATGTGAAATCGAGAAAGCGAAACCGTTTCAATTCGGCGGGAATATAGTCGCGCTAGTGTCAAAACAGTCAATAACGAGGCTTCTAAATGCGAATTAGCGTGAGCCATTTGTGAAATGGCCTGAAAACTACTAATAGGGGTACGTGAAGCGCATTCCATAATTTGATATTGTGGCCTATTTTCTGTAGAATAGTTGAGAAGAATTACCCAGGCAGGGAACCCAAGAAGTGCAATGGACTTTGGCGGAAAACTTTGGAGATCTGGGGCCCCGCAAAGTTGGAGAAGTTTCCGCCACAAATCAGCCCACTACTTGACGTCTGACAAGCTGTCACTGTGACCCCCGCTTGTCCTCGTATTAGTCTAAATAATAAGCCAAATTGCCGGAAGACTTCCTCCATTTCCCCTGCTCTCTCGCTGCGTCTAACCGGCGAGAGAGTGAGGAGAATGGAGAGAGCGGAAGCCTCAACCGGGCCTAGATGCCTAGCGATATAAGTATGGACTTTTACGGAGGACTTAGGAGGGCTAGAGACGGTGAGAGGAGACTCTCCTCCTTTCGCATGCTCTCTCGCATCTCTGACCACCGAGAGAGCACGCAAACGTGAGAGAGCAGGGCAATTTCGCAAAAATGCGCCGAGAAAAGGCTGACAGGTGACAGGCCAAATTAGAATGGAGGAGGCAAGTGCTTTCGAGGGAGAGGCGAAGAGATCAGAAAGGAAGATGGGAAATGGAGGGCAGAGAAGGGCGAGATAGTGAGTGAATTTGCGAGAGATAGAGAAATTTGAAAAATGAAGTGGGAAAAGTCTGCAACCTGCTGATTAGTGACGCGCGTTTCCTAATTTGCTTGGAAATCGGGAGAAAGCGGAGTTGGGGCGCCTCCTGAAATTGCGATGTGTCGCTCGCAATGGTGATTCTAGGTGAGAGTACGCATCAGAGAACATATTAGCGTGCAGTTTGCAGGTTTCCGAGCAATTACAGCAGTGTTGACTACCTTAAACTGCGCATCAGGTGGGAACGTGAAAATACTGGGGAAACATGAGTTGAAATCAGCATCAAATGCTCAAATTGATAAGTGTTTGTTGAATTTCAAATTTTGTGACACACTGAATTTTGTTTTCTAGAACGGTAACAAGTAATTCAGCACATAATCAGCGATGGTGAACTCGTCAGGGACAGGCTGTTATCGTGAGATTATTTCCCATTCCACGCGTAGTTGACCTTTGACGAACTGAGTTGGGGGAGGAGGGAGGAAGAGACCGGGAGGAGGCTAGTGATCTACCTGCTCTCCTCCTCCCTACCTCTTCCCTTCCTTTCACTCTCCCAGACAATCAATACGCTAACCAGCAGATTGAGTTTGCTGAGCATTTGAAACGCACGATAGAATGGCTGAATTGCTGAAGCAAATGCGCGATTTACAAGAGATCCTCCGAGAGGCAATGACAGGCCGTTAGATTGGACGATTTATGCGCGCATTCGGCGCTGCAAAATTGCCTGCCAGCCGGCGAGGCGCGAGATACAGATCGCGGAAGTCAACAACTAAACAGCGTTTCGCAAAACGTCCTTGGGCCAGAGTGGGATCAGAGTAGGGTTGTCTAAATGAAGAGAATGAGGACGAATGAAGAGGCATTTTCCCTCTCCTCATTCTCCCTCTTCATTGAAGATGGCGCGGTCGTGCGAGCTCTTCAATGAAGAGGCGAATGAAATGGATTACCACCCTGTTTCCTGGTATTCATGCAGGTTAATTAGCTATTTTTATAAACAAAATAATGTTAGGATGTCCCTAGTTGAATATGGAAAAAGATCAGTTCAAAAATCCAGGTTTCACGCCGCTTTTCTCATGGTAGAATAGTTAGCCCATTCGCCCCCTCTTCATTGAAGAGCTCACCGCGTTGCCCCCTTCTTCATTGAAGAATGACACCGATGAGCGCGAGTGGGGAGAGGGGGAATGAACTCTTCATTTCACTTCTTCATTCGCCATCCCTAGATCAGAGGCAAAAATTGTGCTAATTTTGACAAATTTGGTAAAAATGGTAGAGTGTTCAAGAAAAATATGAGCACGAGGCCAAGAAATTCTGATCGTGAAGCGCAACCCATTTGCTCCACGACGCCTAGTTTTGCGGTTTTTTCTATGACCTTTGCTCCACAATTTGATGATTTTATACCAATGATAATACCCTAACCCTAGTTCCAAACCAGAGAATTCATTTAATTTCACGAACTTTCGACCCCAATTCTCGTTGTCTTCAACTCCTCGACCATTTATCGCCCTAATTTCCTGCAAACGTTTCCGCCCGCTCAACTTTTATTCTGATGCTTTTCCTTTCGTCTCTACAACTGAACTGTTTCACTTGAATTGTTCTTGCCCGTCTCTCATTTTTTTCATGCGACCATCAAGGCTGTGAAAAATTTAACAGATTTTTATCTCTAATTTCACAATACTCTCTCGCTTTCTTCTAACTGGCGAGGGAGCATAGGGAACTGAGAATCCGTAAATTTTTTTGCACAGCCCTGCACAGACCATCTCAAAGGAAGAAAACGTTAATCGTTGCTCCTGAAATTGCGACACATCTGGCGACATTTACACCAAATCGTCGATTATTATCGCGAATAAAAGCGTAACAACGAGGTCTCTTCATTTATTTCCCCAGACTCTGGCATCCCTACCATCACTCTTCTTTTCGATCATCGAATTCTTAGAATGGCAAGTCTTGTCTAGGATCACTCAACACGTCAATTCAGACTAGTCTTCGACCCCCAAGGGCCTGACCTACACAGATAAAGGGATTTGTTTTGATGGGCTGTCTAGCATCAGCATCTCTGAATGTTCGTGTCCCTCCTCCTACCAATCGATGATTTTTCTCTAAATCATGGACGTGAACTGTAGTTCGACTCCTCCCTTCATTATCAATAATCGCATTCTAAAAATGATGCCTTGTCTGAGAGCACTCAACACGTCAATCCCGGCTAACCCTGAGTGCTCCCCAGGGAAGAGACCTACATAGATAAAGGGCTTGCTGTTGCTTCTGCTGCGCCCCCTATTATTCACACCCTCTCCTCTCATCCTTTCAACGCCTCCTCACAAAACAAAGATAACCCCCGAAGAGCCAAGTTTAGATCCTGGGATTCGCTTCTCTATTTTCGAGTGTATTTTCCGGTCATTCATCATGCTTAAAGAAGGGGTGGCACGAATATCTGGCTAACTGAGTTCTCGATGTCAGACGATGTGGCATGAGCACCCCATAACGCTTTCGAAACTCTCATGTTTTCAATTTTCGTCTAAACCGAGAGATACTCGATTGGCTGATTGCCAAGTCACCCTGAAGCGCAGGCAACGAGCTAGAGAGCATGCAAAATGAGGAGAGCGCTCCGCCTCACTTTGCATATCGGCGCGATTCGTGCCTCTCCTTCTTTAAACTGACTAATATTAGTTTCTTTACGCTCCAACATCTTCTCGAATGCACTCTACCAAGTGCCATGCCCCAGAATTCTGCTGCTGAATTCAATTTTGCAACACGCCTTCAATTGTTCCACTGCTCACGTGCCCTTCTGCCCATCCCATTCAAGCAGTCATCCTAATAGCCCAGCCTGACTTCAGTCTAGTCCAACAGTCGCTTGATTCTCTTCTATCCAAGTGCACTCTCGTTCTGTCTGATATTCGAGAGTGTATGGGTAATGAAGAGATTCAGAACATATGCCCCTTCTATTCCTACCTGCTTAGTATGCAGCACATCCTAAGATCAAACCACTAATTACCGCGGAAGAAGTTCCTCGTGTTGCGAGTACATGGGTGCATTTCTCTCAACTGCTCGATCTAAATTTGAAACCAGGATAGCTTTGAGGCCACCTGACTGTTCCGTTGTAACGAATACGCGTTTCTTTTCTTCTTGCTGAAGTTGTCACTGCGACTCTACCTGAATTCTGACAGTAATAAGATGGATCAGAATTTGCACCAGAGCAGATACTTATTTTCCGTCATTCTTCTTTTCTTCCGCCTCCTACCTGCTTAGTATGCATCCCTTAATATTTCCCTTCTGATTCGCTTTCGATGATGTTTCTTTCCTTTTTCCGCCCTCCACCACATGTTCGGCCAAATCTGCTTACTTTTTCCACTACGATGCTCTCTCTATTTTCCATACTCTCTCGCCTCGCTGGTCACTCTTATTCTTCTCGTGGACAAATGTGACGTCTGCGCTCGCGATTTTATAGCTTTTTAAATCGCCGAAAAATGTTCCCTGCTTGCAATTGTCCTCTTTTGCAATACGACTATCATGCGCGCGTTTTTATGTACAAGATTCGCACTGAAACATGAGTTGCAGAGAATCCTCATGACTCTCATCGTCTTCTTGCTATTTCTACCCAGCTCCCTGAGCTTGGGCAACTTCGATCGACCAAAGATCAAGGATGATTTCATCGTCGAAAGAGTGACGATCGGACATCGCATCTCATCCAATTTAAGCGCGACGCCGAGGCGAAAGCGGTAAGTTAGATATTTTGTTTTCGAATCCAAATGTGCTTCAACGGATTCTCAAGAAGTTTGCTAGATTTCGCACATTTGATCAGAGGAAAGTTGGCTGCTAAAAAATCAACTACAAACCAAAAACCGAACACTTGTCGATGTCGTACGTCCATTAGAAAAAAAATCAGAATAAGGGATAATGAATGAGGTTTCACCTAGAAATAGAGCAAGGGTCAATCCGGCCTTCTCTCAATCTCACAATCCTGATTGTTTCCTTCAGTGAGTCCGGCATGAACGATGCTCTATTCCTATTATTTTTCCAAAACCAATTCACCAAAACTATGATTTAGATGCTCAATTGTTCCAAAAGATGATTTATTTTAGTGAATCCGGCATGTACGATGCGGCCCGCAACGTGACCTCCCATCTCAACACCATACTGAGGGACTACGACAAGAACCTGCGGCCGCTGTTCAATAGTGAGTGATGAAGATCCGGCGTGAGAATAACTTACGTCGATCGAATTTTTGGTAGGTTTGAATGTAAGCCAGATAATGAAGCGCGATTCTGATAAGTAACATTCGCCGCTGTTCAATAGTTGGTTTTGTTTTTAAGGAAGATGTCAACGAGAGCGCTTCTTCCTTCCTCATGTTTAGGGCTGTCAGGGTGAAGAATCCTTCTCTTCATTCGTCATACTCTCTCACCGGTCAGTGCTACGAGAGAGCGCGTAGAATGAAGAGATCAATTCTTCATCCTGACAGCCCTACTCATGGTGTCTTGTAAAAGGGTTGAAACCTATTTGTAGCATTTCAATATATGTATTGCTCTCCCCATTGCTAAAACATTGCAGAAAACGCGCCCACGAACGTGTACATCGACATCAACGTACGCACTATGGGATTCATCTCAGAGAAGACGAATGTTAGTGAATAATTAATTGTTTTAGAAAAAATGAAGCTAAATAAAGTTCATTATTGCTGCACCGGTAATGCTTTTTTTTCGAAGCAATCGCTTCAAACTCATGTCCATATTTCAATTCGCCCCGTTTCAAGGAAATTTTTTCCATGTCGGCTTGGCATCGAGCAAAATGTAAAAATCTCGAGCGGAAATTATTTCTTAGTCGGCTTGGCATCGAGTAAAAAGTAATAAATACAAAAAAGATCAATCAAATTACCATAATTCCAGACGTACTCCTTCGACTGCTACTTCCGGCAGACGTGGACGGACGAGCGACTGAGGTTCATTAGTTGTTATTGTTATCAGTTGCTATTGTTGTTTTTGTTATGACACCTCTTTCGTCCACCTTGCACCTGCGACTGCATGTTTCATCGGGATTGATTCATTTTATGAAATCGGTTTGGTTGGTGATCGATATTTTAGAGGCTTTCAAATACATAAATGTCGAAAAATTAATGAATTCCAGATTCATCGCCCCACGCGACTCAATGCGTGTCCTCTCCCTTTCGACGGCGATGCTGGATCGGATCTGGAAGCCGGATGTGGTGAGGCACTCTAGGCTATACATGTTATGACTGAAGATTCGGAATTTCTGTACCGACTCTCATCTACTGGAATACGTTTTTTGAGCACGCTATCCTGATTTACCTGACCCATGTGTAACTTACCAAGTTTTCTTTGTTTCTCGAATAAAAAACTTCGGGTCTATTGAAATATGAACTCACGTCCTGACTAATAATGAACATGAAACGTACATGAGCACCAACGTAAAATGGGGGATTTCACTGTCTCGTGCTTTTCGTTACGTCCGTTAATCAAGGCAGTTGCGTCCTACGGGGGATCACTGCTATTCCGAAGGGCCCAAACTCTTCTTCGGACCTACTTTACCGCATGATCTAGTGTAGTATCTGATCCGTTACGTACTACCCTGTTATCATAATTTTCAGTACTTCTGGAACGACGCCGGCTCGTACGTGCACACGCAGACGGTGCCCAATCGACTCGTGCGACTGTTTGATGATGGTAAGAAAATCAGTTTGTGATTCTCTAGAGTTTCTCGAACTAGAGCCAGGTTACGGTTGGTTTTGGATTCATCGCCATCATGTAGACGGTGCCCAATCGACTCGTGCGACTGTTTGATGATGGTAAGAAAATCAGTTTGTGATTCTCTAGAGTTTCTCGAACTAGAGCCAGGTTACGGTTGGTTTTGGATTCATAGCCATCATGTAGACGGTGCCCAATCGACTCGTGCGACTGTTCGATGATGGTAAGAAAGCAGATTCTCGAGCGCGCACTTGTAATTTCGAATTTTGTCGGTCAAAGTTTTCGTTTTTGCATCTATTTTATTCATTATAGAAAACAGAAGCAGGGAAAACAGTAACATGTCTCTTCTTCCAGGCACCGTTCTCTTCTCCATGCGGCTCACAGTGAAGGCAAAGTGCCGGATGCAGCTGATACGGTATCCGCTCGATCGACAAGTGAGCTTATTTAGATGTTGACAGGCCGTGATGAACTGTCTGTCACTCTCACTTTCCCGTGATCTCTCGCTTCTCTCACCGACAAGAGAGTATGGTGAAATGAGAGAATTAGAACAAAATGATGCAGTGCGGCGTACGGTGCCGAAATTCCTCCACTTTCCCGTGATCGCTCGCCTCTATCACCGACAAGAGAGTATGGTGAAATGGTGAAATGAGAGAATTAGAACAAAATGATGTGCGGCGTACGGTGCCGAAATTTAGAGGATTTTATTAGAAATGGAATGAGTGCGAATTACTGCAATGCTAGCAATGCGTTGCATTTGAACGAAGCGCGAAACTCATTCACTTTATCTAGAGGTTCATTCGACCATTTTGTTGCTTAGTTCATCGTAGAGACAAGAGAGCCCAGAGAAGTCATAGACAGAGAGCACGCAAAAACGAGAGAGTCATTGGGATTTGTGAAATTTTGTGATCAAAATTCTTCTCTAGGCCTGCCGACTCGTGATCGGAAGTCCTTAGAGAGTCCAGAGAAGTCATAGACGACGAGAGAGCACGCGAAAACGAGAGAGTCATAGTAATTTTCATTATTTTACGTACAAAATTGCACTCCAGGCCTGCCGTCTCGTGATCGGCAGCCCTTAGAGAGTCCAGAGAAGTCGCAGACAGCGAGAAAGCACGCAAAAACGAGAGAGTCATCGTAATTTTCACAATTTTACGTGCAATATTTCACTCCAGGCCTGCCGTCTCGTGATCGGCAGCTTCGCTTACCCTGTGGACGAGATGAATCTGCACTGGAAAGTCACGAATGTGAGGAAAATTAATTTAATAATTAAATATAATTAATAATAATGAGTAAAAGAACCCGAAGAACCCGAAGAAATGCCCAATATATGTGTTAATTTTTATTTATATTTTTTGAACTAGGCTACACAGTAATAACGTTGAATAAAGAAATGGAATAGTTTTTAGAACGAGGTTGAAACATACGAGAAAAGGAATTTTCAAATCTTCTTGAGATCGAAGCAAATACTGTTGACTTTTCTCTCTGGTTTCTCTTCAATTTGACTAGACAGGCAGGCTAGAGGTTGTATGATAGTGAGAGAGTCAGACAATTTCATAACTTCAGTCCAACTCGGGCGTCCAAATCGACGACGTTGCCTTCACTGACAATGATCTTAAAATTATGGAATTTCTTTTATTGATGATTTCTAGTAAAGCGTGCGATATTATGCTGTGAAATTGCGAAACAAATGACCCTGAACATTTTTACTACACTTTCCGAAACTAGAAATGATTACACTTGCAGTCCAATTCCGGAGTTCAAATCGGCGACGTGGCCTTCACTGAACATTTCTGACAGTGTCCTGATCGTTTGGGATAAAATATATCCTGATAATTTCGTAAAATCAATAATTTAAATTCGTTCAGTCCAACTCGGGTGTCCAAATCGACGACGTGGCATTCACTGAACTGCCTCAGTTCTCCGTCAGCGGCTTCGAGATCGTTAACAAGACGTCCATTCAGAGGGATCGTGAGTCGATTCCGAGTTTATTGGAAAAATCAGGGAACCTGAGTTGTTCCAGAAGACATTTTAACAAGAAATAAAGAAAACAAGACTCAGAGGGATCGTGAGTAACACTTTTATAGTCCGTTTATCAAAGAATAAACTGAAACTGCAAGACCTATGCATCACTATTCGAGGAGAGAAATTTCTAATCAAATCGTTATTTTCAGTCAACTACTCCGCACTCGAGGTACGCTTCCTGCTCGATCGACATTTCGGGTAATCAATTATTATTGCATTTCCGCAGATTATCAAATAAAGTGCCTTTAGTATTCTTTTCATGCATTTAAACCAGTGTTGAATAAGAAGTAAAGAGACTGCAACGAGATTGACCGAATCAACTATTAGGGCACGTTTTAGTGCCAATTTGAGATTGCCGTCTCAAAAATTATCATAAAATGTTCAGATACTTCCTAATGAACTTCTACGTGCCCTGTACTCTGATCGTGCTGCTCTGCTGGGTAGCATTCTGGATCAATCGAGAGGCGACACAGGAGAGGATCGGGCTGGGTAAGAATCGATTGGGGTTCTGCAATGATGACTTGTTATCGATTACATGATTCTCACTTCATACGTGAACAATGAGTTTGGATTGTTGTGTGTTTGAGAAGAATGGTTTTGGGTATAGATGGAGGGTTTTAAAAAAACGAATCAATAATATTTAGTAATCACGAACGTGCTCACAATGATGTTCATGTCGCTGGACAGCAAAGCCGATTCGCCCAAGACGGACTACCCGACGGCACTGGACGTGTATATTTGGTGGGATTTTTGTGGGATATGTTTCAGTGTCCGTTGAAAATTCGATATCTACGGTACAAGAACAATCACATGACGGTTGAAAGTATTTAAAAAAATTAAGAATTCATTTCTAGAAACGTCACTGAACAGCTGCATCTAGCAGCTAAAAATTGTAGCATTTCGTGACAACTGGGTTCTGTATTATAATTTTGGCGCATTTTCGAAGACAATAACAACAACAATAAAACAAAAACAATAACAATAATTGCAGCATCTGCCTGTTCTTCCTCTTCATCTGCATGGTCGAGTTCACGATCGTGCACTACTTCACCAAGCTGAACACGGGGGATCCGGAGGTATTCTTTTTTTTATTTTCGAAAATTAACTAGCAAAAATTGGGTAAAAAAATATTGAAATTCTGGCACTACATCAACACGAATGAAAATAAATTTGTGTACTTCTCAGAGTAGCTGATAAATAGAATATGAGTTACTCTTCTACTGTAAATTAAAACAAAACACGTCCAGTTATTTCATTGAATTCGCTGTTAAATACATCTATTTGTCTAGATCTAAAAAGAACGACTGCTGATAGACAAATATCGCTGACAAAAGAAAAAAATCACGTATCTACTCTGTAAGTGAACAACTGCCGCCTGGAACGTAAACGCGCTATCAATCAATTCGAAAAGCGACACAATTCGCGGAGGACGAGATTGAGTCATACATCAAATGCAAGAAATGCACGTTTAGGTGAACACAGCCACATCAATCGTATGTTGGTTGGATTCGTAATTGTCGAATGAAAGATGTCAGCCGCCAAGCAAAGGCGTCCAATTTTAAGCGCCTCCTTCATGAAAAAAACAGATGAAGAAGGTGTACCATATGCTACCGTACCCTGATCGACCCAATCCTCTTCTAAAGTTAATAAACACAGAAAGGAAACCAGTATAGGGCGAATCTGTGTATAGAAACTTGCAGAGTCGTTGTAGTCACTATCTAGTGAGTGAGAGAGGAATCAGTTCATTTTAATCAAAACAACGAATACGACTAAACGAATTCGTTACACGAAAAAAGCGAAACTGATAAGCATCTTTGAATCGACGAAATTGTAATCTCCTCACATCTTTCTTCTCTTGACGGCAAAAAAAATCGAAAAATCTATCTAAACGAGAAATCGGTTACGCTTATTTGCCATACCGAATCTTGATTTTTTTATGCATATCAATTTCAGCCTATCACAGCAATCTTTTTCTATAATTTTGCGTCTTCGGACTTACAAAGAAAATACTACGGCACGAATAGATGAGGTGCCTAGAGGTGGAGATTCTCGAATCGAGAATCGAGATTGACTTTTCCTCATTACACTGACATTGAGCGCCCTCGGCGTAAGAGTCGAATCAAAGTTAAAAAAAGGGCATGGGAAAAAGAAAGCAGCCCAGACACTCGCGTTACTCGGACCACTAGATTCGAAAATTTTAACTAGTCTTAACTAGTCAAAATTTTAACTAAATTTTAACTATGTGCCTCGTTTTTCATGATGCCTCACCCGCACAACGAGGGATGAATGCTCTTGACTCAGAACACGTGTACAATAATTAACGCAACAAGCTTGCACGATTTTATTCATTCGTCGTACGGACCGTAAGCGGAACACTACAGCTTGAAACGTCCTCAACTTTGGAGTGAAAGAACATTCGACGAATCTGGAGAGCTCGAATTTCGAAGGAATATTTGAAATTCCAGTAACGAACCTTCGGAAAGAGAACCATTAGGAGTATTGGGAAAGCGATTTCGTTTAGTTGAACGGCAATTACGAACTTTTGGCTGAAGAATTATTTTTCTAACTTTTTTCATGTGAAGAATTCAACCCACAATGATAGAAGCGTTTCGTAGAACGCAGTAAACCGGGATGGGTCTTTTTTCTCGTATGCTGCCTGTTTGACCATTCTCTTGTAGTGATCATATAGCCAGAAGCAGCCGCATGCAATTTCGCCTTAATTTTTTTTTAGGAATTTCCACTATTCAATCCCTTTTTTGAGGTGATGAGTGACAGTGAGATCAGAGAAATTCTGCATAGACAACACCAATTGGACTCTAATAATTCTGCAAATTTGAACCTGCGCAGAGGAGAAACGAAGCAAACGCAGTGCGCTTAACAGAAGCAGGAATTACTGACCGAAATTCGGTCTGAAAAACAGTAGGAATTGTGTAAATTAATTGAAAACTTACGTTGATCATTTTCAAGTACACAACACTAGTGATATACATAACGATCGTGAGAAATATCGCAATAAAACAAATAATTTTCTGAAATAACATCATCATTTGTTGTCCACTAGTTACCGATTTACCGAATTACGCTCGCAATTTGGAAAGTAGAGACTGCCTTTAAAAGATGAATTATGTAAGTTAACAAAAAAAAATTACTCAAATGAAACACTGCTGAGAAAATCCAAACAAATGCCACTGCGATGGTCACCCGAGATTCTCGGAAGGTCTGTAAAAACAATGTTTAAATGAAAATGTTGTACTGGTCTGATCTCACGTTTTTGTAATGTAGAGGTCTAATAATGGATCCAATTCGTATAATGGAATGAACGCAATCAAATAAGCAAATCGCCATCAACGAAGAGTTATACTGTTTTACGATAAATAATAATTATTCTCATATTCGGAATTTTTTTTAGCATACTCACTAACCATGATAAAGAAAGCCGCATTAATCATTCGTAACATTATTGTTCCGTCTGTGATTTGGCGGACCTTGCAATTGAAAGAATATCCGTTATGCAAAAATATTTCATCACTCAAATTCTGAAGAAACAACCTTTAACGAAACCACCGCAGAGTCGAATAATTCCGCCACTAACAAAAGCAAATGCGCCACAACTGAAAAAAAATCGACAGTTGCATACAATTAGCCATCTCTTGCGTGAACCCGCCTATGTTTAGTAGCATGATTCTGAGAAGAGGCGGAATTTTACATCGATAAACCACTAGTATAAGTCTGAAGAGGACCGATTAGCAAAATAGTTCATCAGACAAACGATTATTCGCTCGCACCTCAGATATACGAACAATTGACCAATGTAGATAATGTCGAGCGCAGATTTGACCCTTTGCCAGTCTCGGAGTGTATCTTTGTAGAATGCCCAGCTATCGTTGCTGGCCATCTGAAATCGCCGATTGTAGAAGAATCGCAACCAAAACGCACTGTCATTCCAAAAATGAAAACAAAAATGCAGAAACATGTAAAAAAATGCGAAAGACTATTAGCATTGCGCGGAGCTCTAGTCACTAGACCGTTCGTTTTTATCTAAACAATGAAGAAGGCAGGCAGAAAATTTGAATCAACTAAACAGTATGCGAAGTCGATCTAAGCATGAGAATGAAAATCAGAGATTATCATCAACGATATCGACGAAATTGGCAATGCGCTCGCGTTATTCCTTTCGAAAAATAAATAAACATTGGCGAGACAGAAAAGATTTAGTGCGTAATCGCCAGGAAATACGAGAGGCTTGGAACACTCTCACACTTTACACTCTGACCCTCTCTCAGCGTTAGTTCGAGAAAAAACGTCTCGGAAATTGATGGCCTCGGGCTCTCCGGCAGGGCTGTCCGAGTCTATTCATCCGGCGTGCTCTCTCGTCACTCTAATCGGCAAGAGAGTAAGGAGAATGAAGAGGCTGGCTCTTCCCCCGGAGGGACACATTCTTAAGAACCTCCCTCTTCTCAGTTTAAGGGCAGACGAAGGAAAACGAAATTGAAGGTTCAGGAAATTGGGCAATTCATCAGATTCGGTTGAAGCATGGACACTTATATTACAATCCCAGAAGGAGCGGACGAAACGTGATTGAGGAAGGGTGAAATTCGGCAATGTATTATATTCGACAAAAACGAAATTTTCCTGTTTGATTGGACTCAGGGGTATCTTTTGCAATCTTCGATGCGTTTTTGTAGCTGCATGAATACCAAGGACGAATTTAATCTACGTGAATGAAAGGATACAAAAACCTGAAGTTCACAAGAAGAGCGCATGGAAAGTTCGAGAACTTGATTGATGATTTCGAACTATTAGGGCAGTTTTAAAACAATCTTATCGTGAAAAAATATCCATTGGAAACCCATTATAATTTCTTCACGAAGGGTGAAGTATTACCCAGTTCACTCTAATCTAAACATAGACTCGCGAAGAGTTGATCGTCTAAACAACTCGGAAAATCGATCAAATAGTGAGAAGCATAGCAGACAAAAATCTGAAAAGCAGATGGAAAATTTCCTATCGTGCCTTTTATTGACGAAAGAAGGAAATTATAAAATTTTGAATCGAAGGGAAATTGGTTACACCTTTTTTGCATTTTCTTCGCCCTCCTATCTCTCGCTTCTTTACACGGGACACGCAGTTCGGTTTATCGAAATATCATTTGAAAATAAAAATATATTTGTATTTACTTTTCAGTTGCTCGAACTCGAACGCGAGAAAATGCGACATATCATTCGATCGATTCCGAAAAGGTTTGACACCAAATCTTCAGCGAAATTTTCGTGCTCACACCTTTCGAAATATGATAACCAGTGATACTGAAATTATCACAGAGAGTCCAATTGACAGTGGGACATAATAACTTGTGAAATGCAGAGATCAAAGATCAATAATACATTTTATTCATGCCATTTCCAAAATTCTTTTGGTGCATCATCCGACTATTGTATTAATTAATTATTTGCGGTTGATCAAAGCAAAGATCAACGATCATAGATATAAATTGAGAATCAAGAGTCAGTATCCTCCGATCATAGGTCATTTCCAGATCAGTGCTCTCCTCTCGCCACAACACGCGGCCCGGCCTAATCGACAGACAGAGGAAGTTGACGGTGAACGGGCCCTGCAATGGAGTGAGTGGAGATTCTGTTATAAAATGTAAATGGTGATGATCACGCCGTACTCAAGGAACACGAAGTCCTACGGGAGCCCATTGCTATAGGCCAGTGACTATGCCATATGAAGATATTTATCAACTAATATCGACGTTCAAATGGCCCTGAGAAGCAAGTTCGAATCGGTTTCACCGCATCGACTTTTGCCTTTTTTTGCAATGGAGACTGATATTGGGACTAGCTTGAATAGGTCAAATTCAACTCATCATGTAAATTGTATCAGAGTAGCGTTCACTAGTTAAGCATGTGAATTCGCAGAGCGTGGAGAGAGCAAAATAAAGAGTCTGAGAATGCACTTTCACAGCATTCTGACCTCCATTGTTCTCTCCAGGAAAGGGTGAACAAGGGGATTAATTTTTGAATCTTTCCCGCCTGCGCGAAAAATTCAAATTGATCTGGGAGAGCTGCCGCTCCCAACGCCCATTCCTTGCAGTTCGATTCATGTAAAAAGTCCCAGTACATTTGTAAAGGACTATCCGTTATCTGTCGGAAAAAATCTGTGCTTTATAAATCATTCTGATTCTCAGCCCGATCGTCCCTTCGGCAATCGCTTCTCCATCCGACGGAAGGACGGCGGCCGTCACTCGTTCTACCACAAGAACAAGCTGCGGAAACTGACTCATCAACCGCTCTCCGTCCAGAATTCGGATGGTGAGAAGCTAAAAGAAGCTCTGATCAATTTTTTATTATACTCCCTACACAATTGTCCAGCAATCTCGGTGGGAATTCCGATAGTTCGTTCACTAATTTCACGGAAGAATCTTTCGCGTGAGTATCGAAAAGCTGTTCGGCGAGTTGCAGATAATGTTACTAAACTCGCGCATTTTAATTTTTCATAAAAGAAACTACCGAACATATTCTGCCAGTGCAGACGTCTTTGAAATGTATGTGAAACACATCTTTCAACTTCAAAATTCGTATAAATTCCAGCTACTCCCATGGAGAAGGAGCACTTTCACCGGGATGCCATTGGATGGAGGCTGTACCATTTCATGCTCGATCAGGTGTGCTAAAATTATGTTGCCGAAACATCCTCCAATGTGAAATTTCCTCCAATGGGTCTTTTTCGAAATATCTGAAAAATGTAGATGATCCATGAACGAATGATTTGCAGAACTCCCAATACGACCCGTTCCTGCTTGAGGGGAACTCGATTTCGGCTATTGATAAAGTGAGTGATTTAAAATACTATTTTAAAAAACATTTGAATCATTTTTGTTATTGAAAACCGATTCTTCCACACAGCAGATCCGTTCAATTCAATACCGTTTCATGGGCGTGTGAAACATATTTGATAATTATTCAATTAATTAATTTCAGGTCTGCCGAGTAGCCCTACCCCTCATCTTCGGTGCAGTCGTGCTCATCTACTATCAAATCTACGTCGGAACGCCTTTTCATTTCCAGTTTGAGGATCCGCGAGGGCCGCGGTTACTGTAGGCTAGAGCTCGAAACGCGGATCATCTTTTACACAGTCGCTCTACTGTAGACGGCAAACTGCCACTCGGTTACCCAAAACCTGATGACATTGTGATAAAGAGAATACGGTCATGCTTGCGTGGAATGTTGAGTTGTTATTCGGCAACTACTGCAAAACGCATCATTTGTTCGCTGTTTTCTAGACAATTATTTTTATTATTGATAAAATCTACGATTACTCAACAAAAATACAAATTATCTTTTATTTTCGTTTCACAGCCTGGTCGACTCTCCCAATTCCTGCTTCCTCTCAAACATTTTCCTCCCCTGCTCACTCATCTCCCCATAGATGGGAGGAGGCGATTCACTTGCAGAATATTGACGATGAGGAGGAGGAGTGGGCGGGCCAAAGCCGGGTACTGGAGCCGGGAAGTCTCCTCTCGGACCCGGTCCCGGTCCGTACTGGGGACCGTAAGGCATCCCGGGCCCATAGCCACCGTACCCCGGGTGCTGCCAGTATCCAGGCGCATAGCCTGGTCCATAGCCGTAGTTTGGCTGTCCGTAGCCGTATCCGGCGGGGTGGCCGTATGGAAAAGCATGACCGTATCCAGGAAAACGCTGTGGTCCCATGCCTTGTGGTCCCATGACGTGGGGTCTCGTGCTTTGGGATCCAAGGTCATGGCGTTCCGTTCCGTGGCCCGTTCCTTGGGGTTCCCTTCCCGGACCTAACGTTTGGGGTCGTGGCGCGGTCGTTCTGGGCGCTGGAGTGGGTGGGGTTCGCGGAATGGGCGGAGCAGGTGGAGGTGCAGCAGCTGCAGCTGCTGCAGCAATGCGATGGTACATCCAGCAGTTTCCGGGCGTCGGGCAGGAACCAGTACACTCCTGCAAATCAAATCAATTTTCAAATGCTCTGAAGTTATGCGTTAGGGAAAGCATTGCGACGTTTTATCAGCATTTGTAGTCCCGCAGCAGGCCAAAGGTAAAAGTAAAGGTGTGTCCACATCAAGCGATTTTACAGTCGTAAGACAACGCTAGTCAATTGTACTTATTAGGACACTAGCATTCAGATCACCGAAATGCGGCTCAAATTCACCTTCGGATGAAGCTCCGAGCAGCCAATCAGTGTGCACCGCGATCCGTTCTTGCACCAGCTGTTCGCGATTGGGTGAGGCTGCAAATTGATACAGATACAGATTTATCAGTATTCGCAAAGTTGCGCTGATCAAGATGGGGCATCAGAAGCCCGTTCTTCTTTCAAGATAGTCATTCCGAGGGCTATCGTGCCAATGGAAAAAAAATGAAAAATTGAGACTCATGGTAACTCCACGTTGCTTGTTAGCCACTTTTGTGTTTAGGCATCTTTTTTTATAAATTGTGATGGCCATAGCAAATGTTCAGAGATTATTTTGATATTGGTGTGGGCAATTTTCTAGTCTTGGCCTACCAGCAGATGGTTATAATCGCAATCCTCCTTGCTGCAGCCACCGTCGTTCTTGCACAGATCGTGCGTAAAAATGCATAAGCCACCGTTCGGGCATTGCGGGAAGGCGCTGCAAACACATTCTTCATTTAATTCTAAAATTTTCGGATACTAGATAATCTGCTTGACTCACGGGCATTTGTCTCTCTGGGGAGTTGTTTTGAGGATACTTTTCGGCTTCTGTGAAGTTGTATCCTGCTGGAAATCCCGTATACATTTATGAAATCGAAGACTTTCCGTCTTTTACCTTTTTGTTGGACACCACCGAATCTCCGTCGGAATCCAAATCGAAAGTGACGCTCCTTCTGGATCTTTTGCTGCACGTTGAGAGATTGCTCATCGATGGTGCCCGCGATAGAGTTTGACCCTTCTGACAATGGCAAATATAAAATGTGAAATTCGATAATTTTAAAGTTTGTTAACCTTATTTCTCATCTCCAATCGGCGCTCGATGACGAGGGGACTCTGAAAAATCCGCAATTTTTTCTAATTTTCTTACAATTGCAAAAGACAATTTGCGACAACAATTTGCGTGAAATCAAAGAATTATAAATTATACGAAAAGCCACCTTGTAATGTTCATAGATGCAGGTCATACTTGTGCACGAGTCATCATTTGGACAAGGACCGTGAATGAACAAACAGAACAGCCCAGCACACATCTGACCGGCTGCTAGGTTCCTAAAATATTGCAATGGTACAATAGTTTTTACCAGTAAACTACCTGCACGGCTCAGTCGGATGAAAGAAATCACTCTTGTGAATTTTAGTGCATTTTGGAAAATATGCGCATCGCTTCTTCGCTTCAGAATGTGAATATAGCTGTTCAGAGACAGGCGAGGGAAGAGACGTCTGCAAGATTTCGACGGTTACCTTTTCTAATAAAGTATTTTTCTTGCTATTTCCGTGTCAAGAATTGTTGAAGTGTGGTCTATCTACTATAGATGAGCTTGATACGCAGACCATTTTGTAAGGCCCATGTTTTCTTACCGGAGATTGGGCCACTGTTTCTGCCCGAATAGTAGGCTGAATTGAAGCGACGGGCCGAGGTTTCTGAAACGTCAGAGAACAAGGCAGTTTAGGACTTGAGAATGTGCAAACCTCCGGTTCCGGGTCTCTCGTCATGCGATAGTACGTTGGTTTGCTCTGAAATAGTATATTAGAAAATGATTTTTTTTATTTTTTCAAAGTTAAAAACAAATAATTACCATAACATGTTCGTACGGGCAATTGGGTTCCACACAATCCGCATCATTGGGGCAAAATTCGTGCAGGAATAGACACTCCCATCCGCGTGGGCAGTTGGGAAATTTCCTGAACGAGATATTGCTGATGGCCGTTGCACCAGTCATTGTTATTCGTCGGTCTAATGGAAAAAAATTTCAAGAGACTAAAAAAGATAAACCAGTACAATTACAAGTAATGTATAAGTTACGTACGAGCAAGGAATACGTGGATGTACATATTTGCAAATATGCTTGAGAGGGCACTGTGGAAAGTTCCAGCACTTTCCGTTAATTTGATTCGAAGTTTTCTGTCTGGGTTTTATCTGCAATAAACATTGATGGACAGACGCGGAAAATGCGAATCACACCTCAGGTTTATTTGCAGGAGTATTTTCATTCAAGTTCATTGCAGCAACATCTGTAAAAATGAACGCAGTACATATTGGGAAAACCTGACTTGCACTAACTCTGATTGATATCATTTAAATTTGCCGGTGGCATAGCATTGTTCATCATCTGTAAAATAAAGCGTAGGAAAAACACGAGCGCAAAAGCATTTCAATTTTTTTTGTATGTACTTACATTCAGCCGTTTCAGTTGTGTTCTACTCAAAGGCGTTTGCCATAACAGAGTGGGAGGAATTGGATCTAGACCGGTCATGTAATCTTGACACTCCTTGCGATCACGGCTTTGCGTCATCTGTAAGATTTTCAGAGGTCATCATTAAAAATACACGAATAATTGTTTAAAAAATCATTAAATTACCTTAGCGAGGTTTTGCGCACTGCACCTCACAGTGATATCCGGTCGAATCGCGTAGATAAGGTCGTTCAATTTGAAGCTGAAAATATGATTTTCGTTTTTATGCCTAAGTTCAAAAAAAGCAAATGACAATGTTTAAATTCTGACAATTGAAACGCGTTCCGTACGACATCCCATCCCTCCGGATTTTCACTGAGTAGCAAACACGGTTGCGCATTCACGAAGCGATAGAGCTGGAGATATTCATATATTTTATTAGGTACATTTTCGATATACAACTTCGAACCTCTTCCCACGGCTGTCCCCTCAGGGTCTCTTCATCGATCGCCAGAGCGCTGAATGTGAGCAATTTCGAAATATCGCAACGCGCAATCACGAATTGTCAGCACGTCTAATCCGAATTGCATTCCTTTTCAGAGAGTAAGCGGAATGGAGCTACCGATTCTTCACCAAGACATCCCTAATTTATAGACTCACATATGCTCGGACGTCGCGATACGCACATACAATCTGCAGCCGGGAACGATAAAATAGGCATTTCCCAGCGCGTCGGTAGCTACCGTTCGAGGCATGGCAGGTTGCTGTAAATCGCTGAATATTAAAAAAATGAAAAATATATTTTATTGTTAAATAATTTATCATTACGATAGAGTCGTCGGAGAATGAACAGACAGATGTTATAGTCTGTTAGAGTCCATGGATTGCCTCACCTTCTTGTGGTTTCTGATCTTGTACAGTAGCCAAATCTTACACTCCGATGGGATCATGTGGAAATGCGTTGACGAGTGAAGGGGAGCGAATACTCCAGCCGGAAGGTCGATTTCATTGTGGATAAAAGCGCGAAGGATCACTTCGACATTGAGAACACTTCAAAGATAAATGAGTTCCACTTGTTAAAAAAAGGCATAAAACAATCTCACTTTGTATTTTCATCATACGGCTTGAGTAGGTGGACCAGGTAATGTCTGCAAAACAGACATTTCAGCCTGATAAATAGAGGGAAACTTGCCTCAAAGGAGCTGAGATGTATGGTTCCTGGCCTTTCACCAAATAAATATTATTATCTTCTTTCATGAGCTCCTCTTCCAGTATGAAGTAGGGAATCTAAATCTTTATTTGCGATAATAAATCAAAATAATCGTAACCTTGAAAGTTTCCGAAATTTTTGTTTCTTCCATGTCATAAGCGAGCAGAGCGCACCAGTAATTGTGTAGAAAGGCAGGCTGGCGCTGTAAATGCATCGCTAATTACATGAACGATTTCGAAATTGGAAAAGAATCAGAAATATTTGCAATCGTACCGGTAGTGTCGCTAGCCATTGCCGATATCCCACGATATCGGCCATAATATTTGCAATTCTTGAGCAAATCAAGTAATGATAAGCAAGCAAACGTTGAATGCAATTGAATGAGATGAGAAGAGTTGGCCTTATCTCTATCGGGGGAAACCATTCCCCATGACACTTCTAAGCACGTAATCGTCTTTATCTGTGTGTAACCTCGACGGAATGTTTGCCGTGCCGAATTTTTAAATCCAAAATACGATTATAGGATGGATGCATGAGATTGGGGAGAACTGAACTGAAGCTGAGAGTCGTGCCACATCGCCAGTTAAGCCTCTATTTGACGAACTACAATACCCTATTTTCCAATGCTTTCAATTATGGGTGTCAAGAATGCAAACGAAGTCACTACAGGGCACTAACTCGGCACTCTTCGAACACCCCCCCCCCACGTGGGTCCAATCAATTGCGCTGATGCTCTAATTTCCGCTTAGTGTTAGGAGTTGCCGCCTCTTGTCCTATTCACCATCTTCCCAGGTAGAGCAAACTCGCGCGCACACACACAAAGGCTGTCTGGGGACAGGGTCAAAACAAGTGGCTAACAGTCGACAAATACTAATTAATTGCAATGATAAATTAAGATTGTGGCCAGAGAAAATTGTCTAAGTGCATGAAGCATGAGTTTCACGTATTGCATAAATATGATTTTGATTTTACCCTATGGTTATTATCCAATTTCCTAGATACTTGCATACAAATAATCCATTTCCGATTCCTGTTTACTCCCATGCTCATGATTGATGGACGTGGCGAATTGCGCCGATCGCCATTCTGAAATCGTCCCGTGACAGGCGACAACGAATTTGAATAATCCGCAAAGCAGGAACAATGGGATGATGCTCCACTCACAGGGCGCTTACCACGATTCACAGTAGAGTTTCCCGAGTTGGGCCATTCCGCCCAACTGGGTTTTTGCGCACCGGTCGAATTGCCCAGCTGGGCGCAATGAATACGGTACGCCCAATGGGCAAATTTCCTTTGTTCGCGCCCACTGGGCGAATTTCATGAGTTGGAAGTGAAACATAAATGAAACTTTTTTTTTAAAATCAATTTTGGAGTATTTTTTAAGTGATTCCCGATTTCAAGAACAAAGTATTTATGGAGTATGAAATAAACAATCGTAATGAAGTGAAAATAATTAGTTAGGCTCATTCTTCACAGGCATCTATGTGTCCCTTCATGTAGGCGTTGAACTCTTCCTCCGCTTTGAAACTGAAAGAAATATTCTCAATACTTCTATTCAATAGAAATTCGAATGATCAGCGAGAAGGTGTCTTTTCAAGTTGGTCGGACCGTGGAGATCGCTTAATATCACACATAGAGTTATTGTGATAGAATGGAGCAGGAAAAGAAACCTTTTAATCTTCTTGCAATATCGACATTGGAAGTTAGAATCGCCCAGACTGATGTAGTGATCACGGTAAACACTGGTCTTACGACCTGATAAAACAATAAATAGGTTTAAAAACAATAAAACAAAAAAAGGGAGAAAACCTTTTCCAACAGAAAGCGGAGCGTCGCGCGAACCGCTCATTGCGAATGAGAATGGAATGAATGAACTGGGCGCCCAGGCGCGCCCAGCTCAATTCCTTTGTTCTTTGTTGGGCGAATTGGGCGTTATTCATTCAACGCAATAATGAACTGGGCGGCCTGGGCGCCGCCCAATTCCAAAACCCTAATTCACAGGTGCTTCCCGGTGCTATGCAATCGAAAGAAAGCGAGTAGTCGTCAAAAATGCAATCGAGAACTCGTTTTCGCGTAATCACTGCTGAAATTCGAAACCTTGTTTTATCTCTTTTTTTCATCACCATTTCCCTATTTGTCCATTAACCTAATCCCTATTTTGATTTCTAATTATTTCACAATCCTTCCCCCCTCTCCCCCTCATTTCTCTTCTTCATTCCGCCCTCCTCCGCCCCTCCCGAGTGGTGAGTTCACCTCCGCTTTTTGCCATCGGCCACCAGGAAAAAGGTTGTTTCTCTCTCTAACTTCAGCAACTCTCGAACTCTATGGCCACCTAGAGACCGTGTAACCTCAAGAGGCGCCGCTCTATAAGGGGGTACTTGACTCGGGCGCTCGTCGCTCGCGTCCTTTGTGTTAGACTACCGCTTCTTCTCGCCAAACACACTGCCCCCTTTCGGGATACACCCCCAGCTTATCCTTGTCTATCTCTATCACTCTGGAGATCGGCTCTCGTCCCACCGTTCCTTCCCTAGTCCCCCCCTCCTATCCTCGCCTCCCCAAATCCGGTCCATTCCCCTTCACTCACACCTCTCATGAAGGCACGTCGATCGATCGGGAGCCACCGTAGCTGAGAGAAGAGCAGAAGGGAGGAGAGATGAAACCGAAGAGTTAGTTATGTTGTTACTGTTGTTTTTGTTATTCGATGCATTGATCCATGATTGCAGAATTATCGAGTATGAATCTTGTGAATCTAGGCAAACAGTTATCGGCTGTCAATTATAATTTGCCTACTAATATTCGCGAGGGCTCAGTCACTAATTTTTATTGAGATATCGAGGATCAAAGATCAATCTTTCCAGCCTCGCCCCATCCCTATGGCGTCCTTTATTCAGGGATAAAAAGACCAAGGTCCAAAGATCAGAGACCAAAGATCAAAGATCAATCTTTCCAGCCTCACCCCATCCCGATGGCGGCGTGTTTTCCATTGCCGTCAGCCGGCCGCCACTGCCGACGTCGGACAAGGGATACAGGAATGGAGAGGAGTCGCCGTTGAGGAAGTGCGTCGTATTTTTGTAGGAATTAGTCATAAATTCGACACAAGTGAGGTAGAATTATGCTCGAACCGAAGCCATCAGATTGTAGTCACCTTGTCACATGTTGTCACATTTACATGCTCCATTTTCGCCAAGAAAGCGGGCTGAGAAGCGGTATTTTCGAAAATAAAATGAAATGTTGCAGCACTAACATGCCATGGTGATCCAGTCGGTGATCATCTTCATAACGCTCTAGTGTAGGAAACGCATTAGTATTCCGAGATCAACTATAATGAACGCAACTAGGGTCTCCGGGCTCTCTACCATGATATTGTATGTGCTTGTTAAATATCGCATTATCATACTCCATTTACAACAAGTAACGGGGGTTTCGAAACAGTATTTTCTAAAATGACATGAAAAAACATTTTACAGCACTGACATGCCGTACATCGTGATGGTCATTCAGTCGGTGATAATCTTCATCACCCTATCCGCCTTCATCCTCTACGTATTCTCCCCGAGGAGCATGGTATGCCCAATATTTGGCTTACAGTTCTAATCCTAAGGGAGAGTATCAGAATGGGTCCGGGAATGTTGTTTGGGAAAGTGCAAAAACGGGAAAAATCACCCTCTTCATCCTCTACGTATTCTTCCCGAGGAGCATGGCATGCTTCATTTCCGATATTTGACATTATTAGTTGACACAGTTATTCACCAAGAAAATGTGCCAGAAACTATTGTGGAATCGTAAACATATCACCAAAAATGTCCTAGAAGCATAAAGAAAATACAGTTATTTTATCTGCTTCTGCTAATCAACGCTTTCATTTGACTGCTAACCTCGCTTCACCACGCTAGACTCCACGCTTTTTTGCAGCTGTCTATTTGCTTATTTCACAGCCGCACCTCTCCCCTACGGTCGCTCCCTCGTTCACGGTGACCTTCGAGAACTCGGCGCTCTTCCCGCCTCCGCCGCTGCCCTCGCAACCGGCCGCGCCCGTGGTGGATGAGACGAAGCAGGTAGCAGTTGATCTTTGATCTTTAGTTTTCTTTTATTCCATCAACTGCCCTTCTTCGTTAATTCGCAGCTGCCGTCCACTGGAATGCACGATAACTTGCATATCACATTTAAATGCAAGGGGGTCTCATTGAAATCTTTCGGATATGTTTCACGGTCACGATGTATTTATCAAGGCATAAATGAATTCGATTTTCGTTTTGCAGATTCTTCTTTCAACTAATCTATGATATTGCTCCAGGCTCCTCCCGTGCATCACTCACACACGATGCTGGGCAAGTTCCGCAAGGCGGCCGTCGTGTCGGACCATGGGATATGCAGTGAGATCGGACGGTAAGATCTCTTATTTGGATTGAATGATCAAAGATCAAGTTATAGGACCTGAAATTTTTATACTCACATTCAATTTTGAAGACAATTTCAGTGAAAACTTTCGGCTGTGTTTCACAGTGATGATGAATTACTCCAGATGTATTGGATTTTGCTTTTCCCGCTCTTCGTTTATCAAAAAAAAAACTTTTTATTCTATATTTTACCGTACCTACACCATTCCGTAATCTTGCCAGATCGACCAGCGCAAATATTTACATCCACTTTTATTTCCTGGAAAATCAATAATATTACCGTATCCAACTTATACCGTAATCTTGCCAGATCGATCCTCACCCGTGGCGGAAACGCGGTTGACGCGGCGATCGCGACGCTCATCTGTGTGGGAGCCACGAATCCGCAGTCGTCGGGTACGGTAGATTATCGATTATTGATTTTTTTCTGTATGTCTAGCATTTTCTAGTGGGTTTCTTTATAAAAAAAAGTCAATTCTTGATGGTATCGGGGTACGGTAGATTATCGATTAATTATCGATTAGTGACTCTTTGTAATTTTCGATGTATTCCACAGAATTTTTATCTTGAAAAGTCAATACTCGATAGCAGTCGAGTACGGTAGCGGAGTACGGTCGCCGATTTTCAGGAATCGGCGGCGGCTTCTTCATGCAGGTCTACCAGAAGGACAGCGGCGCCTGCACGACGATCAATGCGAGGTATACGGCAGATTACTGTACCTGAGGAATATTGATTGAATCCCTTGATGAAACAGCGTTGTCAATGCGAGGTATACGGTAGCTGCACGATTACAGTATCTGAGGATTATTCATGGTCTCTAGTGATGACAAAAGCTTACCGCGGCATAGTAGGATCAATTTCTTACTTTTCACCGAGGGAAATTTCAGTTGAACATTTTTCAAACAACGGTCGCGGTTGCTAAAGGGGCAATAGGGCCCAGGATGCTATCTCACATGTTAGATGAGAAGAATGTGTTTGCGTAACCAGGGCCACTAAGTTCCACTTGAGCACTTTCTTTGTGGGCGCGCAGAAGCGAAACGGTTCTCGAATTACCAAAAGGAACATTCCGGGTCAGACAAACAACAAATCGAATAATTAGCCTTATGAACCATAAGGAGGGTAACTAGCCATAGGGAAGAGGGAAATTCTCGTAGGGACAATAGGGAGGGGAATTCTCGAATCACCGATATTTCGGGCCAGGAGGAGAGAATATACCCGATTATGGGCCCTTAGGGAACGTATAGCAACAAATCACTATTATTCCGTGCTGTGATCTTATTGGCTCCATATAACGTTGTCTTACGACCGCAAAATCACAGTTTCCCCTAATGTGAAACAAAAACAAAATAACAAAAACAAAAACAAAAACAAATTTTTAAAAAACAAACAAATTATTGCAGAGAAACGGCCCCGCAGAACATCGACGTGAAGGAATACGAAAGGACGCCCGACGCATCATCTTACGGTGAGGCATTACCGTAGGCTGCTGTAAAATTCAGTACGTTAACGCGCAAAAAATATCACCATCTATCATTAATTATGTCGAGTGCGCAATCCGTTAATAGTCCATTGGGATTTTTTGATACTATCGCTTGATACAAAAAGAATCATTTTGCGTTTATCGTGACCGCTCCGTTATGTTTCATTGCGACTATGAATTCCTTCGGTCGGCTTAGAATTCAATTGTCCTCCTTTCGCATTTTTCAATTAGAAAAAATAATAATCTAGGGTTGGCTTGTCGAGAAATGACTCTCTACATTCTACGCGCATTCACTTCTCGTATCGGCGAGAGAGTATGCGAAATGAAGAGACCATTCTCGATAATTTCTCGATAAGCCAACCCTAGGCGAATCTATATTGCAGGCTGGATCGGCGTGCCCCGCGAGAGATCAAGGGCTGCAAAATGATAGGACACGCTCTCCCTATTTCGCATGATCTAGTTCAGTGCCTGTGTTTCAGGGTCTCATTTCATCATATTTTTGGACCATAAAATTTGATCGCGCACCTGAAAATTATCAAATATAAAAAAATAGTAATTTTGAGGTCAGCGACCTTCATTCCAGGCTTTACAAAAACAATTAACTTATTTTCAGGCTGGAAGGCGATCGGCGTGCCGGGCGAGGTCAAGGGCTTCTGGCGCGCATTCACCGACTACGGCAGCGGGAACGTCGCGTGGAAGGATCTACTCGCGCCCACGATAAAGCTGTGCCGGTGAGGGAGATAGTACCGTAGGATTATAACATAATGATTCGAATATATCGATTCATTGTAATAATCCGTTCAAATTGCTCACCAAAGACTACGGTTGGGTTGCAACATTATGGTATGATTGGCTACTGTATGCAATCTAGGAAAAATAGGATGTAATTACGCCATTACTGCGTGATTTATTGCTTCATATACTTCTTTATTACGATATTCACAATTTTCAATTCCTTTTGCAGTGATGGCATCCCTGTGAGCGAGTACCTCGCGATGATCCTCGTCAATGAGACGAAGAGTGTGGTGAGTTAAAGGAGAGATCAAAGATCAAAGATTAAAGATCAGGTTCTTTAAAAGATCAAAGTCCAATCTATGGAACCAAAAGGAAACATCATATTATGAGCAAGGCTAAAGAGCAGACTTTAATCGATCAAAGTTCAAAAACAAGAGATCAACGATCAAAGTTCACTCTCTCAGAACAAGAGCAACGAACTACGCGAGATGTTCACCAATCCAGCGACGAGCAAGTTCTACCGCGAGGGCGAGACGATGAAGCGGGAGAAGCTGGCCAAGACGCTGGAGGTGATACGAAATAATAAGATAATCGGAATTTCTCCGATTTTTGGCCTAGGCAACAACTGCTCTGAATGTGCAATAGAATAGGGAGTAAGGTCGGGTCAAAAATCGAAGAAGTGCCGAATTTTACGTTTTCTACGATTATGAAGCTGACCAAGACGCTGGAAGTAAAATTTTTTTTTGAACTCTGCAAGTGAAACTAAACGAATCGTTCAATGACACAAGGAATATGATGAGAATGTGAAACGTAACCAAGCGCGCGGGCGAACCTGTGACTAAACGAGCTTCGGTGTTATTTTTTCAAATTGCATTCCATCCCATTTTTGAACTATTGTGCTTTTGCTTCTCCAACGTTCTTACGGGGTCCGCGTTTCAGATACGTTAGTATAATAATGGTGTCCAGCGTCTCTCCGAGGCCGAAGACCCGGCTGCGCCTTCCAATCTCTTGTTTTTCTTGCTATCGCTGGGCTTATGTGATTTGGCGTGTCACTATTATCATTTCCATCAAACTTTGCCATCAAATTCTGATCTTTTTTTTTCTTATTAAACTTTAATTAATAAATTTCAGCGTCTCTCCGAGGCCGAAGACCCGACTGCGCTCTTCTACAGCGGCGACATGGCCGACACTATCGTCAAGGAGATACGGGAGAATGGTGGGTTGATCTTTGATCCTGTAATTTGCGATCTTAGCCTTAAAATGCTTGTAGAATAGACAATTAGACATCCTATTGGTATAGTGATCTTTGGTCTTTAATCTTTGATCTTTGAACTTTGATCGTTGGCCTTCAGGCGGCTACATGGACAAGGAAGACCTCGAGGATTTCCAGCCGCTCGTCCGACCGGCCATCACTTCCGCCATCACGGAAAGCATCACGCAGGTTCGTCTTTTATGGTTGAACTTTGATCTTCATCTTTTTGCCTTGGGTTTTTGCGCATGAAGAGCCTTACCTCGTCCATTGTTACGCCGGCTCAATCTTCGTCAATGTTCGTTGAATAATGATCATTGAACGATGGAACGGCCCATATCGAAACATACACGCTTAACGTTCTTCTGAGGACATAAATACTCACTATTTGATCATCGCTATCTGATCTTTGATCTCTTCTCCAGTGCGGCCCACCTCCTCCCTCCAGCTGGATCGTCACGCAACTCATCGTGAGGATCATGGCCGGTGGGTGGAATTATTTTTATTTGCGTCGCCATCTCTTCATTCTCCATTTTTTTGGCACAGCACTTCAGCCGCTCTAAATGTGAGACATGAGAATGATACAGTACATGCTAAACGCCTCATGGGTATGCAGACGTGGCGGATCGCCGCAGACCGCGGATTCCGCGGATTGATTTTCCTCGAAAATGAATAGTTCTTTTTTGTGTGTGTGGATTTTTGGATTCTCCATTAAATTTCGAAAATTTGTTTTAAAAATTCAGAAAGTTATTCATTTTCGAGGGAAATCAATCCGCAGAATTCGCGGTCTGCTGCGGTCCGCCGCGTCTGCATACCCATGAGAATGATAGATAAGGAATACAGGAAAAGGCTGGGCTCAAAATCCGAGAATTTATTTTTTTCGCTATTCTTCGCAAATATCGTTTTCCAATTTGAGTATGTTTCACGGCGGCATTGAAACCCGTTGAATGAATAGTAGTTATCGTGTGGTGAAAGTGCTCAAAAAATTAAAATATAGCATGTATCCGACGAAAACCGCAATTTGGGCCATTTCAGAACTCTACCCGGAGCCTCGGCGACTCGAGGACCTCGACAGCGTTCTCTTCTACCATCGACTGATCGAGGCTGAGAAATTCGCCTACGCGAGACGGTTGGTTGGCTGCCCCGCTGTCCTACTTTGATAGATCACACAGCATTCTAAACCCCTTTGTTCTCTTCAGAAAAGGATGAACAACGGGATTAAGTTTTGAATTTTCCCGCGACACCGTAATGGAAAAAGGGGTAAAATGCTGTGATACCTGCGATGAAAAGTTGCGAAATATTTCCACTGTTTCTGGACGAGATGAACGCATCGGATACTAGCTACCGTACCCAACCAATCCCATTTAGGACCCGACTCGGCGACCCGCAAAAGTACTACAACCCGGGCATGGAAGACACTGTCAAGGAACTGACGAATCCAGCTGCTGCAAAGGTTAATTGTTTAATTGTTTAAATAATTAAATTATTTATTAATTAGCAAAAAAAACATGCCAAAATTAAATTTTGATGTATGGAGTCACGTACGCATGCTAATTGTGTAATTAGTTATTTAAATAAATTAAAAAATTAAATAAATTATATTAATATTATTTAGATGTACGCTGCCAGGATCCGGGACGAGGGCCCGCAAGCGAATGCAGCGTACGAAGTGAAGGGATACGTGGTAAATATTTTGTACATTTTTATTTCCATTTTCTTGTTTCCTGTTCGTTTCGGCGCAAGAGCCTTCACTGTCGCTTTGATGACACCATCAATTATATTTGTTCGTTGATCTCTCTCTTCAGAAGGAGGACCACGGTACATCGCACGTTTCCGTCATTGACGAGCAGGGAAATGCCGTGGCTGTGACGTCATCGATTAATCTGTGGTAAGAATACATTAAGATGACGGGGAAATGATCTGATTACGATGACCAGGGTAAGTAGAATAATCGATAATCACTTGCAGGCTCGGCGCTAAGGTTGCCTCCAGCCTCGGCATCATCTGGAACAATCAGATGGACGATTTCGGAGTGCCGGTAGGTTCATGGGAAATATGGTAGCTACACCCTCTAAGCATCTGCATCAGGGCAAAATAGTAGATAGATACTATGTTCGAATGTCATGGTTACTTTCCATCGTGGTATCTATAGTATCCATAATATTAAGATTACCATTACCGGTATTACCCCAAAATGTAAAAAAAATATTGGAAATTTCATTTTGGAAACTTCTTCTTGTAAATAATCATTGGGAAATGACTTTTTAGAAACTGCCGTTTTGTAAATTTCTTGTTGGGAAGGTAGATCAAGAGCGCCTCTCCCCTGCCTCCCCTTGTCTCTCTCCATTATCGATCCCCTCTCCCTACGCTCGCGTTCGTGCCCCTTCCCATCTTGCGTTTCCAACAAGAAATTTACAAAACGGCAGTTTCTAAAAAGTCATTTCCCAATGATTATTTACAAGAAAAAGTTTCCAAAATGAAATTTCCAATATTTTTTTTACATTTTGGGGTAACACCCCATTACCATGTGCACACAACAAGGTACAGACTGAGCGCCGAATTGGCTTGGGGTAGCAGAGCCGCCCCAGCGAGGAAAATGCCCCCAACACTTGCACGTTTTTTAACCTTCCAGGGCGTCGTGAACGGGTTCGGCTTCCTGTCCTCAAAGGAGAACTACATCGCGCCGGGCAAGGCCCCGCTCAGCTCCATGAGTCCTACGATCATCTACGACAAGGATGGACAGGTACCGTGAGTTTCGAATCAGAAGCAATCATTTTTCTCGAGAGGGTTTTGTCGATTGAAATATGTTTCACTGTTCCTTCAAAACCCGCTGAAAATGTTCGGTTTCGATGTTTCCTCGTTTAGTCTGGGATAATAACACCAATAATTCTCCTCATGCTAATCGATTGTTCGGAAAGTTGGTATTTAAAAATCTAGGTATGTTTCACGGCTGCTTCGTAAACCATGGCGAGACCGTTGATGATCAGTGAGTTCGAGATGGACGACAGAATGAAAAATATCAAACAATAATCCTTCCTCAGGTGCGCGTCGTAATCGGCACCACCGGCGGCTCGAAGATCATCCAGGTGGGTCACCCAAGGAGAGAGGTTACGGTATAGCCCACCGTATCTTGGACCTGCTAATCATTTTGAAGCTTGCCATCGCAGAATCGTATCATTGTCTATACCCTTTTCCAAGGACGTATAGATAATGATACGATTGTGCGATGGCAATAACCTACCGTAATCTACCGTAATCAATCAATCGATTCAGGGCGTGGCCTCAGTCGTCGTGCGCTCGCTACTGTTCAACCAGACGATCAAGGTTTCTATTTCATCAATATTTTAAAAAAAAATCGTGATCAATTTTGGATTTTTTTCAGGAAGCCATCGACGCGCCCCAAATCTGGAATCAGATGCAGCCCGACCATGTGCAGTATGAGAAGGACTTCCCCGAGGTTGATCTTTCATCTTTGATCTTTGGTATCTATAGTTCCCATTTTTCTGAACATTTTTGTGGCAAGCACTATTGTATCTGGCATCTTCTGCTTTTCCCTAGTAGATGAAACACAACCAATATTGTATTAACAAATTAAGAAATTGAATTTATTTGAAAATCAATTTAATTATTGTTAAAATTCAGCACATCGTCGCTGGCCTGCGCGCGATGGGACACAAACTTCAGGTATGTCGCATTATTTGAGCACTTTTTCTCTCTTTTCATTCCCTTTTTTGGTGAAAACTTGATGAGAAAGTGCACAAGATAAAGAGAACAACAATAATTTATGATTAATAATTAAATAATTAATTAATTCCAGGAGGAGGTGAACATGCGGTCGACCACGCACGCCCTGTTCGTGGATGAGGCGACAAAGTGAGAATTGATCTTTGATCTTTGATCTTCGATCTTTAGACTTCTTTAGAATTTATCAAGAATCGTTTGCACTACGTACACTATTACCTATCCTTTGTCGATTCATTCACCCTGATCTTTGTTCTCTCTAACCTTTGATCTACAGTCCAGAATGGCAAGACATTCGTTCATTATAATTCGAATTCTTGGGCAATTCGTTCACTCTGATCTTTGATCTCTAATCTTTGATCTTTCTCAGATACATCTACGCGAACAGCGACAAGCGCAGTCCCGTGCACATGCATCCCGACGGATATTGAAGCTCCGCCCCCTTCTAAGCCCCGCCCCCCTCTGCTCAAGCCCCGCCCCTTTCCAAGCCCCGCCCACTAATAATTGATTGCTCGACGGTCTCCCCTGCTATTCTTGCCAGTGTACTAGCAAACGACTGTGTGTGTTGTGTTTTTGTGTGTGAACTACTTTTTCGAAAACAGGGTCGGAGAAAGGAATAAACGGATCGATTCGCAAGTTTTTGTTCGCAAAAACAGAGAAGGGCTGCAAATTAAGAAAACATTACATTCATTATACGGATCTAAACAACTTAAATGTAGAATTTGCTTCTCGTGCCTAATGATTACATGAAAAGAGAAGCATAGTAAAGTGAGAAAGTGAGAGTTGAACACGAGCTCTCGTTTCATTACTTACTCGGCGTACTTTCTTGCTATTCGAACCGGCGAGAGTACACATGGATTGAAGAGATGACTATTTCGAACTGTCATAGTAGAGTTCGAAATACGGTTAATCGTATCTTCATTTCAAACACTCTCTCATCTCTCTGACCGGTGAGAGAGTGTGTGAAATGAAGAGACGATTACCCGTATTTCGAACTCTATGTCATAGGGAGTATGCATTCATTACCAGTTCATTGCCAGTTCTCTCACAGGGTGAGTAAGAGGGCGCGTGGGGATAGATAAGTTCGAGAATAGAGGAAGGAAAGAAAAAGCGGTCAGTAGTAAGCGATTTGCCGTATCGACTGCATCTCCGCGAAAAAGTAAGTCACGTTTGGATAGATTTATACATTTTCATTTTATCACTCTATCACATTTTGAGAAAAAAATGGAAACATTTGTTCGCGCACGCAATTTCGACAACCGTGCTGCTTCTGTTGAAATTCAGCTGCAAATGTATACACCTTTCAGTTATTTCATTTGTTTTGACTTCGGTAAAGCGCAAGCGGCAAACATTGCGCCGTTTAATTTTTGAGTGGAATAAAAAAACGATGAAACGTAACCGAACCGCGGAATTTGAGACAAAAAGTACAAATTATGTAAAAAAATTAACATGTCTGTGTTATCGTGAGAATATTTCCCATTCCACACGTAGCTGGCCTTTGACGAACTGAGTGGAGGAGGAGGGAGGAAGAGACCGGGAGGAGGCTAGTGATCTACCTGCTCTCCTCTCCCCTACCTCTTCCCTTCCTCTCTCTCCCAGACAATCAATACGCTAACCAGCACATTCAGTTTGCTGAGCATTTGAAACGCACGATAAATCTGTATTAAACGCCCAGAACTATATATAATATTTGTTTATACAAATGGGAACCGACTTATTGTTTTCTTTCTGGGCTCACGCGAGAAGTAATGCGCGTGAAACACAACCTAAGACAGCTGAAAAGGCTGCGAAAATCGGGCACTCCTTGTTAGGAAAGAACCTACGAATAATGCAGTTTGGCAATCGCTCTGGTCGGCCACAATCAATAGAAAAGACTGGCCAAGTATCGTGCGTTTCAAACGCTCAGCAAACTCAATGTGCTGGTTAGCGTATTGATTGTCTGGAAGAGAGAGGAAGGGAAGAGGTAGGGCGGAGGAGACCAGGTAGATCTCTAGCCTCCTCCCGGCCTCTTCCTAACTCCGCCCCTCGAACGGTAGTCAAAGGTCAACTACAAGTGGAACGGAAAATATTCTCACGATAATTAACAATGATGTTTGTTGAAGGCCCACTTTTAGCGATTTTTATAAATTTCGAAAATTTGATCAAAGGAAATCGCATCTTGCACTGCGCACGCTCGAAAAAGGACTCGTGAAACACAAATGATCAGCTGGGAATGCAAAGACATCACGCGACAAATAATTGTTTTTTTCGCGATTATGCGATTACCGTTTAATAATGCGATCCTTTTTTTGGAATGTCGATTGTAAAGAATAAAAAAGGTAATTTTATAAAGGTAATTATTTACCACTTAAAATATCCGTATGGACACTAACTCGGTAAAGGAAACCCCGCAGCTAACTACGGAGTAATGGCTAGCATCTATGCATTGATCTCACCGATCAGAATTAGTTATAGAGCGTGAAGTTTGAGAGAGCGATGACTCTCTCACTTCGCAACGCTCTCTCGCCGGTCAGAGAAACGAGAGATCACGGGAAAGTGAGAGAATCAGACAGTCCGTGAGATCGTTGCTCGGTCAATGAAAGGAAGTCCCGCTTGCTTTTGAACGCCGGACAATACGCCAAACCTTACTCTTCCTCTCACTTTCAACTCTCCAAACCGCGCGATAAACCGTGGGCAATGCTCAAGTAGGCCGATGGTATGAGGTATGGTTTGATTTTAATTGAATATACAGCGGCCATTACGGTTGCCAGTCTGAGTGGAACATTCACCGTGAATTTCGAAAGCTCCGTATATTCGTGTCACACCCATCAGCTCAACGTTAGCTCAGGGTGCTATAGCGGAATCGGACGTTAGAGGAAAAGAGGAGGTATTAATGTGTGCCATAAACGCCAGGAGACTGCGAGTAGGCTGCAAGAATGCAGTAATCTACCGTAATCTCCTAATGCCCATGATCAAACCGTTCCAGGGTCACAATGTCCACCAACTCGTGCCGGTCCCTGATCGATCGTCAATCCACCGTGACCCTTCCCGACCCTTCGCTGGCGGCCCTCAAACCGCTGTTGTCGTTTACTGCATCCTCACTGAATAAGGTAGGTGACATCCATACAAAAAAGTAAGGATAAAGATTAGGGTTGACCGTTCGGAATTCGGAAATTCCGACAAGCTAATTCAATTATCTCCATTTTTCCGGAAAAGAGAGTCGAACAAAGACTTTTCCGAAACTCTTCCGAAAAACTTCATTTTACGAAATAGTTTCGGAAAAGCGGTGTGAAAAGTCAGCACAAGTAGATATGTTTCAGGTGCATTATGAATTTTGTCTTATTTTCGATATAATCGGAACTAACGAAGTCCTTTTCGACCCGATTTTTCATATTTATTTCTCATCTGAAACATAACTCAGAATCATCTCACACCGCTCTCTAATCTCGAGAGTCGAAAAATGATCTTTTCCGGAATAGTTTCGGAAAGGTCTTTGTTCGACTCTCTTTTCCGGAAAAGTGGAGATAATTGAATTAGCTTGTCGGAAATTCCCAATTCCGTTTCGTTTCGTCAACCCTAATAAAGATAGTGAAAATTGGAAAAAGGTTATGTTTCACGCGCGTTACTTCTCGAGTGAGCAATGGGCGATGCAATATAGCGATGGCGGATAAATGGAATAATATATCATTTCTGAAACCGCATGTGACGTCACGTTTGAAGCCCACAACCGGTTGTCCCGTGCATACGGCCTCTGGTAGCACATTGCAGTAGAAATTCCATTCACTCTCTTCATCCCCGTCGCGACTCTCTAGGGCCGCTAGTCTAGGGTCTCTAGGGTCCTCTACTCTAGGGTCGCTAGGGCCGAGATTTAGATTCTTTGCCTTCCCCTGTTGACCCGAGGAAAATGTAGGCGAAAATATGGGTAAATTCATGCAAAAAAGTGCATTTAGATTTAGATACGCCCTCTCTAGTGAAGCTGAACGATATTACGCGAACCGTCATAGAAAAGGGTCGATATTTCAGGTCTCGCTCTTCTTTCCCGTCGCAGCTACCGTAATCGCCGCTTCCTTTGCCGTCACTGTGGACAGACATCGACTGTTCGACTACTACTGGGTGTGCGAGGTGAATACTGTAATCTGACCGGATTGCTACCGTAATCCAGCTACCGTACTCACGTTTTGTCACAGTAGGATTCTGCAAAGTAATGTCTGCCTACCACTGGGTGTGCGAGATGCGATAATACCGTATCCTAATGATATCGGACTTTAAAAAAAAATGTGTTTCACACATAGTGTAAATTCTATACCCGAATGCGACTAACGTTGCGAGCTGCGATCCATTTTGAAAAAAAAATAACAAAAATATGTTTGTTTAAATTTTTCCTCCTCGATTAGAGCTATTGATGTCTGGACCAGTAACGAAGAGGATCCCAATATTTTCAGAAAGTCCTTCTTCCCTCATTCTCCCGCATGATCAATCTCCCGCTGGAAAGGACCTTCTGGAACCTGCTCATACTCGCACAAATACCGCTGCGAGTGATGTCGCTGTTTCTATATTGTGAGTTGTTTTTCCCATTCAACTTTGTCGCGTTCCACTAACAGTTGACAACTTTTGCATTCAATTTGAATGAGTTCCTAATAAACAGATCTTTTTTTCGTAAAAAGGCAATCAAATCTTTCAGACGTCAAATTCTCCTCCTCTTCCTCGTCTACCCGGCCTTCCACTCTCACATCCGTGACGCTTCTCCTATTCATCGTAGCGGGTGCCTTCGACTTGACCTTCCTGAGCCTGCTGACGGTCGTTGGAGAGAGGGAGAGTGGGTGTGAGTATAATTTATTTTGGATTTTGAACCAGTGAAGCATGAAGTAATACTAAGATAGCAATGAATAATAGGTGAGTGACGTTTCAAATCAAACCTTCTTCTGACAACGCAAACGAACACTTTTCAGTCCTCCACATGATCTTCTTTATCTGCTTCATCCTCTCCACGGAGGCATTCATGGCAGCGCATCTGCTGCTGTCGATAAGATGCGGTGTAAAGGGAAGGAAGGAGGTGATCAGATCACTTGAGCTTATCTTGCAGCTCCTTGGAATCTATAGAGTGTGGAATGAAAAATAGTGGAATGATTAGAAAAGAAGAAGGAAAGCGACCGTGCTCGCCTTCTTTTTGATATCACCTCTGATCAATTTGATGGTTCTTCTACCTTCACCGCGAGAATTGCTGCTCAAGCGTATTTTCTTGCGCTTTGAAAATTTCATGAAACTTTTCGCATACCTGTCCACTCCGCATCTTCGATCTTTTATCATCACATTTTAGTATGCGCACTAATTCACGCGTCCTTTCGCAAAAAATAAGTAATAATATTGATCGAAAATGGCAAAAATCATATTAGTTTATCATCGTTTCCCCATTCATAGTTTCATACCCTCTCCTTCCGTCTCCGTCTCTTCCCCACATCTCATGCCTAAATGACCCTAAGCTGGATTTAAAAATATTACATACTCCGATATTGTATCAATAATTCCAGACCCTCTCCTTCCGCCTTCGTCTCTTCCTCTTCTTCGCTCTCATTATCACCGTCGCCCTTCTCACCACGGCGTTCTCGCTCTTCCAGGGATATTGTGTGCCGTATTGTGAGTCGTATTAACTTTAATAGCGGTTACAGGTTTATTACCAAAATAAGGTAAGCGAAGCAGAAGAAGTGAGGAATGCTCTGGAAAGCTGTATTTTTTTAGCTGTATTTTTTTTTTGTTTTTTTTAGCAAATCAAAGTTCACCTCACTAGATCACAGCCCGCCGGAGAGGGGAAATAATCCAATTATCGCGTCCGAGGCCAACCCTTGAGTCAATTTCTCGATCCTCTCATTCTCGCCCATCTTAGCTGATCTGCACGGTCGAAATTTTCAAAATGAGTGCAATATTTGGGTGAAATTGGGAAAAAATGATATGCATTCGGTGAAACATATTCGATTTACCCAAACAAATTTCCCAATATTTTCACAAAGTAGTTCATCGAAACTTAACCGTTTCGAGTAGCACGTTAATGTAAACCCCCACACCCGCATTATTTTTGAGATCCTGGGAACATTACCAAAATTTCCTCGCACTCGGATTTTCAACGATAGTGGGATTTTTTCGAGAATTTCGTGATTAAAGGTTAAGATCTCGAAATTCTCGAAAAATTCCCACTATCGTTGAAAATCCGAGTGCGAGGAAATTTTGGTAATGTTCCCAGGATCTCAAAAATAATGCGGGTGTGGGGGTTTACATTAACGTGCTCCTGGAAACGGTTAAATTTCGATGAACTACTTTGTGAAAATATTGTGAAATTTGTTTGGGTAAATCGAATATGTTTCACCGAATGCATATCATTTTTTCCAAATTTCACACAAATATTGCTCTCATTTTGACAATTTCGACCGTGCAGATCAGCTAAGATGGGCGAGAATGAGAGAATCGAGAAATTGACTCAAGGGTTGGCCTCGGACGCGATAATTGGATTATCTCCCCTCTCCGGCGGGCTGTGTAGATCAGCTCAACCTGCTTAGTTTTGTTCTTGTTATTGTTTTTTTTTAATTATTGTTTTAACGCGGAAGCTCGAGCACCATCGAACCAAATTGCAACGATTGCGAGATATGTAATCACTGAAACACACCCGAAAACATTCTGGACCGAAACTATTGAAGAATGATGCAACTTTCAAATGAGTTTCGCATTGCTTTGAAAATCAGCGAAATGGCAATATTTTTAATTTCTTAAACTTCTTCATTAAAAAAATCAATAACTCCTTTCAGCCTACAGTACCTTCGCCGGTCTCGAGTACTGTACGATCGCGATCATAAAGTTTCACAATAAAAACAAACAATACGTTGCGCGTTGCTAAGGAAAGCGTGGTCGGGCTAAATTTCACCGATATACTCAAAATAGGTTTCAGACTACCTAGTAAATCCATTAACTGCTGGATTACTCTGATAGTTGCAGAATTGCTCGTACAATAATCACTTTCAGCCTACAGTACCTTCGCCGGTCTCGAGTACTGTACGATTGCGATGATATTGATGTACCACTCGACGGCTCTGCTCGATCTAGATTTCCGGTTGGATCTGATTTACACTGGCAAGGAATGATGACAAAGTGACATTGTGGCAAGACTTTGAAGATATTACGGATATTCAAACATGTACACTGGTAATGCGTGAATAAATCTTGAATCCCTATTGATCTGGTCTGGGTTATCGAGAAATAATCGTTGCTTGAAATACATTTCGTTTGAAAATGAAATCAGAACACTAATTTGAGTTGATCAACTGGAAAAAATCTATCAATTATTTATGAGGGTCAAATTGATTTTGATCTCTTGACATCGGAAGCCTCTCTAACCGTGCAAGAGCATTCTAAATGACTCTCCTCATTTGTCATGCTCTCTCGCTTCTCTAACCTTGCCAGAGGGTATTCTCTGATTGCGGGCGATCAGGATGCGGAGACAGATTCACCTTGTCAGCCTTCTATTATTACGACCCCTCCAACCTATGCAGGTTGGATGCACCCGTTCTTTCGTGGCTACATAAACCCCTTCTCTGTGGTCTTCTACCATCAGTTACTCATCTCTCCATCTCTACGCAATCGCCCACAATGTGCCTCACTCCCGTCGTCAGTGTTCTGGAAGTGTTCAAAGTGGAAACGATGCTGCCCGTTTGCGAGAAGGTTTTCGCCGATCTGCAAGCGATGAAGCGGGAACAGCTCACTGTAAGTTCCTTGCATTGTATATATTTTTTGCATGTTACCTGTCAGCCGTAAACTGCAACTAGCAGTATGCTTCTCTCTTGATCCCTGAGTGAAACATAACCGACATCTCTCAATTCTTGCCTCTGAATTCTCCCATATCTGCCCGGCATTGTACGATAGATTCATATGTTTTCTCATTTTATTGTTCTATGTTTTTCTCCACTTCAATAACTACTCTTAGGCGTGCAAAAAGTTGATCTTTGCTCACTTCCAGGCACTCCCTCTCTCTGCCCAATCGGCCCATCGCTCCCGTCGCTCTTCTACTTCATTCGCAGCGAGAACGAGAGGCATGCACTTCCTGGACAAGCGAGTGCTGTGGAGGGAGCATGTGGTATGTTGTTATCACGTAAAAAAGTCAAAAAATAAGCAAGCATCTACGCAACAATCATGCCAAGCTCTGACCATATTAAAATACTGTTAAACGTGATTTGTTTTTTTAACGTTTAATTGGACAAGCGAGTGATGTGGAGGGAGCATGTGGTACGTTTTCAATTCATATTCAGTGGTATCAAAGGCCCCATTACAAATGAAACGACGAGACTAATGAGTCATCTAAAAATATATAATGCGTTTTTTGCGCTAGCATTTGCTCGAACTATCAATGCAAAATGTGAAAAGTGCGAGATATGTCAATCGCGAAACTTATCCGATCCTGAATTCTAGAGATCATAAAACTTTTAATTTTTCAGATTTCCACCCACAAGAGCTGTCTGCTCGCTCTGGTTGAGTTCGTTTCGCTGCAAAAGAGGCAGATTGCAATGATCAAGGATCGCATTCGACGAGCGGACAGGGACATTCCGGAGCTGCCGCGGGAGGAGGAAGAGGTGAGGTCAATTCGACTAGTGGAGCCTCCCATCATTTTGCATGCTGCCAGAACCAAGCAGAAATTAGAAAGGCACATGCCGATTTGTTACATCCTTACCGTAACGAAAGGAATCGATTTTCAAAAAAGGGAAAACAATAAAATCTTTGCAGATAGCACTGCTTCATGAAATGTCGGCTCAGTGGAAGAAGGTCGGGTACTACTTTAGGGAAATGGAGATGATCGGTCGTGCAAGAAAACCGATTTCTGAAGAGGCTGTGAGCTAATTTAACTGACTATTTTGCATATTTTTATTTTTCTGTTGTCATCACCACAATCGCTTTAAAAAAAAGGATAATGCAAATATGTTGAGTACAAGCCATTAAAAACCACGCTGCTTCTGAGTATCTTGAAATGTGTTCGTAACCCCTTTCTATTACAGCTCTCCCTCGCCACTCTCATCAACACCCTTCACGGCGAAGCGCAGTCCCGCTTGAGCCAGACGACGTCTCTTCATCTGCGATTGCAGATAACGTTGTCTAAGATGGGCATTCAGAAGGAAATGGTCAATGCGATTGCTGCTGAGGGTGCTTGAACACTATTCTTATTTATCGAACCCTGAACCCAATTCAAAAGTCTATTTATTATTTTTTTCACCCAAGTGCTCTTTTCCTCGTCGATAAACTATAAGTATTGTCTTAATGTTGTTAAATAAACATTCAACACCCTTCACCACGAAGCGCAATCCCGCTTGAGCCAGACGACTTCTCTTCATCTGCGATTGCAGATAACGCTGTCTAAGATGGGCACTCAGCACGAAATGATCAATGCGATTGCTGCTGAGGATGCTTGAACCCCGTTTTTGCATACCTATTCAGCATCCTGTTTTATATTTATTTTCATTTATTTGTATTTCCCTCGTTGATAAATGATATTGTTCCAAAGAATTCGGTGAAATACTTTATCGTAATTCAACAACTAGCGATCTGAATTCATTTTTAAAGGTATATTTCGAACAGGTCTTGACTTGAAAATGGCTACTAATAGTAACTTGAGCAATCAACGTGCCGGCGGTTACAATCCCTTCCATTTGGCCCTCATGCTGCAAATATTATTTTTTATTTTTCATTGATTTTTCAACAATTCTCTGACCACAAATCCGGTTTCGGTAAAATTTAGTTAATCTCAAACTCACCTTGCCATTTTTTTCCGTTTCCATATTGTTTTACCGTTTCCATATCTTCTCGTTTGCTCGCTGATCTTCCGGCTATCCGCTGTCCGTATACTCTAATTATCCCGATCTCTCTCGCCTCTTCGGTCGTCCGTGTGTAGGCCGGACTGACTGAATTTATCGATGAAATTAGGCTAGGAAACGGAAAGAACAGACGGATGTGGAAAGAAATCGGGAAAAAAATGATGGATGCACTAATTGTAGAGCATGCGCTAAAGGCAACCGTCTCTTCGTTTCGTGCACTATCTCGCCTCTTCCGCCGATTAGAGAGAATGAGAAATGGCAAGACCATCACGCGTTTTTTAAAATATAGTGCGCGAAACACGCACCGATCGAACAAGATGAATAAACAGTAGAGTTCGAAATGCGGGTAATCGTCTCTGCATTTCACGTGCTCTCTCACCGGTCAGAGAGACGATAGAGCGTGTGAAATGAAGAGACGATTATCCGTATTTCGAACTCTAATGAACAAAAAAAATGCAAACATCGGGTACGGAAAAATGAGGGATGGTATAGTGAATGCACTCCGCCCTACTCATCTTGATTAGAAGAGAAAGTGCGCCAGTTCTCAGCGGGTGGCAGGAACCGAACTATCTCCTGACTCTCTCATTTCGCAATACTCTCTCATCAGGCAGAGATCCGAGAGATCCTGGAAAATGAGAGATCACAGCAGGAAACTATCGTGAAATTATTTTCCGTTCCACTCGTAGTTGACCTTTGACTACCGTTCGAGGGGGCGGAGTTAGGAAGAGGCCGGAGGGAGGCTAGTGATCTACCTGCTCTCCTCCGCCCTACCTCTTCCCTTCCTCTCTCTTCCAGACAATCAATACGCTAACCAGCACATTGAGTTTGCTGAGCATTTGAAACGCACGATAGAATGCTGTGACATGAAAAGGAAACACTTTATTTACGTACAGCCTACATCACCAAAGAATAGAAAGTGAAAATGGTGTCGGATTAATGAAAATAATAAAGAGAGGGTTGGCTTGCATCGAAATGGGAGATTTTGAACATAGTCTGTGGTCGTCTCTCCACTTTATAGGGACCAATTAGTGTATCCCTCACTTGATTTATTGAAGATGAAACGAAAAGTATCGGTTTCTCCAAGTCGTGAAATATCTAAGAAAAGGCGTATTATTTTATTTCTTGCTTTTTCAAACCTCTATAAGTTTCGTTATTTCGTTCGGAGAATATGAAACTCCGTCTACCGAAAGAGATTTGACACGCCTAGACAAGATCTCCCGTATAATAAATATGGGAAAATTTTCGACGACCGAGTCGGCATTTACACATATCCTTAGGTTTTCTAGTATATTCGAAATTTGCACAATGAAATTTATGAATTCTTAAAATGAATTAATTATTAAATCTTCAAGCAATCAAAAATATATTGTCACATCACCTCGATCTCTTAGCAAACCATCAAAGCAACCTGTGTTAACCTTCCATTTTCGTGTTTTATCAATCCAGAACGAGCTAAATATTTTTCATTAATTCATTAGTTTCCTATTAATATCGCTCACTAGTCAATGGGCGCTTGATTCTTTGGGCAACAGTGCAAATTAAAAACATGATTTCCGTCAAGAAAATCGTAGAGAACTCTCATGAATTCGAAATAAATATCGAAAAATATAACTGATTTGAAAGTTTGCGCAAAAAATCGAGTTTTGAGATAGTCGAAGATCTTGTTTGCCTCCTTTTCCGTCCTCAGGGTGAAACAAACCCCCTGCAATTATTAAAAATTCATTAAAATGCATTCGAATAAGATAATGAATACTTTAAAAAAACACTAACACCATATGCGCCGTTCACGTGGGATAAAAAATTGCGAACTTCTTGAATTCCGAATTTAGAAATTAAAAATAGTTTCAACAATAAAGTATCCTTCATATTCATAAAAAATATAATTGTTTGATATGTGTATACGCCATCAAAAAGTTTCTTAAATAATGACATGATAAAAATAAAGTGATATTAAATAAAAACTTTTCCCATTAGACCAACAGCGATCTGTTCGATAGTTGTATTTTGTGTCTTAAATATTTCTTCCACATATTCATGCGTCGATTTACAAACCTATATCAAATTTCTTTGTGAAGATTGCACAATCTAACCTCTCTCATTTGCAGCAAGGTTTTGTTGTTCAAGAAGTTGCAAAGATTATTGATTGCTGTCCGAGGAAATTTTAAAATAGCGACCATATTGTCTCAAGAAAGTAAGGGAAATAAGTCGAGTCTCTACACTTTCTATGTGGATTTTGGCGTGATGGACGCTATCTAAATATTCCATCGATTTTCGAAATGTATGAAAATGTGACGCAATAAAAGCCTTGTGTTGTGTTTGTCCGCTGTGTTTGTCGACTAATTTCAGCTCAAGAAAATAATACATCGACGAATCGATTTTTTTTTCATTTGATAACTTATCGAGAACGAATTAGTTGCACATTGTCTGTGAGATCATGGGACAGTATTCACCTCGAGAATTGAAACCCACACTAGAAAATGCGAATCTCGGATTCGCTGCATCTTTCTCAGATATTACGAAGCTATTACGAAAATGTATAAATGTTTCGTAAACAGCTCATTATTATGTGGCTTGACATGTTAATCATCAAGTTTCAAATCATGGTTGTGATAAATATAAAGCAAGTACAATTATTATTTTTGAAACGAGTCTGCGACAACACATTTCTATCGCTGTTACAAATGACTGATATTGAGCTCAGAAAATCGACTATCATTTATATTGTATAAACCAAATTGGATATTACCAATTGTTTGCAAATTTCCTGAATTCGACGTGAAGGAGATTTTCTTGTCCAAGTGGTGGAATTTCTAAATGAAAAATGCAGTCTCTGTTCTGCCCTGCACAGTGGCACATCATTTTTTTTTATTTTAGAAATACGGGTAATCATCTCTTCATTTTGCACACTCTCTCGTCACTCTGACCGGCGAGAGAGTACGCGAAATGAAGAGACGGCTACCCGTATTTCAAACTCTATTTTCAACCCAATCTCGAACCAGACGAACGTAGCGAAAGGGAATCCCGACTTTCGCCGTTCCCCCGCACCTTCAATCCGACGAACCTGTATGAGTATTTCGATCTCATCAATTGAGTAGGTTTCTGTCAGCGATATGGTTTTGACGTTTCTAGCCAGCATCTCATGAACAAGTGAAATGGGAACTTTTTGATACGATCCAATCTTAACAGTTTCAATGGTGTCAGCAATTTTCACAAGGAAATTCAATGATTCTTAAATTTATTTTAATATATACACATGCTCATATATTTGATATTACCTTCAATTTTAGGAAGATCATAAAATACAGCAAATTTCAATTTCCATTTTCGTATTTTATCGATCAAATATGAGCTGAAAAAAATAAATTGTCATTATTGTACTCCTGTTAGAAGTCTCACTAGTCTTCTTGGTTTCTGAAGGAAAAATACATTAGAGTTACTTGATTTACATCTAAGAAACTCGAAAAAACTCCCATAATATTATTTGGGATATTTTCGAAATAAACTGATTTGAAAACTCTCCCATGAATGTATGTTCTTAGAAACTCGGAAATTCTTATTACATCTTCTACTGAGCTTAGCGTTAGGCGGATACGCTGCGAATATCGTCATATTTTTTCATCTGGTTAGGTGAGTTCTCGATGTGTGATGATGGGTCACTGTTACCCGTAAAAAAACTCCCGTGTAATACAGCAGGCAATGATGATATCTATTCTCCTTTAACAAGACGAATAAACTGACTTCAAAGTATGTCTTTAACTTCATCCCTTTCAGCGCATGAATCCCGAATTTTGATACCAGGCAGAGTTCCCACATTAATGACTCCTTCCTTTTTAAGTGGACAGTAATTTCTTGGTTAATTCTGCTGTTAATTTGTGTAAACTAAACGGCAATGTTACTATTTGACTGTTTCTCAACTGGCCGTTACGTAAGTTGCGAAGTATTCTATTGGCAATGAAAGTGTGTCAATAAGTCCGTCCACGTAAGATTTCGCCAGTTTGCAAACCTATAAAATCGCTTTCTTGATAGAAATCGGAATACTTCACCTTTCTCATTTGTTTCAGAGTTTTGTGGTCCAAGAAATGAAGAATGTTATTGATTGCATTCCGAGGAAAGTTGAAGATTTTGATATTGTAATTTGTGTCGTTCAAAAGAATTGAACGACCACAGCGGATCATTGCGCACTAAACGCGCGAGATGAGCTCACTAAGTGTTCGAATTTTGGAATCGTTAATATCGTTTGGTCAAATCGTTTGAACAAGTGACGCGGTATGAGCATTACCGCTGGGCTAGATCTGCGCGTCTGTACATTTTGTGTGCGCTGTCATCGGCTGTCATCAGTTTTAGTCATTTAGTCAAAATAATCGCAAAATAATTAATGCATAATGCTCAGCAAACGAAATGTGCTGGTTAGCTGGTTGTATTTTTCAGTATTTTCACCTAGTTCTAAGATCAAAACAGGAAGTTCGAATAATTATCGAATATATACGAACTCGCATTCTCGCAATAAATCTTGACTCGCAATAAATCTTGTTTTCTTCTATTATGACATAAAATCCTCAATTCGGACTGTTCTTTGCTTATTCATTGATGCTGCCAGAATTAAGAATACGTCTGAGCCCGAGCCCAGAGGCCTTGCCCTTTGCCTAGGGTATCATCGATCACCTTTACCTTAACTGTTATTCATTGCTCATATTTCCTCTTACGGGTGAGACGGACAAGACGGCACTTTGGATTCTGACAGCCCTCATATTACAACTACCGCCACCCGATCAGTCCATCAATCATCGCTGTCTCACAACTCATCAATATCGGGAAAATCGGGGGAGGACTACAATGGCTCATTGTCAGATATCGTGAGATTATTTTCCGTTCCACTCGTAGTTGACCTTTGACTACCGTTCGATGGGCGGAGTTAGGAAGAGGCCGGGAAGAGGCTAGTGATCTACCTGCTCTCCTCCCTCCTACCTCTTCCCTTCCTCTCTCTCCCAGACAATCAATACGCTAACCAGCACATTGAGTTTGCTGAGCATTTGAAACGCACGATAAATTGAAAAGATTGGATTAAGATCTGGCAGGTTGAAAGGTCAGGGCGGAGATCCTCTTTGTTTGATGCCACCCTATCTCGCACAGCAAGATACTCATCAGGAGAAGGTCTCGAAGGTTATTCAGTGCCCGAAAAGGGCCGAGGTCATCATCAATTGATGAGAATCGGTAGGACTCTCTCACCCCCCCCCCTGATCTCTCATTTCTCTGCCCGACGAGAGAGCATGGCGAAGTGAGAGAGTCCGACGATTGCTCTGTGCAACTCCGCCCTTTCCTTTTGAAACTAGTCTCACTATCCATTGAGTTGCGCGCACCCTTACTCCGGACGTGATTCAGTCGAGTATTTTGCAAAAAATATAGAGAAATTCAATTTTTTTTGTTCAGTTATGTTTCACGCCTGCCATAATGCTGATGTTGTTGCGGTTGAAACGATCGTACTGGCGCTGCCTTTTTTAAAAACAAAAACACTGTTTTTTCTAGAAATATTATAGATCGATGAGTTTTTCGGGACGCACCCGTGACCCCAGGGGCCGGGTGTCGAGCATTTCGCAAAGCTTTCTAGATTTCAATTTTTTTGCTTTAATGTACTCAGTTACGTATCACGTCCTCCATAAGCGGCGATGTTCGATGCAGAATCGATCGAATGCATCCTTCGTTTTGTTAAAAAAATCTCCACAAATCATTACGCAGACCTCAATTCTGAAGTTCGCATCCCTTTTCAAAATCAATAATTTTCTGTTGATAATCTCCCTGTTGTTTTTTGCTGTTACCGTTCTTCGCCGTTTTTCCATCCTTTACGCACCTCATCATATATAATTTTAGGCCAAATGAAGCTGCTCGCTGTCGTCCTTCTCGTCGCTGCCGACGTCGGGGCGAAATTGCCGCCGCGCACGGCCTTCCGCGCGATTGTGAGTCTTTCTTTTCGGTCTCATCGTTAGAATCAAAAATCCCCTACCACGTGCGCACAACACGGGCAGTTAACGTCTCGCAACAGCCACTGGTCGTCCCAGGTTAGGCAAACGTTGCTACTCGACGATGGGGTGGCTAGCCCGCCTTGCGAGGATAATGACTAACACTTTTACCTTTACCTTTATATCGTTAGGTCGTAGATTATTCTTTCATCGAAATTTCCCGCATATCACTTGGCGGTCGGTCGAAATACACATTTACGCACTGCTTGAGACATATTCTGAATATTATATACAGATTATTGCGAAAAAGAGGGCCGACTGATCCCAATCAATTAGCCCCTATTGAAATTGTATGTCATTTATGTTAAATTGTATTTTTGTTAAATTGTATTGTATTTGTATTAAATTGTATGTTGCCAAGTCAAGTCATTTTTAGCCGCAGCACTCCTCCGCCTACACCGGCGTCACTCGCTTCAACGAGGCTGTCCAGCTGACGCCTTCCTCGGCACTCAGAATCAGAGGATACTGGCCGGGCGAGAGGTAAAGAAACCTGTTTTGCTTCTGTGTATTATGAATAACGCATGGTTGGGGGACTTATCGGAATTAGGCAGTTTCAAAAACTCTTCAATCATCTTATCCCAGGACGACTGTAATTTTTTTCATTTTCACATCTGAGGGTTTTCCAATGTAACACTATCTCATATGAAAATGCTCCCTAGTCGGTAGGATTGGCAAAACGATACTCTAAACGTGGCAGGTTTAGATAGCTCCCCTACACCTGACACTGAGATCGGAAGACTCTCTTCATTCCGCATGCTCTCTCGCTCGCAACTAGGGGAGGGGGAGCTAAACCTGCCACGTTTAGATAATCGTTTGGCCAACCCTACTAGTCGGTAAGAAACATCGAGAGAGCACTGCGTGCAGTGAGAGAGTCAGAGGATAGCTCTCACTTACCGTACCCTTTGCAGGTTCCAGATGGACTTCCTGGACGACAACGACAACAACATCGTGGTCAGCGTAAGGCCGGAGGCGTCGGTGGATGACGTCCACGGGGTACGATATCACGTTTCAAGGAATGACGAGGGGCAAGAGCGCTGAGGGAAAACGACGTATTGAGATCAATTTGATTTTTTTTTTTGATGATTGCTCCATTTATCATTTCACAAGACTCTAACCACTTTATGTAATAAGTGTGAAACATACTTTATTTCCTAGACAATTTGAATGATGCGTTTGTGCTCAGAATGAAGAAGGAAAGATACGTGGAAAGATAGGTGAAGGGCATTGGTTTGCCCTCAAACCAATGCACTTCACCGTCCTCAACAATACTAGCCAATAGGGTTGCGCGTTCGGGATCGGTAATCCCGAGAATGTCGGTATTACCGACAAATGTCGGTAATACCGACCTTTTTTTCTCTAGACTCTCTCGCTCGCGTACGCTATTTCGCGCGCTATTTTTCTCTAACTGTCTGGCGCGAGAGGGGTCGGTAATACCGATACCGAACTTGCAACCCTACTAGCCAACATTCCATTTCAGATCATCATCTTCAACACCGAGATCGGCGGCCAGTACGATATCGAAGAGAAGAGGGCCATTCCCTTCAAGGCTGATGAGGAATTCGTGATGGAAGTCAGAGTGGAGGAGCACAGGCTCGTGGTGAGTAGGGGCGTTTCATCAAATGTCGCATTTTGTGTCTTAGAGCAAGTGGGGTCTGCGGCTATTGTATTGTAATAACATGGATGACGTTACTGCAAAGGCACAGCAAGGGCGGTTTTTAGATCCGAACCAGATCCGAAAAGGGGGGAATGAGTGAAGATGAACATTTATCCTTCCAGTTCATCGTCAACGACCACTGGGTGAAGACGTACGAGCACCGTATCGCGCCCTCTTCAATCAAGAGTCTGCTGATCAAGGTTAGTGAGATGGGAATCTTTTCACCAAAATTATTTTTGATAAAAATTAAACGGGAAATGTATACTTTTCTTCAATCTTCAAATTTTTCTTCAAATATAGACATTTATAAATCATATAACTCCTAAGAAGCACTGCAATTGGCCTTGATCTTCACCAATAACGCTCTTATTCCAGGGCGGAGTATCGGTCAAGTCCGTCGAGCATAAGGAAGCAGAGAAAGAGGAGGGAATCGTGGACAAGATGGAGAGACTCGCCTACAATGTTGTGGAGTCGATCTAAGGATGGGATATTAGAAGGCATTAAATCAATCATTCACACTTTGTAATTCTCTGTACCATAATCCTACTGTAATCTGCGATAAATATGTTGGAATTGCATTGGAAAACACGATGAAACTAAATGAATCTTAGTTACTTGCGATTTGATTTCTCATAAGGATCAGAGCAAATGATAACACTACGAATTCCTCGGGAACCATTGTTTCCTTTGTTTCTGCTCTGTGCTGACGTGTATTTTCATCCTCATTCTCATGTTTCGAGTTTCCGTGCACTTTTCCGGGTTCACGTGCGAACGTTATCAGTACGGCATCGTCAATTAAATAAATACTGCGTTTCTCCGGCGCAAAATTGTATAACGATAGTTCAGTTATTTCACATGAGTGGGTCTGATTCTGTTTCCGATTTGTCAAATAGTCAAGCGCATTGGATATTCCTAATAATATTTTCACCTGCAAGACATGGTGGCAGTTAGAGAGTACGTGTAATAAGGAGAGTCGATTGTTGTTCCTGTTCAGAAGCACGACGTGAATCGTCGTTGCCGAAGATGACATTTCGAGTTACACGCCGACGTCTCTCCATTTCACATACTCTCTCGACGGTCTCAGGGGGAAAAGGTTGTGCAGATGCAAATTCTGCGACTTTAAACTCGTCTCACCTGCTTACCTAACCCTTCACCGTGAACACTCTCAGCGCTTTAAAGGGAAACGATCAAATCTCAATATTAGCGAATTAGATCATTGTTTTTCCATTATTATTTATTCGCAAACGACCAATTCATGGAGTGAGTCCGTTAAAAACATACGGCATAGTGGGATGATAAGGCAGGTGTACTTCCACGATCGAATCAGAGGGTTAGTCATAACTACTAGAGGTCGAGAAATGATACGACCCGATACCACGGGGCCCCGTGAATGACGAATGAGTGTGAAAAAAGCCCGATACCGGCTCGCCAAAGTTGCGAATGACCCGATACCAGCGCACGCAAAAGCGCTCTGTTACATGTGTTCTTTTTTATCTTTGCATATGACTTTGATCTGAGCTCGTGAGATCAATGAATCTCCTCATTTCTCCCTCCTCCCTCACTGAGGAATGGTTGGCGGCGCTAGAAAGCGGAAGGCTCCGGCCTCTTCTCCCCCTGTCAGGTATTGCTTGTATTCATGAGTATTGTTCCGGGATTTGTACAGATCGTCAAAGCGGCTACAGAAGGCAGCAATCACCAGTAATGAGCCAGACGTCAAGTAAGATCATTGGCACAAAAAATCCGCCTCAAATGAAGAAGCAGCTGATATTTCGGAATATGCTGCTATGTCTGACGAATCGATTCAACATATGATTACGGATAATTAGAAACCCTGTCTCTTATGTAGTTCATCTTATTTGTTAAATGACGTTAAATAAATAAAGCTTTTATCGATGTCTTGTCGTTTTTTCACCTACATTCACTCTTCGGTATCGGGTCATTTAACGATACCACTCTCTGGTATCGGGTCATTTCATTCCTTGCATTTCGAGCGCGCGGCCCGGTGCAATACCGAATGACCCGACTCATTTCACGAGCTCTAATAACTACCCGTGTTAGGTTACACCCGCAAAGGCTCCAATTTGAGAGCTGAATCTTCAGTCTTGCGAGTTTATTTTCTCAGTGCAGGTCTCTGTTTCCCGGTACTTGCAATGTGATTTTCTCATTCCCAACGAAATTCCAAGCTGATCAGATCTTATAAGACTATTCGCACGAAAGATTCTTCAGAGAAAACACTGATTGAGTTCGCACCAAATCACGTTACATTCCCGACTTTTGTTGTTATTCCCTAATACTTCCCGCAAATGCAATCGTCTGTTCGTTCCCCGGGACTGACAAATTTGAGTAATGCTCGAGTCTAGCCAAGATCATACTCCATACTTATCTAGTCCCTTGGTACTTTTGTCGATTTACGTGCGTTGTCGAGCCGAATTACGGGTTTTCCTTAACGATGCGCTGATGCTCTGCTCGGTAGATTTCGTGCAAAAACTCCAGTTCTTTCGACCTAAAATATTCTCAACCAAGACTTATGAAGTTGTTGGATGTGTCATAGTGAATGTTCTTTTCCTTTTTACTGAGTTATGTTTACTGCAATGCGCTTCTGTCATTGATATTATTATGAATTTTCAGATTCCATGTCGGCAGAGGTGGAAAAGTTCGAGTATACTCTCGATCAGTTATCGATCCCGGCATTTTTGTGAGTTTATTTATTAAATAAATATAAATTAAAAATAAAAATACATAATCAATAAACAATGCAGTACACTCCGAGAACGAGCCGATGATCGACTTGTCGTTGGTTTGATGCTCATTCCTATCGCTTATGGTGAGCATTTCGTTGAAGTTCAAACAAGTGCAACTATGAAATTGCGTTATTTTGTAGGAATTATCGCCAACATCGCCCTGGTTGTCACTGTCAAGGGCAACAAGGAGATAATAGCAAATCCATCGTTAGTTGTTGTCTGCTTAAACTTGTTAAAAAAACGAAAAAAAGACTGGAAAAAGTAAGCGTTGCCCATTTTTCATAGAAAAATCTTTTCGATTTCTTGCTGCAATTCTCTCCACTGCAGATACTACCTCCTCATCCACATTTCCGTGTGCGATCTCGCCATTCTCTTGTTCGAATTGTTCTTCCGCCTAGCGGGGATCGTCTTTCGACAGGAATATCTTGGAAGTGCTTAGTGAGGATATTCGTTTGCTATCAATATTTATTTCGCACCTCTATCTTGATTAATTTCCTTGTCTTTGAGAAATTATTAGCACTGTTTTAGCCGCATTCCGATCCCGAGAAGGATAAATTTACCTTTGATGCGCTTAGAGATCGCAAGACTTTTCAAAGAGTGATTACAACCATCAATCAGTTTGTGACTCAGCCAGACTTTTGCGCCGACTTTTGCGCCGTTATGCTGAAAATTTTCAAATATCGCAAAGTGGTAGATGCGTCGTTTTGGTGAAAATGTGCACAATTATTTGATCTCTGGCCTAGTTCTCGCCAAAACACACTCCACAAAAACAGAGGGAACTGATCCTCCAGTTCAAAATTCCTACATCAGTCAGTGGGCTTGGTGGGCATAAAACTGATACATTTTGAGGGCGAAAAAGTCACTCTAATCAGGCAAAGGTCATGATTATCCTAAATTGAAGCTCTCAACTCAACTACACCATCCATTTCTTCCGTCAATGTCTTTGGTGGTCGTTTGTTTTCGAACTGACCCTCACCGCAGTCAATCGATTCGTCTGCATCTTCTTTATCGGTCGATACGACGTAAGATTATCATTTTTATTTCATTGAATTTATTAGATTTTGTAAAAATAACAGGAAGTTGATCAATGATACTTCATAATTTTATTTATTTTTGTATTTCGAGGGACAAATTTTGCAGAAACTCTTCACGCATCGTTCCATGCTCCTGGCTGTTGTTGTCACAACAATTCTAGGCGTTTTAATGGCCACACCACATCTTTTCCCCTGCTGCAGAGTGCTCTTGTTCGTTTCCTTTACGTTTGGAAGACCCCGAAATATTTCGAACCTTGATTTCGAGTGTGGGTACGCAAAATGAAGAGATGGAGAGAGATTCATGCAGAGTGCTATTGTTAGTTATTTCTACCAAGTAATTGTTGAAATCATTTCTTTAAGTTTGTTCGACCTCTGGACCAGCGCCTACTATCCGAATGATACGTGGTAAGTTTTTATTTAACTTCAACATTCGAAACGCCCACTTATATGAATCCTGTTTTGCGAGTCTCTAATCTAGTATACTTTTGAGGTACCTCCAATTCGACTATGTTGTGATTATAACCACTATTGGCATCATTAGCTTCTCCTACCTTGGAGTCTGCTGGCGAGTCAGACAGAAGCGAGTTGCGGTAAATATTATTTGCGGGATTTCTATTCGAACAACATCGCTACCCCGACACAATTATATTATTGTGCTTATAGCATCAAGTAAATTTAGTGTGTTTTCATTTTTGAACGTAGTTCCCAAGTGATTTCTGTTCAACAACGAATTTTAATATTTTAGACCAGTGGGAAAAAGATAAGACAGCAAGTCCAAATCGCCCTGCAAGTCGGTCTTATGTCTGGGATCTACATTCTCAATTGTCTCTCCTGGAATATCGTACCGTACCTGAAGGCAACGAGGTTAGTTTTTGCGATTAGTGATCAATCACCATGGCATACGTCACGGGAGAAATTTGAGAATGTGGACAGTACATTCTCAGCTGTCTCACCTGGAATGTCGTTCCATATGTGAAAGCGACGAGCTTGGTATACCTTTGATGTAAGGGAGTAGCTAATGTCGTTAGGATTCTAAAGAAAGACAGATATGTTCTATGGAAAGAGAGTAATAAAATCACATTTCAGATTGACCAACGGACTCTACTTCTCGCTCAACTCTCTTCAATGTGCTGTGAGTTCGAGTTTTTTCTTAGAAGTGTATTTTCCGAAATTCCAATCATCTAAACTTTGTTAATGCTTTGATCGCGAAATCTGAATAGTTCCTACGAAAGATCCCTTATCACCTGAACGGGAAAACGGAGCAATTAGAGATTTATCACGATTGCGGTTTTCTTATTCGCTTAGCTTGGAGTTCCTTCTTCGTAGGATTAAAAGTCTCCTTATTCCGTGTACTCTCATGCACGGAATTGCTTTGTTCGCGTTATTGTATTTCTAGAATTAGTCCCAACATATAATTCCATTTTTTGCAAAAAAAAAAGAGGCATACTTCAGAGTCACCCAACCATCGCCTTCCTCCTCAACGGTCGTATTCGGTCAGCACTGATCCGAGCTGCATCATCATCGAGAAGTCAGCAACGAGCGAGCACTGGCTCGTCACCAACACTCACTAGGAAGAACGGGGTGTATCGAGTGGAGAGCAGACCGAATCAGACGGATACTCGGATACTAGATAGAGATACACGATCGTGAACTGATGTGGAATCAATCTCTTCATTTCTAGCGTTCTTCTGTTTTCTAAAATAAAATACTTTTGAATAATATATTGGAGAATTATTTCGTAACGATTCATGAAATGTCCAACAGCAAGTACCAAAAAAAGTAGCGCAGGTATCAAAATCTCTTCCACAAAAACTCTTCAACTTCTTGCTTTGAATACGTTTGTCCCTCTGCTCGGAGAGATAGTTTTCTGGATTGAGATCGATTCTTTTCCCTCTCCAAAGCCACCCTTTGCGCCTTTCACCTTTCTTCTTTTCTTCACCCGCTACCGAAGAGCTCATGCAATAATAATTACAGCAAGTATCACTGACACCACAGATCATCTCTAATTCTTTGACTTCTTCTTTTGGAAACGGATATTTCTCCGATCGGCGAAACAGCATGCTGAATTGAGAGTGACTCACTTCCCCACTCCAAAACTGCCCAAAAGCGCCTTCAGAAGTGGCGAAATGGGCTGTAAACAGGACGATTCTATCGCTTTATAAGCACTCTTTTGGAAGCAAAGAGAAAGTCGATTCTCCTTTTTTTCGAAACAATGCGACTTCTCCTACTTCTTGTCGTTTTCTTCGCCGTGGCAGTTATGGCAGCGGTAAGTCACTTTACCTACCGTATCATACCTACCGCATCTTTTTTTTTGAATGGTTGCAATAATCTAGGGCTGCCTAATCTATTTCGATACTGCCGTGACGTTAGGGAAACGTTGTTGTGTGAGAAGAGTGTTTGAGACATTTGGTGGTGCCGAAAATAAAACTCTGCAGTGATTACAGAATAACTACCTTAACCATGCATGATCAATGTCTAATCGATTCCAGCCCACCGAGAAGGGCGAGGCACCCGAGAAGGCGCATGAATCCCCCGAGAAGTCAGACAAGGAAGCGACTGAGAAGAAGACCCGACCTGCACTGACTGAGGAGCAGAAGAAGGATGCTAAGGAGAAATATGAGAGTATGGTGGACTGATTGATTAGTAGGGTAGCGTAGAGTTATTTATTGGATATGTTCGGCTGTTTGTAATTACCGATGCATGTTATTGATTGCAATTATCGTTTTTTTAATACTGTGGAGCGTAATTACTATTTGATTATTACAAGGTGGTTCAATATCATAGGTAGCCTGATATTGATTCCACGGTTAGAGAATTGTTACGGCCCATCCTGATTGAGGAGCAGAAGAAGGATGCAAAGGAGAAATATGAGGGCACGAAGGGTTGTAATTACTGATTTATTCGTTTTGATCGCCCGCACGTGCGAGAAGGTCATACGTACGATACGGTAGCTGGGAATAACCGATTAGTGTCGCATAGTTCCTGTCGCGACAGGTAGTCATGCATTAGCGGGAACGATGCGATGTAATTATCGATTGATAAGTGGATACGGTAACGATTACGGTAACCGAGTATCGACTATTTCAGCCGCAAAGGCCAAGAAGGAGGCGAAGCGCAAAGAGCGTGTAGAGAAGCTGTCTGAGGGTTTGATAATTAATTATTTAATTGAATTTGTAATATTGTTCAATTCAACCTGATAATGCCTACAAAAAAGAAAGCCACGATGCTTCCTAACGGTTGTAATTCATTTTTTAGAGTCATTAATTAATGTAATCTTGACTATTCCAGAAGCCAAGGCGGCCCTTGAGAAGATCAAGGCGGTGTACAAGCAGAAACTGGGCGAGGAGGAGACGCGCAAACAGGTACGGTATCTGGATTATTGTATAATTACAGAATGTGTAATTCTCGATATTCACGTCATATTTGGGTGTGGAGAGCGAACTATGTGAATGAAACAAATTACTTTTAAAAAGTATTTTGAAATTCAATTATTTTAGCAAATTACGGATACAAACTCTCTTGATGGTTGCCAGGCTTGTAGTGGTTGTTTGAAATGCAGAATCGGCTCTCCAATCACTCGATATCACTCGATATCACTCGATATCACTCGATATCACTCGATATTCCTTTTGCAGGTCAAGGCGATCGTCGAAGTTCTCCCTGAATCAGTGCAGAATGAGCTGAAGGAACATCGAAAGGGAGGCAAGGGAGGAGCGAAGAAGGAGGGAGAAAAGAAGGAAGAAAAGAAGGAGGAGGAGAAGGCTACTGCTGCCTTGTAAATGAGCTATTATTGTACGCATTTGTAATAAAAAATTGGATTGGAAACGATTTTCTTGAAAAAATTCTAAAAACGACAGGGCCAAAAATTTTTATCATAATTTAAGAAAAATATGTACAATTGCAAACGATACACTCAAACTCATTCCATCGCCAAATGTGAAATCACTATAGGAAACACCGAATTCAGCCATCCATTTTTTCAATATGCGAAATCTCCGTTCAATCAATGTGGACCAAAATGAAAAAAATCAATGTGGACCAAAATGTTCTGATAATTTAGCTTCAAGGCATTTCCGTTTACGAAAAAAATCAAATGCGAATGTGCTCCAGGAATTAAATATAAATACGCTCACAAGAATGTTTTCAGCGTTTCAAAAATGCAAATAACAGAGCAACGTAAGGGCAACGAATTCAGTCATCCATGTCAATATGCGAAAGGACCGTTTCGCCCATGATTGGACTTTGTACATTGAACATTCCAATTTGTGTGCCTGTATGTAGAGTTCCTGCGAATTCGAATCGCAATTTCTTTCCCACGTGATGGCATGTCTAAATCTGCGTTTGTCATATCAGTTTGTTTCATCGGAGCACCTCGATAAAACTTTCCACGTCGGCCAGTGAATATTCGCATCCCTTCGCATGTATTGTGACGTGAGTCACCTTCCGATTGAGAATATCGCATATAATCGAGCGAGGAACTTTTAGGGAGATGAAGCCACCCCGCCAAACGCCCATGGAAAACGATAGCGACTCAACAATATCGGCTAATTGCAGTATGAAATTCAAGGATTCTGCAACAAAAAATATGCTAAATTCAATCAGTTTTTGCCACACCACCTTTATTTCTGGGAAGTGCATCGAAATGTGCTCTCTTCAGTCTCCATTTTCGAACTATGTCGATCCAATAGGCGCTAAAGTTCATTTTTTTCTTATTTTTAATACATTTAATTTATGCATTATTACCATAACTTACAAATCAATAAGATCTTTATTCTCGCAGGAGAAGTAGAAATAATTGATCTCTTTTCCATCAAAAAAATTCAAACAGGCTTTCTCGCATTCGGCACTTGTAAGAAACATCACCCCATCGAATACTGTCAGGCGAGTATGAGCATCGAGGTACTCAAGAAAACGCTTCAGTTCCTCTTCCGATTTCAACGATACCAGAAGAGACTGAAAAATGCAAATACATACTATTTTAAAGTTCAGAATTTTGCAAACTTTTGAATTTCTTGTATTGGTCGTTTTACGTATTTTGATCGCTGATACAGCACAGAGCTTCCACAGTAAGCTCTGTCTCTGATTTTCTAATCGAATGTGCATTTCGACGCGACGCTCGCGGTTACTGGATGCCTATTATGCAAGATGATTTTTTTTTTAATATTAAGAGCATTGATACTCACTGCGCTTACGACATGAAAACAATGAGCGCTCGTTTTCCGAGTTCCAAGCAGCGTTCTCACAATGTTATTCGCTGCCTTGTCAACCTATCGAATAAATTCATTTTCGATTGATAAAAAAATGTGCAAACCAGTCTCAGTTGAAGTAGGGCATCATTGCCGAGGAAATGACAAATCTTGATGAATGAATTTTTAGAAAGATTTAAAACATCGATCATTCCGATAAATTTGAATATAACGATCAACAACTGAATTTAAATTTGACAATGGTGTAAGTGTAACAGATCTCGACTAGGCTTTTTGGCAAAGTGACGCAATTTGAGCATTACCAGTGGATGTTGTTTTCTTGTGAGGCCTCGATCTATCTGTGAAAAAGTTGAAACAAACGACGCTAAAAGCACGCATGTCTACGTCTTTATCGTAATCTTTAAAATAATGCTTTTCGTCTTTTCTAGTTATACTTATTTTACAAAAATTGTACACGATTTCGAAAATCGAACTCAGAATAATACAGGTAAAACCGAATTCAGCACAGTATTAAGAAAAGGCATGTCCCAATGCATTTCAAAAACAATGAGAAAGCTCCGCCCACTCGTTCAAAAAATGATCAGCCATCCATTTCAATATGCGAAATCTCTGTTTGACTCATGAAGCGAGTTTTCACTTTGAACATTCCGATTTGAGCCTCATGACTCCTCCTTGTGCAGAATTCAAATCGCGTCTTCTTTCCCAAATTATTAAATATCTAAATCAGCGTTTACAGTCACGTTTGTAACATCAGCCTGCCTTGATTAAACTCTCAATATCGGCTGGGGAATCTTCGATGTTAGCGAATACTGTAAGGTGATTCACCTTTCGACTGAAAATGTCCCGAACAATTGAGTGAGGAAAATTGGTGATATCCATGCGAAATGATAGCCACTCAACAATATCAGATAATTCAAGCAAGAAATTGAAGGACCCTTGAAAAGATTTTAGGTAATATTACCCTGTGATTTAATATATAAGTCGCGCTCAACTACTTTTTTTGGCAATTCACAAAAGTTTGCGAAAACGTGGGCTAAAGTTTCAATTTCTCACTATCATTTTGATTTGACGTTTTGAAAATTTTTTATTTTGTCATTTCCCACCCGTCCCATTTTGACGTTTTCAAAAAATTTTATTCGGTCAACTTGTTTCTTGACCGCTCTCGATCTTCTCAGATCTTCGAAATGTCTTGTTCCACATTAAAGAATATGTCATACCAGTGAAACATACTCGAATGACCATGTAAAATGTGAGGCAAAAAATAGGGAAAATCACGAAAAAAATCTCGAAAGTTCCCATCAGTCCTAATAACATTGAATATTCAGTGTTACATGTCCAAAATTATAAAAGAATGAAAGAATTTAGATATGTTTCGCGAGAATTATATCACTATTTTATTGTATTTTCGACGATCCAAATGAGCAATTCATTTTGGCAATTTTAAAAATGTCAAAACTGTCGAAATCGAGAGCTCAAAATTTTGACAGAATAAAAAATTTTAAAATCGCCAAAACGATACTCTATCTTTTGCGATCAAAATTGGCGGTTTCCTCATCGTTTTCGGAAACATTCGTGAAATACCAAAAAAAGTAGTTGATCACGACTTATATCACCTTTACTTCTCGGAAGGTCGTCGAAACAAACTTTTTTCAAATTCCATTTTTGCATTTTTTTTACCCAATGAACGCTAAAAATGGTTTGAAATTGTTTCTCTGGGGGGCATTATTCATTTAGCTTACAAATCAGCGTCATCTCCATTTTTCCGATAGAAGCGAAAATCAATAACCAATTTTCCGATAAAAAAATCCAATAATGATTTCACGTATTCCGATGTAAATCCTCTAAATGATACTAAATCAAATTCTGCCATTCGCGTGTGAGGATCGAGATACTCAAGAACATTTTTAACATCATTTTCAGTGCGCATTGGTAAAGTAAGCCTCTGCAAAGATCTAGTTTATCTTTTTATCCGAAATTTCATTAATTCACTAACTTCATGATCATCGTATTTGTTCGACTTTTGTATTCCAACCTCAAATATCAAACAGAGTTTCCAAAGTATGCACTGCCTCTCGGTTTCCAATACAATCTCCACAATTGTGGGGCCCATCAATCGGAAATCCAACTGAATTAGTATATTTTTAGAGCAATGTATGCAGAAGTTACTTGTTTGTAGACTTGAAAATATCGAACGCTCGTTTTCCGAGTGCCAAGTAGAATTCTCACGAAATTGTTCGCTGCCCTGCTAACCTGTCAAATTAAATACGTTTTAAAAATTTGTTTACAAAAAAATGCGAACCTTTCGCATTTGCAATAGGGAATCATTGTCCAATAAATAAAAAATCTTGTTAATTGTATTTCGGGGAAACTTGAAAATGTCGATCTTCCTAATTGTCTGCTTCATCGCGATCAAACGGCGGAACAAAATAAAAAAATATAAATAAAAAAAAATAAAATAAAAATAAATCTGAGTTTCAAACTGATTTAGTTCGATCCCGAATTGGTTTGATGCAGAAGGAATGGTGACGTAATTTGAGCCTTTCCAGTGGGAATTTAGGTATTGAGGAATCGTGGGATACGATAAAATGCCGTAAGTACACGACCAACCATATTTTTGCGCAAATCACCCACTGGGTAGGATCGCATTACCACGCATATTCTTTTTCGTAAGCAATTGAAATATCATCGTCTGTGATTCAGGTTCATTAGCCCAATTCAATCCATTCACTCGGTTTCTGCAAAAGTTTAGATGTTTGACTTTCTGAATCTTCCTCGAAAAGCAATCAATAATATTTGCCATTTACTGGACAACTATTCGCTTTTGCAAATGATGCAAGTTAGTGCTTTATTGTTGATCAAACAAAAAAAATTGTTCGATAGGTTTGCAAGTCAGCGAAGAACATTGTGAGGATGCTACTTGGCACTCGGAAAATGAAAGTTCGGGAATTATCAGTCTACGGACAGCATGTTCGGACAACATTTGTTCAAAATAACAGGGCCGCGGATCATAGAGTTAGAGCGCTTGGGACTTATGAACAAGCGAAAGTGCATCTTATGCAAACTCTGTTTGATATCTGAAGTTGGAATACAAAAAACGGAGGACACATGGGATCCACTAGTCTGTGCAAATAGGGAAATTCTCGAAGGAAATTAAGCTGTTTTTTTCAGACACTTCATGTATTATTGCAAACCGAAGATGAAGTGAAAAATATACTGGAATATCTCAGCCTCTTTACTGGCCCTGCGGAGTTCGGTTTGGTAACATTCAATGAAATTAGCTCCGAAACAGTGAGAGCTGCCTGCGCGAGTCTGTTTGATGGAAAAAAGATTATTGATTTCCGCTTCAATCGGAAAGATCAAGACGACTTTGTTTGGTGGGTTTTTAAACATCATTATTTTTTACATGATACAAATTATCAATTAAGCGCGTATTGGATCGAAAAAGTCCGAACTTGGAAATTGGAAAGGGCATGTTTCAATAAAATACAAAGAAATAGCGGTGATAAAACAAATTTATCATTAACAATAAGATAACAGTTCACTTTAAGGATCGCCTGCTTTTTGTTTCAACTCGCTGATATTGTTGAGAAGCTAACATTTAGCTTCGATGATTCCTTAATTGTTCCTCACTCGCTTGTACGGGATATTCTCAGTCGGAAGGTGAAGGACCTTGAAATAGGCGGAGAATTCCGGTATTCACCAGCTGATGTGGAGAGCTTTATCAAGGTAACGATTAATGATGGTTTTTCTTCTAGTTCTTCGGTTCTAGATAGTAAAGATGCAATGCGCCAATGGAATATACAAAAACTTAAAACACTATTTTAGATATTTCACAATAAGAAATGCGAATTCGCGTGCAGGACCACTGAAAGCATAGATAGGGGCCACAAGCTCCGCCCACTTTGTGCGGACACGATTTCGTGTAAAAGCGTGAAAGTAAAGTCACAAGGTTCGTTCTAAACTAAATCGGACGTTCGACAGCGCTCTGGATAGCTATGATATTCCTCTTTCGATTGAGCTTGGTCCCAGATTTGCATAATATCAGTAAATGGATCAAATTTGCATTTAAGTGAGTGGAACAAGTCGTTTTGGCATGCCTCAGTTGGACAGTCCTTCTCGGACCAAACTTATTTTACTAATTCGAATATTTTAGGAATTTTAGAGAAAAAATTAGATTTTTAGCATGCTTCCCCGGCTTGTGACTTTTGGGCGGGGAGAGGCATGCGAGAGGGCGGGGGGAGGGAGAGAGACACACGCAAATTAGGCTCCGCCCTTTCCCTCTCGTCTCGCCTTTCCCTCCTCTCCCCCAGTGCGTTGCGCGCGTACTTCTCGGGCTCTAGTGCGGCTCAGAGACAAGATATCAACAAACGGCCAAAAGTATGATGTTATTGGGACCACAAGGGATAGTTTGAAAACACATTTGACCCTATGGCTTGAATTCGGCTGTTTGCTTTGTGGCCCCTAAGCATAGAAGCACAAATCGGGCTGTTCGATATGTATAAATTCAGCTGTTTGGAGATTTGGCATGTTGAATTGGACTGAAAAAAGCTATTGTAATTCTTTGTACGATTTTGATTCTCAGATAACATTCTTTTGATTTTCTTGGTACTGTTACATCTCTGCAAAAAAAAACTTTGTAAAGAATCGGAACCTTCTGACTGACTAGATAATCACGTCGCTATCACGATAATTACGTCGCTCTCGTTTCGCATATATTTCGTATATTTTGCGCATTCATAAAATCGTTGATGTGCTGAGAGAGGATGGACAGGTACATATTTCCCTTAAAAATAACAGAAAGAGGCGTTTTTGCCCACAAACGTCTCTCCCTGATGGAAAACGGAGCAATCTCACAAAGACCGTTGTTTCTGAGTTGTTTCTGACAAGGAAAAGAAAATATGCTAGCGTTGGCAAAGTCTTTGTATCTTACCCAGCTGTCACTTCTTTCGAGATCAGCTTATGTTTGAATTATCGCTAATTTTTGGGTGAACTCATTTTATCTTAAATAATACCAGTGAATTAGTAGGGAGAAAATGAATGTGTACAGTGAGGTTACAGTGCTCTCAATGAATCTACCGTAACCTGGGAAGTCGATCATAACACATATCAAAGGGGGCAAATTGCAACAACAAAAAAGAATACAGTGTGAAAGAGGCGGGGCTACTATTGTATCAGGATACGGTAACTAATTGGGATACAGTATCTGATAAGGCGGGGTTACGATAGTCTCATAGTCCTCACTCATAACACATCTCAGAGGTAGCTTACAACAATACAATGAATACGACAAGTTAAAGGGGCAGGGCTACTTAGTTTAGGGTACATTGTCTAAGAGGTTGAGGTTACGGTAGCCTTAGGGTAACGTATCTACCGTCTCTCTATCATAATCTTCTCAGTCCATCAATTGCATCGTTGCCGTCACACTCACGTCCAGGTCGGAAGTCGTCATCGCGTCGGAGAGCGAACGCTGAAGTAGATAATTAATTAGTTAGTTAATTAATAATTTTTAGTCATATCTAATAAACATACTGATGGGAAAGGCGCAACCCAGAACATGACCTAATCGTGAAGCTCAAAAGTTAAAGGTTAGAAGATGAGAAGATCACAGTCCAGAGAAATAATACATTTGTGATTAAATATAAATTTTGTTTCTGTCTCAATCCGAGGTTCGATCAACGAAGGTGATTCGCCCAGAATTTGAACTAATCGTGAAGCGCAAGAATTACAGGGAATAAGGGGCTAAAATATAGTTGGAATCACAGCGCTTCATCAAAACTATCGGATTATGAAAGCGAAACGATAAAACATTGGTGAAAGCGCGTCCATTCATCCCCAACTTTCAATCCCTAGCCAATAGCTCAAACTTCAATCAGTAAAACCTATCAGACCTTTGTTCAAATATCGGACCCAATCAATAACTCAAGAGCGTAATCAATCAATAATCAATAACTCTACCGTACCTTTCCCTCCTCGTAGGCGGCCTCAAGCTCCTGCAGCTTCGCCCGCTTCTCGACCATCTGGAATATATATATTTTATTAATTAATCAAATTAATTAATTATCATTAAATTACAATACAAATTCTCCGTCTGTAGTTAATTTTATTAGATGCTGAATTGTTGATAGTTGATTCTTTATTTTGATGTGGCAAGATCAACGAAAGCGCCCATGTAATACATTTTATCCTCACCTGAAACCAGCCAATACCAGGTGCGATTTGTTTAGGCTTTCTAGTTGTCAAAGGAAATTAAGGGAAATGTTTGTTTTTGCAGAAACTAAAGCTGTGGAGCGATCAACGCTCGAATCAACGTTGCCTATTCGAGTTGACCACGAAACAAGAAAGGACCTTGTGAGCAATACTAATAAAGAAGCGCATTAACAATTAAGTTTTCATCCCAAGTGTAAATCAATTAGATCAGATCAGAATTAGATTCCTCACTATCAACATTATCCCAACGTTCATAAATTATCCTTATTAATTAGCCAATTTAATAAGGATTAATAAGCCAATTTACGCCCACATTGTCCTCCAGTTTCTACACTATCTATCATACTAACTACCATCTAATTTTCAAATGTCCTAATTAATTAAGCTAATTAGTCATGCCTCCAGTTTATGTGCAATGTATAGTATCCTCATCAATTAATTAATTAAGCCAATTAGTCCCACCTTCTTCTCCAGTTTCTGCAGCAGTCCGGTGCGTGTGGCCACGTAGTCTGTCAGCGTCGAGATCTCCGCGTTCTTCCTGAAGAGAGATCAAAGATCATAATCTAGAGATCAAAGATCAAAGTCTAAAGATCAATTATCACTGCCTACGTATTATACACGCGTTGTCCTCGGTATCAGCTATCTCGTAATTCCCTTCGCCCGAGCGCGAAAATTCACATGCTAGATCCTTGTCTCACGACCATCTCATAGGGACGAACGTTTTGTGGTTAAATGATGGACACGTCGTAGCCAAGAAAAACAGCAACAGCATGTATCACAACAACATTTACCTTTATCGATCGGATATGCTACCGTACCCCCTCCTGTCTACCGTACTCACTCATTCCTCGATCGATCACTCTATCGTATCCCACGACTCACTCATTTCTCAGTCTGGCCAATTTGGCGCGCTGCTCCAGGACGCTCTTTTTCACGGATCCCTCGAGACTCCTCAGTCGAACGCAATCGGCGCGCGTGTCGGCAATGCGAGACGAGAGCTCTTCGAGTCTGGAAAGGAGTTACGGTAGGATACTGTAGTTAATTATCGATTTCTCAGTTACGTTAGTGCGCTATATTTACACGATACAAGAACCAAAACAAATCACCACGAGCAGTTCCAATCGACTTTGGCTACACTCCGAAGCTAGAAATATCCAGGGAGCGCGCATTAATTCTCGATTTTCACAAACAATCACCCCCACTGGATTTTGTGGTTCACAGGTACAACAAGGTAATGAGCGGTCAAGCGATGCAGTGGACGTTGATTGTGAGACTACATTTTTCGCACCTTGGCTATGACGGTCGCGTGTTGAAAAATTTCCTCATTTAACGTTTATGTTTCACGCGCTTCTCCTAAGCTGCAATACACAATTCCCGGCAATAACTAGAAATTGGGTTCATGCAACAATTTCTATTGAAATAAAATGGCTACGACAGTTTTCCAACCTCAAGAGTCGCCTGCCCTTATCCTCTCTTACCGTACCACGCTAGAATATTGTGCTATTACCGTACCTCTCCCTCTGCTCTCTTCTTTCCTCTTCGTGGCGCGCCCGGAAAGCGCCGCGCTCCGCACGCTTCTTCTCCACGCCTGAGAAGAGGAATTATTTATTTTAAAAAAACTCAGTAATCGATATCACACAGTAACCCATAAAGCCTATATCGTAATTGTTCTCTAAAACTGTAATTGAAAAGAGTATCTGTGCCAGAGGAATTGAATTGAGCCCAGTGCGGAAATATACGAAGTAAGAGCGAAGCTCGAAACTCACTGGTCACATACACAAACTAACTACTTTTATATTAAAAGGAAAAATCAATACTCCGCCATACCCCCTCCTGACTACCGTAATCCTACCGTACCTTCCTTCTTCGACGCGAGCAGCTCGTGCAGCTCCTCCAGTACTGCCTGCAAGGAGGATTACGGTAATCATTTAGAAACTTTTTTCTGACCAAGAACTATTAGGTTTCATGTTCATCTAATAAGGAGCCAGTTTCCTGTATGCCCAATCATGCAGTCACAGTACATCATATTGAAATCATACTCATACATATTTGATCATGAACTCAGCCAGGCGATAACAATTCTACCCAGTGACTTTCGCGATTCACTCTCTCCTCATTGACAAAAACATGAGCATCCGAATAATAACGATTTGGCCGATCCTTGCAACATCATAATATTCCAATTAACGCAACCAGGCACGGTGCCGTGTCATGTACATGTGCTCTAACATTCCTATCGTATTCCTCTCTCACAGTACACCTACCGTATCCCAATCCCTCCCCTACCGTACCTCCTTTTCGTGCATTTCTCCGAGTGCCTCGTTCAACCGTGCGACCGTCTTCGTCGCCACGCCCATCTCGCCTGGAAGAATTATCGATTGTATGATTGAAATTATCGATTTGAAAAATGAAAAACCAAGCGGGGACGATAATCGACTGAGCTAAGAGTGTTATTCGCCCGAAAAAGGAGCCATTAACCCCATGCGTGAGCCTTGCCTAATCCCATGACTGCGAGGCCCGAATCTTCCTGGTACTATTTTCGAATGAAAACTAAAAGATGATGATTTGTATCGAAATGACCGAAACCCAATAATTACAACGTGTTCAAAGTGGTCGCATTTAGCGCTATTGAGAAGCGCGAATTTGCAGGGAGCGCACTATTTTGCGAATTTGCGCTTAACCCTACGAGTCAGATAACAGCTGGTCTTATCAGTGGGTCCCACCTAGCATTGTCTTACGAGTGTAAAATCGCTAGACGTGGATACACCTTTCTTTCTGATTACTGTACCCTCCAGGCTGTTCATCGTATTCATCCATTTTCCGCTGATTCTACCCCTCAGTTACCGTGTCCAACAAGGCATGAGCAAATCAATCAATACCGCCTACCGTATCCCCCCATTATCGTACCCCATATGGTTATTGATTTTCAGCTACCGTACCCCTCCCCCCCTCCGATTACCGTACCCTCCAGACTGTTCATCGTATTGGCCGCGTGCCTGCACTGCTCGTCACGCTGCTCGAGGTCCCCCACTTCACGGCTGCAAATTTGAATTTTTATTTATTTATTTATTATAATGTTTAGAAGACTATGATTAATTTGTTTTTTTTTAAAGCGGGATTCGCGTTTATCAAATTCGCGCTGTCGCTCAACCCCTATCTCTAACCATTGCAACATCGACTTCCCTGGCTATTTGACAACAAATATTCGAAAATTGTTCTTGATATCGTATCGACGATACCATCTGAATTTGCCCCATTATAAAGCGCAGAATCACTTATGGCCCTCTACCATTCTTCCATTCACTATTAGCAGTTTTGGCGACACCGAATAGACTAATTAATACTTTTTATCGCCAGAAAGACCGATCTATCAACTATACCCGCCCTTTTCATCCTATCGCTAGCTGTCGAAGCACCGGACTCCCTGGTCGCGAATGCAATGAAAACAAGTAATTTAACTAATTAAACTAATTAATTAAATAATTAATAATTAAATAAATAAATAAATCTCACGTCTCCGTATCCTGCAGTCGCTGCTGGTCGATTTTGTGCGCTCTCAATTCTTCGACCTGAAGGAAGGAGTACGGTAATGATACGGTGCCCCGGTCTATCGTGATCCCTCGAGCCAGTACCACAGTGTCGTCGACGAGTTTGCACGGTGCCTACCGTAACCCTTACTCCTACCGTAATTTCGTCTAATCAATACCGTACTCCTACCATGCTTAATTGTGGATCAGTACAACAGAGAAGCTTACTCTCATTGTCAGTTCCTACCGTAATCTCAATCATCAAATAATCAATAATACCGTACCCGTTCCCTGAGCGCCTCCGGATCATCGACCAAGTCGTAGTCCAACTCGGCACACTTCCTTCTTGCAGCAGCCTCCTCCGCCCTCTTCGATACCTGGTAATCAGTGAATTAATTAATTAAATATTATTTTTAATAATTAATTAAAATATGATGCATTGTTGATTTTGCGCTTATGCCATTCGCCAAGAAGACTATTGCCACTAGGCTAGTGGTAAGGAGGTCTTAATACAGCGTCCGTGCCTCGCTTAATAAAAATATAGAAAAAATCATTCTACATGCTGAATTTGCGCTGCAGCAATTAGCTATCACAACTTCCAATCAGGCCTAAATAATTTCTCTCCTGCTCTTCATCGAATAAAAAATACAATGCAGCCCCGGTGAGTTTGAGCACCGCCTTCTGCGTAACTTTTCAAGTGAGTGCCATCTGCATTACGATATCTGCTCGCTTTACTAGAATCTAATCGTAGCGAATGCGTTGAAGTTGCTTTGACTTAGATACTTTGATAACCCACGAAAATTCGACCCGCTGAATCGATGCTGCTCCTATTCGCTAACCCGGAAGAGATTCATGCTCAGGAATGCGTTACTGCGATTCCCTCCACCCCCCCCCCCCACCCACTACTCCAACCCTGCTCGCCTAGCATACGCCCCCCTACTCACCACCGTATTGCTGTTCTTGGCCAGCAGCTCGAGTGCCGCATCGTGTCGCTGCTCCGTCTCCGAAGCGGATCGTGTGAGCGCCTCGAGCGCGGAAGTGCGCTCGTCCTTCTGTCGGCAGAGCTGCGAAGAAAGAAATCAATAACCAGGGATACGGTAGCATTAGGGGATACGGTGGATTACGGAAAAATCAATAACTTCGGGACAGTAGAACTATGATAATCAGATGCAGTGCCTAATGTGGCGGCTCGAATCTTGAATCGAGTCCGATCGACTCACCCTATGCTACTGAATCGGTCTAAGGTACATCTGATAGCTACCGTTCTCCATCCTACCGTACTACTTCCCTACCGAAACCCAACCAACTCACATTCTCATCCAGTCGCAGCCTCGCCGCCCTCTCGGTTGTCAGTCGCTCGAGTCTCGCTTCGAGTTCGAGAGCCTGCAATTATTGATGTTTTTTAGCAATTATTGATTAACAGATTATTATTTCAATTATCGCAATCAATACTACCGTACCCCCTTATCCAACAATAAACTCATTTCCCGTTCGCTAATTACCGTAATCAATCAACCCTACCGTACCCGGTCCTCTTGTGCCTTGATCATGGCCAGTTGGTGGTCGAACGAGCGGAGCTCCTCGTCGTAATGTGGCTTTGCCATCTGCCGAATAATAAATTAATTTAAATAATTTAAAAAAATTTAAATTATTAAAAAGATTGGCCTTAAACAAAATCGCAACGAGATCGAATTGATCGTAACACGTTTGGCTTCATTAGTCAGCGCCAAGTAGCAAGAATGCGAAGGGTTGAAATCAACTGTTCGTACAATAATAGCACATAAGTCACGTAGAATGAGGGTAGCATCAACAACTTTATTAGATACGTCTAATCTAGTCAGAATGAAGCCAGAATACGCCGGACTACATCGGTAGAATATACATGCACAAATGAAGTAATGCACTCTTTTTTGAGTAATAAATATTAAACTTAATTATTTATTCATTTAAAATATAGTACCTTCTTGAGTTGAGCGATGGTCGCGAGCTGGTGGAGGTAGGCGCGCGTCTCTCGAGGCTTCGGGTCAACCAGACCTGAGATCAAGGGGTACGGTAGGGATACTGTATGAATACGATAAGGCAAGGATACAGTAGAGTCGTACGATCAGGAGCATAAACCGAGCTGGCATCTCTATTGGCATTTACTAATCATCGTGAAACCGGAACGTAACAGAGCTATAGTACAAAAAATCGTTTTACAAAGATCTTTCAACAAATTTTAAAACATTTTTAAAAACAATTTAAATATAAAAAAAAACAAGTGACTCACAACCGATGCCGAACTGGGCGACGTCATCACCGATCGCGACGTAGTCGTTTAAAATCGATTGACTGCAATTAAATGTTTGAATATTATTTAAAATATTCATAATATCAAAATTTTACAAGGTGTAAAAAAAAATTCAAACTCCTTGAACAAAGTCGAGTTATGCACATGTTTTGAAGTACTAACGCAAGCGCAGTGAATTCGCGGAAGCACGGAGACCAGTCAATTGAACTAATAACAATAAATATAAATAATAAATTGACTCACACGAATCGGCACAGCAGCAGCGGTCCCTCAGAACGGGAGTACAGGTCGGGGTCTCGCTGAATATTAGCTATTTTAAGCATAACGTTTTATTAGCTACAGGTATCGCTTTCCAATAATAGTTTAATTTCTGGGGCAAATTGAAGTCAGTTCCAGAATATGAATAAAAAGCTCTTTTCTTCCCCACTTATTCGCTCGCTCGCTGCCTCATTTCTCACTACACACATGTTAGAGCGCTGCCTTTGGGCGCTAAAGTGAAGAGATGCTACAAAAACATTTAAATAATTAAATAATAAATACTAACCTGCATCTCGGTTGAGATCCAACCGAGGTCGGCCTGCTGCATCGCTTGTTCGGGGATGCCGAAGCTCTGTACGATTTTATATTCGCATTATCTCTCATCACAACGCGGGATTGAGAACTCTTGTTGGTCACAATATTTGAGTTGGGGACGTTGAGCAACGATTGGAGTTCATTCAAAAATGAAAAAGCAACCACCTAGTAACTGGTTGTAAACATGTAAAAATGAGATAAACGACGTAAACGAGACATACCTTGACCAGAATCGACTTGTAGAGCCTCTGAACCTGCGCCGGCTGGAATTAAACGTATTAGTCACTTGAAAATCTTGGAGAAGTCGAGGAATCTTTCATGTCACTAACCAGTTGCATTCTAGCTTCGTGCACTACCATTTATGTAATTTCTAGTCTGCACGGTCTTTATCATTGTTCGTCACATATTTTCGCCAAATTATAGCGAACAATAATGCAACTTTTAATTGAACGTTAACTTTGAGTTGAAATACAAGCTAAATAAAAATAGTACCTGAGGATGGAGCAGATCTGCAGCGTTTGTCGGAACGTCGGAGATGGTGGAGAGGGACTGAACGAGACCTTCCATCTTTGTCGCTCTGAAGTAATGATTAGAACTGTATGACAACAAACAATCGCTGGAAACATGAAAACGAGTTTTAAAAAAGTGAGAAAAAACTATAAAAACTGAGAAAAAACGTGAGAAAAAAAACCCAGAAGGTTCGCGCGCATTGTGATTTGAAAAGATTACTGTAGTTTGAGTTGTAGTGCATGCTCGGTCAGATTTGTGATTGACATTTTAAAATTATTTTTTTATTTTTTATTTTTATATTTTGTCATCCTAAATTTGAAATTTTTCAAAAATTATTAACGTAAATAAATTTATAAATGTAAATTCACGATAAATAAGTTGTGAAACTACAGTAGTGTTCGTTTGACATTGATTTGATTGTCTAGATAATATATTCTTCAGTGGAAGACGCTCTTTAGATCAACGCTCTATGCGTTTTACATTTCTTCTACAACGTAATTCAAGATTTTAAGTCAAAAACGTGCAAAACTGAACACATCCAGCAAGCTGTGGAAGTAAAACACCCTTTTCGAAACATTGGCCCAAATCTTCTATCTTTCCAGCCTCGCTTCGACCAAGATGGATGCCCTCCAAAGCCGTTCTTTCCATTTACTTCCTCTCGAAATCAATCTTCCAAAATGTTCCCGTCTCTTCCTTTTGTCTGATCTCTCGTCTTCCCATCCCCATTTCACTCACTTTCTCGCGGGTCGACAGCACCCAGAAACTGCCCCGGAAATCCCACGTCACTTCTTCGTCTATCACCCTTTCTTGCTCCACCCCTGCCTTCCTTCCCAACCCAGCGCCTGATTTCGGCCTGCCCTGCCCCTCCGAAGGCCCAGTCCGAGCCAGGTCTCTTCAGATTCCCGCTCCCTCGCCTGTTAGACAGACGCGAGCCTCTACACACACGCAGATCTAAGGGAAGGGGCTTTCCTGAATTCGGCAGCCCCGTAGTCGGCCCCTAATCGTAGATTTCCCCTGAGGCGACACGAGCTAGCGAGATGGAAGAGACACGGGAGATTCGACAACGACAAGGGGAGGTGAGTCTGGAGCCGGAGCCACCTTTTGCCCCATCCGGAACCGCCTTTTCGTTGTTCGGTGCCCTTTGATCTGCTTGACCTATCGCCAACTTCAGTGCAAAGCCAGCGAAAAGTGCGTGAGTTGGCGGGTTCTGGAGCTTGTTTTGTGGGCTAAATCTCTATTTCTGCTATTCACGTGCTAGGAAGGTTAATCAAGCAGATGGGCCACTTTCCCGTAGACCCGAACGATCGATTTGCCTGGTATTGGTGTGTTTCATCTAAAAACAGTTTCATAAATTTCAGTAAGAACCTTTTAGAAAGTCTAGAAACAATGACGTCGATGGTGTTAGGCCCAGTTTTTGGTTCATCCTATCTACGAAGATCTTTACACAAATTACACAGATAATTAATCCTTTATCTTTGATCTCTCATCTCTCCCTGTTGTCTTCCTTAGCATCTGATTTTGAGTCCGTTAGACGTCATTAGGACGTCATATCATTAGGAAAACATGTTTATAAAAAAATCTTCAATCTGATCTTTGATCTTTGATCTCTAATCTCTCCTAGTTGCCTCCCCTCGTGCCGGGATGTGCGGCATCATGAACGGGGGCGTGTGCCGCTTCGCCGAGCTCCAGCCCGGCCAGTTCGGGCTCACCAAACAGCTGGTTTGTTTGAGCTTTGGTCTTTGGTCTTTGATATTGGGACTTCGATCTTTGAACTTTGGTCCTTGATCTCCCTAATAAAGACCGCGACCGGAACAGTATGGGCCCACGAAACCGTTGGTATGTTTGAATTTTGATCTTTGGTCGTTGAACTCTGGATCAAAAAAGTGTGCAAAAATGGGGGCTCACCGATTTGGCAAAACAGATGGCACGATTTTGATTGTCGATTGCCTTACGATTGCACGATAAGCTGGAAAAGTGTGAGTGAAACCCGGGCAGTTCAGTCGGTTCAAGTAAGTGGTTGGCGATATTTGGTATTATGGTCTTTGATCTCCCTATTATAATGCTCGCGACTGGAACAGTTCGGGTTCACCAATCAGCTAGTAAATTTTGAATTGATCTTTGATTTCTGAGCAGCTTGGTCAGGCTAAATAGCCTGGCCAAGCTGCTCAGAATAAAATAGGGGCGACATTAACCCTTTGTTAACTACGTGTGCCTACGACAGCATCTGGAACAAAATAATTATAGTTCTTGGAAGTATTGATCACAATTTAATTTTTTTTTCCTCGGAATCGTGCCTCGATTATTTTTTAAAATCTTTTTAGTAGATGAACATTCGATGAAGCACATTAAAAATACACTTGGAAAATTCCGCCGATACTCTGGAGACAAATGATAATGGAGATAATCTAAACTCGGCCAAAGTCCATCGAAACATTCCACCATGTGTGTTTTTGTTTCTATTCCCCGCGATTCCCGGTATACTTTGCATTCCGAATTAGGGGGGCGAAGCCGCTCAACTCCCCTCTCCTTCTCTCCACTTTTAGACACACTGCGCCGCTGAAATCCATAGGAGAGGGTCTGAGCCGGGTCCCGCGTTTCTTCAATCCTTCCAATCTCCCGGCGGCCCTAACCGGCTAGGGAGCGCCGGAATTGGAGAGAAAAGGAGGATGCAATGCAATTTACTTGCGTGCATAGGATGGAGAGACGAAGTATGGAGGGAGGGAGGATGAGGATAAAGAAAGGATAAGGAGATGGGTAAAAAGATAGGGCAGACGCGATGGGGAAGGATATTGGGGTAAACGCAAAAAAAACGAAGGATTAGGCGTCAGAAATAGGAGAAAAAGTCACGATTGAGAAAAAAAGAAAAAACTTTCGAGAAAAGTACCACTATGCAAAATATCTGTTTTGAACATTGCAAATATTAATTCCAGATATTTCAATTTGTTAATTCTAGGTGCTCCGTCTCGCACTCCCGCACGTGACTCTACTCGTCGTATCGATTAGTAAGAGATTTTTTAATAATCAATTCCCACGGAAAATTAATACCTTTTGACACTAATTCAAATTGAACTCTGCTTGAAACTCAACCGTTTCTGAACCATTTTTTATTCCAATCTACGCCCTTGGCGGAATCTTCTCTCGAAAACTCTAACAAAAAAAAACAAAAAAATTGAAAATCACATAATATTTTGTAAACTTAATAATAAAAAAGAATTACACTGGTAAATCTTATATTTTTCTCAGTCTACGCCTTGGGTGGAAGCCTTCTCCTTTCCCTTATTCGGCACGCAACGCACGATGAGGTCACGCCCATTGAGTCATTGATAAAGTGAGATTTCAGTTTTTTTTAATCAGGATACAGGGATCTTATCACTCGTTTCAAGCTCAATGTAGAGCCGAATGCTTGACATGAGATGATTTTTCTGAACGATACACCCAGAGTTCATTGATTTTATTCATTTAAAAATACAGTTCGCATCTAGGGGCGATATGAAACCGATTCGAATCGATTCATTTTTTTCTGTGTAAAAGGAAGTTCGTCGAATGCACGCTTCTTCGCGCAAATTCAAAATATTCAAATTCTTTTTTTTTAGCGTAAAACGCGAGTTCGCCGCAAAGTTCATGCTGCGCAACTCCTCACGGGAGGACCAACGTGCCGCCTTTCTCGCTTTTACGAAAGTGAGTTGAATTTTTACTTTATTTACCACTTTCTATTTATTCGCCATCATTATGTACGTATTTTTCAAATGGTCATGCAATTCTGAACTGTGAATTCAAAAGCCTTTTCCTTTCCCTTTCCTCTTCAACTTTGGGAACAAAACAAAAACAAAAAATGTCTAAAACACAATCCATATTTTGCAGGAAATCTACGACCTTCTCGAGAAGCATCCGAAGAATCTGCTCCTGAGGGAGGATAACGTGAGTGTGATCTTTGGTCTGATCTTTGATCCTTGAACTTTGTTCATTGATCTTTGATCTTAACTTGCTGCTGAGGGAGGATAACGTGAGTGTGGTTCTTACTAGAGTTTGAAATACGAGTCGCCGTCTCTTAATTTCTAGTGCTCTATCATCGGCCAGAGTGGCTAGTAATGGAAAAAAACGATTACACGTAGTTAGCACTCAAGTTCTTACGAAAGCGATGCACATTGAGGATTGGATACAGTTAATAAAGAATAATTGTTTTGTTTTGTTTGTTGTTCACTATGAGCAAAAATTGCATTGTCCTCATTGTCATTGTCATCATTGTCATCCTCATTGTCAGACACCGTACGATAGGGCTCCTTCCCTCTTTTTCTATGCCGCGATTGATGGTCGAAAGTACTGAACCCTACTACCATGAATCATAACAGACGTTCAAAGATTGAAGATCTAAGATCAGAATCCCGATTCAGAAAGAGGAACTCTCGACCATTCTCTCCTTTCGCTCCATCTTCTTCACAACCACGTCGCTGACGTCGATCGGCTATGGCGTTGATGCGCCCTCGTCCGTGCCAGGTTTTGTCTTTAAAGTTTGGTATTTGATCTTTGGCCTTTGATCTTTGATCTTTGTTGCTTGACCTGATAATCAATCATTCCAGGCCGTCTGTTCTGCATCGCCTATTTGTTCTGCGGCATCCCGCTCTACCTGATCACGTTGGCGGATACGGTAAGTCTTTGGTACGGTATGTTGCGGTAGGCGAACAGAATTTCATTTTTTTTAACTGTATGCATAGGGGCCACAATGCACATAGCCGATTTTACACGATGGGGTCAAAAGTATATTCAAACTATCCCTCATGGACTCAATAACCATGCTTTTTACCGTTTGTTGATATCGTGTCTCTGAGCTGCGCTAGAGCCCGAGAAGTACGCGCGCATCGCACTGGGGAAGAGGAGGGAAAGGCGAGACGAGAGGGAAGGGGGGCGGAGCCTAATTTGCGCGTGTCTCTCTCCCTCCCCCCGCCCTCTCGCTCGCCTCTCCCCGCGCTCAAGCCCAAGCTTTTTAAGCATGATAAAAATCTAATTTTTTCTCTAAAATTCTTAAAATATTCGTATTAGTCAGATAAATACTGCCCAAACAAAACTTTCGCACTGGAAGGCCTCAAAACGGCCTCTCTCTTCTTTTATATGCAAATTTGATCTACTTAGTGATGATATGCTAATTTTGGGCAGTGCTCAATCGATTGGGGTCGGCAGTAGCTATCTCACGCACTTTAGAATGAGCGATTTGATTTAGAATGAAGCTTGGGCTTTTGTTTCTCGCTTTTTGGCGAAATCGTGTCTCACAAAAGTGGGCGGAGCTTGTGGCCCCTATGTATGCAGAACTTATTGTTCTAAAGGAACCATTCGGCTTATTATCGGAAGAATGAAACATAACTGGCACACTTCGCAACTGACACACACAGAACGATTCATGTCACAACTCAAAAAAAAACTTTGATAGCATCGATTTAGGTTCATATCATAAGGCTTCTGTTCCTAGAATTAGCATTGTGCGAGGCAAGATTCGTGTAGCACTTGTGTCCTGTGCGAGGTCACTGCTAGATCGTAATACTCGTACCAAATTCAGTCCTGAGAGCCTTACCCTTGGTTATAAAAGTCGGAATGAACGCTTTCCGCTGCACTGACAGCGGGGAGGAAAGGACACGAAACCACTTTGCCTAATTGCGGGCCAAATTCTGCACGGAGGGGATAACTCGCAGTTAGGCGCTCTAGACTGACTGTTCTCATTCAGCCATAGAAACCCCTAGTCTGCGAAGTCAGAGTCGGGAAAGTACCTGGTCCGCTAAAGGTGAGAGGGGACGACTTCTTCTGATTGCAGGCCAAATTCTGCACGGAGGGCATGAACCGGCTGTACACTGAATATCTCAAGCTCAAGTTTCGAGCCAAGAGGAGGGTCAAGAGGTGCAGCAATTTTACCTTTTTTTGTCTTATATTCGGTGACGTTATTGTTTTTTATGCTGATGCAATGTGGGTTAATTGTTGCGATTTTTGTATAATTTCGCGATTAAAAATACTGTAAGAAACAATAAACTACAATATCAATTTCATTAGATGGCGGAAAGGCACGCGCAGCGACTCCCTCGCAGGCAACGTCAATCAAGTGATTATCGCGGGAGGAGACGATGATGTGGGCTGATTAATTTTACATTTTAAAAAATATTGGAAAACAATTCTTTGATCATGATATTTTTTGGCAGAATATCTCTGACATACTGACAATGAATTCCTCTTGCTTCTTTTGCGGGATGCGTGAAGCGTATGCAAACTATCAAGTCGGAATGAAACTTTCACTTCGTCGTCTACTTTTCGATCTTCAATTTTTTAATCTTCAATTTTTTTAATATTCCTTAACGAACCATTGTACAAATTATAAAACACCGATCAAGACTCTGATGTCCAGAATTTTTATAGGAAGTCTTTCATATTATCGTACCGAATGAAAATTTCGGTACGAATCGCAAAGAATTGGCAAAAATTGGCAATTTTTGGTTACTTTTTCCAGTGAATCGTTCAAAACAAATTTTTTTTTTTTTAAATTTCCTGAGACGTCTTTGGGCTTGTTCGATGCGCCGTCGCGTACTCTATCACTTCTTATTATTAAAAATAGATAAATAACTTTAGAAAAGCACGAAAATAATTAAAAATGATATGCTATCATTACTGTGGTTAGCAGAAATTTCCAAATTTTTGCAAACTACAAACTACAAATGCTAACCACCGTAATGATACAATGTCTTTTTTAATGATTTTCATGACTTTTAAGGATATTTAATTATTTTTAATAATGAAAACCTGTAGAGAACGCTACGGCGCGTCGAACAAGCCCAAAGACGGCTCAGGAAATTGTGTTTTGAACAATATTTTGAAAAGTAACCAAAAATTGCCAATTTTTGCCAATTTTTTGCGATTCGTACCGAAATTTTCATTCGGTACGATAGTCTCTTCCCAGAACTGACTCTAGTCCTTTTCATTTCCAAAAACATTTTTCTTTCTAATTCCCAAAATTAAATTTTGAAAAAAATATTTGCAGGTTGCCGAATTCCTATGGACGCATCTCGAAGCGGCACACTTTGTTGAGGTTTCTGAATTCAGATTTTTTTTAAATTGAATTAATAATTTATCTAATTATAAAAATAATTAATTAATTAAAGATCCCGTTCCTGCTCGTCTATGGCTTGTTGCTGGCCTACATCACTGCCGCTTCGTTTATTGTTGCGAGGATCGAGGTAGGTAGAGAGTACGGTAGCAGCGATCGAGTTCAGTATCCCCCACAGCGTGTCAGAGTGGGGAGATAATCCAATTATCGCGGCGGAGAGGGTCGCTCGTGATTTTCCCTCTCCCCTTTCATTCTTGGCCATTCCTAGTGAGCAGCGCGGTCGAGAATGAATGAATGAGAGGGAAAATCTCTCAAATTTATTTTAGTCGGAGGGTCGATTAACGATAAAATAGTATGATGCTAATGAAAAAATAGTATGATGCTTTTCTGAGGACTGGATAAAGATAAAAATATTCTGCCAATGCATAGCGGTGGGTAATGCTACTGTGCTCCATTGGTATTGGCGAAATTTTAAATTTCGAATTCCTCATTGATTGGCAAAGTACCGTCAACTGGGAATAAAACGCTCCACAGACGATATTTTATCATATTTTATCATAAAACACAATTATGGCTCCCATTTCCGTCAGAGTTGATGAAATTGCACAATTTTTGGAATTTGGGCGTTTCAAGTGATGGTCTTTAAGACACAGATAAAAAGAAATAGTCAAAAACTCTTGAAAGTACAGTATCAAAAGCGTGGTGTGTGGTGTGATTTCTAGCCGCAGAGTGCGTGTGACGTGCACCGGTGCAATTCTCAATTTGCCATTTTTCGCACTCGAGGCATTCAATTGATACATTTCGTCACCATTTCGTATTTCAACCGAAAATGGCAAATATTCTGCCAATGCAGACCTGTGGGTAATACTACTGTGCACCATTTGTATTGGCGAAATTTTCAATTTCGAATTCCCCATTGATTGGCACTGTAAAACGTGTGCTCTTTCTCCAAAATCTCTCACTTTTGCACACTCTCTCGCACCGGTTCGCAGAGTGCGAATCGCGTGGCATGATCCGCCGCGGCGAACAAAGGGGGTCTCCCTCTCTGACACGCTGTGTCCCCTGATCTATGTGAAATAGACTGTTTTTTGTTTAGGAAATGCAAAATGCACTAGCGCTGTGGTTGTCTCACTTTCGCAAACTTTACACTGCTCTTGAAAGTCACCGGAAACCAGCCACTCGACTTGTTTTAGCAATTAAAATTTGCCTCATAAATAATGAAGAGAATCCATCACTCAACCTCGTTCGCAATGGAGTTCAGAGTTAGATTTTCGAAAAAAAAAAGGTAAAACGTAAAAAAAACTAAAAAAAACGGAAAAAAAATTCGCAGGGTTGGCAGATCGAGGACGGATTCTACTACATTATGATGAGCGTGCTCACGGTTGGATTCGGAGGTGATCATTGATCTTTGATCTTTAACCTTGCTATCCCCAGGGTCGGCAAATTGGTAGTAGCCTCGGTTACGAAAGGTAAACGTGCCCTAGAAGTCTGGCCAACAAGGGATCACGCTGGCCTCGCCGTACCTGGCCTTACCTGTATACACCACCAGGCGTGGTTGTCTCAAGACAACTGTAAAATCGCATTGATTGTGGAAGCAACTTTACTTTTACCTTTACCTTTGATATTTGAACTCCTACCGTTGACTATCGGTCTTTGGACTTACAAACCGAACTCATGTGACCAGGAATGTAGTAGCACGTCCAAATACGCTTCACGGCTTTCAGAAGGGCAGAAATCGAGACAACAAAATAGTAGATCTGAAACGAATGACACACGAATTCCAGACCTCGCACCTCATCGTGCTCTTTTCTCTCATATTGCTAGATAGACTGCATAGGCCCAGCGCGCATGATAACAAATCAAACCCTTATCAGAACTTGATCATTGATCTTTCCAGACCTCGTGCCCCGGTCCGAGTCCCTCGCTCTTCTCCACACCCTCATCGTTCTACTGGGACTGGTTCTTGCCACTACTTCCATCGATGTCGCCGGTGCCTACTACATTGACAAGCTGCACTTCTTCGGCCGGCAATTGGATGATGTTGGTTCTGTTTCAAAAAAAAAGGCATACAGCTACAAATTAGTGGGCGCATTAAACAAGATTCATTTTTTCGTTTTCTTTCAATTTTACGTTTAAGGATTTCCACAATAACTTTATTCTCCGGACATGAGTTACCTATGTTATGGAAAAGTGTACCGTAATCCTCCCCATCATTCCAGGACCCCCTCTCCTGGCTCAAGGCAGTGCAGCAAAAGCGAATAGAAGCGATGAAGAGGGAGGCGATGCGGAAGTTGTTCGAAACCGTGACTGCCCTGCATCACATTCGATTTACAAGTGAGATCATTAGCAGAAACGGAAAAAAATCACTTCTGTAATCAAATGTTTATGGAAATTATCAAAAAAGCGATGAAAATAAAGAAGGGCGTACGCCTTTCTTGAAAAAAACCGTTGCGACTCCTCCCATTTCAGCAATGCAGAAGTTAATCGAGACTGCGGTCGCAAAGAAGGAAGACTCAATGGATGGATTGAATATGCCAAGTGAGAAACAACATTATCAGAATATGCCTTCTCAAAAACGCCTTGCTGATAGTGGAATAACTTTTTTTTTCTGAACCTGGGCTGTGCAAAAAATTTTCGAACTTTCATTTCGCAATGCTATCTCGCCGGGCAGGGAAACCGAGAGAGCATTGCGAAACGAGAGATCGAAAAACTTTTTGCACAGCCCAGTTCTGAACTCCAGTAAGCTTCGGCAGGTGTGATGGGTTAGATTGGCTTGAAATAAGGAAGGTTCGATGGATGAGCTGTACATGCCAAGTGAGAAATAATATCATCAATCTACCGCAACCATGTCCAAATTTACTCTTCCGGTTTCCTGGAATACCGAGAAAAAATAGTTAGATTGGATTGAAAAGAAGGGTGGACTGAATATGCCAAGTAAGTAGTGGAGTACGGCATCAAACCTGATCCTAAAGTCGTGTCTTTAGAAGGAAGAACAATCTTATTCGGTGGAGTTGGGGCACAATGAAATTGAGAGGGATGATCACCTCCCTCGAAAACCTCTCTTCACCAGTTACACAAATTCTTGAAATTTCACTAGAGACAATTGACTGCTTTTTTTTTGTAAAATGTGTTATGCTTTCATTCTCACAGCAACTATATTCCCAATTCAGACGTTGTAATCGATCCTCCTTCCAACATCTCCGCCTTTAATGCCACCGCGGACTCGGTCTGTCTGAGGTGGACGGCTCCTCAGCGGGAACCGGAGGGCAAGCGGTTCTGGTACACACTGACCTACAAAACGAGGTTATTCGAATGAGATTTTGTTGCACAACAAATGACCATAATATCACTGTTTCATGAGAAAGTTGCACTGTTATCGGCATTCTGAAACACATTTGGAGAACAACGTCCAATCGGAATTTCGAATTTAAAGGAGACGATTGAAATTCTTCAGAATACTGATAACAAATTGGCATTCGCCTCTCCACATTCGCATTTTAGTGAAATAATGAAACAAATCTTCTTAGGGAATTTCGTGAACCATTCAATGTCCTTCATGCAGAGGAGGATCGTCCGATTGAGTGCCTAAACAAAAGACGAGACAGCATGTGAAAATGAGAGAATCAGACCATTTCGTCATTCTTCAGAAACCCGCACTGGATCTTCGGGCGGAATCAAGCGACCGTCGTCGATTTCATCACGGGAGAGACGTACGAGGTCAAGGGATTGAAGTGAGTTGAGACATCAAAGATCAAAGATTAAAGATTAAGGATCAGAATCAAACAATGTAAAAGAAAACGGGAAGGTCAGTTGAGTGACCTTGGAGTAGACGAAAGAAGACGAAAGATCAAAGATCACTTCAGGACCTTCACCCTGTACCAGTTCTCGCTCGTCGTGACGACGCGGTACGGGAGCAGCAAGCCGGCCACGTGTCAGGAGTATACAGGTAAATAAATATTCCAATATTACCGAAGTCAAATAATGTTCCCTAATGTTCTCTTCATTCGGTCTTATCTCTCGTTAGTCAGACAAATGATAGAGTATTGCGAAAGGTGAGATGTACCATTCCCCCGGCGCAAAATTTCATAATTTTACAAGTAAAATAACTTGGGCTATAGGAAACCGGGAGGATACATTTTCTGGAGGATAGCTGAACCAAATTGCTTGTGCTAGGTGCTAGTGAATAATTATGAGCATCTTGAAACATATTCGGAAAAAATAAAGATTATTCCTTTATTGCCGATTTATCTTGCAATTTTCATGCATTGAACGTACCCACTCAAGATACCCGTAACGAGACGTATCCTATCCTATCGTCTTTCAATCCCACGTAAATGTAAATGCATCATCGCATGTGGCGTAGGGCAACTAGCTCGAACCAATTTTTTTTTTGCTGATTCTTTCTCATTTCTTGCATTCTTCCGTATCCATTTCAGAACCCTGCACGGTGCCGCAGAGTGTCGCAGTAGAGGCACTCAGCAGCGAGACGGTGACCATGTCGTGGAAGGCTCCCAAGAAGAACAATGGACCCGAGGTATACTGCTGCATCCATTGAATAATGATTGCATGAAACGGAGATGGTCCCGTGGTATACGGTAGATCTGTGACCATCGATAGATAGTGAAAATCGGTGAAAGTGTAATGTGTAATGTGTACGAGGTAAACGGGGCCTTTGATTGTCAAGGAACTCATTTTTTCTCCTGGTAATCTACGGTCGATCGTTGAAGGACCATTTTCTCTCTGTTGTCTGACTTCTGAAGCATAGTTGAACTTTTTTAGCTGCCATAATTGAACGTATTCGGTACCATTGCCTTTTTTGTGATTTTTTCGTAATCTCTTAAAGAAAATCCATGGAGATAACGTAATTCTCGATTTTTCACAGCGCTACGTAATAATGTACTCGCAAGAGCCGGCGCCGCAATTGATGAAAAAACTGATACAATATAGTTAATGTGTGCGACGATTATGGGTTTTTTTCAATAGGGAGTCTCGCCACCATCATTGTATGAACAATCGCTCACTGTTTCAATTTCTTTAATCAATTTTCCAGCGCTACGTGATCATGTACTCGCAAGAGCCGGCCCCGCAATTCAAGTACTGGAATCGGTTCAAGTGCGGCGCCTCGACGCGATTCACGATACCGGACCTGGGAGCGGATACGAGGTATATGGTAGCGAGAAATATGGATGAGAGATGATGACACGGTATGATTGTTCGACGGCATAAGTTTTTGTATGAAAGGTAGGAGGTTCAAGTACGGAATATTGTACGGAATAAACTCTCTCTCTCAAATTGTCGTACTCGATCAAGAAGACGTAGTATTACAAAACCCACTGACAAAAATATCGTTCCCCTGAATACGAGCTCTCTTTTCGATCAATTGTCAATCCAAAAAAAATCTTTCCGCTGATATTTTCCAGGTACATTGCTTGCGTCGCTGCTGAACACAACTTCGGCCTTGCTGCGATGTCGAAGAGTATCCGATTCCGCACGAAATTGTGGTGGCATGAGGAGGTTTGATCTTTGATCTTTGCTTCAATTATTTCGTTGAGTGAAGTGCTAACGCAAAGCTCTACTCTACTTGATCCTTGATCTCTGCCCAACTGATCATTGATCTCTGACCTTACAGGCCGAGCACACCTCCCTTCTCGCGCCCCTTGTGATCGCTCAAAAACGCCTGTCCATCATATCCTCAATCTCCAATGCGAGTGCGCTCCGATGATATATTATTATGTATTTATATGTATTTATTCTTTATTTACAAATAATAGAATCGATTGACAAATAATTATAATTATAATAATGATAATAGGAAAGAATTATAGAGACCACGCGAGCACACTGTGAAAGATTTGCGTCTTTCGTTCATTTTTTTTTGTTGTTTTGGGTACTTTTCCGGGTTCTGAGCACCTTTGATCTTTGATCTCTTGGAGTTCGAGGGGCCCAGAAACCGGCAAAGCTCCGTTATTCGTTCCTTCGTGGGAAGGATCAGGTTAGGGCCGGGTTATGCGTTACGGATTGTTGTAATTGACCTATACACGCCCAGCCCATTGGAGGTGGGGCAATCGATAAAGAAGAACACATTCGAGCACACGGTATCTACGAGACAACGAGAATTTCACAGCATATTGATATATTATGAGCAAGATGGGTTCACTGATGTTGAGCGAGAGAGGACAAGGCCGGATTTTAGTTGAGCTAGCAATTGACGGACCCGAAGTTTCCGGCTCTACATGCGAGATAGCATGCAAAACGAGGAGAGTCTCGGCCGAAAACCGCCCGCCCTAATGATAAGTATGCTTATCTTTAACAATAACACGTACGATGCGACATGGGTTAAGGCACTGAGAAGACGGGAAACAATAGAAAAAGGGTCGCAAAAAATGAAATTTCTGAAATTACAAAAAAAATTGAAAATTCCTAAATCGAAATTTGCGTAAATAATTCAGCAAGACGAAAAATAATAGGTTAATCTCTGCTAATAATAACAAAATCTATAGAGGTTAGTGTGCAGGATCTGCGTGTAGATCCGATGGCCTAAGGAGTACGGTAGGATCGGCGATCGAAGACTGACGATCGATCGATAATTCGCAGCGGCAGGTCCCTCCCTCATCACACCCGCAGGATCTCTATCCGACTACCGTAGCAGATTGAGATCCAGTCGGAGAACGAGGACGACCAGTGCACTTGGTTCACCTGAAATTTTAATTTTTAATTTATAAAAAGTAATTTAATTGTTTCTAAACATTTTTTGTCCCTTTATTAACCAACCTTCATTGATAATTTCTGCTTTGACTAGGTTTTCATAACTATGTGAAACCTATCCGAAGTCTACGCACGAAAGCGACAATCGAAGATTGTGTGCAATAGAATGCTGAGATAAGCGATCAGCCATTCCGAAAGATCAAAGATCACCGTTCACCTCGGCACTGGCCTGATACGCCAGCACCCTAATCGCGATCAAAGATCAGCCACCCCGAAAGACCAAAGATCAAAGATCAAAGATCGTCGCTAACCTCCGCATTCGCCTGGTACGCCAGAATCGGATCCTCGACGGGCTTGGGAATTTCGTTGATGTCCCAGATGAGTGCTTGCATGTCGTCGGCTGGAAGAGAGATCAGAGATCAAGATCAAAAATCAAAGATCAAACATAGTAAAATACTTTAGCGGCGTATATTTTCTTGAAATAGTAGACCAAATTCTTAGATGGGTCTGTCAGTGAACAAATATAACACAACGCAAAAGATCATCCGGCATTTATTTTAGCGAAACCAAATGACTAAATCTTATTGTTAGATTGATAAACCATCAAAGAACAAGTATCAAAGATCAAAAATCATACCCCCGGAGCAAATATGGCAGCTCGAATGCGGCGCCCAGGAGAGCGCGTTTACTGTCGCCTGAAAATTTATTTTTTGTAATCATAATTATTCGTCAGGCATACTGGGATCATGGAGATTGGTGATACGACAAATTTGAGGACATGTGAATGGAAAATAGCAAAAGTAGAAATTGAAGAGATCGATTTTCTAGATCTTGTTAGATACCTTGTGGTTTGCCAATCGAGCTACGGGCGTGCATGGCATCCGGAGGTCGACGATTACGATCTAAAAGGCGGGCATCCATGTCATCATTTCGAACGTTCTTTCCCAGATTATTAGTAGAGATGAACTCAAAAAGAGCACCCGCCCTGCCTCCCTTTCTTATTTTTCGCGCCTTTTATCGTGCGTTTCAAACGCTCAGCAAACTCAATGTTCTGGTTAGCGTATGGATTGTCTGGGAGAGAGAGGAAGGGAAGAGGTGGGGCGGAGGAGAGCAGGTAGATCACTAGCCTCCTCCCGGCCTCTTCCTAACTCCGCCCATCGAACGGTAGTCAAAGGTCAACTACGAGTGGAACGGAAAATAATTTCACGATACCTACCTCCTTGGAATCCTTCGCTATCGTCGCCAGATAGTTCGCGTCCATCTTGTTCCAATCGATCCGCAACAGAGGCGTCCGTGCCACGTCCTTGAATATTTAATTATAATTATTTAATTTTTTTTAATTTTTTTTAAATCTTGAGGTCAGGTGTGTTTCAGAACCCTTACAAATATAAGACAAGTCTGTGTCTTTAATATAATGCAGGTTTGAGTGTGAAGTATATTAATCCAATTTTAAATGAGTATTTTTATTAATTAAACAATGAGAATAATTACCTCGTAAACGATCGTGGAGTGCTCCAAATGGCGCAGGTCGAACAGTCGAATCGAACCGTCAGCGCCTGAAGAAAATTATCTACCATTTTTGCGGAAAATTCGTCTAACTCTCTCGCTTTCCCCTTGCTCTCTCTCCTGTTTCTAACCACCGTTTGCATATGTTTCATCCTTTCTATATTAAAATGTAAATGGAGTGACGGCTGATTTTATCGCAATATGGCATTTAAAAATTTCACTCACCAACACTGGCGAAGGAGTCCTTTCTCTGATGCGAGAAGGCCATATCGAAGACCTGCAAATCAATCGATAAATATGCAATAATTAATCGATAAATGCTGGCTACCGTAACCAAATCTAGTGCAATTTCCCCATTTACGGTGGCGTGATGATAATAATTATATTGCAGAAGCACCGCGCCCCTGATTCGCCTCGTACACCCCGATTCTTCCGAATCTTTGAAAATAACGTGCCTCCTTATCGTGCGCAATCAGCTGCGTTTTCAGCGTGCCCTCGATGCGTTTCGTCGTTCCGAGCGCTTGACCGGTCTGAAAACGATAATAAATTCATTCAATTTTATTTTAATAATCTTAAATTTGTGAGACGAACTATCTAGAATGGGATAGCGGCGTGTTCAACTATGTTTCACCGTGTGGTCAAAGTTTTGCAATACGTTCGAGCAGCAATTTTTTGGCTAGTAGGTTCTTTAAACTATTAATATTTCCTTTCTACAACCACAAAATCCATGCCTCTAACCCGTTGCCCATATTTTCATACATTTCCGAAGACGGGTAATCAAAATCCGTTCCATTTCAATCAGGATTTTCTGTTTTATTTTTAAGAACAGCATTTGAAAATGCTCACTTCCAACGACCAAATCGTGCAGGTTGTATCAATAGATGAGGTCCCAATCAAATTGACGTCGAATGTGTTCCAATCGAACGATGTCAACGGCGCACAGTATTCCGCGTTGCGATTCGGATTTAGGAGGGCTTCTTAAATTTTATTTTAATATATTTTTTTATTTGAACAGTTTCCATTGTCTACGTGAGATTTTTCGCAAAGTTTTCAGCGCTACGATTAGGATTCAGCAAGGCTTCTGAAACAATTATTTAAATTGAGCTGAGATAGGTTTCACTCTGCTTCCAAAAGAGATTGATTGCGTTACTAACAACACATTTTATGCATTACATTATCTCCGACGATCACTCAATCTCAAAATGACTGTTGCAACAGGTGTTGTTCTTTCTCTCCCGTACCATAGGCAAATCGTGTTTTTGTACCGTAGCCCAAAGTATAGTCGATAAATCGAACGCAAACTGACAAATCTACCTTACACTCAGCACATTCAATTGTCAACTGACCGATGGACACGCTGTTGTCCTTGCCAACCCTCCACAGCCGGAGGTAGTCGCCGGATGTGGCGATGAGGTCTGGATGGACGCCTGAATGATGTTGAATTGCATACTTTTTGTCGGAACTTCTGTTTTTGGCCCGGTCTACAACTGCTTTGAATTTGGTGGGTATGCTAGGGAGCGAATACTCTTTGAAAAAAGGTTGGGCAAAAAAACAGAGAAGTGCATTTTGAAAGTCCCAAATGTAGGATCCAATACAGGACCACTCTTTCACTGCCTTACTATTGGAATTGTTGAAACACAAAGCCTGCAGGGTGTCAGATTGATAATAAATCCGAGCGTGATTGCTATTGTAGAATCACCCATTTACTCATATTTCACAAATTGATGAAACACATGAGGGAATTCCGAAAAAAATAGTTATATAGCAAGTATCTTCGTGCTCGCTCAAATATTATTTGCGAAATGCTCACCATTCGGATCGGGCATCCACTGCACTTTCGTGGGCGGGTAGGGATGGTAGAAGGAGTACCTGATCACAAAACTCATTGTCAGATTCCTCACATCTTTCTGAACAAGAGTTCTGGGCATGCAGCGTCATTAAAGAAGGCGTCCCACGAACCGCGCGAGAGATTATGCAAAGTGAGGTCAGACAGAGCGAGCTCTCCTCATTTTGCATACTCTCTCGCTCGTTGCCTGCTTTTCAGGGTCATTTGGCACGCAGCCAAATGCTCATATCTCAGCTCAAACGAAAATTGAAAACATGGGAGTTTCGAAAGTGTTATCGTGTAGCCACGACCCGCCATCTCACATCGAGAACTCAATTAGCCAGATATTCGTGGGACACCTTCTTTAAGGTATTGTTTCCGCACTGCGAAAGCAAGGGAAATGGAGAGAGACAATATTTTCGAAATTCTGACCTCTCTCCGTTTTCCATACGTACTCGTCTGTCAGACAGCGCGAGAGAACACGCAAAAGTGAGAGAGTCAGAGACCAATTCACAGCCCGCCGGAGAGGGGAGATAATCCAATTATCGCGTCCGAGGCCAACCCTTGAGTCAATTTTTCGATCCTCTCATTCTCGCCCATCTTAGCTGATCTGCACGGTCGAAATTGTCAAAATGAGAGCAATATTTGTGTGAAATTGGGAAAAGATGATATGCATTCGGTGAAACATATTCGATTTACCCAACCAAATTTCACAATATTTTCACAAAGTAGTCCATCGAAACTTAACCGTTTCCATGAGCACGTTAATGTAAACCCCCACACCCGCATTATTTTTGAGATCCTGGGAACATTACCAAAATTTCCTCGCACTCGGATTTTCAACGATAGTGGGATTTTTTCGAGAATTTCGAGATCTTAACCTTTAATCACTAAATTCTCGAAAAAATCCCACTATCGTTGAAAATCCGAGTGCGAGGAAATTTTGGTAATGTTCCCAGGATCTCAAAAATAATGCGGGTGTGGGGGTTTACATTAACGTGCTCATGGAAACGGTTAAGTTTCGATGGACTACTTTGTGAAAATATTGTGAAATTTGTTTGGGTAAATCGAATATGTTTCACCGAATGCATATTATCTTTTCCCAATTTCACACAAATATTGCTCTCATTTTGACAATTTCGACCGTGCAGATCAGCTAAGATGAGCGAGAATGAGAGGATCGAGAAATTGACTCAAGGGTTGGCCTCGGACGCGATAATTGGATTATCTCCCCTCTCCGGCGGGCTGTGCAATTCAATCTTCTCACCTCAACACAAGCGCGCCGACCTCCTCGTCGAGTTGCACAATAGAGATCTGAGAAATTTGAATATTTATTTATTTATTTTTTGCATTGAAATCGAACTGGTAATATCTCTGTCTCAGTTCAAACAACTTTACAATTGCCCCGAAACATATGCCATTTTTTCAGTTGCTGAACGCGTAAGTGAAATACAAATCGATAATCAATCAAACTCGTTGGAATATGGAAGGAATATGGAATAGATCGATACTCACTCGATTGCTGTACTCCTCGACGAAGGAAGCTACGGCGAGGCGGAACTTGCGCTGCGCGTCCTTTGCTGGTGACCTGAAATGCGAATTTGCGACTTGAACGCCAGTGCAAGCTACCAGCTGCGCTACCGGTGCTCATTCCTCACTCATGTTGCAACTTGACCCCTATCTTGGGATGGCGCGTGCGCAAATCCACGTGGTGAGCGATTATCAATTTTCCTGACTACGATATAAAACTTTAGCAGGTTTTGAAAATTGTTTTGAGCTTCTCCCCCCCCCCCATGCCCTACCGGCCCACATAGGTCTCTTACCGGGCCGACGACCCCGACTTTGGTGCTTCCCTTGTAAGAGGGAAATAAGTCTACACTGTCATAAGTCGGTCTAATAGACGAAGAGGGAGACGAGCAGGTATCTAGACGACCCGCTATTAAACTTACTTCCCTGTGAGAGCCAACTGGGAAATTGCAGTTCTTTCGTGTCGGAATTTAGGCGCGAAATTTGCATCCATTGTTCACCCTTATCTGGAGAGAACAATGGGGGTCAGAACGCTGTGGGAGATTGTCTATTGCCACAAGGACAGATTCCTTGTTGAGGATATCACCACTATTTCAAATAATCGCTGATGATTTCGAGATCAACTGATTCAACTGACCATGCCGCACTGTACAACTGGAACGGTGCTTCGTATCCGTACAACTCCTTTCGTCGCTCATCTGAGGAGGGTGAAGCGTCCTCTTCCATGGTCACGGACTGAAAATACTCTTTTATTTAGTGAATAAAATTAAAAGGGTAATAAATAGCAATTTTCACACGGAAACAACCCAGAATCTCCGCTCATCTCACCGAACACGTTCTATCTTTCATTTGAAGCATAACCAGATTTTTATGTTTTCAATTGTTTACTGCAATAATATTTACGGGACGGAAGAATAATAATTTCGGAAGAAGAAGGATAAAATAATTGCTCACCCCCATGCGCTCCGTGATTCCCTCCGTCTCCACTGGCTGCTGCTGCTGCTGAGATTGCGGCTGCTGCATGGGCTGCTGAAAGGTCGATTCCTTATTTGTAGCACATTTTTTTGGTCTCAATGACCTTATAAGAATATTTTTTGTTATTCAAAGCACTTGCGTCATACGGAAGATTAATGCTGGTCCAATGATTCAACAGTGCGTAACAATACTGATAGTAACAATATTACAATAAAGTTCGAAATAGGTTGGGGCACTTTTCAGATTGCGCATCTAATCCCGCATCCTCGGTTCCTCACTCACAAAATTCACCGTTAGTCCGGTATGCGTTTCAGTGATGACGGCATGGCGGTTGAGCATAATAAGATTCTAAAGCTCACTGGTTTTCCAGCTGCCCCTCTGATGTTTTTCTCATTGAGGAGTGAGGAAAGGAAACAAGAGTAAGATACACTCACCGGCACTTGCATCTGCTGCTGCTGCTGCGACGGCGGCACAAAGGTCCCGACAATCGGCGGCGGATACTCTGCAGCTGCAGCTGCTGCAGCGTTGTTGTTGTTGTTGCTCCCTCCTCCGCCTCCTCCGCCCCCTGCTGCAGCTGCTGCAGAGCCGCTGCCTGCAAGGGGACGGCACGACTTTTTGGGCGAGGGCTCTTCAAAGTTTCCGATTACCATAATCACTTATCGTTTCAGCCCGATTTCAGTATGACTCAGAGGGTATATTTTCCCGCAGCTATAAGCTTCGGAACAGGCGGGTGGTCAGTTATTTAATTTATTTTAATTTTTCAATTTTTAATTAGCTCACCCCCGGAGCTGGTGCCACGCTGCATGTCTCTCTTTCTCTTTGATCCAGCAGGCGCGGGGAGAGTGAGCACTGACTACCCTCCCGGTAGTTGGATCTGGAATACGGTAACCTTAGTCTACCGTATACCGGCACAATTCAGTGCACGTGCAAAACAGTACGACAACTAGAGCCCATCATTGACCACACACTCCTGTGCAAGCAAGAGAGACTTGTCCAACTCTAATTTCAAGAAATAGTGAGATACGGCAGTGGACTTGAACCACTCGGATCAATCAATAAACGAAATAATTTCGAAAATATTCTTTATCACAATCGTCTTTCGAATGCATAGGGGCGGCACATGGGAATGATTAGTGGGGTTGACACGAGTTGTCGAGTTGAAGAATCGCTCTCTTCACTCTGTATTCCTCTCTTCACTGCAAGGACCACAAGGAAGCCATAGCATCATCCACCAGCACGATCTAGTGTCTGTGGTTATGGATTCTTAGGTTGAAGAGCCGGAAGCAGAATGAAAACGCGAATTCTTCACTCCGACAGCCCAAGTCTGGACGCATAGCAGTACATTGAACGTGGAATTTTTTTTGCTGAAGAGCAGTAAGAATCGTTGCAGAATAATGATCGAACTATTGATTATTTTCTTTTGCAAAACTGCACCTAACAAAAAGGAAATATGTACACAGTCAGGAGCAATTGTTTGAGAAATGGTTTGACTCTCTCATCTTACCATGATCTCTCGCTTCTCTGGCCGACTAGAGAGCATTGCAAAATGAGAGAGTCAGACGATTATTCTATTATTTTTTTCTGCGGTTATCCAGTTGAGTATCGAGCGAGTGCTAGGGGTATTTTTCTGATAAAGATCTATAGTCTGTGAGACCAACAACATAATTTAGAGGGAAAGGTTTAAAGCGAATACTGGTCAAGATTGGGGAAAGGATTTTAGAGGAAAGATACTGTGTGGAATCGATAAACTAATTTGCTGTAGGTTAAACTTCGGTAGGTCAAACTCTCAGAATTTCGAGCGTTTTGTTGAAGCAGATACTAATCCAGTTCTTGTGGACGGCTCCCCAGTGGACTTGGTTCACCTGAAATTATTTATTTTGTTTCTAAAAGAAGAAGTTTTGGATGAATCGAATCTTTCTGTCCTTTCCCGTCAATAAGGCTTCTTGAAACATACCTGGAGCTTTACCTATTAAAGGGCAATCAACAGACCTTATTATTGACTGCTTGATACAGTACTACAGTAATCCTACCTTACCTCTCCACCCGCAGTATACACCCGGATTAGGATATCAACTGGCCTACAAAAACCAGTCCACTACAGTAATCCTACCGTACCTCTCCTCCCGCCGTATACGCCAGTATCGGGTCGTCCACGGGCCGCGGCATGCATTGCACGTCCCAGATCAGGGCTTGCTTGTCGTCTCCTGAGAATTATTAATCTATGATCTTTGATCTTTGGTCTTAGATCTTCGGTCTTTGATATGTCTTTATCCGGTAGTTAGAACCTCACATATTGCAATTCATTGCTATCCTTATCCAGATCTTTTCAAACTAATAAGTGTGGCCGATCGTCGTCTTACCAGCAGTGCAAATATGATGGCCCGAGTGCGGTGCCCACGCGAGTCCGTTGATCGGGCCCGAGTGGTTTTTCAGCTTCGAAAGAGGATTGCACGGCATGCGAATGTCCAGGATGATCACCTGCATTTTTATTAGGGTTAACCGTTCGGAAATCGGATAGGCCGAAACTCAACTGGCAAAATCACTCTCTTTCCGGAATGAGAGTCGAACAATGGACAATGGAGTTTCGTTCAAAGGAATAGTTTCGGAAGAGTTTCGGAAAGTTCATTGTTCGACTCTAGAGTGTGAAAAACGGAATAATCATTTGCTTCATTCCGCATTCTCTCACTTTCGTAGAGCGGCTTCGCAAATGATTGCCATGAAGCAATCATTTGCGAGATTTTTTGCAATCATTTGCGTCTCACTCATTCTTGTCTCCTTTGGCCGGTCTTTTTCATCGCTCGTCGCAAATGATTGCGAGGTAAATAAAGAATCATTTGCGAGACCGCTCTAGTAAAGTGAGGAATGAAGAATGAGTGATTGCAAAAGACTCTTCGCCATCATTTGCAAAGTTGGCAGAATGTTGTTTTTCAAAGTCTATTCGACTCTCATTCCGGAAAGAGAGTGATTTTGTCTGTTGAGTTTTTTTTTCTTTCCGATTTCCCAACGGTTAACCCTAATTTTTATGATATTTTAAGCGATGACCGCAAATCAAAGATCGAATTCATTTCTCAGAAACGCGTTTCCAGTATCCGTGAAACATATGTTTTTTTGTATTTTTTTTAAATTTGTGAATGCTTCATATATTTTCTGCCGTATTCTGCGACTGTACCTCGCATGCGTCCTGGGCGAACGTTGCTAGTAGGTGGGGCTCTTGCTTGTTCCAGGCAAGTCGCATGAGGGGAGTCTTGGACGGGTCCTGGAATATTTTTTAACTATTGAAAGGAATTAAATTTATTCACTGAATAATTATTAAAAATCTTGCGGCTCTGATACTAGATTGCTGCTCCCTACGACGCCCCACACCCCCAAAACCGAATCGCCACAACGACGACGGACCTCCACCACAACCTAACGAAGATAAATGCTAACATATTTCCCTTTAAACTGGTGGATAAAGAATTGAATTGAATAATTTGCACTTCATAAATGATCGTCTGACTCTTGCAATTCGCATTGCGTTATCGTCAGAGAAACGAGTGCTCATTGAAAAGTCAATCATGACATTTATTTTTAAATAAACACAATTAAATTAAATATTTAATTCGAACCTCGTAGATGATCGTGGAGTGCTCCAGATGGCGTAAATCGAACATTCGAGCAGAGCCGTCCGCTCCTGATAATAATTATATTATGTTATTTTATTTTTTTTGATAAGCGAAAGAAGAACGAACATTTAACGTCTTGAATGTTATTCATCTAGCAAGGCTGATACACAACTGAACCCCGAAACGCTGAAAATCAACTCGAAATTCAAAAAAAAACATTAATTTTAGCAATGTCTATCGTACATCGCTCCCATTACCGAACAAACGGCCTTTTCTACCTTTTTGGCCTTTTTTCCCTTTAAGCGAATTCGAGCTTAATATTCTTGTTTTTTGTTTCATATTTTTTGTCCACCCCTATAAGTGGACGAATACAAAAATTGGCCGGTGAAATATTATTTTAAATGGGTGAAAAATTACAGCCGTAATACAGAAAAAATACAGAAAATTTATGATGACGTGGCGATTACGGTAGAGCCGTATTTTGATTGAAAATAGAGGCAACGGCTCTCATTTTTCACCCATTTAAAATAATATTTCACCGGCCAATTTTTGAATTCGTCCACTTATAGGGGTGGACAAAAAATATGAAACAAAAAACAAGAATATTAAGCTCGAATTCGCTTAAAGGGAAAAAAGGCCAAAAAGGTAGAAAAGGCCGTTTGTTCGGTAATGGGAGCGATGTACGATACGCTCTCGATTCACAATTTTTAAAACAATGACAACAACATCACCCACCAACGGTCGCAAAGGGTCCCCTCCAGGTAGTTATTTTTAAGAGACAATAGGGCAATAGCACTAGGTCTAGCAATTTTGAAGCATTAACAACAACAACAACAACAACAACAACTCACCAACGGTCGCAAAGTGGTCCTTCCCGTTGGTCAGCTTCGAGAAGGCAATGTCGTGCACGGGTTTGTCGTGAGCGATCAGCTGCGTTTTCACAGTTCCGGAGACACAACGGACCGTGTTTAGGGCCTGGCCAGTCTGGAATTGATTTTATAATTCGGTGTAATTTCCGGTGCAAAAAAAAATTTTGTAGACCAATTGACACGCATTCATCGAAATATTACATTATATGCTTAATTTGATTTTTCTGTGAAACATACCTGGTTCCGTCCATGGCAATTTTTTTAAATTATGGAATCTAACCTCAACATGCCAAATCGTGCAGGTAGTATCGATCGAAGATGTTCCCATGAAATTCTCTCACACCCCCCTAATATTTAATCGTCACCTAACTCTAACCTGCCCAAAAACAACGAAATCTCACCTCGATATGCCAGACTGTGCAGGTAGAATCAATAGAGGTTGTGCCCATGAGGTTTACCCTACCGCTCATAATGCCACTCTACTCACTTCTAAGGAACACAGCATTCTGACCCCCATTGTTCTCTCCAGAAAAGGGTGAACAAGGTGATTAAATTTTGAATTTTCCCGCCACACCGTAATTGGACTGCAAAAATTCAAAATGAGCGGGGAGAGCGGCAGCTCCCTCCGCCCAGGCCTTGTAGTTCGATTCATGCAAAGTGCGCTAGTACATATGTAAAGATCTCCCCCTTCTCTGTCGGAGAAGAATGCTGTGGGAAGGAATATCACTCAAATCCTGACCTCGACATGCCAGATCGTGCAGGTGGTATCAATAGACGATGTGCCCATAAGATTCGGTTCGGCATCATTCCAGTCGAAGTTTGTGAGTGGGGCGCAGTATTGGGTGGCCTTGCCCTGTAAAATTATTAGATCAGTATTATTTTGTAATAATTCTAAAACTCATAAACACGGTGAAATCGGAAGTTTTACTGTATCTAAAGACTAGGAGTGAAACAATTGTAATTTTTTTCAAATAATTGGTGAATGGAGCGCAGTATTGGGTGGCCTTGCCTTGTGAATCGATTTCGGTTAGCGCACTTTCTGGAATGTTATTATGGAAATGAATTGGTCGGTGGCGCGCAGTATTGGCTGGCCACGCCCTGCAAATCTCCGATATCATTAGAACGACGTACGCTGTGCATGACTCAGTGCTGAAGGATCATATCAAAGCGCGAAAAAATTACAGAAGAAAAGGAACCACCATTTTGGAAGCCCAAGAAAGAATGAAATCGATAGACAATGAGTATACTTCCGTGTGAAAGTTAGCCGTGTGAAACATCAGATGCGTACACTAACGAGCCTTGACTCCAAAAACTAAGGCCAGCAAGACCAATATGCGTTTCAGAACTAATTTTTTTTCTTTTTTTAAATTATTATTGGCGAAGAAATATCTTTATTTTTGGCATATTTTTTTTTAATTTGTAATCATGTGGAATAGTAATACGTTTGAGAGAAGGAGCTCTTCAGTGACCACATTTTCCGGCGAAATCCGCCAAATTCGAAGGAAATCGGCGCTGGTTGCGAGGAGGTCAGGGAAGATGTTGTTCTGTAAAATTAAAATAATTACTTAGCGAGTCGAATAATTTTCTTCACATGCTGAAAACGTGATTATTATCGCAGGACTTTAAAAAATTTCCTTCTTCAAGAAAGTGTGAAACACAATTTAATCTAATTTCACCCCGAGGCTTCAGCAACTGTCGCTGACAGGGGGAATGACTCTCACGTCAATGCTGACAGGGGGAATGACTCTCACGTCATTTCCAGCCCATCTTCAGAATGAAGAAAAAATGGACAATTTTTTTCCAAATAATCTTTTTTTTTTCGAGCAATTCATAGACGCATCGAAATTTTTCGAAATATTTCCTTCTTCAAGGAAGTGTGAAACACAACCAAATTTAATTTCGCCGCTATGCTTCAGCAACTGTCTAAATTAAAGCTGACAGAGTGAAGGGTGCGTCTCTTCAGTCTCTTCATTACTGCTTTCATTTCAGGGAAGCAGAGGAGATAGAAGAAGGTAAATCACGATTTTTATGAATTATTTCGGAACAAAACCATTTTCTTTTCGAAAAAATACGCACAAAATTCATAATCTACGACGGCTGTCTTAGAAGACCCGTCTATTATCATTCACTGCCCTTCAGTTTTTAAGAAAATGGATAAAATATCTCCAAAATACTCACCGGATCGGGAATAAACGCGATATTATTCGCCGGGAATTCATGGTTGAAATTGCCCTTCTCGACCAACTCCCCAGAGTTCTCGTCGAGTTGCACGATGGTAACCTGGAAACAGTTATCAATTCTCGTTATCTTTGAACTTTGATCTTTGATCTTTATACTCTCGCCGTATTATGTTCGTTTGTCAAAAGCCTGCGGCGCACGAAATACCGCACTATTGAAAACGAATGTAGTATTTTACACGGTGTTAAAGGCTTCTCTACATTACACGTGCTATCTCATAATGCGGAGAAGATTACCCGTACTTCTAATCCTACCCGGTGGCTAGGATTCGTTGGGTGTGGCCTCACTGCTTGCACCGAGCGCTCTCTGTTTACACAGAGCATTGCTCTTGCAAATTTATCACTAAACATCGAAAATATGAGGTCACCGTTTACTTACTCTAGTTACCGCATCGCTTTCTCACGGATAATCAGATCAACTGTCGATCTTACTATTCAATATTATCAGAGCACCTACTTTATTCAAAATTCACTCACCCTATTTCCCGCTTCTCTGTCCACAATACTGCCCACCGCCAGACGGAATCGATGGTCGTGTTTCGTGCTCCACGCGGCGGAGTAGAGTGGCTGGAAATGAATATTTCTTAATTTTATAACGATTTATAAAAAAAAATACCAAGGATACATTATTGCTGCTCTGACCCTAGCTTATTGTGCTGTACGTGAAACGCATTTCATTCCCACAAGCACGGAGAGGAATTCTTGATTCTAGGATAACAAAATCGGTGATTGACCAAATACCTTGTTTGACTGGAATTTGTATATTTTGCCCTACTATAGACTGATCACGTAATAAATTACGCCACTCATTTTCTAGTCAGTGTGTATGACTCTGAGATTCGACTGATTTGTTTGACTGGAATCGGATTTTCGGCATGCATGCACACAGGTAACGAGGAAAGAGATACGATTTTTCAATCTACCTTGTTCGACTGGAATCTGTAGATCTCGCTCCTCTTCGACGTCGTTCCATCCACAATCGAATTGCTGCGCCCATTAGGGCCCGCGCCCGGCCCCGCCCCTCGACCGTTCATGAGAGCTGCAACGGCCATCTGAAGAGCGATGCGATCGCTCATTTTCGACACAGCGGAAATTCGGACAATGCGCGGAACAATAAAAAAGGGGAAATATAAAATAGATACGGTCATTTAGGGACCGTTCATCAGAGCTGCAACTGCAGTGACTGCAAGATTGAAAATGTGAATCCATCAGCGAATAAATGTGACACGGAAAATAAAGTACTAGCGCTGCGACATTATAACGGAATATAAAAAAATGGACTAGGTAAGACTGTGCAATAGAGTACAACGGCCATTGAGAGTGGCTGCAAGATTAGCATTGAATGGATGAAAAATTGAAAAAATAAAGATGAAGAAAAAGCAAGCGAAGTTGCGACAATTCAATTTTCGTGTAATTCGATAGAGAGGACACGCATAGTGGGCAGCCGCGTCGACATTTTGAAATCTTCTCAGAAGTAGAATAGGAAAAGTACGATCGGATAGCGGTTAGGAATCGTGAAGAAAAGTGATGAATCTTGATGAATCGCCCCTATGACGAAAACGCGTTCAGACAATTGATAAGTGCTTGCAAGCCACGAATAGACAGAGTGTGGTAGTGTACTATGCGATTTGAAGAGTGTCCGGCAAACAATGTTTGCTTCAACATGGGTCGAATAGAGCTTGTCTGTACTCTATGGTCACTAGTGCGAGCGGCTGCAACAAAACGAAACCGTTGGGAATGATAAAACATGCAAAAGTGCACTTTACAACGCGAAGCGAGCCGAGGGGACAGGGGGGCGTCTGCTGGCACAGAGCCAAATTATTGACGCATCAGCCGCGCCTTCGCGCCCCTTGCGCGCAAGCAAAATTGCGAAGAAGTGAAGGTAGTGCACCACAGTGAGAAGCCTCACCCATAAACACCAAAAAATATAAGAGCGCGAATGTGGTTCTGAGCAAATATATTTATAAACATTATCACGTTAATCAGTTGCGGCCGTTATGAATCCCAACCCGGTGTCCAATCCATACATGAAAAAGTTATGTGTTAAAATCCTACGAAAGCGGAGTATGTTTATAAAAAAGACCTTACAAACCGACTAAATCTATGAAAGCGGCCTATGTTTGAGCATCGTAGGTAACATGCCTTGTCAACGAAAACCTTAAATGCGGCATATGTTTTCAAATTCTAAGTAGTTTTCCACTAGCTTTTTCATGTATGGTCCAATCCTGTACCAACTGTGGATCCGGAATCGAATACCCAGCCTGCAATGCGCACATTCACGATGCAAGCTCAGTTGGGAGAGCAGGTACGGTCTTCATAGACTTTTTGTGCTTAAAATTCGCACAAAATCGAAATTCGCAAACGATGAAAAAATAGGAGGGGACGAGATCGACCGAACGTATGAAGGTTAACAGTTGTTGTAGAGATCGTTGGATAGATTATCTATTTCTTACGGTTTTCCAATCCACATTGCCTTTAGCGATCTCTCGCAGATCTCACTAACCTTTTTTCAGTCACTTGCTTGCAGGATGGTTTCTCGAGCCGAGATACTTGTCTCTTCTGCATTTTCGCAAGCTTTGATAGGTGAGGGTCCGTGATACTCAGTAACACGTTTCTACAATGGATGTCAATAGACAGCATTGTCAATTCATACTAGTCTACTTCGTTAATTACTTCGTTCCAAAATGAGACATACTACCTGCCATATGTCGCTACCGCACCATACGACTGCTTTATATCACCTTGACCATTGACCTACTAGATAACGGAGCTGATTATAGTTTGGGAATTTTACTTATTTCTCATTCACTAGTGTGATAGTGAAATGAATAGCACACTACAGACGGCATTCTCGACCCTCGAACGTGAGAAGACTACCTGGACTTTCTCTTTGAACGCTGATCTCAATACGAACAACTTCGCAGCATTTTCCAATGAGCTGATCCGATTTCCAACTCAGTTCCAATCGTAACCCGCATTTACCGATAGCAGTTTTCCCTCAAAGAATGTTATTTGAATGACGAACATCGAACCTTCACAATGGATACGAAACATGCGTTCTCAATTTCGCAAGAACGATTGCCGCTATCGCTGTGATCTGGTCACGTTTAGGGTTAACCGTTCGGAAATCGGATAGGCCGAAACTCCACTGGCAAAGTCACTCTCTTTCCGGAATGAGAGTCGAAGAATGGACAATGGAGTTTCGGACAAAGGAGTAGTTTCGGAAGAGTTTCGGAAAGTTCATTGTTCTACTCTCATTCCGGAAAGAGAGTGATTTCGCCAGTTGAGTTTCGGCCTTTCCGATTTCCGAACGGTTAACCCTAGTCACGTTATCCCTGCGTCCGTATCCTAATGGTCGCCTGGTGGAAGTCAGGATCACATTTGAGTTGGAAGAGAAAGCGGGCAAAAGATACGAGCCCCGCGGCGACCCTAGGTCGTTGCTCCGACGTTGAAAAATGTTCGACATTCGCAATGGTTCATCCTTCCCCTCCCATCCCCCTCTCAAATCTGTTCTTTCTGTTGCAAATATATGTGCCAAAATTTTTGTAAAGAAAATTAGATACATTCCGAGTTGGAATCAAGCAAATTTCACATTTTATCGTTTGGTTCGGTGTAAGTATGCAAATTAAATAAAGAATAAGGGCATGCCAACTAGGGTTGACGAACCGGAACGAATTCCGGAAAATCCGAACTTTTAATTCAATTATCGCCTCATTCCGGAACGGATTAAAAATCGAACAATGGTCATTCCGGAACGAGAGTCGACCCGAACAAAGAAAAGTCCTTTGTTCGACTCTCGTTCCGGAAAAGTGGAGATAATTGAATTTATTCTTCGGCCGTTCCGAAAGCCGAACGATCAACCCTAATGCCAACATGTGAGAGGTTTGCCTCAACACGATATTTTTTAATTCATTTTAATTAAGAATATTATTTTATTAACTGTAACACAGGTATCGCGAGAGAATGAAGCAACCCGGGAACTAGATTTTTCAAAATCAGTTGAAACCAACCAAACTATGGTGGGTACATACCCAGGTGACAACATTTTTTTGTGTCCGGTCAAAATGTCCGAAAGCCGTCTTTTAGAGATTTTCCGGTTCTGCACCCGGCTATATCGTAACTCTGCTCCCAGATGAGCTAGGGACTTGTTCTTGGGCTCAAAAAATCCGCAAAAATATTTCGAAAAACTTTTATGTTTTGACCAAAGATGGAAACTGAAAAATAAAAATGTTAAAATTAAAAAACTGTTTCTAGAACAACAAAATATTTATTCTAGCTATCTTGTGAGTTCCATTCCCAGAATTTTCTTGCAGAATATAATAAAGGGAGTTCATATATAATTAATAAAAAAATAAAAATGGGCACTTGGAGGGGGGTATTTTTTCTATATTCGACCAAAGGTCGCAAAGTGCGATTTTTAACAGAAATCAATTTTATTTCTTTCGTTTCAAATGCTTCCATTTTGCCAAGCTTTTCAGTAAAATATGATGGGAGATTATTTTCATGCAATTTCGACCATTTAATTGCAATGTTTAATGGTAAAAACTAAAAATTTTCGGCTCTGGCACCGGATAGAGCAAATTTCAGCTGTGCATCGAGATAGACATTGGTTTTTTATGCGACAAAAATGTAACCCATATTTTCTGATTATATGAAATAAAGAATATGTTTTTATTTTACGTTGGTCACTTGAAATCGGACCATATATGAGGCCGTTTGCGTAAGAATCAAGCAGTTTCGCCAAAGTTCGGCACAGCAAAAGTATCGATTCTCTGTAAATTTGGGATTGTAGGTTCTCAAAGGTACTGATTACGATAAACTTATTCATTTTTCATGCCGGGTCGCTATTGGCTCCAGATGAACTCACGTCAAAATCCTCGAAAAACGTGTTTTTATTCGATTTCTCGATAACCAAAGATGTGAAAATTCTGAAACAATGGCTACTGAGCTTAATTTTCATTGCGAACACGGCCATGATTTTAATTTTTCGGATTTCACAAAAATAAATTTTATCAGCATGCTAATAAATCGGAGAGGTAAAAATAACATTAGAGATTAGGTTTGATAGAAACCGCTTGATATTTAGAGATTCACTTATTTTTGCATCAATTCAAGCGTTACACCATTGAGTTATGGAATTTAGAATCAATAATCTGCCTGGAAATCGAGAGTGGTTTCTTGATCTACGCCTGTCTCTCCCTTGACCTTTCTCTCGCGGTAGAGTGCACAGGAAGGCGAGAGAGTTCAGACAGTTAGAGAGGTGGGGAGGGGAAAGGAAGAGGTCAGCTGGAAGAGACAGAGGTAGACCACTGTCGATTTTCAGGGAGAAATTTCCATAACTCAATGGTGTAACGCTTGAATTGATGCAAAAATAAGTGAATCTCTAAATATCAAGCGGCTTCTATCAAACCTAGTCTCTAATATTACTTTCCGATTTATTAGCATGCTGATAAAATTTATTTTTGTGAAATCCGAAAAATTAAAATCATGGTCGTGTTCGCAATGAAAATTAAGCTCAGTAGCCATTTTTTCAGAATTTTCACATCTTTGGTTATCGAGAAATCGAATAAAAACACGTTTTTCGAGGATTTTGACGCTTGAACTGCTTGATTCTTACGCAAACGGCCTCATATATGGTCCGATTTCAAGTGACCAATGTTAAATAAAAACATATTCTTTATTTCATATAATCAGAAAATATGGGTTACATTTTTGTCGCATAAAAAACCGATGTCTATCTCGAAGCACTGCTGAAATTTGCTCTATCCGGTGCCAGAGCCGAAAATTTCAATTTTTTAAGTTTTTACCATTAAACATTGCAATTAAATGGTCGAAATTGCATGAAAATAATCTCCCATCATATTTTACTGAAAAGCTTGGCAAAATGGAAGCATTTGAAACGAAAGAAATAAAATTGATTTCTGTTAAAAATCGCACTTTGCGACCTTTGGACGAATATAGAAAAAATACCCCCCCCCCCTCCAAGTGCCCATTTTTATTTTTTTATTAATTGTATATGAACTCCCTTTATTATATTCTGCAAGAAAATTCTGGGAATGGAACTCACAAGATAGCTAGAATAAATATTTTGTTGTTCTAGAAACAGTTTTTTAATTTTAACATTTTTATTTTTCAGTTTCCATCTTTGGTCAAAACATAAAAGTTTTTCGAAATATTTTTGCGGATTTTTTGAGCCCAAGAACAAGTCCCTAGCTCATCTGGGAGCAGAGTTACGATATAGCCGGGTGCAGAACCGGAAAATCTCTAAAAGACGGCTTTCGGACATTTTGACCGGACACAAAAAAATGTTGTCACCTGGGTATGTACCCACCATAGTTTGGCTGGTTTCAACTGATTTTGAAAAATCTAGTTCTCAAAGGGGTTGTTTTTGCTACATTCTCTCGCGATACCTGTGGTAATTTATTTCACGGATGTAAGTGCCGGGACCGGAGCCGCTGTTCAGCATTACAATTGTTCACGTTGTGCGCCAGCAATTTCTCTGAAGGCACGGCTCGCGAGTCAAAACAAGTTCTTGATCTTTCTTCGTTTATCTCGCTTTACCTCAGTAATCTGCGCATGGTAATCGAATCATGTGATTCACCACACCCTACTTGGCCTTTGCGCGTTGCCCATTTGTCCGGAAATGCCCTAATTTACGCGAAATCCCTGGTTGTTTGTAGCGCAATTTTCGTTGTTTTCGCATGTTTCGAGCGGCACCTCTTGTGAAACTCGAGAATCAGGCCAATTTCGCTGTGTAATTACCTCATTTTAATTGTAATTGTTATGGCCAATCGACTTCCATCTTAAAATACCGCATTTCATTTATTTTTGTAAGTGTTTGCTCCGAGTTTTGCCTCAAAGCAGGGACAATAGACTATTACTATTCGCAGATATGACACATGGCACCGTGATGGAGGAGCGGGCCGCACACGACGTCGACCTGCTGCCCGCGTCGTCGTCCGCGCCGCAGGCCAAGGCCGTGCCGCAGGTACTAAAGCCAGCCTTAAACTCGGCAGGGTTAGGACAAGCTAAGACTTTATTTTTGTGATGCTTCGACTTGGTGCTTATTGTTAGTGCTTGGTCTACTTTGGGCATTTGGGGAAGCGCCCGCGTCGTCGTCCGCACCGCAGGCCAAGACATTGCCACAGGTTTTAAGGTTAAGGTTGGGTTACTAAGGTTATGGTTCTGCAGGAGCCTGGAATGGGTATGAAATCGCTCCGTCTTATTGCTTACAATTAGGGGCATTTGGTGAAGCGTCGCCGCAAGCCAAGGCCGTGCCGCAGGTACTATTTCATGGGCAAAATAGGTTCCCAAAGACGTCTAAATATGGATTGTTTTGTGAAAATTGACACCAAACCCTTATATTGCCGGTTGCGTAATGTTTCGCTATGTACTACTATCCTGAGTGTTGGCTGTGCCTGACCATTCGACAGTCAGCAAAACGAGTTGATTGCGGCATGGGAGAGTCATACAGTCAAACAATTCCTATTGCAGATCGACCTACCCACCGACGCCGTCACCATCGAGCTCACCAAGGACGAGTATGGTGCGTACGGTTGTTGTTTGTTGTTGTTTTACTTGCCTAAATGGTAGTAAAGGTCGGATCATTTACATATCAATGATAAGCTCCTTTAAGTGATAATCAGTGATAAGCTCCTTTAAGTGATCCTTTAAGCGATAAGCTCAATCTGAATATTCTCGATCTAATGCATTCGGAAAGTAACACTGGGGAAAAGGTCTGGTTGTTATTAGTCGATGTAGTTTTTTTTTAAATAATGGCTGACGCAACCGTGGTGTCTGCAGGGTTCGGCTTCAACGTGGTGGGCGGGTCGGACAGCCAGCATCTGCCCGGCGACAGCGGCATCTTCGTCTCGCTCATCAAGGAGGACGGCGTCGCGGCGAGGGACGGACGGCTGCATGAGGTAACAGTCATGAAGTCGGGGTTGAAAATAGAAGAATGCTCCCGATTTCGGTTTACTTGGAGATGCTCTGACGTTTTTCGTGGAAGCCAGTTAACTTTTTGTTGCTCCAACAAATAAGATGTAGCTTCAAAATATCATTTTGCAGCGCTGCATTACAATAATTGTATCCTAGTGAAACCATGTTTTACAGCGGAGCCAAGTCATCCACAACCCCAAGTGTTATGATCGTCATTTAAGAGCACAACTAATATTGGTTCACCTTCCAATCTCGATCTCTTTGCAGGGCGACAAGATCGTATCCGTCAACGGCGTCGACCTCACGGACAGCACGCACGATGGCGCCGTCAAAGTAAGACGATTTTTTTTAACTTGTTTGTTTGCCTCGAATATCTCGATTGTACGCCTTGAAGTGAATATTTGCTCCCACTCAATTCTGTTCGTTTTTTTCTGTTCGCTTAAAAGTCCCATATTTCGCACCTTCTTTTCAATACCAAACCTGGTTCACTGAGGTTTGAATGGTTGGTTGGTGTGTATTGGATCATGTGAATTTTGCCCGACTTCGTCGGGCACCTCATGTTGATGTTGACATACTTTTCGATCACTGCATGTGTAGGGGCCACAATGTAGATAGCCGATTTCACGCTTCGGGGCCAAATGTGTGTTCAAACTGTCCCTCATGGATCCAATATCATCATACTTTTTACCGTTTGTCGATATCTTTTCTCTGTCGCGCGCTAGAGCCCGAGAAGTACGCGCGCAACGCACTGGGGAAGAGGAGGGAAAGGCGAGGCGAGAGGGAAAGGGGGCGGAGCCTAATTAGCGTGTGTCTCTCTCCCTCCCCCCGCCCTCTCGCTCGCCTCTCCCCGCGCAAAAAACACAAGCGGGGGAAGCATGCTAAAAATCTAATTTTTTCTCTAAAATTCCTAAAATATTCAAATTAGTCAGAAAATTGTTGTCCGAGCAGAACTTCCAAACTGAAACATGCCAAAACGACTCATTCCCTTCGTTCATATGCAAATTTAATCCTCTTAGCGTTCTGAGGCACTTCTCGGACAGTGCTCGATCGATAGGTAATGGTAACAGCTATCCGTAGCACTTTAGAGCGAGTGATTTGGTTTAGAATGAAGCTTGTGTTTTTGTTTTCTCGCTTTTTGGTGAAATCGTGTCCGCACAAAGTGGGCGGAGCTTGTGGCCCCTATGCATGTGATGCAATGGTAAGGACCGTGCGGCGGGAAATATTTTGTATGCATAATAATTAATGATAATCAAGGTGCTGCGGGAGATCAAGATGCACGCGGAGACGATCCTCGTCGTGCTGCAGAACGCCGAGATGGCCGCGCTCGCGGTATATTTTAATTATTTAAATTTTTAATTTAATTATTTTAATAACAAATCTGTATCATTAGGCGAGAAAACATTGATTTCCTTCATACTATTTACGTATTTACATGTTTATCCTGACATCAAGTCAATGTGCCTGCAGGAGGAAACATCCTTGGGCACGGGCATTAGGCAATAACATTTTGGTTTCCTCCACAATATTTGCAAAATTGGATTTCAGACGCAAACTGCGCTATTTGACCTCACGGTACGGTTGTGATTGCTACATTGTTGATTTGTTGGCACGCTTTACACAAGATCTAAATGTAAGAGTTTTGACTAACTGAAGCTATCGCGCCATGTCCGTTCCTCAAGTGCTGATTATCAAAATTTTCGTGCACTCACACAATGCTGAAACGTAAATGATACTGTCCGAGTTGCCATTTGCTGTGGGGTCTCTACTAGTATGTCTACGTATTGTTCAGCTAATTACTTAATTAAATAGATATATTTATTAGTATAAGTGCAGCAATTGCTCTTGCAACCTCATGCTGTCTAATATACCTTATTTCTTCAATTTTAAGATAATTAATTAATTAGTGTAATTACAACAATTTCTACCTGCTGTTGTTGCTATCTATGATAATATCACTAATTAGTAAATAAAATTTAATTATTATAATTGCAGCAAATGGCGCCGATGGCGCTATCGCCCTTCTCGCGTGGCGGCGCTGCCGATGAGACGACGAAGAAGAGTGAGAAGGCCACGCCCACCAGCAACGGACCACCCGCGGCGAATCTATCGTTTGGAGGTGAAGCAGAGATTTGCCGGGTTTTGATGTTTCTTTGGAAGGGAAAGTAGCTTGTATCGCGGCCGAAAAGGCTAAAAAAATAACTCTCGTTTGGGGGTAATGTATACCTGTAAACCTGAAATACGAAATGTTTTATTGACAGTATAATAATTAGTCGGTAACTATCATATCTAATGCTTTCTAGGGCATCTTTCCCAGTCACAATTTCCATAACAAAAATGTTATAAAACATTCTCCAGCTGCAGATGCCGTCTCCGTGAAGGGCGCGCTGTTCGGGGGTGCGCAGGGCAGGAAGCAGCAGCGGGAAGACGACGAGGAGAGCATCTACGCCCCCTCCACCCACTCTATTATCGGTGAGGATGTTGTTGTTGTTGTTGCTGTTGTTGTTATTTAAAAACATGATGTAATGAAAATGCTAGAGAGTAAACCCCACTCCATTATCGGTGGGGTTTTTTTTCAATGTGAAATGGGGTTTTCTAAAGTTATCAAGATGATCTTGGTCAGAGCCCTCACACATTGAACATGGAAGCTTTATGTTTTACGGGTTCCTGAAATGAGAATAATTTTTGCACTTGCTTGGAGCGTGGCTGATCAGCAAATTCAATTCTAAAAAAAAAAGTTTTCTCCATTGCAGACGACGTGCCTCGAACGCCGAAGCGCAAGCGCACGCTGGCGGACCGCGTAACGCCGCTGCTCACCGAGATCACGTACGTGGGCATCGGCCTCGCCGCCCTCACCGCCGCCGCCCTTGTCGTCTACAAAATCGTCGTCCGCAACCGTCAATAAGCACTCTTTTCCACTCGATTCGATTGTAAATTGACTGTTTTTGTGGTCCGAACCCCAGTTTTGCCCCGTTTTGAGTGTAAACTGACTCTTTGTTGTGGACCGAAACCGCCAATAAGCCACTTTTCCACCCGATTTTGTAGTGAATTGACCCCCCCCCCCCCCAAAAAAACGTTATTTAGAGACCCAGTTTTGCTCCCGTTTTGAGTGTAAACTGGCCCTGTTTTCGCGCTGTTTCGCCCATTTTTGTCGCTCGAAACGGTCGTTAAGAAGCCCCACTTTGCGCCCGATTAGCATTGTTTTCCCCTGTTGTTTGATAGCGTTTTCATAACCCCCGTTAGTTAACTGATCAACTCCCTCCGTTTCACATGTTATCTCGTCGTGTTTGGCCCTCTGACGAAGGATGATTTTCGTAGTTTTACATGCTTCCCTTTGTTCTGTGTCTGACTGTTGAGATATGAAGTGAGCGGGTGACTTATTACGATACCCCCCGCTTCGTAACCGTTAGTTAACTGATTAGATAACTGGCGTTAGCTAACCTCTGTTTCGCACGCTATCCCTCTATCGGAGTGTTACTTTTCCGGCCGCAAATGGATAACTTGCGTGGATTCCCTTAGTAAACGGCCTCGATTCACCCAAATTTACCCCTATTTTTCGTAATCCAAAAATACTTGCACATGTTTACTGTCCCCGTTCCTCATTGTTTCTTGCACAACGCCTGCCCCCGGTTAGAAGCACGACAGCCCACTGATTCTCATAGGTGTTGTAGGATTATTACGAGATTGTGTGATTGGTAACTGCTTAGCGTATTGTTTGATCTATTCCCCCCGATTCTGCACCTCCACCACCCAAAAAAAAGCAAGCCATAAGCTTGTTTTCTGCTGATTGTGCCTCATCGATGACTATATTAATTCTTTGTGAAGTGGATAAAACATTCAACACTCAAAAAAATGTAAAAATACAAAATACAAATAAAACGAGAAATAAATAAAGTTCAAGCAAAAGTGCGAGCTACAGTAGTCGGGCCCGAAATTTGGTTCGAACGAAATTAACTCTCGCACGGAAAAATTACCGTATTTTAATTCAAATTTCGCACCCGATTTTTTTCTAATTAACATAGTAATCGATTTGTTTTGCCTGTTTTGACCGTGTTTTGATTGTTTTTGCATAGCTAAATAGGATTTACACGTATCCTTCCTTGTTATCATGCCAGTTGTTAATAGATTCGTCTTATTTGCGTCAAAATGGAACAATTGCCATTTCGAATTGTTCCTCTTTCTCCGTTTTTCTCCAGCGTTTATTAGTTCTCGGCTATATTCTAACTGAGTACTTATAGTAGGATGTCGGAGGAAGCAGCAAAGGCCAGCGGCGATGCCAAGCCCGCACCCAACGAGATGACGAGCAAGGACTACTACTTCGATTCCTACGCTCACTTCGGTATCCACGAGGTTTGTCATCTACCATTAGTGCCAAACAGTTGTCACTCTTTTTTTGTTTTTCGAGCGAATGATCCTCGGTGTTTTTACTCAAGTGAACATTTCAGGAGATGCTCAAGGATGAGGTGCGCACCAACACCTACCGCAACTCCATCTACCACAACAAGCACCTCTTCAAGGTTTGTTCTACTTCGAAACACTTCTTTTTATACTCATTGTTGGAATTGCCTTATAAAGATTATCGCCAACTGTTTTCTAGGACAAGATCGTCATGGACGTCGGATCCGGAACTGGAATTCTCTCCATGTTCGCCGCCAAGTCGGGAGCCAAGCGCGTTCTTGCGGTAAGTGTTTACTTTATCCAATTGAATTCGTGCTACTTTTTACTTGTCAAGTCTTCTGTAGTTGAGCCCAAATAGATGTATTTGTAAGGTTATATTCCATGTTTTAGATCGAGTTCTCCAACATGGCCGTCCAGTCCAGACAAATCATCAAGGACAACAACCTTGACTCGATCGTCGAGGTTATCCAATGCAAGGTTGAGGACATCAAGGAGCTGCCCTTCGGAATTGAAAAGGTGAATAATTTCGGTTATTTGTCCGATCATTTTTTAAAAGTACTTTTTCGTCACTTTGATTTTCTAAAAAATCGTTCATATTTCATCGGTTTCATTTAGGTTGACATCATCATCTCGGAGTGGATGGGATACTGCCTCTTCTACGAGTCCATGCTCAACACCGTCCTGTACGCTCGCGACAAGTGGCTTGCGCCCGAGGGAGCGCTCTTCCCCGACAAGGCAAAGCTTTTCATCACCGCCATCGAGGACAGACAGTACAAGGAGGACAAGATCAACTGGTGAGCATTTGCTTAAATTTCTCCTATATTTCTTGCAATAGTATTTATTTTTTCTTGTAAAGATATTTTTCCGAGCTGGCATTGATATATTTGCTACAGGTGGGACAACGTCTATGGTTTTAACATGTCGTCAATCCGCAAGGTGGCGATTACTGAGCCCCTTGTCGATGTGGTCGACAACAACCAGGTTGTGGCTGGCAACTACTGCGTCAAGGAGGTAATCATTTATTTAGTTTTCCATTCATGTCATTTTAATCGATTTGATATTGCTTAAAATATTCACAGCTTCTTTTCATTTTTATTCTTTCAGATCGATCTCTACACCGTTCAAATTGCCGATCTGGCATGGACTTCCGAATTTGTTCTTCGTATGAACCGCAACGATTACGTGCAGGTGAGCATTTATCATCCCTTTTTTTACTTATCTTGGTTTCTCTCAATCTCTTGCATACTTTTATTTTTCAGGCTCTCGTTACATATTTCACTGTCGAGTTCTCCAAGTGCCACAAGAGGACAGGATTCTCCACCGGACCCGATAGCCAATATACGCATTGGAAGCAGACCGTATTCTATCTCCAGGTATAATTCTCCCAAGTTGAGCTTCAATTAGATCACTTTTGTGGTTCACGCATTGATATTTTGCTTCCAGGATGCCCTCACTGTCAAGAAGGGTGAAGAGCTGAAGGGAGTGTTCACCTGCGCGCCTAACGCACGAAATGAGCGTGATTTGGACTTCAACATCAAGGTTTCTTTCCACGGTGAGGTCTGCGATCTCGAGGAAGAGAGCACCTATACCATGCATTAAATATTGTCTTTCATTCGCATCTTTTCCCCATTCCTGAACTTTACTGAATCAAGTCGCCCCGTGCACCTCAATTGTTAGTTTTTCTTTTGTTAGTGCTTGACACGTTGCTTTAGATCTCAAACGTTACCAGTTTAGTACCCATCCCTGTCGTTGATTGTTGATTTGTTGAATGTTACTTTATTTGAACTCTAAAACGGTTGATTTCTTTGAAAATTGAGATGAACGTAAAATGATTTCCCGTTAAAAGGACATGATAAATAGCCTTCTCTCCATCTTTATACCTCTAACAATAAGAACATTAATCACAGTAGTCAAGTGAAGACAGAACGAGGATGTGGGATTTCGATGATCAGTTTCAATGATCTGCTGATAGAGAAATTCAGTTTTGCACTTTTCCTTACGAAGTTTCGAAGTTGGCGAGCTCAACACATGGTGTAGTGGGAGACATTAGTGAAGGTCATGGAGTTTTGTCTACATTTCTGCGATGGAAAGTTCAGCACAGGTGTTACTACAGTGTGATGCGATGCTTTTCTCTTTTTTTTGCTATGTCATGGTTGTTATTGCGAAGTGTTTGTTGAGAGCCAGTCTTGAACAACATGAATACATCAGAATAGGCAACGTAGGAGTACCGCAAGCGTTCACGGCTACAGTGGTATTCTGAAGAATGGATATGGTATGAAAACGAAAGATGATACGGTAGTCAATGGACACGTGAGCTCATCTGACCTGTCTGACATCGACTCGTGCAGCTGCAAGGGATGCGATAGTGCACGGTAAGATCAATCGATATCTGGGAGACTGTAGGATCGAAACAAAAGAGGAACTTATAGTACTTCTACCATTTCCCAATAGACGGTATCGCAATAGGAAAAAAAACATTAAACGGATTACTCAATCTCTATATTCTCTCTGGCCTCTTCACTCTCCATCGATCGATCATTGATCACTTGCCCCCTCCAGTCTCTCCTCTTTCCGCCCTCGTGAGCGGTCTGCCTCACTTCTCGCCCCCTTACTAACCAGGTGAGAATGGGTACTCCGGAGATCTGGTGAGGACCCTGAGGATCCTGCGCGGATCCTACCGTAGGCCAAGGCGTATCCTATGCAGTCATGAGGCTACCATGATCCTGAGGATCCGCTGAGGAGCCAGCATCCTACCGTAACCATAGATACTGTAGCCCAAGGGGATCCTAAGGAACCCTTAGTATCCTGAGGACCCTGAGGATCCTCAGGGAATCCTACCGTAACCCCCGAGTATCAGGCGCTCACGATGGGCCTGGAATCTATGATGCGGCAGCTGATGATTCAGCGCAACGAGAAGCGCGAGAAGCAGACGAAGAAGGTACGGTAGGAAATGATCGATAACTGACTTTATTAATCAATCTTCTCAATTATCGATTCGCTACGTGTACGATACTGTGTTCCACTGCATTTTTTTCTTCACTAGTCTATCATTTGATTTGATAACTGATTTGATAACTCATATTCTTTTCTACTTTGCTGACAGTATCGCATTCCGGTCCACTGACCTGCCGAACCCCAGCCTCAGTACTCGGTCGCCTACCGTGTACCCTTTCCAGATCACGGACTCGGCCGATCCGAACCGGGTCTTTCTCAAGGACATGGTGCACAACTTCTTCCAATCGGACGCCTCGGCGGTAATCCACGATGCGAAGCAGATGATCAGATTGCTCAATCAGGTATACAATGATTCAGAGATCAAAGATCAAAGGCCGACGGGGGGGGGAAATACGGTAGGGACAAGGTAACTTGGGATACGGTAGGGTACGGTAGGATGGGAAGAAGTTACGGTAGGGGTACGGTAAAAAATTGATCCGTCACGATGCGAAAGAGATGCTGAGGTTGCTCAATCATGTATACGGTAGGGGAACGGTAGGGTACGATAACTTGGGATACGGGAGAGGTACTGTAGGCTACTGTATCGTTTCGATCCTACAACGCATCAGTTATCGATTGATTCTACCGTACTCTTCCGTATCCCTGTTCAGCTGCAAGAGTCGATGAAAGCATCGCCATCGCTGCTCGAGCTGGAGGCGCCCGTGTAAGTGATCTCTGATCTTTGATCTCTGGACTTTGATCTTCGGTCTAACTACAGTACCGGAAGAGACGAAGCACAGTAGTGTATCTAATGCGGCAGCGAATCCTGCTACTGCAACCCATTCACAGTCGATCGATGACTTTTTGACACGAGCTGAGCTACGGTAGATACCACCACTGCACCAGCTCAATACCGTAGATCAGTATCGTACTACGCTACACAAATCAGCCACCGTGCCTCACGCCTCTATGACCGGCGAGAGAGTGTGTGAAATGAAGAGACGATGATCCGTATTTCGAACTCTTCTTCGCAGGACGGTGTGCGGCGACATTCACGGCCAGATGACGGATCTGCGCCGCATCTTCTACATTTGCGGTGATCTTTGATCTCTGGACTTTGATCTTTGAGCGCGGGTTACGGTAGATATCGATCGTTAGAGGTGAACGCCGCGGGTTACGGTAGGGACACGCTGGCGTCGATTGAGTACTGATTGTATTACGGTACCGGATCAGCTATCGATTGGATTAATGCTATCTCGATTACGGTAGTCAATTATCGAACGCATCGCAGGCTTCCCGAGTCGCACGCGCTTCCTCTTCCTCGGCGACTACGTGGACCGCGGCGCGCACTCGGTCGAGGTACGGTAGCTTTGGATACGGTAAAGAGATTACGGTAGTATCGATTGTCAGGTGGTGTGCGTCCTTGCGGCGATGAAGCTGTTGTTCCCGCAGAATGTGTTCCTGCTCAGAGGTACGGTATCCGGAGGGGTACGGTAGTTGTTAGGTACGGTATCAATCGATTTCGATGCCGTTCCTATATACGAGAGGAAACAGCAGGGATAATTGGGATACTGTAGCATACCATGAAACCGATAAAAGCTCACAGACAACCATGAAGTACGGTAACCAAATGGAAAAAAATCAATAAAATCAATAGATACCGTACCACTCAGGCAATCACGAGCTGGCGCACATCAACCGCGAGTATGGATTTCACGAAGAGATTCGACACAAGTACGGTTTTGAATATTTCATCAAAAATGATGCTTACCAGTGGGTCCCACCGTCGTCTCACGATTGTAAAATCGCTTGACGTGGATACACCTCTACCGTTACCTTCAATAAATGAAACTGGGGAGTGGCTGAGTACTGATGAGTGTTGTCGTAATCTACCCCTCTCACAATCAGGTGGATCGATGCCAAAGACGGCGAGAAGGTTTACAACAAGTTTAATGAGGTACGATAATTCTATCTACTAACTCACGTTAGACACTGTAGCACTGTAGCACTGTAGCGACCTCAATACGTCACTGTAGGGTAGTCATTACTCATTATTGTAGGGTTACTGCGGCATCAATTACGGTAGCCCGATTACCGTATCCTAATTCCTCACTGTAGAAACCTCCTGTAGCGATAGGTTACAGTAATACGGAAGATCACTGTAGGGTTACTGCGGCATCAATTACGGTAGCCCGATTACCGTACGCCTTAGGGTTGCAAGTTCGAGATCAATACTCTCGCACGCACCTAGTACCCCCCTAATTCCAGTGCTTCTCCTACTTCCCGCTGGCGGCTGTGATCTCGGAGAAGATCCTCTGCATGCACGGAGGTGTCAATCTTTGATCTTTGATCTTTGATCTTTCGTAGTTGATCTTTGATCTTTCATAATTGATCGTTGACCTCCAATCGCTAGCTGATCATTGCGAATTGATCTCTGATCAATATTTCCGTATATTCTCCACGTCTTCAGCTTGAAGTAGTTTGCGAACTGTAGAGAGACAAATGATCTTTGATCCTTAATCTCTGATCTTTGATCTCCGCAGGTCTGTCGCCCTATCTCAACTCGTTGGACGACATTCGACGCGTGCGACGACCGATCGTCAAGCCGGTGGCCAACTCGCTCGCGCAGGACATGCTCTGGGCGGACCCATCGGTACGGTAGGTTTAGGTTTAGGGTTAGAGTAGGGCACGGTAGGGTATGGTAGGACTACGGTGTGACCACGGTAGGGTACGATAGCTTGGTTCCATTAGGGGGTACGGTAGGGATACGGTATGGCTGATAGTAGAGTGCCAAAGGTGGGAGCAGGACATGCTGAGGTCGGACCCATCGGTACTACGGTATGATTATGGTAGGATTACGGTAGGATTAAGGTACGGTACAGTAGGATACGGTAGCTGCTGGAGATATATCGATCGATCATCCCATTGTAGCACTCGGTGGTCGGGTTCGCGCACAACGAGTTGCGGTCCGTTTCGGTCAACTTCGGCGAGCGAGAGGTACGGTAGGATACGGTAGAATACGGGCAATGTTGATATGGGGTCTCCCTGTGCGTCTACTCTCACGATCGCACCGTCTGATCGGCGAGAGAGCATGGAAAACAGAGAGAGAGAGAGAGAGAGAGAGAGAGAGAGAGAGAGAGTGCTACCGTATCTCCATCATCGATTTATGCTCTTAGGTGCAGGAGCGGCTGCGCAAGCTCGGCGTCAGCAAGATCATCCGCGCCCATCAGGTATGCGGAAGGGTACGGTAGATGTGGGATACGGTAGGTATACGGTAGACATCTGGGAGTGCGGTAAGTAGGCGTTTCTTCACGATGGCGAGATGTGGAGTAATGGGCATCCGCATGGCATATGTCTGTTTATGTGTGCTGTAGGCCATCTCTGATCTCTGATCTCTGATCTTTGATCTTTAATTCCTCCAGGTGGTCCAACACGGCTGGGAGACGTTCGCGTCCGGCGCCGTCATCACCGTCTTCTCGGCGTGCAGATATCAGGTGATCTTTGGTCTTTGATCTTTGATCTCCTGAAGATCAGAAACCAAGAAAGTATCTAACAATATGAGATCTGAGATGAAGGTGAATTTGATCGGTGAAAGTTAAACGAATATCATTAGGGTTATTATCTAAAAGAGCAAAGGCCAAAGATCAAAGGATAAAGATCAAAGAGCAACCCATTACAGGAGGAGAACTCCAACTACGGCGCAGTGATCTGTGTCAAGAAGAATCTGGGCATTTCCGTTACCATGGTGAGGTTACGGTAGCGGTGGGTTTTGCTGGGTACGGTAGATACGGTGGGGTTGAGATAGGCAGTGAGAGTACGGCACCTATATACGATAGGATGCAGTCGTACGATAGGCTTAGCTGCCCGAGATAGCTGGTTGAGCATCCATTACGGTAGTTTCAATATATTCTGGAGGATTCCGTGAGTTTTACGTAGACTCACGGTAGATCTCGCTGAGTTACGGGATCACAGAATACTGATCAGAGATCAAATACTAGAGTTCAAAGATCAAAGTCCAAACCAGGAATATTTTTCAGATCAAGCCGTCCGAGCTCGAGGAGAACAAGTCGAACATGCACGACGTGCTCACGGTGGACGTGAGCGCGACGAATGCCAAGGTACTCGACTACCGTAGTCTTGGCGCACCGCAATTGGCGATCGGGAACTGATTTAATATAGGCCAAACTTGAGAAATCCGAGAGGTCCGATCAGGACCGTTTATTGGAATCCCTAAGATGTGGTCTGGAACACTTGTCAAGATTTGACGACTACATAATAATTGACTACCGTAGTTGAAACCACACGATGATTGGCGATCGACAATTGATTTTTCTGCAGCCCTCATCGACGCAGTCGAGTGACGAGCGGCACCGCCACGAGTCGCCCGACGACGAGCCGAAGTAGAGCAGAGATCAAAGATCAAAGATCAATAGCAAAGATCAAAGATCGATATCCGAGTAAACGTACGCCAAGAGAGCATAAATTGATTGCAAAAAAAAACTGTGCTTGATAAATAATCTAGACTGATATTGCACATATGAAGCCGTTCGCCTTAGGTTCAACAAGGGTCTGGAACAGGTGAAAAATTAAAAACTCTGAAAAGTTGGCCCTAGGGGTTATTTTTGACCCTCTACACGCTGGTGCACTCGATTTCGCAATATGTCCCCTCCCCGCTCCAGGAGGGGGCACCCCCCATTTCGCCCCGAAACGCGTTTTTCGTTGATTTTTCCTTAAAACTAAGTCAAAATGGCCCAAATTCTCACGTGTCCTAACAGAATTTCATGCTCTATCTCGTGGTGCTATTGAAATGGTCTAATTATTTTTAGTTTTCGAGATATAGCCGTTTTTTGACGCCATGCCCATGCAGATCCAATATGTTCAAAAGTTGAACGAGTGTGTTCTCCTGATCATTTTAAGCTAATAATCTCGAAAGTTGTCCGTGAAAAATCAAAGTTGACGTCATCTTTGAGAAACTTCAAAAAATAAATGTTTCAGAATACCCCGTGTTTGTGCTCATTTTGCAGAGCTCGTTAAACTGATCATTTTTTTGTGTTGGACATTTTCATGAAAAACGTTTCCTTGAGAAGTTACAGCTATCGAAAAAGTGATTTTCGGGCATCTCGCGAAAACTGCCAGTTTGAGCGATTGTAACTTCTCAAGGAAACGTTTTTCATGAAAATGTCCAACACAAAAAATGATCAGTTTAACGAGCTCTGCAAAATGAGCACAAACACGGGGGTATTCTGAAACATTTATTTTTTGAAGTTTCTCAAAGATGACGTCAACTTTGATTTTTCACGGACAACTTTCGAGATTATTAGCTTAAAATGATCAGGAGAACACACTCGTTCAACTTTTGAACATATTGGATCTGCATGGGCATGGCGTCAAAAAACGGCTATATCTCGAAAACTAAAAATAATTAGACCATTTCAATAGCACCACGAGATAGAGCATGAAATTCTGTTAGGACACGTGAGAATTTGGGCCATTTTGACTTAGTTTTAAGGAAAAATCAACGAAAAACGCGTTTCGGGGCGAAATGGGGGGTGCCCCCTCCTGGAGCGGGGAGGGGACATATTGCGAAATCGAGTGCACCAGCGTGTAGAGGGTCAAAAATAACCCCTAGGGCCAACTTTTCAGAGTTTTTAATTTTTGACCTGTTCCAGACCCCTGTGGAGGCTTGTTGAACCTTAGGCGGACAGCCTCATATATTCTTGCAGCGTGATTTTTTTTATACATTTCGATTTTGTTCGGTCACAAGGGAGGGACACAACAGACATAAAATGATTATTTGAATAAATTGTAAAATAAACTACTCTTGAGTATCGGTTTTTAAAAGTTTTGCGTTTTTTTGCGATAAGAATAAAAAAGAATTCAATAAAAATTGAAAGCATGTGTCCCAATTGGAAATTCATGCATACGGTCAAGTCATCGATTTTGAAATTTTTTAATGTCAATTTCCACTAGCTTTTCGATGCTCAGTTACGGTAACGAAAATCGTCAAACTTATTCAACTTACCGGTCTACTGGCCGGTTCTCAATGACGGTTTTTTTTATTCAAACAGGCGAATATTCGCGATTCTTGATCCATTCCAGTCTTCCGTCATATGCGTGGACCTTAGATACGGCCTTGTGCGTGCTCTTCCTACGCATCGTTGTTGTTTTGGTGGTTTCCGTGTGGTGTTTCCCGATTCACGCTCCCTTATGCTCTCCGAAATAGTTAGTATGTCCAATAACATTGCTCCTTCTTCGTTCGCTTCCTCAAGCAGTCGAATATTGATCCATTCCAGTCATTCTTAGTTGTTTGCTTGCCCTTATATGTGTCAATCCTGCCTTGGCGATATTTGTTTGCGATTTTCACGATTTATGCGCCAAAATACTAGTGCGAATTTGTGAAATATTGAATAAATATACAACAACATTTCTCCCTCTTCTCTACCTTATTCGTGCGAAGTGCTAGGTATTCACACGCACTGGCCACTCGCGAATGATTTATCGATTTCAATTTAGCATTCAAATATTCACTTAATCAAATTTCACCCCCCTCCCTTCTCTCCTTTTCATTCAGCCTATCCGAAACTTTAAACTTGCCACCTTTTCTGAGTAACTAGCGCTGCGGTCACTAATTACAATTGTACCATAGCAATCCTGATCCTCTCAAGTAGTTTCATGACATGCCAACAAACCTCGTTAAAGTTCTCATTCGACATAGCGCCGCTGCATATTGTCATTATATCGTTGCCGCGAAATCACTAATTTCATTTTTTAAATATTTACAGTACACCTAATGGCCGCTCACTCCCGGACGGGGCCATCTGTTACACTTCTACGGCCAGAATTCGCGAGGCAACTTCGGCTAGTGGGATGAAGTAGAATGCAGGAGGAAAAGGACGAGAATAAAAAGGTGAATCACTAATGATAGCTATAACTTGCGATTGCGGAAGTGTGAACACTTCATTTTTTTCATTCAATTCATTTTCTCCTTATTTGCTCTACCCTTTCATTCCTTGCAACCCAATCGTTTGAGTGCGTTCTCTCGAAATACGAATAACTCCTCTCTTGAAATTAAAAAAACAAACAAAACAAACGAGTGCTCGTCGAGTTTTGAATACGAGTACTTGTTTTCCGAGCCATTCGAGTTCTCGTTTTTTTCGGCGTATACTCGCAAGCACTGAGAACTCTATACTCTGAGAAGACGACGGAATCGACGGATACGACTGAATCGACGGAATCGACGGATACGACGGAATCGACGGAATCGACGGATACGACGGAATCGACGGAATCGACGGATACGACGGAATCGACGGATTCTTCTCAGAGGCGGGTGGGCGGGTGGGCCTCTGAGAAGACGGCGGAATCGACGGATACGAGGTACGGTAAGGCGCGAAGGAGTACGGTAGATTCGAATCGATTACTGGAATTTTAGTACAAATGAGAAAAATAATTGATGCCAAATCATTGATCGGTATCCGGTTGGCAATGAAAATGTAGTCCTCTTCGTGACGATCGCTTTTAATTGACTTTAAATACTTATTTTTGAAACTATTTCCAATGCAGATGCGACGGAATCGACGGAATCGACGGAATCGACGGAATCGACGGATACGACGGAATCGACGGATACGACGGAATCGACGGAATCGACGGAATCGACGGATACGACGGAATCGTCGGATACGACGGAATCGACGGATTCTTCTCAGAGGCGGGTGGGCGGGTGGGCCTCTGAGAAGACGGCGGAATCGACGGATACGAGGTACGGTAAGGGGCGAAGGAGTACGGTAGATTCGAATCGATTACTGGAATTTTAGTACAAATGAGAAAAATAATTGATGCCAAATCATTGATCGGTATCCGGTTGGCAATGAAAATGTAGTCCTCTTCGTGACGATCGCTTTTAATTGACTTTAAATACTTATTTTTGAAACTATTTCCATTGCAGATGCGACGGAATCGACGGAATCGACGGATACGACGGAATCGACGGATACGACGGAATCGACGGATACGACGGAATCGACGGAATCGACGGATACGACGGATACGACGGATACGACGGATACGACGGAATCGACGGAATCGACGGATACGACGGAATCGACGGAATCGACGGATACGACGGAATCGACGGATTCTTCTCAGAGGCGGGTGGGCGGGTGGGCCTCTGAGAAGACTGCGGAATCGACGGATACGAGGTACGGTAAGGGGCGAAGGAGTACGGTAGATTCGAATCGATTACTGGAATTTTAGTACAAATGAGAAAAATAATTGATGCCAAATCATTGATCGGTATCCGGTTGGCAATAAAAATGTAGTCCTCTTCGTGACGATCGTCATCTTCGTGACGATCGCTTTTAATTGACTTTAAATACTTATTTTTGAAACTATTTCCATTGCAGATGCGATGGAATCGACGGAATCGACGGATACACAACAAACATTGCAAAAGTTAAGTCCCACTATCCTTTTCCTAACCCCCGAACCTAGGAAAAAAACCTGCGGACCCTAGTTCCAAACACCAGCTGGTGGCTTTTCCCTCTATTTACTCGTAGTGTAGATCGATTAGATATAAAACGTATTCATTCAGATACGACGGAATCGACGGATTCTTCTCAGAGGCGGGTGGGCGGGTGGGCCTCTGAGAAGACGACGGAATCGACGGAATCGACGGAATCGACGGAATCGACGGATACGACGGAATCGACGGAATCGACGGAATCGACAGAATCGACGGATACGACGGAATCGACGGAATCGACGGATACGACGGAATCGACGGAATCGACGGATACGACGGATACGACGGAATCGACGGATTCTTCTCAGAGGCGGGTGGGCGGGTGGGCCTCTGAGAAGACGGCGGAATCGACGGATACGAGGTACGGTAAGGGGCGAAGGAGTACGGTAGATTCGAATCGATTACTGGAATTTTAGTACAAATGAAAAAAAGTAATTGATGCCAAATCATTGATTGATCCGGTTGGCAATGAAAATGTAGTCCTCTTCGTGACGATCGCTTTTAATTGACTTTAAATACTTATTTTTGAAACTATTTCCATTGCAGATGCGACGGAATCGACGGATACGACGGAATCGACGGAATCGACGGAATCGACGGATACGACGGAATCGACGGAATCGACGGAATCGACGGAATCGACGGATACGACGGAATCGACGGATACGACGGAATCGACGGATACGACGGATACGACGGAATCGACGGAATCGACGGATACGACGGAATCGACGGATTCTTCTCAGAGGCGGGTGGGCGGGTGGGCCTCTGAGAAGACGGCGGAATCGACGGATACGAGGTACGGTAAGGGGCGAAGGAGTACGGTAGATTCGAATCGATTACTGGAATTTTAGTACAAATGAGAAAAATAATTGATGCCAAATCATTGATCGGTATCCGGTTGGCAATGAAAATGTAGTCCTCTTCGTGACGATCGCTTTTAATTGACTTTAAATACTTATTTTTGAAACTATTTCCATTGCAGATGCGACGGAATCGACGGAATCGACGGATACGACGGAATCGACGGAATCGACGGATACGACGGAATCGACGGAATCGACGGATACGACGGATTCGACGGAATCGACGGATACGACGGATTCGACGGAATCGACGGAATCGACGGATACGACGGAATCGACGGAATCGACGGAATCGACGGATACGACGGAATCGACGGAATCGACGGAATCGACGGATACGACGGAATCGACGGATTCTTCTCAGAGGCGGGTGGGCGGGTGGGCCTCTGAGAAGACGGCGGAATCGACGGATACGAGGTACGGTAAGGGGCGAAGGAGTACGGTAGATTCGAATCGATTACTGGAATTTTAGTACAAATGAGAAAAATAATTGATGCCAAATCATTGATCGGTATCCGGTTGGCAATGAAAATGTAGTCCTCTTCGTGACGATCGCTTTTAATTGACTTTAAATACTTATTTTTGAAACTATTTCCATTGCAGATGCGACGGAATCGACGGATACGACGGAATCGACGGATACGACGGAATCGACGGATACGACGGAATCGACGGAATCGACGGATACGACGGAATCGACGGAATCGACGGATACGACGGAATCGACGGAATCGACGGATTCTTCTCAGAGGCGGGTGGGCGGGTGGGCCTCTGAGAAGACGGCGGAATCGACGGATACGAGGTACGGTAAGGGGCGTAGGAGTACGGTAGATTCGAATCGATTTCTGGAATTTTAGTACAAATGAGAAAAATAATTGATGCCAAATCATTGATCGGTATCCGGTTGGAAATGAAAATGTAGTCCTCTTCGTGACGATCGTCATCTTCGTGACGATCGCTTTTAATTGACTTTAAATACTTTTTTTTGAAACTATTTCCATTGCAGATGCGATGGAATCGACGGAATCGACGGATACACAACAAACATTGCAAAAGTTAAGTCCCACTATCCTTTTCCTAACCCCCGAACCTAGGAAAAAAACCTGCGGACCCTAGTTCCAAACACCAGCTGGTGGCTTTTCCCTCTATTTACTCGTAGTGTAGATCGATTAGATATAAAACGTATTCATTCAGATACGACGGAATCGACGGATTCTTCTCAGAGGCGGGTGGGCGGGTGGGCCTCTGAGAAGACGACGGAATCGACGGAATCGACGGAATCGACGGAATCGACGGATACGACGGAATCGACGGAATCGACGGAATCGACAGAATCGACGGATACGACGGAATCGACGGAATCGACGGATACGACGGAATCGACGGAATCGACGGATACGACGGATACGACGGAATCGACGGATTCTTCTCAGAGGCGGGTGGGCGGGTGGGCCTCTGAGAAGACGGCGGAATCGACGGATACGAGGTACGGTAAGGGGCGAAGGAGTACGGTAGATTCGAATCGATTACTGGAATTTTAGTACAAATGAAAAAAAGTAATTGATGCCAAATCATTGATTGATCCGGTTGGCAATGAAAATGTAGTCCTCTTCGTGACGATCGCTTTTAATTGACTTTAAATACTTATTTTTGAAACTATTTCCATTGCAGATGCGACGGAATCGACGGATACGACGGAATCGACGGAATCGACGGAATCGACGGAATCGACGGAATCGACGGAATCGACGGATACGACGGAATCGACGGATACGACGGAATCGACGGATACGACGGAATCGACGGATACGACGGATACGACGGAATCGACGGAATCGACGGATACGACGGAATCGACGGATTCTTCTCAGAGGCGGGTGGGCGGGTGGGCCTCTGAGAAGACGGCGGAATCGACGGATACGAGGTACGGTAAGGGGCGAAGGAGTACGGTAGATTCGAATCGATTACTGGAATTTTAGTACAAATGAGAAAAATAATTGATGCCAAATCATTGATCGGTATCCGGTTGGCAATGAAAATGTAGTCCTCTTCGTGACGATCGCTTTTAATTGACTTTAAATACTTATTTTTGAAACTATTTCCATTGCAGATGCGACGGAATCGACGGAATCGACGGAATCGACGGAATCGACGGATACGACGGAATCGACGGATACGACGGAATCGACGGAATCGACGGAATCGACGGATACGACGGAATCGACGGATACGACGGAATCGACGGATACGACGGAATCGACGGATACGACGGAATCGACGGAATCGACGGATACGACGGAATCGACGGATACGACGGATACGACGGATACGACGGAATCGACGGATACGACGGAATCGACGGATACGACGGAATCGACGGATACGACGGAATCGACGGAATCGACGGATACGACGGATACGACGGAATCGACGGAATCGACGGATACGACGGAATCGACGGAATCGACGGATACGACGGAATCGACGGAATCGACGGAATCGACGGATACGACGGAATCGACGGATACGACGGAATCGACGGAATCGACGGATTCTTCTCAGAGGCGGGTGGGCGGGTGGGCCTCTGAGAAGACGGCGGAATCGACGGATACGAGGTACGGTAAGGGGCGTAGGAGTACGGTAGATTCGAATCGATTTCTGGAATTTTAGTACAAATGAGAAAAATAATTGATGCCAAATCATTGATCGGTATCCGGTTGGCAATGAAAATGTAGTCCTCTTCGTGACGATCGTCATCTTCGTGACGATCGCTTTTAATTGACTTTAAATACTTTTTTTTGAAACTATTTCCATTGCAGATGCGATGGAATCGACGGAATCGACGGATACACAACAAACATTGCAAAAGTTAAGTCCCACTATCCTTTTCCTAACCCCCGAACCTAGGAAAAAAACCTGCGGACCCTAGTTCCAAACACCAGCTGGTGGCTTTTCCCTCTATTTACTCGTAGTGTAGATCGATTAGATATAAAACGTATTCATTCAGATACGACGGAATCGACGGATTCTTCTCAGAGGCGGGTGGGCGGGTGGGCCTCTGAGAAGACGACGGAATCGACGGATACGAGGTACGGTAAGGGGCGAAGGAGTACGGTAGATTCGAATCGATTACTGGAATTTTAGTACAAATGAGAAAAATAATTGATGCCAAATCATTGATCGGTATCCGGTTGGCAATGAAAATGTAGTCCTCTTCGAGACGATCGCTTTTAATTGACTTTAAATACTTATTTTTGAAACTATTTCCATTGCAGATGCGACGGAATCGACGGAATCGACGGAATCGACGGATACGACGGAATCGACGGATACGACGGAATCGACGGAATCGACGGATACGACGGAATCGACGGATACGACGGAATCGACGGAATCGACGGAATCGACGGAATCGACGGATACGACGGAATCGACGGATACGACGGATACGACGGAATCGACGGATACGACGGAATCGACGGATACGACGGAATCGACGGATACGACGGAATCGACGGAATCGACGGATACGACGGATACGACGGATACGACGGAATCGACGGAATCGACGGATACGACGGAATCGACGGAATCGACGGATACGACGGAATCGACGGAATCGACGGATACGACGGAATCGACGGATTCTTCTCAGAGGCGGGTGGGCGGGTGGGCCTCTGAGAAGACTGCGGAATCGACGGATACGAGGTACGGTAAGGGGCGAAGGAGTACGGTAGATTCGAATCGATTACTGGAATTTTAGTACAAATGAGAAAAATAATTGATGCCAAATCATTGATCGGTATCCGGTTGGCAATAAAAATGTAGTCCTCTTCGTGACGATCGTCATCTTCGTGACGATCGCTTTTAATTGACTTTAAATACTTATTTTTGAAACTATTTCCATTGCAGATGCGATGGAATCGACGGAATCGACGGATACACAACAAACATTGCAAAAGTTAAGTCCCACTATCCTTTTCCTAACCCCCGAACCTAGGAAAAAAACCTGCGGACCCTAGTTCCAAACACCAGCTGGTGGCTTTTCCCTCTATTTACTCGTAGTGTAGATCGATTAGATATAAAACGTATTCATTCAGATACGACGGAATCGACGGATTCTTCTCAGAGGCGGGTGGGCGGGTGGGCCTCTGAGAAGACGACGGAATCGACGGAATCGATGGAATCGACGGAATCGACGGATACGACGGAATCGACGGAATCGACGGAATCGACAGAATCGACGGATACGACGGAATCGACGGAATCGACGGATACGACGGAATCGACGGAATCGACGGATACGACGGATACGACGGAATCGACGGATTCTTCTCAGAGGCGGGTGGGCGGGTGGGCCTCTGAGAAGACGGCGGAATCGACGGATACGAGGTACGGTAAGGGGCGAAGGAGTACGGTAGATTCGAATCGATTACTGGAATTTTAGTACAAATGAAAAAAAGTAATTGATGCCAAATCATTGATTGATCCGGTTGGCAATGAAAATGTAGTCCTCTTCGTGACGATCGCTTTTAATTGACTTTAAATACTTATTTTTGAAACTATTTCCATTGCAGATGCGACGGAATCGACGGATACGACGGAATCGACGGAATCGACGGAATCGACGGAATCGACGGATACGACGGAATCGACGGATACGACGGAATCGACGGATACGACGGAATCGACGGATACGACGGATACGACGGAATCGACGGAATCGACGGATACGACAGAATCGACGGATTCTTCTCAGAGGCGGGTGGGCGGGTGGGCCTCTGAGAAGACGGCGGAATCGACGGATACGAGGTACGGTAAGGGGCGAAGGAGTACGGTAGATTCGAATCGATTACTGGAATTTTAGTACAAATGAGAAAAATAATTGATGCCAAATCATTGATCGGTATCCGGTTGGCAATGAAAATGTAGTCCTCTTCGTGACGATCGCTTTTAATTGACTTTAAATACTTATTTTTGAAACTATTTCCATTGCAGATGCGACGGAATCGACGGAATCGACGGATACGACGGAATCGACGGAATCGACGGATACGACGGAATCGACGGAATCGACGGATACGACGGATTCGACGGAATCGACGGATACGACGGATTCGACGGAATCGACGGAATCGACGGATACGACGGAATCGACGGAATCGACGGAATCGACGGATACGACGGAATCGACGGAATCGACGGAATCGACGGATACGACGGAATCGACGGATTCTTCTCAGAGGCGGGTGGGCGGGTGGGCCTCTGAGAAGACGGCGGAATCGACGGATACGAGGTACGGTAAGGGGCGAAGGAGTACGGTAGATTCGAATCGATTACTGGAATTTTAGTACAAATGAGAAAAATAATTGATGCCAAATCATTGATCGGTATCCGGTTGGCAATGAAAATGTAGTCCTCTTCGTGACGATCGCTTTTAATTGACTTTAAATACTTATTTTTGAAACTATTTCCATTGCAGATGCGACGGAATCGACGGATACGACGGAATCGACGGATACGACGGAATCGACGGATACGACGGAATCGACGGAATCGACGGATACGACGGAATCGACGGAATCGACGGATACGACGGAATCGACGGAATCGACGGATTCTTCTCAGAGGCGGGTGGGCGGGTGGGCCTCTGAGAAGACGGCGGAATCGACGGATACGAGGTACGGTAAGGGGCGTAGGAGTACGGTAGATTCGAATCGATTTCTGGAATTTTAGTACAAATGAGAAAAATAATTGATGCCAAATCATTGATCGGTATCCGGTTGGCAATGAAAATGTAGTCCTCTTCGTGACGATCGTCATCTTCGTGACGATCGCTTTTAATTGACTTTAAATACTTTTTTTTGAAACTATTTCCATTGCAGATGCGATGGAATCGACGGAATCGACGGATACACAACAAACATTGCAAAAGTTAAGTCCCACTATCCTTTTCCTAACCCCCGAACCTAGGAAAAAAACCTGCGGACCCTAGTTCCAAACACCAGCTGGTGGCTTTTCCCTCTATTTACTCGTAGTGTAGATCGATTAGATATAAAACGTATTCATTCAGATACGACGGAATCGACGGATTCTTCTCAGAGGCGGGTGGGCGGGTGGGCCTCTGAGAAGACGACGGAATCGACGGAATCGACGGAATCGACGGAATCGACGGATACGACGGAATCGACGGAATCGACGGAATCGACAGAATCGACGGATACGACGGAATCGACGGAATCGACGGATACGACGGAATCGACGGAATCGACGGATACGACGGATACGACGGAATCGACGGATTCTTCTCAGAGGCGGGTGGGCGGGTGGGCCTCTGAGAAGACGGCGGAATCGACGGATACGAGGTACGGTAAGGGGCGAAGGAGTACGGTAGATTCGAATCGATTACTGGAATTTTAGTACAAATGAAAAAAAGTAATTGATGCCAAATCATTGATTGATCCGGTTGGCAATGAAAATGTAGTCCTCTTCGTGACGATCGCTTTTAATTGACTTTAAATACTTATTTTTGAAACTATTTCCATTGCAGATGCGACGGAATCGACGGATACGACGGAATCGACGGAATCGACGGAATCGACGGAATCGACGGAATCGACGGAATCGACGGAATCGACGGATACGACGGAATCGACGGATACGACGGAATCGACGGATACGACGGAATCGACGGATACGACGGAATCGACGGATACGACGGATACGACGGAATCGACGGAATCGACGGATACGACGGAATCGACGGATTCTTCTCAGAGGCGGGTGGGCGGGTGGGCCTCTGAGAAGACGGCGGAATCGACGGATACGAGGTACGGTAAGGGGCGAAGGAGTACGGTAGATTCGAATCGATTACTGGAATTTTAGTACAAATGAGAAAAATAATTGATGCCAAATCATTGATCGGTATCCGGTTGGCAATGAAAATGTAGTCCTCTTCGTGACGATCGCTTTTAATTGACTTTAAATACTTATTTTTGAAACTATTTCCATTGCAGATGCGACGGAATCGACGGAATCGACGGAATCGACGGAATCGACGGATACGACGGAATCGACGGATACGACGGAATCGACGGAATCGACGGAATCGACGGATACGACGGATACGACGGAATCGACGGATACGACGGAATCGACGGATACGACGGATACGACGGAATCGACGGATACGACGGAATCGACGGATACGACGGATACGACGGATACGACGGAATCGACGGAATCGACGGATACGACGGAATCGACGGATACGACGGATACGACGGATACGACGGAATCGACGGATACGACGGAATCGACGGATACGACGGAATCGACGGATACGACGGAATCGACGGAATCGACGGATACGACGGATACGACGGAATCGACGGAATCGACGGATACGACGGAATCGACGGAATCGACGGATACGACGGAATCGACGGAATCGACGGATACGACGGAATCGACGGATACGACGGAATCGACGGAATCGACGGATTCTTCTCAGAGGCGGGTGGGCGGGTGGGCCTCTGAGAAGACGGCGGAATCGACGGATACGAGGTACGGTAAGGGGCGTAGGAGTACGGTAGATTCGAATCGATTTCTGGAATTTTAGTACAAATGAGAAAAATAATTGATGCCAAATCATTGATCGGTATCCGGTTGGCAATGAAAATGTAGTCCTCTTCGTGACGATCGTCATCTTCGTGACGATCGCTTTTAATTGACTTTAAATACTTTTTTTTGAAACTATTTCCATTGCAGATGCGATGGAATCGACGGAATCGACGGATACACAACAAACATTGCAAAAGTTAAGTCCCACTATCCTTTTCCTAACCCCCGAACCTAGGAAAAAAACCTGCGGACCCTAGTTCCAAACACCAGCTGGTGGCTTTTCCCTCTATTTACTCGTAGTGTAGATCGATTAGATATAAAACGTATTCATTCAGATACGACGGAATCGACGGATTCTTCTCAGAGGCGGGTGGGCGGGTGGGCCTCTGAGAAGACGACGGAATCGACGGATACGAGGTACGGTAAGGGGCGAAGGAGTACGGTAGATTCAAATCGATTACTGGAATTTTAGTACAAATGAGAAAAATAATTGATGCCAAATCATTGATCGGTATCCGGTTGGCAATGAAAATGTAGTCCTCTTCGAGACGATCGCTTTTAATTGACTTTAAATACTTATTTTTGAAACTATTTCCATTGCAGATGCGACGGAATCGACGGAATCGACGGAATCGACGGATACGACGGAATCGACGGATACGACGGAATCGACGGAATCGACGGATACGACGGAATCGACGGATACGACGGAATCGACGGAATCGACGGAATCGACGGATACGACGGAATCGACGGATACGACGGATACGACGGAATCGACGGATACGACGGAATCGACGGAATCGACGGATACGACGGAATCGACGGATACGACGGAATCGACGGATACGACGGAATCGACGGATACGACGGAATCGACGGATACGACGGATACGACGGAATCGACGGAATCGACGGATACGACGGAATCGACGGATACGACGGAATCGACGGATTCTTCTCAGAGGCGGGTGGGCGGGTGGGCCTCTGAGAAGACGGCGGAATCGACGGATACGAGGTACGGTAAGGGGCGAAGGAGTACGGTAGATTCGAATCGATTACTGGAATTTTAGTACAAATGAGAAAAATAATTGATGCCAAATAATTGATCGGTATCCGGTTGGCAATGAAAATGTAGTCCTCTTCGTGACGATCGCTTTTAATTGACTTTAAATACTTATTTTTGAAACTATTTCCATTGCAGATGCGACGGAATCGACGGAATCGACGGAATCGACGGATACGACGGAATCGACGGAATCGACGGATACGACGGAATCGACGGATACGACGGAATCGACGGATACGACGGAATCGACGGAATCGACGGAATCGACGGATACGACGGAATCGACGGAATCGACGGATACGACGGAATCGACGGATACGACGGATACGACGGATACGACGGAATCGACAGATACGACGGAATCGACGGATACGACGGAATCGACGGATACGACGGAATCGACGGAATCGACGGAGGCCCACCCGCCCACCCGCCTCTGAGAAGACGGCGGAATCGACGGATACGAGGTACGGTAAGGGGCGAAGGAGTACGGTAGATTCGAATCGATTACTGGAATTTTAGTACAAATGAGAAAAATAATTGATGCCAAATCATTGATCGGTATCCGGTTGGCAATGAAAATGTAGTCCTCTTCGTGACGATCGCTTTTAATTGACTTTAAATACTTATTTTTGAAACTATTTCCATTGCAGATGCGACGGAATCGACGGAATCGACGGAATCGACGGAATCGACGGATACGACGGAATCGACGGATACGACGGAATCGACGGAATCGACGGAATCGACGGATACGACGGAATCGACGGATACGACGGAATCGACGGATACGACGGATACGACGGAATCGACGGATACGACGGAATCGACGGATACGACGGATACGACGGATACGACGGAATCGACGGAATCGACGGATACGACGGAATCGACGGATACGACGGATACGACGGAATCGACGGATACGACGGATACGACGGAATCGACGGATACGACGGAATCGACGGATACGACGGAATCGACGGAATCGACGGATACGACGGAATCGACGGAATCGACGGAATCGACGGATACGACGGAATCGACGGATACGACGGAATCGACGGAATCGACGGAATCGACGGAATCGACGGATTCTTCTCAGAGGCGGGTGGGCGGGTGGGCCTCTGAGAAGACGGCGGAATCGACGGATACGACGGATACGACGGAATCGACGGAATCGACGGAATCGACGGATACGACGGAATCGACGGATACGACGGAATCGACGGAATCGACGGAATCGACGGATACGACGGAATCGACGGATACGACGGAATCGACGGATACGACGGATACGACGGAATCGACGGATACGACGGAATCGACGGATACGACGGAATCGACGGAATCGACGGATACGACGGAATCGACGGAATCGACGGAATCGACGGATACGACGGAATCGACGGATACGACGGAATCGACGGAATCGACGGAATCGACGGAATCGACGGATTCTTCTCAGAGGCGGGTGGGCGGGTGGGCCTCTGAGAAGACGGCGGAATCGACGGATACGAGGTACGGTAAGGGGCGAAGGAGTACGGTAGATTCGAATCGATTACTGGAATTTTAGTACAAATGAGAAAAATAATTGATGCCAAATCATTGATCGGTATCCGGTTGGCAATGAAAATGTAGTCCTCTTCGAGACGATCGCTTTTAATTGACTTTAAATACTTATTTTTGAAACTATTTCCATTGCAGATGCGACGGAATCGACGGAATCGACGGAATCGACGGAATCGACGGATACGACGGAATCGACGGATACCGACGGAATCGACGGAATCGACGGATACGACGGATACGACGGAATCGACGGATACGACGGATACGACGGATACGACGGATACGACGGAATCGACGGATACGACGGAATCGACGGATACGACGGATACGACGGATACGACGGATACGACGGAATCGACGGATTCTTCTCAGAGGCGGGTGGGCGGGTGGGCCTCTGAGAAGACGGCGGAATCGACGGATACGAGGTACGGTAAGGGGCGAAGGAGTACGGTAGATTCGAATCGATTACTGGAATTTTAGTACAAATGAGAAAAATAATTGATGCCAAATCATTGATCGGTATCCGGTTGGCAATGAAAATGTAGTCCTCTTCGTGACGATCGCTTTTAATTGACTTTAAATACTTATTTTTGAAACTATTTCCATTGCAGATGCGACGGAATCGACGGAATCGACGGATACGACGGAATCGACGGATACGACGGAATCGACGGATACGACGGAATCGACGGAATCGACGGATACGACGGATACGACGGATACGACGGATACGACGGAATCGACGGAATCGACGGATACGACGGATACGACGGAATCGACGGAATCGACGGATACGACGGAATCGACGGAATCGACGGATACGACGGAATCGACGGATACGACGGAATCGACGGATACGACGGAATCGACGGAATCGACGGATTCTTCTCAGAGGCGGGTGGGCGGGTGGGCCTCTGAGAAGACGGCGGAATCGACGGATACGAGGTACGGTAAGGTGCGAAGGAGTACGGTAGATTCGAATCGATTACTGGAATTTTAGTACAAATGAGAAAAATAATTGATGCCAAATCATTGATCGGTATCCGGTTGGCAATGAAAATGTAGTCCTCTTCGAGACGATCGCTTTTAATTGACTTTAAATACTTATTTTTGAAACTATTTCCATTGCAGATGCGACGGAATCGACGGAATCGACGGAATCGACGGAATCGACGGATACGACGGAATCGACGGATACCGACGGAATCGACGGAATCGACGGAATCGACGGATACGACGGAATCGACGGAATCGACGGAATCGACGGATACGACGGAATCGACGGATACGACGGAATCGACGGAATCGACGGATACGACGGAATCGACGGATACGACGGATACGACGGATACGACGGAATCGACGGATACGACGGAATCGACGGATACGACGGATACGACGGATACGACGGATACGACGGAATCGACGGATTCTTCTCAGAGGCGGGTGGGCGGGTGGGCCTCTGAGAAGACGGCGGAATCGACGGATACGAGGTACGGTAAGGGGCGAAGGAGTACGGTAGATTCGAATCGATTACTGGAATTTTAGTACAAATGAGAAAAATAATTGATGCCAAATCATTGATCGGTATCCGGTTGGCAATGAAAATGTAGTCCTCTTCGTGACGATCGCTTTTAATTGACTTTAAATACTTATTTTTGAAACTATTTCCATTGCAGATGCGACGGAATCGACGGAATCGACGGATACGACGGAATCGACGGATACGACGGAATCGACGGATACGACGGAATCGACGGAATCGACGGATACGACGGATACGACGGATACGACGGATACGACGGAATCGACGGAATCGACGGAATCGACGGATACGACGGATACGACGGAATCGACGGAATCGACGGATACGACGGAATCGACGGATTCTTCTCAGAGGCGGGTGGGCGGGTGGGCCTCTGAGAAGACGGCGGAATCGACGGATACGAGGTACGGTAAGGGGCGAAGGAGTACGGTAGATTCGAATCGATTACTGGAATTTTAGTACAAATGAGAAAAATAATTGATGCCAAATCATTGATCGGTATCCGGTTGGCAATGAAAATGTAGTCCTCTTCGAGACGATCGCTTTTAATTGACTTTAAATACTTATTTTTGAAACTATTTCCATTGCAGATGCGACGGAATCGACGGAATCGACGGATACGACGGAATCGACGGATACGACGGAATCGACGGATACGACGGAATCGACGGAATCGACGGATACGACGGATACGACGGATACGACGGATACGACGGAATCGACGGAATCGACGGATACGACGGTTACGACGGAATCGACGGAATCGACGGATACGACGGAATCGACGGAATCGACGGATACGACGGAATCGACGGAATCGACGGATACGACGGAATCGACGGATACGACGGAATCGACGGAATCGACGGATTCTTCTCAGAGGCGGGTGGGCGGGTGGGCCTCTGAGAAGACGGCGGAATCGACGGATACGAGGTACGGTAAGGGGCGAAGGAGTACGGTAGATTCGAATCGATTACTGGAATTTTAGTACAAATGAGAAAAATAATTGATGCCAAATCATTGATCGGTATCCGGTTGGCAATGAAAATGTAGTCCTCTTCGAGACGATCGCTTTTAATTGACTTTAAATACTTATTTTTGAAACTATTTCCATTGCAGATGCGACGGAATCGACGGAATCGACGGAATCGACGGAATCGACGGATACGACGGAATCGACGGATACCGACGGAATCGACGGAATCGACGGAATCGACGGATACGACGGAATCGACGGAATCGACGGATACGACGGAATCGACGGATACGACGGAATCGACGGAATCGACGGATACGACGGAATCGACGGATACGACGGATACGACGGATACGACGGATACGACGGATACGACGGATACGACGGAATCGACGGATACGACGGAATCGACGGAATCGACGGATACGACGGAATCGACGGAATCGACGGAATCGACGGAATCGACGGATACGACGGAATCGACGGATACGACGGATACGACGGATACGACGGATACGACGGAATCGACGGATACGACGGATACGACGGATACGACGGATACGACGGATACGACGGAATCGACGGATACGACGGAATCGACGGAATCGACGGATACGACGGAATCGACGGATACGACGGATACGACGGATACGACGGATACGACGGAATCGACGGATACGACGGAATCGACGGATACGACGGATACGACGGATACGACGGATACGACGGAATCGACGGATTCTTCTCAGAGGCGGGTGGGCGGGTGGGCCTCTGAGAAGACGGCGGAATCGACGGATACGAGGTACGGTAAGGGCGGAATCGGAATCGACGGAATCGACGGAATCGACGGATACGACGGAATCGACGGATACGACGGAATCGACGGAATCGACGGATACGACGGAATCGACGGATACGACGGATACGACGGATACGACGGATACGACGGATACGACGGAATCGACGGATTCTTCTCAGAGGCGGGTGGGCGGGTGGGCCTCTGAGAAGACGGCGGAATCGACGGATACGAGGTACGGTAAGGGGCGAAGGAGTACGGTAGATTCGAATCGATTACTGGAATTTTAGTACAAATGAGAAAAATAATTGATGCCAAATCATTGATCGGTATCCGGTTGGCAATGAAAATGTAGTCCTCTTCGTGACGATCGCTTTTAATTGACTTTAAATACTTATTTTTGAAACTATTTCCATTGCAGATGCGACGGAATCGACGGAATCGACGGATACGACGGAATCGACGGATACGACGGATTCGACGGATACGACGGAATCGACGGAATCGACGGATACGACGGATACGACGGATACGACGGATACGACGGAATCGACGGAATCGACGGATACGACGGATACGACGGAATCGACGGAATCGACGGATACGACGGAATCGACGGATTCTTCTCAGAGGCGGGTGGGCGGGTGGGCCTCTGAGAAGACGGCGGAATCGACGGATACGACGGAATCGACGGATACCGACGGAATCGACGGAATCGACGGAATCGACGGATACGACGGAATCGACGGAATCGACGGAATCGACGGATACGACGGAATCGACGGATACGACGGAATCGACGGAATCGACGGATACGACGGAATCGACGGATACGACGGATACGACGGATACGACGGATACGACGGAATCGACGGATACGACGGAATCGACGGATACGACGGATACGACGGATACGACGGAATCGACGGATTCTTCTCAGAGGCGGGTGGGCGGGTGGGCCTCTGAGAAGACGGCGGAATCGACGGATACGAGGTACGGTAAGGGCGGAATCGGAATCGACGGAATCGACGGAATCGACGGATACGACGGAATCGACGGAATCGACGGAATCGACGGATACGACGGAATCGACGGATACGACGGAATCGACGGAATCGACGGATACGACGGAATCGACGGAATCGACGGATACGACGGAATCGACGGATACGACGGATACGACGGATACGACGGATACGACGGATACGACGGAATCGACGGATTCTTCTCAGAGGCGGGTGGGCGGGTGGGCCTCTGAGAAGACGGCGGAATCGACGGATACGAGGTACGGTAAGGGGCGAAGGAGTACGGTAGATTCGAATCGATTACTGGAATTTTAGTACAAATGAGAAAAATAATTGATGCCAAATCATTGATCGGTATCCGGTTGGCAATGAAAATGTAGTCCTCTTCGTGACGATCGCTTTTAATTGACTTTAAATACTTATTTTTGAAACTATTTCCATTGCAGATGCGACGGAATCGACGGAATCGACGGATACGACGGAATCGACGGATACGACGGAATCGACGGATACGACGGAATCGACGGAATCGACGGATACGACGGATACGACGGATACGACGGATACGACGGAATCGACGGATACGACGGATACGACGGAATCGACGGAATCGACGGATACGACGGAATCGACGGATTCTTCTCAGAGGCGGGTGGGCGGGTGGGCCTCTGAGAAGACGGCGGAATCGACGGATACGAGGTACGGTAAGGGGCGAAGGAGTACGGTAGATTCGAATCGATTACTGGAATTTTAGTACAAATGAGAAAAATAATTGATGCCAAATCATTGATCGGTATCCGGTTGGCAATGAAAATGTAGTCCTCTTCGTGACGATCGCTTTTAATTGACTTTAAATACTTTTTTTTGAAACTATTTCCATTGCAGATGCGACGGAATCGACGGAATCGACGGAATCGACGGATACGACGGAATCGACGGATACGACGGAATCGACGGATACGACGGAATCGACGGATACGACGGAATCGACGGATACGACGGATACGACGGAATCGACGGATACGACGGAATCGACGGATACGACGGATACGACGGATACGACGGATACGACGGATACGACGGAATCGACGGATTCTTCTCAGAGGCGGGTGGGCGGGTGGGCCTCTGAGAAGACGGCGGAATCGACGGATACGAGGTACGGTAAGGGCGGAATCGGAATCGACGGAATCGACGGAATCGACGGATACGACGGAATCGACGGATACGACGGAATCGACGGAATCGACGGATACGACGGAATCGACGGATACGACGGATACGACGGATACGACGGATACGACGGAATCGACGGATTCTTCTCAGAGGCGGGTGGGCGGGTGGGCCTCTGAGAAGACGGCGGAATCGACGGATACGAGGTACGGTAAGGGGCGAAGGAGTACGGTAGATTCGAATCGATTACTGGAATTTTAGTACAAATGAGAAAAATAATTGATGCCAAATCATTGATCGGTATCCGGTTGGCAATGAAAATGTAGTCCTCTTCGTGACGATCGCTTTTAATTGACTTTAAATACTTATTTTTGAAACTATTTCCATTGCAGATGCGACGGAATCGACGGAATCGACGGATACGACGGAATCGACGGATACGACGGAATCGACGGATACGACGGAATCGACGGAATCGACGGATACGACGGATACGACGGATACGACGGATACGACGGAATCGACGGAATCGACGGATACGACGGAATCGACGGAATCGACGGATACGACGGAATCGACGGATTCTTCTCAGAGGCGGGTGGGCCTCTGAGAAGACGGCGGAATCGACGGATACGACGGAATCGACGGATACCGACGGAATCGACGGAATCGACGGAATCGACGGATACGACGGAATCGACGGAATCGACGGAATCGACGGATACGACGGAATCGACGGATACGACGGAATCGACGGAATCGACGGATACGACGGAATCGACGGATACGACGGATACGACGGATACGACGGATACGACGGAATCGACGGATACGACGGATACGACGGATACGACGGATACGACGGATACGACGGAATCGACGGATTCTTCTCAGAGGCGGGTGGGCGGGTGGGCCTCTGAGAAGACGGCGGAATCGACGGATACGAGGTACGGTAAGGGCGGAATCGGAATCGACGGAATCGACGGAATCGACGGATACGACGGAATCGACGGAATCGACGGAATCGACGGATACGACGGAATCGACGGATACGACGGAATCGACGGAATCGACGGATACGACGGAATCGACGGATACGACGGATACGACGGATACGACGGATACGACGGATACGACGGAATCGACGGATTCTTCTCAGAGGCGGGTGGGCGGGTGGGCCTCTGAGAAGACGGCGGAATCGACGGATACGAGGTACGGTAAGGGGCGAAGGAGTACGGTAGATTCGAATCGATTACTGGAATTTTAGTACAAATGAGAAAAATAATTGATGCCAAATCATTGATCGGTATCCGGTTGGCAATGAAAATGTAGTCCTCTTCGTGACGATCGCTTTTAATTGACTTTAAATACTTATTTTTGAAACTATTTCCATTGCAGATGCGACGGAATCGACGGAATCGACGGATACGACGGAATCGACGGATACGACGGAATCGACGGATACGACGGAATCGACGGAATCGACGGATACGACGGATACGACGGATACGACGGAATCGACGGAATCGACGGATACGACGGATACGACGGAATCGACGGAATCGACGGATACGACGGAATCGACGGATTCTTCTCAGAGGCGGGTGGGCGGGTGGGCCTCTGAGAAGACGGCGGAATCGACGGATACGAGGTACGGTAAGGGGCGAAGGAGTACGGTAGATTCGAATCGATTACTGGAATTTTAGTACAAATGAGAAAAATAATTGATGCCAAATCATTGATCGGTATCCGGTTGGCAATGAAAATGTAGTCCTCTTCGTGACGATCGCTTTTAATTGACTTTAAATACTTTTTTTTGAAACTATTTCCATTGCAGATGCGACGGAATCGACGGAATCGACGGAATCGACGGATACGACGGAATCGACGGATACGACGGAATCGACGGATACGACGGAATCGACGGAATCGACGGATACGACGGAATCGACGGATACGACGGAATCGACGGAATCGACGGATACGACGGAATCGACGGATTCTTCTCAGAGGCGGGTGGGCGGGTGGGCCTCTGAGAAGACGGCGGAATCGACGGATACGAGGTACGGTAAGGGGCGAAGGAGTACGGTAGATTCGAATCGATTACTGGAATTTTAGTACAATTGAGAAAAATAATTGATGCCAAATCATTGATCGGTATCCGGTTGGCAATGAAAATGTAGTCCTCTTCGTGACGATCGCTTTTAATTGACTTTAAATACTTTTTTTTGAAACTATTTCCATTGCAGATGCGACGGAATCGACGGAATCGACGGATACGACGGATACGACGGATACGACGGATACGACGGATACGACGGAATCGACGGAATCGACGGATACGAGGGAATAGACGGATACGACGGAATCGACGGAATCGACGGATACGACGGAATCGACGGAATCGACGGATACGACGGATACGACGGAATCGACGGATTCTTCTCAGAGGCGGGTGGGCGGGTGGGCCTCTGAGAAGACGGCGGAATCGACGGATACGAGGTACGGTAAGGGGCGAAGGAGTACGGTAGATTCGAATCGATTACTGGAATTTTAGTACAAATGAGAAAAATAATTGATGCCAAATCATTGATCGGTATCCGGTTGGCAATGAAAATGTAGTCCTCTTCGTGACGATCGCTTTTAATTGACTTTAAATACTTATTTTTGAAACTGTTGTAGGGCAATGGCTCGGACATCTTCAAGGGCGAGTGTGCGAGAGATTCGCAACGTCGAATCTGAGATCGAGATGACGAGCACTCCGATCAAGGAAGGACGCTCTGATGCTGACCAAGGAGTTCAAAAGCTAAGTAATAGGTGGGAATCCGTGCACCAACCAGTGGATGGGTGCGGATTCCCTGCGCTGAGCCCGAACACCAACCAGTGGATGGGTTCGGGCTCATAAAAATGGGAATCCGTGCACCAACCAGTGGATGGGTGCGGATTCCCTGCGCTGAGCCCGAACACCAACCAGTGGATGGGTTCGGGCTCATAAAAATGGGAATCCGTGCACCAACCAGTGGATGGGTGCGGATTCCCTGCGCTGGGCCCGAACACCAACCAGTGGATGGGTTCGGGCTCATAAAAATGGGAATCCGTGCACCAACCAGTGGATGGGTGCGGATTCCCTGTGCTGAGCCCGAACACCAACCAGTGGATGGGTTCGGGCTCATAAAAATGGGAATCCGTGCACCAACCAGTGGATGGGTGCGGATTCCCTGCGCTGAACCCGAACACCAACCAGTGGATGGGTTCGGGCTCATAAAAATGGGAATCCGTGCACCAACCAGTGGATGGGTGCGGATTCCCTGCGCTGAGCCCGAACACCAACCAGTGGATGGGTTCGGGCTCATAAAAATGGGAATCCGTGCACCAACCAGTGGATGGGTGCGGATTCCCTGCGCTGAGCCCGAACACCAACCAGTGGATGGGTTCGGGCTCATGAAAAGCGCCTGAAATAGTAACCCATACCTCTCTTACGAGAGGTATTGGTTACTATTTCAGAATCAGTGCGACTTCGGAAGCTAGATAGATAAGAAGGGAGAAGTGCGAAATTCATCTACTACACCTGAAGCAAAATTTCATCGGTGAGTCAATCAAGTACCTAAGTAACTCGCTAATAAAGTCTTATAGTTTTAAAGAAAGCAACGATATTTTGTCTACTAACAAGAACTTTGTTTCGCGATTCGTAAAGATCAATTAGAGTTTAAACATGCTACTTAGTGGTTATCGACATCATTATACAGAATTATTTCTGCAATAAAATCTGGCATAATAATACAATTTTTGTTTTTTTAATGAGCTAGTTTGATCGATTTCCTGACTTTCATGAATTTTCTCGTTCGAGTATTAGTATAGAAGAAGAAGGAATGTGAAAAACAAAAGATTGCGATATAAACTCCGGAGGGGTATCTATGTACAATATGCTATGTGTACTGTCTTTTGTCTTTTGTCAGTGATTTAGTGTGTTCGTTGTTCACTGTCAGACAAAATATTTCACTTTGCAGTTGGTTGACTACAAGTGCCATCTTCGGACGGTCGATGTGATGCTCCAAGGCTGAAAGTTACTCGTCTTCTTGTAGAAATATGACCAATAGTGTCGAGTTGTACTTGTTTCATTATGTACCGCTGCAATTTATCGCTAGCTAGCCTGTCTTACTTTTCGCTCTTACCATATGTCGTGAACTCGATTAGCTGTGCTTCACTGGCTATAATTGTTTTCTCGTGAATATTCCTGCTTGAGCGTGAATAAAATGTTTTCGAAAGAGCCTCCTGAATTGGTTTGTTTAGAAATCGTTTGTAACGATTGCCATATTTTGCCAACATGAGTGCTTAATAAAATTCAGTTTTAAAACAGTTTTATTGGTGAAATAAACTAGCCAGCTACGCTGGCTAGGTGTCGCCGGGTCCGACCCAGTTGGCATCGTCGCTGTCGGAAGGCTCGTGAGGCCGAGAGCAATCCGAAAAAAGATGGGATGGGGCTCCGCCCCATCCCATCTTTTTTCGGCTTGCCCTCGGCCCCACGAGCCTTCCGACAGCGACTCGCAGACTCGCTTCGCTCGTAGGAGCGTGTGTCGCCGGGTTGTGATAGTCTTCTGCGAGTGCTTCGCGCACGCCGAGTTGTGTATTTAAAACATTGGCCAATGCATGAAAGTATAGAATGTTCAAAGTCGCGGACCCAGTTGGCATCGTTCCTCGCGAAACGCTAGTGGGGCATCGGGCGATCCGAAAAAAAAGACGGGAGTGCTTTGCGTCGCCGGGTTATGTATTTTGGACATCGGTCAACACATTTTAAAATGAAAAATTAATTTATTTTTTGGAATAGCATTCCACAAATTCCAATCATGTGTCGATTAGGAGGATCATATTGTTGAGGGGATTGGTCATCGTCGTGTAGCCACCATTGCCCATCCGATTCTTCTCTTGTGTATGTCACATAATGCCCGCTCGACCAGTGAGCTCCTGCTTGTCCGATATGTTGAACCAGTGAGCTCCTGCTTGTCCGATATGTTGGCTAGGTGTCGCCGGGTCCGACCCAGTTGGCATCGTCGCTGTCGGAAGGCTCGTGAGGCCGAGAGCAATCCGAAAAAAGATGGGATGGGGCTCCGCCCCATCCCATCTTTTTTCGGCTTGCCCTCGGCCCCACGAGCCTTCCGACAGCGACTCGCAGACTCGCTTCGCTCGTAGGAGCGTGTGTCGCCGGGTTGTGATAGTCTTCTGCGAGTGCTTCGCGCACGCCGAGTTGTGTATTTAAAACATGGGCCAATGCATGAAAGTATAGAATGTTCAAAGTCGCGGACCCAGTTGGCATCGTTCCTCGCGAAACGCTAGTGGGGCATCGGGCGATCCGAAAAAAAAGACGGGAGTGCTTTGCGTCGCCGGGTTATGTATTTTGGACATCGGTCAACACATTTTAAAATGAAAAATTAATTTATTTTTTGGAATAGCATTCCACAAATTCCAATCATGTGTCGATTAGGAGGATCATATTGTTGAGGGGATTGGTCATCGTCGTGTAGCCACCATTGCCCATCCGATTCTTCTCTTGTGTATGTCACATAATGCCCGCTCGACCAGTGAGCTCCTGCTTGTCCGATATGTTGAAGTACACCGACAACTTGCCATCTCTCGCCTACAATTCTCAAATAGCCAGCTACGCTCGCTTCGCTCGCTCGCTGGCTAGGTGTCGCCGGGTCTGACCCAGTTGGCATCGTCCCTCGCGAAAGGCTCGTGGGGCCTCGGGCGATCCGAAAAAAGATGGGATGGGGCTCCGCCCCATCCCATCTTTTTGTCGGATCGCCCTCGGCCCCACGAGCCTTCCGCCAGGGACTCGCAGGGAAGTGCGTCGCCGGGTTGTGATAGTCGTCTGCGAGTGCTTCGCGTCGCCGGGTTATGTATTTAAAACATCGATATAGAATAGTATAGAATATTCTGAAAAACAAAAAAAATATCAAGGAAAACATCATTCTGAAAAACACGCGAAAACGAGTTATTGCCTAAGGATTACGTCATATTTCGTAAGAATGATGAAATTCATTCCAAATTTAGTGGCGCTACACTTTCCGGTTCGTATAAGCCTATGCACTTCTCGATTGGTCGATTTTGGGCTGAGTTAAGCGCGAAAAATGAGTTATTGCCTAGGGATTACGTAATATTTCGTAAGGATGATGAAATTCATTCAAAATTTAGTGGCGCTACACTTGCTGGTTCGTTTGAGCCTAAGTTCGCCTCGATCGGTCGAGTTTGCGCTGAGTTAAGTCCAAAAAAACGAGTTATTGCCTAAGGATTTCGTCATAATATGTAATGATGACGAAATTCCTGTGAAAAGTGAAAGTGCACTTCATGACGAGTCGTTTGGTGTGTTGCACGCTGGAATCGGTTGAGTTCCCAGCGAAAAAGGCGCGAAAAACGGTGCAGAAGTGAATTTCGTCATATTACGTAAGGATGATGAAATTTTTTTTGCAAAAAGTTTGCCTTTCCATGAGAAGTCCAATGGTACCGGAGATGGACGTGTACGATGAGTTTAAGCCGAGTTATGAGCAAAAAACGAAAGCGTGACAGACGTTACACACAAACAAACAAACAAACAAACAGACAGACAGACACTAAGATATGTGACTTATCAAGGAATCAGTTGCGTATCTTCCTAGTATACGGTATTGATCAAGTTTATTGCGGCCTTGCTGTAAATAAATCAAATTCAAATCGTTTTTTTTCTCGATCTGTTTTGATGGCGTTCCCTCACTATTTGGTGTGAATATATTCATTTATTCTTGAATACTACATACTGTCCTCTTGCGAGATCGCAAATTCAGAGCAAGTAAACCGTTTATCAGAAATTGTTTGTTAACGAATTGTCCAATATTGTCAGCATTTTCCTATGTATTCCTCTCTCCTGTTGGGAACTACATATCTGCTCTCAATTCATTTGACTTTCTCCTTTAGAGACCAGCGGAATGTAGCCCTCAAATAGTGTAGTCATTGCAGATACCTTAGGATTCTCGTTCATCATGGACCACCTTTTTCACCTTTTTCCACTTGCTTTTTGCATTGCCGCAGCAACCATGTTTCAGTGATTATATATCTTCTCATCGCAAATACCAGATTTTCTGACCTGAAAAATTAATGTTTGTAGTATCCCGAATTGCGGCTCACTCCCGGACGTTTCACGATTGCCCCTCTACGGCCAGAATGAATAATACGACTTCGACGGGTGAGGGGAATCGATATAAAAGGACAACAATTAAAAGTAACGGTGAATATAACTTACCGTTCGATAGCTTACTAATACTCAAGTGTAACACAGGTATCGCGAGAGAATGTAGCAAAAAGCAGCCCTTCGAGAACAACTTGCAAAAAGTTGCTCCGATTTCATCCAAACTATAATGGGGGAATATGCTAGGGACGTTGTTTCGAAAAAATTAGGTCATTTGTCCCAGGACCGGCTTTTAGGAAAAATCCGGCTCCGGACCTGGTCCTTGCGTATCTCAGCTCCCAGACGTGCTAGAAAGTAGCGCTCGGGCTCAAAAAATGCGGAAAATTATTTCAAACACATTTTCTATTTTGACTTAAGAAATTTGAAAAGAATCGAAAAAGTTAGGACCGAAAAACAGAAATTGATCATGGTTTTTAATTTTTCTGTATATCACGCAGGTCGAATACACGGATTTTTATTTCAGAATTTGGAAGCACATATTCATATGTGTTTACAAAAAAAATTTCAAGGAAATCGGTTGCGGCTGAAATTTTCTACAAGTCATCAAAGGTGTCAAACTGGCTGATTTTGCTGGTTTTCTGTAAAGCAAATCTCGGTAACTCATCGCTATCCTGCCAAATATACCTCGAATAATATTTTAAGACTTTTCACACATTTTTATGGGCAAAGGATTCGAATCCACCATCTTTATTTTTGGCCCCCGACCATGAACCCGGGGTCATGGTCCGAAATGGGCATGAAAAGTTATGATCGAGAAACTTCAATTGCTATATGGCGATGTGTTGCAAAGTCCCCAAGAAAATTTTCACCACCGAAAAAACCGTAATCCGAAGCTGCGAAATCGAGAACTGATTTTTTAAAGGAAAATTTAATATTTATTTTAATAAATCAATTTACGATAACCGAATTACGGTTTTCTCGGTGGTGGAAATTTTCTTGGGGACTATGCAACACATCGCCGTATAGCAATTGGAGTTTCTCGAACATGACTTTTTTGATCCATTTCGGACCATGACCCCGGGTTCATGGTCGGGCGTCAAAAATAAAGGTGCCGGATTCTAATCCTTTGCCCATAAAAATGTGTAAGAAGTCATAAAATATTATTTGAGGTATATTTGGCAGGATAGCGATGAATTACCGAGATTTGCTTTACAGAAAACCAGCAAAATCAGCCAGTTTGACACCTTTGATGACTTGTAGAAAATTTCAGCCGCACCCGATTTCCTTGAAATTTTTTTTGTAAACACATATGAATATGTGCTTCCAAATTCTGAAATAAAAATCCGTGTATTCGACCTGCGTGATATACAGAACAATTAAAAACCATGATCAATTTCTGTTTTTCGGTCCTAACTTTTTCGATTCTTTTCAAATTTTTTAAGTCAAAGTAGAAAATGTGTTTGAAATAATTTTCCACATTTTTTGAGCCCGAGCGCTACTTTCTAGCACGTCTGGGAGCTGAGATACGCAAGGACCAGGCCCGGGGCCGGATTTTCCCTAAAAGCCGGTCCTGGGACAAATGCCCTAATTTTTTCGAAACAACGTCCCTAGCATATTCTTTCATTATAGTTTGGTTGAAATCGGAGCAACTTTTTGCAAGTTGTTCCAGCACAGCTTCGTTCTCTCGCGATACCTGTGGTAAACACTTCATTACTTTATCTGTCTTCCCAGAAAATATTTTTCTCCTCTTTTACTCTACCCTCGTTTCTTGCAACCCAATATTTAGTATTTCTCTGACAATGCGAAGCCCAATTGCGTTGTGTGTATCACTTAGTCTGATCAAGCGATGGTGAAACGCAAGTGATACTTGTATCGAAACTATAACCTCTCAATTACATTTAGTCGGAAGTAAATATGACACACCCCGGGCAATTATGAGCTACTGGATATTGTTTATAGCGCATGCAACAGATGAGCATTAGCTGTCCGAGTTTTTCTGATCTGATTAGTCTTCTCTGAAACTTAATCCCACCTGTTCATTTTCCGTTGTTTTTTTAAATATATTTTTATAGTATTTGAATTCAGGCGCCGCTCGAGAATTGGCAGGACGAGGGCGCCACAGAGGCCACGACTACGATTAAGGAGGGAGGAACGACACTACTGTTAGTGAAGGTGAGGATGTGTAAGAAAGCGGATTCGATGGTTAGGGAGAGGTGATGGCACATTGTGATGACATCGCGAAAACGGAATAGGGTGCGATGGGATCGTCATCGAAACTGCATCCCTATTCAAGTTTACATTATCTAGATTATTCATCTCAACAAAATTGGTCATTAGCGGTTGTAAGTTTCAGTGGATTCGTAAATTAGCAAGACCGTCCTATGGACTTAAAATTATTTTTATATTCCTAGAACAAAAATAAATACCACCGTGTTTCGTTGTTTTTTGTTGACTGATCCATACTGCATAGATGTGGTGCATATTATAAATTATGTTGCGGAGTTAAGTAATTCAACGCTGAAATATTGTTTTAAAAGTTCATGCATCTTTTGGCCAATGTGGAAATTTGTTTCAGTTGATTGGTAAATGCAGCAACCTTTTAAATCTATATTTTCACGAGACAATGAGGAAGATTGAAAAACTCCAAATGAGCCAACTAAAGACAACTGTTGTAGGGCAATGGCTCGGGCATCTTCAAGGGCGAGTGTGCGAGAGATTCGCAACGTCGAATCTGAGATCGAGATGACGAGCACTCGGATCAAGGAAGGACGCTCTGATGCTGACCAAGGAGTTCAAAAGCTAAGTAATAGGTGGGAATCCGTGCACCAACCAGTGGATGGGTGCGGATTCCCTGCGCTGAGCCCGAACACCAACCAGTGGATGGGTTCGGGCTCATAAAAATGGGAATCCGTGCACCAACCAGTGGATGGGTGCGGATTCCCTGCGCTGAGCCCGAACACCAACCAGTGGATGGGTTCGGGCTCATAAAAATGGGAATCCGTGCACCAACCAGTGGATGGGTGCGGATTCCCTGCGCTGAGCCCGAACACCAACCAGTGGATGGGTTCGGGCTCATGAAAAGCGCCTGAAATAGTAACCCATACCTCTCTTACGAGAGGTATTGGTTACTATTTCAGAATCAGCGCGACTTCGGAAGCTAGATGGATAAGAAGGGAAGAGTGTGAAATTCATCTACTACACCTGAAGCAAAATTTCATCGGTGAGTCAATCAAGTACCTAAGTGCTAATAAAGTTTTATAGTTTTAAAGAAAGCAACGATATTTTGTCTACTAACAAGAACTTTGTTTCGCGATTCGTAAAGATCAATTAGAGTTTAAACATGCTACTTAGTGGTTATCGACATCATTCTACAGAATTATTTCTGCAATAAAATCTGGCATAATAATACAATTTTTGTTTTTTTAATGAGCTAGTTTGATCGATTTCCTGACTTTCATGAATTTTCTCGTTCGAGTATTAGTATAGAAGAAGAAGGAATGTGAAAAACAAAAGATTGCGATAAAAACTCCGGAGGGATATCTAAGTACAATATGCTATGTGTACTGTCTTTTGTCAGTGATTTAGTGTGTTCGTTGTTCACTGTCAGACAAAACATTTCACTTTGTAGTTGGTTGACTACAAGTGCCATCTTCGGACGGTCGATGTGAGGCTCCAAGGCTGGAAGTTACTCGTCTCGTTGTAGAAATATGACCAATAGTGTTGAGTTGTACTTGTTTCATTATGTACCGCTGCAATTTATCGCTAGCTAGACTGTCTTACTTTTCGCTCTTACCATATGTCGTGAACTCGATTAGCAGTGCTTCACTGGTTATAATTGTCTTCTCGTGAATATTCCTGCTTGAGCGTGAATAAAATGTTTTCGAAAGAGCCTCCTGAATTGGTTTATTTAGAATTCGTTTGTAACGATTATCTATATTTTCAATATATTTTTATTATTTTGCCGACATGAGTAGTATTTAATAAAAATAAATTTGATTACAGTTTAATGGCGAAATATAATTAATTGCGCATCTTCCTAGTATAGATAGTTTCTGAACAAAATGTTGGCCAACGTTGACAAAATAGGTTTTCCGCGATTGTTGTTGTCAGACAGTTGTAATCATTACTTCTGAGCGACAAGGATGGAAGGTCTCCTTCAGTCCCTTTCCACCATCTCCGACGTTCCGACAAACGCCTCAAATCTGTTCCATCCTCAGGTACTATTTGTTTTTAGCTTATTTCGATTCGACTTTGTTCAATCAAATGTTGCGTTATATTCGGCCATAATTATTATGAGATAATATGTGATGGATACTGGCAAATAGCGTGCAACCTAGAAATTCGTTAAATGATAGTGCGTGAACGTAGCTAGGATGTAATTAGTAAGTGATATGAACGATCATATCATTAACTTTTCTAATATTGCCAAGTCACGAATAACGTTAATTCCAGCCGGCGCATGTTCAGAGGCTCTACAAGTCGATTCTCGTCAAAGTATGTTTCGTTAACTTCGTTTACCTAATTTTTTGCGTGATTAGTTACCAGGGTGCAAATGCTCAGGTTCTAAATGCTTCTCTTATGTTCTTGTTGAAATTTGAAGACAAGCAATTCGAATGTGGATTGTTATTTTCCGATTGGTACCCAGAACGTGTGGTTTCCTAGTTTCATCGATCAGTATTCAAATCTCAACATATTTATTGTGTTTTGAATGTTATTTCGACGACTCACAGTCATACAGGCAGGCCTTAACCATGGCTAGCACTGTCATCGACCCTGTATTTGACAATTTAATAGGTATAGGTAAAGATAAAGGCGTATCCACGCGATTTTACAGTTTCACTCATTGGTAAGGCCAGCTGTTAGACAAACTACAATACCTTGCGGTCCAATGCTCTCTAGGGTAGGTTACCTTTCGCGGCCGAAGTCACTACCAATAAAAATAATAAGAAATGTTAATTTTCAGAACTTCGGCATTCCCGAGCAGGCCATGCACCAGGCCGATCTCAGTTGGATCTCTACGGAGATGCAGGTGATTATAATATTATTTAAAAAAACAATTATTCGCTTTCTGAAACTGACTTCAATTTGCTCCAGAACTGAAATTGTTCAAGGAAGCGATCGAGGTAGAGGGTGTGTCCACGTCAAACGATTAAACAGTCGGAAGTGAACGCTAGGCGGGATCCACTGGGATGGCCAGTTGGTAGGATTCCTAGGATAACTTAGGAAGTGATATATGTTGAATATTGTGACGTAGAGCAATAGTCGAATCAGTAATATAACATTATGCTCATTATAAATAATATTCAGCGAGATCCTGACCTCTTCTCGCGCGCGGAGGGCCCCCTGCTGCTGTGCCGATTCGTGTGAGTTAATTGCTTCTTACATTTTTTTAATTGGTTAGTCTCGGTGTTTTCGGTACATTTATAACGGCGTTACTGCCTATATTCGTGCTGTAAAACGCGGCATTACGTTAAATGAGTTGGCAGCTGTGGCTGTTCTTTTAAAGTCTCTTTTTTGAATTTTTGAAGTCTGTATTATTTTTTATAAATAATAATTTGCAGCCAGAGTGTACTGTGCGATTACTGCCCCGTCTCAGAAGAGGCGCGTGAATTCGGAGTGAGCGGTGAGCCTTTAATTAATAATATTCTAAATCTAAAAAAAAACTATTTTAATTATTGAATTTGATTGTTTTTCCTATTGATTGCGTTGATTCGTGAAGTATATTCTTTCGGAGTTTCACGGGGATTGGTTAATTAATGCTAGGCATGTATCCGAAATTTTGTAGATATCTCGATCCAGACAGTCAGGGTGATGACAAATTGTGCATAAAATTGATTTAGACAACGAAGGTCGAGGGTCGATAAACCTACAGTTTCCGTGCTTTACTGTACCCGTAACCTTCAAAATTTTTGAAAACACGCCACAATTTAAGTTTCATAACTTGAGTATTTGACCTCTGAGCCTTACCGTACCCCCTTACCTCTGACCCATCGCAGATTTGTGCGACCCGACGGGACAAAGGACACGGCACTTCCTCTCACAGCTCGCTGTGATCGCCCGCTTGAAACAGGTTTGTAATATTTTAGATTCTTATTTATTATACTATGCATTGACCAATTAATTACAACGTAGTTAGATTACGAGAGGTATTGATTTATATTTCAGGAGCAGTACGACTTCGGCTGCTCGGATATTCACTCCAGGAGAGGCGCGCATCTCCACAGCGTGGACGCGTCCGATTCGGCCATCGCCAATGAGGGATTCGAGTATCTCAAAGAGGTACGGTAGTATTTTACTATTGTAAACAATCAATTATCGTCGTTGCAGACGTGGAACCCGCTGAAGCTGCGCAATGTGCGCGAGTGTCTCGCCAAGAGTCTCGTCGAGAAGGTACGGTAATTATCGATTTTATTGATTGATGAGAACAAAATTGGTGACTCGTACTATTTACTTTAGTTAGAGTATGTTTTTGTTAATTCTGAAAAGTTGTACATCGGACTTCGGGCTTACAAATGATATTAGTTGATTTTTGACATAGTGCTGAGTAATTGCCGCTCGATTTAGACACGAATATATCAATATTTATTGAACAAACATTATTTGATTGCGATTTATGTGATGGCGATTATGAATTTTAGAGAATTACCATCCTTATACCCACTGAATTTAAGTTTCTTGAGTAAAGTTAGCGATTATTAAATAAAATTGTATTTGCAGATGCACGTAGACAAGATGGCGATCACTCTCAACAAGAAAGGAACTTCTCATGCCGACCAAGGAATCCAAAAGCTAAGTCGCTCTTCCTTAGGACGGTATGGACCAGGCGTCCTACCGGGCTCCCCTCAGGGTGGTGTGGACCAGGCGTCCCACCGGGTGTGGACCAGGCGTCCCATCGGGCTCCCTTTATGGCGGTGTGGTCCAGGCGACCCACCGGGTGTGGACCAGGGTCCCACCGGGCTTCCCTTAGGGTGGTGTGGACCAGGCGTCCCACCGGGTGTGGACCAGGCGTCCCATCGGGCTTCCGTTAGGATGGTGTGAACCGGGCTGCCCTTAGGACGGTATGGACCAGGCGTCCTACCGGGCTCCCCTCAGGGTGGTGTGGACCAGGCGTCCCACCGGGTGTGGACCAGGCGTCCCATCGGGCTCCCTTTATGGCGGTGTGGACCAGGCGTCACACCGGGTGTGGACCAGGGTCCCACCGGGCTTCCCTTAGGGTGGTGTGGACCAGGCGTCCCACCGGGTGTGGACCAGGCGTCCCATCGGGCTTCCTTTAGGGTGGTGTGGACCAGGAGTCCCACCGTTTAGTACCTCTCATACGAGAGGTATTGACTTATATTTCAGGAGCAGTACGACTTCGGCTGCTCGGAATTTCACTCAAGGAGAGACGCGCATCTCCACAGCGTGGACGCGTCCGATTCGACCATCGCTGATGAGGGATTCGAGTATCTCAAGGAGGTAAGGTAGTATTTTACTATCGTAATCAATCAATTATCGTCGTTGCAGACGTGGAACCCGCTGAAGCTGCGCAATGTGCGCGAGTGTCTCGCCAAGAGTCTCGTCGAGAAGGTACGGTAATTATCGATTTTATTGATTGATGAGAACAAAATTGGTGACTCGTACTATTTACTTTAGTTAGAGTATGTTTTTGTTAATTCTGAAAAGTTGTACATCGGACTTCGGGCTTACAAATGATATTAGTTGATTTTGACATAGTGCTGAGTAATTGCCGCCCGATTTCGACACGAATATATCAATATTTATTGAACAAACATTATTTGATTGCGATTTATGTGATGGCGATTATGAATTTTAGAGAATTACCATCCTTATACCCACTGAATTTAAGTTTCTTGAGTAAAGTTAGCGATTAGATCAATACATTATTAAATAAAATTTTATTTGCAGATGCACGTAGACAAGATGGCGATCACTCTCAACAAGAAAGGAACTTCTCATGCCGACCAAGGAATCCAAAAGCTAAGTCGCTCTTCCTTAGGACGGTATGGACCAGGCGTCCTACCGGGCTCCCCTCAGGGTGGTGTGGACCAGGCGTCCCACCGGGTGTGGACCAGGCGTCCCATCGGGCTCCCTTTATGGCGGTGTGGTCCAGGCGACCCACCGGGTGTGGACCAGGGTCCCACCGGGCTTCCCTTAGGGTGGTGTGGACCAGGCGTCCCACCGGGTGTGGACCAGGCGTCCCATCGGGCTTCCGTTAGGATGGTGTGAACCGGGCTGCCCTTAGGACGGTATGGACCAGGCGTCCTACCGGGCTCCCCTCAGGGTGGTGTGGACCAGGCGTCCCACCGGGTGTGGACCAGGCGTCCCATCGGGCTCCCTTTATGGCGGTGTGGACCAGGCGTCCCACCGGGTGTGGACCAGGGTCCCACCGGGCTTCCCTTAGGGTGGTGTGGACCAGGCGTCCCACCGGGTGTGGACCAGGCGTCCCATCGGGCTTCCTTTAGGGTGGTGTGGACCAGGAGTCCCACCGTTTAGTACCTCTCATACGAGAGGTATTGACTTATATTTCAGGAGCAGTACGACTTCGGCTGCTCGGAATTTCACTCAAGGAGAGACGCGCATCTCCACAGCGTGGACGCGTCCGATTCGACCATCGCTGATGAGGGATTCGAGTATCTCAAGGAGGTAAGGTAGTATTTTACTATCGTAATCAATCAATTATCGTCGTTGCAGACGTGGAACCCGCTGAAGCTGCGCAATGTGCGCGAGTGTCTCGCCAAGAGTCTCGTCGAGAAGGTACGGTAATTATCGATTTTATTGATTGATGAGAACAAAATTGGTGACTCGTACTATTTACTTTAGTTAGAGTATGTTTTTGTTAATTCTGAAAAGTTGTACATCGGACTTCGGGCTTACAAATGATATTAGTTGATTTTGACATAGTGCTGAGTAATTGCCGCCCGATTTCGACACGAATATATCAATATTTATTGAACAAACATTATTTGATTGCGATTTATGTGATGGCGATTATGAATTTTAGAGAATTACCATCCTTATACCCACTGAATTTAAGTTTCTTGAGTAAAGTTAGCGATTAGATCAATACATTATTAAATAAAATTTTATTTGCAGATGCACGTAGACAAGATGGCGATCACTCTCAACAAGAAAGGAACTTCTCATGCCGACCAAGGAATCCAAAAGCTAAGTCGCTCTTCCTTAGGACGGTATGGACCAGGCGTCCTACCGGGCTCCCCTCAGGGTGGTGTGGACCAGGCGTCCCACCGGGTGTGGACCAGGCGTCCCATCGGGCTCCCTTTATGGCGGTGTGGTCCAGGCGACCCACCGGGTGTGGACCAGGGTCCCACCGGGCTTCCCTTAGGGTGGTGTGGACCAGGCGTCCCACCGGGTGTGGACCAGGCGTCCCATCGGGCTTCCGTTAGGATGGTGTGAACCGGGCTGCCCTTAGGACGGTATGGACCAGGCGTCCTACCGGGCTCCCCTCAGGGTGGTGTGGACCAGGCGTCCCACCGGGTGTGGACCAGGCGTCCCATCGGGCTCCCTTTATGGCGGTGTGGACCAGGCGTCCCACCGGGTGTGGACCAGGGTCCCACCGGGCTTCCCTTAGGGTGGTGTGGACCAGGCGTCCCACCGGGTGTGGACCAGGCGTCCCATCGGGCTTCCTTTAGGGTGGTGTGGACCAGGAGTCCCACCGTTTAGTACCTCTCATACGAGAGGTATTGACTTATATTTCAGGAGCAGTACGACTTCGGCTGCTCGGAATTTCACTCAAGGAGAGACGCGCATCTCCACAGCGTGGACGCGTCCGATTCGACCATCGCTGATGAGGGATTCGAGTATCTCAAGGAGGTAAGGTAGTATTTTACTATCGTAATCAATCAATTATCGTCGTTGCAGACGTGGAACCCGCTGAAGCTGCGCAATGTGCGCGAGTGTCTCGCCAAGAGTCTCGTCGAGAAGGTACGGTAATTATCGATTTTATTGATTGATGAGAACAAAATTGGTGACTCGTACTATTTACTTTAGTTAGAGTATGTTTTTGTTAATTCTGAAAAGTTGTACATCGGACTTCGGGCTTACAAATGATATTAGTTGATTTTGACATAGTGCTGAGTAATTGCCGCCCGATTTCGACACGAATATATCAATATTTATTGAACAAACATTATTTGATTGCGATTTATGTGATGGCGATTATGAATTTTAGAGAATTACCATCCTTATACCCACTGAATTTAAGTTTCTTGAGTAAAGTTAGCGATTAGATCAATACATTATTAAATAAAATTTTATTTGCAGATGCACGTAGACAAGATGGCGATCACTCTCAACAAGAAAGGAACTTCTCATGCCGACCAAGGAATCCAAAAGCTAAGTCGCTCTTCCTTAGGACGGTATGGACCAGGCGTCCTACCGGGCTCCCCTCAGGGTGGTGTGGACCAGGCGTCCCACCGGGTGTGGACCAGGCGTCCCATCGGGCTCCCTTTATGGCGGTGTGGTCCAGGCGACCCACCGGGTGTGGACCAGGGTCCCACCGGGCTTCCCTTAGGGTGGTGTGGACCAGGCGTCCCACCGGGTGTGGACCAGGCGTCCCATCGGGCTTCCGTTAGGATGGTGTGAACCGGGCTGCCCTTAGGACGGTATGGACCAGGCGTCCTACCGGGCTCCCCTCAGGGTGGTGTGGACCAGGCGTCCCACCGGGTGTGGACCAGGCGTCCCATCGGGCTCCCTTTATGGCGGTGTGGACCAGGCGTCCCACCGGGTGTGGACCAGGGTCCCACCGGGCTTCCCTTAGGGTGGTGTGGACCAGGCGTCCCACCGGGTGTGGACCAGGCGTCCCATCGGGCTTCCTTTAGGGTGGTGTGGACCAGGAGTCCCACCGTTTAGTACCTCTCATACGAGAGGTATTGACTTATATTTCAGGAGCAGTACGACTTCGGCTGCTCGAAATTTCACTCAAGGAGAGACGCGCATCTCCACAGCGTGGACGCGTCCGATTCGACCATCGCTGATGAGGGATTCGAGTATCTCAAGGAGGTAAGGTAGTATTTTACTATCGTAATCAATCAATTATCGTCGTTGCAGACGTGGAACCCGCTGAAGCTGCGCAATGTGCGCGAGTGTCTCGCCAAGAGTCTCGTCGAGAAGGTACGGTAATTATCGATTTTATTGATTGATGAGAACAAAATTGGTGACTCGTACGGTACTACCCCGAGTTGTAAATTTTTTTTTCGTAAAAACATTTTTGAAAAAAAATTCTCAAAAATTTTATTATGGAAATCTAAAATCGGAAGTTTAAAAACGTAAAACTCATTTCGGAAATTACCGTTCCGTAAATAACTATTGACAAATAATTTTTGGGAAGTCTTTTTTCGTAAATATTTTTACGGAAGTAAACCGCGACGCGACCGCAACGCAGCTTGAGCGCGCACATCGGTTTGGAAGTAATTTTCTCATGTTTACACTAATTTTTTGTATCATTTTTATATTAAATTAATTATAATAATATGCGGTGAACCCGATTATAGCAAAAACAAATCGGAAAAGAGCTTCTAAAGGTGCGCGCATACTCACGACTTATTTACGCGAAAATATTTACGAAAAGAGATTTCCCAAAAATGACTTCCCATTGCGCATTTCCCAAGCAATTTTTACCATAAAAGTTTTCCCAAATAAAGTTTTCCACAAATTTTTTCCCAAATTTTTTTTATGAAAAATTGATTTCCGAAACCGAATTTACGAAATAAAATTTACAACTCGGGGTAGTACCGACTCGTACTATTTACTTTAGTTAGAGTATGTTTTTGTTAATTCTGAAAAGTTGTACATCGGACTTCGGGCTTACAAATGATATTAGTTTATTTTGACATAGTGCTGAGTAATTGCCGCCCGATTTCGACACGAATATATCAATATTTATTGAACAAACATTATTTGATTGCGATTTATGTGATGGCGATTATGAATTTTAGAGAATTACCATCCTTATACCCACTGAATTTAAGTTTCTTGAGTAAAGTTAGCGATTAGATCAATACATTATTAAATAAATTTTATTTGCAGATGCACGTAGACAAGATGGCGACCACTCTCAACAAGGAAGGAACTTCTCATGCCGACCTAGGAATCCTAAAGCTAAGTCGCGCTACCTTAGGATGGTATGGACCAGGCGTCCTACCGGGCTCCCTTCAGGGTGGTGTGGACCAGGCGTCCCACCGGGTGTGGACCAGGCGACCCACCAGGCTTCCATTAGGGTGGTGTGGACCAGGCGTCCCATCGGGCTTCCGTTAGGACACACCGCAGTGTGGTTGTGCACCGGGCGCTTGTCGCCCCAACAAGAGGAACAATCGAAGGATGGACCGGAGTAGCCGCCACGCACCGCAGTGTGGTTGTGCACCGGGCGCTTGTCGCCCCATCAAGAGGAACAATCGAAGAATGGACCGGAGTAGCCGCCACGCACCGCAGTGTGGTTGTGCACCGGGCGCTTGTCGCCCCATCAAGAGGAACAATCGAAGGATGGACCGGAGTAGCCGCCACGCACCGCAGTGTGGTTGTGCACCGGGCGCTTGTCGCCCCATCAAGAGGAACAATCGAAGGATGGACCGGAGTAGCCGCCACGCACCGCAGTGTGGTTGTGCACCGGGCGCTTGTCGCCCCATCAAGAGGAACAATCGAAGGATGGACCGGAGTAGCCGCCACACACCGCAGTGTGGTTGTGCACCGGGCGCTTGTCGCCCCATCAAGAGGAGCAATCGAAGGATGGACCGGAGTAGCCGCCACGCACCGCAGTGTGGTTGTGCACCGGGCGCTTGTCGCCCCATCAAGAGGAACAATCGAAGGATGGACCGGAGTAGCCGCCACGCACCGCAGTGTGGTTGTGCACCGGGCGCTTGTCGCCCCATCAAGAGGAACAATCGAAGGATGGACCGGAGTAGCCGCCACGCACCGCAGTGTGGTTGTGCACCGGGTGCTTGTCGCCCCATCAAGAGGAACAATCGAAGGATGGACCGGAGTAGCCGCCACGCACCGCAGTGTGGTTGTGCACCGGGCGCTTGTCGCCCCATCAAGAGGAGCAATCGAAGGATGGACCGGAGTAGCCGCCACGCACCGCAGTGTGGTTGTGCACCGGGCGCTTGTCGCCCCATCAAGAGGAACAATCGAAGGATGGACCGGAGTAGCCGCCACGCACCGCAGTGTGGTTGTGCACCGGGTGCTTGTCGCCCCATCAAGAGGAACAATCGAAGGATGGACCGGAGTAGCCGCCACGCACCGCAGTGTGGTTGTGCACCGGGCGCTTGTCGCCCCATCAAGAGGAGCAATCGAAGGATGGACCGGAGTAGCCGCCACGCACCGCAGTGTGGTTGTGCACCGGGTGCTTGTCGCCCCATCAAGAGGAACAATCGAAGGATGGACCGGAGTAGCCGCCACGCACCGCAGTGTGGTTGTGCACCGGGCGCTTGTCGCCCCATCAAGAGGAGCAATCGAAGGATGGACCGGAGTAGCCGCCACGCACCGCAGTGTGGTTGTGCACCGGGCGCTTGTCGCCCCATCAAGAGGAACAATCGAAGGATGGACCGGAGTAGCCGCCACGCACCGCAGTGTGGTTGTGCACCGGGCGCTTGTCGCCCCATCAAGAGGAACAATCGAAGGATGGACCGGAGTAGCCGCCACGCACCGCAGTGTGGTTGTGCACCGGGTGCTTGTCGCCCCATCAAGAGGAACAATCGAAGGATGGACCGGAGTAGCCGCCACGCACCGCAGTGTGGTTGTGCACCGGGCGCTTGTCGCCCCATCAAGAGGAACAATCGAAGGATGGACCGGAGTAGCCGCCACGCACCGCAGTGTGGTTGTGCACCGGGCGCTTGTCGCCCCATCAAGAGGAACAATCGAAGGATGGACCGGAGTAGCCGCCACACACCGCAGTGTGGTTGTGCACCGGGCGCTTGTCGCCCCATCAAGAGGAACAATCGAAGGATGGACCGGAGTAGCCGCCACACACCGCAGTGTGGTTGTGCACCGGGCGCTTGTCGCCCCATCAAGAGGAACAATCGAAGGATGGACCGGAGTAGCCGCCACGCACCGCAGTGTGGTTGTGCACCGGGCGCTTGTCGCCCCATCAAGAGGAACAATCGAAGGATGGACCGGAGTAGCCGCCACACACCGCAGTGTGGTTGTGCACCAGGCGCTTGTCGCCCCATCAAGAGGAACAATCGAAGGATGGACCGGAGTAGCCGCCACACACCGCAGTGTGGTTGTGCACCGGGCGCTTGTCGCCCCATCAAGAGGAACAATCGAAGGATGGACCGGAGTAGCCGCCACACACCGCAGTGTGGTTGTGCACCGGGCGCTTGTCGCCCCATCAAGAGGAACAATCGAAGGATGGACCGGAGTAGCCACCACGCACCGCAGTGTGGTTGTGCACCGGGCGCTTGTCGCCCCATCAAGAGGAACAATCGAAGGATGGACCGGAGTAGCCGCCACACACCGCAGTGTGGTTGTGCACCGGGCGCTTGTCGCCCCATCAAGAGGAACAATCGAAGGATGGACCGGAGTAGCCGCCACACACCGCTGTGTGGTTGTGCACCGGGCGCTTGTCGCCCCATCAAGACGAACAATCGAAGGATGGACCGGAGTAGCCGCCACACACCGCTGTGTGGTTGTGCACCGGGTGCTTGTCGCCCCATCAAGAGGAACAATCGAAGGATGGACCGGAGTAGCCGCCACGCACCGCAGTGTGGTTGTGCACCGGGCGCTTGTCGCCCCATCAAGAGGAACAATCGAAGGATGGACCGGAGTAGCCACCACGCACCGCAGTGTGGTTGTGCACCGGGCGCTTGTCGCCCCATCAAGAGGAACAATCGAAGGATGGACCGGAGTAGCCACCACGCACCGCAGCGTGGTTGTGCACCGGGCGCTTGTCGCCCCATCAAGAGGAACAATCGAAGGATGGACCGGAGTAGCCGCCACACACCGCAGTGTGGTTGTGCACCGGGCGCTTGTCGCCCCATCAAGAGGAACAATCGAAGGATGGACCGGAGTAGCCGCCACACACCGCAGCGTGGTTGTGCACCGGGCGCTTGTCGCCCCATCAAGAGGAACAATCGAAGGATGGACCGGAGTAGCCGCCACGCACCGCAGTGTGGTTGTGCACCGGGCGCTTGTCGCCCCATCAAGAGGAACAATCGAAGGATGGACCGGAGTAGCCGCCACGCACCGCAGTGTGGTTGTGCACCGGGCGCTTGTCGCCCCATCAAGAGGAACAATCGAAGGATGGACCGGAGTAGCCGCCACGCACCGCAGTGTGGTTGTGCACCGGGCGCATGGGCGTGAGGATAGGATGTGGCGTGAGCTAGGAGCTCTGCCACGCGTGCTTTAGGATGTGACGTGGGCTAGGAGTCCCTTCAGAACCAGTTGAACTTCGGCGGCTGGATGACTCAATCAGGACGAGGTTCAATTGCGGACGACACGTGACGATTTTGTCGGTGAGTCCATTGTTTCGAATTCTTATGTGAATCAACACATTTCACTTTACAGTTGGATGACTTTCGTCACTTGGAGACGTACGCTAGCGGAGCGACTCCGCATTTCTTCAAGAGGTACGGTAGGTTACGGTAGTGGTGGTACAATCATTTTAGGACAGGAAACCAGTAGAGTGGCGCCTGACGCTCTTGAATGTAAAATACCATCCTTCCTCATCAAGAAAATAATTGAAATAATATCGGTATCAAATGAGGAACGATGGTCATCTTAAAAAGACGCGAAAAAGCATTTCCTTCTTGACTATCTACCACACCAGAGGGAGCGCAAGCAATCTAAGAAATTCGCCTAAAAGCCATTGCTTACGCGAGGTATTGGTTAGTTTTTCAAAATCAGCACGACTTCGGCAGCTGGATGGCTCAAGCAGGGCGAAATTCGTCTACTACTCCTGAAACAATACGATTTCCTCGGTGAGTTTTCGTTTTTTTCTGTGTTAGACAACGCATTTCACTTTGCAGTTGATTGACTACAAGTACTGTCTCGGGACGGTCGATGCGATGCTCAAAGGCTAGAAGTTGCTTAAATTATTTTAGAAGTTTCACCACTAGCATCGAGTAGGATTTGTTTCATTGATTATGTACTGCTGCTATTGATTGATATCAAGCCAGTAGAATAGCCGTTTAGTCGCTCTTATAATATGTTTTGAGTTCGATTAGTCGTGTTTCTCTGGTCCTTGTTTTTTCACATGAATTCTCTTCCTCGAGCATAAATAAAATAGCTTCGGAAGAGCCTCCTGATTTGGTTCGTTTTGAGATCGTTTGTAACGATTGCCTATATTTTTGGTACGATTCGATCGAATTCGAGCAGTGTTTTTATAATATATCAGGTTGGTGCAAGTTTCTGTACAAAATGTTGGCCAACGATGACATAACAGGTTTTCCGCGATTGTTTTTTTTATCAGACAGTTGTAATCATTACTTCTGAGCGACAAGGATGGAAGGTCTCCTTCAGTCCCTTTCCACCATCTCCGACGTTCCGACAAACGCCTCAAATCTGTTCCATCCTCAGGTACTTTTCGTTTTTAGCTTATTTCGATTCGACTTTGTTCAATCAAATGTTGCGTTATATTCGGCCATAATTATTATGAGATAATATGTGATGGATACTGGCAAATAGCGTGCAACCTAGAAATTCGTTAAATGATAGTGCGTGAACGTAGCTAGGATGTAATTAGTAAGTGATATGAACGATCATATCATTAACTTTTCTAATATTGCCAAGTCACGAATAACGTTAATTCCAGCCGGCGCATGTTCAGAGGCTCTACAAGTCGATTCTCGTCAAAGTATGTTTCGTTAACGTCGTTTCCCTAATTTTTTGCGTGATTAGTTACCAGGGTGCAAATGCTCAGGTTCTAAATGCTTCTCTTATGTGCTTGTTGAAATTTGAAGACAAGCAATTCGAATGTGGATTGTTATTTTCCGATTGGTACCCAGAACGTGTGGTTTCCTAGTTTCATCGATCAGTATTCAAATCTCAACATCGTTTATTGTGTTTTGAATGTTATTTCGACGATTCACAGTCACACAGGCAGGCCTTAAAGAAGGGGTGGCACGAATATCTGGCTAACTAAGTTCTCGATGTGGCATGAGCACCTCATAACGCTTTCGAAACTCCCATGTGTTCAATTTTCGTCTAAACCGAGATATATCGATTGGCTGATTGCCAAGTCACCCTGAAGCGCAGGCAACGAGCTAGAGAGCATGCAAAATGAGGAGAGCGCTCATCCTCACTTTGCATATTGGCGCGATTCGTGCCTCTTCTTCTTTAACCATGGCCTAGCACTGTCATCGACCCTGTATTTGACAATTTAATAGGAATAGGTAAAGATAAAGGTGTATACACGCGATTTTACAGTTTCACTCATTGGTAAGGCCAGCTGTTAGACAAACTACAATACCTTGCGGTCCAATGCTCTCTAGGGTAGGTTACCTTTCGCGGCCGAAGTCACTACCAATAAAAATAATAAGAAATGTTAATTTTCAGAACTTCGGCATTCCCGAGCAGGCCATGCACCAGGCCGATCTCAGTTGGATCTCTACGGAGATGCAGGTGATTATAATATTATTTAAAAAAACAATTATTCGCCTTCTGAAACTGACTTCAATTTGCTCCAGAACCAGTGATGAGCGACCCCTCCAACGTTGTGGTTGTGTCAACGTTCCAACCTCCTCCCGCGATCTGGCCCCCCTTTAGACCCAGTTCCCCGAAAATATCAATTTTTTAACTTTTGTTCTCCCGGGAAACCCCCTTTTGTACCCCTGCAAATCCTTGAGTTGATGGTTCACGCTCATCACTGTCCAGAACTGAAATTGTTCAAGAAAGCGATCATGGTAAAGGTGTATCCACCTAAAACGATTTTACAGTCGTAAGACAACGCTAGGCGGGACCCACTGGGAAGGCCAGTTGTCAAGATTCCTAGGATAACTTAGGAAGTGATATATGCCAAATATTGCGACGTAGAGCAATAGTCGAATCACTAATATATAACATGCTTATTATAAGTAATATTCAGCGAGACCCTGACCTCTTCTCGCGCGCGGAGGGCCCGCTGCTGCTGTGCCGATTCGTGTGAGTTAATTGCTTCTTACATTTTTTTAATTGGTTAGTCTCGGTGCTTTCGGTACATTTATAACGGCGTTACTGCCTATATATTCGTGCTGTAAAACGCGGCATTACGTTAAATGAGTTGACAGCTGTGGCTGTTCTTTTAAAGTCTCTTTTATGAATTTTTGAAGTCTGTATTATTTTTTGTAAATAATAATTTGCAGCCAGAGTGTACTGTGCGATTACTGCCCCGTCGCAGAAGAGGCGCGTGAATTCGGAGTGAGCGGTGAGCCTTTAATTAATACTATTCTAAATCTAAAAAAACACTATTAAAATTGAATTTGTTTGTTTTTCCTATTGATTGCGTTGATTCGTGAAGTATATTCTTTCGGGGTTTCACGGGGATTGGTTAATTAATGCTAGGGTTGCATGTATCCGAAATTTCGTAGATATCTCGATCCAGACAGTCAGGGCGATGACAAACTGTGCATAAAATTGATTTAGACAACGAAGGTCGAGGGTCGGTAAACCTACAGTTTCCGTGCTTTACTGTACCCGTAACCTTCAAAATCTTTCAAAACACGCCACAATTTAAGTTTCATAACTTGAGTATTTGACCTCTGAGCCTTACCGTACCCCCTTACCTCTGACCCATCGCAGATTTGTGCGACCCGACGGGACAAAGGACACGGCACTTCCTCTCACAGCTCGCTGTGATCGCCCGCTTGAAACAGGTTTGTAATATTTTAGATTCTTATTTATTATACTATGCATTGACCAATTAATTACAACGTAGTTAGATTCAAACCTTCATATTTTGCAACAAAAAAATCAGACCCGGCGCATTCTGGTTCTAGGCTGGCTATACAAGAGACTTTCGTGTATTATTCCGAAATTATTCCGAAACTATCATCTAACTCTCTCGTTTCGCAGTGCTCTCTCGTCGGCCATGATTGCGAGTCTGGTGTAAATGCGATTCAGCTAAAAAACAATAATACAAATTTCATATCTTTTCTACTCTTGCACAATATTGAATTATTTAAATAATTACTTTATTTTGTTTAATTAATGCAATTAATTAGATTTAATTGATTAGATGGCGTCGCCGTACTACGAGGAGCAGGTTGCTTTCTTCGATGACCAGCTGAAGAAGGCAAAGAAGGAGGAAGATCGGGTACGGTAGTATTGATTTATGGCGGCAAGTAGCGATCAGTAACTGGTTTTATTTTTGGAATAGGGAGCACGGCAGTTACTGCTGGTGATGTTGAAGAAGGAGGGAGCTCGTGTACGGTAGTATTGATTGATTACGGTAGTATGTTCGATCGATTAATCACCAATTAATAAAGAATCCCTAATTGCAGGTCATCCAGCTAACGGCGCGTCTCGAGCGACTGACGAACGAGCGCGCGGCGCGGCTGCGCATGGACGAGCAAGTGAGTTGGATTACGGTAGGGTGGTAGTACGGTAGTATGGAATACGGTAGTTCTTACGAATTACGGTAGCTAAAATTAGGAAAAGTTAAACGGCTTTAGCATAGCATCGAGGCCAACCGTAGTCCTACCGTGCCCCCCCCCCCCCCGAATGCTACCGTACCCATAGTTGTAGCAATTTTGCCGTCAAAGCAGATCCAGTAGCAGAGTACGGTATTCCACCGCTACCGTACCAACTATTGATTTGCCATTGCAGCTGAGCCGCCAGAGGGCGGAGCTGACGTCCGCGCTCGAGGCGCTCACGCGTGCCGCGTCGGAGGCGGAGCAGCGATCGGAAGCGGCCGCCGAGCGCCAGGCTAAGCTACGAGATACAGCGGTGAGTAGGTGGGAGGGGGGGGCGTGCGCTAGACGAGCCGGATTAGCACTCGAAAGATGCTTTTCATGGGTTACTAGCTGACAACTGCAGCACATTACCTGCGGGGTGAATCCCTCTATTCGTTTCTACAGACCACGGAATTCGCATTGAAAATGCAATTCGCTCGGCGGATTATGCAACAATTGGGACGCAAACTCACCAGTTAATGTTGATCTTTTTCCCTGAATGGAATGTATGTTTGGTGCAGCACCGATTCAACATGTCGAATGAAAACTACTCTTGTTTTTGTTGTTGAGCCGTTGGCATCTGCGGTGTGCAAAATTTTTTCGAACTCTCATTTCGCAATTTTCTCTCGCTGATAAGAGAAATCGAGAGAGCATTGTGAGAGATCGAAAATATTCGGCACACCCCAGGTTGGCAAAAGCGCGAGCTCAACAGGGCGAAATATTTTAATTAATGATTTTTGTAATTATTATTTAATTAATTAAACTAATTACCAGGTCGCGAGGCGTGCGGAGTGTGCAGCTGCGAGGAGAAAGGCGGAGGAACTCGACAACGTCTTGGTCAGCGACCCGGAGGCTCTCCAGGAACGAGTACGGGTAGTATTGATTAGTTGATGATAGGAATTACGGTAGGAACTGATACGGTACGCGATTATGGTATTGATTTGTCGATATGATGAGAGGGAAGGGTTGCGGTAGTAGACAACGTCTTGGTCAGCGACCCGGAGGCACTCCAGGAACGAGTACGGGTAGTATTGATTATTTTGAGATTACGGTAGGAACTGAGATTAGGATTACGGTACTGATTAGTCGATAGGATGTGAGGGAAGGGTTGCGGTATGCGCCTAGGATGCGATTTTGTCAGCCCGGAGGCACTCCAGGAGCGAGTACGGTTGTATTGATTAGTAGATGGTACAGATTACGGTAGGAACTGAGATTATGGTTCATTTCATTTCATTTGAACACATTTATCAAGAGTATGCTCTAATGTGCATGGCAGGCCATTCATGACTTCTTGCTTGTCTCAGAAAAGTGGGTCCGAATGTTCGCATGAAGAGATCTTTCCATCTTGTGTTAGGCCGTCCACGTCTGCGCTTGGGACCTTCACTGGATTGAGATTATGGTTACGGTATTGATTAGTCGATAGGTTGCGATCTTGTCGACGACTCGAAAGCACTGATTGTGAGCGAGAAGGTGCGATAGTATTGATTATTTGACGGTTTCTGAAAGATAGATGCTTGAAATCGATATAGTGTATTGCGGCAGGCACGACGATTGAGCGGGACATTATCAGTACTGTATCTTTACCGTATTTTTACCGTATCGATCGATACCGTACTCCTACCGTACTCTCACTCATTAAGGTCGAGGAGCTTCGCTGTCTCAAGATCGACCAGCAGCGAATTCATGATACAGAGACGTGGGTTTTATTGATTTATTTTAATAAAAATGTTATTGATTAATTAATTAATTAGTTTAATTACTTGATTCGAAAATACATTGTGTGAGGAGGGACCAGCGAGTTCGGTGCTACGACAGCTAGTGTTAGAATGTGGACGGCGAATTTAGTTGGTAAATTGTCGTTTCGCGCTGTTGTAATAACATATCAATTTGGCTTGGCCTAATTGTAAGTTGCTGATAATGGTTGGAGAAATATGTGGTTGCAACGTTGAGGGCATATTAGCGGTACATCTCTAACAATAAGCGAAAATAGTTTCCAGTAAATTTGGAGTTGCATTATCTGGCGACAGAGAACTCACGGGTATCTCACTTGAAAAAAATGAGGATAAGCTCAGGTGGTGTAGAAATACAGTTTCTGTGAAAATATTGCCAAAAAAAGCCAGGCAACTCGGCGCTGCAGTGGGTAGCAATAGGGGTTGAGCGACAGCGCGAAATTGATGAGATGCACTTTCTGTACTCTAAACAAATGAATCAGCAGGCGAATTGGCTTTATAAAATAGGTTCTTAATTAATATCAATTAAATTTGCAGTCGGGAAGTGTGCGAACTCGAGCAGCGTGACGAGCTGTGCAGGCACGCGGCCAATACGATGAACAGTCTGGAAGGTACGGTAATCGATAATCAATAACGAAATTGGATACGGTAGTCGGTAGTGGTGCATGATGTTAGTTCCTCGATTCAGTTGGCTAGAATAATGACTGCAATAATCAAAAATGTGAGTAGTTAGTTTGTGGAGCTCGAATGATAGAGAATGCAGGAGGTTTCGTGCCCCGCTCACAAGCCAATTGTGATTACAACCGCACTGGACCAATGAACCAAAGTCTGCCTCCAAAAAACCAAATAACAAATTCGTAACACAGCAGATTCGCGCTTCTTGATTGCGCCAAAAGCGAGTGATCTGGGCGATATGCAATAGTTGCTCGATATGCCCGAATGATCGATATTAATTACAATAATTACATAAATCAATAATTTCAATCAATCAATCTATAATTCTCAGGCGAGATGGGCGTGGCGACGAAGACGGTCGCACGGTTGAACGAGGCACTCGGAGAAATGCATGAGAAGGAGGTACGGCAGGAGGAGGGATGGGGGGGGGGTACGGTAGTCAATTGACTGGGGGTACGGTAGGAGTACTGTAGGGGTCGGAGATTTCGACAGAAAATCATGGGCACGTGGGTCTGTCACAGCGCCATACTAGCTCGCGTGAATTGGAATAGCTTTAATAATGCATGTCACTCGCGTATTGCTGGAACGGCCATATTTTTGACTATGAGAAGTGCGTGAATTGCAAAAGTGACTGGTTGAAAATTATTCTTTGCATATATATTTTTGTACACTACTTGGTCTCATTGTGTATTGAGTCATTTCGCTGCATACTACCTGTGCGTGCAACCTAAGAATTCCTGGCAGAAACCATTTTCGAAATTTATACCGTAATCCTACTTGCAGGCAGTGCTGGAGGAGCTGCACGAGCTGCTCGCGTCGAAGAAGGAAGGTACGGTAGGATTACGGTAGACACGAGGGCAGCCGGAGGATTATTTATTTCCCGATACATTAAATTATAGTAATTTCGTATGTAGCCCAGTGAGTTCAGAGCTTCGCTCTTACTCCCAATATCCGGATTGAGAGGGTTGAATTCGATTTTGCCAGTTTTTTGTTGGGATTAATTTTTTCGATTTCTCTTATTTTGATTTCTCTTATAAAGTGAGAAATAGTTGGACTACGATAGACAAATCAAGGTTATTTACTTTTAAAAAATCAATCAATAATTCCCTTGTCAGGTGTGGAGAAGAAGCGTGCGGAGCGCGACGCATTCCGGGCACGCCACGAAGAGGAAAGAAGAGAGCAGAGGGAGAGGTACGGTAGGATTAGATGCTGAAAGAGGGGGAGGGAGAGGTACAGTAATTGACGGAATACGGTGGGGGTTAGGTACGGAATTGTTACGAATAGGATAGGTTAATCAAGATTATGCAACTCTAAGAAAGAAGAAAACCGCTCTGAATCGCTCGCACCCTGATTCTCTCGCTTACGGAGTAACTGTGAAACACAATACTGTGCGGGGTGATTGTGGGGTGAAATCTAAGAATGTGCGCTCCGTAGTAGTTTCTCGTTTCGCACTGCAGTTACAAACGATTGGGTCGATTAATAGTGATTCGGCTTTGCTGGCGCATTGGTTAAATAAATTTTCGGTAGGGCGGTGTTTTCTCTCCGAATGACCCACCTATTTCGTTGTAATAATGCTAATGGAGAGGGGAGGGGGTATCGCTGCACTGTTATTTCTGTTCACCCGTAAGTGCCGCCCATCATCGTTGATTACACACCCATAGTTGCCTTAGTTAGATGGTAATAGCCTTGCTGCGAAAATGGTAGATTTTTTACTCAGAAGAAGCTGGAATTATCTAATCAACGTTTTCGATACTTCTGGGATGCGTGTGAAACTCAAATGCTGCAAGTGTTGCTTGTTTTTTTTGATACGAGCTCTCCTGTACTTCCTGCCGTAATTGTTAAGGCACACCGGTTCCTTGCTCAGCATACCGTAATCCATCTTCGATGGCAAATATGAATCGATATTTGACTACCGTAATCCTACCGTAATTCCAGACTTGAGGAGCTTTCCTCTCGCATCGGAGAGACGCGCGCCGAGTGCGATCGACTGAGGAGTCTCGAGGGATCCGTGAAAAAGAGCGTCCTGGAGCAGCGCGCCAAATTGGCCAGACTGAGAAATGAGTGAGTGGGTTAACCGTTCGGAAATCGGATAGGCCGAAACTCAACTGGCAAAATCACTCTCTTTCCGGAATGAGAGTCGAACAATGGACAATGGAGTTTCGGACAAAGGAATAGTTTCGGAAGAGTTTCGGAAAGTTCATTGTTCGACTCTCATTCCGGAAAGAGAGTGATTTTGCCAGTTGAGTTTCGGCCTTTCCGATTTCTGAACGGTTAACCATAGTAGGGATACGGTAGATACGGTAGATTGGTCGATCGGGGAATGAATGTGAGTTTTTTTATAACGACCGTCGTCCATCGTCTCGGCGACCAAGTTCTTGCCTATGAGATGGGCGTGAAACGCACTTCTCGTAAGTGAAATATAACATGAAACAGATAGCGACGAATGCTTGAATGTTCAAATAACGGGCAACACAAACAGGATAGTCGGTGAATAAAGTGCGACGATTGATGTTTAATCATTGAACTTTGATCTTTGACCTCTAATTTTTAATCTTTGATCTCTTCGCAGGAAGAACGCGGAGATCTCGACGCTGACGGACTACGTGGCCACGCGCACCGGACTGCTACAGAAACTGGAGGAGAAGGTGGGACTAATTGGCTTAATTAATTAATGAGAATACTATACATACATAAACTAGAAGCATGACTAATTAGCTTAATTAATTAGGACATTTGCAAATTGGAGGGTAGTTAGTATTGTAGATAGTGTAGAAACTGGAGGAGAAGGTATTTTAGTTAATTGACTTAATTAGGTTCACTAAAATGAAGTGGTGTATTGTTGATAATGTCTTCTTAACCATCCATGATGCGAATTTGCAATAGATAGGGCGCCACTGAAGCGAGCATCGAGCGTGTGTTTTTAGAATTCTAATGCTGCTTCATTTTACGTGAATCGGGTTGTGAATCGGTAATCGGAATCGGTACGTGAATCGGTAATCGGGTTGTTAGCTGATATTTAAAAAAAATGAATGAGGCAACGTTGGATACAATGGGATGTGCAAGCACACCGGGCACTTACGCGCTGCGCATTGGCATGGTTAGCTATGTGGGAGTGGTTGAAGCTAATTTGCGACCGGCACACGATTGAGAATTCATGGTAGTAGGAATTGCCTGATGGGTTTGCGCTGCACGGTCTGTTGAAATAGATTCAAATGCAGACAAATCTAATTGTTGTTCGATGGTGGAATCTATAAAAGGAAACTTGATTTTTTCTTTGCTGACTCGAAAGTGTCTTTTAATTTCTCCGGAGCATCGCTTTTTAGATAGGAAAAATCATGTGAACAGTGGCAATCGGGAGTTTTCTGGTTTCAGGTTCGGATCAAAGGCATTTCATTAGGGCTGATGCTGATCGGGCAAAGTCAGGCCTCGAAAAATAATAAAAGGATATTCTACATGCATTTATCTAACCGTTTGCATAGTTTGACCAAGCTTGTGCTTAAAATTGTGCTTAAAATGCCCACCAGTGTTTCCAGTGCTTCACGCGTGCTCCAACAGCATCACTGTTCCACATTTACTTGTGCCATCAGTCCTTCTCATGGATACTCTCTCTCGCTCCATGAGAAGCTCTGATGGCATCGGCGAATGCGATTTAGTTGCAAATCATCAGTTACCCGTTCCTCGCAGCTTAGTTGCTTTTCAATCTGTATCCTCCACGTTACAAGTTAGTCCATGAAGAAGCACCCGCTAGGTTCATGCTTCGAGGTAGGATTAAGTGCAGGCAGGGACAGCTTACACTGATTATGGTGAGTATAACAATATGTGTATGGCAATTAATTAATTAAATTGATAATTAATTCCAGATGGTCGAGAAGCGGGCGGTGCTGCAGCGGCTCGAGGGCGGATACGAGGAGGGAAAGGTACGGTAGAGTTATTGATTGATTTGGGGAGGGACTGGTACGGTATTTATGGATTATTGATTGATTGGGTAGATTCCGGGCACTTCTTCGATTTTTGGCCCAGGCTTTTTTTCGCAGAGTATTCCCTTCCTACCATTCTCATCCCCACCCCTCCACATTCGGTGCGGTTGTTTCCCGGGCCAAAAATTGGAGAAGTTCCAGACTCCTTTACTGTACTGGGGTTATCTATTGATTCAATAGTATTGACGATGATGATGATAGTGCGGGAGACTTATCGATTGAGTAAGGTATCTGAAGGAAGGCGGGATAGTTTCTTGTGAAATTTGTGATAAATAGACGCACGCCCATCAACATGTGACCCGTATTTTTCTTGCTTCGCAGTTTCTTCAAGTGTCGTTTCGCACACCGTCTTTGATACTGGTCCAGAGCCTATGATGCCAAACAAATTTCCCTCTTTGTGCACTGTAATTGCTTGTGCTTCACGGTTAGAGTACATTCCGGGCGAACCAGTCGCGCCAATGAACTCATGTAATCTAGTTGGAAAAATGTATGGGATTCAATAATAAAGATCCCTCCCCTCCCGCGTTTCACGTTTAATTCAAGTCCTGGGATGCGGCTTTCGCACCAGTAAGTCTTCCGAATTTTTGTAATAAAAATAATTAATGAATTATTTAATATTTAATTATTTTATATTTATTTAAGCGTTGCCTCTCCGATGCGATGACGACATCCGACCTGGACGTGAGTGTGACTGCAACGATGCAATTGATGGACTGAGAAGAGTACGGATCCCGTCCCTCCCATCTTAGATCCCATATCCCATTAATGTAGAGATACCGTACCCTCACGCTATAGTAATCCCGCCTCTCTCACACTGTATCCCTTGTATTGCTTTTCGTTCCTTTTGATATGTGTTATTATTCAGGAGTACGGTGGAGAGACGGTAGATACCGTACCCTCATTCCACAGTAATCCCTCCTCTCTCACACTGTATCCCTTTTATTGCTATTCGTTGCCTTTGAGATGTGGTATTAGTGAAGAGTACGGTAGAGATGCGGTAGATACAGAGCCAGTCAAAGCCTAATCCACTCCCGACTGATTTCGTAGCCCGAATTCTACCGTATGCCTATTTATGTCTGTCCACAGTCTTCACTGATTTCTTTGAATTGCGATGCATCATGTTTAGCCTATCTCTTATTTGTGTTTCTAACCGACCAAACTAATTTTGTGTGCACTTACTTATTCGACTTTCCTCTTCGGTTGTTATAGATGTGGTGACTTGAGCACATTAGTCTACAATAGATACCGTTCCCTCAGGCAATAGTAATCCCGCCTCTTTCACACGCCTCTTATTGCTTTCCTCCTCGGTTACTTCCTCATTGAGAGTACTGTAACCGCCAACCGCCATTCATTGAATATTTTCTCTGCTGTTTCCCCTGGCATTTTGTAAGAAGAGATGAACGAGGATTCAACTCTATTGATGTTCAAACATGTGCAGAGCCCTAAATAAATCACATCTGGATAAGATACAGTGACGCTTAGTCAATGCATTCAGCTTGTCGTAAACAATCTCGACAGTCTTTGTATAATCGCTTCAGCCTCTATCAGCTGGGCTCAAAAGAGCCAGTGAAGGGAAAAGAAAGGAGAGTGAACGATCGATGGCCCAAAACAGTTGACTTCCTACTAGGAAGTAGGGTAGGCTAAACGATACTCTAAACGTGGCACGTTTAGCTCCCCCTCCCCTACCTCTTCCCTAGTTGCGAGCGAGAGAACATGCGGAATGAAGAGAGTGCTTCCGATCTAAGGGGCATAGCGCGTAGGGGGAGCTAAACGTGCCACGTTTAGAGTACCGTTTAGCCATCCCTACTAGGAAGCATGCAATATACACACATGATGACCACTGATAGGGAACGTTTATCAAGATATGGGGTTACAAAGGCTATGTGTTTCGTAAACGCTTCGTCTTCCATCAGCAGGGGTCTAAGAGAGCCAATTCAGGGAACAGAAAGTAGAGTGATCTACCGCCATTATAGCTGTCCATTATTTCTTTCCTTCCTTTCTCCTGACCTTCCTGATGTCACCCACTGCACAGCTGGTGGGTCAGATAGTGGTGATCAGATAGTCACTATCTGTCCCACCAGCTGGGCTGGGAAGCAGAGGAGAGGAGTGATTAATGTGTGTCTCCCTATTGTAAGTGATCTCTCGCCAGAGGGGAGGGAGGAGGGGCAAGAGGGAATGCATTTGAGACATGTATGTATACATTGCGAAGGAACTTTCGTGGGTCTTTTTCTCCTTTTTCGAGGCGATTCTTGCTGAGATCTTTTCTTCACAGTCTTTCGGCATTATTTCTTCATCTCGCCTCGAGCATCACTTGGACGTGGTGTAATTTCTCTAACAGTCTTGGCGTAATCTTCCTTCCCTTATTTTCAATGGAAAGAGCCCCATGTGCAACTGGAGAATTAGAAAGAGACATGATTCATGGAGATGGAAAAGATTAGCGTCACTTGCTGGGAAGAGACTTTTAAGTGGCAAACTTCCTAAAGAAATGAGGTTTTCAAGGGAAGAAACACTTTTGCAACTGAGGAATGACTCATACCTCTCCGCGTCCTTCTAGTATAGCCCATTTCTCACACTCTTTCTCACTCATTTAGGGCTGCCGCGCACCCTACCATCTGGGGATGAACGCAGTGTTTTGATGTAGCATTCAGTTTAGAGGGAAAAGCGGATAATTGTTTGTCGTATGACATTATCCTTGTTGTGCTGATCACATTTTCATCCTTCTTTTGATATCTTTTCGAACAAAGTCATTGCCAAATGAAAGATGTTAATTTCCACTCTTCCGACATGATTTCCCAATAAACGCTGTAGTAAAATGTACGGTTCACAATGATTAATTAATGTGTTAATAATGATGCACTTTTTTCTTTTTAAAAGCTTCCAAATATTTTTTGACACTACAGGTTTCAATTAGCGTTTCGAAAGTGAAGACGTCACGATGTCGAATGCGCCCCCAGCAAAGAAATCGTGTCCCGGTTAGTGCCTTGTTGAACTTTAGAAAAGTCATGTGTAAGAGTACAATGAAAGACGGGCATAATCGTTTGAAATATTTAAATAAAGAAAAATACGCAAATCTTATTTTTCACGCAGATCCAGAGACGAACAAGATTTCCTTGGTTGTTAGGAATGTGTCCAAGTTATCCGAGAAATGGGAGTTCTTCTCTGGAATTAAGCGAATCGCCCATTTCCCATGGTGAGCCAATATTACACGATATGAGTAGATAGGATTATTTCAGGTTAATTTGCGTTGGAACTATTGCTAATACAGAGGCGAACAAGAACGATAACACACGTTTTCAAGTGCATCTTTTCAATGAAAAAATGGAGGAATCCAATGTTTGGTTCGCCAGAGTGAATGTTGAATTTATTCTAATCAATAAATCGGACGGCGAAAAGTCACTCAGATCGAAGGCAAGCTGATTCGTAGTTGGAATTCCCGCTCATCTCCTTTGAGGAAGGGCAGCCCGTTCCTTATTCAGGATTGCACGTTCAGTATCGGTATTCCCCGAAATATCGGTATTCTCGACTGTCTCTGAGAAATTTCTCTCGCGCGGGCTATTCCTTGTCTGGAACCGTCTGGAGAGCGAGAGAGTCGGAAATTCTGATACTGAACTTGAAGCCCTGCCTTTCGCAAAGACGGGTCCCTGAATACCAAAATAATTCATTAAAAAACAAAAAAAAATAAATCTTCAGGAATCTAATCACTTATTTTCGTGGAAAAGAACGAGCACTTCGAGCTGTTGTTCAACGGCCTGGAACTTGGCAGAAGTAATGACAGCGGATAAGGTACGATTAAAGGGGTAGTGGAACGAATATCTGGCTAACTGAGTTATTGATGCCAGAAGATGTGGCACGAGCATCCTATCACACTTTCGAAACTCCCATGTGCTTAGTTTTCGTTTGAACTGGGATATGATCGATTGGCTGCTTGCCAAAATGAACTTGCGGTGCAACGAGTGAGGGAGAGAAGGCAATGAAGATGCAAATCGACATGTGCCGCTCGCTTATGATACTTGAGCCTGCTATCGTTCCTCTCCTTTTTTAACGCTAGACAAGTCTGTTCATTTCATGCGCTTTCTCGATGAGATAGCAGGCGAAATGAAGAAACAAGTGCTAAATTTTCGAACTTTAATCATCATTTCATGCTGTCTAATTGTCGTTGATGCTTTTAGGGGTTCTCTCTCGATGATTCGCTCACGTTCGAGGTAATCGTCAGCGTATTGGGCGTCAAGGGAGAAGTGTGAGACATTTTTTTCTCGATATATTTTTCGAAACCTTTGCGTCTTTTCTTCAGGTTCCGACGGAAAAATGCGTTTGGCCATTTCGCAGAGCCCACTGCCGTCTCAAGAACACTGTTAAGAATCGGTACAAGAAGATTCTATGTTTCGAAACAAGTAAGCAGCTTTTCCTGAAAAAAATCTTTTGTATGCTTCGTCTTGAGCATCCTTCAGAGAAAAATAGAGACAGAGCCATTGTGTGTCGGTTAGACACGTCCATGACTCATAGGAGAGATATCTTATCTCTAATCCTTCCCACCTCTCTTCCACTGTCACTTCGCTCTGATACAATCACACTGATCACCCGTTCCCAATGAATGGATAAATCTATTACCTTACCTTGACCTACCGTACCTCTCCCTGACCTACTGTCCCTCCACATCCTTTGTGGGCATCCTACCTTACCACTGAACCGCCTACATCTTATCTAGCCCACAAACATTGTTTTAGGTGTTGGCAGCGCATTCGGACGTCTTTAAAACTTTTTTCTATTCGAAGGCGAAGGGCCACGATAATATTGAAAAAGATTTCTCCAGTCTAAACCCCGAAGTGAGCTGTTCACTCGTAAATTTTCTTCCTGCTTCGGACTAAAATATGGCTATATTGAAGCTAGTCACTTCTTTCGTTACAAGTTACATCGTTATTTTACCTGAAATGCTACAAAATCTAAAGGTCTGTACAATGTATGTGATATTCAGGTCTTCGAGCAACTGTTGCGATTCATGTACAGAGTTGGCGAGCAATTTAAGGGTGGGTTTTACAGTTCGAAATGCGAGTTATCGTCTCTTCATGGCGCACACTCTCTCCTGTCAGAGTGGCGAGAGAGTGCGTGAAATGAAGAGACGGCGACCCGCATTGCGCACTGTAGTGTGCCTTGGCTCATAAAAATCGCCTAGCTAATCCGTATTTCATTGCAGAGGAATCGCTTGAAGACCTTCTCAAAATGGCGCGACTGTTCAAGTTCGAAGTACGAAATTTTCATCCTCGTACAGTTGCTTCAACGCTAGCTTTACTTTAGCACGATTTTATGAATCGTGGGAAAGATTAATGGCATTACTTTCTAGGGGATCTTTGACTATGCGGAAGTAGTGCTGCCTTAGATGGAGATTGATCGGGACACAAAGCTCAAGCTGGCCGATAAATTCCGCTTACCAATCCTAATGGTAAGTTTTAGGCGCTCAGAAGTCGCATTTTTCCTAGCTGTCTCAATATCCAAATTGAAGGAAAATAGTTCATTGGAATATTGGTAAATATTTGAGCAAAACGTTTGCTTTTATTAATCATTTTCCAAGGGGGGCGATCGAAAGTCAATCAATGAGCATAAAAACTGCAAAAAAAAATGAAATGCTAGCCTGTTTTCAGGATCACGTTCTCAGTGAGTACACTTCGTACACGATAAAGGAGCTGAAGGAATCGGAGCGATACCGGACCTTCCGCGATTCAACTCGAGCTCGCATCCACGAGCGTGTCATTGAGTTGGAGAAGAAAAAAGCGAAGAGAATGAGGGGATGTGGTGAGGACGACTCGAGTAGTGATTCCGATACCGATTAGTTGAAAATATTCGCTTGGATTTCTATTTTCGTGAGCTTTCCTCGGTATTGTAAGAACTTCCCATTGACGATTCGTTGTGCTTTGTACCTATTCCTGTTACGATACATCTTCATTTGAATACTCTGGTGTCCGCCCTCAACTTGGAATCAAGAAAAAATGGGTTTTCAAGTTGGAATCCTTCAATTCGTTCCAGGATGCTCTTCTTTCCGAGGCAACAAAAATTGTGATCAAAGAATTGAAGAATATGGCGGAATATGATCAATTTTCGGAAACTACTAAGGAGCTCCTATTCGAGAGATATCTAAAGTTGGACTCGGCCGAATGAAATTCTACTCATTGATTGTAATGCGAATAAGTGGAAATGTTATCTTTTTGTCGTATTTTGAGAAGACATAAAATGATTTCGTGTCAAATTGGATAGTTATAACTGTAAGAACACAGCTGCTTGCAAAATAGTGAGGAATACGGTAGTTATTCTACTTTATCCGGAATGATCTAGAAATCCTCATTTGAGTGTGTTTCAGTGCGAATTCGAGCGGATAAATGAAAAATCTTTTTCGTGCCTCTCATTCTCCCTCCTCCCCTCTTATAGGTTGTCGTTCTTTTCCCCTCATTTCATCTCCAACCCTTCGGTCCTTCAATATGGGAATAGGCCCCGCTCTCCTCTTTTAGCTGTTCTCTCGCCTCTCTGCGCGAAAAGAGCACCAAATACTCATCGCGCTCTCTCATTTTCACACGCTCTCTCGCACTGTCTGACTAGCGAGGGATCATGAGGAACGAGGAGAGGATTACTCCCAACGAGACGCGACGCTACAAATCCTTCATAATGCCCCTCCCCTCCTCTTTGCCTCATCTTGAGTCCCCAACCCATCCTCCAACCTCTCCTTCTTCCGCCCTTCCGCCTTTCTTACCCGTCTCTGCTAATCCCCCCCCCTACAAGCAGCGATGATGCTGGCGGGATGGATGGCAGCGGTGATGGCGATTGGAGCAGGTGCGTCTCAAAAGTAGTCAGACACTCAAGAGCGAAACGAAAGCGGCGTGTCAAAATTTTGTCAACCCATTGTCTTCAAGATAGGTTGAAAGAGAGCGTGAAATGAAGAATTTGGAATAACATTTCACGATACATAGCTTGCCATCGTGACAGATGGTGTCTTCATTCATTGCCAGTGAAGTCTCTCGCAATTCTGATTTATTCATTTGATTTCTGCGAGTGTCCCGAATATGCTTCAGAGTGGTCGTAACAAGGAAGCGGCGCTGAGAAAATGATTCTTCGCAGGACTCTTTCGTCTAACAAAACATACAATTCAGAATACTAAATGATCTTTAAAAAAACAATCGTTGCAGTCTCAGCCGAGTACACCTACTTTGCCGACCACAGAGGCGTCGGCATTCGGTTAGTGATTAATTCTAATATTTAATTTGTTAATTTATAAAATTAGCCTTGAATAACAGAATTCCAACAGGGCGCAAGTGCCTCGATTAACGAGATGACATCATCTTTTATATTTTTAAAATCAAATTAATTATTTAATTAATTAAGCGATGCCGACGGCACGACCTGTCTCTATCTCTCCTCTCCATTCTTACAATACTAAAAAAATAGGCTAATGTCCGGAAAATGAGCTAAACGTTTTCACTGCCAGCCTCTTGACATAAATATTTAATGAAGTAATTAATTAATTAATTAATTAATGATGTTTTATTTAGCGATGCCGACGGCACGACCTGTCTCTATCTCTCCTTCACTCTGCAGATGAGGAACAATAATCTGGGCGAGGGAGCGCCGCTCGAGAGTGTGAGCTGAATATTTTATAATATTCCCCAGGCCCTGATCGAGAGAAATAGCGCGTTAAAACAACAGTGTCATTTTTTCAAAGACATTCATTTTTCCTAGATTATTTATTTTAGGTCTAATTGGGCATCAAATTTTTGCACCTATGAATTATTTACCATGTTTCAGATCGAGCTCATTAGCTACAGTGCCCCCTCCCCTATACGCTGACCGGGATAATGACGTACTATTGATTACCGTAATCCTATTTACGATGTTCCCAGATTGACCTGGGCGATACTCTGTCCTGGGCGCTCATTAGCTACTGTACTCTCAACGCCGTTACGATTTCACAAGATTACCGATGCTATTTATCGTTTCAACCTTGCAGATCGATCTCGGCGATTCCGCCGTCTGATTTCTATAGGAGCGCTTATGTTATTATATATTAATGATCACCGTAATCGACAGATCGACCTGGGCGACTCGGTCCTCGGCGGTCGCTGCGGCACTGCGGCATTGCACGAGGACGACTCGGCCTACCTCTCCGCCAAGTTCACGCACATCAACCGCACGCGGACTTTCCTGTTCAATTTCAAGCAGGTATACGGGACCGGGAATTGATCTCCGGCGCTCTGTTTCTTTCCGGGCCGGTCCGGGAACTTTCCGGCTTCTGGTGCTATCCGGAATATTCCGGTTCCGGCTCTGCAAATAATCATTCAGGCAACGATCGTGGTGGATCGGTACGAGCAGGCGCGCTGGTCGCTGTATCGGATGTCCTATGCGGAGGCGTATGATGGTTGGTACATTTTAGTTATTCGTTTCTAATTTTTTTCGATAAAATCACATTTTTGAGCGAAATTTGGAGTTTATTAACGGGTGAAACATATCACATATTTGTTCAAAGCGTGCTTCAGACTAGGCAGTGTTCCGAAACATGATTGATCGATGACCTCTCTTCCAGACCAGCAAGTGGTCTTCCTCTCGCCCAACGGCACCTCCGTCGTCTCCGGCCCGCTCAAGCAGCAGTTCACCTGCAGGTGCCTGATCTTTGATCTTTAATCTTTGCTCTCTTACCTCAAAACACAATGACTGCTTCCATCCATTTTCACCGGTCTCTGATCCCTTCCTCAACTATTTTTGCCTCAAAACGCAATCGTTCATCATCATCATCATCATTTATCCAGGTCGAACGTATTTACAATGGGGGTCATACAAAAAGAAACAATGAAACGAAATGAATTAAGGTTCTTGAATCACGTATCACGTCTGTTTCTAAGTTGATCTCTAATCGTTGATCGTTGATCTTTGATCTATTGCTGTCTTCAGAGACACAATCAACACGACGCTCACGCACGACGTCTACCAGCCGATCGACATCTTCCTCGGTCCACCGGTGGAGATTCAACCGTATGGCATTTCCTCGAACAGTGAGTTCTAGCATTAAAATTTAAAAAAAGTTTGTGAAGCATCGACGAACAATAACCAGAATCTACAATATTTTTCACCCCTGTCTGATTGCGTTGGGCACCTGGTGTAAGCTGTCAAGGAGATGCAAGAAGAAGAAATCGAGAAACCGGGAAATCCATGAAACGTATTTTATATATTGAATCGAAAGAAATAGAACAGCAATCGACGAAAAACAACAAACGCCGAAACGAATAACAGGCCTCGCGTAGTTAAATCGGATAAAATTCGGTGGGGAAAGTTCGATCTACACTAGGGTTGACCGTTCGGAAATCGGAAAGGCCGAAATAGAATGAACAAAATCACTCTCTTTCCGGAACGAGAGTCGAACAAAGGATTTTCCGAAATTCATCCGATATTCCGAAATTCGGCCGAAATTATTTCATTTTCCGACTCGCGGAATGAGAAAAGCGGTGTGGAATAGAAACTCACGGAGTTATGTTTCAAGGATTGAATAATATTGATTCGATGGTTATCTCAGATGTGCGCGCCCAAGTTTATCGACAAATTTCCAAGTTGCGACTAGGCCTGGGGGAGCTTGGGCGAGGGGGTACGGTAGCACTCTTATATTTAGTAGCATGTGCTGTCTCATGCAGTAACCAAAGGTCAAGACTGCGAAAAGGGCGAAGAAAAGCGCGACCGTATAAACGAGGAGCGTGCTGGACGATGGAAATGTACTGCTTGGAACTTGGCAAATCGGAATAGGGAATTCTGTACTTGATTCCAACTTGGAAATGCTTTTCTGCTTGGATTAAAGTTGGGTGTGCACATCAGAGTTAGAATTATATTTTATCTGAAACATAACTCTATAAATTGTTATTCTTTCTTACACCGCTTCTCCCAATCCTCGAGACGGAAAGTGAAATAATTTCGGCCGAATTTCGGAATATCGGATGAATTTCGGAAAATCCTTTGTTCGACTCTCGTTCCGGAATTGGGAGATAATTGAATTACAATTTCGGATTTTCCGATTTCCGTTCCGTTTCGTTAACCCTAATCTACACAGTCGGCGTAAGCTCGATATACTTATCGAACAGTTTTTCTTTCGTTTGTTCATGCATATTCTTGTATTCATCCGCCTGTTTGATCTTTTTGATACCTGCTGCGGTGATGTTTTCGTAGACCCATTCCTAAACAATCGAGCAATAGAAACAAAAGACTGTCTTGTTATTAAAACACTTTTGGAGCTGTGTTCTGTCAAAAGTTCCAAAGAGATACCTGAAGGCAGAAGAGTTTGTGCTTTTCGGCCCAAAAGAAGAGTATTTCAATATCAAACCCCATCCACTTTAGCGATTTGTCTGCCTCGTCAAGAATTCCCTAAAAAAATAGTTCAAATAACTTATAGTTGACTGATCTCTTGCCTCGATTTCGAAAAGGTCTGCCAACTCAAGAACTGCAGATACGGCGTGGGGATTTACTACAAGTAAACATATTTAATCAGTATTCGTCTATAAACTGAAATCTTACATTTGAACGGCTGACCAACTCGATAGATCATTTGTAGCATCTCATCCAACGGCTGGAAAAAGCATAGCCATTATCTAGGGCCATTATCTCCATTATCCATAATCCATCATTATCATTATCCATTATCATCATTATCCATTATCCATTATCCATTATCATCATTATCCATTATCCATTATCCATTATCATCATTATCCATTATCCATTATCCATTATCATCATTATCCATTATCCATTATCCATTATCCATTATCATTATCATTAAAATGCGCGCTCCGAATAGCAGAAACATTCTTACATCTTCATAAACGTCCTCTAGAAGTGCTTCAAATGCCTTTTTCTCATCCTTATCATCGCTATAGAAATACTTATGGAATTTAGGAGAGTGAATTGACAACATCTAAAAAATGCCAAAAGACAGTGAGCTAATTTCATTCAAACACTTGCCTGTTTATGCACATAGAACTTTGCATCACCGATATTTAGAGTAACGTCGGATGTGTCAGAAGGAGAACGAAAATCGAACTCAGGCTTCTTTCTGAACCTATAAGCAGTTTTTTTTGTATGCAACAATTACTGAATATTACAGTATTTTCTTGAAAGGATAAATGTTCGGAACTTACTCATTTCCAGATCGCCCGAGCATTTTGATATGAGCCTCGATCACAATTTCATCATTTATTATGAATCCCTGATAAAAATTCTAAAAATGTATGCAAAAGATAAAAATACCAATTGTGGGTCCATAATTTCGGAAATCATCTCGTCATCCCAGCACAAACCACGATCATTATTGTGCCAATGGTAAGAATCGTTCATTACCTGAAAATTGACTAGTGCTGATTGTGAAGGAGCATCAAATCTAACCTTCGATTGCCGACTTTTGGTGATATCGATTTGATTGATTAGTGAGAATTGAACCGAAACTTCACAGAGCCACATATTCGATTTTTCCTCGTTGTAGCAGTAAAGTTCTATGGAAAGCTTATCCTGGGTTATTTTAGCCGATAATTTCCTAGAAAAAAACGATTATTTGATCCACATAGTTGCCCTTGCATCACAGTTCACTCACCACGGAAAATTTCCGATGTCTTTTTGCCGCGAAAATACACCCTTTTCCTCCTTCATGTAAGAAACTTTCTTCATGCGAAATCTGATGACATTGTCGTCCTCATCTGTAATTGTATGCTTTACGATCATAAAATTTTTATTTCTAATATAGCCCAGATCACCTGGAAATATACATTATCGTAAAATAATATTCCGCGTATTCCGATCTTTATCGTTCATTTCGACTTTTGACTGGAGGATCTCCGACCCTAGCTCTTGTTCCTAATCGTTTCCTAGAGGCACTAGTAGCATTTACTGAGAAAATGAGAATTTTAGTACTAATCAATAACGAGCTAGCGAATAAAATGTTCCGTATTATGGCGCTAAACACCGTAGCGTCTCCGCTGAGCATTTGAATGTTACGATACACAATCAAACCTTCTCGCGGCCTCTTGGTCGGTGGGGAATGCGACATTTCACAGAGAATCTGATAAAGCCGAAAAAATTGAAACACTCATGGACAATGATAAAACATAACCAATTTCATACAGGTCGCGGCGAAATTCTGATGAGAATATCGTATTAAAAAGAAATGGGATTGATCAAGATAGTAGGCTACCTGTCGCTGTAAGAAAAAGAAAGACGAGAGATGAGATACGATAGAAGAGACGCAGAGAAGTCAGAGGTAGACAGAGAGAGAGGGACTCGCCTGACTCATTCTTCATCTTTCTCTTTTGCGAAGTGAATTTGCGACTTCCGTCTCTTTCATAACACCTTTCTGAAAATCTGATAGAGAGAGAAGATACAGAAAGTTCAAAGAACAAAGATTCCGACAGTTGAGATTCATCCCTTCTTTCTCATTTGCAAAAGAAAGAAACACCGTTCAAATACAGGGTGAAGGAAATCAATCAATCAATCAATACTTTATCAGGATCATGCATTGGGGTTAGGTTATAGAGAATGCTGGTCTCGTCTGTTTCTGTATTCTCTCGGTGATATCGACCACCAGTCTTCTCCAATGTTTCGGCTTAGGCTAAAGATGGCAAGGAAAATCAGCTTTACTTCCGTGAAAATACACGAATTAATAGATTTTGAAATACGGGTAATGGTCTCTTCATTCCACGTGCTCTCTCATCGGCCATAAAGTCGAGAGATCGTGTGAAATGAAGAGACGGTGACTCGTAACTCTAGCCCCTAGCCCCCATTTCAGTCTATCTCTGCGAGCGGACTCGTCGTCGGTCGCTGAGCGAATCGTTCGAGGCCAAGTCAACTGTGGCTTCCGGGGTGAGTACGGTAACTGATAATGACTGATTGTGAGATCCACTCCGATTCAGTAATGCGCATGTCCGTTCAAATCTGTATCTTCTTTAGGAAACTTTAAAAAACTATCATAATTGTCTCTAAAGAGTTTGAAAAAAAAGATTATTTGATTATCTTTCCAAATCGGTGATATCTTACCTACAGTAACCTTGCGGATCGTTCCTCTCTCCATTCGATAATTCTTGAACAACCGTAACCTACCGTACCCTTTTCAGATCGTTCTTCTCCTCTCGTCAATCGGTGTTATCGTCGGGCACACCCTCCGCAGGCACTTCATCCCGGAGAGAAAGGCCGCGTACGATAATCTCGGATGATCTTTGATCTTTGGTTGTCAACTCTTATTTCGCAATGCTTACTTGCCGTACCCTTCACCCAGCCTTTTACTACAATCGTTGTATCGTTTGTGTATCGTTCACATTACTTTATTCTACCTGAATTACTTACAACCTGTGTCGTTTCGTAGCGAAATAAATTTTATTCTACTGTTCATTTGGAATTGTAAAGAACCGAAAACAAGGTATAGTAAAAATATATGGTTAATAATCCTCCTCGGACTCCTCGGAATCTTCCTTGGGGTCATCAGGATACTCCACAGCATGAGGATCGGTAGTCCACAACTCGAAGCACCAGTCTTTGGTTCGATCGACGATGCGCCTCTCCTCTTCGGAGAGACGGGAGTAGGGCCTCTGATAGATATTTTATGAAGTTTAGCAGCAATAATTTTCATAAAGTCAGTTTACTATTGACATTTAGGTTGGAAGTGATTATAGAAATTTCTCAGTTCTAATCGCTAAACAAAAACATGAGCAAACAACCAACCTTGAGTGCCTTCAGCAAGCACTTCTTCCTCGCCTCTGCAATGCAATGGTGCATGTCCATTCGCTCAAACTGCTTCGTCTTGTTGCGCACCCATCTTGTGCAGGCTTTCTACAATGGAATTGGGAATTCCCTGATTCCCTGATTCCCGGTACTGACATTTTGCGGTTCTGAGCTTTCCGGTTCTGAGCCTCTTTCGGATGTTTTTTTATAAGAAACGGCATGAGTGCTCCGAATCACCTTACCTTTATTTCCTCCCTAACCACCGTCTTCCTCTTCGTCTCCAGCTCTTCGAACCATCCTTTGGCCTTGGCAATAAGCTGTTGGTTGGAACCGCCGGACTTCTCTAAGTTTTTGATCTGTAAATTGTTTCTACATCGTTCATGCTATCTCGTTTCTCTGAACGCTGAGAGACTGGGCAAAATTGAAAGAGCCAGAGTATCACTCAGTTGAAGTTTGGAACCCACGCTAAAATAAAACCTTATGCTATCGTGCGTTTACAATGCTCAGCAAACTCAATGTGCTCGATAGCGAATCGATTGTCTGGGAAAGAGAGGAATGGAAGAGGTAGGGCGGAGGAGAGGAGGTAGATCACTAGCCTTCTCCCGGCCTCTTCCTAACTCCGCCCATCGAACGGCAGTCAAAGGTCAACTACGAGTGGAACGGAAAATAATTTCACGATATAAGGCACATTAATAACGAACCTCTTCCTTTTGCGCCTTGCTCATCCAGAACTCTGTCAATTCATCGAATGTAGCGGGATTTGCGGGTATCGTGAGGAGATTTTCCCCCGCTAAAAATTGATTAATAAATCCAATAAAAACAACAAAAAAAAATCAAACCTTGACTTTGCACCACGAGGAGCGAAATTGTGAGCGAAAGAATCCGGAACAACATTGTAATAGTTGCCAGAATTTTCCGCACTTTTAAGACGTCTAAACAGTGCTGATTAATCGGTGTAGTGTTGAAATAGAATGAGATGAATGGAAAATGATGATTCAGATTGAGAATAAATACGGGAAGATCCTTTAAAAATGATGAAACTTTCCGTTTTGGCGCTTTTTTTGAACACTCCTATGAAAGGAAAAATAGAGAATGGGAATTGTTTTTTTAGTAAAAATACTTGAAAAAACAAATTGTCCGAGTTCTTTCTCCTCTTGACTTTGCCCTGAAACATACTCGAAACATCTCACAAGTTCGGAATTCCGGCACTTCCTTCCTGAAACATAAACCAACTCAAAACACTGATTTGTTGAATGTCAAATTCGAGTCCACTTCGTTTAAAATGTTCTCTACTCCCTCAAAACACTCGGCAATGTCATTCCAAAATGTTTATCATCCCTTGCCCCGTCTCTCTAAGTTGCAAGTATTTTACCGTCTTGTTCTCTAGCAGGTCAGACAGAGCGAGAGAGCAGGGAGAATGAAGAGAGTTAGAGAACCTCTCTCGCGTATTGAGTTCTCTCCTACTCTCTCCACTTTGCACTGTCTCTCGTCAGCCAGAGAACTGAGAGAGTATCGCTAAATGAGAGAGACATTCACCCTCAACCCCCTCGATTCGACAGGTTTTCTTCACTTCCCTGCCCTTCCTCTCTCTCTCTTCCTTTTCTTGATTTTCACTCGAGATAGGGGAACGATTGCTACCTTTACTTACTATCTGTCTATCGCGACGAGGGAATTAGATTATGGGACGCATACGTCTCTTCATTTCGCACACTATCTCACCTCTATTTGTTGTGAAACGCTATGATAACGACGACGATCATTGCCCAACGGAAAAAAATCCTGCATATTCATTTTTGTATTTCATCGTTCCAAGCCTACAAACTGAGTATTGAGATTCCTCGTGTCCTCATGGCCCAGTTGAGCGGCATTTTCTCTCGCACTGCGCACGTTTGGAGTTTTTGCTTCTACGAGGATAACCAACGTTCGCTCTGCAAAATGCTGGTCTTTCGATCCCCTCCCATCATCCGTTATCGATCGCCTTTCCATGTTCTATGAATCAGTATAACCGTTTTGCAGACCCACCGTACTCCGTCAATCGATAAACAGAACCTCCAATTGATAATCATGACGGAAAGCATGGAGAGCGAGTCGTTCTCCGCCTTTTCCCCGGCCGAGCCGGCGGTCGATGCGGCATTTGTCTCCAAGCACAATCAGAGCGCGGAGATTTATCAGGTAAATATGGTTCATCTATTAATTACATTTTCTAAATACATAGTCAAAGAACAACCAAAGTGAGGAGATTTAGCACGTAAATTACAAATATGAAAAATAATGTAGCACAAAATATGAGCATTAGATGAAAATTCAGACAATAAAGGCTTCAGATCGAATTGGAATGCTTATGTCTTTTTTCTACAACTTTTCCGATCCTGTAAATATTGTTTTTTTTCCAGATCTTCAAAGACGAAGTGGACACACTCCTGCAGGCAGTGAAGACACCCGGCCTGGATCACTCTATGAGGATTAGGGTGGGTAGACATTATTATTTTTTTACGTATATTTACAGAAATTACGCACATACTTACTGGTATAAATCTAAAACAGTTGATTGTGGGAATCGAATACTTTTCGCACGTGCATTATTATCTATTTCTGCCGATAGCGTTCCACAATTTCTGCAGATCGCATTTGGGCATTTGGAAAATATAATATTTCTAACAAATTTCGTTAGCAGAACATCCTCAACCCCAGTGGTTGAAAATTATTACTTATGATTGGTTTTCAATGTTTTACCTGCTATGAGCTTCTGTAGCAACTAAGAATATTTAATTAATTAAATGTTGAAATTAATTTCTCTTATTCCAGAACATCCTCAACCACTGCGAGACCCTCCTTTCTGTATTCGAAGATGAGAAGCAATATCTTATGGGGGATATACTGTGCAATTGGGCGATCAGACAGCAAAAGGTGTGTTTATTTTTAATGAGTAAACCAAGTCTCGATCTTTTTCCTATGTTTTGCTGATTTATTCGCTTGCAATTTTGATTGATCATTTGCGCATAATTTCTCTTATCCATTCCCTGCAAAAATTCTTGAGCGAGCAACGCACCACTCAATCATCCCTTAATTTACCAGCACAAATCGATCGACAAAAAGGGAAAAATCGGCAGTGTTGTCTCTTTTCTCGTGACACTAGAAAGTTTTACGCGCCCGATTGGCTCTGTTTAGAGGGGGTGAGTCATCCCTAGAAACACACAAGTATTCGTCTACTTCTCGCACTCCATCACAAAAAAGATTCGATCACCCACTAGGGCAGTACTCGTATAAAATCGAAAGTTCAACTAGAACTATCAGTGACTGTTATATATTATTATTATTATTATAACAGTCACTGATGAGCATGAATGAAAAATTAGATGACAGCGAATGTTAGGCGAAGTGCTCAGGCTCTGATCTATGCACGTAGCTTGATCTCTGATCTTTTCCCTGATCACTTATTTTCAGTTGAGTATCGCCACACTATGGACACAGCAATTACACTACAAACAGCTTGATATGATCCATTTACAGTGAGTTGCAATTACTATTTCATAAAAATGTAACGCAAAAGTTATTCGCAAAAGTTCATGTTTTGTGCATGCAAAAACATAGCGGAAAGACTGTGATCTTTGTAAGAAATACAGCCTTCCTCTTCAAAAACAAATTAAATAAATTGTCTTTGTTGACCTTGACTTTTGTATGACGACAGTAATTCCCAATTTCCGTACTTTGCTCAGATCCAAATTTAAAATTCCTCCTAAACTCTAAAGATCAATGGTCAATTTTAGATTCGAATACTTCGGTGAGCTCCTGCAACAAACCCTGTCCGGCCTGAACTACCTGCAGGAAATTTTCCCGGGCGTGGGATTTGACGAGGTGATTATGACTTTTTTTTAAATAATGAAGCTATAAAAATCGATAGCAAACCTCCTCACACGCGTTTACGCAACCGCTGAAGCACAACCGATCCGTTACACTTACGCGAACAATACAAAAAATAGTAAAAAAACAACAACAAACCCCTCAGGCCTGGTCGCGCTTCCGCCACATGGCCCACTACTTCCTGTACTACTCCATCATCGTTTCGAGACAGCCGCCCAGTGTCGTCGTTAAGGTTTGTTAATTAATTAAGTAATTCAATATAATTAAAAGTAATTTAAATTAATCATCATTCTTTTAGTATGGAGACTAGCGTCGTGATTAATGTTAATTAATTAAATAAATTAAAATTATAATTTAAGTGCGGTGACGCGGAGAACCACAGGCGAAGCAGGTTCTGGTTCAATACCGAGTTGAGGTCAGTGATTATTTCACAAATATTGCCTGGAACTGGGATGGCTCGTGTTAAACAAGATCAAGTTCGATGCGAAGCACAAAGATGATGCCCACTCGAGAGATAGTAGATCAGCAATCAGAGTGATTTCAGAGTTCTGGGCGGAGGAGCATTCGGCATCGAGGCGAGCGGAGAGGGCATGGAGGTAAGCATTTTCATTATTATTCTTGGCATTATTCGATGCGGAATCCACACTATCAATAAAAACGATGAATGAATCAATAAGATGATCTAAATGTGCTTCACAAACCATAGATAGGTGTCACTCTTCTGCGACGATCGATGTTTTCTCTCGTCCATCTGAAATAACTTTTATTAATAAAATAATTCCAGGTTCGCTGCTTTCTCATCACGGACGAGACGGCAAAACAGCTGCTCAGCAATGCGTATCATGATGTGTGAGTAGAATGGATTTATTGTTAGATGGCTTGGAATGACAGAATAAGAGCAAGAAATGATCAATGCTAGATTCTCAGATTTTATCAAGAAAAATGTTCTGCTTAACACATGGAATTCTTCGAAATTATGGTTTGAAATTCAAGATTGGTGTATTGATATTTTTTTTTATCGAAATGAACGCGCAACCATTGTTCCACCTTCCCACTGGTTAGTGAAGAAATGCGTGTGAAACGTAACTGAAAACAAACTCGAGGATACTAAATAAGAATGCTCAATGCGGATCGCCGTTCATTCTTTGCTCACACTCTATCGACCGGCGAATGATGACAGATTATGAGTAATGATGAGACCGCGACTCGTATTGCGCACCCTGGTAGTAACTCGGCAATTATTTCATACTTTCATTCCATACATAAGTGTTCTTGAAAGAAGAAAGTCCGTGGATTCGGCAATTGATCTATTCAGTTTCGAGAGCGAGGAGTTTGTGATCGAGCCCTGCACGGCCGCCTTCCAGAAGAAGGAGAACAAAGGGCTGCGATCCAAGTTTGAAGACATGGTGAGGACCGGGAAATAAAGAGCCGGGATTTGACCGAGCCGGAAAATCGTTGTCCTGATAAAAAATAGAGTTTGAGTAACTGGTGAGAGCCGGGGAAAATAAAAGCCGGGAACTGTGAAACCCGGAAAATAGGTGCCGCAAGAGCAACTCGAGAGAAATTGATAAATTGATGAGGGCCGGGAAGTGCATTATCCTGCCAATAGGTGCGGAATGTGCCTTTTGATTCAACTATGGTTAGTAAAACAAAAGAAACTTTTGCAGCGAGTCTCCAAGAAGGCCCAACTCCGCAGAGATTCCGTCGCAACGAGGAGATACTGCCTGTGCTATAGCGTCCAGTTGACTACGTCGTGCGGCATTGAGTTGGTCGGAAAGAAGGTGGGCAACCGAAAATAGATTTGAATTAAGGAAAAGATTAGACTTGAAAACTAAACTTGAATTAGTTTAAACCCTCACAGTAATAGGGATCAAAAATGGAGAGGGTGATTATCCCGTGTAAAACTCAAATTGCCTCTTAGGTCTCCCTGCCGTTCGCCGTGCTTGTTGGTCCGAAGACTGACGTGGAGGCGAAACTGTTCCTGGAAAGGAGCTTCGCGGATCTGGTGAGTGGTGAGAAACTCAAATTGGATTCTGAAAATGGGCAAAATTGTTCCTGGAGACATTCGCGGATCTGGTGAGTGGTGAATACATCACTTTACAATTAATAACAATTGAGCGGTGAGAAAGTGGTGAGAAACTTAATTTGGTTTATTAAAAATAGTCAAAACATTCCTGGGGCGACAAACTCAAATTGTATAATTCAAGAGAAACGATCGTCTTTCCTGGGTACATTTTTCGATTGAAACAGTCGTCCTTCGTTTTTTTCTCTGAGTTTGAAAAAAAATGTGTCGATGCCAAACCAATGATCACGGGATATGTTTCACCATTGCGTTACAATCCACGGAATGTGTCGAGCATAATTATGCTGAGGTATTCTTTCCACAAAATAATAATTCAAGGTGCGCCGTCCGCTCTCGGACATTCCCGCGCACGCCTCGGCTGTGGAGTTGGTGGATCAGATGGAGATGAAGTTTCAGGTTTGTTCATCCTGAAATTTTTCGTAAAAATATTTGAATGAAATATTTGTAATTATCAATAGTACAACAGCTATTACCAGCATGAATATGTCGTGAAACATATTTTCTGATGATTCTTTAATTACGAGAAAATGGCTGTGCTGGTGGTCATGAAGTGTCGCCCAATTTGACCTAAAATTTAATTCAGGCAATCATCGAAACGCCGCAAAAGTCTACAGACGGACCGCAGTTGATCCAGCCAAGGACTCTAACGAGACAGGTAATTATAATTTAATCAGTAGTATTATTTTTATTAATCTTGCTTGTCTGCATTTTATAGGAGGACAATCGGTACCATTGATGCTGATTGAGCATGAATCACTATATAGATCTAGTGAAACGTATTTGAGTATTTTTCTTCAGGCGAAAGAGCACCTGGCAATGCGACTGAAACCGAATCCTCAAGGCTTCGTGGCGCTGGAAAATTTCTTGAAGGTATTATGTTTCACAAGAATATTTCAAATAGCTAATTTAAAGTTTTAAATTTTAAAACAATCCTCAGTTACCTGTCGCCGAGGAGTATCAATTGAAGAAGAACTCTACGACAGAGGGAGACTGGAAGCTCGTACCTTACTTTGACTGGTGAACTATTTTAATTAATTATATTAAATTATTATTAATAAACATGATGATAAAAAACTTCATTAGGGTCCTACTTTGACTGGTGAATTGATAAACTATTTAATTATTTAAAAAAAACACGCAGCTATTGGCATCTTTGTTGGTAAACATTGCTAGTTCCGAAAACCTGAAATTTACATCTTATTTACGATAGAATGCGAAATATTTCGAGGTTCTTCAAGCTGGCCGAGATCATCAACAAGTACCTATATCAGATGTGGCACAATGGGTGAGATTCGAAGCTGAGATCTGATCTTTGATTTTTCGACACCAAAAATATTTGAGCACACTTATTTCAGATTAATCTACGGGTTCTGCTCGAAAGAGGACTCGGAGCGCATGCTACAATCAATTCCCCGTTCGGTTAGCTATTATTCTTATTATTCTTATTATTTAGTTCACGCAAAAAAATTAAATAAAATTAATTGTAGGTGCTTCTCGTCCGATTTTCCGACATTGAATACGCGAAAATCAAGATTTCCGTGAAGGACATGCACGGCGGTAAGCTATCTGACCTAGCATAATCGTAATCACAACGACCAAAAAAATGAAACAATGCTTGAAAATGGATCAATGCTAGATTAAAAAATCGAATCTCTATCGTGCACATTAGTAATTCGGAATTCCCGTTGGTAAAGCCACTGGCGAATCTACAAGCCTGACCCCGTTACCGTACTCCCAATATACCGTAATACAGAGCTACAGTATCCTCAATATACCGTAATCCACTGCTACAGTAGTCCGACATCACTGGTACGAGCACTCGGACCTGAACGCGCGCCAATTAACCAACGAGCTGCTGGCCAATCACAAATTCGCCCACGTCGAGCTGATCTATCCGGATATCGATTTGGAGGTACAGTATGCTACAGTTGATTTGAGACATGAACAATTATTGTGTGGTGGAGGAGGTGGGATTATGGATTGATGCAGTTGTAGTATTGCGGTTGATTACTTAGGCTGACATTGACTTCATTATTATCAAAAATATTTTGAAATATAGTTTCAAATTAAAAAAAAACAATATTTATTTCCAGGTTGCCCTGGGCGGTCGCGAGAAGCCCTCCTTCTCCCGACATCCGCGCGCACTCGCCAACGACATTTACTTTGACAATCAGGGCGCTGCTACGAGCACTTTTTAATCGTTGATCTTAATTATCGAAATTTGACGAATCTCCTTTTGTTTGTTTTGTAAAATATCACAGTGAGACACTAGATCCTGTGAGACCAAACAGGGTCTCGAAAATTTATCGTACATCCTCTAGGGTCGCAGGTTCGGAATCGGTATCCGTTGCCTCTCTCACCTCCTATCTCGCCTCGGATCTCGGTAATACCGGACCCGAACCGGCAACCCTAACATCACCCAATAATACCCGTGCTTGAGCCGCGTTCCTCAGATGCGAAGTCATCGTAAAATATCCCCCACTTTTCGAGCCTCACCGATATTATTTTCGCAAAATATTGCCCATACCCTTGTTCCTCATTGTTACGTGTGTTACTCATTCGTCCAGTGTAAAGAGATTGATCTTGAGCACTCGTTTTGTGGATACAACATGCGAACGCCATACTTTATCTACTGAAAGGGATCCCGTTCGAGTCATGGCAAAATTTACAATGGATTGTGATTCATCTCTCGCTTATTCGCAAACAACATCCAAAATTTTCCGCCTCCCGCTGCGATTGCGATCCCATCTAAATCTCTCCAGCTATTAGCCCTTTCTCGGGATATAACTTTCACCTTTTTTGTCTGATCCCTCCGTGTGTCATTGCGTAATTGCTACTGGGAAATATTGCAAGGAAATTATGTTTGCCCAAAAATGAAAAAAAAATCATTGCGCATTTGCAACTCGGACTCATTACCAGGCATTTTCTACTACCAACCCCTAGGACAAAATAGTGCTTTTCTTTTATGATATTTTCGCTTCAAACAAACGTCGAATGTTGATAGCATCACACAGCAAACTTTTCTTGATTCACAGTACCCACTTCGCTGCGCCTATTAGCCCTTTAGGGGCGCGTAGCTTTCACTCTTCTCACAATTGTGATTGCAATCCATCTCCATTTCTCCCCCTTTCTCGGATTAGGTATTTAGGGCAAAAAGTGGACTAAACTCGCTTGCTTTCCCACCGCTCGTTCCACCTCCTCTAACTTTACTCTTTTATGTGTCCTCTTGGCCCGTTTTGCCTCTCAATTCCTCGAAGGGGAGTAGTAGGAGGAGTTTGCTCTCCTCATTTTACATACTATCTCGTCGGTCAGACAGTTCGCTCTCCTTGATTTACCTGTTCTGTAGCCGGTCAGACTATTGGAGGCACTTCCCGCCACTTCTCAACCCACCGCAAGAGAATGCACAAATCAAAGAGAATCGCCCACCCTCGGGCCCTCTTGAATCGCCCACCCTCGGGCCCTCCGGCCTCGAGTGAGGGAGGGAGGGTCGGTTGGTCTAGGAGGGGCGCAAAACCCATCCATTCCAACCCCCTTTCCTGTTCAGCTCTGGCACGAAAGGGCCATTGCCACTTTCTCTCGCGCCAGCTTAGGTTGCCGGAACATTGAGTTCTGCGCGGATTGATTTGGATTGGATTTTTTCTCGACACTAGCCGCCTGCTACACATCAACGTTCCCAATCGCAATGGTCTTCAAAACCTGCCCGAAACATATTGTGATTTTAACAACGATCGAGTAGTTTTAGTTTTGTCTAATCCTTGTCAATCTTCTACCTTTTTCTGTTCTTTATCTTCGCTGGCGAAAGACTATTCTCACTTTTGCTCGCGCCAAACCAGGTCGCCGGAACATTGCTCTACAGGGACTCTACATGAATCTGTTTATTGCTTGAGCTTTTTGTATGGAAAAGAGAGAACAGCAGAATTATTATATTTAATTCCATAGTTATTCAATCTCCCCCTGAAACATAGCCAAATCATGCTAGCGCGATCGAGTTTGTGATTCCGTCATTTCGTGATCTCTACAATTCCCGGCTCTCCTAATCCCCGGTCCTCACCACAGATGCGGCTCTCCCTGACTCTCCTCCTGCTCTCGCTCTCTCCTCTCCTCCACGCAGCCTTCGACAAGGACGAGGCGGTGCGCGTCGTACGGATCCAGGTAACTGCCGGCTCTGACAATTCCCGGCTACGGCCCCCTAAAGCCGTCAATTGCAGCTAAACTACGAGGCAGCGTCCACTCGCGAGATCGACCACATCGGCAAGTGGTCCTCGCTGCTCAAGTCGTCCCTGCTGGCCTCGCTCAGGTGGGCTATTTGACGGCCCTGGGGATTTCTCGGCTCTGGCAATTCCCGGCTCCCGGTTACGGCTCTATATTTGTAGGTTCATCAACAAGCACTGGCTGATCTGCGGCGGCTCGGAGGAGGACAAGTAAACCTTTTTTTTCTAATTTTGAATGATAATTTTGATATTTCACTGGTGATTCCGGGGGCAGATTTACTGAAATATTTTCGAAAATGTCGCAAACTTTAGACGAACTAGATCGGGGGGTTGGCTAGTTAGTCTATCTGCGAGATGGACTAGCGCAGGCTCCGTCGGCGGTGGTCGCGAATAAGGTAAAGGTAAAGGTGTATCCACGTCAAGCGATTTTACAGTCATAAGACAACGCTAGGTGGGACCCACTGGTAAGGCCAGCTGTTAGAATGGTCGCGAATAGTAGGCCGTATACTATTCGTGAAGTATACTTGATGTTTTCCAGGAAATCCGCCACCGATTGCGGCAAGGCGCACATCACGGGAGAGACGCTGAGCGATAGTCACTACAGGGTCAACGTGACATTTGTTGCTGAGAGGTTTGAGTTTATTATTTTCTCTATTTTTCTCTATTTATTATTATTTATTATTTTCTTTTAACCGAGAGAAACATTGGTGGAACAACGTTATTCACGTTCAAGTGCAAGCGATGAAACATAACTATCGAGAAGTTTTGCTTTCCACTTTCTGATTCAGTGTGCCTTTAGATCCATTAGACGATTCGCTTACTCTAGTAGAATAACAGTTTTTCTTGTTCCGAGGCAATGCATTATCCATCACTCTACGGAGGTCACCCCGGTCACCAGGGTGTGACCAATAAGAGGGAATGGCACACAATGGAAAAGAGAAAGTTGAGGGGGGATTCACCACATTATCCACTTGCGCCACGCAACGCTTTTTCATCTTCCGGGGAGAACCTAAACAATCGCAAAATGCAGGAATTTGAGCCTGACCTTGTGGTTTTTTTTTGTAAAATGATTATCGTGTTCCTTCTGCAATGAACGGAAGTAACGGTAAAACCTACTAGAAAGTGATAAAACCGAGCATACTGGAAATACTGAAAAGCGAGGATGTATCTAATTGTAGGTGACCTTGTGTTTTTTTTATAAAGCCGATCGTGTTTTATTGCAATTTGCGGTGAATGCAAATTACAACATAAAATTAACTGTTCCATTCCAATTCTCTTCCCCAATTCCAATTCTTGAAATTTCAGGGACCCCGTGAAGAACGCTAAGGTCGAGGCCACGTCCACAGTCTTCGGCGTAGTACAGATAGGGCTAAAGGGAGGCATCTTCCAGTACACTAATCCCCTGAAGGTGAGAACGATCTCCTCGATTTGTATAATCGATTATTATTTATTAAGTGCTGTCCCAGTGATTTCGACCGGCTTGTTATGGTAGAGGTTGATCCATAATGAGTACATTATGTGTACACGATAATACGGGAAATATTTCTGTTTCCGGGTTTGATAATCTTGCGCATCGATTCGCAAATAGTGCACCGATTGTAAACTAGGGTTAACCGTTCGGAAATCGGAAAGGCCGAAACTCAAATGGCAAAATCACTCTCTTTCCGGAATGAGAGTCGAACAATGCACAATGGAGTTTCGGACAAAGGAATAGTTTCGGAAAGTCCATTGTTCAACTCTCATTCCGGAAAGAGAGTGATTTTGCCAGTTGAGTTTCGGCCTTTCCGATTTCCGAATGGTTAACCCTAGTAAACATGAGTTTACACATTTTCGATCTGACACTGTTCCTTTCACTCAGAACCGATCAGAAAACATCACTGAGTGTTCGAGAGAAACAGAGAAACAGAGTAACAGCTGGCCTTACCAGTGGGTCCCACCTAGCGTTGTCGTACGACTGTAAAATCGCTTGACGTGGATACACCTTTACCTTTACCTTTAGTGTTCCGGAACAGCACTGGTAGTTGTACTACTATGACCTCTTGAGCACTCCTTTTCTTTGTTGGATAAGTGTCCTGTTTAGTTCGAGAACTCACTGTCAACAGTAGTACTATTAGTGCGAGGAAGTGTACAGTTTCTAGACTCGGCGAAGTTTTTTCCAGAGCTTGGGGGACAGTTTTGTGTTTGGCTAGGCCAGACCTTGGGCACAGATGATGCATTTCCTTTAGATGAATGAAAAGAAAAGTATGTGAAAGTGGGGAAAAGCAGGATGCAAGGTTGCTCATTTCGAAGAAGTTCAAAAGTAGTCAAAGTCAACGGGACTGGTCTCCGATCTATTGCATTTTCAGATCCTCGGCAAGCCTACTCCCACCCTTATCCTCACGGAAAAGTTCTTCTGCTACAAGGGCTTCCGATTGGCGGAGGACGACAAGTGTGTCAGGGATCACAGGTATGATCTTTGATCTTTGATCTCTGTAGTTTGTTGTCTGATCTTTGATCTTTTTACCTTGTTGTCTAAAATCTTTGGAATGTGAGGGATGACGTCAGGCATTACGGATAGCCTATTTGCAGTTATTATTTTTTAAAGACTGAGATACCGGCAATACACTAAAAATTAAAGTTATTACGGCCTTTATGAACAGTATGAAACATATTAATCAGTTGCTAGATTTGTATCGTTGAACTTTCTAGAGTTTGATCTCTGATCTTCAACATTTGATCTTTGATCCCTTCCAGACAGCGTCTCGCCGACCAACCACTCGTCGAGGTAGAAAAGCCGCTCGCCCTTCGCGTCTAACTCTCTCCTTTTCCCATACTCTCTCGCTCTGTCTAATCGACGAGAAATCATGAGATATTGAGAGAGTGATATTTTCGTTTAACTCTCTCATTAATTAACGCTCTCTCGCTTACTCTAACCAACGAGAGATTTCGAGATTTTGAGAGGGAAAATAATTCTTATTTTCCGCAATTTTATTGTTCTCTCTGTATGCACACGAGTAATAAGCAACGCATTTCTGTACATAAAGTTTATCAAGTGACAAAAAACCGAGAATGCATGGGAGCAAAAATGAACAAATTTCAGGGAAAAAGGGGAAATAAGTCAATATCACGCACATAATGAGCTAGAAGAGGGGGAATACATTGAAATCGAAATTTCTTCATTTCGCGCTTTAGAAAATGGAACAACTTCAATTATTTCGAACTTCGAGACTAGTCAAACGAAAATTTTGGCATATCGGAACGCTGTTGAGAGAATGAAAATAAACCCGATGCAGAAATGGTTCAAGATGGGGAAGTAAGCTCAATGATTAGTACAAATTATTAGTATTTAAATAATTATTAGTTAATTTAAAGAAGGGGTGGCACGAATATCTGGCTAGCTGAGTTCTCGATGTCAGACGGTGTGGCATGAGCACCCCATAACGCATTCGAAACTCCCATGTTTTCAATTTTCGTTTAAACAGAGATATACTCGATTGGCTGATTGCCAAGTCACCCTGAAGCGCAGGCAACGAGCTAGAGAACATGCAAAATGAGGAGAGCGCTCCGCCGCACTATGCAAAAATCGGCGCGATTCGTGCCTCTCCTTCTTTAAGGGGTCAATTTCAGGTCTTGATTGTAGGGTTCAATTAGCGAATCCTTTGGGTGCGTTCTGACTTAGATTGGAGTCGGCTGCTTCACTGGGCTCTGCGGACGGGTACGTGATCTGCAAATAATGATTAAATTACAAAAAAAAAGAGTATAAAAAATCATTTCACAGTTCGATGCTTAGTTATGCTACTCAAAAGTATCAAGGCAAATTAGTCTTTGGCAACGGTAGGAAACGGTGCTGTTAGGTACGGTAGAAGAATACGGAAGAACGGGATACGGTACTCTGCACTATCCAATGGATCTCTGAGTGAGACTGCGGCATTTCAGGAATACGGTAGATCAGGATCACGGTATACCTGGGAGGTCGTCATGTGTGTCTTGAAGCTCTTGAAGTAGTCGTCTTCGGAGAAGGAGGAGATCGGGCTGGAATTTTAATTTATTTTTAATTTAAAACTCACGAAAAAGCATTTCTTGAAATTTCGCTTTCAGTAACGTTCCATTATGGCCTACGTCGCGAATGTGTTTCACACGATATTTGAAATCTTCGAAATAATGGCTTTGGCCAATGATCGTAGGTCATCCTTTGAACAAAACAAATAAAATGCATTCTCACTTGAGACTTGGATTCAATTCGTTATTTTTTGCACGACTCTAAAAATACGAATTTGAACTCACTTCGCCAAGCTCGGATTGAAGGCGGCAGCCGTGGAGTAGGGCGGCGTTCCGTAGGTCATCTGACGCGGATACGGATACCTGGAAGAGGTGATCTTTGATCTTTGATCTCTATTTTTCAAATTTGATTCACGTTCGATATCGTCAATGAAGGGTACGCAAAAAATTGATAGAAACTGTGCTTCGAACTGTGATGTGAGATTGGATTGTCGGTACCCCTGACAAGGTTTTTCGGCTACAGAGATTGTTTCGAATCCCCCTAACCTCCGGATACACACTTCACAGCTTGTCACCGAACAGTGTTCGACTCATATCCTCCATGATTTTTAACGGTGATCTAGCCTGTTCGAACCCCTCCCCCCCAACGGATTATCTGTGTCAACTCCCCCTTCCGAACACACTTCACAGCGTGTCGCCGAACAGTGTTCGAACACCCCCCCCCCCACTAATCCCCTACTATTCTCACGCATCTGTCAGGCCCCTATTGTACTCCAACAGACTTCTTGACTCCTCTTAGAAATCGGCTCCTCGACGCTCTCTCATTTTGCCATACTCTTTCGCCCTGTCTGACCGATCAGAGAGCACGGTAAAATGAGAGAGCAAGACGATTCTGCGGTTTCTCTGACCGGCGAGAGATCGTGCTGAATGGAGAGAATGTCTTTCACCAGGCAGAGAAGCGAGAGAGGCAGCTTTCTCAATTCCGAATTGAGACGGCCCCTCAAGCCAATTCACCAGCTTATCCTCGTGCCTAATGCTCAGTAGCTAATAAGTGGATCACCGGTCAGAAAGGGCGAGAGAGCACGCAAAAGTGAGAGAGTCACACGAAATCCCCTCAAATCCACCTCAAAATAACCCCGGGTGGCAGCATGATCCCCTCACTTCCTTCCGGGTCACTGGCACGAGGACGACGATTAGTCCTGATGACACCACGAAGGCACACCACGCACACCACGCACCACTTAGCGCACACGGTGCGGCAATTACGGTAGGATCGCTCTTGACTGCACTCTCTTAATTTCGCATGCTCTCTCGCCGGTCAGAGAAGGCGATAGAGTGTGAAGAATGAAGAGAGCACAGTGTCTAGTCGGTTAAAGAGGGCGAGAGAGCATGAGAAAGTGAGAGAGGCAGAGAAGAACTACTTGAGAATGGAGCCTAATGAGTCAAGTGGGGATGGAGACTTGTAGAGTTTTCCCTCTATGGGCTAATTTGAGTGAACTTGGTGGATGATTCGATTGGGTTAGGTTCGAGAAAATCGGCACTTGTTGACATCAGAAAATCAACAAGATTTCTTTCTACTATGACGATAGGGCATTCGGAAGGGGAATCGGAGTACAGTACGCCTTACTAATATTTTCGCAAAATGATGTCTACGAACGAAAATCGACTTTTTTTTGGAAATGCAGTAAGGAAGAAACGTTCCCTTCCCCAAAAAAACGAGGTAAATACGAAATTTCACCACTCACCAGAAATCGCTTCTCGCTTGGATCGTTTGCGGGTACATCGCTGGTCGAATTCCAGCCTGACTGGGCGAGAGGAACGCTGCGTGAGGAAGCGATCTGGAAATTTACAGTGACTAGATGAACAACTAAATACTTGGGCTACTTTCTGCAAAAATTAGTCTGCGAAATGAGAATAATGGACAATTAGAGAGTTCGTTGCTACTCTTCCCCAAAAAACCCCCCTTGAACAATTTCCGGGTTACTAAATAAAGTTCGAAATCGCTAAATACGAAATCGTTATTATTTAAGAGTAGAAGACTAGCAGATTTTAATCATAAATTGATAAATATTACATATTATCATACTTCTGTATCTGCTTTTCCTGCTTGCGGTGCTTTGCGCGTCGGTTTTGGAACCAGACCTGAAATTATTTCTTTTCTTTATCCCATTTTAACTTTTTTATTCATGATTCTCGTTTTTTTCAAATTTTTGTGTGGAACTACAATCCGTTGCATCGAAGCATGAATAAGGAACGAAGGTTTAGTTTTAAACACCCGAAAGCTAGCTGGTTATTGGCGAACACAGCGGTTCTCTTCAGAAACACGTTTCGTGAAACACATTTGGTTCGCAAGAGAGAAAACATTGATTGCGAGGGATACATTTATAATATTGATTGGGAATATCTTATAACGGAAATCGCTCTATTACTGCTCAGAAGAAAGACTCCTCTCATATATTCGGAGCATGACACCTATTTGATTCTCAATTTTCGCTCTTCCTTCATTCACCCAACTTCATCTTGATTGCGAATGAGTTTCACGGTTAAGTTTTCTATCGTGAGATCTAGGAATCAGCGGTATTTACTTCAACTCTTCGAAGAAAAAATAATTTCTATTCACCACTCGATCACTCGACCCCTCTCCTGTTTCCCTGTTTCATTGAATACTTTGAGAACCAAATGAGTTTCATAATTCCCTTTTACGCTTTGGAATTTGGAATCTTCAGTGCTGCCTACTTCTTGTGAGAAAGCGTGTAAAATGGAGAGACGAGAACATTGCTCCTACCCACCTTTCGATCCCTGCTCTGACCCCTTAGATACTATTTTTTTTTTGAGGATGTCCACGTCACACCAAGTCAAAAGGGGGAAGAAAGCTCATTTGCGTGGCACAGCGCCGCCGAGTCATTCTGCGCCGCTAGAGAGAGAATGGCGGTGTGAAATGAAGGATTTCAGCAGTTTTCGCGTGTGTTTTCGCTTGCAACTCATGAACTAGGTCGAAATTTGAAATTCGGCCGCGGATCGTTTGTGGGCAAGGAGTTTTTCTAACGTTCTGTGAAAATCCCGCATTGCTATCTCAACTCGTAAAGGAGGAGTTCACCGCGGCGTGCTGAAAACAGACGTTTGTTGCTTTTTTCAGCAGTTTTCGCGTGCGTTTTCGCTTGCAACTCATGAACTAGGTCGAAATTTGAAATTCGGCCGCGGATCGTTTGTGGGCAAGGAGGTTTTCTAACGTTCTGTGAAAATCCCGCATCGCTATCTCAACTCGTAAAGGAGGAGTTCACCGCGGCGTGCTGAAAACAGACGTTTGTTGCCTTTTTCAGCAGTTTTCGCGTGTGTTTTCGCTTGCAACTCATGAACTAGGTCGAAATTTGAAATTCGGCCGCGGATCGTTTGTGGGCAAGGAGGTTTTCTAACGTTCTGTGAAAATCCCGCATCGCTATCTCAACTCGTAAAGGAGGAGTTCACCGCGGCGTGCTGAAAACAGACGTTTGTTGCCATTTTTCACTGTTTTTTTGTTTATTTCAAATTTGAAGTAGATATCTCAACTCGCAAATGATTGTTCAGCCGTGGCGTACTGAAAACAATCGTTTTTGGGCAAAAATTCAAATGAATTCAACTATGTTTCACTCTGAATAGAAGTTAGCCCTTGGTCTGAACCATTTGTCATTCGGAAGAGATAAAATTTCGCAATATGTTTCATCATTCGAATATGAGAAATGATGAAGAATGACGGAAAATTCAAGAGATTCTCCACCGACCGACTCGGGGTCTCCAGAATGGCCAAAGTGAGAGGGTGAATTTGAGCTGTGCCACGCAAATGAGCTTTTTTCCCCATTTTGACTTGGTGTGCACGTCTACTATTCAGAAACAGGACGTCCCACACATTTTCTGAGTATGAAACCTATTTGACTTTTGATTTTCGTATTTCATCATTTTCAATCCCTCACTCCTCCCTCTCCCTCTCTCACATCCTTCTCGCCTCGAGCTCTGAGCGCTACCGTACCCTTCTCCCCTGTCTCCGCGCGGCGTCATCTTAGGTAGAGGAGAGAAAGCTTGTGTTCTCTCCCTTCTTCTCTAACTCTCTCCTTTCCCCCTGCTCTCTCGCCTGCTCTAGCCTCCGTCTTTCTCTGCGACTCTATCGCTTTGCCCTTGTCTCTCTATGGTTAGAGAATGCGAGAGAGCATGGTAACTCGAGAGAGTCGGAGAAAGAAAGGCGCGTAGTCGCAAATTGAGTTACGCCGGGCTGCCGGCAAGACGGGATTGATTAGGAGAAGAAGGAGAAGGAGGAAGGAGGAAGGAGGCAGGGATACGGTAGGAAGGAAGGGAAAGAGGAGGGAAAGGAAGGTTGAAGCTGATGAGGAGACTTGAGTCTTAGAGGCGAAATCGACATTTCAGGATGATCTTTGACCTTTGTATTGGTTGTGTTTCACACGTTGGTCATAGAGCATTGAGCATCGACAAGCTGGTTAATATCATATTCTGATGTAATAAACATAAAACTAGTGATGCCCTGAATCGTACCTTCCTCAGATCCAGAGACCCGTTCAGGGAAATAGTGACAGACCCCTAATCACACCAGGCGACTCTCCACTGAAGCCTCTCTCCAAGTTGCTGACAGCTTGACCCTCACGCACTGTGGCTGTAGAGTCACTCAACGCTCGATAAGTGCGCGCCAATCGGCTCAAGCACCAACCCTCTACAGGAAATGGTCGAGTTTTCCAAGAAATGTGAGCGGCAACGCATTTTCCAGCCAAGTTTCCCTCGGACAATAGGAGAATAAACAGAAATCAGCCGGCCCTGGCTAATTGGCGGATGCGCCAGTGGTGACAGATGAGGGCGATTTGTGTGGGGATGAATCGAGGAGGATCAGAGCAGCAAGAGAGCAGGCGAAAGTGAGAGAGTCAGACATTGAATCGAGGAAGAATGGAGGAGCAATTAGCGATAATTAACAGGTATCGCGCAGGATATGCTTATGAGATCATCTGTCTGTGGATTCGCGCATTGGTTTCCGGACGCGAACTATACTATCGTGCGTTTCAAATGCTCAGCAAACTCAATGTGCTGGTTAGCGTATTGACTATCTGGGAGAGAGAGGAAGGGAAGAGGTAGGGCGGAGGAGAGCAGGTAGATCACTCGCCTCCTCCCGGCCTCTTCCTCCCTCCTCCCTCCACTCAGTTCGTCAATGGTCAGCTACGCGTGGAATGGGAAATAATCTTACGATATTATGGCCATCAGGTACAAGCAATTTTTCAGGGCCTAAATGAGTTTCATATCGCCTTAAATTTAGGATTACGACCTCTATTTCAATCGATCCGTGGATGGAAGGGTAAAAATTATAAGAATCAATGATGTGTGCATTATCCCATCAAAAATGATCCAGAATGTTGAACAGGAAAATAAGGTAAGAAAAGATGAAGAAATAAGAGAACAAAATAACCTGAATCCTGGCTTCGTTCAGGTTCGTTTTCCTCGCCAGGTCCTCGCGCGCGTAAATGTCCGGGTAGTGGCTCTTCTGCAATCATTTTTAATGTTATTTTTTGTTTAATTCGTTATTTTATACTCGCGAAATGGCGGAAAAGCGAATATTTCTAATGAAAAATAAATGAATTTCAGCCAGTCTACAATTTGGCGATTTGCTTACTCTTTCGATCAGCCAGCCACATCGAAGTTAAAAACTAAAACAATAATCTACCGCATCCTTCGAATTGTTGCCCTTTCAAATTTGCATGCTCTCTCGACGGTCAGACAGCGAGCGAGAGAGCATGCGAAAGTGAGAGAGTCAGAGAGTCAGAAAACCCAAAAAGGTCACCTGGAACGCCTCGTCGAGCTGCGCGAGCTGCTCCTGCGTGAACGTCGTCCGGTGCCGGCGCCTGTAACTGCAACCGGCTTTTAGGCCGACATTTGACGGCTATATAGAAAAATGATCGAATTTTCCAACGAAAGCCGGCTTTTAGGTTATTACCGGGGGTTTGACGGCTCTATCGAAAAATTCTCAAATTTAACTACGATTACTATTTCCCGGACTTTAGAACCATATATTTAACGGCTCTATGGAAAAAAGTTCATTTTTAACAAAAGCCGGGATTTTCTTGCTAATTCCCGGATCCGGGACAGTACCTGGCTGGCGTCTGCGGCATGCCTCCTCCGCCCAGGCCGGTGCCGAACACGCTGGCCACATTTCCCTCGGTCTTGATCGGCTTGATCGACTTGAACGCGCCGGTGTCTGCAGAAAACGATCGTTTTTCGGAAAATAAGTGCGCGGTACGCGGCGAAAAGTGCGCAGCGCGTGTAGAAAACTATAATTTTCGCGAAATGAGAGCGGGGCGCTTGGAAATTCGTCAATTTTCAGGGATATTTCGAGGCAGCTGGGTCGATTAGGGGATAAGTCGCGAGGGGCTATTGGGCGAGCCCGGCGCTTCGCGCTTTTGTAAGAAGTCTCAATGCAAGGAAGGCAGCTGTAAGGGATTATTGACGAGTGTTCGAAATTGCCGGTTTGAATTGGGGGGGGGGAGGATTGAACTCGGATCAGCTTAACCATTGCTAGTTTCATCAATTCGGCAAATTAGCTTGCAAACCAGGCGAGAAATGATCAAGCAGTAACGAACTGGTAGTAGTCGTCAATTCAGTAAGGTTCGTACTTCCCTCATCTTTCCTCATCTCACAGGTATCCAGGCGCGCTGCTTACGTATTCACCTCTCAGCCACGTAATGTATTCGGGAAGCGCGTCGTTAATGAAAATGAATGAAGATGAATGCGATTGAGGTAACTCAGTAACGCTAACCCAACTAGTAGTTTGGTTTTTAGATCCTGGAGTTCTGTATGGGCATTAGAGTTCGAAATACGGGTCGCCGTCTCTTCATTTCTCACACTCTCTCACCGGTCAGAGAGGCGAGAGAGTGTGCGAAATGAAGAGACGGCGACCCGTATTTCGAACTCTAATGGGCATTGGAAACGGATGAAATGGCCTCAAAAGGCATTCATCAACGATAAATAAAGGAATCTACTTTCCGAATCCATTAGAAACTAGAATTGCAAGCACTGATCAGCAAGAATCGAAATGGCGCCTGACCCCATACAACAGCCTGTCACAGACTTGCGTCCGCAACTGACTAACGAAGCAACGTCTTCTGTGGTTGCCATCAGCCTACTTGGAACACAAAATAACTAAAAGTAGAACTAAGGCACGGTCTAGATCAACTAATATACGGTCTTCAAGATGGTTCGTAAAATAACGGGGCAAAGACGGCGACCGACCGTCAGAAAAGAAACACGTCCACTGTGGTTGCCAGCCGCACAGCAGCCGACTATATGCGGTTAGACTCCCCTCTCTGCCTTAGAATCGAATTTAGGAGGCAAAATCGAATGACTGACTGCCTGCTGTTGAGCAGTGGGGGGATGTGATTCAATTTTTCAATTGGTACCGCGCGCACAAATCGGGTTTTTAGCGCGCGCGCGCTCGTGCTGGTGCTCCAGGTAGCCTCTGCCGAACCCGGCGGGAAGCTGGCACCAAACCGCGTACTGGTTGGTTCCAAGTGAACCCAAGATCCATCTAAACGTTGTGCGGATCAAGGCACAGGTGGGACAGGTATGACTGGTGCGGTGGTACCAAGAGGGTGCCCGGGTACTGTAGCTACCGTACCTGAGCTAGAGTCGGCGAGGGGTCTCAACGAAGCCGAGATCGTCGGATCGAGGGAAGTCGAGTAATAAGCGGTGAAATCAATCGTCGGTACGGTAGCCTCAAGTAGGCCCTTGGCCTTTGCTTCCTTAATTAGCGTAATTAGTAACTTAATTAACAATATAAGTGTTATAAATAAGTTATAGCCACCTGAACCTAGCCCGAGAAAGGCTACTAATTCAGGAATTAGTCCGACAGCGGATAAGAAAATGCTCGAGAATGAAAGCCTAGAGAAGGCTCTGTGCCCCTCCACACTCCTTACACAATCAAATAACCATAATGAGTTTATGAAGAAGAAATATTGGAGAAAAGTTAATTATGGGAAGGGGCAGAGCCCGGCGAAATCGGGTTAGGCCTTCAGGCTCAAGCCAAGCTGAGGCCCCTGCCCGGGTCCCAGCCCGATCCCCGAGACAGTTACCGTACCTGGGATACGGTATTCGGCGAGTCCATGACGCTTGTGAGTAGAATGGTGGCGATGACGGGGGAGACCTTCTAAGGCTCCTCTCTGCGGGGTTAGAGACACACACAGTGAGAAGTGGTCTCTGTCTGTGCTCCCCTGCCCGGCCGGCGCTACCGTATCCCGTCTCTCATCCGGGCACACTATTTCCCGGCCACGCCCACCGGCGCGCGCTCCCCTCGGGCAGGCTTGATTGGATGTTGAGAGCCGGGTAATTCGGTTACCGCTCCGCCCGCTCCCGGCTCTCTCTCGCGGCACAGAGGCAAGGCAAGACTACTCTATCTTAGTAACAACTTCTCCCCGCACACATACAAGCGACTATGACGTAATATGGGGATCGATTCTGAAATTTCACGAATTTTAAGCAAAAAAATGAGGTGAAATAGCAGTAGTGAAACAGTGAAAGGACATGAAGGAGAGGCGAGACATGAGCAATCGAATTTATAATAATCGTATTCAGTAGTAACTCGGTTGCCGAGAGGGGGAAGGCGAAGGAGATTCAATGAGAAGCGAGCTGAGGATGGCGTTCGGTTCTCCATTTCCGTGATTTTAACCCTCAGCAGGGTTTAACAGAGACTATCTGAGAGAATTTAGTAAGGGCCGTACAAAGTTTTTGGACCCTATGCTGAAAAATTGGCCCTAGGAGTACTTTTTTACGTAGAGTTCGAAAATCGACCTTAGAAAGCCGTATCTCCAACCCCCGGTACCCTATGGGTCCTGGTACCGTGCCAGGCTGTAAGAGCAACTTTGCGACTGGGGCTTCAAACCTATTCATGTGATAGCGCATTTTGTAGATCTCGTCGAGACAAACATTTTTTGTGAAGAAAGTGAAAAAAATATTTTCATTGAAGAGAGTTATGAAGAGTGAAATTAAAAATTTTCACGTCGTGAAAAATTTTTGCCCGTGCCGTGCAAATTTTATTTTTCCAATCGATTCAGCATCGTTTTTTACCCCTTTGGTCAAAAATTGAGCGAAATCGAAGGTGACAGTACCCGACTTTTTTTGCGCCAAAGCAACAACACACCAAGATCAGCGAAAATCGATGTTGCGAAATCGGCCTTTTTTGACGGTTATTCTTGTCCCATATGCTTATATTGTTATATTCACGTTAAATTGAGTTGATATTGATTGTATTTGATATTATAATGAAAGTATTGTGCACTATTGAATGAGATGCAGCGATTCTCAAGTGTCTATACAAGATGGTCAGTCATCCCTCTCTCTCTGCGCACCTCCCTCTCTCAGAAGGTGCGCATTAGATGAGAGAGAATTATTATTCTTTGTTCAATTGTTAAGGTGATCCCATGTAAGCACATGGAAGATCAAATTATCTACTTCGCCAAGCGCGGAATGTCGTGGCACTTTCTCCATTTTGTCTGTCGTGTCGGAGGAGTCTATGTGACACACGCATTCGTGCACGTGATGAATAATGGCAATAAACAGGTATGATCCTAGGCTAGAATATAGTAAATTTATTTATTTTTCCAGACTTCTCAGTCTGTTACAACGACGATCGAGATGGCACTGAACGGATTGGCGATCATGGGAATTCATGCTGTTCATATTCGCAGCGACAACGCTGTGAGTAAATATATGCCAATTTGGCTTGCATAACGATTTATTTCCGTTTCCGAACATATTTAAATGATAAATTTAGGCGTATTACCATTGTGCTGGGACAATCGGTAGCATGCCGTCGCTGTCGAAGTCGACTGGAGTCACTGTGAAGAGTTGGAGCTTCAGGTGAAAAAATTAATAACACATCAGTTATTCTCGGAAAATTGATAAATGAAAAAGTACTTTAGGAATAATATATAATACAGTCATTCTGCAAATGCACTTTCGATGAAATGATTTCGGGAAAAAATTAGTTGGGAACCGCAATCTTGTGAAAATCGCCGATAAATTATTTTCCTTCTGCAAGAGAGAACGATAGGAAAGAATGAAAAAGGAATCCTTTCCATTTAGATATTTTGATCATTCTATAATTCTCGATTCTCACTCTACTCATTCCACACCAAGCTTTTCGAGATTTTCAAAAATTCCGATTAGACGTTTCCAAGAGAAAAAACTTGACCATCAACCGAATTTCAGTGAAGTTTCGAACGGGAAGGGAAGCGCCGATCGAGTCACTGCCAATTGCAAGTCCAAGATGCGTCGTTTGATCAATTCTGGAATGGATATGGAGAATCAGAATGATCTGATTACCCTACTGGAAGCCACTCCACTCCTCAAAGGATTGTCCTTCTACCTCTTTGACATTTTCGACAGCCCCACTCCCCAAACGCCATCGAAGATTGATCGAATTACTGATTATAGATAGTCATTTCGAATATGAAGAGGATGGTGTGAGAGCCTGGAAGTATAGAGGGATCGGAGAAGGAATACTCTTCAAAGATGACCTTCATTCCAATACTCTCCCATACAAGATCATTCGATCAGGAGGCTTTCTCCCTAATGAAGATTCAGCGGCGTGGGATCCATGGAAGATTCGTCGCGGAGAGAGAGCCACATTTTGGCATTACGATCCGAAGAATATTGCTCCAAGATCAGTCGAGCACGTCGATGTGGATGAGTCGGCAGTGGATTCTGATGCAGCCACCCCCACAGAAGGAAGAGATGGTCTCCTCTTTACTTGCTGGTGTGGGGCATCCTATGTTCGCCATGGAGATTTGCTGAATCATCTTGACTTTGGAAAGCACCAGAGTCACCCATGGAAAATGACCTCGATCGATTTATCTCTGAACTATTACAAGAAATGTCTCGAGAATACTGTACAAGTGAAATCCCTCATCCCTCTGCAAGATTTCATTGAGAAGATTTTCGACCATTCCATTCCCCCACTTCCAATGGGTTGGGCACTTCGAGGAACAAAGAAGAACTCGCCCTTGCCCGAGAAAACAAAACAGTTCATCCAAGAATTTTTCCTGGAGAAGTCTAAAATTGGAAAAAGAGCGGAAGCAGAAGAGGCGTATCTGAAAATGGTTTCGGATCCTGCCATCCCAATTGAGGAGCGACTGACGAAAGAACAGATCAAGCGGTACATCAATAGACTCGTCGCTACTCCGGTCAAGAAGAAGGTTGTCGTTCGAGGAAAGAGATCGGCCGATATCGAAATGGATGAAGATGGAGATGCGATAGAGTGGAAGATCGAAGAGAGAGATGATGTTGGAGAGTGGGAGATGGAGCCAGGATGTGAGGATGAAGAAGAGGGACGGATGACTCTCGCTGATGAGTATTCGGAATTCATTAGAAAAAACAAGAAAACCATTTTACCTGACTCATTTTGACCGAAAATTGTTGATTTCACTTTCTTCGATTGATCAATTATCGATTGTGATTATCACTGGTCTGCACGAATAATATTTCTTATATCTAGCTTAATTGTTCTCAGAACAGTGAATATTAACTCAATTTAACGTGAATATAACAATATAAGCATATGGGACAAGAATAACCGTCAAAAAAGGCCGATTTCGCAACATCGATTTTCGCTGATCTTGGTGTGTTGTTGCTTTGGCGCAAAAAAAGTCGGGTACTGTCACCTTCGATTTCGCTCAATTTTTGACCAAAGGGGTAAAAAACGATGCTGAATCGATTGGAAAAATAAAATTTGCACGGCACGGGCAAAAATTTTTCACGACGTGAAAATTTTTATTTTCACTCTTCATAACTCTCTTCAATGAAAATATTTTTTTTCACTTTCTTCACAAAAAATGTTTGTCTCGACGAGATCTACAAAATGCGCTATCACATGGATAGGTTTGAAGCCCAGGTCGCAAAGTTGCTAGTACAGCCTGGTACGGTACCAGGACCAATAGGGTACCCGGGGTTGGAGATACGGCTTCCTAAGGTCGATTTTCGAACTCTACGTGAAAAAGTACCCCCAGGGCCATTTTTCCAGCATAGGGTCAAAAATCATTGTACGGCCCCTGTGGAGCCTAACTCAATTCTCTCAGATAGTCTCTGTTAACGCTTATTTAGCAATTATAATTCTTTTCTGTCAGTTTAAAAGAATCGATGAGTTGAGTCAATGAGGAAGCTAAGATTTTAGTTCTTTCCGTTATTCAGTTACGTTTATCAGTCGTTTCCTTTATATTTCGAATTCACTGATGCTTTGTGTCAGCTGGTTCACCGTACCGTTCATAAGGAGCGAGTTCGATAACTCATCGAGTTTCTGAAGTTGAATCCAAGTCATTACTTGCATGCTCTGCCGTTGTCCAAGAATAGTCAAGAAGATTCGGATACTTTATCAAGATATTTCAAGATAATAATTCCCTAGAATCTGAGATCGACATCCTTTTCTTGTCGCAGTGTAAGCACAAAGGCAGCAACGTCATGTTCACGATGAATGGAGAGGCGCAGTATGTGGAAGCGCCTTTTCTGCCTATTTATGTCATCCTTTTCATGCTGTTTATTTTGTGTATGTGGATATATTTTTCGACTTCTACCTTACACAATTTTCGTGATATCGTATTCCTGTGAACAAGCATCAAACATTGTTTTGTTCTAGGGTTGATCGTTCGGCTTTCGGAACGGCCGAATGAGAGTGATCAAAATTGCCTCGTTCCGGAACTAATTCAATTAGGCGTCGGAACGAGTTCGGAATGGCCATTGTTCGACTCTCGTTCCGGAACGGCCTTTGTTCGAGTCTCGGCCATTCCGAAGTGAGGAGATAATTGAATTAAAAGTTCGGATTTCCGGAATTCCGTTCCGAACGATCAACCCTATTTTGTTCTTCAGATAAGAAAAAAACATTTCCTGGCAAATAAAAGTAGCTGCTGCATTTTTTACTGTTTGCATCGACTATATTACCTCTAGTGTGCCAGTGTTCGAAATCCGAGACTCTTTATTTCACTAGTGGTCAAACTTACGAGAAAGTATGGGAAATGGGAAGACAAATATTTTCACTGTGAACAATTTGCGATTCGGATACGTTTCACGATATCTTCAATTTCACAGCTGATTGTTGGTTTCAATACTGCTGCGGCCTTGCATACATTAGAAAAAAAACATTGTGAAAAAGTTGCCACTGTGAGACTCCGCACCTCGAAATCATTCATACATGGCCAAGAGAAAAGTGAATTGTTTTGGATATTGTTGGGCTGCCCTATACATAAATACTTTTTGTTCAAACAAATGCGCGTTCGTAACACTTAAAAATTGAGTACTGGAATTTGTGAGCCATCACTTGTACATGGGGACTAACTGTTCCACTCAGAAGAAGAGAGTGTGAAGACAGCCATCTCTATTATTCTCCATAGCACACCGTCACCCACAATATCCTCTCTCAAGTATGTCACCCATGTATCTTGTTCAACGCACTCCCTCATCTTCTCCTCGTCTTCAACCTTACGACCATTCCCTATGACTATTTAACTCCATCAACAATAAAATCGCAGTGGACCAATGTATCTTGTCATAAATCTGTTCAATAGTCTACACCGTCTGTCACCCACAATGTTCGACCTCAAGTGCCCTGTCGGATTATGTCACGCATGTATCTCTTTCATCCCTCTCTCTCATCCTCTCCCCCTCTCCCCCTCTCCCTGTTCCTTCTTCCCACTCATCTGCTTTCGGGGTGTTTCTGAGTAGATTCCATGCTGTGCTATCGATGGCCAGTCAAGTGGGGCACATCATATTGCTTCTTTGTTCTGGATTATACCGAAAACAACGCTGTTATGCTGAGAAGGAAAAACATTTTTCAGCTACAGAGTAATATACTAAATCACACGAAATTTCTGATTGAGATTATAGTTCAGTTTAGGGGCAGCATGATAATTGAAAGGAAATGCGTCGTTCCAATCGGAGGAGTGCAGACGTGAAATTCTCTGAATAATGTTCTGCATCATTCATTACCAGTGAATTACTGCCAAGTTCATATGTGACGTCGTTTGAAGTTCTTGGAAACTGAAGAATTGGAAGAGAACAGTACACGTTTTTCCTATCACGATCATGTTGGATATCCATTTTTTTTAATTACGGTTAGTGCAATTCACGTGCTGACAGAATACAAGAGAACTATCTCTTAGTACATAAAAATCGGTACAATCGATTTTTCGAATAGAAGATTCGGATTTCGGAAGTAAGGGAACCCTTCTGTAAATTACGCAGTTGGTGATATCAACTTTGTGTAATTACATTCCACATCAATAAAAATGCTTGCGAAATTATCAGTCTTAATATCATGCAGATCAGAACAATTCACAAAAAAACAAGTGTTTATCAGTATCATAACATTTGGTGCAAGTGCAATATCAGTACGCCTCAAATTGTCGCTGAAGTTTGACTCAGACACAATCAGCCTTTCTTGTGGCTTGCTGAAGCATGAAAGATTCGGAGAAGTGGACGTGAAAAGTTGCAAAGATCCCACAATAGCCGCGTGTTCCGGGCAAGAAAAACAGAGAAGAGAAGCAAGGGATCATTATCTCGCTTTCACATGCTCCCTCGTCGGTCAAAGAGTCGAAATAAGATGCAAAATTAAGAGACTCGGTCCAAAAAGATACGCGGAAGCATCATTCTTTCCCCGAATTTGTCTCACCCCTTCCCTAAATCCACTCCGTCCCCTCTCAATGGCGAGATAATTCAAGTGAAGGCATGGAGCCGGGCACGATTCTCTCCACTTCCCATGGTCTCTCGCCAGTCAGAGCAGCGAAATAGTCCTTAGAACGAAGAGAGTGGGCAGGCGAGGAGAAGCAGAGAAACTCTCTCCATTTCGCCTACTCTCTCGCCTTCTCTAACCGGCTAGGGATAGAGAGCTGAGAGAGAACTGAAACGACGCGAGCCGCAGCGACGATTCTGGTAATTTCATTGGGCATCAATCTCACTCAATTTTCTCCTCACGAGCCTGCCTATCCCTTCCTTTTCCCCCCACTACTCTCGTGTAGTTACTACACACTTCACAGAGGCTACTCGACACTTTACAGGACGCGAGTTCCTTGTCAGAGCCGAGAATGACAGGTAGGTTATCGCTTATCAGAGGTCTTCTGAGAGATTGCATGAAATCCAGACCCCCCATTGACAAACTGTTCAAAGTGCTTCGATTCGGTCCAAATTTTCAGGGTTGGTGCATCCATGGACCAAGAATCTTCGGCTGACTTTATTAGGCCTCAAACTCATTTACGCCCGAAAACCGGATGCAAAGCGGTCGGATTTTCAAAAATTCATAACTTTCTTGAAAATTGAGATACAGTCTCGTTCAATAGCGAAAAATGACCGCCATAAAATTCTGAATAAACCACCTCTTGAGCGCAAACTGGAACGACAAAAAATCAATTAGCTAAAACTGAAAAACCGATTATCCGAGCCAAAAATCGACGGCCTCCGAAAATTTCATTCCACACCCAGATGAGATAATTGCAGAATCAAATTCTTCGTTGAATTCTGGTATTACCCTGAAAAAATTAGCCAAATCGAAGATTCCATTTTTGAGCTACATAGCCTCAAAGTTCGATGACTGCATATTTTGGTGTACTGAGATATGTTTCACTCAGATCAGATCGGTGAGCTAGGTACGCAAATTAATCACAATTGTGTTCTGCATGATGAAAATAACATTCTCAAACATTTTCGCGCCATTCGGCGTCTTTTATCTCGCTACATCCTTGCCATGAGGTAAAAAAAGCGACTTTCGGATATTTCATCCATTCAAGCGCACATTTCGGCCATATTCCATGAATGTTGTTTGCGCCAGTCACTTTCCCACGAGTTTCAAGAATCCTCTAACTTGTGTGGTAGCATGGTCGATCTAGGGGAAGAGAGAAAGATGCGCTTCATGTGCTGAAACTCCCATGACCTTCTGTAGCACAGGTATCGCGAGAGGATTTAGCAAAAATCGGCCCTTTGATACCAACGAAGACAACCAGACTATGATGGGCGAATATACTATGGGGGCTGTTTTGAAAAAAATAGTTAATTGTCCCAGAATCGGTAAATATGAAATTTCGATTCCCGGCCTGGCTATGGCGTATCTCGCCTCCCAGAGGTGCTAGAAAATTGCACTCGGGCTAAAAAATGTGGAAAATTATTCCAAACCTATTTCCGTTTTTTTCGTCTCAAAATCGCTGTTTTACTGGATCAGAAACAGAAAAAAACTAAAACGTTAAAAAAATTTCCTGAGACGCAGGAGACTTGTTCAGAATTTCATTTCAGCTTTAGAATCTTCTATCTTTCATACAGTAGCGCCGGAAAGTATTGGCCCACTTTTCTTTTGGGTGTAACTTTTTAACCAGGCAAGGAATCTGGCTGATTTTTTGACTGGAGATAGTGAATCCATCGTGGAACACTGTAGTTTTTTTTAATTTCATGAAAAATATATGTATCTAGTTGATGACGAAACCAAAGTGCACTTTTTGAAAATTCATTTGCGATTTTTTTCAGCTGCAGCAGCTGGGTCACAAGTATTTTGCTGCAAAAAATGCAACTGCTGCAACTCAGCTTCCAGGCATGCTAGAGACCCGTTATTTGGTGCGAAATCCTCACTGTGTCCCCGATGTACCCTGAAAGTTTGGTTGTTTGTTTGATTGACAATTGTTGCCAAACAAGTCACTTTTTCGCATAGTCAACTTTGAACGCTTACAATTCCCGGAACTTCTCTGTTTTTTTTGGCCCAGGGTATTTTGCACGAGTTTCTGCAAATTACAGAACCCCATCCTGCAAATGCAAGATGATCTCCCTTTTGGGAGATCCCAGTCCAAGGGAGCCAAGGCTTCCCGCACCCTCCTCCAAAGTGGAGAGCGCTGAACTGTGAGGAAAAATTGGAAAGCTAGGCCTTTTATAGGGGGGTGTGTAATTGAATTAAATCACACTATTCAATCAATTCGGGCGTGGACTTGGCATGACCTCGATGAAGCTGGCAAAATGTTGCTCAACAAGTTTTCAAATTTTTTTTCAATATTTTTAATTTTCTAGCACCTCTGGGAGGCGAGATACGCCATAGCCAGGCCGGGAATCGAAATTTCATATTTACCGGTTCTGGGACAATTAACTCTTTTTTTCAAAACAGCCTCCATAGTATATTCGCCCATCATAGTCTGGTTGTCTTCGTTGGTATCAAAGGGCCGATTTTTGCTAAATCCTCTCGCGATACCTGTGCTACAGAAGGTCATGGGAGTTTCAGCACATGAAGCGCATCTTTCTCTCTTCCCCTAGATCGACCATGCTACCACACAAGTTAGAGGATTCTTGAAACTCGTGGGAAAGTGACTGGCGCAAACAACATTCATGGAATATGGCCGAAATGTGCGCTTGAATGGATGAAATATCCGAAAGTCGCTTTTTTTACCTCATGGCAAGGATGTAGCGAGATAAAAGACGCCGAATGGCGCGAAAATGTTTGAGAATGTTATTTTCATCATGCAGAACACAATTGTGATTAATTTGCGTACCTAGCTCACCGATCTGATCTGAGTGAAACATATCTCAGTACACCAAAATATGCAGTCATCGAACTTTGAGGCTATGTAGCTCAAAAATGGAATCTTCGATTTGGCTAATTTTTTCAGGGTAATACCAGAATTCAACGAAGAATTTGATTCTGCAATTATCTCATCTGGGTGTGGAATGAAATTTTCGGAGGCCGTCGATTTTTGGCTCGGATAATCGGTTTTTCAGTTTTAGCTAATTGATTTTTTGTCGTTCCAGTTTGCGCTCAAGAGGTGGTTTATTCAGAATTTTATGGCGGTCATTTTTCGCTTTTTAACGAGTCTGTATCTCAATTTTCAAGAAAGTTATGAATTTTTGAAAATCCGACCGCTTTGCATCCGGTTTTCGGGCGTAAATGAGTTTGAGGCCTAATAAAGTCAGCCGAAGATTCTTGGTCCATGGATGCACCAACCCTGAAAATTTGGACCGAATCGAAGCACTTTGAACAGTTTGTCAATGGCCACCTGCGATCTCTCAGAAGACCTCTGTTATCCAGTCAATAGTCGATAACGGATGAGTACGGTAGGCTGGGGTACTGTAGTTGTCTCGAATTGGCATCCTGTTCACAGCATTCTGACCCCCATTGTTCTCTCCAGAAAAGGGTGAACAAGGGGATTAACTTTTGAATTTTCCCGCCACACCGTAATCGGACTGCAAAAATTCAAAATGAGCGGGGAGAGCTGCCGCTCCCTCCGCCCAGGCCTTGTAGTTCGATTCATGCAAAGTGCGCAAGTACATATGTAAAGATCTCCCCCTTCTCTGTCGGAGAAGAATGCTGTGTGTTGTGATGCAGAAGAACAAATTCGGAAAGAATAAACTCAATTGGCGATCTTTGATTGCGCATTTTCATTGTTTTCCCTGAGGCTACAGTAGTCTAGCTACCACCGTATGACTGTAGAAGTCTGCAATAGGCTGAATGCTGGTGACGCGACAAATAGTTGGAGAACGGTGCGTTATGGGGATGGTAATGCTTATTATAATTCATGTTTTCGTTTTTTTCCATCAGGAACAGACCATCAATCGATAGTTCTCGTTTCTCGCGTTTCTTACCACGCCTTTGAAACACATCATGATTTTGAGATAGACTGGGCATTGAATATTCTTTTCTCGCAAAATGCACTATTCATGTGACTACCTTTTTCCTACCATAATCTACAGTAGGATAAATGCTGGTGACCCGACATATCGTGGGAGAACGGTCGGTGAAACATGATAATTTGTATACCCCCCCCCCCATTTCCAACGGACTAACCACAGCGTGTCATCGAGAGAGAATCGTAGCAAACGAGTCATTTTCCCGCTCGCTTATTCCTCCCTTTTCAGAGAGAAGAGTGCGGTCGGCGCAAAGTGAGAGCGGCGATTTATAGAGAGTGCAACGGAATTTGTAAAATATGTTGCAGTGAAACATATTTGAATTTCACAATTGAATTTCTAAAAAGTTCAACAAAAGTGTTCATACACATTGAAGTTTTCCCGAGAGCACGTCGAAGGAAACCCCCACACCCGCATTATTTTAGGAATCCTTAGAGGATTATCTAAAAAACTGTTTGATTACATTTTCAACGATAATATAGTTTTTTCGGGAATTTTGTGTTTATAGATTAGAAATTTAAAATTCTCGAAAAAACTCCACTATCGTTGAAAATGTAATCAAACAGTTGCTTAGATAATCTTCTAAGGATTCCAAAAATAATGCGGGTGTGGGGGTTTCCTTCGACGTGCTCTCGGGAAAACTTAGGTTCTGATGAATTAGTTAAATGGGAAATTTAAAATGTTACAAAAATTTTAATTAGGGCTTGAAATGAAGGAAGGCACTATAACACACAGATATATAGCCCGTCAATTTCAGAATCATGAAATTCGGTCTTATCAGTGAGATACGGAATATGTTTCACAGTTTTCATTTAACCATTGTCTCAGAGTGACGTTTGCCGCGAAGAACAAAGGAATTTTTCTCACTGACACGCTGTGCTAACCAATCATACTCGTTTCTCGAGCTTCATAGCACTCCTTTGAAACACAACATGATTTGATTGGGCATTTTCATAAGCAGTTGCGCAAAGAAATTTACGCCGAAACCTACCTTAATCATTGCTGCAGTATCCATACCGTACCGTAACCTACCGTAACCTACCGTAACCTACCGTAACCTACCGTATTGAGTTGCCTGCACCGTCGATATCGTCTGCCGCGAGTGATGGCGGCGACCGGCCCGCAGTGGAGTCTCTACCCGCTCCTGGCGATTATCGCGTTTGTGGGTTTCAAGCTTCTCGATATCTGTCAATTTTAAAGCTATATTTCTAAAAGAGGATGGTGCCGTTCGATTCCTACTCGTATCTAATATCGCATTACTAGAGTTCGAAATACGGGTAATCGTCTCTTCATTTCTCACACTCACAGCAAGTCAGACGGGGGAAAAAGGCTCATTTGCGTGGCGGAGTCATTTTTCGCAATATCACTGTTGCGACTTTTGAGACACCGTGTCGGTCGGTGGAGAAAGTCTTGAATTACCCATCATCATTCTTCAAATCTCTCATACAGTTGGTGAAACCTATTGCGAAACCTACTTCTACCGACTGACGAAAGTCGCTGACCAAGGAATTATTTCAATGCTGAGTGCAACATAGTTGAATTCAGTTGATTTCCCCTCAGAAACTACTCGACGGAAAATAACTCATGTGAGAGTAGAGATATCAAGCTGAAATTTTAAGAGGTAGCGTATGAACCCTTTCCTGACAGTCCGGCCACGAGTAAATTTTAAATTTCGACTTTGTTCGTTAGTTACATTAGTTAAGGATGCTAAAACTGTCCAAAAAGGTCGAAAAACGGCTATTTTCAATGCTCTACGAGAAATAACTCATGTGAGAGTAGAGATATCAAGCTGAAATTTTAAGAGGTAGCGTATGAACCCTTTCCTGACAGTCCGGCCACGAGTAAATTTCAAATTTCGACTTTGTTCGTTAGTTACATTAGTTAAGGATGCTAAAACTGTCCAAAAATGTCGAAAAATGGCTATTTTCAATGCTCTACGAGAAATAACTCATGTGAGAGTAGAGATATCAAGCTGAAATTTTAAGAGGTAGCGTATGAACCCTTTCCTGACAGTCCGGCCACGAGTAAATTTCAAATTTCGATTTCATTCGGTAGCTGCAATCGAAAATGCACGAAAAACCCTCTAAAAACTCTCATTTCACGCCGCGCATCCCTCTCTCTCGGCGACGAATGACTCGGCAAAGCGCCGCCACGCAAATGAGTTTTTTTCCCCCGCCTGACTTGCTGTGACACTCTCTCGTCTCTCTGTCCGGTGAGAGAGCACGAGAAATGAAGAGAAGATTACCCGTATTTCGAACTCTACGCATTACTGGTGCTGAATATTTTGCTGTTGTTTTTTTCGAGTATGAACCATCGTTCAATCAATCTGGAAAACTTCTCACTGACCTTATATCTTCTTTGAAACACATTCATTTGCAGTGTTCATTCCTGGAATGATCTTTTCAACGCTGACAAGCCACAACAAGAGAGTCAACTTCTTTTCCAGTGCACCTTCTCCCTCTCCGGCCTTCACGTTTTCTTCTGCCTTCCCTTCCACATCCTCTTCGCTCCTCTCCTGGCAGGAATTGTGGCCTTGCTGACAGCTTTCCATGCGATATTTCTGAGATATCCGAACCGGTGAGGTGCTAACGTACGGAAATTATGACCAGAGTTCGAAGTTCGAAACACAAAATATTCCAGCAGACAGTTTTATATCGATGATCAGCTTTTTTACTCAATAGCGTGAACGAGGATCATCGGATTCGTCAGAATCCTGCTGTTTTCAATTGCTCTTGAAACATATCGAACCTGTGCTAGTACTTAGTGCTCGTTTGTTCTTTTTTTACAATATCGCATAAAATAATTAAAATGCACTTTCAGAACCGATTTCGTTCTGCAAGTCATCGCCGCCGTTGTCTCTTCTGCCTTCTTTTTCACATCGGGGCTTGAGACGTTCTGTCTGACAAAAAGTAGAGGTTAGTGACCAAGCTCGTGATATTTAGTAGAATTTCGCAGATTCGAGTGCTTTATCCTTAAAAAATATGAGAGTATGCAGTTGTCTTGTGTTAGTCTCCCTGCTGATTGATAAGTTGCCTTGCACGTTGTTGTTTTCGTTATAGTGAGATAGAGCGGAAATGGGATAGGAAAGTAGGAGCATGTGATCAGAACTGGTTCATATCGTGCAGTGGACTAGAAAAATTGCAGCAGCTGCGATGCGCTCTTGAGAGATAATAAGTAGAACCGAAATTGCGTTTCTGCAAATTATGAAGAGCGCAATGTGTAGAGTAGCACCTAATTACGACAAGATTTTCATATTAATTCAAACAATCATCTCAATTTTCTAGACGACGCCTCTTCGGCGACATCTGCTTAGTGTACCTTTAGCCGACTATTTTAGAGAGAAAAACCCCCTAAACTGTTTAGGCTGAACTCTACCCTCATTTCGTAATTAAATAAGCCTAATCTTCTCATATAAATAAGCCTAATCTTCTCACAGCATTCTTATCCGACAGAGAAGGGGGAGATCTTTACATATGTACTAGCGCACTTTGCATGAATCGAACTACAAGGCCTGGGCGGAGGAAGCTGCCGCTCTCCCCGCTCATTTTGAATTTTTGCAGTCCAATTACGGTGTGGCGGGAAAATTCAAAAGTTAATCCCCTTGTTCATCCTTTTCTGGAGAGAACAATGGGGGTCGGAATGCTGTGAACAATGGGGGTCAGAATGTGAGAACAATGGGGGTCAGAATGTGAGAACAATGGGGGTCAGAATGTGAGAACAATGGGGGTCAGAATGCTGTGTTCTCAGACGACGCGTCCTCCGGCGGGGACATCTGTGAGGGCGTCACTTATCGCACTGAGTCACTAGTGACGAGCTGCAATGGCTTCTTCGGCAACATGCAGGTAAATAACTACCGTAATAATGTAGTACCCCAGCAAACAAGTATGATAGATTCTTTGGAAACGTGCAGGTAGCGTAATCCTTAACTTTAATCTCCCTACAGTATGACAGTATAGGTGATGTAGCGTTTGAATAATACAAATGTTCTTAAGCGCTTTACCTCTTCCTGACAGATACATCAGAACCGGAGATTATGCTGGGCCGAGCAAAAAAATTTGAAAAAAAAATAATAAAATTGCAGTCTGTCGTCCTACGAAATGCCAACTGGGAGATGCAGTCGGTCAGGTTCGATCTTGTTTTTTTCTGTGTCTCTCTTGTTTGAAAGTGCTCTCTCGAGGGTCAGAGAAGCGAGAGACCGTGGGAAAGTGAGAGAGGCAGACCATTTCTCTCGATCATGTATTATTGTTTGATTGCGTTTCAAGCGCCAGTCATATTCTACGCCTGAATAAGTTGAACAGTTAGTCTGCGACACTCATGAAAAATATAAAAAAAATACATATTTTAACGCGAAATATAGTTGATTGCTTCTTGCATGTGCGAATCTCTGCGAACATCGAACATACTTCCCTATTTTCAGTGAAAACAGGAATCAAAAATTTTGCCGCAAATCTTTTCTTCATGTAGGCTTCACGCACGATTTATGGTCTTGTTGAACTTCCCTCAGCTATTGCATTTCTGGCAATTTCTCAAAATCCCTTAATTCGCAAAACCTTCGCAAAACCATTTCGCTCTCCGTGCAATCTCGGTACAGCACAGGAAAGAGCGACTTTGAGTTTTCTCTCTTCTTCCCCCCCCCCTCCCCTCCCTCGTTGCTTTCCTACTTCCGCCTTTGCTCGCAGTTTTCAGCCAAAGTTCGATCAAAATAGGCACACGAAAATACCTAGCAAAATGCAATAAATGGAGTTGTAATGAAACAACTGTGAAATATTCTTATTAATTACATTCGCAGAATCTTCGTTTCATCCTGCCTCACAGCCCTGGCTGCCTCGCAGTTGCTAATCACCACTGCGTTGTCGTTCTATTCGGCCCATGAGACGAAGTGGGTTAATCTTTGAACTTTATTCTATTTTGAAATGCTATTCAGTTGCCCATCTTGAGGGTTTTATGAGTTTTGTTGGTTAAACAGGGTTTGCATCTCCTACTGTTTAAAAGTATGCACTATCATTCTTATCGGACAATGGGACAATGGGATCGATCCTCACCGAAATTTTACTTAGAGATAAGAATGAAGAGAATGCTCTACCAATGATGACCTTCGATTTTCGCATCGTTCCACTACCATAGTAAACTCCCCACAGCATTCTAACCCCCTTTGTTCTCTCCTGAAAAGGGTGAACAATGGGATTAAGATTTGAATTTTCCCGCCACACCGTAATCGAACTACAAATCGATATCTGAATATGAAATGTTTCTGAAACATATCCGGATTTCAACCGTTCAGTCGTATTCAGATTGAGAATCGGGTTAAGTTTCAGAATCATTTCATAGTTCAAGTTTGCAGTTCGACAACAACCCTTTTCTGTCGGTGTAGAATGCTGTGTCCCGTGTAGGAAGGGACCGTCCGAAATGGACCTAGTTGTCCCTTGGAGACTCTCAATGAAGAGTGTCCACTGCAATAGCCTCTTCAATTAGACTTCCATCCTTGAATAGCCCACTCAGTGCAATGATGACTAGAGTTAATTCATCCTTATGGGCAGAGTAGTTCTTCGAAAAGAATTGTCGTTTCTCCCAGGACATTTTTTTCACATTTGTTTTGGGGTATGTTTCATCGGAGTCATGAAAGCGGTTGAGTAGTGAGAATATCAATTTGCACAATATAAGCTCCTTAGAAAATAATTATAAAAAATAGATGTTGTTACTTACCACTGCGAGCAAGTAACAACATAAAAACTATGGAATTGCTCAAAGGGATTAGAGCTTTGAGCCTTTTGTAAGCTAATGCTCTTGAAATGCTCAGAAAAACGAAGCGAGCTATCAAATCCACAAGAGTAGGGAAGAGAGTCTCCTCCCGGACACGCGTGGAATGGAAAATAGTCAAGATAAGCGGCTAGGCATGATGGGTTCATTGTCTCTTACAACTTCTGAAGTTTGCAATATGTTTTCAGCGGCGTCATAAAATCTGTTGGAAACCGGAAAGGACAATGCGCCTTCACTTTCCTGTCTAAATAAAAAAATCGCTTTTTCGGCCTCAACATCATTTCATAATCTTTGATCATTCTCGATCTAATCTTTGATCTTTCCGAGTGGTCTTTGATCTTTTGTTTTTCCCGACCTGATCTTTGATCTTTGCAGACTCCGCATCCGCACGTACCACTACCAACTCGTGCTCGGGCTGCTGTTGCTGATATCGGCGCTGTTTCACTGGCAGTACGTTCAATTTTATCACCTAGATAAACAAAATCAATTAATGTACCCCCCACCCCCCATTATCATGAGAGATAGTCTGCTATATTGTTATTCCTGTGCGCACAACCTATTTTTCTAACATCCGAGAAGCAGGTACGATTTTTTAAAGAACAGAATGTCGATCTTATTAACTTCCTTGCGTCTCTACAATTTTTATGATCCTTATGAAACATATGCGTTGCCCATTGGATGCTAGGCATACTCGAACTCGAAATACGGGTAATCGTCTCTTCATTCTTCACACTATCTCACCTGTGAGAGAGACGAGAGAGTGTGCAAAATGAAGAGATGATTACCCGTATTTCGTACTCTACTCGCAACTACTCTGTAAGTGTCATTTCAGATACTGCTGTCTGTACTACTTCGTCTCGCTCCCCGCGGCGTGCGGCCTGCTGTGCCTTGCGCAAGGTTAGATCCAATTATCGTAACATTCAAATGCTCAGCGGAGACGCTACGGTGGTTAGCGCATAATACGGAACGTTTTATTCGCTTGCTCATTATTGATTATTACTAAAATGCTCATTTTCTCAGTATCTGCTACTAGTGCGTCTAGGAAACAATTAGTAACAAAAGTTAGGGCCTGAGACCCTCTTGTCAAAATTTGAAATGAACGATAGAAATCGGAACACGCGGAACGGTTTATTATTTTACGATATGCACACGATCACCTGGATGTTCTGCGTGATAGAGAGAACGCGAAGTGAGCAGACGCTTTCGGAATTCCACCGTCGTCGGTTGGTCTGCAACTAGTCTTTCAATCGTAACGAAACAACTAGTTGTTTAATAGGGAAATGCACCGCCTTCTTCACGAGAGACAGCGCGGAATGAGGAGAGCGATGGGCGATTTCCCTATGAAAAACGACTCTGCAACCAATCTCCGATTGACACTGAATGTGTTTCATCGGAGTTACAAAGAGTATTCACATCGAAAAAAAATTAATTTCTCAAGGAAATAATAACCATAACTATATACTGGCAGTTCGTAGATTCTCGAATTCCTCAAATCCAGGTTGAAATAACGGTTGAATCGTCACAGGTGTGACCACTCGCCTCCGACCGTCTCCGCTGTCGCGCAGTCTGGATGTAGCCGGAACCCTGGCCGCGATCGGCCTCTTCTCATCGCTCCTGTTCTCCCAGCTGTGCACAATATCTGGGTGAGCACATAGGCTGTGCAAAAATTTACCGGATCTTTTATTATTTCGCACTACTCTCTCGCTGTTTCTAACCGGCAAGAGAGCATTGTAAATTGAGAGACCGGTAAATTTTAGCACAGCTCGCGATTTTGCAGTCGTAAGACAACGCTAGGTGGGCGGACCAATCACAATCTTCCCTGATCTGATCTGATCTGAGCAGCTGTCAAACGACTTGTAAAATGAAGCGTGTGGTCCAGTGTGAAATGGACGATAGCGTCTCTCCAGTTTTTTTATTAGCGTTTTGCTGTATTGAAAAAGGTTTCCAAGCAATCGCGAAAAGCGAACGAACCACATTTGCAGCATCTTCGACTGGCGACTATCAATCCTAAGGCACTGCCGATGGGGCGACGGGATTATGAAGGTGAGGGTTGATCTTTGGACTTTGATGTTTAATGTTTTGTTGGTGTTTTTTTATTGTGTATGCACAAAATGATGACGAAGAATCAACGGCGTCACTCTCGTTGCGTTCTTGTGAACAGCGCGAAACTCATTTCGTTCTCAAATTTCAATGCGTGCTTTTTCGGCATTGAGTTTTAAATTTAGCGGAATAACGCCATGAGAGAATCATTAATAAATATTCAAGATAATTAACAATAAATATGCAATAATATTAAGTTTAATTAATTGCAGGGTTGCCGGCGCAGTCTGCACTTCTCCTATCCCTACTTCAACTGGCAGATGCAGCAGGTAGTTTGATCTTTGATCCTTGATCTCTGAACTTTGATCCTTGATCTCTGAACTTTGGTCTTTGATATTTGATATATGGTCCTTTAGTCCTCGATTAATCATCAAATGATTAACATTTGTTTTCCTTCGCTTTTGGCGAAGTTCCTAGAGAAAATGTATTTAGCGGACGAAAAAAAGTTTTTAAAATGTTATATTTCATGATGAGGTTAAGTGCTGATTGGTATTTCTGATGTTGATGTATCTGATCCTTCACGTGTAAAAAATAACACAGTTCGAGCAAGAGGTCGCACTCTGTTGGTACCCCACTGTTGCCTGAAAATAACTAAAGTGCAAACCAAAACAGAATTCAAATAATAAAAATAATGATTATCAATTTGTTTATTTCCAGATCGAGCAGACGGTATCTATTAGTAAAAGCGAACTCAATAAGAGCGAACTCAAACTCAATAATTACAAATATTTTAAAATTATAAAAAAATAAACATTTCAGATCGCACACGAGATAACCTCCATCCAAATCGCGATCTACACTGTGATCCTCATATTCTCCCTTTTGTACTTTTACTTCTCCATGAAGTCCACCTTTCAATTGAGAAAGAGGAAGGAGCGAAATCTCTACTTTGAATCGCATCAACACTAGTAAACACCTATTTATTTATTAGAAGTTATGTTGTACCGATGAAAGCAGTTCCGATTAGCATTCATGTCATACTGAATAGATTCGAGGAAGATATTGATCAGGTCTTCAGAAAACACACTACTTTGGTATCCGACTCAACTCTAAATGTTTCCTTGTGCAACTCTCTAGTTTCGTCTAGTAATCATGTTTACATTGCGAATTTGTCGAAGTATCTTCGTTTCGACTAGTCTTCTCTCAATTAGAATAACACTCTAGTCTCTCATCCAACTCTCACGGGAGTTCTACCCATATCCTTCGTGTGTACAATCGAATAAAGACTATCGGTTGTAGGAAATCCGTATCTCGGACATCGAAGAATTTAACAAAAGAAAATGCATGACAGAAGTTGTGCTTACAGTATATTGCATTGCTCTATGGGATTCTACCCATATCCTTGTGTGAAATCGAATAAAGGCCGTGTCTGTCGCCACTGATAGTGGTTTGTCTGTTTGAAAATTGCACTACATCCAATACTCCAAATGGCCAATTCTAGAAAAGATTCACCATAAAACGAGTAATAACAGCCCGAAATGGAAGAGCTGCTTTCACGAAAAATATTCCTTTCATATCCCAAAATTGTCACTGTCCAATGACAGTTCCGTTCTGACTACGACAACAAAACACAAGAGAGAGCAAAAGAGAGAGCTGGAAATACGAAATGAAGAGGGCTTCTTCCCTATTCATAGCACCGCACGAGGCCGAAACTTCATTTCGGCAATAAATCCAATCAAGAGACGAGTGTCTACAAGGGAGTGTGCAAAGAGAGTAAGCAAGTAGAGCATCCCTCCGGAGACGGAGTAACTTCCGTATTTCCATGGGAATTGTAGAAGCTTTTGATTTATAGTTTTCGATAATCGCCTGATCAATCAGAATACTGTGGTGTTCGATCTCCATCGCTTACAAAGTTTCCATCTAAGTCGCGCGATGTTGTTTCGACAAGATATTGCTGCAACAGTGACAAGACTAAGTCCATCTCAGTCTATCTTCACTCCACTATAATTTACATTCAGCTCTCTTGAGACAAACTTACTCCCGTATCTTCCAGATACTCTAGACAGCATGCTAAGCTGAGAGACCGCGCGCTCAGGCAGATAAGCGATAGAGCAGGTCGATTGAAGAGAGCGCGTGCTTCTTTGTCTCTCCCCTTGTCTGACTCTCTCACTTTACCATACACTCTCACTTCTCTGACAGACGAGAGATCATTGCACATGAGAGAGTACGCTTGTTCAACCACATCTTCCAATTCCCAAGAGCTCCGATCCTTGCAAAGAGAGCTTCTACGCGAGTACACATTATTTGGTTAATCTCTTACTACTTCTGTGTAAATTGTTCGGCATGTGTCTTTGATCATTGTTCGATGTGGTCGCGCTCATAGAGAAAAGTTATCTCTGGAACAGGAGAATTTCTGTGTTAACACTCTGACTTCCGACTACAAAAGAACAAGCTTGTCGCGCATACAATACTTACTTACTTAGTTACTTAGTAGAGCCTCTTCAGCGGGCGAGGCCGCGTGGATCACAATCCCTCCATGTGTTTCTATCGCGTGCGCGTGTAGTCCAGTGTTGGTAGGGCGCGCGCAGAGATGACGATCGGGTGGATCGTCCGGTGCTGTAGGGCATACAATACAATTTGTTCGGTTATTTTTCGCTCTATGGAAGTCATGGAAGAAGATACTTTCATGGGTGTTTGCACACATTACACCGCGTTTGCATTTTGGTATTGTCGGAAATGCAGTTCAATATCACTCGGCGCATCATTATTTTGTTCCTTTCCACCGCACTTATGGTTTGACACCATAACCTTCCCCATTTCCGATATGTTCAAAGAATCTCTTTGATATCGCATTTTGTGCCTACATTGCTAGTTGTTCCACGTAAACTATTAACAAAATTGAAGCATTAGCTTTTTTCTGTGAAAGCTCCAATGTCGTTACTCAATTTTCGCATAGTATAAGTGTCGAAGAGAATACTTCTTGTAGCGCATTATTTGGATGATATTTTCCTTTTTCGTTCATAAAAGCTAGGCACGTGGTCACAATTCCTACCGATTAGATCAGCTTTTCCGCCAAGAAACCCTAAACGTAAGTGCCGAAGAGAAAAACCTTGTAACGAGAGCGCGCTTGTATCTACATTATTTGGTACATTATTTGGCTAACAGCATGAGCGCAACGTCAGGGGAGGGAAGAAGTGTATTGCGTGTACAGGAGTGTGAGGAAGCACGGGCCTTATTATTGTATCATACTTAATTCATGCCCAAACATGTACAAAATGTGCAAATCTATTACACTTTCCATACAAAATATTCTACTTCTAACAACAGAGTGTCAAAAGTACCAGAGAATATCGTGCGTTTCGAATGCTCAGCAAACTCAATGTGCTGGTTAGCGTATTGATTGTCTGGGAGAGAGAGGAAGGGAAGAGGTAGGGGGGAGGAGAGCAGGTAGATCACTAGCCTCCTCCCGGCCTCTCCCTCCCTCCTCCCTCCACTCAGTTCGTCAAAGGTCAACTACGAGTGGAATGGACAATATTCTCACCATAACCTCCTATCATCGCTCCTGATCCTTCCAAAAGAGATCTGGCGCGCTTGTATCTGGTACATTATTTGGCTAACAGCATGAGCGCGTCAGAAGGGAAGAAGAAGTGTATTGCGTGTACAGGAGTGTGAGGAAGCACGGGCCTTATTATTGTATCATACTTAATTCATGCCCAAACATGTACAAAATGTGCAAATCTTTCACACTTTCCATACAAAATACTCTACTTTCTTCTAAGAACAGAGTGTCAAAAGTACCAGAGAATATCGTGCGTTTCGAATGCTCAGCAAACTCAATGTGCTGGTTAGCGTATTGATTGTCTGGAAGAGAGAGGAAGGGAAGAGGTAGGGGGGAGGAGAGCAGGTAGATCACTAGCCTCCTCCCGGCCTCTTCCTCCCTCCTCCCTCCACTCAGTTCGTCAAAGGTCAACTACGCGTGGAATGGACAATATTCTCACGATAACCTCCTATCATCGCTCCTGATCCTTCCAAAAGAGATGTAGCGCGCTTGTATCTGGTACATTATTTGGCTAACAGCATGAGCGCGACGTCAGAGGAGGGAAGAAGAAGTGTATTGCGTGTACAGGAGTGTGAGGAAGCATTACTTTATTATTGTATCATACTTCATTCATGCCCAAACATGTACAAAATGTGCAAATCTATTACACTTTCCATACAAAATATGCTACTTCTAACAACAGAGTGTCAAAAGTAGGCTTTCAATGGTAACGAAACAACTAGTTGTTTAATAGGGAAATGTACCGCTTTCTTCACGAGAGACAGCGCGGAATGAGGAGAGCGAAGAGTGATTTCCCTATTAGACAACTAGTTGTTTCGTTACGATTCAAAGTCTAGTCAAAAGTACCAGAGAATAACCTCCTATCCTCCCGATCCTTCCAAAAGAGATGTAGCGCGCTTGTATCTACATTATTTGATACATTATTTGACTAACAGCATGAGCGCGACGTCAGAGGAGGGAAGAAGTGTATTGCGTGTACAGGAGTGAGAGGAAGCAACAGGAGGGGGAATAGGGAGGAGGGGGATGTGGAAAGAGATTTCGCCCCTCTCACCCCCTCGCCTTTCGCCTATTCATCCTCTTCTGAAGTGTATCCGTCCCGTATCCCAATTCACTCTTTCTACGAGATCGGTACAGAGTTCTGAATTGATATGCGTAATAGTGACTACGACCTCTGTTAACTTGAAGTTAACCCTAACAAAATTATAAAAACATTTGAAAGTATTCCTTATATTATCGCTTGACGTGGATTCACCGCCGTGTCCGAAATCCCTATCGTACGTAAAGATTCGTATTGTGAATTCCGCTCCCATTCTCGTTTCCTCCGCGATGACATTCTCAATCCTTACGCGAGCATCCCTCAGTTTTCAGTATAGCTGCTTGCGAAATAAGTGCTGCCGCATTCGGGCCGGAAAGCCCACTTTGCGCCTTCCCTACGTCCATTAAACCAGCCCAGTCTTGGAACCACAACTGGAACCACGACCACGACCTCACGCACGACCTTACGCGAACCACGACCTCACGCAATCTTGGCACCACAACTGGACCCGGAGGCATCGAAACCGATGCTCCTGCGGGAGTCCCTGGACTTCGGACTGGCCCTGCGGCTGCTCTTTCTGCTGATCTACAGGTATTTTCACTAAACATAAATGGCATAATGATATTCTTTTTATTTCAAAAATTTCTCGATAGCGAGAGTTTAACGCTAAATTTCGAATAATGCGCCGCATTCTCGAGTCCCTTAGAATGAGAAATGAGCAGACACTTTGTACACTTTGTGCGCTGGAGTACGTGCACGATTAGTGAATTCATTTTCTGACAAGCTTCAAGCTTTTCAGGTTGATTCGATGGATTGTCCTCGCTGAGTCGGCCATTTTCGCGTGGTTCGCAGACAAGTCGAAGGCGGTGGAGATATTGCATGTCGTTGGGAGGTGAGCTTTTTTTCTCACCTTTTTTAGTTTTTTTTATATTTTTTGAATATGGATATGAATGAGATCGAATCACGAATCACATCGCACTATTTGGGAAAAGCGTGAAACTCAATAGGATTATCACTTAAAATTATCTCTGACGAAGCGAATTTCCATAATGTACGAAGGTAGGCGAAGGGGCATGCTTATTCGCGGAGATATTGCATTTCGTTGGGAGGTGAGCAATCGTCCGGTTTCTCCATTACTGGAAGGATAAGAATACGCATTCTGATTATAGTTAATGTTTTTTTTTCGAAAAGGACAAAGGGCAGCTAACGAATATGAAAAAATTTCGATCAATTGAATGCAACGTGAAACATATTTGGTATCCAAAATATAGAAAGTTAAAATCTGTGCGCTTCAGACTAGAAAATAAAAGAAAAAATTGCTAATTATTCCAGATTCCGCCCTAAACTCAGCGAAATCGCATCGGTCCACGACTTTCTCGTCTTTCACGAAGCGTTCACCACAACGCAGGAGCTATTCTCTTCTAAGGTCTGTTACTGTTTTGTTTTTAACATCAAAACAATAACAACGTCATCAAAACAACAACAAAAAGAAAACAATAATAACCGCTCAGGAGTGGCATCTGTACGGCTTCGATGGAAGTTCAGCGTGGTTCGTTCGAACTGAAGCAAAGGTTCCGATATTTTCCGAGTTATCGTAAAAGAATAAAACGTTCCGCGTATTTCGATTCCTATCGTTCATTTCATATTTTCATTAGAGGGTCCCAGACCCTAGCGTTTGTTCCTAATCGTTTCCTAGAGGTACTAGTAGCACATACTAAGAAAATGAGAATTTTAGTGTTAATCAATATTGAGCGAGCGAATAAAACGTTCCGTATTATGCGCTAAACACCGTAGCGACTCCGCTGAGCAAGGGGAATGGTATTTTGATCACTGAACTCTCTCCTGTTACGAGCATGATAATATTCTCTCCTTTTTTTATTCCGATTTTATTTCGACGAAGAAGGGCCATATGATCGAGTGATCGATCACTTGTCGTTATTTGAGAATTGCGTGAAACTCACTTTACTCTTTCTCGTTTAGTCTAATATCTAAAAAAAAAGCTTCAAAATTGCGATTTATCTCATCGAAAAGGCTGCAAGAGTGTTAAGTGTAATAACTAAAATTATCAGATCGAGAAGCGAAAATCACAGTCGCTGTCGCTGTTCGAATCAGCGAGCAAAGTGGCCCGGCTGAGCATCAGGGACTTCCTCCGGGAGGCAGGAGATATACCCGATAATCCTGGCGAGATTTTAAATCAGTTATTTTAAAAATGGTAGTCGTAGAGTTCATAAACACACGCACACTGACTATGACTATTTTTACTGACTATTTTTGGTGGAAATATGGACTGATTCTTGAAATGTTTATCAATTCAAAAAAGTCCCTCGTTCGTAAAAAAAAGTGATTTCCCTGTCCGGTAATTGCACCCCATTCGGTGCTCAGAGTACACGGGGAACTCGGGGCACAACAACAAAACAAATTGACAATTTTGCGCCGCGCGCTTCTCCTCTATTTACATGCTCTCTCCTCTGTCTGACCTACGAGGGATAATTCGAAATCAGTGAGGCGCGCGTGCCGTATTGTGGCACTAATTTATGCGATCAATGATCCTACCTTATTCCAATCCTATCAATTTCGCTGACAGCGAGAGTGTGGGTGATTATTATGTGCTCTCCAGTTCTCGGTAATTTAAAAAAAAAGTTCAAATAACTTGTGCAAGTAGTAGAGTCACGATGGAAGAAATCGTGAGATAAGTACAATTCTGAGAATATCGTTGCTCATTTCCAATGTTATTGGAAGTAATGTGTGCAAGATGTGGAGTGGGGAAAGCGCTCCTTTTTTGGACTACTGATCATTTCACGGCAAAGTCATAATCGATGAAATCGAAATAGGTTTCACCCTCCCAACAACTGCGCATTGTCACATCCGTATTTAGTGACTCGAACGCTTTTCTGAAAAAAAATAAACTATTTTATAGAACTATCGTATTGCTGTACATTCTATAAGAAAAAGCTATGAAATGGACCCCTACTTTCGTGCTCTTCTTATTTTTGCATATTGCCCTAATCCGCACCCGGGACGTGTTGTTACATACAGTTTGAAATGTGGATAATCGTCTCTTATCTTTACACACTCTCTAATTAGTCAGAGAGAAGGCTATTATTCACATGTGCCGATTGTTTGGATGGATTGGTAATTGACGGAAATCAGAGTACCGTTGGCTCTCCTTATTCCGCATGCTTTCTCACAGGTCATAGAAAAAAATTGATGCAGAAGGGGGTAGATCATGTATAAAAAATCTTGATTTTGTGATTTACGGCACTGATGGAACACAGAATCTCTTCAGTCACCCTGTTCTCTTATCAATTAAAGGAACTTGCTATTGTGCAGAGTAGATCACAAAACATTAATCCAATTAACTTATGGACGAAATCATGAACCCGGAACGTGATAGATGTTCCATTTATCTTATTGTGCAATATGCAATACAAACGTGATCAGTGGCGCTTTCTGACCGCTAATTGTAAGTAAGATGACCAGTAAGATAACAAGTAATCCAGCCAGCCTTTCCGTCAGAAATTCCTTGACTGACGAGAGATAAAGCAAAATGAAAATCTGAATGAAAATGGGTTTTCTCACCATTTAGAGAAAGACGAGGAAATTAGTTGACCCCTGATCCCAATTGGCTAGACAATTGTTACTGCGTGTCTGGCACAGTGTGTTTTCCTTATTGTTTCATTCTGTTTTTGTGATCAAGAAAGAACGGCGATTGATTATATCATAAATCAATCGAACATTGTGAATAACTGCGTTGGCGATGAAAAATGACCTCTGATCCTGGCAGTAATTGATGATTTATGGATGAGAAAGTGTGATAGTCGAATAAAACGTTTTTTTGATTAACAACATGAAAGTTGGGAAGATGAACCCTGAACTCTGGGAAGATATTTTCTTGTTGTCTCTAGACAATTGACTCTGCGTGAAGGCTACGTGCCGGACACTGTTTACTTTTTATTGATGGTTTTGCCGTTGAGAAAGGAAGAGTAAAGAACGGTGATCCATTATCTGATTGTGAGTTCGTCTGTGCAGACAATCGTAAATCATCGTAATCAAGGATCAACATCAAATTTATGGTGATACTGCCTAAAATGTAGTCAAAAAATACCAATATTTGATCGCATGCGAAACACTTGAAACAGGACCAATAAATCTTGTGGTATTCTATTCCTGCGTCATTCGTCTTTGAGAACAACGACGCCCTTTTTCAGTCGCCATCTCCACGCTGACGTCCCTATCCGACCACGGACTGACCTCCGTTCTCTCCCTAATGAGCCTGGACGGTGTCGCTGTCGAGAACGACCCGCCGTATCTGTCGTCGTTGAGCTTCGCGATAAATAAGTGCAGTGGTACGGTAGATGTCCAGTTATTGATTGACGGAATGCGGTAGAAATGCGGTATTCTGCCCAATGAAAATGTGGAAGGTACTATTGATTCGACTACTGTAGAAATGCAGTCGATCATCCAATGCTGTCGAAGATTTCCAGTCATTGCTCCGATAATTTGATATTTTTTTGCGATTTTGAAAATATCCTAGCAGTAGAGATGTTCAGTTACGTTTCATAACGGTTTAAAGTTGTTGAGAAATTAGGGCAGAGTCGGTGGATCGACGATATCTTGCATGTATCAATAAAGTATTTCCAGGCAGAACCAGGCGGCAGTTGCTGGACGCTTCGTTGCGATTCGCCCTTCGGTTCGCCGCGGAGGAGCGGGCGTTGGTGATAGTGAGGTGAGCCTCGTAGAAGTTGTAATTCAGAATTAGTAATAAAAAGTTAGAAAGTTGATTTTACAAGGTGTGCTGTAAGGGTATGCCTAGTGTTAGTACAAGAGAGGTTCGCCGCGGAGGAGAGAGTGTTGGTGATTGTAAGGTAGGCTACTTATTGTTCCTGTAGTTTTTGGCTAAAAAGTCTTGTAAGTAAAAACAATTATACTCATCGGAAACTATCGTATTCGAATTACATTCAACACAACGGATGTTTTGCGCGACTTTTGTGCAACAAGAGAAGCGACGCAAATATAGATCACATGCATATCACTACATTACCGATCCAAATTCGAAACGGAATTAGCAACTGCTCAGTAAATGTACACTTCCTGTTCCTCGTTTCTCGCGAATCCTTAGCTAATTTGCAGATATTGCTCACGATTTTGCAAACCACGTGAGCCGGGCTGTCTCTGTTATAACGTTACTAAGCTCTCGTTCCTTGTCACTGATAATTAGCGACCTGCAAGCTGATGGGGGACATCAAAGAACGATTGAAGATCGTGTACTTTGAAGTTGTATTTCATGCGTTCATGCGTTTGTTAAATAAATACAGTTGGCAATGATTCATCCATTCGAAAAATTCGATAAACTAATATTTCATGAGCTGATGAATCCCATTCTTTTACAGTTAACTTTCAGCCTTCTCATTATGGACAGCTTATAAATAGGGTGCTCAGGTGCTCCCTAATCGACATTTAAGGAAGTACAGTGACCCATCGTACCCACCAACTACCATACCCTTTCAGGTCCTCCCTGATCGACACCGTCCCTCTCTTCTCCCGGATCGAACTACCCTGTGTCTCCTTCATCCTCCATCCACCAAGTGCGAGAGAGGCCATTGAGAGGATACTTGAGGAGGAAAGGGATTATCTGTTGGTGGTATGTACTTCAATTTCTCGTGTGTTGCCCCCTTTTCTCCGTTTTTGACCCCTGGTTTATCTAATACATGAGAAAGTATGTTTTTGACAACGACATAAAGGAGTAATCTTCGACGTCATTCTATGATACTTTAAATGACTGCGTGAAACTCATGCGGATCATTCTCAGCAGAGTTCGAATTTCGAAATACGAACAACGGCCTTTTCATTTCCCACACATGAGCAAATATGACTGGCCAGTGAGCGCAGTGCCCTCAGGACATGAAAGATAAGAATTCTCACCATAGCGAACTCCATGTACAGCATAATCTTTTTTTTTTTGCAATGGATCCTGAGGGTGGTATTCCCACCCTACCATTCTCATTCCCTACCCCCTCCGCATTCGGAGCGGTTGTTGCCTGGACCATCTTTGTTCTACCTATGTTACTTTAGAATACATGGTGAAACTGATCCGATTTTTGTTGGCCTCTGGTCCGGATTTTGATATCAGTGAATGAAGTCAATGTGATGCAGTGTAACCTGCACCGAACCCGGAACCGACTACGGTGGCCTAAGGGCTCTAACATTAGATCGTCATCATGGCTACCGCACGTACCATCCAACCAGGAACCAATTGCAAACCATAAACTGTCGTTCGCACAATGAAATCGCCGTTAACGCTGTGGCAGCTTTGCAGTAAACCAGGAACTGCAAACCCGGAACTATCTAGCATCAGCTCAGCGATAACAGCCCCAAGCGAAAGCTGGGGACCCCCAAGCGCACGTATAGCTCTCTCCAGTTCGCATAGTCTCTAGTCTGGTAGTCAACGAAATAAAGAAGGGACTAGGCTGCAGTATGACTCTCTTGGATCTCCCTGAGACTTCGCTAGTCTGTCAGAGCGAGAGAGCGTGTGAAATGGATAGGGATAGACCATCGAAAGGCTGCAGGGCCAAACGAGTTTCACACCCGCACACCGCCTGAGAGGCGCCAAAAGCGGAAGAGAGGGGTGAAAACGAACGGTAGTAAAAAAGCGAGGCGGAAATCAACAAGAGCGCCTCGTTTTTCGTCTAACTCTCTCCATTTTGTGTGATCTCTCGCTCTGTCTGGCCAGAAGGAGTCGTTCAAATTTGCGGTGATCAGCGTAATGAGGAAACGCCCTGATTTGCAGCGTGGAAAAAATGCTGAGAAAAATCTTTGAACGAAACGGGTTTAGCGAATTCGCGCGAAAGTGCAAACCCAGGGCAAGTGAGAAAGCCAGAAGAAAAATGTTGTCAAATCGATACAGCGGGTATGGACAAAAAGATACTGGCGAGGTTACTGCTTTTATATTTTGAAAATCCCACGAGTCTAACGCATTTTTAAAAATATGTTCCGTGTTAGTAAGGGACAAATTTTATCGAAAATCAGATTAATTTCCCGAAAAAAAATATCCAAAACCCCTCAATTGTGCTCGCGTTTGAAACGACAAGTGCAAACTCAAAATGAATCGAAACTCGCGCGATTTTCTTCGCCAAATCGATGAAACGCTACTCGGAACGACGATGTGGCGAGAGAAAACTCGATAATTTGACAAGAGTGGCAACTTTGTCGACAAGAACTTTCTAATAGCTTTGCAGCATCAATCTTTCCTCGAAATGTCCTCCCTATTTCTCAGTATCGCTGACAGGTCAGAGTAACGAGATAGTGCGCAAGAATTTCCCTGGCGTTGGATATCATGACACAATCCGTCCCTCGTTCACTAGTTAGCCAAAGTAATGATATCACGGGTCTCCTGTAAAAACGTAGGAGAATGAGAGCCTTTAGCGACAGGAAAAAATAATTTTTCTCCGATTTCGTTGAAACTTGGTATACTGGTTGGGGTGAGGGTCTGGAAAACGTTGATCCACTTTGTTCGGCGAAATTTGCATATTATGCAAATTTTGGACCTCAGATTTTGAGAGGCTGTATCTGGCTCTGTTTTTGACCTATCAAGTTCTAACCGGTGCAGATCGATCTGTAATCAGCTTATTTACATATTACTCAATTGTGATCACATGCTAAAATGCGATCTTCCATGTGTAATTCCTGGAAAAATGAATTTTCGAGTACATTATGCAAATTTTCTCGAAATTTTTGTTCAGTGATCACGAATTTTATTTTTGGGATCGATTCCCCATACCCGAATCTACATGACCTAATATTTCATTAGTCCCAACTCGTGTCGCGCGATAGTGCTACTGTACAGGAGATCTGGACTTGCATTTTTTTCTCTAAAAACACGTTTTTCATATCTCAAAAACGGCTGTATTTGAGCACTCGGGCTACTAGACCTTTCTTATAGAGCTAGCTGAGATGATCGATAAATGTGTTTAAATTTTTGAATTTACATAAGTTTGAACCGAGGTACATTCAAAAACGTGTTTTTAGAGAAAAAAATGCAAGTCCAGATCTCCTGTACAGTAGCACTATCGCGCGACACGAGTTGGGACTAATGAAATATTAGGTCATGTAGATTCGGGTATGGGGAATCGATCCCAAAAATAAAATTCGTGATCACTGAACAAAAATTTCGAGAAAATTTGCATAATGTACTCGAAAATTCATTTTTCCAGGAATTACGCATGGAAGATCGCATTTTAGCATGTGATCACAATTGAGTAATATGTAAATAAGCTGATTACAGATCGATCTGCACCGGTTAGAACTTGATAGCTCAAAAACAGAGCCAGATACAGCCTCTCAAAGTCTGAGGTCCAAAATTTGCATAATATGCAAATTTCGTCGAACAAAGTGGATCAACGTTTTCCAGACCCTCACCCCAACCAGTATACCAAGTTTCAACGAAATCGGTGAAAAATTATTTTTTCCTGTCGAACGCCTTCCTACATTCTTACAGGAGACCCGTGATATAGTGTGCCGCAGCGCGCCACTTTCGATTCCGCAACATAAATCACTCTGCCAAGTACTGCGATCATTTTTCTCGGCACGTCCAATGAAAGATCGTTTCCTGTTAGGCTTAGGAGATCCGGAGCTCTCCTGTTTCGTTGTGGTCTCTCGTCGGTTATACTTGAAAGAAGTGTGATGTTGCGTTTATTTAGCTTACTCTATACTTGATTGGTCACGAGTTTGATCGTATTCACAGTAGAGTATGTAGTATAAGAAATTGAGAGACTTTTATGTTGGATAACCTTATTGTAGTCTGCGGTATGAAAATCGGAGATCATGTGCAGAAAATATAATGATCTCTGTTCCGTCGGATCATGTTAACGAAACTGTATGAAAACAACGTTAATGCAACTGTAGCGCACCGTGGACGCTGTCTACATAGATCACTGATTTTTTTTAATTTGTAGATGTAGTACGAAGATCCACACTTCTCCCTAAAGTTAATATCCTGCAGGCCCATTGCCTTGATCTCTGGATGAATTTGAATATGTAGATGTGGTTGGAACGAGTGATCAGATAGCAATCATCGTGAAGACTAAAATCGTTGCTTGTGTCACGAGATCTGCGCAAAGCTTAGTCGATGATTAGATGATTTGATGCTGCAAAAAAGTAGAAGAATCAAATGCGTGTTGAGCTGCGCACCGGAAATGTTTACGATGTTTACGTTTGGCAGTAAATCAATCATCGTTTAGACTTTCTCAATATTTCATCAACTACCCTCACTACAGATCGTAGTTTATCTTCAAGCATGAAATTGGGTTCAGGACTTGAGAAACGATGCAGAATGACTCTCCAAAGCATTTTCTACACGATTTTTCTTGAATCATAGATAGCACGAGATCATGGGAATCTGAGAGAATCAGAGAAAGGAGAAGATGCATAGTTAGGCCACCGGAAATGCTCACTGTGCTCAGAGTGGGCAAGTGGTGCGATTTCTCCCTTTACTATCACAATAACAAGTATTGTATCTCGATGAACTTGAGAAGTTCGCAGGTCATTTTTATGGCCCTGTTGTGGCACCGAAACGTCCTCATGAGTACAACTACCAGAAAAAGAATAACAATACACACTCTAGCCGGGAATTGGTGATCCGGGAAATGGCCTCAGAACCGTAACCGCTTTTCAGATAACCCGGCTGCTGCCCTACATGCCGGTCTGGCTCCTGCCGCATCTGGCTCCGGCCCTGGCTGTCTTCGGTGACAATCTATTGAGAATCGAACCGGGGAGGGCGGACGAAGCAGCCCTAGCGGTGTACTGTAGATTCCTGCAGGTACGGTAGAGCAGTTATCGTTTTTCTGAATAGTACTCTATTATGGCACAGGTGCGTTTGCGGTACAACAGATTCCTGTGGGTACTGTAGCAGTATTATTGATTACGGTAGTTTCAGAGGAGTACGGGATACTGTAGGTACTGTAGGTGGAATCCACCCGCACTATGCATTTCTGTGCTTCGTCCGTTTCGGTTGGGTACCGTTCATTGTGCTTGATTTGATGTAGGTTAGGGGACTGTGTCATCAATGAATCATTGTAGTTTCTGCATCCGGCTTAGTGCAAATTGGTTTAGCCGTAGCCACAATGACGAGCGTTCACTAATTTGGTTCCTTGGAGTGTTTCGAAATCTTTATTCGAACAAAATTCGCACAGTTTTGAAAAGAGAAAAATGATTCAATCTTCAGGAATCCACCCGCCTCTCCCTCTCTGCTCACTCCCTCTTCGAGAGCTCGTTACAGGTAGATAATGAGTGATTTCTATACCGTATCCATGCCATCCGGATACGGTAAGGATACTGTGCGCGTTTGGGGTACGGCTGCTAACTGAATTGGGAGAGTCGTTTATCGACAACAGTAATGGTGAAGCAAAACAATCAGAGAGCGATGTGCGGTATCTCCAATATCAGCGCTCTTTCCTGCGCATAAAAGTGAGATTTCGCAGCTCAGATTGGCTAGAAAGTGCGAGAGAGCACGCGAAATGAAGAGAGTTAGACGAAAAGAGAGGAGCTGTAGTGATGATTTCGCTCCTTCTTGCTGAGTCGTTAACCCGCGCGCATCTTGCAATGATCTCTAAAGACCGGAAACCCCCTCCTTTTTCCACTACAGCCCGTTCCTTTTCGTCTAACTCTCTCCATCTAACGTGCTCTCTCGCGTTTCTCTGACCACCTGCAGAACGTATGGGCTCCCAAAAACGAAGAACAGATAAGGAAGTAGCTGCGTTTCTCTAACGCCCTCCTCATTTCACACGGTCTCTCGTCGCCCTTGATTGGTTGCTCGAGAGTAATAGCTACGAAAAGAACCGGGCTCTACTCATTTCGAACGCTATCTCGGCACTGAAACCATTTCAGCGACTCAGATTTCAAACAGCGATAAAACAGTTCCAATGACGATAGTTAACTGCTTCCTTATCTCGCATAATTGTAAAGTGGCTGTAATGAAAACCCTTTATTGCATGATCTTGGGTAATAGCTTTGACAAGGCACGTATTCCGCTCACAACTTTTTGCAAATTGGCTGGAAATATCACGAACAGTATTAACTAATGGGAAAGACGTTTGAAGAGCAGCTAGATAATGGTTCCTCATTTGCTAAATATTGCTAACTGTTTAGGCTAAATGTTTCCCCATCTTGCGTAACAAACGCTACTCTCCAAATTACGGAGAGTTCTCGAATACTAGAGTGGGGCTACAACGTTCGCCACTGACCCCCCATCATCGATTCTTTTCATGATCTTTCCAAAATATAGCGCAATAGATGCATACTAACAAGTCTACAGCAATTTTCACCACCTGAGATCTATAATGATGTAGTAACAAAGTAGTAACTATTGACTACACCGTTCTCACAACTGACCCCCATCTGCGATAGGATGCAATCATCTCGTATCAACAATTGCTTTCCTCTCTCATTTCGTCATTATTCTCTCCGGATAGAGGAGGTGAGAGAGCATGGAATAATGAGAGAGTCAGACACAGCTCATCCGTTCTCATCTTCCCACGTTCAATACGCTGACCAAAGGCCGGCTGATCCGGTTAGGCGAAAAGGGTCGAGAGCAGCACCGCAGCGAAATTTAACTGTTTCCGGTGGCGCGTAAATCCCTCCAGACCGTATAATCCTAATTTCCGGTCGACCAACTGGCGGCTGTGCTGGGCGCCAAGACCAGGACCGGAGATTTCGTGGAGCCGGAGCCGCAGAGCCGAGAGTCGTCGCCCATTTCCCGGTCGCGGTTGCGGGCGCTGAAGCGACTGGCGTTCGGCTCGCTCGAGGAGGACCTGCTGTGGGAGGAGGAGAGTCCAGCGGCAAAAACCAGTCTTGCGGAGCCGGGAAATGGAGCAGCCGGGTTTCTAGAGCCGGCAAATGTCGGACTGCCTCTCGCCGACCCGCGCGCTCCCTCGCCGGCCGAAAGAGCGAGCGAAATGGAGAGACCGAGGACGAACCCGATAGCCGTCTAGACTGCGGTAGATAGTCTCAAGCCCGGCTCTGGATCGCGAACTGACTTTTCTGACGGAAAATGAAGAAAATCATCGAAATTGTGATGATTGCGCGATCCGGAGTCCCCATCTTCTGTATTAGATGAATTGTGTTGATTTAACACGGGTATAAAGTGTTATTTATTGTGTGCAAGAGCGCGTCAAACAATGAAATGCAGCCGCTTCTCGTCTTGGCACGACGCCAAAGGGCAACACTTTCGCTGCGAGACCACGAGACTCTCCCACTTTTATATGGTCCCTCGCCTTTTTGAACTGAGGTGAAGGTGTCAGTCAGAAGCCCTTTCACTTTCTGTTCACAGTTTCACTCTGCCATCTATACTGATCTATGATCGGTCAAAACTGAGAATGAGCAAGGAAGAGTATCAATAGCAGTCTGAAGCACTCGCGGTTTCACTTTCAATTGCGGCGTCGCTAATTCTGCGCGCCTAATGCTGATTTATTTGGGCGTGGAGCTGGGTAATCGATGAAGCGTGAACGATTGACGCACTAAGCCAGCCGAGAACGGAAACCCATAAAAAAAGGTATTCGGTTTCATATTTCTAGAGTGTCAAGTAGGCTTCTTCCTGAGAAAGTCGAGAATCCCAAGTATCAGCAACATTAGATATGTATGTGAATGTGTGTTCGATGAAGCGTGCAATTATTGACGCGGTGTCGCTACCAAAAACGGAAACTCTAGAACCGGAAAAAGTGCTTCCAAAGAGGTAACTTTAATTGTGTGAAGAACTCAAAAGTCTTCAATTTTGACATGTTTCGCTAACAAGTGTGTTTCTTGAAAGTGTGTTTCACAGCTTTACAAAAGTTCAGAAGGTCGCATTTCTTCAATATTAACCAGGGCGCTTGCAGAAAATAAAAGTCAAGTATCACACAGCAAGTCAGAAGGGGAAAAAAAGCTCATCTGCGTGGCGGAGTCATTTTTCGCATTATCACTGTTGCGACTCTTGAGACACCGTGTCGGTCGGTGGAGAATTGCTTGAATTATCCAACATTATCCTCCAAATCACTCATACGGATGGTGAAACATATCGTCAAATCTATTTCTACCAGCTGACAAATGGTGCAGACCAAGGAATGCTTTCTCTACTGGGTGAAACATATTTGAATTCACTTGAATTTTGCCTCAAAAACAACTGATTTCAGTTCGCTGCGGTAACTAACTGACTCTAGAGTTGAGATATCGAGTTCAAATTTAGTTATGGATGCTCAAACTGCCCTAAAATAGCGAAAAACAGCTTTTTTCCGCACGTCACGGCAATGATCTCCATTCCGCGATAAGATAACAAGTTCGCGTTTTCACAGAGTGTTAGTACAACCCGTTGCCCACAAATGATCCACGGCCGAATTTCAATTTTCGCCCTAGTTCATGAGCTACATGCCCAAACGCACGCGGAAACTGCTGAAAATAGCGAAAAACAGCTTTTTTCCGCACGTCACGGCAATGATCTCCATTCCGCGATAAGATAACAAGTTCGCGTTTTCACAGAGTGTTAGTAAAACCCGTTGCCCACAAATGATCCACGGCCGAATTTCAATTTTCGCCCTAGTTCATGAGCTACATGCCCAAACGCACGCGGAAACTGCTAAAAACGTTCATTTCACACCGCATTTCTCTCTCGCTCGGCGAGGAATGACTCGGCCGAGCGCCGCCACGCAAATGAGCTTTCTTCCCCCCTTTGACTTGCTGTGTATCATTATCCTTTGATCTAACATTTTCCTTATTCCTGCACGGCGTTTTGGCGCCAAAAGTGATTTGAATCGTTCCCTTCAAGACCAGGCAAAACTGTGTGCTAAAAAGCGGTTCTGACTACTTGGAATTTTGCCAAGCGTTAAGCGATTCTTATTTTTATTATGTATTTCTAATTTTCTCTCGCTGCTCTCTTTTTCTCGCCCACGCCCTGTAGAACGCCGTGTCCTGCAAAATCATCAAGAAATCACCAAAAGATCCGACGATGCGCGCGTTTTATGCCCGTGCGCCGCACACTCTTTGCGCCCCGGAGTGCTCGTTCCGGCGGCAATAAATGTACGACTGCACTAAGGAGGTCACCACTTCTGCGATTTCGCAGACAGTGTACGTGTATACGATATCTTCCCAGGAAGAGATACAAGAGATGAGCGATCCAGAGACAGGGCCATTAGAAGAAAAGTCTACGTGAGATCCGCTATCATTACGACTCTTTCTCTCGGAAATCGCTGCCCTTCGGATAGACGATCAACACATTTGCTGCACTTAGGCGCCGTAGGATGCGCTCCGTGTTTTATGAGACGTTCCATCCACGAAAACAGCGGCAACGCCGAAAGGAGGAGATCGCGGTGCAATGTTCTCGTCTCTTCATCTCTTCAAGTCTCTTCTCTTCATTATGTCTTATCTTTCGTCGGTCAGAAAAAGGCGGGATTGTTTTCCTTGAGAGAGTGTTAGACAATCGCAACACTACGACATTGACAAGGTGTCATAAATCAGGAAGAGTGCATGTTTTCCGCACAAACAATGTCTACAACAACGAGAACTCCAAGTAATCTAGATACTAATTAATTACTGGGCTAATGAGCAATCTAATGTCTGACAATGAGGATCAACGTTACGTCGAAATAAGGAAATTTTAACCAGGGAGTAATGAGAAAAGGTAACTAGCTAAAAAAATAGCAATCCCATCCGAAAGTATCACGTTGAAGCATGAGCCCTTAGCCCACCTACGCGCACGCATAAGGAACTACTTGAGACCGGGCGGAAACGAGAGAGAGAAGTCGTTACTCTGACCTGAGAAATGGGCTCTCCCTTTTTCACTTGGTCTCTTTCCGTCGCAACTAGACCACTAACGCATCACGGATTGTGCCATACAATTACTAGGTTATATCTACACCCGCCTACGATGGTTTGAGGAACTGCCAAGCGGAAACGAGCGAAAAGTCGTTACGCAGTACTGGAACGTTTCGGATTGTGCCTTGCTCTGTCCAAACTCTTCTTCGTTTCCCCCACTCCCTCACTCTGTCTAACCGCTGAGAGAGAACAAGAAATGAAGAGGTGAATTCTTTAACTAGAACACACTCACGCGGCTTGGATTGTGCCTTACGATACCTAAACTATTCCATTCTCTTTTCCCTTACTCCCTCACTCTGTCTAACCGCTGAGAGAGCAAGAGAGAATGCGTGGGATGCGTCCATTACCATTCACAATGGTCAAGGCAAGGGAGGTGGTGAGAAATGGATAGTGTCATCTCTTGCGAGTCTCTCATTTCGCTTACTCTCACATCGGATTTAGAGACACGAAAGAACGGTTAAAACGAGGAGAGTCGTTTCTTGTCAAGCCATCAAGAGAGGTGGTGAGAGAGGAAGAGTGGGGGTGTGATCGGCTCTCTCTCTCTTCTCACCGGAAGAGATAATTCATTGAACGCTGCTGCAGCAGCTACTCTTGATGAGGAAGTAGAGAGATCTACGAAAAAAGACCACGCAAAACTACTAAATCAACGCAACGCTTGGGCTCCTATCAAGATACTGATTGGAACGGAAACTACTACATTCGTTGAACAGAACTCTGCAGCACATGCAGGGTAGCGGATACCTAAGAGATCAGGTAAAATCGAGAGAGCTTAGAGCACCAAGTAAAACGTACCCTGTCGCTAGAAAGCACATGAAACGATCAGATTCATTGAACAGTGCTGCAATCGTGCTCTATCACTCTCATACGGAAGTGGAGTAGCAAGGGATTTAGAGAAAGACCACTCGGATGCGATAGTTCGTTTCTACCATCGTAAGATAGCACATATAACCGAGAGATTATCGTTTCCGATGTGGCTACAAAGAGAGATTAGGGATCAGGCAACGTTGATAGAGCCCATCAGCTCGGTACGATCTGACCACTAGAGAGCACAGGAACCGATTAGATGCTCTGTAGCTACTCTTGGATGAAGTAGAGTTGCAAGGGATCTTATGGAGAGCAGTGAAAACCTCTCGAAAGACCATCCGGCCACTCGCGAGATAGCACAGGCAACGAAGAGATTTTCGTTGTCGAAGGGATTACAAAGAACTGATTAGAGACCATCCCCCTTTCATAGAGCCCAACTGCTTTCACTAGAAAGCACATCCAATTGAGAGACCAAATCAGCTTGCAAACCCTCCTACGTCACCCATACGGATGTTGTGTTGCAGATAAGATAAAGTTGAGAGACGATATCTGTTATTCAGTACCCTCTAAAAAACTGTTCCATCCGGTCGCTAGCTAGAGAGCACAGGCAGTCAAGAGACCAAATCAGCTTGCAAACCCTCCTACGCTCTACGGCCCCGATTGCGGAAGTAGCAGCAGAGATAAAGCAAATCGCAGAGATATCCGTCACCTGTTCCTTTTTCCATATCTCACTGCGAGTTGTCGTCTAACTCTCTCATTCTACCCTAGTCTCTCGCTTTCTCTAACCCCCAATGGATCACTAAGAATGGGGAGAAGGCCGAGAAAGAGAAAGTAGAGAGGGGGCAGCGCAAGGGGGTTGACCGTTCCCAACCCCGTCCTCCCACTCTCCCAAGAGGCTCCGCCCCGTTCGTGGTCGAACCGCGGCGTATATAAGCGCGCCCGGCCCCGGCTCTACTCAATCCACTTCCGATTCAACCAATCCAATCAGCCAATCAATAATGAGCACCACCTCAAGACTCGCTACCGTATCAGCGCTCCTGATCGCTTACGGTAAGCTACAGTATCCCGGAGACTACCGTATCCTAGAGTACCGTTCCCCTGACTACAGTATCCTAGAATACAGTGCCCAAGCTACAGTATCCCCTAGACTACCGTACCCTTAGACTACAGTACCCTACCGTACCCCTCCTTACCACTACCCTTACAGTCGCCGCCAACTGCGATCCCGGCTGGCGATACCTGCCGTCCACGCAATCCTGCTACAAGTTGATCGACGACCAACTTCCCTGGTAAGCATACCTTAAGCCGACCCTAAGCCTACCTTAAGCATACCTTAACTCTAATCCTTCCAGGTCCGTCGCCGAGATCCGCTGCCTGTACCAGGGCGGCCATCACGTCTCCATCGCATCCTACGAGGAGAACCAGTTCGTGCACGGTGAGCCGGGATATATTTTACGGAATCGGGATTTTGCGATTTTTTCCACAGAGCCGTCATTTCTGATCAGAACCGGTTTTTACCTCCTAATTTGCAGAGACTGCCCGGCACCAGGAGGTCTGGCTCGGGGCTGCCTTCTTCGGCTCCGACTACTCGTACATCTACTCCGATCACACGCCCTTCGGCTACTTTGAGGGCTGGGAGTTCGGAGGTGAGAGCCGGGTTTTATGAGCCGGAGCCGGGTTTTAGGACCAAAAATGACATGCTAATTCCAGGCGCCCGACCTAGCATGAACCGCGCTCGTCGCTGCATCAAGATCAACGACCGGGGAGACTGGTTCCAGTCGTGCTGCAAGAAGCTCGCCGCGACCGTCTGCAAGAAGGCCGCCACGCCCGCCTGGGGCAACAGCAACGACCTTAGAGCTTAAGGACCCCTAAGGACACCCTTAACCTTAAGGCTTAAGGACCAAACTTCGTAACCTGTAACCACCCTTCCATATGCTTTACAATCTCAGTGCATCTTCGCCTTCCCCGCCTGTCTCACCACCCCGAGTTCGTACGTGTACTGTATATTATTATTGATTGCTTACTTATTAGACCATCGAGTATCCGTCCCATCGCTCTACGGATAATAAACTTGTAATTATTCCTTATACGACGACGTTTGGCATACCGTAACCACACCACACACCACAGCCAGAGCCGGCTAGTAGAATAACAATAATCACCATATTTGTTTCCGGCCGGGGGTCAACCGGTTTCATTTTTGGGGATTGGTTGGGGGAGAATCGTTCGATTTGCGAGAAGATTGGGTGGAAATTGCGCTGCGTAAGATAGCGCAAGATTGATGTTAGCTGGGGTTAGTGACTGCGGTATTTCGAGAGGCTCTTCTTGAGAGATAGGGACGATTTGAAGATCGAAAGGGGGGGATTGAGAACTCTTTTCTCCTTTCCGGTGAGCGAACTCTTCTCTTTTTCCCTTTATCGTTCCCTTCGCTGCTCATGAAATTGCTCCTGCTCCGCTCTCCTCGCTTTCCCTGATCTCTCGTCGGTCAGAGCACGCGAGAGAGCAGGGCAAAATGAGAGAGTCCGACCATCCTCCCCTATCGTGCTTCTTTATCTCTCTTACCCGGGCGCCATTCGCAAGCAATAAGGAACCATTTCACACTCATACACGGCAGTAAAAGCCAACACGGTAGTTCATCAAAACTGACAATAAAGATCAAAGATCAAGAGAAAACAGGTGAAATGTCATCAGGATTAGTCAAATATCTCACAGTGCGAAACGTGTCAAAGACTAAAAACAAAAGGTACAAATACGAAATAACAATTATGTGATATGCAAAAATCGCTAGAATGCAATGGAAAGATTGTGAGCACCGTTTTGCGTGTATGCTTAAGTAGTGGCCATGAACGATCGATAATCTACCGTAGTACTAGCTACTCGTGGCGGGACACCCGTGCGGGCGAGAGTACGGTAGGCGCCCATTAGGATCCGGCGACCAGCGGCGAGAGAATGGAGGGAGGGCCGGCCTGTAATGGGAACGTTTGAGTGGGCGAGGTTTGAGTTTTGAGTGAACCGGTGGATTCAGGATTTTTCACTATCCTTTTAGTATGAAGCAAACTAGCTGACCCAATCGAGCTGTAGAATCTTCGAAAAGATTAAAAAATACAGTGCACCCCCTTAGTCCAACCATGTTTCACGACGCATTCATCCTCCTATCGTACACTCTGTGATATCAATCTGGCTAACTCCTCTTGCAGTAAATACAATACCACGAAAAATCAAGACTGGTTTACAACCACTAGCTTCTTTCTCGCTTTTTTTGGTTTACAGCCACTAGCTTCTTTCTCGCTTCACCTATCTTACACCTACCATTCTTCCTTCCATTTTCAATTTTTAATGCAATACTTTTATCCACACTACATTCTGAATAATGAATATAAACAACCCGCTCCATGAACGGGTCCTTTTATACTAACTATCCCGATTAACACTATTTTCACCAATACTTTATCCCAGACAAGAAGGGGTCCGTGAAGGGGTCCCTCATGTGCTACAGCCCCCACTAGGTTGTTGCCCGCTTCACTATTCCTAAATACTATTGAACCCTCATCGAATATAATTTGAGTTTTCTTTCCACTTTTTAAAACATGCACAATTTCAACTTTCGACTGTGCAATAAATAAACGAATATCACCAACCTTCTCCATGAAGGAGTCCCTTCTGACTAACAATAAAACGAACCCATCCAACACTGGTTTCGTCAATACTTTATCCCCGAATTATCAAACAAAACACTATCACCAACCTTCTCCATGAAGGGGTCCCTCAGGGCGGCCGCTGCGGTTGCCCGCCTGCTCGAGTCGTGCTGCAGCAGCGAGGAGAGGAGGGCGCGGAGGGCGGGTGAGACCTGACAGGAGGGCATTTTGATCTATTTTGAGGCTACATCAGGCACTCTTCCCACACTGCTAACATTGAGCGCAAATTGGAGTCAAATCGTGACAAGATACATGGAAATATTAGGCTTGTAGCATGAATTGTTAATTATTAAAGCTGAGAGATTCTTCAAGTTTGATCAGAGCGGCAATCTAATCTGATAAAGTGCGCGTGAAACCTGTCACCGCCCATTGCCAATCTCCAAATCTATCTGCATTTTATTCGATGAAAACGATCAATGCTCTAAACACAGACATTAGAGGACAACAATTAGCTGTGGCGCGAAGCGCCACAGCAATTTGGGTCCAAGCCCAACAATTTTCTCCCTTATTTTTGCCCCCTGGCGCGGTGGGCGGAGCTCAAAGTTTCAAAGTGCGCCTAAGCTCACCAAACTTTGCAGGCCTTACTCCCATGGCCTCAGGACATCCCAAAAAAAATTTTGTCCAAAAAGCTCAAACGAGCGCCAAATGGCAGGCACCTCAATGTGGTCACTTTGTGCACGTCCACCTATTTTCCAACACCTCGGCCCTTTTGTCCTAAGCTCACCAAAACCCGAAGTTAAGCTTTTAGGCCGATTCTAAGGTTCACTTTTTCGAATTGGGAGCTTAGGCGCATTCTGCGTCGAGTTATGGACCTCCAAAGTTTGCACTATGGCTGAAGGAGGGCGCGCGGGGAGAGCGTGGTGAGGAGGGGGGAGAGAGAAGATAGAGCGCTCTCAGAGCTCGCCTAACATGTGCCTCGTGGTGTAGTGGCTAAGAGGATTGACTGGCTCGCCGCTGGTGTTGGTCGCCCCTGGTTCGACTCCAACTACTCGCAAATGTTTTGCTCCACTTTTAGCTTGGCTCTGGAAGGTCAGGAATCGATCAGGGAACTTTTTAAAGTGAAATTCGTGGCGCAGGCGATAAGGGGTTTGCTTTGCGTGCAATAGTTTGTGGGTTCGAGTCCAACTACTGGCAACTGTTTTGCTCTGCTTTTAGCTTGCTTCTGGAAGGTCAGGAATGGATCAGGGAGCATTTTTAAGTGAAAATCGTGGCGCAGGCGGTATGGGGTTTGCTTTGCGTGCAATAAGTTGCGGGTTCGACTCTCCACTTGTGCGAACGTTTTTGCGACTATTTTAGCATACTGGGGTAGGCTCAATAGGTGCACCTGGGTGTGTTAATAGTCAAACCAGGCGCGTCAAGCATTCAGAACCAAAATCCCTCAAAAAGAGTGGTATCTATATCTTTCTCTCTTCACCCTTTCATTACGCGTTACTATTCTGAGCGAATTTTTTTAAGGGACTACGCACTTTACGTGGCGCGGTCGGGGGGTCCAGGGGGGCGGACCCCCCTGGTGGGGGGGGGGGGTCAAGGGGGGCAGAGCCCCCTTGCACATTCTTAAAGTGATAGAATGCAATCCAACTGTTAAAAAAATGAAACGTTGCTGCGCAACAATAAAAGTAAAGGAATCCACTTTCCTACGGAAAGTGAGACGCTGGGTTTCTGTGAGAAACCCTAAAAGGTGCTTGATTTGGGTCCCCCTTTTGATGGTTATGCGAATCTCAATAAAAGTAACGTAATCTGAAATATCCAAAATTAATAAAAGTGGTGGAATCTGAAATATCCAAAATTAATAAAAGTGGTGGAATCTAACAAACTCGAAGCCCAAATTCGCGCTAGTATTGGGGTTTTTTTCAAAGGTGTTTAACCTCGACCATAGAAGACTTTTGGGTGTTGTCTTATATACATTTAGGCGTTTGATATCAGAAGGCCCACCGATCGTCGAAGGCGGTCGATGTGCCTTCTCTACACATTGTCTCTTTTGATTTGAATTTGGTGACGAGGCATAAAAGCGCGAATTTGGGCTTCGAGTTTGTTAGATTCCACCACTTTTATTAATTTTGGATATTTCAGATTCCACCACTTTTATTAATTTTGGATATTTCAGATTACGTTACTTTTATTGAGATTCGCATAACCATCAAAAGGGGGACCCAAATCAAGCACCTTTTAGGGTTTCTCACAGAAACCCAGCGTCTCACTTTCCGTAGGAAAGTGGATATTGATGGTGCCATGACTTGTCGACGAATGATCGTCGCAACATTGTTCGATTGATGATGATACAACCGTGAAACCCAACACCACCGACTAAAATTTTGCTCACCTTTTTCCGTTATTCAATTTTATTGTACTATACTCACTAACAATAACCCTGCTTTCACCTGCTTCCATCCCTTTTCAATTCTCTAACCCGGCTCGTCTAGATCGCCCCCGTCTCCTATCAACTCACATTGGCCGACGGGGCGAATCCGGGCGGGGGACCGTCCATTTACCCTCCTACATACCTGAGCGAGGGGGCTCCTTGCGGCGGCCCAGACCTAATTCCGCCCCCTCCTCTCTCTCCTCCCTCCGCTCTCTCAAACCCGGCTCGTCTATATCACCCCCGTCTCCTATCAACTCACATTGGCCGACGGGGCGAATCCGGGCGGGGGACCGTCCCTGATCCGCTTCATCGCCTCCAGCGGCTGCTCGTTGAAGTAGGGAGGCTCGCCCTGGAAATTAATTTATAATTATTTAATTATTTTATCTTATTATATTTGCTAAACCCTGAGTGGATTCAGAAGCCCCAGAATGGTTCTTGACAACAATCAGAAAGATCCAGCGAGATTCATGTTGCTGTCAGAAACCAAAAGGAGTGAGAAACGCGGTGATCAATAATTGCTGAAGTCGCGTGAAAAGAAGAGAAAAATGATTTTCATTGGCTATTTCCTAGATACTCTTAGACTCCTTTTCGTTTGTTTCCCACCACAAACTCTCACTAATTAGACTCTGTACCCATACTCTGTTAGCACGATAAATCTATGCCACTTCTTGGCTACTCTTTATCATCTCTCCACTGCTCTATCTCACTGGACAGTTCAATCATCCCGAGCTCTCTATTCCCGTGCTCTCTCGTCGGTCAGAGACAAAGCGAGAGAGTGTGCTGATCGAGGAGAGCGCTCGTTATCCCCATCAATCACTCAAAGTGTTGTTCTCGTAGTGATCATTAGTGAATCGAATTGCGTAGAAGAACAAGATAAGGAAGGAGGGGAGGAAGGAGAGAGGTTGCACGACTACAGAACTTGAACTAATTTGCAGCGTGTTACGTAACAAGATCTGATACAGTTCATCGAGAAACGGTGGCAACTTTCTAGCGAGATTCTAGTTACACCCATATCATCCGCGTCCTTATGGAGTGAGAATCAGTAATCGGTGCTTATCGTCTTTAAAAAAACATGATAGAAAAGAGAGCGCATCTTGAACTAATTTGCAGCGTGTTACGTAATGAGATTTGGCAGAGTTCACATAGAGAGTGTTCTAGCGAGATTCTAGTTGCATCATGTCTTGAATAGAACAGTTGGCGATGAGGATCAGTAATTTGAATCGTTTTTTTTGAGAAGAAAATAATATCTACACCACTAATTTGCATCATGCTACACAATAAAGTCAGATAGAGTTCACTGAGGACCTGTTGCGCAGTTTCCTAGCAATATCCTAGCTGCTCCTATACCATCAATAGAGCTGTTGCTGAGATGATCAATGGAGAAGTCGGTTTTAGAGACATTCAACATTTCAAGCTGTCTGATTTCGGTCAATAAATCAATAGCTACCGTACCTCGACCATCTCGATGAGCATGATGCCGAAGCTCCACATGTCGGCCGACGTGTCGTACGGTAGCCGAGAGATCACCTGAATGTAAGAGTACGGTAGGAGTACGGTAGGGTACTGTTAGGGGTACGCTAAGGTACGTTAGGGTACGGTACATAGGGCATTGTATTCGCAGGGGGCAAAGTCATTGCGCGTTGTGCAATTGTGTGATTGCCTAATGTGAGAGGGGATTCACGAGCTTAATTAAAGAAGAATAGGGAGTGCAAACAAATTTAAATTGAACATTCACGTTTCACAGTAGGCTGAAATTGCAAAGGTGCTGCTAATTCTAATATGTCGCCAGAAAATGGTAGAAAACAACACAAAGAAAAAAATTTATTCGACACTTTCGCATTCACGTTTCACTTTCCCCACAATACGCCATCCTGTTCTCTAATCGTGATAATAGTCGTCGAAGTTGGCAAAAAATAATAACTAGCCCACCAATGGCATTTTTCCATTGTTCTCTCTAACCCGGCTCGCCTAGATCACACCTCCCGAATACCTCAATGGCCGTCCAATAGGGCGTGCCCACGAGACTCCTCCTCTTCGGCACCTCCTTGCTCAGCTGCCCGCAGAAGCCGAGGTCGGACACCTGCACAGATTGAATTGAATATTCGAAAAGGAATTTAGAGAACCGGTGAAACCCGAAGAAACGCAAGTTTGAAAAATGCGAGATCATTTTTTTTGTTGAGAATTTAGACATTCCACGTGTTTTTTTGAACAACCAAACTAATTTCATCCGAATAAAGCCAAGCGATGAAACTCGCATGGACTTAGTGAGCGAGAAATACGCATTGCAGGTGGACAGGAATTTGTGAGCCTAATTTCGAAGGAAGTTTTTATCATCGCAGAAGAATGAGCTCATAATTGCCTGACATATCAGTTCGCCGTTATGTTGCAGCAGTGAAACACAACCCATACTCATTTCAAAAACTTCCGTCTCAATTTCCCGAACATCAGGAGTGATCATGAGCTACTCTACGATATATTAGGCTGTGATTAAGAGACACTATCTGAGAGAGCTCACCTACCACCGTACAGTGAAAAATAGAATATTCTGAAAAAAATGCCCTAGGATCAACTTTTTGCGTAGAACTCGAAAATCGACCTTAAAAAGCCGTATCTCTAAAACTAAAATTCCTACAGTTGACTTCATGGCGACAGGGCCCACATACAATGTTTTTTGAGGGGCTTCCAATCATCCAACAAAGTATAAATTCTTTCAGATAATAAAAAATGAAATTTTTTCACAAAAAAAAATTATAGGAAAACTCACCTGGAAAAAAAGTTATGCCATTTTTTGAGCTAAAGTAATTTTTCCTGGAAAGAAATGAAAAAACGGCGAATTCTAAGTGCGATTTTCGGATTCCTCGTAAAAAGTTACATATATGGTAATTTTTTCAGAATTTTAACTTTTCCCCCTTTTCTCATATTTGCCTTCAAAGGTTATGGTAACATGACTTTCCTCCTAAATAGGGGACCTAATTATTTGCAATTAACAAAATTTCCATGGGAAAAGACTCAAACAGTATTACAACACCATATTACAAATATTTATCACCTTTGAAATTGTTTCCGCCACCATCATTTTTTCGGACCATGACCCGGGGTTCATGCTTCAGAAGTGGACTCTGACCATGAACCCGGGGTCATGGTTCAAAATAGACATGAAAAGTCATGATCGAGAAACTTCAAGTGCTATGCGCCGATGTGTTGCGCACTCCCTAAGAAAATTTTCACCACCGAAAATATCGTAATTCGGTTATCGTAAATTGATTAATTATAATAATTATCGGATTTTTCCTTAAAAAAAAATCAATTCTCGATTTCGCAGCTTCGAATTATGATATTTTCGGTGGTGAAAATTTTCTTAGGGACTGCGCAACACATCGGCGTATAACACTTGAGGTTTCTCGATCATGACTTTTCATGTCCATTTTGGACCATGACCACTTCTGAAGCATGAAGCATGGTCATGGTCCGAAAAAATGATGGTCGCGGAATCAATTCCAAAGGCGATAAATATTTGTAATATGGCGTTTTAATACTGTTTGAGTCGTTTACCATGGAAATTTCAATAATTGCAAATAATTAGGTCGCCTAATTTGGGGGAAAGTCATGTTACCGTATCCTTTGCAGGCAAATATGAGAAAAGGGGGAAAAGTTAAAATTTTTCTTTCTACGAGGAATCCGAAAATCACACTTAGAATTCGCCGTTTTTTCATTTCTTTCCAGGAAAAATTATTTTAGCTCAAAAAATGGCATAACTTTTTTTCCAGGTGAGTTTTCCTAAAAAATTTTTTGTGAAAACATTTCATTTTTCATTATCTGAAAGAATTTATACTTTGTTGGATGATTGGAAGCCCCTCTAAAAACTTTGTATGTGGCCCCTGTCGCCATGAAGTCAACTGTAGGAATTTTAGTTTTAGAGATACGGCTTTTTAAGGTCGATTTTCGAGTTCTACGCAAAAAGTTGATCCTAGGGCATTTTTTTCAGAATATTCTATTTTTTGTTGTACGGTTGTTCGGTGAAATCGCTCAGTTCTCTCAGATAGTGTCTCTTAAAGTTAATTTAATAGTTAGCATATATAAATAGTCGATCAACCTTCCTTAACTCTTTCTCTCTTACCCGGCGTGCCTAGAACACCTATACCAACCCCCCCCCAAGATCAAACAGCCCCCCCCCCATCACTCACTCACCTTGCACGTGCCGTCCTTGTTCAGCAGGATCGAGTCGCTCTTCAGGTCACTGCAAAGTTTTATTTATATCTATAGTATTCCGAATAAGTCCGAGTAATCAAACACGAGGCACCAATCGCACATTAGTTAGTGTGGTGAAGCGTTTCTTCATTACTCGTTAATTTTTTTTTAAAGGTAAGCGAGAGTGAACCATAATCGGAGCATAAACTGCCCAGTAATCACACTCGCGAAGCACGATTCCCACTAGACATCATTATTTGGTGATTAAGTTTTCATGATTGAAAGGCAACCTATTCAGAGGCCTTAGTCCCACACGTGAAACGCCTCTGTCATAGGGTGGTGTTTTCACAAACAACATCAAAACAACAACAACAACAACAACAACAACAGCAACAACAGCAACACCAAAACAATAACAACACGCTCACCGATGGATGACTCCGTGCGCGTGGAGGAAGGCGAGCGCGGAGAGGACCTGCACGCAGACAGTGGCCATCTGGGGCTCGGTCATTCTGGAATATAAGATAAAATAACAAAAATAACTTGTAAGGTGATTTTTTTTTGCAAATCAGAACGGCGATATCACCCAGCAGATGAGACTAAAATGTTAATATTTTGTACTGAACGGATACGGCATACGATTGTTCTCATGCCTACGTACCGCAACATAACAATTTGCTGAAACGCAAAAGTTGCAAGAATCGGAAAATTGAAACTAACATTGTTAAGTCTAACAAGCAACCTATTTGTTTTCAGCGACGTACTCATCATCAGCCTGGATTCCTACAGTACAGAATACAGAATTCCTCACTACCATATTCGCCCAATTCCAAGATTATATCTAGGATGATCTATTGCGGAGAAGGGTAATGATTGTCTCTCATCAGGCCAAACTTTGCTGTTTTTTTTAAAGATTAGTTTCGAACATCAGTTTAAAGCTTGTACATCCTAACTTCATTATTAGCTGAAACGTGAACGGCGCAAGAATCGTACATTTAAAAAAAAACGCGACCTATTTGAATACCGCGATGAACTTCATCATCAATCACATTTCCTACCGTACCCCGACTACAGTACCCTACCGTATACCTCGCATGCGTCACCACATCGGTCAGCGATCCTCCCTCCATGAATTCCATGACCAGCCACAGCTCGTCGCTGATCAGATGGGCGGAGAAGAGCCGCACGATGTTGGGATGCGAGAAGTCACGCATGATCGAAACCTTAATTATAATATTAATTATAATTTATCTAATTATCGGATTTAATTAAGTAATAAGAATAGTAATCGCCACCTCAAGCATAATCAAGATCCTAACTTCATTGGCCTTTGAGAGACTAGTGAAACTCAAATGGTATTGGTCCGAATATAAGCATGCGCTCCCCAGATATTAAAATTAAGAAATCAATGATATAACGCTAGAAGTTACGCATGATCGAGACCTGAGATGATGATTACGGTAGCGATTACGGTATTCATACTGCGGCAGACTTATTATTCTCACTATTGCGGACAGAGTTCACTAAATTAGTGCAATGAACAAATAATTTTAATGGCCGATGGTGATAATATTATTAGAAACTGAAAAGCAACTACGTTGCATGGCTGTTCCGTGAAACCCAAAACTAAACGTGAAGTAAGGCATCTCGCACAGCGCGATATCATTACTTACTGGCAGTGGAAGGCATTGCGAATATTGTAATATTTCGAGACAGGTGGAGGCGTCGAATCAAACGCAGCCCACACGAACTGAGTATTACGCTTGGGTGAAACACAAAACAATCTTTTTTTTCTTTTCAAAACGCCACGGAAACCAAATTTCGAATCGTCCCCATATGCAAGAATATCATACATTGCTACAGCAACACCAGAATTCGTCGGATCACTAAACTGAACTCCGAAATCTCTTTCCTACCGTAGCCTCATAGACTACCGTGCTTCATTGCACATCCCTAATCGCATAAACATTTTTCACCGTACCTCCCCCTCCCTCCACCGTACCCCTACTGCTCTCTCTAGCTCCCGCCGCTGCTGCTTCTTCATGTTCATTCCCAATTGCATCTAACACAAAGCTACTACCATACCCTCCGTAATTCCCTTTCCTACAACGACCACCCTACACACACCATATCCTTAGCCTACCGTATCTTTAGCCTACCGTATCCTTAGACTACCGTAACTTTACACTAATCCTTACAATTAGACTACCCTATCCCAAGACTACCGTACCTCATTGAACATGAGCTCCCTCCGCTGCTGCTTCTTCATGTTCATCTTCTTCACGGCGACCCGCCGGCGAGTGGAGATCTGAGAATAATAATTGCATAATTACGAAAATAAAATCACTGCCCGTGGCGTAGGCTGTCTCGTATTTACTGAATCATTTGAGAACATCAGGTAAACGCGTGATAACCCTTGCCTATGCGCCAAAGCACCCATCAGAATGATTTTGTAGATTGTGAGGGCGTATACTACATCCAATTGTCCTGGATGATCATCGCAGACTAATATGATATCCTCGAAATCGCAAATCACCAGGTTTTTGCGATAAAATCAGAAATGTGATCAACAGCGTTTGAAAATAACATGCGCCCGTCCTAATAGCATCAGTGAAGCCGCAGTTCATCATCTCTCATTAATGTGCAAGTTTCGTAACCACATCACAACCACAGTGCCCGACATCATCTGGGCAAGCATACCTGGTACCGTACCCACTACCAGACAATCTGATACCGTATTCACTACCGTACCCGCCGTACCTGGTACGCGCTCACGACCACGCCCGTCGAGCCCTCTCCAATCTGCGCGAAGCCCTCGAGGTCGGCGCGCGGGTCCGCCCGGTCCACCAGCAGGGAGAGCGCATGTCGGAACTGAAAATTGAAAATAAAGAAAATATTATTATTTTTAAAGATGTATAACAAAACAAAGAAGAATACGGGAGGTGTGATGGTGGCCGTTCATTTTTATTTCATTTATGTTGCCTTCTAGAAATCCATTGAGCCATCCCGGCCCATTCTATCTTGAGCAATCGTCGAAGCACGCAATTCGCTAGCTGTGATTTGAAAACTTGTGCGCGCCATGAATGCAACAATCCGTGAACAAAGCTCATCTTTTAAGAAAACACAAGTCTGTGAAACTCGAAACCCTCTCTCGAAACCCTAAAAAAAAAGAAAAAAACTCGCCCGATCCAACTTGTGCATTCCTCGAAACAATGACGCTTTGACTGCACTTTTTTTATTCTATAGAACACATCCCAAAATTAATACTTTGAGCGGTCCGTTTCTTAAGGCTAGTCTATGAAACACAGAACTCACAATCACGATGAGAGAATAAATAAATTCCCCCTGATCATGGCTCAGCGACGCCCTTCTAATCCAGATGATTGCCGCACATAGGAATGAACGAGTGGTCCCTTTGATCGGTTCCCAGGGCGAGTACCCGTTGGTCCCTGTGCACCCCTGGTCCACACCAGTATGATAGAGATAGTACCTTTATCGGCGACTGACTGGAGGGGGGAATATAACTAGATGAGAAGAAAGGGGAAGAGGTGAGGAAAGGGGATGAGATGGGAACTACTACTGCATCTCTCTATTCAATCGCCTCTGCTACTCTCTCTCTCTCGTCTCCGCCCAGGGAGGGGCGGAGACTCGGGCTCGGCTAGAATGGGGAGAGGGGAAGTGATGAGTAGAATGATGGTATGACATCATCTTTTTCGACCAAATAACAAATATCTAAATTTTATGGTACAGAAGACAAGATGCATTGAAAATATCGAACCCAACTTGTCCACTTGTCCACTATTATATTTTTGGTTTCCACTAAAATCTCCTGTCGAATCACACTGTCAGCAATATGTCTCTTGCGAAACCTGCGAAACACAGACCTCACGATCACTATTTTTTTTAAACCAATAGGGTGAATCCCCACGTGAGTATGGCTGAGCGACGCTCCTCCATTCCCATTCATTATTTATTATCAAAAATTGAATCATGGAATTTGTACTGTATGCCAACGCTCTCGATCTATTGAAATAATCATGCAACACCCAACTTGTCCTTCCCTCGAAACACAGACACTGCTGCTTCGCCTGCCTCACAATTTCAATTTCATTTCTTCAAATCCGCTCGCCACATCACTTCTTTCAACAACCGATCTGATAAGACTATACTGTGAAATTAAAATCCCCCTGCGACTCAAAAACTAACTTATTTTCCCATTTGATCATGACTCAATGTCAGCTACGCGCCTCCATTCCCGTTCATCATCTTCTATCAAAGAAAAAGTATAAAATAGCATTTTGCTGAAGAATGTTCTCGCTACCCATTGAAAAAAGCCCAATCCGGCTTGTCCATTCCTCGAAACATCGACTCTGCTGCTTTACCTACTTCACTATTAAATTGTTGTTTTCTATGAAACTTCTCCCAAGCATTAAACTATCAGAAATCAGTCAAATAAGACAATCCTATGTGACACGAATCCCCTTCCCTGCGAAGCAATCATACAAATAATCCCCACCTGATCATGGCTGAGCGACGCGCCTCCGTTCCCGTTCATCATCTGCTGCGCCTGCTGCTGCTGTTGGTGGCTGTTACTGAAACAATAATAATAACAACAACAACAATAACAATAATAATATAGTAGTAATAAAATAAAAATAATAACTGTGTCGAGCCTATTATCCCTCCACCGATCAAATACCAGTCTCATCCGACCGGAAGATTTTGGTTTCGCCTATTCCGCAAATCTCAAACCAAACGCGGGAAACGATTCGCGTGAGGGGTGAGTGCGTAGTATTAAAAAAATATTCTTTACTGGCTAAGAAGATCAGGGGAGGACCTCCCCTGATCTCCCCGGGAGGTAATTTTTTTGTAATTTTTGGAAAAGTCATCATGGGAAGATCATCCATAGCGATTTCAGCGAGAATTAACTACTCGCTGAAACGGAATACCTCACATCAGTGATCGAAAAGTCATGACAAATGCAGTTTTCGTCCAACACTAGTGCCAAACAACAGTATAGTGTTGCCCTAATATGATCGATCGATTGCCTTTTCGATCACTAGTACCTGTTGCTGTTGGCGTTCGCGTTGAGGGACGTCGTCGGTGTCATCGTGGACGCCGCGGAGGACGAGGAGGCGGCCATGGGCGTCGGCGTTTCCTTCTGCGAATTTATGCATAAATACAATTAATTATAACATTTTAAAACCAAAGAACAGACGATTTTGAGGCGATTCGCTTTACATTTTTTTACGCAAACTCGAATTCGAAATCCAGACAATTCTGCGCTTCATTGAATACTCAAAAAAGCAAAGCGAGCGGGAGTAACGATTTTACCTTGTCAACTTTCAAATTTTCAACAATAAAAAGTTTCCAACATGCAATCTACATTTGTAGCATCAACATTAGCGTTTCACTGCATGCTCAATTCTCAGAGCAATCGAGGACCAACGATTGTAAGTTTCTATTTACCCATTTCCAACATCGTGAATATTACCAACAAGCTCGATTCGCGGTCTACCCTCATCATCTGAGTTCCGTTGTCTTTACGTACCTCACTGTGATCACTAGGAACGATTTTCCTGTCGCTCCCCGTGGAACAACTACGCAAAAATAAACAACTAGATATTTCTACTAGATATTCCTTACAATGTTCCTATCGTATTATTCACCCTTGAAGATCGGATAGGAGAGTACCGCTCCTACCGTATCCCCGGGTCACGATACCGTAATCTCGAATCAATAATATACCGTACCCTGAGCGGGAGGACCGCTCCTACCGTATCCCCGGGTCACGATACCGTAATCTTTAATCAATAATGTACCGTACCCTGAGCGGGAGGGGCGCGTAGGTGGGCTCGGAGAAGGGGTAGCCGCGGGCGGAGGAAGAGACGGATGGGGACATTGCGCCGTACGGGGAGACACTGCAAATATACTATTATTATAACGGAGCTGCGTTCTCAGTGAGCAATTAGAAGCGCTCAAAGGCTTCAATGCATCGTGCAACCTTACTTCACCTGGTCTACAAAGCGACATGACAAAACATGAGGTACTGCAAGGACAACCTGTATTTCACTACCAGAAGCGTGCAATTGGCAATTCGGAACACTTTCAGGCAAGAATTAGACCTAAATGTAAGGCCACATTTCTACAAGTATAGTAATCCCGTCACATCAAAGCAAGTCGACTGTTTGTTCGAGACAAAGCTAAGGTACTATTGGAATACGGGTGGGACATTGCACATGAACACTGCGTGCAGCCTCGCTCTCGCTGGCAAAAATTCACGTTACTAATAGTACTAAAACATTATTCAACGAAATATCTTCTTTTTTTATTTAAAGGTGGAAATTGCACCACGGAAAGATCCGAGGAGAATACGAGAGAACGAGAGAGCGCAGAGAAAAAAGACATCAGAGAAGAACTCTCTCGAAGTGTAATGCTGTCTCGCGCGAGAACGCACTAAACGTAGGAAAAACTAAAGGCGAACTATAGTATGCGAATACGCTTATTTAACTAAAAAGAGTATTTGCAGACCATAGATCTCATAATTATCGAATTTAATAGTTGGTTGGAGCACATATTCGAAAGCATAACACAGATTTATAATCGAAAAAGCGCGCGCTACTGTGTTTAGTACCTAAAAATTGTGACAGTTAGCGCTTGCGCTGCATAACTTTTTTGCTGCGTAATTCTCCTGCGCATCCTATTCGAATTCACCATTTTGTGTTGTCGGATCCGTTCGTGGCACACGATCAGCGATTGCAAGAACTACAAGCACTATGTGGATGGTATGCAGCCTCGAATCCGCGGTTAGCAAACTTGTAAAATATACATTTTCTACTGGGGGAAATGTTCACGACCATTGGGTCACGAGTAGCTTTCCGGTGATCAACAATTCGTGCAACCGCACTCATACAGGTCAGAAACCAAGTTACTGCTCAACGATAAATCGAATGGGATTATAAGATGCAAACGGGCACATCCATCAGTGCTTGCATGAGATGCGAGTCCTATACAGGAATCATGAAGCGAATCCGCGGTCAGCAAACATCGTTAATCTATCAAAATTACTACAAACATAATTGCACCCAGGGAAAAGATCTGTCAAAATTACTACAATCATAATTGCACCCAGGGAAAAGATAAAATCGATCACTCCGTCCATGATACTGTAATCTACAGTACTCAAGGCTGGTTCAGCGACTGGCATTCATAGCCAACTTTGAGATACTCGATAACCACCTCATCCTTCCTTTATACAGTACTACCACCAACCGTAATTCAAAGTACTCACGGTTGGTTCATCGACGGGGAGTCGGTCATGCGCAGCGAGAGCGGCGGCTGCTGCTGCATGCGCAGACTGTTGCTGCGCGCGACACTCATGCCAGATAGAGCCCACGCCATGTTGCTGCAAGATATAGTTATAGGTAACATATAGGATAGACTGGTATTAACCTTGACGGGGATCTACGTAACAAGAGAACCCACCGCAACCAGAATCTCACAGGCTCGCGAATTTCCAAGTTTCACAGTAAAAATACAATCTACGCTGGTTTCTCCCAACAAGTCATATGTCTAAACAGGATTTTGCTGCGCGCGACACTCATGCCGGACAGAGCCCACGCCATGTTGCTGCAATGGATTTGTTCATTAAACGTGATTGGCACTGTGGAATTAATAGAACCGCATCATTCCCATTTAGAAAATCCAGCGCAACCACAACCCCACAGGATCGATACTTTACAATATTTATATGAAGAAACCTCTGATATGACCTTTTACTTACCACAAATATAACAATATTATCGCCCCCATCAACAACATGCGCAAACCGGTGGCAACACTCACAGAAGCATTTCACACTTTTGTGTTGCCCGGCCGAGCCCCGGCCATGTTAATGCAAGGGAATTATTCATTATTCTACGATGATGACCTGGAATCAAGCATTATCGCACCTTCGCACAAGTAAAGAGTACCATACGCAACTGCGATCTCACTGTTAATCTTTTTTTTTAATTGCGTAAAATACCTTGGCCCACGCTAATTTTAATCCCAATCTAGCGTGTTGCGCGCAGCAACAGCCTGCCGCATGTGCACACTGTTGCTGCATGAGACTGTTTCGGATAGCACCCACGCTATGATACTGCAATAAATGATTTCTCATAGAACACACCCGTCTAATATTGATGCCATCGCGATCTCATCCATAAAGAGAATTATGCGCAACCACAATATCACAGGTTCGATAAACCATCCTACGTCACTCATTTCGTTTCCGGACTGTACTTGTCCCCCCGGACGACCCTCTTGATACTAGTCTGCCCTACCGTATCCCTTCTTTACTCTACCTTACCCTTCTACTCTAATATCTTTCCTACCATAAGCCAATTCTACCGCAACCCAATCCTACCGTATACTCACTTCGTTTCCGGATTGTACTTGTCCCCACGGACGACCGTCTTGATACTGGCCATCTCCATGGGTGTGATGGCTGAGGGGTCGACGAGGGCCCGTGGCCGGCCAGAGGAGGAGCCCACGGTAGACCGGGCAGTAGCCTGCGCCCGGCCCAGGATCACTTGCCATTGCTGCAAAAGAATTGATATTTGATTTTTTTTAATATTCCTGCATTTTATTGCGAATCACTGAGGATTGTGCTTTTGAGTACAAAGTGAAACCCATATAAAGGAGGCAACGATTTCCCTATTGCTGCGAGATTTCGACTACAATCAATGTCAGTGGTTCAATCGCAATGATTGGGCCGGCCAGAGGAGGAGCCCACAGTAGACCGGGAAGTGGCCTGCGCCCGGCCCAGGATCACTTGCCATTGCTGCAAAAGGGGAGCTTTATGAACCATTATGTACATCAAAAGCGATGCAATGTTATACTTTAATAATTTGCACAGGCATTGCTACAGCTATTGAGGAATCGCTCATGCGCAGGCATATGGGGACACAGTGAAACCCGGATGCTCCTATATCTCTAAACAAGAGCGCGCGGTCGGCCAGAGGAGGAGCCTACGGTAGACCGGGAAGTTGCTTGGGCCCGGCCCAGGATCACTTGCCATTGCTGCAAAAGGAATTTCTTAAGACGCGGGAGTGCTGGAATGATATTATTTTCAAGCTATGAAAGCATCTTGTCGCGAATCGCCTTTATGTTCTATCGGACCTTTTCGTGAAAGCACAACATTGGAAAGTCACCCGAGAGTAGGAATGAGAGGGCGTGCAGAAAACCTTGGATACCAAGGCCTTGCAGCAAGACCACGTATTAAAATTTGCATTGAATCGAAGGCGGAAAGTCATTGGAGAATCACAGAAGTGCGTGCATATGAGAGCATAGTGAAACCCGCAGAAACTATTTTGATTTGCAATTGCTGCGGGAATCAACACATGGGTGGCATTTCGATTTTCTACACGCAACCATGAGAAGAATTATTGGATACCTCATGCTCGAGATTTTATGGTCGCAGTGAAACCCGGATGCTACATTAGCTCCCTATGCGAGGAAGCGCTTCCGGCACCCGGCCAAGGATAATAGGTATGAATTTGCGGCGATGAAATAATTACTCATTTCGACTGTGATGATAATATCACCCGTCAACTGCATGAAAAGAATTTTGTATTTACCAACAAGCGCTCTGTACTAATCGTGATGATTGCTATATTGAGTTACAAGCTAAACTCTCATTAGGGACTTCGGGAGACGTGGGATTATGATCGCACAGTGCAACTCAAAGAATCCAGGTTCATTTGTCATTATGGCGAGCATTGATCATTTATGGTTTTCCAGCTCGAAGTATTCGCTCATTGGATAATGCAACACGCACGCGAATATGATAACACAGTGGAGCCCAATAGAAGAAGCCACTTTTCACGTTTCCACTGGATTCGGGAATCTACAAGAATTATTAATTCTAAGGTAGACGAGATTTATTGCAGAAACGAGCGAGTGTTAACCCTAAAGAAGACTGTGAAACCCATATCAGAAAGGTGGTGCTGCTCTATATTTTTTTACAGTCAAATTATTGTTACTATAAAAATGTTCACGCTCTATCGCACAGCTTCTAATGTACCACGCATCTATTTGTACCATACTCGGGGAACTCCTGTCCCCTACTCAACCAAAGATCGCTGGCTCCCAAAATAATAATTATAAGGCCTCACCTTTGGCAATCCCGAGTACTGGCCCGTGGCCGGATCGTATCCCGCGTGGATCCTGTAATAATACATCTTAATTTATTTAAATTAATTAATTAATTTTAAAAAATGAACAATGTCTTGGATTTTGTGAAAATAGAAAACTATGCCAATTATGGTTTCACTCTTATCCATATAATGACCCAGACGAATAATAATACTAATTTCATTGTGAATAGTGCAATCCATACTGAAACGACTCCTGCCGTGATCACATGCCCACTCATAAATAAAAAGTCTAGAAACCAAAGATCAAAATTCAAAGATCAAAGATCAAGAAAAAACCTGTGCTGGAAGTCGGTCGGCGTGCCGATTTCCTCCTTCCGCAACCGACTCCGACGCATCGACATCTTAGGCTGCAATTAACGTAATTAGTTAATTAATTAAGCAATTAATATTTATAAAATCGGAAAATGTTCTATCGTAATCAATCGAATCGCCATCATATCATCGAATCGAACCAAATTGAGCACTGGAACGGGCGAAGGCGCGCGCAATGGTGAATCACTTTGGAGAACTCTCTCGGAGAATCCCAGTGAATCAGGGGGCTATTTGCGGAATCCAAGGGACGGAAAGGGTCCGCGGAAAGCGCGAGGTATCGATAAGGGATATTCTGAGAAACTGATATTCTGATATTCTGCTAAGAATGTCGGGTTGTCAATAGATACGCAGTAACCTTATTGAAATCAGGCGGGAATAGATACGATAACTATAAAACGGCACCGAAAACCAACCAGGAATCAATCAACAAATAACAGAGATTGTTGCAACGCAAGGTGATTTGCAGTTGCAGTTGCAGAAACAATATATTCGATGCAGATTGAAAGCGAATCTAATAGATTTCAGCATCGCGGGGGAAAATAAATCCAACCCCAAGCAACATCCAGAACAGCCATGCCTACTCGCCCGCCCGTTCAAAATCCCCTTCTTCACGCCCTTCCTAACGCGATCTGTTCGGCGGTCATCCAATCTGTGAAGATTAGTGAACTCCATAGACCAAACAGAGCCAGTAACCCGTCAAAGACAGCGCTTACAGGATTAACACCCGCAAACCCCCTCCCGACGCGCCCTAAACACTGTGTACTAATTAGTGCGCACTTTACGATCGGGAGCCGGGCGGCCGGCAAATGGCCCCCGAGTACACCATTTGGCTAAGACACACGGACCAGAGAGACGGGGCAGAGAAACGAGAGGGTGGCGTACACTCTCAAGTGAGAACCTCTTCCTCGCGCTGTGTATTCTCTCTGCTTCTGCTTATCTCTTCGCGTCTCTTTTGCTCGCTATATAAATGCCTGTGTGATCATTGTCCATTCCTTCCCTTTAATCATAATGCATCAACGACAACGTCGTCCCAGATTCTGCGCCATGTCTCGACGCCGTGGCGTCATCTACAATATGGACGAGGAGGGACGGGCACGGCTCGTGTTCGAGTCCGCCTCTTCCTTTGAGGTACTTATCGCTCCTTATCCCTTCTAGTCTCCCCGTTTCACGTAATGTCTCGTGTCTTCAAGGAGCATTGTAGTGGCCATCTGCTGATTCACTCGCTCTCTGTTTAGGGAACCCTCGAGACCAAGACGGGTGAAATCTTCTCCATAAGGGGCATCAAGGGAGCGAGAGGCGACGACACGGTCGATATTCAAGTAGTAGATGCGGAAACCGGCAGTCAATTCCTGCTGGAAGACGCCGCGATCAAGGTGATATCTCAAGCTCTTGTATTGTCAATAACTCAAAGCTAGGAAAGATCAAAGATCATCATTCCAGTACGACGGTCAATCCGCCACTATCGCACACCCAGCTTTGGACTATTCCTCGGATGAGCGGTTGATTGGAATGAAGTGAGCAATTGAATTGTTCATTAGATCATCGTGGATCTTTGTTGCCAACACATTCTTGAGCTTTTCATACGTTAGAAAATTCTTGTGATCAGAATGAGTAGGTGAATCTATCATAGTTATTCATTAGGTATCAGTCTCGAAGTGAGTATGTCTTGCCAGTACATTGGTTCTTGGTCTTCTCAAATGGTTGATAATTCCGCTGATCGAAATGGAGCGCAATTAATGACCACAATTTTCGTTCATCACTAGGTATCCCTCTCGAAGAAAAGTCTATCTTGCCAACGCATCGGTTCTTGGTCTTGGCAGAGGTTACGTAATTCCCCTGATCTGTGCAGATGCCTTCGCTGTTTACTACGTGTTGTGTGCTCTCATATTACTGCTTCGCGGAGAGGGGACAAAGTCCGAAGTTGATAGTATACAACTAGCCAGTGGGTGGTGAACAGGAAATGGCTCCGGTGTTGTGTCCGAATTCCACCAGTACAATTCTTGATAAATTACCCACTTCGTATAGTTGATCAAGGTACACATTCAATAGGTAATCATATTTACCCCTTGCCCGATGAGGATCGTTGACATGTCTTGATCAACCCAATTCGTATAGTCGTTCCAATGCCACTTGGCAGTGGGCAAGTAATTGCGATCTTCTCTTCATGAGTGCGATCTTTGTTTCGGAGAAACTAAATGTGAGCGAGGGGGTTTAGTGTGATAGCAAGAGGGAAGGACAGACACACGTGGTAGTTGAAGACACGTGAGTGCATTTTTATGACCCTGAGTGAAATGACAAATGAGAAAAACGTGTTCAAGTACACTCGTGTTCACCACTCGTGTGAGGATTTGTTAGGGATCAGAGGCGAAATGATCACAAAAACACTACGTGGTTCACCCTTTGGTCAGTTATTTGGGGAAGGAGAGGCGATATTCCTGACATCGGAATTAGCCACGATCACAAGGTGAAGTACACAGTGTTTAGATAACAGAAAGAAAAGAGCCTAACAGTATCGTCGAAGCTAACAGTACTTCGTCGATTACATTAGTCTTGGGAAATCGATATTCTCCGCTGCCATTTGACCTGATTCGCACTTTAATTAAGCCAATTTCAGAGCTCGCAAGGAGATTCAAGAGTACCTCAACCCGCGACTCGCAGAGGAGGACGTGTATCACACCGTGTTCAAGGGTCACATGAAGGTCAAATTGCTGACTAGCTACCAGACCAAACCCGCCATGAGGAGGGAATCCGTATGTGAAGATTCGACAAGGATCATTGAAGAATCCGAAGACTTTTTTGCTTGACATTTCGCCCATTTCCTCCCTTACCAGTGCCTATTTCCTCTCTTTCCGCCGGGTTTCGCTGTTCCATTTCGTTGCGTTTGTTCTCTAGTTGCCGGCTAGCTCTTGTCATTTCGTATATATATATCATTTTATCCGATGCACACTCGTATACGCTTTTGATGCAAACAATGAAATATGTATCAACGTCTAATAACTGATGAGCTATTGGGGGCGAAAGGAACAACTATAACAAAATAATGGAAGGCACTTGTTCAACACCACATATTTTTAACGTAACTGGGCCGGGGCCGGGAAATGTCCCTCTACTTGGGCTCGTTGAGATGGAGGGTGGACTGTCGTTGCTGCTCGACGCTCGGGTCATCATGGACGCCGGCCAGACGTCGTTCTCTCTGCTCCTGGATCGACAACTCGAGGTAGGGGATGGGCGCCGGCTTGGGCATCAGCTTGCGCTCGAGATAGTAGCCGATCGTGCCCACGACTGCGGCCGCAGGCAGCACCAAATAGCGCGAGAAACGCGTACCTAGACGGGACGAGGTCAGGACGTCAATCACAAGAAGCACAAACGATGTCAGCAGATCACGATTCGCATTCGACACGGTCAAGTTTACGAAAAAGTGACGACTTCGGCAAAAATAATCAACTTGAGCCTCACGATCTGGTTTAGCAAGCACTTTTTAGTTTTGCAAATCAATTGCCGATCACTGTGTTACGATACCGATCAAATCGGGACAACCTACATAATATGCAGACCTGGTTAGTGGTTAGTACTCGCCCTAGAGGTCAATCGTCAAAACGGAAGGGGAAACCAAAGAAATAACACAAACGCCGAAGCGAACAACAATTAGTGCACTTGCGGCGCACACTTGCTACTTGCACAGGAGCACGAATCGTGATCGGATGACGATATTCGAGCCAAAGTCAAACAATCAAACACCCACCGAACGCGACGATTACTGGCCACATACTCCGGGAGTCACCAGAATAAGTTGCCCGCGAAGCAACCTGGAAAATCTCGGTAAATTGCACGATTTGCAGGTCAATCAAGGGAATACAGTCGGGAACAGAAGGATACCATAGCGGAAAACATGCAAACTTATCAAAGGATGGTGAATTAGCATCAAAATCGGTTTAAAACTGCATCTTAACTAGAGGAAGCAAATGGAAAACAAAGTTTCGAACATAATTTAGCACAAAAACTCTTAGTTTTAGAGCAATTAGAGATGACCAGAGTGAAGGATCTATCAATGCATGGGAACAGCATGAAAATGAGATATTGAACAGCTATTTTAAAGTAGTCAAGCGCAAGCAATCGAAAAACAAACGAGATTTATTAAGAAACTTTAGCAAAAATTCGTCGAAAAATATTACACGAAATATTGTCCTGAACGGAACATCTTGATATTCGTCCCGAGTACTGTGGGATTTTTTGTAGTTTAGAGTTTGGTCAGCATCAACAAAAACAGTTTAATTTGGCTTAAATCGCTTGATTTGCCGTTATTATCGCTTTGGAGCTCATCAGCACGTTAGGGGTCATGTGTTTTACTCCTGTGATCAATATTCCGTTTGCTTGCTTCGATTTCTCTCCCGTTTCCCTGTTAACAACTGGTTTTCGCGTTGTTTATCGGCCGCTTTTCCGATGTCCTTGGGCGAGAGTGTGCTCAAGAATCCGCTGGACAACCTGGACGACGTCGACGTCAACGTCGACGAGAACGGCGGCGGCGTCGCGCCCGAGCAGCGCATGGACTACGAACCGAACGACAACCATCGCACGGTTTGACCATTTTTTTGTGCAAAAATTTGATGAAAAGTGACATGATTTACTCCCAATCGCGTAAAATTTCACCTTTTCTGCCCTACAAAGGTGTGTTTGCAATCACGAACGAGGTAGTGATGCAGAAATGCCTCTTTCCTGGTTAGCAAGGACGAAACACCCTTCAAATTCAAGAGTGAATCAGGCAGTCTGCATCCCATCCTCGCTCCTGATTGCAAACGCTCCTTTGCGGGGCAGAAAGGGCGAAATAGTACGCGAATGGGAGTGAATCATATCACCGGCCGCGTCTTATCACCACCTCGCCTTGCCTTCCCGTCCTTTCTCTCGCCCATTTGACTAGCAATGTCGGTTCAGAATCGAACGGAGGAGATCAACGTGGACCTCGATGCGGACAACTCGATCCTCGTTGATATTTCCGATGCGCTCAGCGAGCGCGATAAGGTGCGTTTTAATTGAGTTAGTTATGTTATTTGTGAAACATTAAAGATAGGTCTATGAAACGATGAATTCGTTGTAATTTTTGCGAGTCTCTTACAAGGCACCGCGAGGATGTGCGTTTTACATGATTCAGTTAGATTATTTGCAAAGCATTAAAGCTGCTAAAGCAAACACCAATCGGTAAGGAGCATTTAAAAATTTTTTTTGGGCTTTATAGCAATTGGTAGTCGAAAAATTGTTACAACTATTTGTTACGAAAAAAAGTCTAACAATAAGATGAATATGATATAGCAAGCCAAAGATGTGCATTTATTTTCGATTTTTAAATCGTAAATTAGCTCCATAATTGGCAGGTGAAGTACACGGTGCACAGCAAGTCGACGCTGGGCGACATGAAACCGGAGACGTCCGTTGTCAGGTGAGGGCTAATTATTATGTAGAGTACTTGAAACGCGGAATCATCGAGTTGGAGAATTCGAAAAATATGGCGTGCTTGTGTGCGTCGTCAGGTGAGGGCTAATTATTGTATAACTATGAAACCGTAATTAGTCGAGATGAAAAGCTCTCGAAATAACAGCGTGTTAGGCGTAAGTTGAGTGCTGATTGTTGTATAGTCGAGGTGAAACTCAAAATTACCGTGTTGATTTTATGCACGCATTATTTTATGATATGACCGTCTGATATACCAATCCCAGAACGCTCAACGCAGCCATAGTCTTGCATTGAAACATAACATCACCTAGTAGTTTCGGGTTTCTCTCCGATATTATCAACCTTCTTATTCAGGGAGCACGAGGAGTTCATCTGGCTGCACTCGTGCCTGGAGGAGAACGAGAACTACGCTGGATTCATCGTGAGTGATTAATATTATAGCGAAAGATAAAAGGGGATGGTTAGGTAGGCCAGAAAGTTAATGAGAACTACGCTGGATTCATTGTTAGTGGTTAATTAATTAATTTTACTATGATTATTCCACATGTAACTGGGAATTACACCATCGCTAACGTTACGTAGGTTGTGTGCAACCCCACTTTGCGGGGTTTAGATACTTAAAAAAAAGAAAAAAATGGAATGTCCTCGGCTCTGAATTAATCAATAGGCCTCAGAAATAGTTCTTTTTCATTGAATCTGCGAAGCATTGGATTAACTGGTATTATATATTTTTTGTATTAAAATTGCAGCCTCCCAAGCATCGTAATTATCCTTGTTCCCCGCTTATCGTTTATCAGCGAAACTCGAGACACGCAAGTCGCATTTTAAGTCCAGTTAATTGAAAATTTCTATGAAATTGATAACTTAATTGCTTAATTAATCAAATAAATAATTAATTGCTTTCTCAGATTCCCCCTCCGCCTCCGCGTCCTCTTTATTTGAATTGAATTGAACCGATGCATGAAACACAACACGAATCAACCGGGTTAAAAGGAAAGCATATTCTCAGATTCCCCCTCCGCCTCCGCGGCCCGACTTTGACGCATCGCGCGAGAAGCTGCAGAAGCTGGGCGAGGGAGAGGCGACCATGACCCGCGAGGAGTTCCTCAATATGAAGCAGGAGCTGGAACAGTCAGTTATCGATTCGTTGTGGTTACGGTAAAGTGGCTTCAGGGGTACGGCAGATTAGATGGGAAGTATTAGAGTTTCACGTTTGATTACGGTGAAAATTTGGAATGGTTGTATGAAGATGGCGTTACGGTGGACTGACGTGTGCTAGGTTGCAGCATTATAGAATCAATCAATTGCCGATTAATGTCCTGCTCTTGTTAGGAGTCCGGTATCTTTGAGGATACTGTAGATTTCATTAATCGATATGTAAATCATTATCAGGGACTACCTGGCGACGTTCAAGAAGACGGTCGCGATGCATGAGGTCTTCCTGCAGAGGTGAGCTGTGCTCTCTCATTTTACAACACTCTCTCGCTTCTCTGACTGCCGAGAGATAGTGCGAAATAAAGAGATCCATTAACCCGGTTGATTCGCGTTTCAAGGTTTGGTGATGTCGTTTATCAGGTGAATCGCGAGAAAATGAAGCTGTCCTGGAACAACTTGCAAAAAGTTTGCAGGATTTCGACCATATATTGTTGGCAGAATATCACCTACGAGATGTTTCGAAAAATATAGGTCATTTGTCCCAGAACCGGCTTTTAGGAATTATCCGGTCCGGGTCCCGGCTCTACCATATCTCAGCTCCCCGATGTGCTAGGGATCTGGAATTGGGCCCAAAATGTGCGGAGCCGAAAAATAAACATATTTTATTTCGTGACATAAATCGATAAACATAATACAAAAAAACTTATGCATCTTTTTTTGAAAAAAATTCCTTAAAAAAGCGAAAAATCGCCGATTTAGTATTCATAAGAGTGCCGTACAAGAAATTTTGGTGTGGAATATAATAGTTGGAGTTCATATCTGTGAAATAAAAAAATAAAAATCGAACATATCGAACAATCGAACACCCATCGACTTTTTTTGCGTTGAAGTCGTCGGACTCGAATTTTTGATTTTTCTCTTTTTTCTATACTAAATTTATTTGACTCAAAAGTGATCAGAATTCAATGGAAAATATATTTTTGTGATATTCTCGTAACAATTACTCAGATTTAAAGCCGAAATTTCACAATAATTACCCTATGTAAAAAATTATCCTGGATATTCTCCTGAAATAGTCTTCTTTGCTTTGTCTCTCTCATTTTATTCCCGGAGATTTTATTTTTCGTTTGAATTCGTTGCCACGTATTTTATGTTGTGTGTTGCTATCGTTTTCTGTGCAGAGCGATTATGAGGGGGTGAGGGGTTGTTTACCCTGTCTGCTCCAAATCGATGGTGTGCACACAACTTTCACTCTCTCGTTTTCCCTTCCCTCCTCGCGCGTATATTTCCTGTTCTTACCTTTTCCTTCGTTTAGTAAGTATTGTCGAATATTTCATAATAATTTCACGTGAAATTTCAGGATGAGGTACATTTCGGTTGCTCTCTTCCTTGTTTTCATTCTATGGACTGTGGTTCTGGTTACTCCAGTAAAAGATCCCAAGGTTTGATCACAAATTGAAGTAATTATCGATATATTTACAGCCCTCTGACGCTAAAAAAGCTCGAACCTGCTATTTTTCCACGTCGAAAACGTCTTCCTTTGAAAAACATAAGCGCACAAGATCGGCTCGCACGAAATCCACCTGTTCGGACAAGATGATCGAGTGAGTCTCCGCATTCGTCACCGCTTTTTTTAAAAATAATTTATGTGAACCATTGCAGTCTCTCGTCTCTCGCGAATAACAAAGACGGAAACTTCTTTGGCGCCCCTCACGAGATGGGAATCGTTATCGCTCGTCACGAAGGAACTTTCCTCCACGAGAATTCCGATCTATCGCAGTGGAAAGGCACAATGATTTGCTCCCACCATCTTGACGAGCTTTCGCGGAAATACAATAAAGCAGTATATCATCATCAAGTTTACAAAGATGGAAAAGCCCTCTGTGGTTTCCCAGAGAAAGGATTGAAGCACCTTGCTGTCAGAGGCCTCGAGCTTACCTACAGTCAATCACAGTATCTCCTTGAAAATCGGAACTTCCTCTTGCATCCTGGAACGCGTAAGCTATTTTCATTAAACTATTATGTTAAAATTTATCAGTCTCTCATTTCACAATGCCCGTATTGCAGAATGTAATATCCGTTAAATTTTTGCACAACCCTTGTTGAAAGGGAACTCAAATAAGCTGTCTCTTAACATTAATATATAAGAAAATATTCGTTTGTAAAATGCAATTATCTGTGACTGGACAAGACAATCTTAAAAGTTCGAGAAAAATGATTTTTTTTTGCAGCCATGTGCAGAAAGCATCACGAGGAGATGATTGGAATGGCAGCCGAAGCTGCACATATTTCGAATCTCGATTTTGAAGCAGAAACCGGAGCGGATGGAGATGTGGTGGATATGGAGGTAGATGATGATGAAGAGGTCTGTGATGGAGAAGATGAGCACGATCCTGATTTCACTGCGAGAGTCACTCCTGATCCTGCTCGAAGCTTTTTCAACCAATTCGCCAAGGAAGCTGGAGTTAGCAGGGCGAGATGTTGGAAGCCATGGTCGAAGATCACAACCAGAGCCAAGAACTACAGAGCGAGCGCACTTGGAGTTCTTGTCGAGACCATGGCAGGAATGCTTGCCGACACTGATGAGGGCCAATCTGAGCTCAAGAAGATGCTTGTGGATGTGCTGGAAGGAAGAAAGGCTGCACTGGATGAAGATCTCGTTGCTCATGAGATCATGGTCACAGTGGCCGAGCATTACAAGAAAGCACTGAACACTCACGATCGCATCTGGACATTGGCCCCCTTCACTCAACTCTTTAACTATCCGACGATGGCCAGGTATCTCAATGGACTTTCACTTCGAATGTGGGATCTGGCTACTCGAATGGCTATCGATCAAGATTCGATTCTCCCTCCGACTGAACGAATTGTCGAGAGGTACGACCCGGTCAAGCTCGCCTTCTTCGTCCACTTTATAACGAGGTAATATGCGGAAAAATAAGAAGTCAATCAATATCTTTCTTCAGTCCCCACATATTGATCGGCTTACCTTTCGGATCATCGACAGTGAAGGACAGTCACGGCAATACTATCCATGTCACCAATGCTGTGCGCCAGACTGGCATTTACGAGACTATTCGTATCTACACAGAGTGAGTTTTTTATTCATATTTAAAAAAAATCTTTCTTGTAGGTATATGCGGCAAAACGGGCTCGAAGCTCTGCTACTGAAAAGAACGACAATGTACAATATTCTCGCCTACCTCCCGATCAAGAAGGCCCATTCGTTAACGTGTGTTAACTATTTTCAAGCAGACGCCACTAACGTAAGCTTACTTATTAACACTACTAGATAATATGAATAATTCCATTCTTAGGCTTTCATCGACATTGGAAGGATGATCGATGAACTTGTGGAGATGACTCTTCTTGATAAACCAAGTGCTGCGCATCTCAAGAGGGAATTCGATGGAATCAAGTTGTATCTGCGTGGAAATTTTCGCCTTCACGTCAAGCTGGAATCGCTATACAGCGACCACTGCTTGCTCTGGGCGTTGAGTGATCCTCACAATCCTCATTTCTCGACATCGCACACTGGGCATAAACATGCACAGCGCTGTCCAGATTGTCTCGCCATTGATTCTGTAATAAGGTACTATATCTTGTTCATTGAACAATATTGCAAATTTTCTATTCAGAGATATGAGGGAGCTGCTTATTCAGTACAGTTCGAAACCTAATCTGAGTTTCGATGAGCAGAAGAAACTCGATGGATTCCTTCATGACTTCGATCTCAATGCACAGAGGATATACGATCTCAAATTCCACTACGCGAGATCAGTCTATGCAAATATGAATCTGGAGAAGCTCATCGATAATACACAAGAGGATCAATGTAAGAAGAAAAACAATATCGCTGAATCAATATGTGAGAAATTTCAGGTGTGCTAACCGACGATTATGCCCAGAAGTGGGAAGGAACACAATTCAGGGAGCCGCAATCCGAATATTACGGAAAGTCGGGAGTTTCGTAAGTGGAAAATATGCATGCACAATCAATCTTCGTACCTTAGCTGGCACATGGGACACGCTCGTTGTATCGTATCTGGCAAAGCCGCCACTCATGCATTCGTTCACATCATGAAAGAGAGTGAGCAGGTAAAATCTCATTTTCATCAACCTAAAAGCAAAAATAACGGATTTTTCAGAATTCAACTGCAGCAGCTGTGATCGTCGAGCACATTCTTGGTGAACTGGCCACTATGGGTATCAAGGGAGTGCATATCCGCAGTGACAATGCGGGTGAGCCATTCTATTGCGGATTAATCATAATTATTTTCATTGAAGCCTACTACCATTCATCAGCCCTCATCGCCAGCATGCCCACCATCTCGAAGAGTACAGGAGTGAAGGTCCTCTCCTACAGCTTTAGTGAAAGCCAAGCAGGTGGGGCTTATTTGAAAACAGAATAGATTGTTAGTCAATTTAATTACGATATTTAAAAAGTATCATGCTTCTTTTGTAGGGAAAGGGCCGGCCGATCGATTCATTGGACTGGAGGGCACTAAGATGAGAGGATATCGAGACAAGCAGCACAAGGTCATCACTCCGGAAGAGATGTTTGAGGCGATGAACTCAACGAAGCAAGTGAGAGGAGTATCCATCTACTTGGGAACTCTGAAGGAAACGAAGAGATCGACGACTAAGATTGCCAAGATTACGGAGCTCAGTCACTTCGAGTTTCATGGGAATTCTGCGAGGGCGTGGAGATTTTATGGAATTGGTGATGGGACGACTATTCCCGATCTGAATCCATCCGAGGGCGAGCTGGTCCTGGAGAAGACTGGAGGAAAACTGCCATCTGTTGCTGTGAATAAACAAGATCGAGAGAGGATCAAGAATTCTGACGGCAAGCTAGCTGGACAGTACGATGAGCCAACATTCTGGATTCTCCCTCATGAACGAGCTCCGATGTTCGATGTGGAACCGAATGCTCGTGATGATGATGTCGTTACTCCCAATATTCCCGATCCAATGAGTCCCGCTGGAGCAAGCAAGCAATCCCTCTTCTATTGCCCCGACTGTTCAGCATCATTCATTCTCTATTCAAACTTTGTGAAACATATCGAAAAGGGAAAGCACTTCATAAGGCCAGAACACTTCACCCTTAAGGATACTGTGCTGGGAATGTTTCTGCGATCAATTGAGAATACTCTCAAGCCAATCGTATTGTCGCCAATCTCTGAAGTTATCAAAGCCAGCAAGAGTACTATCTCTCCTGAACTTCCTCAAGGATGGGCCATCAAGCCAGGAAGAAAGACAGGACGATATCCTGAGACTACGAAGAATTTCATCAAACAGAAATTCGATGAATACGCCAGAAACGGATTGAAGCTGAAGGCGGATGAGGCGGAGAGATTGATGAGAGCTGATCAATACATTCTTCCCCGTGACTGGATGACTAAATCGCAACTTCGGAACTTCCTCCGAACTCTCGTTGATCAATTACCCAAGATCCGAGCTTGGAGACGGGCTGTTCATCCAGAGAAGAATGAGGAGGAGGACATGGACGATGATCACTATGAAGTGGAAGTAGAACCGGCTGAGGAAGACATCGTTCTCACTGCATCAGACTTCTATCATGATCTCACTAAATCGAAGCTCAAGAAGCTATTCACCGATGTGGACAATCCTCCAATGCCTCATACCCAAGTTCCCGATAATGCAATTGACTTCGATTGATCATCAATTTCTGCTTCACTCACAGCATTGTTCGATACACTATCATACATAAATAGCAGCAAGAAAATCGTTGTTTTTGTATTGGTTGTTTGCACAACAGGTCACTGAACAAATGATACAACAAAAACGTCATTAAAAATATTAAAAAAAGGGAAAAATGTGATTTATTTTTCAAATGTGCGTAATTGTTACGAGAATATCACAAAAATATATTTTCCATTGAATTCTGATCACTTTTGAGTCAAATAAATTTAGTATAGAAAAAAGAGAAAAATCAAAAATTCGAGTCCGACGACTTCAACGCAAAAAAAGTCGATGGGTCCCCCCCCTAATGTCCGATTTTTATTTTTTTATTTCACAGATATGAACTCCAACTATTATATTCCACACCAAAATTTCTTGTACGGCACTCTTATGAATACTAAATCGGCAATTTTTCGCTTTTTTAAGGAATTTTTTTCAAAAAAAGATGCATAAGTTTTTTTGTATTATGTTTATCGATTTATGTCACGAAATAAAATATGGTTATTTTTCGGCTCCGCACATTTTGGGCCCAATTCCAGATCCCTAGCACATCGGGGAGCTGAGATATGGTAGAGCCGGGACCCGGACCGGATAATTCCTAAAAGCCGGTTCTGGGACAAATGACCTATATTTTTCGAAACATCTCGTAGGTGATATTCTGCCAACAATATATGGTCGAAATCCTGCAAACTTTTTGCAAGTTGTTCCTGACGGGCCTGATTTTGCTACATTTTCTCGCGATTCACCTGTTATTGTACGAAAGCAGGGATTATAAATCTAATTTCGGAAAACCCATTGTTCGACTCTCGTTCCGGAATGAGAGTGATTTTGTTCATTCTATTTCGGCCTTTCCGATTTCCGAACGGTCAACCCTACTAATTGGGCTTTTGGATCGTACTCGTTAATCTAATTTTTGACCCGGTGGATGAACGTCTCACTCTTCGGATATCACGGGTCTCCTGTAAGAATGTAGGAAGGCAGTCGACAGAAAAAAATATGTTGTCACCGATTTCGTTGAAACTTGGTAGACTGGTTGGGGTGAGGGTCTGGAAAACGTCGATCCACTTTGTTCTTCGAAATTTGCATATTATGCAAATTTTAGACGTCATACTTTGAGAGGCTGTATCTTGCTCCGTTTTTGAGCTATCAAGTTCTAACCGGTGCAGATCGATCGGTAATCACCCTATTTACATATTACTTAATTGTGATCACATGCAAAAATGCCATCTTCTATGTGCAATTCAGGAAAAAGTGAATTTTTGGGTACATTATGCAAATTTTCTCGAAAGTTTTGTTCAGTGATCACGAATTTTATTTTCGCTATTGATTCTCCATGCCCATAGGCAGATTTCCTGATATTTCATTTGACCTAATTTTTTCCGCCCGATAGTGCTACTGTACAAGGGAATCCCGGACTTGTCATTTTTTCCCCAAAAATCACATTTTTGAATGTAACTTTGTTCAAACTTATGCAAAATCAAAATTCGGGTACGTTTAACGATCAGCTCTGCGAGGCCGACAAATAAGTTCTAGTAACCCGAGTGCTTAAATGCAGCCGTTTTTGAGATATTCACGAAAACACAGATTTACACCGTGCAATTCGCACATTTTTCTCACAAGTTTCAGTCACACTGTCGTTTAATGGTCTTTATCGCCAGCAGAAGACGTTCACACAACACAATTGTTCTATTCATCGAATTTTTTCAAAAATTTCATTTCTTCTACTCTTGCAATTCGACGGGAGGGATAGGCAGAAAAAGGTTACACGCAATAGATCGCTCTCTTTCTCTAGCTTTCCCTCGCGTATATAAAGATCTCTCTATGTGCTCCCATTGATTTAGCTTCGCTCTCTTGTGCAACGTGTAATACTCTTCCCTCTTCCAACGCTTTATATTTTCAGGGATGCGTATTTCGTGTTTCCTCGTCATTTCATCCACACTTTTATTTACAAACAGCCACATTTCCGAGGTGAGAAGATAATTACTGATAATTTTAAACTTTACCATCAGGAAACAAATGAGATTTGCGAAGAGGATGATGGAGAGCCTCGAGCAAAACGGCTGAAAAGTTCGTGCTATTTCTCGGTTTCTCGCACGTCACCTCTGGAGCTTATTCCTCGTGATGCGAAGTTTCAAGTGCCTACGGATTGCGAAGGAAAGCTGCATTCGTATGTCATATGTGCCTTTTTTTATCTTAGTGTTTATGTTCAGTATGTTCGATCTTGCCCAGAATCATGGAGGCCGCATGTTCGGTGCGCCTAACGAGCTTGCTTTTGTTCTTGCTGAGGGAGAAGGAGAGTTTTCGTCGGACATGTCTAGATGGGAAAGCGAAGTAATCTGTGACAAGCACTTGAACCAATTGTCGAGACAGTTCTTGCGTCACAAGAATCCTATTTCATCGCAGCAGAAACATAGAAGTAAATGCGCATCATGCGAATATCCTGAACCTCATTCCACCGGATTCACCAAGGCTACTCGTTACATGTCTTACCAGAAGTCGCATGATCTGCTGCGCGCGAAGAACATCCTGGTTCCTCCAGGCACTCGTGAGCTTGTTAAATACATTTTCAATAGCAAGTATATTCTTTAGCGCTATGCAATCGGCACTACATTGGAATTCCGAAAGTCACAGAAGCTCTACCAGAACAAACTACTCAGACTTCGGATTTCACAATTCCCGACCATCCACTGTCATCTGGAGACTGGGGAGTGAATGATTTCTCATATGCCCAAGGCCCCATTCCCGTATCTGATTCAGAAGAAGATCCAGAAGACTCATTCTGTGAGAATGATGGTCATTCGGATCCCCGATCAGAGATGAAGTCCTACTTCAAGCAGTTCCTCAAGGAAGCCAATATCAAGAGAGCATTCTGCATGAAGAAGTACAGTGAACTGGCAGAGAAGACTCAGAAGGATAAACAGCGCACACTCCGTCAAATCGTGAAAGCAGTTATCGGAACTATCGTGGATTCAGTAGAAGATCAAGAGCTGCTTTACACGCATTTCGTTGAGCTGTTGAAAGGCAAGACTGCTAAGGATGAGGATACCATCTTTCACGTTCTGATGACCGGAGTGGCTGAAGACTTCAAGCATCTCAAGAAGCCCAATGAGAAGCTGCAATTACTCTCTATCTTTGCTCCTCGTCTCAAGTACCCCGTCATGTTTCGATTCATTCCCAATCTCTCTGAGCGAATGTACACCGAGGCGAAGAGGATTGGTCTGGAACCAGTGAAGAAGCAGCCCGATGCCAAGAAGAGAGAGAGATACGATCACTTGAAGCTGCATTATTTCATTAGTTTTGTAACCAGGTATTCAAAATTATCACCCTTTTTCCAAATTGAATCATTTTAGCCCTTTTTCGAGTGTTGGTATTCCCTATGGAGAACAGAAGACGAAAGATTCGTCTGGAAGAACAATAACTCTGCCTAATACAATTCGACTAATGGGAATTTACGAAACAATCGAAGCATACGAGACGTTTGTTATAGATTGTGAAACCATCTACGTAATTTTTTCAGTTGGATGCGTCAGAATGGGAGGGAGCATCTTATTCTTTCAAATAGTACAACTTACAAGATCTTGTCCAGAATGCCTGCTCTAAGAAGTTCGTCGAAGACCTGTGTCGACTATTTCCAGGCCTCGGCTACTATGGTACATTGGCGCATTATGGATCAAATTATTTTTAAATTCAGGGGCACATTCGGATCCGAGAGCGGCTGAAGGAACTTCAGGATATGAATCTTCTCGATGCTATTGAAGCGGCCACATTCAAGCACTTATTCGATGAAATTGAAGTTTATCTACGAACCGACTTCAAACTGCATGTGAAGGTAAACAGACAGGAACAAATAAGGAACGGTTAAATGATAATTAAAGGAGGAAAGCCGCATTTCGGATCACTGTCTCAACCACGCCCTTTCCGATCCAGCAGATCCCAAATTCGCGTCTGAGCCGAAAAATGCTCATGATCATGATTGGAAATGCCCGGACTGTGAAAAAATGGACTATGCCATCAGGTGAGATAAAATTGTAATGAATAATAAGTCTAAATAAAATATAATACAGAGAAATCAAGAAGAGTGTCCAGAAGATTGTCGATGAAGCAACTAGCGAGAATGAGATGCGAGTACTAGATATTCAACACGACATCGAAGTTGCTATTGAGCGCATTCTCGATCTCAAGTCTCATCATGTGCGGACGGTATTCACGGGAATCGAGAGGGATATTCTGATCCGCGGACTCCAAGAAGGCGAAGGTTAGACTTATTAACGTTTATCAACAATATCAACAATAAAAAACATAGAAGTTGAAAACATTCAATTAGGTAAATCAAATGGGTGGGATTTCCTCAAGCAGTTTGCTGGCTTCTCTGGCGGCTCCCCTTGCGGCATCCTTGATCTTCGCCTTGGTGTCCTTTACTCCAGTCTCGACGTCTTTCTCACCATCTCTCTTCTTTCTCCCTCGCTCTTAAAAATTAAACATTACAAAAGTTATGATCGGAAAGACATTAAAAATACTCACTGTACGCGACTGCGGCGCCTCCAACAGCTACTACGCCTCCACCACCAGCACCGTACTGCAATAACACTTGCAATTAATACAAAATATGCAAATTACGAACCTTCGCGTACTTTTCGCGTGTTCTCTGCTCCTCCCGATCACACGCCAGTTTGACAATCAGGTGAACTGATCGACTGTCCTTCTTCGCCTGCTCCTCCAAGTCCGCCTTCGTTAGATAACTTTCTCCCATTTCTCCCCAAAAGGGATGACCCGGGGCCACGCTAATCTTGTTCCCGACCAGCTTTACTCCGCAAGTGTCGACAGACACGACGGCGAACGCAACGAAACACAAAACAATACGGAGCATACCTACAATGCCAAATATTAATAAACTGCACATGAGAAAATTAAAGATTGCATATGACAAGTGATAACATTGAAGAACAAAAACAAAACCAGTGAACAGCTAAAGATAAGTAAACCGAATGAAAGAGATCCGAGCTTCGAGAGGAAGTGCCAGATATGCAAATGCGATCACATGCTCCCGGCGCATGTTAATTGACTTGGAAATCACGTAGTCGGTCATAGATCACTGAAATCAGCCAGAAAATGTATTTTCAGCGCTCGCAACGCTTGATTTTGCCCAGAAATATCTGCCGAGCTTCTACAGGGAGACGCAGAAGGACTTCTTCGGAAAGCCCGGATATTCGTGAGAGATAAAAATGCCCTTTCTAACCAACAATATTGTTTCAGGTGGCACATATCTCACGTGTACGCCAATGTCTCTGGAGAGCTGGTGCAGCACATCTACATCCACATTTTTCAGAACGAGATTCAAGTAACATGCATTCAGTAACAGACAAATTTTTTTCCTAATTTTCAGAATGGTTCAGTGGTAGTCGAGGTAATCAAGCACATGTCTGAGGATCTGGCCAAGATGGGAATCACTAAGCTACATCTGCGGAGTGATAATGCGGGTTCGTCCCGCCTTAATAATCAAGATTAAATTTCGTTACTCAGGGTATTATCACTCCGCTCCCGTCATGGCATCCATTCCTCCCATCGCTGCCCAGTATTCCATCACCATCGCCTCGTGGAGTTTCTCTGAGGCCCAGAGTGGCAAGTCATCTTCTGATCGATACGCTTCCTACTGCAAGACCATCATGAGAACCTACATGGCCAAGGGAAAGAACATAGATACGCAGGAGCAGATGTTCATCGCACTGACGGAAGGAAAGGGACTGAGAGGAATGTCTGTGCATCTCGGAACTGTCCAATTCACTCCACAACCGAAGACGGCTATCAACGGTATCTCCACTCTCGGTCACTTCGAATTCAACGGTGATACGATATCGGCATGGAGATTCAGAGGCATCGGAAAGGGAACGAATGTGAAGGGATTGAAGGGAATCGATAGTTCGATCGTATTCGAGAAGCACGGAGGAAAACTATCGAGAGATGGACTGAAGGAAGAAGACGCTGAGAAGATCAAGAACGGAGAGGAGCCTCACTTCTGGTTCTTCCCTAAGAAGCAGACTTCTCCTGAACCGGACAATGTTGACGATGAGGCAGTGACTGGACAAGCCCCTGTGTTCAATCCTTCTGCTGTAACTCCTCTTTTCGTGTGCAATCAGTGCTCCGCCCGCTTCATTCTTCACTCGAGACTTATTCGTCACATTGAGAATGGCCGTCACAAGATCAGACCGGAGAAGGTGTCTCTCTATGATTTTGCCCTTGGTCTCTACAAGACAATGCTCGAGGAAGTGCAGCAGGGAGTTGGATTGGCTCCGCTCGCAGAATCTTTCAATGAGTTCCAACAGGCTCCTCTACATCCCAAACCAATGGGCTGGGCCCTGAGAACTACCAAGAAAGGAGCTAGATACAATCCTAAGGCAAAGAAACTAGTTGCTGATCTGTTTGAGGACTACTATGCACACTCGAAGAAAATTCGGGCTGAGGAGGTTGAAAGGAAAATGAAAGAGAGGACCGATATCCTTCCATCTGAGAGAATGTCTCACGAACAGATCAAAAATTGCATTAGATCTCTCGTCTTGGCAAAGAAGAAGGAATTGGAGAATAGTGGAATAAAGAGTAGAAGAAGAAGAGCTCTGCTGGACGATATGATGATGGATTTGGATGAGGAAGATCTGATTATCGAGGAGGAAGTGGATGTGGTAGAGGATGAGAGAGAGATTACTTCAGATGCCATCTACGACCTTATCCATGGAGATATGGCTGAATTCTTCGATCCTCCTTTGGATACAGTTACTTCGGATATCGGAAATATCGATGAATAGAACAATTGTGTTGTGTGAACGTCTTCTGCTGGCGATAAAGACCATTAAACGACAGTGTGACTGAAACTTGTGAGAAAAATGTGCGAATTGCATGGTGTAAATCTGTGTTTTCGTGAATATCTCAAAAACGGCTGCATTTAAGCACTCGGGTTACTAGAACTTATTTGTCGGCCTCGCAGAGCTGATCGTTAAACGTACCCGAATTTTTGATTTTGCATAAGTTTGAACAAAGTTACATTCAAAAATGTGATTTTTGGGGAAAAAATGACAAGTCCGGGATTCCCTTGTACAGTAGCACTATCGGGCGGAAAAAATTAGGTCAAATGAAATATCAGGAAATCTGCCTATGGGCATGGAGAATCAATAGCGAAAATAAAATTCGTGATCACTGAACAAAACTTTCGAGAAAATTTGCATAATGTACCCAAAAATTCACTTTTTCCTGAATTGCACATAGAAGATGGCATTTTTGCATGTGATCACAATTAAGTAATATGTAAATAGGGTGATTACCGATCGATCTGCACCGGTTAGAACTTGATAGCTCAAAAACGGAGCAAGATACAGCCTCTCAAAGTATGACGTCTAAAATTTGCATAATATGCAAATTTCGCCTAGCTAAGTGGATCAACTTTTTCCAGACCCTCACCCCAACCACTCCAACAAGTTTCAACAAAATCGGTGAAATTTTATTTTTTTCTGTCGCAAAAGGCTCTCATTCTCCTACGTTTTTACAGGAGACCCGTGATATATTGTTTGATTCCGCTGCCGCAGTGATTATTCGACGTAGTCGTTGTCAGAATAAAATAAAAAAACAAACAAATTAGCTGTTTGTGAGGATGTTCCTGCAGAGATGAGAAGGGCCCCTTTTCCCGCTTAATTCGCGCTTATAGCAAAAGATTGCGCTACTGGAATGATTAGTCAGGTTTTGGAAAAATTAATGGACTGGTTTTGTTGGGTGTTTTCCTGCAGAGGTTAGCAGTGCTTTTTTTAGCTCGGTTTATTCCTGTTCTGTTATAATAGAAATAGGAATTTCAGAGAGTGTGCAAAGTTTTAACACGGTTGATTCTCGTTTAACCCTTCGGTAATATTAATTGAATGAGCTGCTGACCTGATCGTACGGAACTAGGCAGTTAAAAAAAAATTAATTTGCTAGCAATGTGGCTGTTCATGCGAGGATGGGCGATGAGGTGCGAACCATGTCGATTCTCGTTTCTCTCTTCGGCTTTATCAGTTGATTGCGCTACACATTTGATTGTACTTTGAAAAATTTGTTTCAAAACAAATTTGAGAACCCGATACGTGCTTCTCATGATTAGACAACTCTTTTTACAGGAGTTCCGTGTTTTAACATATTTAGAAATAATAATTGTTAAAGTATTTATTATTTCATTTCGCAGACTGGCCGCCCATCCGGTCTTCCGTCTCGACGCCAACTTCAAGATCTTCCTGCAGTATGAGAACGAGGTGGGAAGAAATTTATAGTCTTTTTGATTCGTTAAATATCGACTTTCGAAAAAACCCCTACTGCTCCCTACTGCTCGCATCGTCTAGCAAATCGCTATTCCGAGCTATGGGCTGTGGGCCAATGATTGATTCCTCGTAGCGCACTTCTGATTCGTAAACAATACAGAGAGTTTATAGAGCGCACTGCTGGGAAGAACTGTATGTTTCAAGCGGTGGTAATAACCGGGAGATTTTGCGCTTCGCAGTTGAAATATCTAATTTGCCGATTCAGCTCTTTCAATTTTTTGGTTAACATATTTTTTTATAATTATTAAAAAAAATAAATGTGATTCCACAACGAAATGAGGTTAGTTGAAGTGACCAGGCAGTTTCGCGCACCACAGTTGAGATATGCCTACTGCCGATGCCGTTGTTCTTAGTGATAGATCTGATTGCGTCCGTGAATAATAGTAATAACACTTGATGAACCTGGCACCCACAGCATTGGCGTTGCGCGTATGGGCGATAAGACGAGGGACGGTCGAAAAAAATCCAATCTGTTTGCTTCCTTGAACTATTTATTATTAGTAAAATTCAGTGAGCGAAGTGGTGTAGTGGTCTATGGCGCCCTCCCATTCCATTCCACTCGGGTTCGATTCCCGGCCGTGACACAGCTCTCCGCCCCACCAAGGCGCCCGAAAGGGGAATTGGGAGTGACAAGATCACGCGGTAAAGTAGGTCCGAAGAATAGATTGGGCCCTACGGACTGAATTGGCCTTATAAAATAGTCACTGGCCTAGCAGTGGGCTCCCGCAGGACTTCGTATGCCTAGAGTACGGGGTGACCTTTACCTTTACCTTTAAAATTCAGTTGAGCGAACTAGGTGCCCGTACGATTAGCGCTGCGCGTGTGAGGAATAGGATGATGGTCGTGGGAAGTTTTGATATATGGACACAGTAGGGATGAAAATAAATCAAATATGTATTTTTGTTGTTGATAATTTGATATATTTCTTTTTGTTATCCCTATATTATTCGTTGCTGCCAATGCAACTGGCACTCGCAAAATTTGGGCTGCACTTGTAGGTGGTAGGAGGATGTGATGGGAAAGATACGATTATTCTCCCAATTTCGTTTACAACAAATTCTAATATGAGCCTCCTTCGAACATTCATTATTATTATTTAATTAATCAATTACCATAATTGCAGCTGGCGGTGCGCGGTCGCAACAAGAAGGAGCTGATGGAGTCGGTGTGGAAGCGGTTCACGCAGTCGGCGGACGAAGTGCTGCTGTCGGGACAGGTGCGAAGTTTCATTATGTTATTGTTATTTGTTATTGTTTTTTCATTAAATTGAAATTAAGAGACACTATCTGAGAGAGCTCACCTACCACCGTACAGAGAAAAATAGAATATTCTGGAAAAAATGCCCTAGGATCAACTTTTTGCGTAGAACTCGAAAATCGACCTCAAAAAGCCGTATCTCTAAAACTAAAATTCCTACAGCTCACTTCATAGTGACAGGGGTCACATACAAAGTTTTTTGTGGGGATTCCAATCAACCAGCAAAGTATAAAATCTTTTAGATAATGAAAAATGAAACTTTTTCACAAAAAAAAATTATAGGAAAACTCACCTGGAAAAGAAGTTATTCAAATTTTTTAGTTAAAATAATTTTGCCTGAAAAAAATATGCGTCACCGTAACTTTTTAAGTTCGATTTTCGGATTCCTCGTAAAAAGTTACATATATGGTAATTTTTTCAGAATTTTAACTTTTCCCCTTTTTGCTCACTGTGCCTTCAAAGGATACGGTAAAAATGATTTTCCCCTAATAAGGCGACCTACCTACTTGCAATAAATGAATTTTCCATGGGAAACGACTGATACAGTATTAAAACACCATATTACGAATATTTAAAACCATTGGAATCGAATCCGCCACCATCATTTTTTCGGACCATGACCCCGGGTTCATGCCTCAGAAGTGATCCATGACCATGAACCCGGGGTCATGGTGCGAAATGGACATCAAAAGTCATGTTCGAGAAAGTTCTATTGATATACGGCGATATGTTGTACAGTCCCCAAGAAAATTTTCACCACCGGAAATACTGTAATCCCAAGCTGCGAAATCGAGAACTGATTTTTTAAAGAAAAATTTGATATTTATTTTAATAAATTAATTTGCGATAGCCGAATTACAGTTTTTTCGGTGCTGGAAATTTTCTTGAGGACTACGCAACACATCGGCGTATAGCAATTGAAGTTTCTCGAACATGAGTTTTCATGTACATTTTGGACCATGACCACTTCTGAGGCATGAACCCCGGTCATGGCCCGAAAAAATGATGGTGGCGGATTCGATTCCAATGGTGATAAATATTCGTAATATGGTGTTTTAATACTGTATCAGTCGTTTCCCATGGAAAATTCATTTATTGCAAGTAGGTAGGTCGCCTTATTAGGGGAAAATCATTTTTACCGTATCCTTTGAAGGCACAGTGAGCAAAAAGGGGAAAAGTTAAAATTCTGAAAAAAATACCATATATGTAACTTTTTACGAGGAATCCGAAAATCGAACTTAAAAAGTTACGGTGACGCATATTTTTTTCAGGAAAAATTATTTTAACTAAAAAACTTGAATAACTTCTTTTCCAGGTGAGTTTTCCTTTAATTTTTTTTTGTGAAAAAGTTTCATTTTTCATTATCTAAAAGATTTTATACTTTGCTGGTTGATTGGAATCCCCACAAAAAACTTTGTATGTGACCCCTGTCACTATGAAGTGAGCTGTAGGAATTTTAGTTTTAGAGATACGGCTTTTGAGGTCGATTTTCGAGTTCTACACAAAAAGTTGATCCTAGTGCATTTTTTTCAGAATATTCTATTTTTTACTGTACGGTTGATAGTTGATTTTGATGAGTTTTCTCAGATAGTGTCTCTTAAATTACAAGAAGGAAAGTCCTTGCCGGTTGCCGGTTGGTTAGTGACGGTGGAGGCTGTCGGGACAGGTGCGGAGTTTAATTTATCAATTAGTTATTAAAGCTGACGCTGAATGTGAGCTATGTGATCAAAGTTGAAAAGCCGCGGGTAGTTCTGTGTTTCAATGTGTAGTTATAACCAGAATTCGTCAAGCGCGTTGCTAGGACTTCGGGTGGCGTTTTTCAAAAAAAAAACAAACCAAACTAATTTCATTTTTTACTTGTCACTTATGGGTTTCGCGCTGTGCTCTTGTGCGCTTGGTAGGCTGGTTTATTGATTGCTTTTTCATTTCCGGCGTCGAAACAAAAAATAATTATCAAATAAAATCTGATATTCGATCCCATTTACAGAAGGACGTGGACGAGTTCTTCGACCGGGAGCGGAATCAGGTGGTGGAGTACCACACGCACATCAAGGTACTGTATTTTACCGTAATCTATCGTAATCTATCGTAATCTGCCGAATTAGACGTACCGTAGCAGTCTTGTGAGGATTAGACACTGAGGGCCGAGTAGTTACTTGTAACCAGGTTGTGGAGTATCAAGGTACCGTAATCTACCGTTCCTTGTTTTCGAATGGGATTCGATTCTTGAGTCGTCTCCACAGCTGAGCTACCAATGTCATAGCATTTTGGGTTGCGGATCGGCGGAGTGCTTTTCGTGACAAAAAATTCATCGCTCCGCGCCGTTTGCGGGTCTGCGTAGTGTTACTTTTCCCAACTGCGGATCCACGGATCCGGCCTTTTGCGGATTCCCGGGAAACTATGATATCGAAGCTCACAATTGTTTACATTGATCGAGGACTAGGTGGATTGCCGGTGCTTGTGTTCATGGTGTTTGGAGTGGCCTGGGTAACACAATAATTGTCTCTCTATAGTTCTATAATAATATTAACATTTATGCGTCTTCAGGAGGCGGCGACCAAAGCGGAGCGGCTCGTGCGACTGAGGAAGAGTGAGTGGCACTTTTGATCTTTGGGCTGTGGTTGTATGTAGACGGGTTTATAATAGAGGAAATCGAAAGAAAATATTGAGCAGTCACAATCGCTTAGTCCTATGTAGTGCGCCTAAAACACCGACCTCGCCGGTTTGAAATTTGGTGCGGGAAGTGGGTCCATTTCCCTAGAGTGCTCGAGGTTGAGGAGACGAAGTAGAGGCGCCATTCTGAAATGACATGACGCTCTCTATTCGATCCGATGTCTAGTAGGTCAGAGTAAGCGAGATAGTATGTGAAACGAAGAGACGGAGAACCTTGATGCTCATCAGCTAATGCAATCTTTCTCCCACTTTCTGGGGGGGGGGGATATTTCCTGTCTGCCACGTAGACCATTCTTTGAAACCTTGGCGGGTGGGGGTTTCACGGAGTGTAGAAGTTCGGAGGAGATTGGTGTTCCCGATTATGTCTTCGGGTTCGTCGTAAAATTATATTTTTTATTTTGATATTCATTCCTCGATGCTATGTGTGGCAAACATTGGCGAGTGGGGGTTTCGCGGAGAGTAGAAGTTCGGAGGGGTTGCTGTTTCCGATTCACCTTCGGTGGTTGCCTCTTCATAATATGCTTGTTTTGATGTTCATGTTTCGATGCTGCTAGATGTCTGGCAAATTGTGGTGATGGTCGTTATTGTCGGTGTTGCTTACGGAAACAATTTTTTTAACCCTCTTGTCTGCCTCGTATCCCATTCTTTGAAACCCTGGTGAGTTTCAGGGAGAATAGAAGTTCGGTGGAGATTGCTGTTTCCGATTCTTCCTTGGGTCAGCTCCAAAAAAGTATATATTCGTGCGGCGACGCTCGTGTTGCGTTGGTAGTATATCCCAAACAAAGGTTAAGGTGTTCGATACGAGCGTCATGGCCTAGACTATTAGATTGCATAAAATGGTCCTCTCGGGACTTCGATGCGACTATGCAGAGGTCAAATACTCATGTCATGAAACTTTTATTGTAGCGTGCTTTTATACATTTTGAAGGTTATTGGGCATGTTGTGGTTAGGTTTCGTATTATTTTCTTTGTTTCTGTGAAATGATGGTATGCTTTTCTCTAATTTTTTTTCATATTGGGCTCAAAATGTGGCATGCATAGGTCCTTTTGAGGGTGGTATTTGATCTCTGCGACTATGATAGTGATGCATTCATGCCGCGCACTGCGCTTCCACCTACGCCTTACCACGTTTGGGTTTCACCATCAGCATGAGTATGGCTAGTAGCTCTGTTGAAGATGGGAAAACAATGTTATTGAACGATTTCCCCGTAACCGTCCATCCTCTAGTATTCACTTTTTCCTTTCTTCTCCAGTCGCCGCTTCCCTTCAAAATAGAACCTGATTCGTTATGATTCCACCTTTAGTATTACTTTGACTGGATTCACCACAGTTGCTGTCGACATTCAATACTATTGATCAAATTTGCCGGACGTATTTACCGTTTCACCGTCATCACGAATAGGACTTTGTGAATCATGTCTGGTAGTCATTGCACATAAAATATCAATAATATCGTTAAACGGCTTCTCCGTATCCATCCCTCCTCCAGAATCCTTTTCCTCCTTTTTTACTGCTTCATTTCAAAAGGACCAGTTTGGTTTGGGGTTCATCGTCGGCATGAGTATCAGCTGAGTTATTATACAATGATAGCTTTGATGTTGATCTCATGTTGAATAGATATACCAATGTAGCCTCATTAAAATACGCAGATGCGTATGTGTCGTCGTTATTATGAGAATCACTTGATGAATCATTGCTGGTATCGCTCCGATCTGATCTGTTGGAGAATATATACCAATAGTGTCACTCAATGGTCTCTCCATAGCCACTCTCCTCCAGAATCTACTTATCGCCCCTTCCCCCTTCTCCTCTTTCCTATCAAATAGAACCAGATTAGTTACGGTTTCACCGTTACTATGAGTAGTATGATTTGATTGCTCACGTTCACTGATCCCTTTCGTTGTCGCGATAACAAGTAATTCTCAATGATTCCATCAGAAGTCGTCGTCAGTCATCTCTCCTCCAGAATCCACTTCCTCCTTTCCTCCACTCCCACTGACACTCCATCCGGCTTCCCTGAGTAATGGCCTCGTTTCTTTACGCTTCTGAACGCTGAGGGGCAGAGACAGCGAGAGAGCACGCGGAATGGAGAGAGGTAGAGCATCGCTCTCGGCCTCTTCCTCCTTCTTCCACCTTCCCCGAATCCATTCGGCCCACGACGCAGGCTATTCGCCAACGTTGAGCATCGTTTCCCTCATAGGTGTCCAAGCCGCCGGCTGTCGCAGTGCCCCAAATAAAATATTTTATTTGGGGCACTGCGACAAAAGGTCATCGCCGCCAGTGCTGGACAGGTATGGTTTCCCTGCTCCATCGTATTTCCTCGTTGAATCATTGAAGCAATATCATTGAGATGGGAATGTTATGTGCCATGTGGGAAGCCAGACATTTCCGGGTATTAATCATGATTGTTATTTCTCTGTGAGAAATAATCATGGTCGTTGACCATTGACATCTCGAATGGGAAGCAATTGTAATGGTTCCGGGAACGATTGCTGAGAGAATAAGCTTGCATCGTTCCTACATGTGTGGGAAACGATTTGAATGAGCCTGCAAAGCCGTTTAGGCCACTGAAGCGAGCCTTTTCTGCTCATTGAGCTGCAACTCGTTGATGTGCAGTGCACAAATTGCATGATATCTAAAAATGCTCTATCATGTGTCAGAGATACTGAGCAAGCTTTATGAGATGAGAGACGGAGCTTTATGAGATGAGAGTTGAGCAGCGATCACGTCTCGCCATTCAGCGTGATCTCTATCCCGTTAGAGGGATCGACCAATGCGCATCGCAATTTCTGCACATCGCAGCTAAACGTCACTCTGGGCTTTTGCCCTGCATACGTCGACAGTTTACTGCGTTTAGACGCTGATCATTCAAGGGAGGAATGTTCTGACTCTCTTGCTTTCCCGTGATCTCTCGCTGCTTCTCTGACGAGAAAGCTTTGCGATATGGAGGATCCGTCAACTCAAACGGTTAAGAAATACGAAGAGATATTCTAAATTTAGCCACTGCTCGGCGTGTTTATAGCCCCGGTCACTCGTCACCTAACCATTAGTCATCTCGTCGACGAGGTGAAGCAGCAACAGCAAATTTACGAAATGGCTGTTGTAAGGATGGCGAAACCGTGATGTCACTGGGTCGAAAACTCCATTCGACGTGCTCTCTGACCAGTTAGAGAACACGAGAGAGCATGCGAAGTGAATAGACGATTACCCGTATTTCGACTTCTACGAAACCGTGATGTCACCCGACTTCCGGTCGGCCAGAGAGCTGGATCGTCTGGTACTCTCATTTCGCAATGGTCTCTCTTTTTTTCTGTCTTACTAGAGATAAAGTGGAATGAAGAGACATGGCCAATGCTCGTTAGAGAACCCGAGAGAGCACGTGGAAAGGAGAGAGTCAGACGACGAATTTCGCAAGATCTACGAGCGCTCGTCGAGAATTCATGCAGAAAGGGACGCGGAAGCTGCCCGAATCCTCCTGCCCTCTCTTTCTCTACTACTCTCTTCCCTCGACGCACTATCTCTCCAGCGTCCTCCTACGGGACTCTCTCGTTCGGCCATGCTCCCTCGCCCTGACTTGCTATCTCTAGCTCGCTCTCTCATCTGGACGTGATCTCTCGCCCCCGGCGATACACTCTGACCGCCGGCTACTCTCTTAAAGTTGTGTAGTCTCTCGTGCGTTGCGGCCCCGCGCCGCGGTCCGCCGCGCTGTCTGCGCTCTCTCGACATGGCGAACACTCTCGCCCCGAGTCCCCTCCCCATACCCTCCTCTCCTCGCCCGCCTCTGGGGCGGGGGCTCTAGACACTGCCGTGGGAGAGCAAGGAAGGCTCCAGATGCCTCACCGAGCCTCGAGACACCTCGATATCGGCTTACCCCCCGAGAGGCTCTCGTTTTTCGCCGTGTCGCAGTAATAGGAGAGGCAGCTAGGGCGAGTAGTGCTCTTGTGCTTTGCTCTGCGGTGTTTCTCCCTTGTTCGTTGCTTCCTGCTCCTTTTCTTTGAATGCGGTTCAAGATGGATAATATGGCCTATCGTGGTTGTTAATGCAGCGAGTAGCGAAGGGTTAACGTTCGTTCCATGGGTTTCTATTGTCTTCCCTTTGCTCTCGTTGTTTGATTTCCGCCCCCCCCCCCCTACACTGCATGATGCGCGTCTGTGCCTCTCATTTTGTCTTGCTCTCTCGTTGGCCAGACGAGAGCCGGAGCATTTATCAGGAATTCCGTCCATTCACTAATGGATGGAATCTCTCCATCGAGCGTGATGAACGGACATTTATCCGGAATTTGTCTGGGAATGCGCTGAACCTCCCAATCGAGCGTGCTGTTTAAGCCGTTAGATAGAGCGAGAGAGTGTGCAAATGCGAAAGACCATTGCACAATTCTGATCTCTTGAACGCTCTCTTTATCGCATTAAAGTTTTTGCGCGCGCCGCTCCGCTCCTATCTACCCCCATTCATTCTTCTCCCCCCCCCCCCCCCCCTGCAACCCCTCTCCCTCTCTCTCTCTCTCTCTCCTCTTCCCCCACCTTTATCTTCTCCCTACCAATAGTCTGCCTAGGTGGTTAGAGCAGCGAGAGATCAGGGGAAAGCGAGAGGGTTAGACCATTCATCCCTTTCTCCATTGGCTCTTCTCTCTGCCTGCGCCATTCCATTCAATGTGCCTTGCCCCCTCCACTCCTCTTCTGCAGAAGAAGAAGGAAGGGTGCAAGCTGGCACGTTTGCGGGGGGAAGAGCGATAGGGTTGGGGGGGGGAGTAGGAGGATCAGTGATTATTGTTTGAAACAAATGAGGTGATGCGAATTGCTAGTTGAATCGAAGTACGGTACTTGTGGGATGGGTGAGTGCAGAATTCACCTTGTTCAATATGTTATCGATGATGTTGTATATGGCACCCACTTGAAACGTTTCTGCAGAAGAAGAAGAAGGATGCAAGCTGGCACGTTTGCAGGGAAAGAGATTGAGAGGGGGATGAGTAATGCTTTATTGAAAGCGGAGTTAGTCGTCAATTGCTAGATTTCCGAAGTGTGGCACTTGTAGGATGCGTGGACGCTGAATCCGCCTGGTTTAGTAGATGGGATATGATGATTCATTGCGCTGTTCAGAACAACCAGCCTGTTCTCTATCGCGTAGTTTTTCTTGCACTTGAAACTTTTCTGCAGAAGAAGAAGGAGGGCTGCAAGCTGGCACGTTTGCAGGGGAAGAGATCGGAGTGGAGGGGTTGTCAAGGGATGAGTAATACTTTCGAAGACAAAGAAACGAAGACATGGATAGTTGCATCGAAGTACGGCGGTTGTTGGACGGTTCTTGGATAGGTGAGATCTGAAACTGCCTGGTTTTATATTTTGGCTGCGTTTGCAAGGGAGAGAGATAGGAGGGGAGGGATTGACAGGGGATGAGCAATTCATTTTTGAAAATCTAGGGCTCGCACGATTGATTGATGAATCAAGGTAAGGTACTTGTGGGAGAGGTGAGCGCAGAATCCTCCGGGTTCAATATCTAGTTACGCATGCTTGCGGGATGCAGAGAGGGGGAGGCAATTATTGTTTTTTTTTCAAAGCGACGAAGCCATCTAATACTTCTTTAGTCGAAACAAGGTACTCGATGGATGGATGAGGGCTGAATTCACCATGCTCAATATGGTGCAGGAGCATGTTGAGGGAATAAGTAATTCTTTTAGGATCAAAGCGGTATATGCATTGCTAGATAAGTCGCAGTAAGGCACTTGTTGGAGAGGTGGGAGCTAAATCCGCCGTGTTGCATGCAAAACATTTATTTTTATTTGTTATGCTAGTGCGCGTTGTTCTCTTTTTTTTGTTGTAGTGCTATCAGCCATGCGATTACGAGCAGAATGCGCTCACTATACTTATAGGAGCAGTGAGGCCTGGATCCGTCTTGGTTTATATTTTTTTTTACGAACATCAGGTCAGCTTCATTGCTGGAAAAACGGCTGTCAGACGGTTCAAGAACCGGCGCGCCCTGAATGTGCCAGTTGCAAATTTGTAGTTTGGGGAACATGTTCTGCAAATCTGCGACATCGATTGTTCTTAAGAAATTTGTTAACAATGTACGCGTAGCCTGCTAAATTCACGCTGCACGATTGCGTTATCCCATGATACGCTGCTGGAGTAGTAATCCCTCTAGCACAGCACACACAGAAACATACCTTTTTATTGCTCTCGCGGTGTCCGCATTAATTATGTTTCCATTCTAATGTATATTTCTAATATGTACTGCTTTCAGATGTGGCCGACTCGTACTCGAAGCTGGCCGAGTCGCTGGAGCGAATGGCCCGTGCTGAGCCGGACAAGACCATGGCAAGGACCCTGGCCCGAGGGGCGGACGCGATGCAGAAGCTGAAGAAGGTACGGTGGTGGGGGGGGGTACGGTAGGAGGTTACGGTAGACCATGGCCAGGACCCTGGCCCGAGGGGCGGATGCGATGCAGAAGCTAAAGAAGGTACGGTAGTCGAGGGGGTACGGTAGGAGGTTACGGTAGATGGGGTACGGTAGATAACGGCCCGGACCCTGGCCCTAGGGGAGCTGACGCGATGCAGAAGGTACGGTATGAGCAGGGGATACGGTTGGGGCTAGTTACGGTAGCATTAATTCACTTGATAGAGAGGTAAGATAACTAGGAGGGTTGGCGCTGCATAGGTGCTTGATCCGTGACAGGAAAGAATGGATTCAATGAACTTCTCTCTTTGGTGCGTTTAAATATCTGAATGGCTTTTCTACGTTAGCAGGCTGCATGGAACCGTCGAATTCGCACGACGAGAATGCGTAATCTGTAGAAGTATCGTAATTGTCCATGATGCTAGCGATTAAATTTAGCGCTGTTAAATGTTCTCGGAACTAGGAGATGCGTGTTGCAGAAATTGGTAATAGTCAGTAGAGACTCCGCGGTTCAATCTGGCTCCGTTGCCTTGTTTGAATTAAAATACTGCTACCTTTTTGAACTAGGAGAGTTCGCGCTGCGGCGATGGATAATATGCAGGAGGGACGATGCACTTCGATTCCACTTCGGGATACCGTTTTAAAATCTAATTATCTTGAGGGATTATGAGACTGAAGAGGGTGCGGTAGGAGCAAGGGATACTGTAGGGAGTTACGGTATTGCTAGTTGAGCAGAGGGAGAATAGGATAGACGACTAGGAGGGATGGTGCTGCATGGGTATTAAAACAAAATCAATATTTTGTTATCTTAGTATGAACTAGGAGAGTTCGCGCTGCGCTGATGGATAGTATGCAGCAGGAACGATGCGATGTGGTAAATGTCTGTTCAATTTGAAAAAAAAATACTTAAGAACATTAACGAGTTGAGACGAAGTAGTGACGGGGCGTGTTTGCGCTGCGAGCTGCTGCTAAGAATGAAATACATGAGGTGGTTTAGTCTCTGATGATTGTGGATCAAGCAATACGTCTAACTCATATTAATGAGATCTCATTGACATTGATGTGTCTAGGAGAATTCATGCTGCGGCCGTAGGCCATATTGGAAGTGGAGCGACTGTGATCAATGCCCTTCCGGATCACTGATGAAAATTGATAACTTGCGATACTAGGCAGGTTCGCGCTCCTGCTTTGATTAATATCATATAGGGAAGGCCGTTTTTCAATAATGTAGTGGGTACGGTTTTAAAACAATTGTATAATAACACAGGGACAGCCGTTTTTCAATTTTCCTGCGGTGGGTACGTTTTTAAAACAATTTTATAATAACACTATTTACAGGTCGAAGCGCGCGCCTCCAACGACGAGGAGCTCAAGCTGACCGACACGCTCGTGTACTTCCAGAGAGATACGAACGCGGCCAAGGTGAGCCTATTCTGCAATTTGTGAAGCTTAAATTTACAAAATCTCAAATTTTTACTATATTTACCCCCTTTTTTCCGAGTCGGTTCGCTTCCGGCGGGTACGTTTTATGTCCAAAATCAGAAAAAGCGGGTACGGTAGGTTGAAATTAACGTACTAGTTGACCCCTGTTGCTGAATGGTTCTAGGACACGAGGTGTACTTTCAGCGAGACACGAATGCGGCCAATGTGAGGTATTGAAACTAGAAAGGGGTCTAGACTGGCTGCATTTGTGGTATTTTTTTTGTAACGAGAAGCGCTACCGTCCATTGACGGTTCATTGCTCCATTAACTATTGGTTGGTCGCTGTAACAGCGAACGCGCAAGTCGCTGGCAGGTTCTTCCAGCGGTGAGTGAATGCAACTAGGAGCGGCCTACTTATTATATTTGCTCGTGGGATTCAATAATGATTCAGTCTGGGAACATGAAATGGTCTGGTGTTCAGCTGGTGGCAGCAGCCACACCATGGAGCCGCGGTTGATACTGTAAAGGGGATTTCTGGCGTTGATTGTGGATGTATGGATCTTTCATCTTACGAGCAATTGATGCATCGAGAATTCGCCGGACAGAATGCAGTCTTGAGATGAATTCCATTTGGGTAATATTCGTTCCGAAGGAATCTTTTATTGCTTCATGCCAGTGGCTGATTAGATAGAAGGCTCCCGTCGGACAGGAGCCACCGTGGGTCATTGATAAGATATTATTCGAGACGGTCTCTCTATTTTGCCTTATCTCTCGCCAGTCAGAGAAACGAGAGAGCAAGTTTTCATGCTCTCTAGCTCTGCCTGACAGGTTAGAAGACAGTGTGCAATCAAGAGAGTAGACGAGGGGGGGGGAGGAGTGATAGTGGGAAAGTGGAACGCGGTGACGATGAGTGGCTAGACTAGTCTAGGAGTAATCGAGTTGAAAGAAAGCAAATAGACTGCCTCACAAAGTGATCATTGAGTTAGACGAAAACAGGAGTAAATCAATTGATCAGTCAATTGAAATGCAGGAAACAATTAATGCTCCGCAGTTAGAATATCGTGTGTAAAAAGTGTGACATTTGCGGGCATTTTCGTGGGCAATGTGTAGATGATATAATTTTGCAAAAATCAATTCCTATCTCTGTACGATGGATCATGGAACGCAATACAGCCTATTAATCGATACACTCGCCCTACCATACCGTACCATACGATCCCTTACCGTACCCTACCTTATCCTACTGTACCTTACCGTACCTCGTTGCAGGACCTGCTGTACCGTCGGATGCGCTGCCTGGCGAACTACGAGGCGGCGAACAAGAACCTGGAGCGCGCGCGCGGCCGCAACAAGGACATTCCCAAAGTGAGGAGGGGGAGTTGATCTTTGATCTTTTTGGATTATGTTTCATGAGTAGGGGGAGTTGATCTTTGATCTTTGATGATCAGATATTGAGCAGTTGGGAAGGGGGTGGTCGTTACGGAAAGATTATGTATGATTTATTTTATATATTTCCCAAGGTACATCGCCGAGATATTGAAAGTTCGGGGTAGCTATGGCGTTTTATAAACTGGTTGAAATATGCGTATACCAGGCTATGTTTTGAGAGGTGGTTGATAATATTTTCAACAATAGGTGCCCGCTTCTACTGCATTTAGCTTGAAAGTCGGGCATTACAATGCTAACCGAAACGCGTACTTGTCTGGCGATCATACATTTTCATTACCATCCGGGGACCGAAAATATATAGTGGTCAGATAGTGAAAATCGCAGTTTATAGGGGTATTTTGAACCCCCGGGCGTGATACGGAGTGGTCTGATAACTGGCTTGGTTAAAAATATAGTGGTCTAATTACCGGCCCGGTAGGTATGAAAATGTATGCTGGCGATGACTAATGCAGTAATCACTGGTGAGCTTTGATGTCCTAGTTTACCGGGGGTCCGCAAAAGGTCCGGTCCGGCCATCCGCAGTGGCAAAAATTTGCAATTTAATGCTGTGTTATGCATCTAGTGTTATTGGGGATGTGAGTGAACTTTTTCAGAATGCGACTTGGCGGATCGAAAGGTAATCGGTACGACTAGGAAATGGCAAAAATTGAGAATTTTTAACTACGTCTAAACATGTCTAGTCGAAAACTATCGAATTTTCACACTTGAAAACCCGGACATCCCCTCTTGTACCCCCGTAAAAGTTGGGGTTGATGGTTCACGCTCAATATTGATGTTTCAGTATAAGAGCACGTTTGTGTAGGAATCGAACAAAACCCTATGATAGTTGGCACAGTGATTTTTCGAAGGTTCTCGAGGGTGGTGATCATCGTGGGCAACTTCATTTTTCTGGAATCAGCGCGGTCGGTTATGCTTGCTTTGAAATTTACGTAATATTCCGCCACGCTTACGGCTTACGAGATACAGAAAAGTGGTGCCATGCAGCATGGTTGCAGCACGGCTGCATGGAATGAGTTAGAGCAAAATGAAGTTGCCCACGATGATCACCACCCTCGAGAACCTTACCCTCATTTTTTTTTGAAAAATCACTGTGCCGATTCTTACGCGAACGGGCTCATAAAAACATTTTTATTGCGCGACAGATTACCATACTTACGAGACAAACGTGCACGGCTCAAAAATACCTAGGTATACGGGTGGCCTAATATTATGTTCGCACACACTTGAAGAAAGCATGGGATTTTGATTTTAGACTATGCGATTGTATACCCATTGTGGGATTGTGCAGTATAGCCTGGGAGTGAGAGGAAAAGGATAGCCGCCAGGTATGTAATAAAAAGCGGTATGAATGCGGCTGCCGTGTATAGTTATTGAATACCAGCGCGAAGCGCCGAAATTTTTTTAATAAAAAAACCACTCCGCTGATCCGCAATCGGGTATCCCGCTAATCCGCAAAACAAAAAGCTAGGACATCATTAGCTCACCAGTGGCAGTAATAGTGGTAATCATGTTATTAGTAATTTAAATTAAGATGCTAAAATACATACACTTTCACTTAATTAATCTCGTCAGGCCGAGACGGAGCAGAACACGGCGTGCACCAAGTTCGAGGACATCTCCACGCTCGCCAAGACGGTAAGGAGTGATCTTTGATCTTTGGACTTTGGATTCTGACCGTTTGGAGTATGACCTATCAATGATTAGTGCTTTCCAAACAGTTCTGTTTTGTTGGAAGATAGTGAATACTATTTCTTTGATATTTGTAGTTTAAAGTTAATCTATGGCTGGGTTAGCTTACATTAGTGATGAATTGGAGAGGTTTTTATGAAGTCGTAGATCAAAATTGAGATGGTCGAAATTGGGCGGACTGGTGTTGCACTGACAGTATGAGATCTGGCGTTTTTGATTCGTTGCGTTAACTGACTGAAATTCATTCCATTAGAAAAAAATACAATTCATGTTGTCTAGTGAAGAATATGCGAATTTTTTTAAAAATTTTTTTATATAAGACGATTCGAAAATGGACGGACTGGTGTTTCACCACTAGTACAATACCTGGCTAGTGGGATCATAAGCAATCCCAGACGAATGAGTTTTAGATTTTCTGATCTTTGATCTTTTGATCTTTTGCCAGGAGCTGAAGGAGCTGAAGCGTCGTCGCGTGGCCGCCTTCAAGAAGAACCTCGCCGAGCTGGCCGAGCTCCAGATGCGTCACTCGAGGGTGAGCACTCTCTCGATTTGGCACTGTCTCTAGCTGGTTAGAGAAGGCGAGAGAGTACGGGAAAGATGGAGAGTATAACTCGTTCGATTTTGTGCGATCTCTAGCTAGTTTGGGAAGGGGGAGGGGCAAATTAATATTTCGTGGGTTGGCGGTTTTAGAAAGTGAGATCGTTGGGAGTATGACGACGAGCTATCAAGCCAACGTTTGGCAGCAATGATAAGAGAAGGGCTGATAACTCGAATCATGAGGGACGTTTGAAATAAAATTAGAATTAACTGTTCTCGCCGGTGCATCGGTGTTGCATTGTTGGCGTAAGAATTGATGTAGTTCATTGTGGTTGATTCATATACGTAGTGGGAACAGTGATGAGCGCTCCCCACCAACTTGCGGGGGTACACGCGAAATCGTGTACCCCCGCACGTGCCTCTCCCTACTCTTTCTAACCCGGTGGCTCTAGCACACACCCTCTCGATAACAAGGCTGTACCCCCGCTGCGGGGGTACACACCAAAGTCGGTGGGGTCGCTCACCACTGAGTGGGAAGCGCAATACCAGATTTTTTTTTGCAGTCGTTGAAAAGCGAACGAGTAGCATAGTTGGCACCTGGTGAATCAGTGCAGCGCGCGTAGTATGAGAGCTCACCGGGACCAGCCACGGGGATCGGCGACGCTTAGTCATTCTATAAAAACAATTCTTCGAGCGAAAAGGAACGGGGAATAATGAACACATGGTGGATCGCTGCTGCGCACTGTCCATGAGAACCGAGCAGATTCGTTAGAAGCAATCATTGCGCAGTGACTTTCGCACAATTATCTGAGTAATGGGTCTCTTCTTGTAAATTAGAAAATTCGTTAGCAGAATAGGTTGTCGCAAGGTGAATCGGCGCCGCGCGCTGTCTATGAGATTCAAGCACATTCGTTAGCGGCGATCTTTGTATGCGTGTTAGGAAAAAAAACAGTATTTATGTTGCGCCTAGCCTGTTCCTAGTGGGAATGATAAGCTGGTGGATCAGCGCCGCGCGCGGTTTATTAGGCCCGAAAATCACCTCATGCGGCGATCGTCGTAGATTTTCTAGATGCAATTACTTCAATTTGTACGCCTAGGTTGTCCGCGTTGGTTGTCCGATATAACTGCAACGTTGAATAGGCTGGCACATGGCGGATGGATGCAGCGCAAGGTCTATGAGATATGAGCTGGCGAAGGGGCGGCGAGTTGTGTCGCTGATCATTTCTATAAAAATACAACAACTTCAGTCACGTATTCATGATTTTTAAACTTTTGATTTGGAAAACGAAAAAAAAGAAAGGTTGATACACGGCACACGGTGGATCGGCGCGGCGCGCTGATCTATGAGATCGGAACAGATTCAGTTGCTGCAATTTGGTTGGCTGAAATAGTGAAAGTTTGAGAGTGCAGCGCGTTTGAGCATGGCGGATTGGTGCTACGTGTAGTCTATGATATTTGGATGAAATCATGTCTCACAATATGTCTCCTGGCCGTTTCTCGAACCAATAGTATCAATTTTCGCGTTACTCATACCCGCTTGTCGCGAGCGTGGGAGTCAACAATGAAAGGGCAACGCGGAAGTTGTTCTCTTCGTTCATTCTGATTGATTGACAGGCAGGATACTATGACTCATGCTTTTTATTCCTGTTAATTTCAAAGTAGAAGGAAATAGTTTTTGCATTTTATAAATGAGATTAATTATTATTAGTAACATTGTCTTTATTTATTTAATTAATTAGTATTAATTATTCTAATTGCAGACGCAGATCACGCTGCTCGAGCAGGCAATCGCCGCGCTCAAGGATTAATTAATTAATTATGCTAATTAATTAAGTTAATTACCCCCTTCTCTTGATTGATTCACTTTCGCCCCTATCAGTGCACAAACTTGAAGCGCCCCTTGCTCACTGTCTCCCTCCCCCTGCCAGACCGTGTCTGACCCTCTCACTTTCCCGCGCTCTCTAGCCCGCTCTGACGGACGAGAGAGCATTGCGAAGTGAGAGAGTCTGATCATTGCTCTACCCTCCCCATTCACTTTTGCCAGTAAGCCACCCTCTTTTTTTGTACATGTTTGCGCTGCGTCCCGATGGTTGTTGTAGTGTCAAAATCGACCAGTAATCTGCTCCAGTACGATTTTCCAATCCCCCCTTCCAAACTTGATCCTTGAACTTTGAAATGTTGAGATCACATTTTGCACATATATTTCTTCTCGGTTTCTCACTTTGTATATGTAAGCTACCCGTCTTGGCCATAGTTCTAGAACCCCTATTCGGTGTATTATTATTGGTTTTATATTTATTTTTTTGTAAAGAGCATACTGTAGATAGAGTATTTATGCTAAAGTCTGGGCGTTTCGCACTGACTCGGTTAAATCTATATAATTCACAATGTCCATCTGTGTTTTGTAGTAGTATCGATTTTTCCAGAATTGACTTTATCGATTGGTTACTGTATCTATCACATGTTACGGTATATCGATCATCACTGTCCGCTTACTGGAGCTTACCCTCTGTTTTTCTCTGGCTGTCTCTATCTATTTTGTCTCGTCTCTTCCTCCTCCTCTTACCACTCCTATCACTATCCATGTGACTAGCACACGCACAACCCACCGCCCTCCTATTGTATTCTCCTTCCACCAATAAAACGTATATTTATCGACGACAACTTGAGCGTATTTTGACCGATCCAGAGTGTTGATCTCACTCGAGAATACCTTTGATCTCTAATCCTTGATCTTTGATCTTTTCTCTGTCTGATCTCTTATCTTCCCCTTCCTCCTCCCACCCCCTCCCATAAATCGACGGTCACAAGTCGCAACAACCCATCGCGATCTAACCAATTTCTTTGCGCGATTGCGAATTCGAAAACGCGAATAATTGCTGGCGATGTTTCGAAAAACGTTACCTGGATGATTTGTGCTAGGCTGTTTCCTCATATTTTACTGGCTTCGTTGTTTCGTTGATGAATCGTCGCACAACATTCGCGCGGCGCGGTTGCTACTGGAAATGGGTGCGCCACGTTTACTTTAATGAGGCCAGCATGTTGAATCGAAATATAAGCAGCAATTCTTAGTGGCTCCATTAGCCTCTCGTGATTAAGGATGCCTGGATGAAGAATCGGTCTCTTCAAGCCGTGTGATATCTCCTTACTCTGACCGATGCATGAAGAGACGGTTTCTTCATTGCAATTGAAAAATGGGATACCGTAGTCGGTATTTTCCGTACTGTAAAAGGATGGGATGGTTACATGGTGCGCACGTTCTATTAGTGCTTCCCTGACCCTTTCGTGTTATCGCTGCCCTTGTTTTCTTGATCGGCAATAAACAGCACCCACGTATTGCAGCCTGCTTGTAGACGATTCCTTTTCCCCTAGGTGTATTCCTGCTGCGCAGTTTCAACAAGAACTGATGTGCCTCGATTCGAGTTGATTTTTCACGTATTTTCACTGATTTTTCACTGTCTATAATCAGAATATAAAATGGCGCTGACCATTGCGGCATTGCTTGACCAAATTTTGTGTAGGCGGGTTCATGTTGCGCAGTTTCCACTGGAACTCTCATGTCCTTTTTTCGTTAATGTTCCTCTACTTCCTGGTAGTAATCAACCAACCTATCGCAGCTCTCAAATCAGTCATCCCCTATTATTATAGCGGTAACCAGAAAATTTCCGAATCCTTCCAAGGTGCATTTTTGCTGCAAAGTTTTTGCAAGAGCTCTTCAGCCATCTTTCGCCTTAATGTTTCCTTTGTTGATCCGTTATAATCCGGTCATTTATCTCAGCATTCAGCGCAGCCATATATCTGTCCTGATTGTGCGTTTAGAACATTTTAAATTTCACCTATGTGTATTCTTGCTGCGAAGATTCTACTAGTGCTCACCTGTCTCCATTCGACTGCTTCACGATTTATAAGAACCATACTTTTCCCCCAATTGACCCTGCTATCGCAGCTCCCACACTTGCACCGATTCTCTGGGGATTATTAGGAGACGAATTATAAATTTTCTCCCGGTGCATTCATGCTACCCGCATTCTACTAGACCTTTTTCATTCGCCTTCCTAGCAATACGTTGTTTACGTAGTCCTAATTAATCGCATGCATCCTCGTTGCTGCCTCATAGAGGTGAATGCTAAAAATGCTGAAATGTCCACTAAGTGAATTTAGCCTGCGTCGTTATTACTAGAGATCTCCTGGCTTTCTTTTGTGTGTTGCTTGACCATCCGTGCTTGGGTGAGCTTCGATTTCATAGTTTCCCGGGGAGCCGCAAGAGGCCGGGTCCGGGGATCCGCAGTTGGAAAAATTAACACTACGCAGACCCGCAAACGCCTCTTTCCTCCGAATTTTTTTCACAAAAACCACTCCGCCGATCCGCAACCCAAAAAACTATGACAATGGTAGCTCAGCAGTGCGTACCACTCATGATTGCGAAGGATGGAAATTATGACGCTTGCGATTTTGATCACTTGCAACATTCGCGCTGCGCGACTCCTACTAGGTCGCAAACCCACTCGCTCCTCAATAAGAAGCCACTGGTGTCCTAGAAACCAATACAAATAATATTTCCCTTCTTTCTACGTACACATCGCTCACCCCACTAGTGATGACAATTCGGCACGCACCTCTCTGATTTTTAATGTACTTTCGCCGGTCAGACGGACGAGAGAGTTGGCGAATTGGCGAGAGTCAGACAGTCAGTCGATTGGGCAACACTACACGCTACACCTATCACAAGTCGCGCCTCTCCCACCCTCGCCATGCGCATGATCGCTGTCTTTTTTCGCACGTACTCGCGAATTTGTTGACCATCTTAGTCAGTAAAGCGCGAATGCCAAAAGCAGAAAGAACCTTTGTAGATTCTTCATTTGGATCCGGGCAGTATGTTTCTTTAGTGCATTTAGGTTTCAATAGCATTACTAGAGGTCTTCTGTCTCCGCTTTGCGCTGGTTAGTACTCTCCGGGTTGCAATCACACATCCTATAGCAACGGGAGCCACTTCCACTCTATATCTCGCGATCATTCGCGATCTATTTGGAGGGCGTGAATTCGGGTTGCGCTGATCATATTAGTAATCGTCCGGCTGCTCTTTCGCAGTACGATTAATTCTCCAATCTCAAATTGTCCTCTCTCTCTGATGACACCCATCGCCTGATAGCAGCCTATCTCGAATCGGCCTGATCTGTAGATCGTGATTTCCGATGCCACGACGTATGCTTCCATGTTTCATGATGGTCTGCATTTTGCATTGGCGCATTCAGGTTGCGCCGGTATTACTAGTGATATTTTTCAGGCATTACTAGTGATCTCCTTCCTCCTTCGCGCGATTACTCACATTCACGCTGCTTGATCCATTCTTTGTCTGAAACAGGGTTAATTATAAATTGCTAGAATTGTAATGCGCTTTGCACCCTGCACTATTCTAATTGCGGCACTGCTGAGCCATTTTCGTGGTCTTTTTTGCAGTGTAGTTTGTGCATTTTACCAGGCACATCAACCTCGCTCTAACCAGCGATCTATTGCTAGAGCAGCATATAACACACGTACGCGCGTGCATGCGTACACTCTCCCCATTTCGTCGGGATAGAATTTAAATTTCAGACGGTGTATTTCGGCAGCGCAAGTATTACTTCAGTTGTCCTGACATCTTTTGCGAATGTGTCCACGACAATGAGGTTTAAGAAAAATCATCCTAATGTATCACTAGACTGAATGAAAATCCCCATCCTCACTAATTGCGATACCTCGGTGTAAAATAGTGCAGCATACGTACAAGCGCTGTTGCGAGCCCGCTGACGTACTACAACATCCTCGCCCTGCGGTTTCGGGCTTCATGGTTATGACTTAGTCATCGCCTGCCTTCTTTACCAGTTCCTTTGCAAACTTCAATCACCCCACAAATCAGTCACAACTCTCCTCACCAGCCGTCGCCTAGAACAAGTCACAATCTCGCTCGATCGCTTGAGATCTGCCCACAACATACGTACGCGCGTGCTATTGAACCCGCTGACTTATCACATCAATCTCGTTCTGTGAATTCATGCTTCACGGTTATTACTAGTGATCGCTTGTCTTCTATCCGCGTTAGTACTTCCGCGTTATTTTGGAATCACCCCACTTATCAACTTTCTACCTGAGATATCTCGTAAACGTCGGTTTGAAAGCGAACTCCCTACAACACACGTACGCGCGTGCTATTGAACCCACTGACCTTCCGGTTGACATCATTTAATACTAATCTGACAAGTCAATCCTAATCTGATGCACTCAATAGGTTTACTTCCTAGTCTGAAATCTCCTAGGTTCGTGCGCTCACACCTCCCTGACCGCTGATATAGTGCGTATAATGTGATAGGTCTTTACTTGGAACATTGTTCCAGACACATCACAAATATAAATACCCATTCCCTCATAGCACGTGCTCTGGCACTGTTTGCACGATAAGAAAGTGCGCTTCTAAACCGCTATAACCAGCTGATTACTCATTGTCTTGGTACAATGATGTCTACTCGCGTGCTATCTAGCCCTGTCTAACAAAACGTGGCGATAAAGCGCCTGAGATTGAGAGACCACAAGAGTTTAGAACCCTTTAACCAGCTGATCGCTGATTGACGTGATTCAATGTTATGATCTATCCCGTACACGTGATTTAGAAATCCTGTGAAAAGCGACCTCGCCCTGTGAATTCAGGCTTCGTAGGTACTACTAGTGATCTCCTGTCCCCTTGCCGTGTTGGATTGCCTTCCTTGTGTAGCAAGATCATCAATCATGTGTCGATGTCCAGGTGGTAAATTGCTTTGTGCGAATTTGTGCAAATAGTTGCGCGGTTTCTTTGTTTTGCTCATGACTGCCATCATGTACTCAAAGCCCTTTTCTGTTCAGAAGTTGGTCTACAAAAGCTTGATATTTCTCTGATTCTCTCGTGTCAGAATGATCTCTAGCATTCTCTGACCGACTAGAGAGCGCGCAAGACGAAGAGAGTCTGCTCGGTCCGCCTTTCGGATTAGGGCAACGAAGGTTGCCTTGCCTCCACCTCCCTCCCCCACCCCGCCTTCCTCGATTGATCTGACTCTCTCGCTTTCCCGTGATCTATCTGATTCCACTGACCGATGAGAGACCAGGGTGAAAAGAGAGAGTCTCTTCCTCGCACTCGGCGCCGCCGATTCAACCAATTCATGCAAACATAGTGTCCACTATTGAGAGAGAGAGAGGGAGGGATTATGCGGCAATTTCCGGTTGCAAATGCGCCGATTCTAGATGATTATTGATTGAATTGGCTGTAATAGGTTGATATTGATTTTCTCTTGGTTATTGGTTTAATTGGTGTTTTTTTAAAAATAAAACAGGTGTGGCACCGATTGCCCACGAATGCATGTTGCGAATGTTATGGAATCCTTGAAACGCGAAGTCCACTAGTTATCGAAACCGCAAACATAGTGTCCACTATTGAAAGAGGGGATTGAAAATGCGCTGATTCTAGACGATTATTGATTTATTGGAGCCCTGGTCAGACCCTCTCACTGTTTCGTGATTTCTCGTTTCTTTGGCAGACGAGAGAGCAGGATAAAATGAAAGAGCGAGTTCATTCAAGGGTTATTGATTTTGGTTATTGAATGAAATAAGCGCAATGTTGTTGTTATACCTCGGCAACCAGCGTCCTATTGCCCGTGAATGTCTATTGCAAGTGTTAAGGAATCCTTGAAGCGCGAAGCCTACTTGTCTCATTGTCAATTGGCGGAACCTCATGCTAGTCCTGGTGACCGCTGCTCTTATTAACATTCGATTTTCGCGTTCACGTAGCATTGTTTGTACCGTATCCTCGAGCACTTACCATCCTGAATTATCGATTAATTCTTCCTACCGTATCTCCTCAATTATCTATTAATTTTTCCTGCCGTATTCCTGCATTATCGATTTTTTCTTGCTCTCGTCATTTATTGATTACCTGTTTCTACCGTAATCCTGGATTATCAATCGATCGCTTTCCCAGATGGCGGACCAGCACGAGACGTGGCCGTGCGACAAGAAGGACTACGTGCTGGACGACCAGATCGGGGTGGGAGCCACGGCTACCGTATTCAGGGTGAGTTATTGATTATTGATTTATTGATTGGGTTACGGTAGTTAGAGTAGAAGGGTGGGAGGCTACCGTATTCAGAGTGGGCATATCGAGTTATTGATTGATTGATTTTTATTGATTGATTGACGGGGTACGGTAAATAGGGTGCGAGAATTGAGCATTGATTCATATTGCTGCATGTTTCTATCTGCGCCTATAGCGAATTGCGTCAAAATTGGTTTTGATGTAAACACGAATCACACGGAATCAGGTCTGAGGTCCTGCATTTGAACATGGTTCAACACTGCATCACGAAGTCATGCGGGCACAATTAGACTCACTTTAAGAACCGTTACTTTGTTTTCGCAAAGAGAGACCATCAAATCAATGAATATCGACATTGTTTTGGATATTATTACGTGATGAAGCTAGAACCTCGCGGGCTCCGTTTCTCTGTTGTATCTGCCTGACCAGTGGTATAGCGCGATAGATTGGGTAATTTACTAAGAATGTATTGGGGTGTATTTGGGGCTTAGATACGAATCAAATATTGAGTACCCTCTGCTTTGCGCCATACATCATAGGGCCGCAGCCTGAATCGTCCTGGTCGTTCTTTCCCTTCCTTTCGCACCCTTTCCCGTCATCTCTTTTTTATCTATCTACTACTCACTTGAAGGTAGCCATAGGGCGCACTGTTACGGTAGCTCGATAAGATGAGAAATGGAGAAAAAAATGATTTGTTTAGTACACTGGAAAGCACAATGAAACTAACTTTAATTCACTGCACACTATACACCATAAGGCCGCAACCTCGATCTTCCTGGTCGTTCTTTCCTTTCTCACTTCGCCCTCCCGTGTCTGACTTCCTCGCGCTTGTTTATCGGCAGAGATGACATCGATAGAGATATGCACTGTGCAGTAGATCAGGCGCCTCGTCCGTCTCTTCATTCAGCGTAGTCTCTCGCCGGTTAGAGCGGACGAGATAGTGCGTGAAAGGAGGAGAGTTAGAGATCATACGTAATTCTAGAGTGCGAGATAGTGCACGAAATGGAGAGACGATAATCCGTGTTTTGAGCTAGAGCGATCAGGTGTCTGTCTTGTGGTCATGAGATCATGAAGAGGGTGACCCTTGATGTCAGTTGAGTTGAAGAGTGACGATTCGAAAAAATTAGGGAGATAATTAGTATTGTATAGAACCGTATCATCAATTGGACCAGGAAGATCCCGCGCCCTCATGATAACACTGTGAAACACTAGCCAACCAGAGGGGGGGGGGGCTCAATCTTGAGTAGTTGTTGAGTCACGTGTTGTAGCATCGCGAAATGAGTTAGGATGATGATCGGGTTGAGCAATAGTGATATTTTTGTACACAGATTGCTTGACGAAATTAAACTAGGAATACCCCCTCGCACTTATGGTCGCATGCTGAAACGCAAAGATTGCAGCTTGAAAATGCGTGAAAACATGGCTGCTTTGTGTCCACATGAGCCGTGTTGCGCGATTACTGGTCTAGTGCTCACATTAAAGATTAAATTAATTACGTAATTAACATTTAATTAATTAATTAATTTGCAGGCGACGTGCATTCCGCGGAACGAGCGGTGCGCGGTGAAGTGCATCAACCTGGAGAAGTGCCAGACGAGCGTGGACGAGCTGAGCCATGAGATCCATGTGAGTGGTTGATCTTTGATCTTTGATCTTTGGTCTCTGGTATTTGATCTCTGATCTCTGATAGGATAGTGGAGTAGTTCACGTAGTAGCGTTTTGTCGTGTTGAAGGTGGTGATTTGATTTTGTAACAGCATCAGCGAGATTCGAGCATTCCCGGAAGACACCATTCATTCCTTTATGAGCACGATGAAACTGAAACCTGGCTGGACGAGCGTGCACTTTCTAAGTTAAAATTCTAAAGTGACATGGCGACCAACAATAATCAGAGTCCGGCGTTTTATTTCGCTATCGAAGCAAACACGAAGCACAAATGTTCTATGATACTTGTAAAAATATCTTAATCAATAAACCTTAATTAATTAATATTAATTATTATTAATGAATATTAATTACCTTAATTCGCAGGCGATGTCGCTGTGCGCGCATCCGAACGTCGTCAACTACCACACGTCGTTCGTGGTGGAGGAGGAGCTGTGGGTGATCATGAGATTGCTGTCCTGCGGATCCATGCTCGATATCCTGAAACGAAAGATCAAGGTACGGTAGTATCGACTGGGAAGGGGGTACGGTAGGCATATGATAGAATGGTTGCTGTAGGGTAGGGAGGGTATGGTAGCATCGACTTGGTCGGGTAGACGGTAAGATTCGACCTGATTCTGTCAGCGTGTCGGCGTGAATAATTTGCCTGGTGATCCTGTGCTACTACAGCCCTTGATTGGTCTTTGAAGTGCGATGAAATGTAATAGGCAGCCGAGAGAGGATAAAAAATTAGTTTCATGTTCAGCTAGATACGTAACCTACAAAAATACTAAAGACGGTGCGAATTTGCTAGGTGACTTGATGCGGCATGTTCGGGTGATAGGTTGGGGGATCCTTACGTTCTTCAATTTTAGCTTCTTCATTAGTGAATTTTCAAATACTGAAAAAACTGTAGAATTTCTACAGCAGACAATTAATTCGTTTAATTTTGCTTTTATATTTATTTAAATTAAAATTAAATTATAATAATTGCAGGCGATCGGGAAGGAGGACGCGGCGTTCGGCGTGCTGGACGAGACCACGATCGCTACCGTACTCAAGGAGGTATTAATTAGAATACTCTAGGAGCTTTGAATTATTCATGGGCCATAGATGAAAAAGCTAGTCGAAATTACCTGGAATTTGAAAACATACCCCGCATTCGAGGTTCCCGTTACTAAGGCATGCAACCTACGATTTGTAATCACACCCGGCTTTCATAGAATTAGTCGGTGTCCAAGGTCTTTTTAATGAACATACTCGGCTTTCGAAGGATTTTGTCACCTAAATTTTTTCATGTATGTTCATGGCCCCGAGCGGAAGTTTATACATTTATTAGACAATTGTTTTTCGCGGGTCTTTGAGACAGTGCACAGTGGCCTCTCAAATGGTAGGCTGTACGCCTCATTCGATAATTGTGATACCGTCTCGTCAAGGATGGAGGGGCCGTGCCAGATTCATTGTTGATTTCTCTAATTCAATTTATTCCAGGTCCTCAAGGGGCTGGAGTACTTCCACAGCAACGGCCAGATCCACAGGGACATCAAGGTACGGTAGCCGATTATTGATTTTTTTATTAGTATTTATTTTAGTACTGATTTTACTGTTGTACCGTAGCTATGGAGTTTAGAATTGGGGTAGAATGGCGGGTGAGAGCACCAATGAGGTTTGGCGCTGCGAGCGGCACTTGAGTACGGAGGATGAAGAGCGGGTGTGATAGATCTCTGTTACCCCTGCAATAACCCCTGCTAGTGCATCTCGGTTCCACACTCACATCATGTTCGATTAGGATCATGGCGTTGCTGATCCGGTGTACTATGTGCGTAACCAATTTTTACAATTACCAGTCTTTCTTGTCATTTTGAACTGAGTGGAAAAGTGTGGTTGAGGGCACAAGCGAGGTTGGCGCTTCGAGCAGTACATGAGTGCTGAGAGCGAAGGGTTTCCGTGGTCGATTACTCTAGTGAAAACTATCCCCCGTAATCAGTGTGAGTAACCTGGCACATTTCGGTTTCGCTCTCGCTTCATATTCGATTGGGTACATGGTGTTGTTGATTCGTCAAACGCTGTAAGGACCCAATCACTACAATACAACAAAAAAAATTTCCGAAAATGATTCCAGTGAGGTTGGGGCCGCATGGAATAATCGACTATCGGTTGCGAAGTGAGCCCGTGATCACACGGGGAATCCATGAATAAAAGACTAGCTTACAATACAAAACGACCAGCAACGTCTCGGTTCCGCTCTTCCGTCATATTCGATTAGAAACAAGAGGTTGATGATTACACGAATGGTGCTAACACTCAGTTACCTCGTAATTTGGCCAGGACCTTCTCGAAAATAATAAATTGGCATTTCCTATCCTAATATCCGTATCTGATCAGGTTTGGGCTTTTGCAATTGGGTGGAAAAGGGTGATTGCGACTTCCCGGCGAGGTAGGGGTTGCGACTCGCAACTTGCGAGCAGATCACAAATATTGGTTGTGTTGACTGGCTGTGACCTTTGCCTTCTCAAAAAAATATTATTAACACGTTGTAACTTCTCAAAAAAAAAAATGCTGCTGCATTGGATGTCGCTAGGCACGTTTCGGTTGCGCGCATTCATTATCCGGAATTAGAAGTGTTTGCATGTTGATTGTAGGGTCTCTCAGTGTTCTAGAGCTATTATGAATGAAAATCGCTACCTCGACCTGCGGTATTCTAATGACCGTAAAGAGGATTTCCGTACTCCTAACCTACCGCATTCGCAGGCGGACACTAGGCTGATCTATCATAAGAGTGCCTACCGTAACCTTGAACTACCGTAACCTCTAACTATCGTACTACCCCCTTCTCAGGCTACCCAGTAGGTTCAGTAGGCTAACCTACCGTATCCTTACCGTACTCTTAATCTACCGTACTCCTTACCTACCGTATGCTCTCCCATTCTCAGTAGGCTTTTATTTTTACCTAGCCTACCGTATCCTCGTAGTAAACTTGCTTACCGCACTCCCCATACCAAGGAGTAAATTCCGTAGACTCCTTAGGCCGATACACCGTATTCTTAACGTATCTCATTCTCAGGCGGGCAACATCCTGCTCGCGGACGACGGCACCGTGCAGATCGCCGACTTTGGCGTGTCGGGCAGGTGAGAGATTCGTATTTCATGCTCACAAGATTGACCCTGATGGAAGCTTGGTACACTTGGCTTAGTTGTGAAACTCGAATTATGAAGGATTTTTAACTTTTCGGTTATTGAATTTGATACGTTGTGCGATTCGTTTAAATTTTTCGTGATTTTTACAGTCTGTGAGTAAAGTGGGTGGCTCGGGCTTCACGTCTGCTATAGGTGCGGTAGGAGTAGTAGCATTCAATCTAGCGTACGTTCTCGCTTCTAAAAAATGTATTTTCATTTGAAGTATCGTAGCAATAGCTTGCTCAGTATGTATGATGTTCAATGGATAAATTGAATCTGCCCTTAATCATAATTTAAATAATAATAATAAGCCAATTCAGGATCGCTGCGTCGGGCGGTGACCTGAGCAGGCAGAAGGTGCGGCACACGTTCGTGGGCACGCCTTGTTGGTGAGTCTGGGTGCGGTAGAAGGATACGGTAACTGGGGTTGGGTACGGTAGGATGTGGTAGTGGGGGAGGGCACTGTGGGATACTTCGGAACGGTAGCGAGTCGACGGCAGAATGTGTGGGATGGGGACGTGAGTTGAGTACGGTTGAATGGTATGGATACTGTAGGAAAGCACTTCTAGTAAGGCACTTGAATGCAAAGAAAGACTGGATTCTGTATGATTGCTGACAAGGAGCATCTCGGTTTCGTTCGCTAACTATCTTCTGAACGGCCCAGATTGTTTCAATGATGCGACTTTTCTCTTTGATGTTTAAAATCAAATCAAACCTCTAATTTAAATAAATAAATAAATAAATACCTTCCCAGGATGGCGCCGGAGGTGATGGAGCAGGTGTCCGGCTACGATTTCAAGGTTTGTATTTTTTGATTAATTGATCTTTGATCTCCACTTTATTCCTCTTGCCGTTTAGAGTAAAGGAAGAATAGTGCAAGAAAGTGAATAAGAATCTGTGAAATTGTGGATGCATAGATTTTTCATATGGTGTGGAGCAGCACTAGTTATAATTGTTGAATCACATGCGAAGCATAAATATTTCAAAGCCTGTTGTGGTTAGCTAATCAGGTTGAAACCATCCTACGGGATTGGAGTTGCATAGATGCGGCTTTAGTCACAATGTTGTAAGATCAATAATAGTGTTTCGAGAATCGATATATAAAAATATAATTTGCTGTTTACCAAATCTGAATAATTAAAGCATTTTCCTATTGCGTGAGGCGTTTCTGTCTTTTCATACACACCACTGCCTCCTCACCCCCTCCCTTACAGGCGGATATCTGGTCGCTGGGCATCCTGGCGATCGAGCTGGCCACGGGCACGGCGCCCTACCACAAGTACCCGCCCATGAAGGTACGGTATTGTGATGGTAGTAGTACGGTAGGGAGATGGGTTACGGTAGGATGATCCCACACGCAAGAATATAGCTAGGTCAGGGATATGAGTGCTACCACAAGTACTCGCCCATGAAGGTATGGTAGGGGTACGGTAATGGGATCGAGGGTAAGCTGAGCTTGTGAAGGTACAGTAGAATCGATGAGGTTATGGTTAAACATTTCTGCAAGTTTATGAATAAAGATGGTACGAGATGTACGAAAAACAATGAGGAGAAAATCTTTAAATACCTAGCAAAGTGGTGTTTCGCGGTTGTGCCAAAGCCATTCTATCAAGCTCAGAGCAATGCATTTTCGGCTCTTGTGTAGATAGAAAGAAAATATTGAAAGTGAACACAACACAAATCGTTCCGGCAAGTACGCTGTTCCATCGTTGAATGATATTACGAAAGCAGACTGTTGGGTAGTAGTGCATGGTTGTCGATTTCGAAAATACAACTAAATAAACAATTTAATTAATTAATAAAATTAAATAAATAAGTACAGGTGCTGATGCTCACGCTGCAGAACGACCCGCCCAACCTAGAGACGAACGCGGACAAGAAGGTTGGTTTATTATTAATTAATTAATTAGTTAATTATTTAAAATAATTAATGCTAGTATAGCGCAGCTTTAGTAAGAAGGTTTAAAGAGAAAACTTCTGCGGATGAGGGTAGAACAGAGTCAAGAAGGTTATTATTATTATTTTTAAATAATTTTTAAATATTAGCTCAGAACAATCGATACTACTGCTTCTACTACTAAATTACTTATTAGCGATGGGATTAGGAGATGAGACGTTGGTTTATTGTAGTAGGATGTATGGGGGAGGGGGTGAATTGTATTTGTGTGTTAGGCCCAACCTGGAGACGAAGGCGGACAAGAAGGTTCGTTAATTAATTAAATTTTAATAGTTTGTTAACTTAAATTGTGTGTTAACTAGTTAATGAGAACAATAATTCGTCTACAGCTGCGTGGTTGTTTCGAACAATTGATGAAAGTTAGAATTATCACACACAACGATGTTTCATTGGCGCTATAGGTCCCGCTGTTGTGACAGTCTTACAATGGTCAAGAGGGTCATAATGGAATGAGATAACTGTATTTCGCGTTTCGGAAAATCACTGATAGTAAAAGTTCAGTAATCAAAATGAGCATGCAAAACGGTGCTTCACTGGTGCGATGTATGCTGCTGTGTTGTCGGACTTCAATGATCGTGTGGTCATATTTTTATCAGAAACAAGGTCACGAAAATGAGCTGGCGGTACGATGCTTCACTGATATCATATCTGGTGTGGCGTGGGGGCGTCAATGATTCCTTGCATTCTCTGTGACATAATAAGTAAATCTCTTGCAGGACCAGTACAAGGCGTACGGCAAGAGCTTCCGCACGCTGATCAAGGACTGCCTGCAGGTTTGTTATTACTATTAATATATTTAAATATTCATGCTCAACTTTATTTTATATTACAAATTTTACTGGTGATAAAAGTTCACTTCGTACATGGTGAGCTAGTGTTACAATGAGAGTGTTTGAAGCTGAGTGGTCTCGGTGGGGCAATGATAAATCACGGTCCTGGAAGGGATATAATAGCGGAGCAAAATAGTTTGATTTTTCACCTGGCGATATGCCGCCGTAGTGATTCTTTGTAAGATAAGGCTGGGCGATCATGGTGATATTGAAGGCATAGCTCAGGAAAACATTAAATGAAATACTAATCTAATGATTGCAGAAAGACCCGGCGAAGCGGCCCACCGCCACCGAGCTGCTCAAGTACAAGTTCTTCAGCAAGGTACGCGTGTTATTGCCCGAAAATCGATAAGCAATAGGGTACGGTAGTCCCTTTGTAACATCTGCATTTTATATCTAGATTTCTGAACTGGTATGAACAGTGTGACGAGCAAGTTACAAGTGGAATCCTTTTAAATAGTGTCTTTGGCGGAGTGAACGTGATACTGATTTGTCCCGTAAGACGCCGCACTTGTAATATTCGTGAAACGGTAAGTACGCTTGATCAGTTTTTTAAGGAATTGAAACCTTTCCAGAATCGTTGTAGATAATCCCCCCCTAGTAGTAGAGAAGAGGCGAAACAAGAGCTTGTCTGGAAATATGTTTTTGTATTTTGTTCAATCGTCAACACACATATCACTAATCATCCAACTATCTTTCTGTTATGGATCACGTGTATCCTCAAGTTGCGGGGATATTTTTGATTCTTTCTTTGCGAAATGTACTAATTACTTAATCAATTAATTAATTATTCTAATCTCAGGCGAAGGACAAGAAGTACCTCGTGCACTCGCTGATCGAGAACCTGGGCGCCATTCCCGTCTCGAGTCACGCACAGAACCCGCACAAGAAGGTAGTACGGTAGGATGAGAGATACAGTGTGATCACGCAAAGACAGGGATACGATAGGGTTGAGTGGTTATGGAAGGGGTTACAGTAATGGAGGGAGAAGTGGCGAGAATAACGCCCAGAACCCGCACCACAAGAAGGTACTTGTCGAATGCCCGCACTCTTGCCCAGACGGGTTTGAGACAGTAGGAAGAGGCGTGAGAAGGGGGCGGAGCTAGGCCATTCCCATCTCGAGCCGCACAAGAAGGTATACGGTAGGGGTACGGTAGGAATGCGGTAAGGCATAGAGGTACAGTAGCTAGTGTCTACAATGGATACGGTAATAAGAGGACACGGAGCATACTGCAGGTCAAATGAATTTTGATGAAATAGTTAGAAAATGTAGGCGAATTTTTAATTGGTGTCCTGCAGCTTTACGGCTGCACGAATTTGCCATTAGAGAGTGACGCCCTCAATAGGTATCACTGCGCCTCTTCCCTAGGAAATAATCATAGTGTTGTCTTTCCCGAGAATAAATCATCTTGTAAGATAATCAGTACTCGAGTATTTTCAATGTTTTCCTGTTCAGAAGGTCGCCTCGGGGAAGCTGAAGAAGGGCCCGGACGGCAACTGGGAGTTCGAGTACGACTCGCCCGAGAATACGTGAGTGTTTATTTGAATGATTTAGTATTCAAGGGCCTTGAGGTTGGAAGATGCATTGAAAACGACTAGAACTGAATAGTGCGAAACTGATTTTCTCTGAGCGTTTCCTGTATGGGGAAAAAAGCTCAATTCATTTGTTTATTGACCCGTTGAGATTTGCGTCTCACGAATAACACGGAAACGACCGGGGGTTGATCGAGCTTGGATGGCGTGAAAACTAATAAATTAGATGATGCTCTTGAGTTCCCATGATTTTGCTGGTCATGTGAGATTCGCGTAGCACGAGATTCAGATCGTTTACGTTTCTCATACTCATATAAACAGTTGGTATACGACGCAAATTAATTAAATATATTGTGCCATTTTTCGATCCTTGATGATTCGCGCTACACGTGCTCCAGAAAAGGGTGGTTAGATCGAATCAGGCTGATGTTGCCGTGCATTTTTCGAGTGAAAATGTCCACCAGAATTTCTAATCAGTGATCCGCCGAAGTCGTTGTTTCACATAGAGGATCACCAGTGAGATTCGCACAGCACGAGATCCTGATATAGGACGATGTGATCGTAGAGGATTGATTCCTCTGTTTTATCGCCCTCACGATCAGAAAAGAGACAGCTACTCGACGACGGTACTTATGGAAAAGAGAGTGAGGTAGCATTTTTGGCACCCTGAAGATTAGCGTTGCATCAATTCTTGATAGGGCTCAATTATCGCCGGAAAATAATAATAGGCTGTTGTCTTTCAAAATCAAATCTATTAGATTGATGTGAGTGCGCTTAATTTGCAGAAGTTATTTTTTGCCACATGTGAAATCCTGTGAGATTCGCGCAGCACAAGATCCAGATAGGGTAAGGCTATCAATGGGGATTGATCTCTCCTTCCTCCACTCTTTTAAAATAAAACAGCCTGACTCTGGCACGTATCGGGCAAGATGATGCTAGATTTTCTTCGTATTTTTTCGCTCCATGAAGATTGGCGCCGCGCTGGTTTTTCATAGGGGAAGGTGTTCCGCTGAGATTGATCCTTCATCTCTCCATCTTCCAAAAACAAATTTATCCGCGCGACTGCTTCTCCTCCACATTGTAGATTAGTGCTGCACTAGATACTTAGAGGACGAGGTGATTAATGACGATTACGTGTCATTTTCTTCTGTCACCGTGGACCAATATACCATTTTTTTCTTTGAATTAATCCGCTGAGATTCGCGCCGTACAGGATTCAGAAAGGGCGATTATATCTGCAAAAAGCGATCGAACCCTAGCTTCCTTCTTTAAAAACTTCACATTAAGGAAACAATAGGTACATTAAGACTTTCCATTTGCTCCTGATGCTTATCACTCTCTTCGCGCGAGAGCTATCACATGATCGTGTTCGATTTGTTGAAATTTTGAAAAAGTATTTCCAACAAGAAACGCTGTTTCACCGGAGTTGTGGTTTCTGGGGACATTTACACCCTTGAGGTTCGCGCTGCACGTGATACAGAAAGGGCGACGATGAGTTCGGCAGTGATTGATCGTGCCCTGTTATTCGCTCTCAAAAAAATAGAAATAAAATAAGTGCGTTTCCACAACACATCAACCATTGAGATTCGCGCTGCACGAGTTGCAGATAGGACGATGTGTTCATCTGAGATTGATCTCTGTCCTCTCCTCATCTTCTGAAACAATTTTTCCTTGACAATTAGGTTTGTGTGTAAAGTGATCGCGTTCTCTTTCGAAATTCATGTGTCCTATGAGATTCACGTTGCATGATTTCTTCATAGGGCCAGGAGATGAGTGAGGAGTGATCGAGCCTCCCTTACTGCTTTACCTTTAGAAAACTAGTCATTTTCACTAGTTGGCTCTCCAGTAGAGCTCGAGAAATAATCCCGCCGTCTCTTCATTTTGCACACTCTCTCGCCAGTCAGAGTTGCGAGAGAGTGCGTGAAATGAAGAGACGGCGACCCGTATTTCGAACTCTACACTCCAGTGCTTCAGCTGTACGTTATCTGTTGAGTGAGAAGCGTTGCGGCAGTTCCGGAAATGGTTCGAATTGAAAAATAATAAATATTCATTGCAGCGATAGCTCGGACGAGGACGAGGAGGTGCGCAAGCCGGCGGCAGCAGCTGCAGCAGCTGCGGCGGCCGGAGGGGCGGAGCCGGTCGGAGATGGAGTGCAGACGGGAGATACGATCAATCTGGTGAGTGAATGGCATTGGCAGTTGGAAACCGCGACGCGAGTCTCGATCGTGTCCCTGTCGGGTTGAATATGATGAATTACTGAACTGTTTGTGCTTATTAGAAAGGGGCGGAGCCAGTTGGTGATGGATCAGACGTGAGAAACGATCAATCTGGTGAGTGAATGATATTGTCACGGCTTTGCGCCGGAATAGAGATATCATCTGGTGAGTTACGATAGAGGAATACTGTATACGGACGATCTAGTGGGTTAAATTGTTGATCTTCCCTGTTAAATTTCGAAGATGGTGGGTTCGGGTTTCACCTTCGCATCTAAACATTCCAATTTCGAAGGACGCCAGCGCTGCTTGAATGCAAACAATAACTTATTCGTAGTAACGCGATTTGAGTTCCACGAAGTTATCATACTTCGTAATCGCCCCCTTCCCCTAATCGAGACCTTATTTTGCGTTCAATAAAATAAATTGCATACTGTCGCGAACCATAAGTTACATCTGTGCTTCACCTAGCCATTATGTCATGTTGATACTTCATCATCCAATATGTTCTGGACTTATCGTACTAATTACTAATTAAATAATAATAAATACTTCTCAAGGTGCTGCGCGTGCGCAACCAGCAGCGCGAGCTGAACGACATCAAGTTCGACTTCACGAGAGGTCAGTTTTTTATGAGGTTAGGGTTGTTACGGATACTTTATACCTGAGATACAGTATTGTCAACGGGGGGTCTTTATTGAGCATCGACTTCACGAGGGATCAGTTGGCGATTGATTTATTGATTTATGGGAAGGTTACAGTAGTTACGGATGCGGTATAAGGTCGACATATAAGTTCGACAGGGGTCAGTTGGCGATTGAATGAAGTTACGTATAGATTGATGAGACAAGGTTACGGTAGGTATTCATTGACAGGAAGTAATCACGCATACGGTGCAAGTTCGACTTCAGTTGGCGATTGATAGATTGGCATCGACTAGGGATGATACATTACTATCGGAAAGATATGATACTGGTAATAATTGCTTGGAATAGATTGAGCACCGAGAGATGCATTAGCAAACATGATTCACGGATCACTTATTGAATTGGTGCGTCTCAATTTCACCCAGTCAGAGTTGCGCACTAGGTGATGTGGTGCTATCATTCTTTGCCTAATACCTCCCAATATGTTCTGGGAAGTAGGTGGCGCGATGTTTTGGTAATATATACTTAATTTACTGCAATACTCCTTAACATTGCTGACTGCTTTATTTATCGATTCCACGAGAGCTACCGTAATCTCGAGATATCGAATTTCTTTCAGGCACGGACTCGGTCGAGGGCATAGCGCACGAGCTGGTCACCGCCGAGCTAATCGACTGCCATGATCTGGTGATTGTCGCGGCCAACCTGCAGAAGGTACGGTCTACAGTACTTACTGGTTATTGATTTATTGGGGAGTATGGTAACCAGGGATATTGTTTGGGGGTACGGTATACACTATCGATTGGAAGATGGAGCACGAGAAGGGCCATTGATCGTTGAATGCAGGCAGAAAGTAATTTCAAATTCTAACAAGTAGCATGCGGTTTCACTAGTTCCTCAAGGCACTTACGAGACCATTTTCTTCAATTATTCTTTGCATACCTACCTCATTAAATATTCGGAACTGTGTTACCGCACTTAGACTATCGATCTTTTCACTGCTTGGAATAGAACTCGCTGACGAGAGCTACAATAGATCGACATTTGTAGAATCAGAGAAAATAGGATACGAAATCCGACCTATAAGCATGCGGTTTCAACAGATCCTCAATTGGCTCGCGATTTCTGTTCTCTAATTCACGAAGGATATAAAACATAGAATATAAAACAATCTAGTTACATGGTTTTCTTTTTTCAGTTAGTTGATAAGTGCGCACGGCCACTAGAAGGTTCTGGGGATAAACTAACTCTAACTTTAGTTTGGGGTTTCACCAGCTCCTCAAGTTTCTAGGAGAATCCTTCTTCTAATTTCTCGAGAAAACCCGGTTTTTAAAAAATAAAAATATTTTCATTTTTTCAGTTGATAGAGCACGCGGATGAGAAGGACCGTCGATCGGTCACATTTGCCCTCAATTCCGGCGTGGCCACAAATGAGATCCCGGACGAGCGGACCCTCACCGGATTCGCCCAGATATCGATTATCGATTGATACCGTAGCCCCTTGATTACGGTACCACACCAGTTGACGATTGATCGACTAATAGGCTACCGTAACCCCCAAGCCGTGATTACGGTACACCACACCAGTTGTCGATTATCGACTACCGTAACCCTGCGGCTACCGTAACCACACCACCACCGATTGTTCATTGAATGTAATACTCGTTTGTCGTATTCCCCGCTGCAGCCGCGCTCATTTCTACTAACGCATAGACACCACATTATAATATTATTCCCCCGTTTTTTTGTATTGTATTTTATACACAAATCACCGTTTCTATTGTTCTTTCGCGCCTTGTTTCGTATATCTGACGTTTGTCGATTGTTCTTTTTTGCTTCATGCACAATTTTCATATGTAACAGCCCGCCCAGCTAAATTCACGTATCAACCGCCCCCTGTTCTAAGTCGCGTCTGATTTTGCATAGATTCTCTTCTTTTCTTCTTCTTACTTTCAACCCCGCTCGTTTCCCCCCACAGAGAGATACTATATTAGGCCCCAAGAGAGCGCGCGTGTATTTGTGATAATTGCTGATTGCCTAGCGCCAGATTTGCTCTACCCCCCCCCAATTTGCGTAGTTCACCCCGCACTTTCCCTACAGTACACCACACACCACACACGACGTAATGGCTCAAGTGACTACAGTTCATCTCCTCGCCCCTTTCCACCATGCGTGTAGCCACCATTTCTTTCTCTTCCCAATCTGGGATATTCACCCGAGGCACCAGCTAGGATATGTCGCCCCACTACACCACTACACCATGCACTTCACCCTCCCCCCACTTCAAATGCGATTGCGAGTCTCCAAAGTGTACCTTTATTATGGCTAGAGAGATAATAAATAATGGATCACATGGTGTATATTATGTTCAACAACGAAATCAATTAGAGGAGGATACGGTAGCCGGGGGGTACGATACAATGGATCGATAATTGACGAAATTATAACAAATAGTAATAAATTAGTTGTGACAGATCAGCGCCGGGTTTGGCGTACCCAAGAAGACAGGGGGAAAGACTCAGAAAGTGGGGATGCGAATGACAGGCGAGAATGATGGCACGGAAAGGAGTACGGTAGGTCGCGTGACCTACCGCATCGATCGATAACTGATTATTATTGCGGGGTACGGTAGGCTGCTTATCGACCAGTGTTGGTGAGGTAGTGGATGGACTGGTACCAGGTGTTCGGCTGGAATCGATTCCAGAACGTGTCCTCCTGGTAGGGAATAGCGATTAGGTACGGTAGCGGAAGATAGGCAGAGCGAAAAGTGACTGATTATGTTAGCCTATTGATATTGTAGCCTACAAGGCTACAGTGATTCTTTTAACGTAGCCTAAGAGCACGGAAGATTAAAGTAACCTAAGGATATAGTAACTTTGGATAAGGATAGACTAAAGATACGGTAGTCTAAGGATACGGTAACTGACCTTGGGCGTCTTCTCACCGGTGTGAGAAGCGACGGCTGCGAGCTCCTCGGACGAGGGCGCGCGAGGAGAGGCGGTGGTCTTCAGGGGCTTAAACGTGGCGCGCCTAGGTGAAAATTGGTTAGATCATTGTTTTCTTATCTGTTCTTCGCGTGGTTGACTATAATTTACTGGCTTTTAGGCAGGTTGACAGTTCTTCTTGAGACAGATAAAATTCTGAAAGACAAATTCAATCCGTCTTCATGGGACCTACTGCTCGGGTGCTGTGCCTACCACCAAACCTTGCCCCGGAATCTCTTCTAGAAAAACAAAACTCACGACGCAGTGGTCGTCGATCCGGCAGTCGCTGCGGCGGTCGCAGTCACGACGTTCTTCTTGCTCACGGCCTTGCGAGCGGGACCGCCTCGCAGGGGACGAGCTGTGGAGGGGGCGGGCGTGGTCTCCTCCTCCTCGACCTGCAATTGTACATTGCAGAACTCTCAACTCTTAAGATAGCTCTCAAGTTGGAACGAAAAAGAAGAAGCAAAGATTCAGCAGGAAAACACCGCTTCTATCAAGCGAGTCATAATTGGTTATCTGGGAAGAAAAAAGGTATGCAAGGAAAATCTGCCTACCTCAACCTCCTCGAACGACTCCTCGGCCTCGGTCGTCGACGCGATCTCTTCCTGAACACTTGTTGTCTCATATTCAATTTCAAATTTCGCAATTGACTTTGGATATGTTTCAGACAGTCTTCAACTCTTGCCTGGGCTGTTATGGACAGTTATGAGGCATTCTTCGGTTGAAAAAAATCATTCAAATGGCTTTGAATCAAAATTTAAGAGATAAAAGAGGGTCAAAGATCGCACCTCCTCTTCCTCCTCGACCTCCTTCTTCGCGCTCTTCTCCGTGGTGGTGGCCTTGCCCATGAGCTTCTGCCACTCGGGGACCTAAATTAATTAAGTTAATTAATTAGCTAATTAGTTAATTAGTTAATTTTTTGAATATTACAATTACTCATTTTTTCATCAGAATCATGGTTTTCTAAGAGGCTGATATCTGAGAAAGAATTTTCGGTGGAACGTCTTCCTTATGATACGGTTTGGAAAATGGGGCTACGGGGTGAGCGGCATAACAATAACATAAGATGACCAATCAAGCACCTTCTTCGGTCGGCCGTTCGTGGGCTTGGCGGGCACTTCTCTGCAATGTGTACATGTTTAGATAAATTCTCTGGGATTATTATTTTTCCTCGATGGTGCCACAGGATTGGCGAACAAATTATTCACAACAAATGAGCGAACGATGAAACGTACAATTTCGCCATGATTAAAAAAATATTTTCAGGTTTCGCATTTTAGCGTTTCAACAGGCCCGTTTCGAGAGTTCGATCTACGTTCTGACGTTGCCTTTTCAAATTTCGAACTCTCAAACTCACGGCTCGTGATGGCTCTATCGGGAATAATTTTGACCTACTTGTTCGGAATATTTTCTTAGTCTCAGTTCCATTCAAGGTTTACAACATGAGAATAGGTACACTCCGTTTCACAAGCGATGGTGTAGACATTTTACAACGCATCCTTCACACCTTTTTTCAACACCATCACAATATATGCTTTTTTTTAATTTTAGAAAAGTGGATAATTGTTTCTCCCTTTTTTTGGCAATAGATACTCACGGCGCATCCGTGGCGGCGGTGATTTCTCGCTCGGGAGCGATCGTCGTCGTTGTGGACGTCTTCACGGGGGATTTCTTGGATACCGCAGAGCCGCTGGGCTTGGTCAGCTTGAGGTGCGTCATCTCGCGCGTTTTCTGCAAGAAAATTGAATACAAAACAATAAGAGTACATTTTAACTGTTTTTCGAAAGTATTAAATCCTTGAAAATTGATCTAATTGTTTGGCCAGCAGAGGTGCGTCAGCTCGCGCGTTTTATGCGAGAATTATTGTTGATTTATTAAAATAAATAATGGATAACCAAAAACTGGGAGATCAAATTTCCACCATGTTTATGATAGTAGTGAAACTTATCCCGAGCTTGCCCCTTTTCAGTAATTTACCGAAGAAAACCAGTCAGTTATTGATAATTGAACACCGTAACTAGATAGCCAGTTCGCGATAAAAAAACTCAGCGTACTCTCGCAACAGTATCCGAGCCCGTTCTCGATTGGACACTACCGTAATCGCTACCGTACCGGAATGTACTACTCAATCACAACCGTGTCTGATCAACACTACCACTCAGTTCTTGATGGCCTACTGCCCAACTCGCCATCGTACCTAGTCAGTTCTCGATAATCATACCTACCGTACCGGAGTGGAGGGCTCGATGACGACGGCGTCTAGTCTATACTTCCAGTCAGTTCTCGATAGATGTCTACCGTACCCATATTTCAAATTCAACCAGTTGTTGATAACAAGCTAATCAAATGAGGCAGTTCTCGTTATCAGACTACCGTAATCGCTACCGTACCGGAGTGGAGGACTCAATCACAACCGCGTCCAGGATGCCCTTGGCGTTGCAGAGGGCCGTGGCGAAGCAGCGCGAGATCATCTGAAAGATGGTAGGATTACTAATAATAATTTATCTACGCCCGAGGCGCAACGAGACCGAAACGTTACATAATAAGGTGGGAGAGCAGCATTACGGTATTGATCGATTATACTTGAAGGATATGGTAATCTTATGGATACAGAAGGCTTTTTTTACTTTTTTCACCGACGAGGACGAATCACCATTGAAAAAAGTCAATTCATCAAAAGAAAAGAAATTTTTCACCGACGAGGACGAATCACCATTGAAAAAAGTCAATTCATCAAAATAAATTTGCACCATGAAACATACTTTAACTGTTTTTTTCATCTCCTCATTCTGTCCAGTGTAATGAAAAGACAAGGATCCGCAATTCGAACGCTATTCTCACCTGGTGAACATAGGCCTTTGCTTTGTACGCGTCCTTCTTGTACTTGGTGAGGTACGCGTCGAAGTTGGAGGAGGACTGCAATGGTAGGAGGTTACGGTATCGAGATTAGTCAGTTCTCGATAGCTATCTACCGTAATCGCGCCAACAACCATACTAGATAGTTTTGAAAAGAAATGGAGGACCAGTGGACAGAGCAAATTCATCATGGAAAGAGAGCATGCAAAGAGAGATGCATTCATATGATGTGGAAAAAGTGTTACCCACCTTGCAGTAAGCGGCATCCGAAGCGTCAACGCACTGGTAGGACGTCTTCTCGCCTGGAAAGATCAAAGATCAAAGATCATTGGTAATGTTCTCGTGTCACCATGTTGCGATACCTCTGGTCAGTCAGCGATGATGGAATCAGCACCTGTTAGACGGTTACAATACTCTTTTATTTTTATTTTTAGTTATTATATTTTTATACATCGCCAACTCGCATCTCATTGCGCAATCACTTTTCTGCGAAGATTAGTAATTTCGTTGAAACACATTCGAAAATGATCTATAGCGCCGTTCCCTCAAATCCCTCCTTTGATCCTATGATCTTGCAAATATTATCGATTTGTTTATTGGGTACACACACACGCGGTCGATCATTGCAAATAATTTATTCGCGGAAATATGAATTTATCCTGAAACACATTCGAGATGTAGCATGTTTATTCATTGATATACCGATCCGCCGTTCCCTCAAATCCCTCCTTTGATCCTATCTCTCAAGATGTTCTTCTCTTCACTCTTGGCTTTATTTGAGGGGCATGGCCGGACTCTCTCCATATCCCCTTATCTCTCGCTTCTCTACCTGACGAGAGAGCACGGCGAGACGAGAGACGATAGTTCCTTTGTTTATCCCCCCCCCCTCGCCCCTTGTCTTATCACCGGTGGGCTCCAAATCTGGAAATCACTGAGGAAAGCCAACAGAACGCAGTCTCTCCATTTCCCGTGCTCTCTCACCATCTCTAACCGTCTCGTCTCGGGATCCACCCTCTTCAATCCCTGTACTCTCTAACGTGCCAGGGAATGAGAAAAAGAGATCCCCCTGTTGAAGAAACAGGTCCAGCCAGTGATATCAGGGAGAGTATTTGCCTATCTTCAGGAATGGCCTCTTGGTGATACGGGAACAAAGGGAGAGATTAGGCTGAGGGCAGAGGGCAAATGGCTTAGCGATGACACAGAGACATCAGGAGAAAAATGTGCACCCAGAATCCGGAATGATGTTTCTGCTGATTCATGTGGTTCTTCAGGAAGGAAGCAAGTGTATGAGGTGGCCTCAGGGAGGGTAAATGTCTTAAAGAGGCGGAGCAAGCAGAAAAATATGTGCATTGATGATTCAGAGTTGGATATTTTAGAAAAGGCAAAACATGAGACGCAATGACATCAGAAACACACACATTTACAGAAATCACACGATTTTTGGCAACTACAAATCACCCATGATCACGAATGGATTCGTAGTGCTTCTATTCACGTAGTGTAGCTTTGATTTTCGTGCGGGGAAATCCCCACTTGCACTCAATTTGCGCGTAGTCCGATCTATCTTCTCCCTAATTGAGAGAATTCCCCGATCAATTTCGGGAGCGCTCCCCCAGGTTAAGAGCCACTTGATCATTTGGAGTTTTTTTGTGATTAAATATCCATTTTGCAATTAGTAGACGTATGACCAGGGTACAGGAACTTTTTCTTCAGATGTCAAACAGCTCTGAATTTTGCAGCTGGTAGGGAAGGATATATATAGTAAGGTAATAATACATTGCGAGAAAAGGCTAGGGAAAAAAGAAAAATCAAATTTCCTACTCACCCTTCTCGAAGCAGTAGTTGAAGCACATGGAACCGAAGCCCAGCTGTGAGCACGCGCCCGGACGGGCCTTGTAGATTGAGGCGCACGTTTTCTTGTACTGAAAAGATCTAAGATAAGAAAACGAAGATAAGTTAGGAATATGGATTTGCTAGAGAAACGATCGTAGAAGAAAGGGCGAGAACTCAAACACAAGGCAACAACAGGTCCTGCGACAATACAGTGATGCAAACAAACGATATTTTGAGAAATTTCTAAATCACAGAAAGGCAATGCTCAAATCTACAGATTTCATGACTCCAAAAGAGACTCATTCTCGTGAAGAAATCTAGGAAAGGCAGGCAAATTTTAGAATAAGAATTATCAGAACAAATAGGAACAAATAAAACGCCCACCTGGAAATTGCTGCCGACGGGCTCCTTGGCACCCGCTTTCGGGTGCACCCACGTCTTGTCAAAGGACTGAAATAAGAATAATGAAGTACGATTCGAAATACCTCATTTTGGCATTCGCACTGTGCACTAGTGATGTCAATTCAATACCCAATACTATGAGACAATGCCAATTAATTGAGTAATTGGTATTGGGTTGACCAATTAATTGGCTTTTATTCCTCACTTTCAGTGGGAGTGCGCGGAAGCAAAATCAAATAATTGGATATTGGAATTGGTCAGGCGTCCCTACTGTGCACAATAATATCGTGAGTAAAAACGTAAAGGCGTATCAAGGGATTTACAGTCGTGAGACAACATCAGGTGAGGCCGGCTGTTAGCGAAAAATACTCCACATCACTCCATTTAAGATGTTTGAGTGCAAGCTATTCAGGATTTTTGCAAATTAATTTACTACCTTGATGAGGTCGTTGAGCCGCTCGACATCAATGTATTTTGATTGACCGGATCTGCAATTTTATTATTATACACTCCATCGCGCGATACTTATTGACCGCGCAAATTGTTTTCGATCTAGGATCGCTGACGAAACATAATCGGTTTTGATTTTTCAGTGAATTTGGCAAGGTCACGTCGAGAATGGAAATTATCTCATTGCAACGACACGATCATTTTCATCTTACTCTGTCAAAGAGGCTTCCATAAACTTGAGATAGCCCATGCCATGAAAGCGCAAAATGGGAGTTTACTTACGGCCTCGCCTGCGCTGCGCCCTTCTTGCCGGCTGCGGCTCCCGCAGCAGCTGCAGCTGCAGCAGCAGGGGGTTTATTAGCGGAGGAGACGCGAGAGGATTGCCGCATCCTGCTCTGCTGGATGGCCTTGGCGACGAGGTCGGCGTGGTCTGGAAAAATTCTTGTTTTTTTTTAAATTCTAAATTTTTTCATACAAAGTACCTATTACTGCCTAACTCATACACATCTAAAGCTGCCAAAAAGAGAAGTTCTTTCATTTACAGACAGCTATGATTTTATCTGCAGGACATTCTGAGGCTGTCATGTACAAGATAGGTAACGCTTTCGATTCAGGCTGAATTTATGTTTCTCGAACCCCGGAACCTTCGAGCGTTCGCAAATTCAGTGTCCAAAGCCCATAAAGGAGCACCCGCCTAGTGACAGAGATGCAATCAATTCAAACAATCTCAGGCGAGTGAGCGCAGTTTCAATCCCCCATCTGAGGAGAGGAAGAAGTAAACAGAAGCTCAGTGATAGAGTGAGGGGAAGAATGGAAGAAGCACTGTACTGATTAAAATGAACCGTATGCTACACTTTTAGATATCATGACAATAATTAGCATTCTAAGCATGACAATAATTAGTATTCTGAAGAACAGAAGTGGCATGAATTATTCAGTCATTGGGGTGGGATAGAAAGGGAAAAATCAGTGCATTTCGTCATCATGTTTAAGCATGACACGGTTAAATTTAAATCAAATTTAATCAACGTGTTACATTTTACTGAAATTAGCAAAGGAGAGTAGGGATAATGAGGAAAAAAATGATTTAAAAAAATCGCGCGCTCAAGAGATAGGAGTCCAAGTATGTTTCAGCAAGTCGTGAAATGCATATTCGTTCAATCTATCCAATAATGCTTCGCAGTCCTGTTCAATTAAAATTATGAAATCTCAGCGCTCCACGGTCACAATGAAAACGATCGCGCGCCGATTCGATACGCAAACATTGCCGTGGGCAGGTGGGTTCCGCGCACGCCTATTATCCTTTGTGAACCAGGAAAAAGGAACCAGGAACCATGTCACAGAAATCAGGAACCAGGTGCCAGGAACCAGGAACCGGGAACCATAAATCCAGAACCAGAAACCAGGAACGAGAAATCAGGAACCAAGAACTAGACCTACCAGCCTGTGCGTAGCTCGCCAGTCCCAGCACCGACAGCAGCAACGTTGTGAGCCGCATGATTAAAGACGTTGATGGTGTGGTATGTCTCCAAAAGAGTCTTCGCTGGATAAGGCGGCGAGAGAGTTTGGGGGTGGAGATAGGGGGCGCCCTTAGGGTTGGGATCTCAAGTGATGAGGGCGGGAGGAGGAGCGACGATGGTCAAATACTGAAGAGCAGAAGAAGGGCGAGGGAGGGGAGGCGCCTCGAGCTCGCTTTTGTGACCGTGGGCTCACGAAAACGGGGAGGGGCAGATTCGTCCTGGAATGGCAGGGGGGAATCTGATGGGGAGGGGCCGAGATTCGGATTGACCACTAGGCAAAGGGTGAGGAGAGTGGTCAGGCTATTTGGAGAGAGGGCTAGCGGCTGACTCAGACGTCCCTCGGCCGAAGAAGAAGGAGTGTGCGGAAGTTCCTCATGTGAGAAAGGGAACGCCTAGGTGCGCTCACCGCCGATGGTGCGGGGCAAATACGGAGAGAGAAGATCATGAACAGAAATCTGAGCGGCGAGGGAGCTTTCCGAAAATGGAGAACGGTGAAAAGGAAGTGCATGATCTCGGAAAGTGAAGATTTCCTTCCTTTCCTTCCCAGTTGCGCTGACCGGGGAAAGAGCACTGCGAAAGAGGAGAGAACCTCAAAGGAAAAGAGGCGAGGAAGGAAGCGGAAGAGTTTCGTGAACCGGGTTGAAAGGCGATCTATTGGCGCGGCGTTCGTGAGACAAGATAACGTGTTCGTAGGAAGGAAACATGCGTGTTGGAGAAGGTGGACACCGTGTACAGGAGATCCTCTATTTTTCCATGATTTCATTCTTCAACAATGACTAAGAAACAATATTTATCTTGTCTGGAGCGATTCCTTGAGGATACACGCGTGTAGGAGAGATACGCTGAGCAGAATAAATCGAGTGGGCACTTTTGGGCTATTTTCGGGGTTAATGATACCAATTACAGTCTCCTTTTTCAGTAGAAAATGCACATCCTCTTGAAGAACGTGGATGCCCGAAGCAGGAAGCGACGTGCGCTAGGCGTTTCAAGAGGCAAAAAGTAGTTCGGCGGAAAGGTGATCCGTCGGCGTTCTTGAGACGGAAGCCTTTCTGGAGGACGTGATCTCCCCGGAATGAATAGTTTTCCTCCTTCAACTTGAAAAATTTAAGCAAGAAACAAGAAAATACATGGAGTCATGATTTTACAAATAACTTCAGCTGGAATTTTTTTTAGCCGTTTTAGTCCGTCTGATCCGTTTCTGACCCGTGGTTGCTCTCAAAATAGCGATCCGTTAATCCGGATTTGCCACCCTAGTAGGAACAATGTTTGCTAACCTAATCATCATCTGGAAATTATTATCACTCAATTTGTTGCAACTCAACGGTTTCTCAAGATGAAATCCTTGTTCACTATTCTCGGCACCCGGAAAATGAGATTACAATCTTTCGTTGCCCGCGGAGCTACATCCTTCGACTCTCCACTTTCTCCACGCTATCTCGCCGATCAGACAGAGTGAGAGATCACGTGTAATTGAGAGAGCCAGCGCATTCCCTAGCATATCCCGGCGATTTCGGGACCTCGATAAAATCTATAGGCAATCAGGCTCAGAGCTCGCTTCCTTTATTCGGATATCCACGCGTTAGCTCGTACACTTTGTTGGAGTTTTATTGATTTTTTGTGTATTTCACCAGCTTTTGTGCGATTTTGACACGTTTTTGAGCGATTTACAGGCATTACGTCATGGCTACGCAACCGCAAGGGTCGACCAGTCTGAAGTACCTCGGGCTCTTGCTGCTTACCGCTCAGCAGATCAGGTGGGCAGTCGATATTCCTAACGGAACTCGTTCAAATCCAAGTCGTTCAAGTGAGTTTCACAGTTTCTATAGTAGTTTACTCGAGCGCGAGTCAATAATATTAGGCCTGTTGCTGGTTAAAAAACAATCTATTTCTATACAGCCACAAACGGGTGTAATCAGCAATCAATAATCGATTAAAGTTGTTAATCACAGTATGCCTCTCATGGTACGGTACACGCGGAATCGCGAGAACGGCGAGGCATTCTTCACTACGGTCAACGTGCTGATGATGGAGGTACGGTAATCGATATTACGGGGATACGGTAGTTCCGGGTGGGGCCCGAACCTCTCGGTACTGTTACGGGACAACGACATGTGGCTACAGTATCCAGATTACGGTAGCCATCTGCCAATCGATAATTGAGACAGATGTAGGCCATTATATTGATTACTGTAGCTGCTGGGTTTACGGTAGCCAATCGATAACTGACATAATTATAGATCATGAAGCTCGCAGCGTGCTCGTTCCTACTCATTCGCGAGCACAAATGCATCTTCAAGTGAGTTTGTGCAAAACGAACTTGAAAGACACGATGGAGGCATTTTGTCAGCCCTCTTCAAATCAGATCAAACCGGGACCGAGAAAGATTGATGACGAGCTATCGTCTGTCTCTCCCTCACTTCCCCATGATTTCTCGCTGCTCTGATAGATGAGATAGCATGTTGAAATCGCGCAAACAGTGGTTTTGTAACAATATTGTTTTCGAAAATGATTAAAACAATAATGAAATGATTCCAGATTCCTCGCCGATGTCAAGGACGCAATCTGGGGCGACCCCGTGGAGACTGCCAAGGTTTGTGGAGACTGCTACCAATCGATACTGTAACTCTCGAACACCGTATCCAATAGATGCCGTAACCCTCCAGGGCCATACCTGATCGGTACTGTTTCCCATACAGTACCCAGCCGCTACCGCAATCCTCTAGAACCACATCTAATCGATGCGATAACTCTCGGGTCTAATAGGAACAAACCGTAGAAATTCGTTTCAACGTGCGTATGATTGCCGACAGTTTGAACGGAGACAATTTTGCTCCTTCTCCTCTGGCCTGAAAATACTGTACCTTCTCTCGGTCAACGCACCCAATCTTTCTTGAGTGGACCACGATACCATGCTATTCTAGCACGGTCCTCGATCAATACCGTATCCCTCAACTACCGTACCTCTCAATATCCTCAAATCAATCAATAATCCCTCTCCTCAGGTCTGCTTTCCCGCCGTAATCTACACGCTGCAGAACAACCTGTACTACATCGCGTTGAGTCATCTGGATGCGACAACTTTTTGTGTAAGAAACACCTAGTCACAAAGCTAAAAAAATTGAAAGACTGAAAAAGGTGTGAATGTTCTAAAAAAAAAAGACGAGACAAAAAGTTTTTGCATGCTTGATTTCACGATATGTTTTAGCGTGCGCATGATTTCTTATCTGCAGAGCGGAGACGATTTTGCGTTCGCAAATTATTCCATTAGAAACTGCGCACTCTAACGGCAACTCTGAAAAAGGGAATATAAGAAGAATGATCTGACGCTCCAACTTGTCTTTGTTCACTTGCCTCAAAGGCAGAATGAAGAGACGACGGTCAATTCAGACAACCAGATTCCAGATCCTCTACCAGCTCAAGATCTTCACCACCGCCCTGCTGATGAGGGTGCTGCTCAATCGCAGGCTGTCCAGCTATCAATGGTGAGGATACCGTTCCCTGAGGATACCGTACACTTCAAAAACGGCCTCCGCCATCAGTAATCGCTGCTCATTTACGCTGAACAATGGGTGTCCATTGTCAGCGGTGACGCTAACTGCAATTCACATACTTTTCCCTGATCACGTCATCCACGATGGGACAATCTAGCAAAACGTATCCGTATCTTGACTAGTCTTTCAATCGTAACGAAACAACTAGTCGTTTAATAGGGAAATCACCCATCGCTCTCCTCATTCCGCGCTGTCTCTCGTGAAGAAGAAGGCAGTGCATTTCCCTATTATACGACTAGTTGTTTCGTTACGATTGAAAGACTAATCTTGACTACCGTAACTCGGTCTACATTACACCCATCGCTACCGTACCCTTCGCAGGTTCGCCCTGTGCCTGCTCGTCGTGGGAGCGGCGGACGTGGAGTGGAGCAGCGCGAGCAGTGAGGGTAGGTCAAACGAGGTTACAGTCGTCGATGAAAGAAAAAGGTAAAGGTGTATCCATGTCATGCGATTTTACGTCGTGAGACAACGCTAGGTGGGACCCGCTGGTAAGGCCAGCTGGTACAGTAGTCGATGATACAGCAGCTATTCGACGTTAGGCTACTCTTGGTAGTATGTGTATTTGTCAGTAGTCACGTACTAAAATGTTTCTTTGTCTTCTTGATTCAGAATTAGATGACGAATTCTGCTAGTAGGATCAGTAGAAATAGATTCTGATCTCACTCTCGATTTCGTTGCTCATTCTTGCACGAAATGTCCGATGAGTCTCCCGATTTTCCCGTTCTCTCACCGGTCAGAGAGCCAAGAGCGCTGTCCCAGAGCGCACTATCGTGTGTTTGATCTGATAAAACGACGGCTCGAGGATCCGATGAAAAAGCGTTCCCCCCACTCGCCCCTTTCAAGGGGGTGAGATAAGAGACATTCGGCCGCGCTCTGGAACAAGCTATCTATAGAGATTAGGGAAAATCGAGAGGGATTTCTCTAATCAGGAGAGCGGCTTCGCTTATTGCGCGCACTCTCGCCACTTTGGCGGATAAGAGATTTGAGAAATCGAGGGAACGTTTTGGCTCTTCGGCTCGTCGGTTTCTCTTTGGTTCAAGTGATCTTCAGAGGAGAAAGTGCGGAAAAAGAAGAGCACAAGCTGGGAATGGCTTAGCCACTTGAAAACTTTTTGGAGGTGAGGGAAGGGCAGGAATCGGAGAAGCTGTGAGGGATCTTCAGCAATTATTATCACACTATGACTTGTGAATTGCAATCTGAAAATTGTGTGGACACTTCCAAATCATTTCAAGTCATTGGAAGGCACAGCATGCCGATGCTCATGCATGTTCAATGGGTAAACTTTCGCGCACTGAGGGTCCAGTACTTGTGCATTTCTGTGCGTTCGTGTACTTAGCTAGGCCAGGGATCCACATTCAATTTGGTGTGCCGAAATCAAACAAACTGAGGATGCGTGGCACCAGAAACTAGGAAATTTACTTCTAGACACATCTGTGCTCAAGAGCTATCATGCTCACGGAAAAGCGAGAGAGGAAACTACACTCGAGAAATTGACCGGGTTAGCCAAGCGTAAACAAACAAATCAACCGGCAACTCTCAAGTGGGGCTGGGTATCATGTAAACTAAACTCTTGGGTGCCTATTCTCTTCACAGCTGTTTGCGAAGATCCGGTGCGTGTGGTCCAGCATAGAAACCTGCACATTATGATGGGGGCGCTCATCTTGCAAGGCTACCTTAATGTTAGAACCCTAGAAAGCATTGGACAGCATTGGACGGGTATGTAGTCCTTCTAACAGCTGGCCTTACCAGCGTGTTCCACCTTCACCTAGCGTTGTCTTACGACTGTAAAATCGCTTGGCATGGATACACTTTTTTTAAACCTTTTACTGATCCTGCCCAGGGAGATCAGGGAAATATGGCCATGAAGTAAAGAAATACTTCCAATTTCCGACGCACAAAAGCAAAAAATCGGCGCCGAATCGTGATCAAGTCTGTTCCTGTTCACGATCGTGTTGTGTGCTTCTGATTTCTCGATCTTTTCCGAGTCGAACAAAAACTATTCCTGGATCCGAAAAAAAAGGAAGAAGAAAGGGAAACGGGCTCTCTGGCTTTTGCACAGATCATTTGCGGTTGTGTTTCATTTGTTCTTCAAAGCCTGTTGTTCACTGCGTAAAATGATCACGATGACCTTTTGACCGTCCAAAGATTCAAGATAATTATCAAAGATCATAGATCATAGGTCATTGCCCAAAGATCAAAGATCAAAGATCACTCCTTTCAGCCTCGGCCAACTCGAACGACATCGTCGGTCTCTTCTCCGTCGGCGCAATGTGCTTCACTTCCGCGATCGCCGGTTTGATCTTTGATCTTTCATATATTCCTGGAAATTTGCAGTCAAAATTGATCTGGCCATTGATCTTGATCTCGGGTTTGCTTTACATCAGCCAAACATTTAATGTAGTTGTTAGGGTTAACCGTTCGGAAATCGGATAGGCCGAAACTCAACTGGCAAAATCACTCTCTTTCCGGAATGAGAGTCGAACAATGGACAATGGAGTTTCGGACAAAGGAATAGTTTCGGAAGAGTTTCGGAAAGTTCATTGTTCGACTCTCATTCCGGAAAGAGAGTGATTTTGCCAGTTGAGTTTATGCCTATCCGATTTCCGAACGGTTAACCCTAGTAGTTTTGTTTCCCTAGTGTTTCATCAGCTCGTAAAAGACTGTGGACCACTGGGTCGACTGATTATAGTAGATCTTGTTTTAAAATACATCTCATTGCTCGTTATTGCCCGCTTGTCCTTGATTTTTAATCTTCAATTTTTTGATCTATTCTCTCTTCAGGATTAGAGAAGGAACTCAAAGTGTGCGTTCAAAAAAAAGTTCCACTTTAAACACGATTTGATCTTTGATCTTTCCAGGAGTCTACCTCGAGAAGGTGCTCAAGGGCTCCTCGGTCTCCGTTTGGATGCAGAACATTCGCATTTCTCTCATTGGCCTGCCCGTGTCGATCCTGTCAATGTGCTATTATGAGTGGAGTGACATTCAGAGGGGTACGGTAGGGATACGATAGATTACGGTAGCGATGTTTGGGGTTACGGTACTAGAATTACGGTGGGGGAGGGAGCAATACTATCCCAGTCGATCCTGTCCATGTGTTTACTACAAATAGATCGACATTCTGAAGGACTGTTTTTTTTTGTAGACTGTTTGTTTTCGTGGGTAAAGCATCGCGAATCATCCCACTCGCAATTCATGGGCTACATCGTCGTCCTGAAACATACCCAAATTGCGCCTTGTCTATGTAGAAAATGCAGTGGATTATTTACTCACACTTGGAAGCTCGATCTTTCGTGAGCATGCAGTAACCTACCGAACCTTTCGGATCCATATCGTGAGATTATTTTCAATTCCACGTGTAGTTGACCTTTGACGAACTGAGTGGAGGGAGGAGGGAGGAAGAGGCCGGGAGGAGGCTAGTGATCTACCTGCTCCCCCTACCTCTTCCCTTCCTCTCTCTCCCAGACAATCAATACGCTAACCAGCACATTGAGTTTTCTGAGCATTTGAAACGCACGATAAATACCGTTTCCAGACGGTCCGTTCCGCGGCTGGGACCACTGGGTGCTGATCATGACGGCGACGAACTCGCTCGGCGGTGAGTTGATCTTTGATTATCGTTAGAGGTTCTTCTTTTATCTTTATCGAAGGAGATCTTTATCGAACTTTGATCGTTCTCGCCGTTGATTGATCTTTGATCTTTATCACTGGGGATTGATCTTTGATCTCAAAATTATTTCAGGGTTGCTCATCTCCATGGTCATCAAGTACGCCGACAACATTCTAAAGGCGTATGCGCAGGTTCGATGGATTTGATTATTTTTCACACTACGAACAGCTCACAAATCATTCCTCGAAGTTGGCCGTGGGATATGATGGGAAGATGAAACTCATCCGTACACATTTTGATGCTTTTTCTGGGCGAAATACTGTAATAAAACATTTTCTAGTCAATTTAGACATTGCAATTCGAATATTTAATCTCTTCTGATATTTGATCTGTGATCTCTTCCCCTTCCAGTCAATCGCGAACCGGGCTGTGTCCGATTTGACGGGAGGAGAAGCACCGTTGACTGTTTATTACTGACATTTGATACAATTCACGCCGAAATTCATGCGCGTTGAAAAATGGGATTAATTTATTTTACCTCTTTTTAAACCTTTTCCAGTCAATGGCAATCGTGGGCGCGGTGGTCGGTTCGTGGCTAATATTCTCCATTGTTCCATCGATCTTCTTCATGGTCGGAGCGATTATGGTCAGTTCGGTTTTTGATCTTTGATCTTTGATCTTTGATCCTTTGATCTTTACTATTTATTATTAACAGATAATTCGTAAAGAGTGGGAAAATTAGAGATTCGAATGAGTTTCACAGTTACTAAGAATTTGGGAGAAATGGGTGCAGAACAATGAAGGCCGGTCAGTGAACTTAAAAACAATTATAATATTTCAAAAATTTAAGAAAAACTTAAATAATAAATCAATTAAACTTATTAAGGTAATGTTGTCAATCGTGGTCTACTCCGCGTTCCCCTACGTTGAGAAGCCCAGTGAGGAGAAAGTACAGCTGATGTCTGCTGATGGGAGGGAATATATTTGAGAGTACGATACCCATTGACTACTGTAAATCATTAATACTGTATTGATCGATAAATTGATTTATATTCTGAATTACTGTAAGGTTTGAATAGCACAGTGCGGAGAAGGTTCAATGATTTTGCTTTTTCTTCGGACATATTCATTCATTCATTATTTATATTTTTATTCCGTCAGAATAATGTACATAATAAGTGCGAGAGAGTTGACCAGAGACGGATGTCCGTCGACGATGTCGATTCGATTCTTGCGGCAGCTAGGGTTGGGGAATGGGGATCAAATGTTTCAAGTTGTATTCATATTCTCCTCTGACATTGTCGTTTTGATTGTTTGGGTCGACGCCATAAAAATAATTGTCAATATGAAATTTTGAATTTATATTTTTCGTTTCTCTTTAGCTGTACAATTTGTGAACACATCACGACTCTAAATATCTACAACAAGCATATATTCACTACAATAATAATACACGAGAAAATGTGGGGCAATTTACAGTGGGTTTAGAACTTATAGGGTGCTATCATGGGTAATACCGTTATACTCAGACTCCTCCTCTCCTGGTACCGATACGCTTACGTTCCTTGCACGGCTTTGCTCCGGGGCACCTCCGAAACCTCCTTCCAGGCCACCACTTACACGAATCGATACTCTTGTTGTAATACAAGTCGTCTCTTCATTTAGCCCAATCTCTCGTCAGTCAGAGAAGTCGAGAGAGTATGGGAAATTGAGAGAGTCAGACCAGGGGCGAGTCTCGAAGTGAGACTGCGGCCCGAACCGATCGACTTTTCAGTCGACGGTAGCCGAGTTATCGATCGATGGGTACGGTAGGATTCAAGTAGACTCTAGTCTAAGAGATGCCTCTGGAGCCGAGTGTGCACAGGGTACGGTAGCTGAATCGATACCAGGGAGACGAATCGGGGTACGGTAGCTAAAGCTACTGTGACAACGCAAGCTAGCGAGCTACGTCTGAACAACCATACAATTGCATACAGTGCAGATTACAACAAGAAATAGAAATGGAAACATCAAGAGGGGTGGTAGGTGGGGCTAATCTGGGTTTGGGAACGAATAGATAGCATACAATGAACATTACCTAAACAGGAACAGAAATCTCAAGAAAGGGGGGCTTTTTGGGAGGGTCAGAGAGGGATTTCGGTAAACTGGAATGTTGGGAAGGGGCAGGGGGGGGGGAAATTACTGCGAGACGAATGCTTCCTTCGGAATCCTGTCCTTGCTGGCGAGGAAGTTCTGGCCGGCGAGCTGCAATGAAAATGATTTTAATCGATGTTTGAGATGAAGTGTGAGCTCATTCCGAAAGATTTTTCTAAAGTTGTACACTTTGAGCCCACAATTCCCGTGCTCTTAAAGGGAGCGCGTCTTACAATTACATTTCATCATCTAATTGCCAATGAATATGTTTCATTAGGCGAACCTCAGTCAGATTCAAAGAAATTATTCGGTGATCTGTGGTTGATGTATCCACAAAAAAACCACAAATCTTGCTCCTACCCGGCCCTTGCTCAGGCACTTCTTCTCATTCGAACCGTATCTTAATCCTACTGTATTCTACCGTACTCACCTAGTGTTTCCACGCGCCCTACCACATCATACACCGTACCTTGTTCCTTCTGAATTCTACCGTAATCCTTCTACCGTACTTACCTGGTAGTTCCAAGCGGAATCCTGTAGACAGCGAGCGCTCCACTCGGGCAACATGCCCGACTCGGCGGAGAATGCGGCGACCATTTGGGCTTGCTGGTCGGCTGTAAAAATTGTGTAAATTATCATAAAGTCAACGCTTTTGCTATGTTTTGACTGAAGAGTCTCTCATCAACTAGCAAATCGATCGTTTCGTAGTAACGTACGGAAAATTTAGTATAGCACCAAATGTGTTTCATAATAATTACAAGTTGATCATGCGTCTGTTTGATTTATGGATGGTGCCTCAATATACCCCAAAATACGTTAAATTCGGAAGAGTGCGCAATACGGCTGTCCGTCTCTTCATTTCACACGGCGGTGAGAGAGTATGTGAAATGAAGAGACGACTGCTCGAACTTGTTATACTACTAGCCAAATCTGACCTGTTGGTAGAGCGATCGCGGCTGCTGTATTCTCTTTTCCCAGCTGACTTAGCGCATCCGCAACGTCGTTTACGGCTGGAATTTTTTAATTATTTAAATTTTCTTTAGATAATCATTTAGATAAACTAATTGATCAAATTTAAAAAAGCCAACCTGCAGCGGACGCAATCGGGGCGGCAACTGGTGCTACCGTAGCGTTTATCCTTGCCAGTTGCTTGCGGTATCTGTCACTCCTCGACGTGGTCATGGCGGAGAGGAACAGTTCGTCGGTGATTACGGCGACGGCGCTGAACAATGTAAGCTCCATTTGTGATTTTTATTATTGTTAACCTATATATTTGTTAGATTATCGTGATTTCAGATTGGAAATTGAAAAAAGGAAATGACGCAGACGGCCTTTGAAAACGATTATTTTTATTGCTTTCAATATTTTGAATTTCTATAATTCTTCGAATTGTACTATCAAAATCCAAGATGCGTTTCATGCCGAGTACAAGATCTTCATCGATTTAGTTCATTGGTGTCATGGTGATTATCCAGTAAATTGAAAAAAAAACAAACAAACCCATTCGGCTTGGGCGTAACTGCGAAGGTTCGTGAAAAGAAGTTCAGTGTCGGTGTAGAGGGAGAGACGGCGAACGGGGCCTCTTCAAAGAGGCCTTGCACGGAGAAGATGAGCAGGGAGGGCTGGAATAGAGTTTTTTGTAACCTAGCGACAGATATCTTCGATTTACTAAACTACAGCATCACATACCTACCATAACCCATAATCCATCAATTAATCGATACTACCGTAATCTTACCGTAGTCAGCACGACATCAACCAGGAACGTCTCTTGCAGATGCTTCGTTCCGGGCATCTTGCACAGTTGAGCAGTAACGTCCATCGCACCGCGGAAGATGCGGGCATCACTGAAATTTGTTATTGTTGTTGTTATTGTTATTGCTGTTGTTGTTATTGTTGTTTTCCCTCACCGATTCCTCTTCCACTTGTCCTCCTGTTTGACGTTGTGCGATAGCCGGATGAGAAAGGCGTAGTTAGAGCTGAAATGGCGAATTACAGTACTATATCTACTGTATTCCAACAGCTACCGTAACCGTCCTCGGCTACCGTACTCTCAGTCAGTACTCTCGATCTACCGTAACTTACTCATTGGCCCATCTCGTCTTGCTTGCTCCTTCTTCGTGAAGACTTTCCAGGCACAGGGTGAATTTGGACTGAAATTGTGGTTGAATTATTGATTTAAAAAATATAAAGAAAATCATTGAAATTAATCACAAAACCAACATTTTCATCATCATAGGCGTTGATCAGGTCCTTTCTGTTTCTTCCATCGACGCCATCGTACGTTTTGAAATATTCGATGATAAAATTGTCGATGAGCGGTTGAATTGTGATGTCGGAGTAGAATCCGGGCTGAAAGTGCTCAATGAATAGCTGAGTTAAAATATGTTTCGCAAGTGCAATAATGTAAGTAAATGTTCCCCGAGTTCGATTCACGGCATGCTCCTGGTGAAAAATCAACAAAACCCATTAATGTTATCTGGAGCTACTTCGAGCCAAGCTACTCACCCTAGTCGGAGGCTCGACAGCTTTCTTATCTTCATCAAAGGCGCCTGGCATCGGCGAGCAAGCGTTTCCGTCCTTCAATTCATTTATTATTACATTATTTTCGAAAATCAATCTTCAATTTAGAATAATTAACGAAATGGGCGCTTTTTCGAAACTATTTTGGCATGTTAAATTTTAAAAAAATAGAATCATGATCTCACCAGCATGGATATCCGCGGGAAGATCTCTTGCACTGCTCTGAATTGTACCGAAATATTAGATTTGGTCCTATTCCTAGCTCGCATACGATACAACAAGAGCAATGCATACAATCCAATCATCATCTACACTCAAGTTCAGCTCTCAGCGATTAGAAAATCGAAAGATCTTGGGAAAGTGACAGACATCAGACATCGTACAACCACTCGAGCGATCAATGGGGGCTGGTAACAATGCAATTATGGTAATCAAAATCGATAAGCTAAGAAATGGGTGGTCAAGGAGTAACCTGAGGTAGTCCGAGGCTTTCGTATACTTCTCGCAGACCGGATTGTTCTCGAGAAAGAGCGTGGTGAGGTGGAGACCCTTGAGCTTCTCGAGCTCCTCGAGGGAATCGATCTGGAAATAAGGTCAGTTTGCGATTTAGTCGACCAATTTTTGTCTCTTTAAAGCGATGATGGTGGTTTAAATGATGGGAATCCGTATGTAGAGTTCTATTGAAAATGGACCAGAATGATCAGAATAGACTTAAAATATCGTACATGATTATTCGATAGATCCAGCACTTTGAGATTCTTGGCGAAATACGGCAGCATCGCTGCCACTTCCAAATGCTTGAGGCGATTGTCCTGAAATTAGTCATTTTAATTAATTAAGTAATTCATCCAGATTCTTCATACTGATCCGGGAAGTGAGCTAGAAACATAACACACAAGGTGATTACGGCGCTTGTGAAAAAGTTAATTAGTTCATCAAGTTAATTACTTAAATACCTTGAGAGACAGGGCCGTGAGGTTAGAGTAGTCCGTTTCGATCAGCTCGACTACTGCGAGAAAGACGTTGTTCTTCGTGAGATTCATCATCAGATCTCGGCTGGTGAAGGCTGAAATTTATTTTGCTATCTCGAGTATGTTTCAGATTCATGCTAAATTGACGATTGATGAAGACATGATGATAGTTGTAGAGTTAGATGGTGGAAACAAATTATTCAAAACCGATTATGTATGAGAAGTTGCCCCGATACGAAGGTTTTTTTCTTTGAGAAAAATTTCGGAATTTCCTACCTTCATCATTGGCAAATGCATTAAGCTCGAGCGCGCGTGACTGCTGGTCCGCTCGGCGTTTGACGACCTCCTGTAATATTTTGATTATTAATTTAATTTAATTAAAATACTACCTCAATGGCCTCCTTCTCCTCCTTCTTCAGCTTCATCCAGGGAGCATTGACAAGATTGGTGATTATGTTGAGACGGTCGCCTGGAAGGATTATTTTTTCTTCATTCTTTGCTATTTTTCCCCGAATAAGAAACTAATTATTCTTATAGTTGTAGCGTTCCTTCATTCATGCGCGTTTGTTCTTTTTGCCGGAGCATGCTTCACACATTCGACACAAAAACAATCAAGAGCCGGGATTTCTATTCAAGTTTTCGATTTCCGCATTCTCTCCCTTCCTTACCAGTCTCCGCGTGCTTGATGCGTCGGTGCACCGAGCGGATGGCGTGTGCGGCGTCGTCGTCCTGTAGATTATTGATTATTTTAAATTTCGATTTTTCCGAGCCGGATCCGGAACCGGGATTTACCAAGAGCCGTAACCGAACTATCGACACGAAAAACTTACCCTAACGAAGAACACGAACTCCGTGCTGAACATCTTGGGCATGATCGGCTTGAGGTTCTCAACATGGGCGGAGAGCGCGGAGAGAATGAATGAAGCGCCGTACTTCTGACCGGACGGGATCTGTGAATGATTAATTATCAAAAGTATCGTACGAATAGGCAGGAAGGCTTAAATTTTCAGATAGTTTATTGGAGAACATAGTGCTGAAGAATTTAGCCTTTTCTTCATTCAAATCGAAACAGACTCCTTGGTGTACCAGGAAATGAAACTTATGAAAATGGTTGAAATGGAAAGCAACATACCTTGACCCGCCAAGCCTTCTCGACATCGGCTGCTTGTTTGTTCTGAAAGGATCAAATTATTGTATATTTATTTTAGCCGGAAAACATTTCCCGGCTCTGCCCCTTCCGCCTAATCAGATTATCTCATGATATGATCGTCCGGAATGTATATCCCGGATCTGGCCGCCTTACCCTTGACCCTGATCATTCCCGCACTGCCCCTCTGGGTCAACCGTATATTTGCCATCGGCCCGTCTGTCCACAATACAGCCTTGACCCCTATCTGTAGTCACGTGATCTTGAGATAGTCACGAGCCTATCGCTATCTATCTATCTACCGCTGATTGCCATATCCGGAAAACGTAATTGTGAGGAAATAGTCCGATGACTACGCAAACATTTCAAACCGTCAAAAACCATAGATTCCCCACAAAATACTGAACTACTGCCACGACTAATCGATATAGCAAAATAAAGGAGCTATGGTGTATTCAAAACCGCTTCAAGCGATTTTACAGTCGACGGACAACGCTAGGTGGAACCCACTGGTAAGGCCGGCTGTTAGATGCTTTCTAAGGCGCAATGGGAGGACGTAAAAATATATTTAAATAACACACCTTCAACTGGCTTCTCGCTCGATCCTTGGCCGTCTGATGGCCGCCATAGACGTTGTTTCGAATGGAGAACCTCGTAATGCTGCGGCCTCCCCTCTCGACGCGACGGAAGCCCTCGCGGGGACTAGTGGAGAGCCGAGGTCCACCATCTTGGGGACCGCTGGAGAGTCGGAAAGTGTCCCGGGGACTGGTGGAGATGCGAGCGGACAACATTTCTGAAAAAGTTTAATGATGAAGTCCAGTTTCGATGGAGGTCCTTTATTAACAACAAGGCGCGAATGTGATAGTAATCGATTAGTAATAGGTGAAGACGAATCGGAATTTGTATAAGTTGTGCAGAGTCCGGGCAAGCAGCAACATAAAAGCCGTGAAGAGCGTTGCATTTATCTGCTCGTTAGAGTCGAAGAAGGCATGATACCATGGTAGGAAACAACCATACGCTTTTCCTCCATCTAGACACGTTGTGTTTGGACACCTTTGCCCTCTTCTTGAGTGATAGAAGGTGGCGAAATCGTGGCGAGACAGACGATCAATGAAGAACGAAGAGAACTATTCGAGTTTCATAAAATCTTGCTGATTCTATTACATTTTAGAATTTATCAATTGTTTTTCAGCTGTGATCTGTTCTCTTTCTCCATTCATTATGCTTCACCAGTTATTCTGTTCTGTCTTCCTTCTCCATTTCTCATTTTACATGATCTTTGATCTTTATGAGGTTTGCAAGAAGGGGTCAGAAGATGTGATGATAGTGAAGAAATGGCAGGAAAGATCAAGCAGAAAGGGATAGAGTAGGGAATTGACAGAGCAACAGTGGAAAATAGTTGTGATTTGTCTATTTTCTCCATTTCTGCTATTTCAATGCAAAAAGTGGTTCAAAAACGTTATTCTAAAGAAGAAATGGATGGGAAAAGATCATTCAGAAAGGAAAATAATAGGGTATAGTCACCGTAATAACAGGAATAGAGAGGGATAGACAGCGGAGAACTGACGAAACTATACGAAATGATGGGATGTGCGAGGGAGTGAGCACGAGAGGGGTGTGGTCAGCTGACATGGAGAGAGAGAGGGCCCAGAGGGTATTGGGAAATACTGGCCGGCTACAGTATGCCAATTCGTCGCACCACACCACGGCCAATTTGCGGATGTAGAATCCGGACTGCAATAAAATCAACACTGGTAAAGATTCCCTTCATTTTTCTTTCATCCCGCCCTTTCCATAAGATTTGTATTTTGCAGTTTGCAAAGTTTGTACCAGCACGTTATTATTTATAACGGTCTTGTCGACAAGAAAAAGGTAAACAATACGGTGCGGCTTCTAAACTAACAAGATCGAAATGTTAATAATAATCATAATAGTATGTGTGTGGAACAAAACGAATACAGTGGCTACAACGGGGGGCATTGATTATTATCAATTATCGAATATTTTGCAAAAATACAGGGGGGGGGGACAAATAGATTCCAGCGAGAGTGTGTGCGAATAGACGTTTCGGGTCGGATTGGAATCAAGAAAAGAGGGGGAGCTCCGATACAGTACCAGGGTGCTACCGTAATCCGCGCTCAGCTTTCGGCGGGGGTCTCGCTCACCCTGGCTCCGCCCCTCCCCCGATACCGATACCCATCCCTACCACCCTTGGGGTTCCCTGGCGCGGGGCTCGGATCGGGCGCGCCGCAAAGACCTCCCCCTGCTACCACTTACACGATACGATACTCGCCGCCAATGGTAGTATTCGAATCTCGTTACGGACTCTCGAAGTGAGAGGTACCGTATGCGCCGGCCAGAGGGGTACTGTAACCCAGTCTGAAGGCGGCGCGCGGCGAGGCAATTATCGATCGACGGGTACGGTAGGATTCGAGTCCAAGACTCTAGTCAAAGTGCGACGCGCGAGCGGTCCGAGCGCGCGCGCGAGGGTACGCGTGAGGCGCGGTGGGGCTTACCACGATCGTGTATCGGGGAGTACGGTAGTTGGGTGCGCGCGAGTACGGTAGATGCGAGCGCTGAGTGCGGAATACGGTGGAAATTTTGAAAAGGAAGGAAATAAGAGTGAAATCAAGTGAGACTATTCAAGAGCCAAACTTCAATACTAACAACACAAAGATACACGATTCGGAACTATAATAATCGAATAGTCGGGCGGTATGGTCATACAATGAGGCGACATCGTTCACAAACTAAGGAAAACAATGCAAATAAGATGTTTTGATTATATGAAATTACTAAACGATAACAGTGGGTGCTAGATAGGGAGTAATTGAAACGAGCTGGGGTGGGATAACAATGGGGATGAGGGTACGATATGAGGTAACGTTGCAAGAAGATCAAAGACCAAAGATCAGGAGGGCGGGGATTGTAGACTACAGACTCTCTTAGTATTATGTGGTCTCTCGTCGGTCAGAGTGCGACGAGAGAGCGGGCGGAGGGGAGAGAGTTAGACGGCGGGTGCGGCGGCGAACGCGTCCTTCGGTATCGCGTCCTTGATCGCCATGAAGTTTTGTGCGGCGACCTGCGAGAGATTGGCATTGATATTGTCTTCGAATAGTTATATTATTTGGTTTTCACAGAACATCTCGAGCTCGTAACGTTTTCGCAGAATCTACAGTGGAGTAATGCTGCACGTGAAACTCTACTCTCGAGAGACATCAAATTTCCAATCTTAACGTAGTTCCATTTGATATGGTATTTTTGGCAACTGGAACCCGTTCTACCATAGGTGTCCACGGAGAGTGGCGTTGCGATAGGCCTATCGCACCCTCATGACCCGGGGTTCATGGTCCAAAATAGGTCATGGTGGAACTTGTATCTGAAACATATCCCAATGTGTTCTACAGTATACCATTATCGATTTTTGGTTTGTTTATTAGTAAAGTGCGCATCCTAGTATCACCAGGTTGGAGAAAACTTCGGTTGAGGGGCCATGGGGGGCGATAGGCCTATCGCAAGGAGAGTGGCGTGGACACCTATGCGTCCTACCAACACTAAGCTTTGCTAAAGCACAGCCTTATGTCCACATCGAAGCACTACTCAACCAGGCTTGCAACCCAATTTTTTAAGCTGGAGTTTTTTATCAGATGCCCACAAAAATGTGAAACTTATCTTTCTTGAAGACCTATCCACTACCGTAACCCTCGCCTACCGTACCCGCCTCCACTACCGTACTCACATTGAAGTCCCAATTGGCCTCCAGCAGGCATTTCGTGCTCCAGTCGGGCAGCATGCCCGAGTCGCGGCAGAACGCCTCCACCATCGCGGCTTTAGTTGCGGCGTCGGGCTCTGCAATTGCAAAGTTTACTAAAAGCGCTAAGCTTTTTGTGTTAAAGGTTGTTTTCGGCGCTCATTTTTTGCCAAAAGTTTGTCGTCCCGGTTTTAGGACGATCACGCACATAAAAAACTATAGGTGTCTAGGTCGATTTTGGAGAAAAGTGCCAAAAACCTGTGTCCGTCCGTTTGTGATACCGTAACCCAAACTTAATTGTTCTAATTTCTCGAAAACGAGTCCATTATTTAAAATTTTGAGCGAACGCATTTTCGCACATGTCCATGCGCACATTTGAAAGGCAAAAGTGTACGGAAAAATTGCTTTACCAGCCCGTGAGAACTCGACGAGTCTTTTTGTGCGGTCGGGTATTTTTCCGGTTTTTTTCAACATTTTCGCGTTCCGATACGGTATTTTCAGCTTTTTCGCCTTCAATATTTTTCGTCACTCCGTCAATATTTTCGCTTTTACCGTAATCTTTTAGATTTTCGCGTTTTTCTACCGTAATTTTATTTTAATTATTTATTTTATATTTAATTTAATTTAATTTTTATTTTTATTATTATTTTTGCTTTTATTTTTATTTTTTAAATTCTTTTTTCTGCGCGTGTCTTTTGGAATAGAGTTATAGATAATACTTGATGTTTTGGATTATTATTTCGATATTTCGCAATAAGGGGACGTGTTTTGACGCGTTTTAGGCACGAAAGCGAGTTGTCGAGTATGTTCAGCTTCCAGCTCCCGTATTATTATTTTTTCGCTATTTCTTGAGCTTCCGTTGAAGAAAAGGGTAGCAAGCGAGCGCAGCGAGCCAGCAAGTCCCTTGCGGAATGCTTGTGAGGCCTCGAGCCTCCCCACGACGGGGCGAAGCCCCGTCGCAACTTTTTTCTTAGCTCCACTTTTTTCACTTTTTTTGGCTATGAATATTACCCCCCAAAAAAACTAGCGGACGTAGTCCGCTAGTTTTACTCTCTTTTACTTAAAGTCATAAGCTTTTTGCTTTAGAGGGTTTTTCCCGCGCTCATTTTTTGACAAGACCTTGCCGACGGGGATATAAGACGATCACGCACATAAAAAATTATAGGTCCGTAGGTAGATTTTCAAGAAAAACACCAAAAACATGCGCCACACTTTTCAAACCCACATATTTATGCTTTCCAGTTTTCAAATCTTGCTCAAATTTTGATATCTTGTGTTGATTTTGGTCTAGAATCGATTGAAAACATAAAAACATATAGGTATGTAGGTGAATTTTCGAGAAAAGTGTCAAAAACATGTGTCCGTGTGTCCAGAAATTATTGAAATTTTCTGTCCTACCGTAATCCTATTTTTTCATTTTTCATTTTTTTTCTTTTTTTCGCCAAATTTTTTCGAACGCATTTTAATATTCTTTTTTGTTGTGATAATTTGGTGTAACTCGATTTTAGAAAATTTATGAAAATGTTATTGGTGATTTTCCATGGCGGAGTGGCGCGTGTCTTTTGGAATAGAGTTAGCTCCTAATCGATAATAAATGATGTTTTGGATTATAGTTTCGATATTTCACAATAAGGGGACGTGTTTTGACGCGTTTTTAGGCACGACCGCGAGTTGTCGAGTATGTTCAGCTTCCAGCTCCCGTATTATTATTTTTTTCGATATTTCTTGAGCTTCCATTGAAGAAAAGGGTAGCAAGCGAGCCAGCAAGTCCCTTGCGGAAGGCTTGTGAGGCCTCAAGCCTCCCCACGACGGGGCGAAGCCCCGTCTCAACTTTTTTCTTAGCTCTACTTTTTTGACCTGGGGCATTTCTAAGCGATGAATATTACCCCCCAAAAAAACTAGCGGACGTAGTCCGCTAGTTTGTTAATTAATTAAAATAGTAAATTAATTATGTTTTATAAAAAGAGACACAAGACAGCATTGCACCTCTTCAACGATTTCAAAACTTAGCACACCTATGAAACAGCAATGTTCCGAAAAGTTCCGGCATGTACATTGCGAAGCGGGTGCTTCTGTTCGCAGCCTTCTTACGCAGTAAACTTAGTAGGTAACTAATTCTTACACTTAGCAATAGTTCACCTAGCTACGCCGAAATCGATTCAACGCTTCAAACACCAGTTGCTCACCTGCTCCTCCTGCTGCGGGCGCAGCTGCAGCTGCAGCCGGCGCGGCTGCGACGGCGGGCGGCGCAGCGTTCGCCTTGCCCAGCTGGATACGGTATCGCTCCACGCGCGGGTACGTCATCGCCGACAGGTACAGCTCGTCCGAGATCACGCAGATCGAGCTGACAAATAATGAAATTAATTATTTATTTACTATTTTCGAAACAAGTGACTTTGATGTTTCACATAGGCTACATGATCATGAAGCAGACAAGCTTTTCAATTCCGCACAAGGCTCGTGCATTAAAAACTATAATATTCAGTCAAGTGAAAACCCGCAGCGTATTCCACCCAACCCATCCGCGCTTCACAGTCGATACAAGCTTACGAGTGCTGCGCTTGCTTCAGTGTCACATTGGCGAAGTCAAATACCAAAAAAAAATCAACCCGCCCGATTCCGAGTTTCATAGTCGCTACACGTTATCAAGCTCAGCTTTATATCAATGATCCTGTGGACACCACTTGGAAATAGAATAATACAACTCGGTGCTCACCCACTCCTCTAGTTCGGCGTGACTGTGAATTTCTATCACTATCCCTTTGATCTCATGTTTCTCTCTCACAACAACAAGACAGCAAGCGACGCTCTTTTCCAATATTATCGACACTGGCAGTGGTGAGCGACACCGCAAACTTTGGTGTGTACCCCCGCAGCGGGGGTACAGCCTTTACACCGAGAGGGTGTGCGCTAGAGCCACCGGGTTAGAGAGCGTAGGGAGAGGCGCGTGCGGGGGTACACGATTTCGCGTGTACCCCCGCAAGTTAGAGGAGAGCGCTCACCACTGGACACTGGGTCTGACTTTCGAAAATAGTGCTCACCCCTTCTCCTTGGGGTCACGGTAAACAAGCGTGAGAAAAAGTTGGCATTCTAACCCTCCCAGTGCCACCCATATTTCTGCACCCATCTAGTCTCGCGTTTCACACTTGCTACATGTCACCAGTTAGCCGAATATTTCAATATTGCCCATGTCTCGGCCCGAAAACTAAAAAAAAAAACCACTCACCCATTCTCCTTGGGCGTGACCGTGAACGTTCTTGAGAAGAAGTTGAGCTGCGGGAGATTGGGCGCCACGGCGAAGGGCGCCTCCTCGAACAGGCCTTGCACCGTGAAGATGAGCAGGGAGGACTGGAAATAGAGTCAGATAGTGATTAGTGACTGATTACCGTAACTGGCTACCGTAATCTAACAGTACAACAAGCAGCAGCGATTGCGAAGGGCTCGCATTCATTGTTATTATTAATTGAAACCGCATATCGGACAGGAATTAGAAAAGAAGGGAGCCCCTGTGCTCATAGCGTGACCACGAAACGCGAAGTGCACAGGGGGATTTAGGAGATAAAACCGCAAGGAATAATTTCAATGGTATTACTAGTCCAGAATTTCGCAAGCTTTCTGATTCACGGCCACCATTCTTATAAAATTTACACAAAGAGTAAAAGGACTATCCCTAAACGACTCCTACAGAAGCCTCTACAATAACCCCCCCCCCCTGCTACCATAACCCTACTGTAGACCTACCGTAGCCATCACGACGTCGACGATGAACGACTCCTGCAGATGGCGCGTGCCGGGCATTTTGCACAGCTGAGCGGCGACGTCCATCGCTCCGTGGAACAGGCGAGAGTGACTGGAAAAGTAATCAATTTATCGTCTGACTCTCCTCGTTTCCCATGATCTCTCGTCATCTCTGAACGCCGAGATAGCATGAGCAATAAAGAGACGAAATCAGTAATAATAATAATAATAATAATAATAATATATATCGCCCCGTGGAACAGACGAGAGTGACTGCAAATAGGTTCGTTTTGAAAATTGACAACTAGGAAAGGTTGAGTTTCAGCGACACCTCTTGAACGTGGAAATGGAGTAAGACCCGGTTCTGTTTGCAATCTCCTCGACAAACAATATTTAAGACTTGTGTCACTGGGCCTGTTTGAGATGCATTAGGTCCTTATCTACGAGTGGAGTGGAGACTGTAACATTGATTGAAGAAATAGCGGCACACGAAATCACTAACCGATCTTCCACCCAACTCCCTTCTTACTTGTTTCAATGTTTCTAGTTGTCCAGGGATGAGAGCTTAGAGCAATAATGTATTCGCGTATGTGGCAAAACATACAAACACTTAACTCCTGCGACACGTCAGGCTTTCTTGATACGGTACGAGACGAGAGAACTCGTTTCAGGTCACAAAACAACAACAACGAAAACAACGACAAAATCAAAACAAACAAAAACAACTCACCGATTCTTGCCCCACTTGTCGATCTGCTTGATGTTGTGCGAGATGCGAATGTGGAAGGCAAAGTTCCTGAAATAGAATTACACAATAGGCTGGAGATTCGCCGTTTCATAGTTTCGATATAGCAATTTATTTCGAAGCGAATGCGATATTCGCTCAAAACGCTTGGAAATACATGTTCCTAATGAATACAACGAACTAAATAGAAAGCTGTTGATTCGACGTTTCACCACTTCCACCTATCAGCTTATGCACACCAACATCAATAATTGTACGTACGGGAATTCAAAATACGCCATATCGTTATGATCACCACATAATCTACCGTATCCCCACACTCTAAAAACCATTCCCACCGTAACCCCGCCCACATTCGACCCACCGTACTCCCAAGCTACCGTAATCCCAACTCACTCATTCGCCATACCGGCCCCTGAATCTACCGTAATTCAACTCACTCGTTCGGCCATCGCGACTTGCCCGTGCCCTCCTCGTAGAGGTTCTCGACGCACATGGTGAACTGCGACTGCAAGGGTTGATAGTTAACAGGAGTAAATGAGATCCAGCGATCATCGCGTGTCATAGGAGACAACAAATTCACGTAAAAGGTGTAATGCACTGTATATGTACTGCATTGTGAGCACTGTCACTATAAGAGCGCTCTAAGGTCGTATCCCCACAAATCGCATGCACATGGTGAACTGCGACTGCAAGGATAAGTCATAGCTCGAGTAAACAAGATCTAACGATTCGTGCCGGTCAGATACGATGATAACAAACATGCATATTGAAAGATACACCAGCAAATCTACTGTTTACACAAAATGCTACCGTATCCTATTCCCCGGCTACCGTACTCACATTCGAGTCATCATACGCCGCTATCAGATTCTTCCTGCTCGCCGTCGGTTCGTCGCCGTCGTACGACTTGAAATACTCGATGATAAACGTCTCCACGATCGAGCGGAGGCCGGCGTCGCCGTAGAAGCCCGGCTGCAAATATGGAGATCATGAAACCCGAATCAGATGTGCTATAAACACACCTGCGTACTTCATGTACTTAAGTACGCGGCTACCCGTAAAAAAAGTTCTGGTATTCGAAAAAAAGTCGGCTACCAGTAAGAAAATTTTCACTTTTTTGAGCGTTTCGTGCAAAATATGACGTTTTTGAAGAGGAATAGGTCGGCTACCCGTAGAAAAAATCCTAATTATTTGCGGCTACCCGTTCTTATAGGCAGCAAAAATTCCAAGTACATACTTGGCACAGGTATGGCTATAAATCACAGCTGTTCAAAAAAGTCGAGGTCGAGGACGAAGTCGAACTTCTTCAATAGTTAGCGAAGGTTCGACAGCTAATAACGGACTAGAGTAAGCGATAGAGATTGAGAGGACTACGGGCTGGAAGCAGTACTTGGTTGGTAAAGAGATTGACTGGACATGATTGAAGGAGTGGGGCGGACTAGGCTTTATAGGCCATCTTTGAAACTCAAATCCAAATACATTTTCCAGCCAGTAAGAAAATGGAAATGGTATACGAAATTCCATGCAGATCTCTGTTTCAGCAGCAAACCAAAGGCTACGCAGACACTCGGAAACGATTTGTCGCACATGGGTTAGTGAAGAACAGTTGCAAGCAGCACATACTGCACAATTCCCAGCAAATACTTTCACCTCGCATTTTTCTGTTTCACAAATTCAATAAACCAGCTCACCCTCGCGGGCGGCTCTACAAACTCGTTAACTAGTTAGTAGGATCTACCCACTCTACTGTTTCACAAATACAATTAAATTTCTCACCCTCGCAGGCGGCTCCACAAACTCGTTGTCGTCGTCGAAGGCGCCGGGCAGCGCCGGGCACTCGTTGCCGTCCTTAATATTCGGTTAATTAGCTTAATTAATTAACCACTGAAATCAACAAATTACCCATATCGCATCATGCCGACCACAACTGTTTCATTTTTAAAGGCAGGCAGATGCAGATGATTCATCGAAATGTTGATAATGCCCTAGCTCTAGTGCATCTCTTGAAACCTATCATTCACAAGTATGAATATTGCACCTTTGAAATGTCCACAAGTTGGTTTTTTTTCTCTCGGAAACCATACATGAAAAAGTTATGTGTAAAAAACCTACGAATATATGTTGATGAAAAAGATGAAAAAGATTGGAATTCGACTAATTCTATGAATGCGGCGTATGTTTGCGAATGGTAAGTAACATTCCTTGTCAATGAAAACCTTAAATGCGGCATATGTTTTCAATTTCCAGGTAGTTTTCCACTAGCTTTTTCGTGTATGTCGGAAACCCCAAACTATTAATGCAAAGCCGTTTTCAAATCTCAAGTACTTCCCCTGAAACCCACATCTCCCCGAATTAGAATTGCTCTGCCAAAAGTTAAAAAAAGATTAAATTCAGATTATTTTCCTTTAGAAAACACTACTAATCAAAGGACAACCAATTCTCTGGCTCAAATACATCCCTTGAAACCCGCAACTACCCTAACCAGAATCATTCTACAAAAAAACAAATAAAATAAAATTTTAAGGTATATTTTCAGATAGAAGCTGAACAAAAACAAATCGCAACGAATTCTCTCGCCCAAATGCAACCCGTGAAACGCAATACTCACCAGTCTCGTCACTCGCGGAAAGATGGCTTGCACTTCCCTGGAATTGGCATGGAATCGCGATTAGTCCCTACCTAGCCGGCACAGTGTACGGTACAACAACGAGAAAAATCGAAAAATGGTGTGGAATCTGTCGATATACTTCGGATTCCGGAGCAACAAAAATCGATAGCTGGGCCGGAATGATTAGATAATCTTCTCGTTTCAGCACTACAAAAATTGATAAACGGGTAGGAATAAATCGATAATCGGGGTGCTCCGGGGGGAAACCTGAGGTAGTCCGAGGCCTTGGAGTAGCTCTCGCAGACGGGATTGTTCTCGAGGAAGAGCGTCGTGAGGTGGAGTCCCTTCAGCTTCTCGAGCTCGGCGATCGACTCTATCTGTAAGGGGAAAGAGATAATTGTGAATCAACACGGCCGTTTATCAGACCTCTTTAATTTGTATGCCACTTGGCCACTCTTATAAGTTTTAGCTAACTATCCATCCATCTTTTAAAAAGAAACTGATAGGGTAACAGTAATTAATTTGCTATATCTGCCACTATCTACACATTATCTAAAAGGCTGCACAACAGCGGTTAAATGAATGTTGAGGTGCGCGAAATCACCGGGACGCTGTTTCGTTATTTTTTTTGTGAAATTATTATAGAAAATTTGCCGCAACAATATCAACGTGCGGGTAAGCAGCTTGCCTATATGATATGCACGCGGCGGGCAATCACCGGCAACATGCAGGTTGCATCGCGAAACACAGGACATCAACTAATTTTTGTCATGTTCTATAACGGATCCATCAAGATAATTCACTTCGATTCGCAACACCGAATGGTGTGCGCGCAGCGCAAAATCGCCAAGTACATTGCTACTCTAATCTATTTTGTATGCAAGACAAGATTCTCAAAGTTATTGATCAAGGATATATTCGGCAGACTAATTGGAAACATCGCGGCAGAAATTCAGCTGGTTTCTCACAACTAGTTTTGTGAGATGAGAACGGTGGGCAGCACACTGCACTAACGGAGGCCTTGCACTCCCTTTCCGGGCTTTTTTAACCAAGCAAGCTCAAGCCCGGCGAATCTCCCTTTTTATCATCTCCATTACCTGGTTGTCCAACACCTTGAGGTTCTGGCTTTGAGACACCCGTACTCTCAACATCTCCATCCAACTTGATATCAACCCGGCTAATCTCTGTTTCAACCCCGCTTTACTCTCACTATGCCAACCCAGCGAGCCTATGTTTCAACTCCCCCTCACCTGGTTGTCCGACAGGTCCAACACCTTGAGGTTCTTCGCAAAGTACGGCAGCATCGACGCCATCTCGAGGTACTTGATGCGGTTGTTCTGAAAATTGAGCAATTAGTGATTAATCTACTTCAGTCCATTTACAATAATTTTGAACGGGGCAACAGGACAAATTAATTTTTCGATCCAACAGCCATAATGTGCAAAAACTGGAACCAGCAATCGGCAGGGAGAGATCATATTTTATTTGTTACACCGACAACGGAATCTGAGATTGATACCTGAGCATCACACAACTTATGACTGTGATGTGAAACCTACAAGCACTTGTTGACCAAGTATCCCTGATGCTTTGTATTGATAATTTGCTTGTTTTTCATCAGACTGAGAAACGATAAACGAAAATCAACGTCCACGCAATCGCTCATCTCCAATTCACTCTGTGCGATGCACACAATCACCTGGCTGTGTACTACCTCGCATTCTCGCCACAAGTTTCATATTTTACCCGAGAAAGGCAACAACGAACACTTTTACGATTCCACTTAATGTTAGGCTATCTATTCGTCGCGGTACCCACAATCACCGGGTGATCATTCACTATCGCGTTCTCCTGACAAAATCTTCAACCTGGCGCAAAAATCATAAATGGCCGATTACTATTCCGAAAATAAGAATTCACTACCTTCACAGGCCCCTCCTTTTCCATCTCTTCATCGCAGTACCCACAATCACCGGGCGTGATCGATCACTCAAACAGGTCCGCCTTGTAATCTTAGAGCACTCCTTTTGGTTGTATTGATTTCGCCCAGAAAGACAATCGAACAATGCCAACACGACCCTCATATTCTATCTACTCATCGCGACGCCTAAATTTCCCTGGTGAGGTTAAGTGCGCTTTCCAAAAAATCGTTTTGGCAAAATTGATTTGTTTTTTTACAATATTACAACTATGCAATATCCCCTCGATCGCTCACCTCCCTATCTATTCATTGCAATACACAAACACACCGGGTGATCAATCACTGCCAGTCTTTAGCCACTACGTAGAACTTGAAAAAGGTTACGCAATATTTGTGCGCACTAGCACCGTTTGTGCAGTTTATAGTTCAAGGATACTCCCTCTCTCATCTTTAACGTCAAACTCCCCTTCCTTTTCTTCTACAATCAAGAACTTCGCTCCATTCCCATCCGTTTCACGCGCACTATCCCCGTTTTCGTTGACACAAGAGGGGAGAACGAAAGTGAAGGGGTGCAATGATCAAAACATCGTTGATTGAGCGACAGGGCGATACTAGTGCTCAAAACTCCCAGCTAATTGTAAGGATGGAGATTCTATTTGATAAAATATAGCCTAATTAGCTAACCTTGAGCGAGAGGGCGATAATATCCGAGTACTTGGCCTCGATCAGCTCGACCACCGCGAGAAAGACGTTGTTCTTCGTCATGTTCATCATCAGATCACGACTGACGAACGCTGCAATTAGGCTAATTAGCATAATTAGTGCAATTAGGCTAATTAGCATAATTATTTTAACCTACTGATGCGGTTTATAATCGAAGGTGTGCTGACAATCAGCCTGACATTGAGTTTGCCTCTGCGAGGATTTTGGTTTCACAGTTTATACGTATCAATCGTAAGTCAAATGAGTTGATGCGAGCAGTCCTGTTTCTCGAAACTAAACAGCCCAAATATATGGAAATCATGTTTTGAAGGACGTGGCATACTTAGGTTTCGAGTTGCCTACATAGCCATGAGAAGCCACGGTATGGTCAATTCATCAGCTGCCGCAAAAAATCGAGAAAATTAAATTGCCCCCCCCCCCCACCATTTCACCGGATTCATCTGGGTTTCAACATGAGCACTTCTTAAAACCCATCACGAGTACGTTAGTGTTGCTGACCAATCCGGTTCAACACCAATACTGCATTAATGACGAGAGGCCTTAATACTGCCGCACCCAACATGTTTATTTATACTTCACATCCAGAACGACTGCGGTTTCATCGTGACTACATATTCCATACCGAGCATAAATAGTTAATGAAGCAGCCACTCCTTCTTTAAATCAAACTTATTACCTTCATGCGTGGCGAATCCGCTCAGCTCGAGCGCACGATTCTGCCGATCCGCGCGACTGTCCACAACTTCCTGTAATTAATTTAATTAATTATTTGAATAATCAAATGAATGATTTAATTAAACCATAATCCAAACACGCAGGAATAACATTTTTTTGATTCATTATGTACTACTGGCTCATAGCACATCAACCAAACCGCCTACGAGTTTCATGAGAACGAGAAGCACAAATTTCCCATAGCAACTAGGTGAAGGGGACGAAAATGCCTTGAATTCAGAGTTAATCCCCCCCTATTTTTTTGTCCGCATAATATTAACTCGACGGCGTCTTTCAAGCGCCTTCGCCTACCTCCTGACCGCCTTACCAACCCATTAACTTAAATATTTAATTAATTAATTAATTCACCGCAATCGCGTCCTTCTCCTCCTTCTTCAGCTTCGCCCACGGAGCCACGACATTGTGCACGGTGATGTTGAGACGCTCGCCTGATGTTTAATTTAATTATTTTTAATGAAATGGGTGAGGGGGGGGGGTCCTGCGACTTATACGGGGTAAATGGAAAAAAATAATACAAAAAGTTCGTTTTCATGCCCATCAACACAAGTTGTGCACGGTGATGTTGAGGCGCTCGCCTGACAAAACTTATTTCAATTTATTATTCATAAAAATAAAAATAAAAACAATTTTGTATCGCCCGGTAATCTATTATCGCAGCTCGATCACTTATCTTATCTTGAACCTAGTTAGAAACGAGAAAGTGACGGGAACGTCCTTACAAGAGTCCTTCCAAAATTAACGAATTTATTGGATTTACATGACAGTTTCGTGTTCCATCCTTCAAATAACTCTTCTCACCTGAGGCGACGTGCTTGATGCGACGGGAGCACATGCGGATGGCCTGCGCGGCGTCGGTTTCCTTAATTATTTAATCATCATTAAGTCATCAACTCAATCTGAAAAATTCTGGTCTCATAGCGACCGCGCGTTCATGTTTCAGGCCATGGCTAAGTTCGTGAAAGTTCGTTACTATTCGATGGTACCATCATTATCCTCAAACAAACCGAATTCGACGGAATACCGCCTCAAAAGCGGCATTAGACGTGAATTCCAATTCAGGTCTCGGAGTGTCATTTTTCACAAAAAAAAAAGATTTTCCCAGAAACCGGAGACTCCTAGGGTGAACGCACTGATATAAAAGCGACATTAGCCGTGAATTCAAATTCGGAACACACATCCATGTGACTTCCCGTTTCAAGTTGAAACTTTCAACAACAGTATTACACTCACTCTGACAAAGAATTCGAAGTCGCCGTTGTCGGCGAAATTGGGCATGATCGGCTTGAGTTCCTCGACGTGACCGATGAGCGCCTTAAATTTAATTAATTAAATACAAGAATTAAAATATATAAATGTAAATAATGCATCTATAAAAACGATTACCTTGAGTATGAACCGCTGCCCGTACTTCTTTCCATTTGACACCTGGAAATGTCAAGTATGATTATTTAGTTTTACGCCGTATCTTCAATATATCGCAGTTTTAACACTCTTCTTTATGCTTTAGCCAAATGGGATTCAAGAAAAGCTAGGAAAGGAAAAAAATGACACACCTTGACTTTGCTGACGAATTCCTTCATTGCGCTGCCAGCAGCGCCCTTGACTAGCTGCAATTAATAATTTATATGAATATATCACCTTATTTTGGCCCCATTCCATTTGTTTTTACCATAATAAACAATTTTACAAAAAAAAAAACGAATAAATTACCTGGAGGTTCTTCTTCTGCTCGTAGCTGCCCTGCTGGTTTCCATTCCTTCCCCCGGGCCGGGGCTGGTTGCGGTTGAGGTAGCGAGCTGAATATTTTTAATATTAATTTTTTAAAAATGGCAAGAAAACCGCTCGATTGCACACGTTGCCAATGGCAACGACGCTCAATTTCAGTAAATGACGAAACAAGCCTCGCCTCCGGCATTGTTCCTTTCCTGTTCTTCTTCTTCGTAGAGGTCATCGAATCTCGAGCCGAGGTCGGCGTCGATTTCCTTGAAAGACAATAATCAATGGCTTTAAAATATTAGAAATTGGGCGGAAACTAGGCTAAAAAGTAGGGCAAACTCACTTTGAATCGGTTCATAGAGATCTGCTTGGCGTTCTGACGGCCGCCGCCGTCCCGATTGTTCTTATTGCGATACATTGCTCTGAAACACGTATTTAACGACTCAAAAATATTCAAACTTTGCACAAAAACAATGAAGTTGAAGCGAAAATGAACCTAGACAAAGCTAGTAAAGACGTCTATTCGAAAACATGCGATTGTCAAGACAATCCATTACAAGAATCAAAGCGGAACAAAGCGTAACCGAAGGCGAACGAATTCAACCGCAGTTGGACAATAAATTACCAGAGAAAAGTTGTGATAACAAGTCATAACAAGGTGTGACCCGCATGCATGAATTGATCGAAAAACCCAGCCGAATTACAGTATGCCAATTCGTCGTACCACACTAAACCGGGTCGTAAGCCGTCAAGAAGATGGTAGTGTTATTTTTTTCTTACCGTATGATTATATTTTGATTTTTTCTTGTCTCCTCTCTCAATTATTATTTTTAACTGATCGGCAGAATTACCTTCTCCTTGTCGTTCCTGCACAGTTCTAAACACAGTTCTTGAACATATCTGAGATAGCTCATGCGCAGTCAAAAAACTTCAATAAACTTACTCTACATTCTGTCATAATGTATCAGAGCATCCTCATTCGATTAAATTTCTTTATCGGAGACATAACACAAATGTGGTGGATAAAGTTGAATGGAATGCAAAGATATGAGATGACTTGTCCAGAATGCGACACTATACAATACGAGTAATAGCTGCAGTTGCGTTTACAGCTTCCATGGCACATACTTCATCGTATCGTTCCGAATTAAAATTCCGACGCGAGTGACAAGAACGTCAAATTGTGACAAATTTTTGTCACTTTTTTCAAATACGCTCAAAATACATTTAACTATGTCGTGTTTGTGCTTGTTCGACGGCAAAAATTCGACTTATTCGTGTTTTCGCTTTAGAAAAAAATAAAAATTTAAAATTAATCAATAAATTAAGTTTAAAGTTGTAAATTCGTTTCTGGTTTTAGCGAGGACGTGCTGTGCCAATTTGGGCCTAAAAATTTTAAGGACTTTTTCTTTTTACTCTATTTTCGGGATCGTTGTCTCGTTTCTACCTGTTTTAAGCTTTTTTTTATTAAGTTTTTATGTTCAAACGCTGAAATGGGCAATGGGTGTTGATTAGAAGAGTGTTGCTTATACTTCGCATTATTTCATCGCCTATATTTGATGTGTTTGCGCGATACTTTTGCAATGGTTCCTTTTTCAGACCGAAGACTCGTTGAATTTACGAAGATGGCTAGAATGAGGTCGTCAAGCGCATCGCGCACTTCCTCAAGCAGACCGGAAAGGTTCGTTTCACTTTTTCCGTTCAGATTTTTCATTTTATTTTATTACTGTCATGTTTGCTTTCAAATGCACAATCAGGACTAATATTTAATGTGTATGGATGTTTTAGCTCTAGTTTAAACCTTGACTTGTCCAAATTGCATTAGTTTTAGCGTTTTTTTTTCAGGTAAAGGTCCCCGACTGATCGGACCTCGTCAAGCTCGCCGTCACCAAGGACATGGCCCCCGTCAACCCTGACTGGTACTACATCCGCGCCGCCTCTCTGGCTCGCCGCCTGTACATCCGCTCTCCCGTCGGTTCGTTTTATAAAGATTTTTTTCATTGAGAATCAGTCGAATAAGATTTTACTTAGCGAAATCCTTAAATATCCATTTGTGCTAACTCTTGCAGGAGTCAACACATTCCGCAACATCTGCGGAGGCAAGCTCCGCCGCGGAGTTCTGCCCAAAAGCTACGCCAAGGCTTCCGGAAGCGTCATCCGCAAGGCCCTCGAACGGGTCGACCAGAGCGAGGATTGCCAGGGCCGCATCCTCTCCAAGCAGGTTAGTAATTTCGTTATTATGATTATCATTTTGTCAATAACAGACTTCGCTCTGTATCCGTACCAACTGGCTCAAAATTTGGACATATTCCGCCAAAGTCCCTAAAACACTCGGGGCTGAGCTCAAATGTTTATTTTTATTTAATTAAAATCTGCATTTTCAGGGACGCAAGGACCTCGACAGAGTCGCTGCCGGCCTCCGCTCAACCGCCGCTCCCGATGAGCTCTAAATTGTTATGTACTTTACTGTTGATTGGTTTTTTCGACAATGAAGTTACCATTTATCTAAATTTTGCAATTACACTTTCAAGGATACACATTGGGGTAGAAATATTTCAATCGACTTTATTTTTCTTGTTAGTCGGAAAATGTTGCAGACTTTCATGTTCCGTGATTGGAAGGTTAATTGGGTGGGTTCTGCTCATCAGATATCTCCGTTTAGTTCAAATCTACTAATACGACCTTGATCCTGTAATTCTGGTCTTATTAGTCCAAAGCCAGGTGCATCATTTGAAAAGATCATTTGAATTTTTTACTCCGATTTGTTCTTTACTGAATTCTGAGTTCTTTAGGAAAAGAGGATGTCCCATGGTATTTAAAAAAGTGGCTATTCGATGATGTAATCCTCCCCGCATTCCTATACGGAGCCGAAACATGGTATCTTTGTAAACGACACAAACTTTCTTTCATTCTTTCCGTCTTTCCGTCGCCCAGCGCAAACTTGAGCGAAAAATGCTCCTCAATTTCTTCAACACACTCGCTGGAGAACTCTTATGGCAATCCAGCTGAGATCCCACCCATAACCAGCTGTTAAAATTGTTTAAATGTCAAATGACAAATGACTCCGATTTGTCTGTTGAGTGATCTTGGTCGGCACTGCTTTACAAGTAGGGGGTCAGCCCAAAAGGGGGCAAAGCCTAGGTCCCTTCAATTAGCTTATTCCCCAATTTGCTGAAGTAAGGCTGATAAACAGACGACTGAAGTGAACATTCAGTTCACCCCAGTCTGTGAAAATGTCACTGGCGACGTCTTCGGTAACACAAAATAGTCTCCATCTCCGCTCCCACTAGATTGCCCTTTCATAAATTATCGACTTCTCAGGCGTCTTGCGAAGCGTCGAATCAACTCCAATTGACTATTTGACAACTCCAATTCCAGATCTTCTCAGCTCAATGCAAATGAAATCATTAGCAAAATATTTATCAATGGTAACTTCATTGTCGAAAAAACCAATCAACAGTAAAGTACATAACAATTTAGAGCTCATCGGGAGCGGCGGTTGAGCGGAGGCCGGCAGCGACTCTGTCGAGGTCCTTGCGTCCCTGAAAATGCAGATTTTAATTAAATAAAAATAAACATTTGAGCTCAGCCCCGAGTGTTTTAGGGACTTTGGCGGAATATGTCCAAATTTTGAGCCAGTTGGTACGGATACAGAGCGAAGTCTGTTATTGACAAAATGATAATCATAATAACGAAATTACTAACCTGCTTGGAGAGGATGCGGCCCTGGCAATCCTCGCTCTGGTCGACCCGTTCGAGGGCCTTGCGGATGACGCTTCCGGAAGCCTTGGCGTAGCTTTTGGGCAGAACTCCGCGGCGGAGCTTGCCTCCGCAGATGTTGCGGAATGTGTTGACTCCTGCAAGAGTTAGCACAAATGGATATTTAAGGATTTCGCTAAGTAAAATCTTATTCGACTGATTCTCAATGAAAAAAATCTTTATAAAACGAACCGACGGGAGAGCGGATGTACAGGCGGCGAGCCAGAGAGGCGGCGCGGATGTAGTACCAGTCAGGGTTGACGGGGGCCATGTCCTTGGTGACGGCGAGCTTGACGAGGTCCGATCAGTCGGGGACCTTTACCTGAAAAAAAAACGCTAAAACTAATGCAATTTGGACAAGTCAAGGTTTAAACTAGAGCTAAAACATCCATACACATTAAATATTAGTCCTGATTGTGCATTTGAAAGCAAACATGACAGTAATAAAATAAAATGAAAAATCTGAACGGAAAAAGTGAAACGAACCTTTCCGGTCTGCTTGAGGAAGTGCGCGATGCGCTTGACGACCTCATTCTAGCCATCTTCGTAAATTCAACGAGTCTTCGGTCTGAAAAAGGAACCATTGCAAAAGTATCGCGCAAACACATCAAATATAGGCGATGAAATAATGCGAAGTATAAGCAATACTCTTCTAATCAACACCCATTGCCCATTTCAGCGTTTGAACATAAAAACTTAATAAAAAAAAGCTTAAAACAGGTAGAAACGAGACAACGATCCCGAAAATAGAGTAAAAAGAAAAAGTCCTTAAAATTTTTAGGCCCAAATTGGCACAGCACGTCCTCGCTAAAACCAGAAACGAATTTACAACTTTAAACTTAATTTATTGATTAATTTTAAATTTTTATTTTTTTCTAAAGCGAAAACACGAATAAGTCGAATTTTTGCCGTCGAACAAGCACAAACACGACATAGTTAAATGTATTTTGAGCGTATTTGAAAAAAGTGACAAAAATTTGTCACAATTTGACGTTCTTGTCACTCGCGTCGGAATTTTAATTCGGAACGATACTTCATAGATATCCTCTCTCTTTCTTTCTTCAATTTTTCAAGCTCGCAGGAAGCGCTTTCTTTCGCCTTCTTCAGCTCTTCGATTTTGATGGATGCATTTTTATATTTACGGCTGAATGGCTTGAGGGCTATGTTCTTTTGGAATTCCTTGAAGTGTTTTTTAAGAGCTCCATCCGGATATTTTGAAGTTCGACGCTCGCCCATGGAAATCGGACGCCAAAAGTTTTTTCTAGTGGAAAAGAGAGCTCTTTTTTACTACACACTTACAGTATACACTGTACTGTACAGTACAGTACAGTACTTTACAGGAAATCCTTGATAAGTCACTGGTTCGGTTATTTCCCAGTCATTTTAGAGCGATCCAGATTGTTGTTTTTCATTCTTTCGCTTTCAGTGCACACCTTTAACACCACATCGTATAGACATCAAATTTGCTTTATCTTCAAAACCAACAACAACAACAACAAACTCTTCATCGAATCCCAGGCGGAATTGATAAACCGGCACAATGGCCGACAAGTTCTCGAATGACGCTCATATGTTGGCCACGGCAAGCTCTCGAATAAGCTATGTATCATGTCATAGAGGTCCTTTTCGTAATCGTCATATTTGGCCAGGTATTTCGATATCTTCTGATGCGCTGATTTGACCATCTTAAATGATATACATTAGGGTTCCGCCCAACTGGGCGTCGCACACCGGTCGAACGCCCAGTTGGGCGCGCAAAATGTTCGATTTCCAACTATAATTCTGCGCGCCCGTTTTATAGCGCTATAGTTAGTATAGTATATGAGGCAGTTTGCGAGAAAATCAGACAAGGGTTGGCACAGCTCAAAAATGTCAACTCTCTGAAAATTTGCGATTTGGGGTTCTTGAGGGTGCTAATGACTATGGTCATACTCATTTTGGCCATATCCTCCTCGTTGGCTCCAGACGACGTTACGTCGAAAACGATTTTCCTCCTCTATGTCGGTCCCAGGTGAAGCTAAATTTTCGATATTCCGGCTCCTTAGTCAGAATTTTATGGCGATCACGTCTGCTCACTTTATTTTTCATTAAATATTCAAATTATTTTGTAAAATAAAACTTTTTGCTAACTACAGTGCTGTTGCGGAGACTAGGATAGATCGGATCGGAATGTCACGAGGATTTCAAATCTGTTTTGATCTTCAAAATCCATTATGCGAGTTTTGAAATTATCAACTTATAGTGTACCTGGCTTGTAAGTAAATCTTGCTATCTCTCCCTTGTTTACTTCCTTCCTCGTATCGATCGGAGACTCCCTCCCGAGGGAGGCGAGAGAGCAGGGGGAATGGAGAGAGCGCAGAGAGAGGGAAGAGGTGACGGAGGAGAGACTCGGGTAGATCAAAAGATCGGAAGCCAGCAAGGGAGAGATGGTTCGATTTACTTACAAGCCAGTTACACTATAAGTTGATTATTTCAAAACTCGCATAATGGATTTAAAAGATCAAAACAGATTTGGAATCCTCGTGACATTCCGATCCGATCTATCCTAGTCTCCGCAACAGCACTGTAGTTAGCAAAAAGTTTCATTTTACAAAATAATTTAAATATTTAATGAAAAATAAAGTGAGCAGACGTGATCGTCATCAAATTCTGACCAAGGAGCCGGAATATCGAAAATTTAGCTTCACCAGGGACCGAAATATAGGAGAAAAATCGTTTTCGACGTGACGTCGTCTGGAGCCAACGAGAAGGATATGGCCAAAATGAGTATGCCCATAGTCATTAGCACCCTCAAGAACCCCAAATCGCAAATTTTCAGAGAGTTGACATTTTTGAGCTGTGCCAGAATCGTTCGGATTTGTTCGATTCTCTCGCAAACGGCCTCATATAGTTCTATAGTTCGATAGCGCGCCCAACTGGGCGTACGACCGGTGTGCGACTCCCAGTTGGGCGGAATGGCCCAATTGGGGGAACCCTAATATACATTTGCGTATCTGATGCATGGTTTTACATTTGATTCACGATGAGTTCATGATGAGAAAATAATGCAATAACTAAATTAATTTCTCTTGCGCAAAACAACAATTTCAATTTTTTTTTTGAAACGTAGGCTTGTTTGGCGAGATATAATCCGTTTCGAGAACTGAGAACATTGATTATTAACTTACTTTGTTTGAATGATCCATTTTGGCTTCATTGTCAGTAAAAACGAAATTTGCCGAGGTAGAGTAGATACCTGAGAACAAGTAAATACATAAAAATTAATCAATAATTGTAACGGATGGTAGGCAGTATACTATGCGCGGTGCAAGTTTCATTTTTGTAACGAAAAATTTGAAATATTTTGACATTTTTCGGCATTCGTACCGGAATAAATATTCGGTACGATATACTAGGACGTGCGCAGAACTCATTTATCATGGTGGACAGGAATGCCAAAGAGGGAGAACGCCTTTCATGCTCTCACAATCAGACTCGTACACACAGCATTCTGACCCCCATTGTTCTCTCCAGAAAAGGGTGAACAGTGGATGCAAATTTCGCGCCAAAATCCCGACACGAAAGAACTGCAATTTCCCGCTCGATTCAAACAACAGGGCGGGGAGAGCGGTCGCTCCTCCCGCCTAGGCCTTGCAGTTCGATTCATGCAAAGTGAGCGAGTAGATATGCAAAGGTCTCCCCCTTTTCTGTCGGGGCAGAATGCTGTGGTGGGAAGATGAAAAGAGATTGATGATTGTATACATGGTGGAATCACCACAATAACTAGCAAAGAGAGCGGCGCAATTCAAGCTAGATGAATTCTTAACGCCACTCTTGTCTTATCGGGAGATCTAGAGTGCGCAATATGGGTCTCAGTCTCTTCATTTCACACACTCTCTCGACCGGCCGACTGGCGAGAGATTATGTGGAATGAAGAGACGGCGACCAGTATTGCGCAATCTAATCTCTCCCACCCTGCAACCCCGTTTGCAGTGAGCGAATTTGACTGAGGCCATGAAATCACTCAGAAGGCGCGTGATTTTTTTTCGTTAACGGAAAACAGCATCGAAATGTGGAGGACAAGAAGGAAAAAAGAGAAATGCACCATTACTATTTTCCTGCGAGGCGCGAATTTGAATGGGAGTTTGGCCGAGCGTTGATCTGGGTCAGATCAATGACCCTAGCCCGATCAACGATAAATTCAGATTCTCTAGTACATTGCAACAACGAAATTACAATGAAGTGATCTTCATTGACACATCATCCAATTTATACACATACAGGTCGAGATCTTTGACTCTGATTGGTCATTCTCCGCTCATTTCCTGTGTGTTGCAACAACATTTATACATCACTAAGCAATTTTTATCCATAACCAAAATGTTATCGATAATAATCATTCAATATATCCCCCCGGGATCGGTGTGTCTGACGAAAGCGGCGAAGCAATGGACGACGCTTCTTCGATTCATCTTCTTTCTGGAAGGAGGCTATACGATTCGCTCGCCGCAACGGATCTGCAATTTCACGTTTAGAAACACTTCGATTGTCGGTGCGGTCACCTGGGCGAAATTATTTTGGGTTCTGAGTTCGCGGAGCTCACTCTTTCCGTTGCCACTCGTCCAGTCCAGTTTCAACTGAAATAATGTAAAAATGCGCAAAAAAAGTATTAGTATATACCTACTAAAGCTGTTTTTTTCCAGTATTTTAACTTACTGACATTGCGTTCATTTTCAAATGATCCACCATTTCTTCAGTCAACAATTCATGTCGAGGTAGAGTAGATGCCTGAAATTAAATACATTTATGCACACATAGCGCATAGATAAATCGAAGAAAAAAACGCTGCTCAATCCCAGTGACCAACGGACCGTCGGCACTCAATGTAAACTCCGTTATCTAAACACGGTCACTCTGCGGACAGGGCGCGAATATGAATGGCAGTTTCGCCGAGTGTCAGTCTGGGTCAGATTGATGACCGTTTGCACTTTTTTGTTGTTAGCAACAAACGCTCGGAATGTGAAGGAGCTAGGCAATGAGAACGAAGGTTGAGAATGCTCTGCGAGAAAGGATGAACAAAAATACAGAGAAGAACCGAGTAATCTAGGTAGTAGTGGTACGAGGGAGTGTCCCGGGATGATATTTCACAATGGGATCCGTGTCCCAATGTGCAATATCATCCCCTGCAGGTGAATTGCCTTCTCCGATCTTAGCTTCTTTTCGTCGCCACATTTTTTATGCGCTTTTCGTCTTCGCCTAAGTGCTTTCGAGCAGGACAGGCAGATTTATAAAAATCGGATTCATAACTCCTATGCCTAATCAGCCGGCTGTTGCAGGGACAATAATACCTTGATATCTGATGCTTGAATCAGTTCTAGGCATTAGACGTTGTTTTCTATAAATAAAACAATTCCAATCATTCATTTATTCTTTCGCACTTTCGTATCAGTGCACTCTTATGCCGTGGAAAAAAGTCAAACAGGAAAACAGATTTTGAATTCCCGCAATTTTATTTCTCGGCTCCCTGTGGTGCTAGGCACTTGAAATTTGGATTCTGTGTTGGTTTTTAGATTTCCACCCCAGAATTCAAATTTCAAGTCGCTACCTATACGGAGAGCTGAGATATAAAATTGGGGGAATTCAAATCTTTCCGCTTCTCTTTGACTTTTTCCACAGCATTAGAAGACAACATCATTCAGTCAACCAATACACTTTATCAATACAACAATTACATATCCTCCGTGAATCAGAAATACGAACATCTGACTTGATTCCTTAGTTACACTTCATTCGACCGCGAAGTTGATACATATATTCATCGGAAAGTCGCGAGAATGGTAATCTTTAGTCCTGACACGTATCGTCTTCTATTTCAGTTTAGCCCTGAAATATATTTCCTATTTTGAATGCTAGGTCGGCAGAATCTTCGAAAAACTCTAGTGTTTTACCTAAATATTTAGAAGGATGCGTCTACTTAGAATTTGAATGACAATTCAAGGCAAATTATCATGTCTTGTTAAAATACTTATTAAAGAAGGAGAGGCACGAACAGCGCCGATATGCAAAGTGAGGCAGAGCGCCCTCCTCATTTTGCATGCTCTCTAGCTCGTTGCCTGCGCTTCAGGGTGACTTGGCAATCAGCCAATCGAGTATATCTCGGTTTAGACGAAAATTGAAAACATGGGAGTTTCGAAAGCGTTATGGGGTGATCACGCCACACCGTCTGACATCGAGAACTCAGCTAGCCAGATATTCGTGCCACCCCTTCTTTAATAGTCAATCGCATTATCCAAAAGCAGCGCCCTAAATAGACATGATCATACTTTCTAGGGTTGGCCAAATGAGGTGAGCTATAGGGGAAAAAACCACAATACGGGATCGCTACGTTGAAATGATTGTTATGTATTCTCGCTCACTATAATTTCTCGATTGATCCATTTTCTTCAGCCTATGCGATTGATGTAGAGATAGTGTAGGTACCTGAAAACAATGGCAGTAGCGCGATAAAGTTGCTCTCACAAGCAATGCAATTTTGAATGCCACAGAGCGAAGATCGCGGGCGAGAGAATTACAATAATAATAATTTATCTACGCCCGAGGCGCAACGAGACCGAAAAATGACATTCATAAGGTTGAAAAGCAGGAAAAGGGGTGGGGGACTCTCCTGCATTAGGTGAGTTTGGCGAGATCAGTGGTGATGGGGTGGTTTTCAAGTGGACGCTTGAACATTCGGAATTATACAAACGAATAACACAAATTGTAAGTGAGCAAAGCGCAACACGACAAACGACCAATTGATATGGATCATTAACACCATTCTTATTCTAACCTTTCCACAACCTTGCAACCCTGAGGGCAATGCGCTAATTCGAATGGCGGTTCGGCCGAGCGACAACCTGGGTCAGACTAGTGATTCCGATGGCATTACTGCGGCAAATATTTTATTTTGAAGAGATTGGAATTTTTTTTCTAACAATTCACGAAAGGGGAAAATGCCATCAACAACAAAAAAAAGATTCACACTGACACACATGTGTGAGAGAAGAACTGTGTGAGAAATTTTTTAATTATGTGCCACCGTACTCTCTAGTCGAGTGTTGTGTGGGAAAAGGCGTTTGCGGCACACACACGCACTACACCAAACACGCAACATGTCTCTTTACGTATTTTTTCTTTTTTTTCTTTTTTTGATGCTTTATTTTAATAAAAATATAATTTGAGCGCCAGTAGATTGTAATGCAAGACACAGTCAAGGAGGAACCGTTCGACCTCGATTTCTCAACTCCAAATCAATCGAATGCGCCTTTTCAACCGGTAAGTTCATTTACTCCTTTATTGACATCGGACATGGCCTCACTCTCTCGCTTTCCCATGTTCTCTCGCCTCTCTCATCGACGAAATACCATGCGAAATAGTGAGAGTAAGATGCCTATTCCAGGTATTCCACAATGCTTCTGCAATCAAGGATGAAGTGAAACAAGAGCCAGAGGACGATTACGAAGTCCCCCTGGCTGTAAGTTGATTAATGATTCATTACTAAAATTATATTGTTTTATTAATAAAAACGATAAAGTGCATCATTTGCAGCCGCCTCTATCCACCGAGTCTGCTCCTAAAGATGAAGTGAAGGAAGAACCAGACTGTTTGCCATCAACATCATCTACAATAGCCGTTGTGGTAAACAAAGAGGCAAACTTGTTCCACAATCAAAGCGAATTTTCAGTCCTCAACATCATCCGTTGTGGTGGCGAAGAGCAAAGTCGTTACGCGAGTTGTCGTAAGTTTTAAAATTTTACAAGAATATATTGTATTACTTGGACACTGTAGTTATATTAATGTATAAAATAATAATAATGATAATATCGTGAGATGTTCTCCCATTCCACACGTAAACGTTTGACGAACTGAGTGGAGGGAGTAGGGAGGAAGAGCCGGGAGATCTACCTGCTCTCCTCTTACCTCTTTCCTTCCCCTCTCTCCGACAATGGCTCGCTAACCAGCACATTGAGTTTGCTGAGCATTTGAAACGCATGATAATACTGCAAAACTACTTGGACACTGTAGTTATAATAATTGTTAAAAAACATAAATAGTATTAAAATAATAATAATAATTGCAGCAAAAATGTGTGTGCTCCATGTGCGGCGAAATGTTCAAGTTCCGCTTCCAACTCGACAAGCACTTACGCGAGGTGAGGGATATCACATTTTTACTAGAAGTAGTTTATTGTTCCGCGCGTAACGAAATTGCTATTAAACTACGGTCGCGTTTAAAATTAAGCATTATTTATATAATTGGTGCTCAATGAACGCCAAACCATCCCATAAATCGAGTTTTATCATTAAAAATCGAGAAAAATATTAAAAATAGGCGGAAAACGAAGTGAAAGTGGGCGGAGCTAACGCGTTTGGTGCGCGGAATAGTTTAATAGGTGTGCAATTACAAGCGTATCATTTTAAAAATGTGATAGACTTTCAATCGTAACGAAACAACTAGTCGTTTATTATGGAAATCACCCATCGCTCTCTTCATTCCTCACTGTCTCTCGTGAAGAAGGCGGTTCATTTCCCTATTAAACGACTAGTTGTTTCGTTACGATTGAAAGTCTAGTGAGGCATAATTTTAAATTATTTCAATTATTTTCAAATAAGAAAAACTACGCACGGAACCGTTAGACAGCGGTATATTGTTGCCCGTTCTGTTGCCCGGCCATTTCCTGATTGTCACCGTGAATTTGACTGAATGGAAAGAATCGGGATATGTTTCACGAACATTTCATATTTTGCAATAGTAAATCAGTTCGATAGCAGGTTGATGACTACTCTTTAAAAAATAAAAAACGTGGTTAGGGAAAGACAACAGGAAAGGGAAAACTGCCGACTTCGAGTGCAGCAACATTATCGATTCCTTTCAGAAAGAGCATCGCCCGCTCTCCGCCGGCAAGCGCAAGCTAGCCAAGATCGAGCAGGCGGTGAGGGTGCATGATGTGAGGAAGGAGAATAGTTGGAAGGTATGCATATTGCAAAAATGTAGGGATCATTGAGCATTATCAATAATTGATTTATCATTAAGGGCCACACGAGGATGGAAGGATGCGCGTTTGTGGGGAAACCGCACGTTGAATCGAAGGTTAGTCCACGCGCAGACTAGGAGCAGATTCACCATATTCATCCGGCACTGAATGGGATGTTTGAGAGGCGCGTGTTGAAAATAAAGTGAGAAAACATCATGAAATCAATAGACGAATGAATCAATTTCAAATATCTAGAATATCAGCAGTTTGATAAAAACTGAATTTTTTTTTTAGAATGGATGGCATCTAATATTGATTGCAGTCCGAGCTAAGCCATCCCGGCACCATCACGTACATCGATTGTGGAGTGTGCGGGGATAGGTTCGCAAATGCGAGGGACCATCGATCACACGCAATCAAGGTGAGTTTCCTTGTTCACATGTTCACAAATTCAAGTGCCGAGTGGACTCGTGTGAAGCCCAAGTTGCTACGGCACTTCTTCGATTTTTGGCTCAGGCTTTTCTCGCAGAGTTTTCCCACCCTACCATTATCATTTCCCACCCCCTCCACATTCGGAGCGGTTCTTGCCTGGGTTAAAAGTTTCCTTGCTGCTGACTGTAGACGAATTTCAATCTCCAACTGTCTTTCTAGTTCTGATGATAACTATTCAGATGCACCCTCACCTCAAGGAGGAGCGTCTCTGCAAGAATGAGCAATGCGTGAGGAAAAGGATCATCGCCTCTCAATTCATTGATGACGAGGGATACATGAGCGAGAATCTGAGGGCTATTCTAGTGCCGATGTATGATCATCTGACCTGCCCGATTTGCTGGGTGAGTATTTTGATCTGGATACAATTAGACGAAAAAACTCGAAAATTGAATTGTGAATTTCAGTCGGATCAAAGTTCGTATTTCCACTTCTACGAGCACTTCTGCAGGGAGCACGCTGCAGACCACTGTCTGCGGTTCAGGTTAGGAGCTCTCTTTGATTTGCACACTCTCTCGCCTCTCTGACCGGTGAGAGAGGGTGCGAAGCCTCTCAAGCACCTCCCAACAACTAGAAAACCACTTGCAGTCTAACCTCACATAGCTGGAATCACCAGGAAGTTTGTTGGCTATCTAGTGATTGAGGCTATGATTTCCTTGTGATTGGGAGAACCAGACCCTAGCTCAGCTCAGTTCAGCTCCTAATTCAGGTGTAGCGGCTGCAATCATGCCTACACCTCTCCTCGGGGACTGAAGAAGCACATCGTTGAGGCGGCGGTGAGTCATTTTTGTTTCACCTTTCGTATGCCTGCAAAATGAGTTTAATCAGTATTCGTGATCTAGCATTGAGGTCTCTTCTAATAAAAAACATATTTCGAATGTGCCTCGATTATACATTATGCATACATTTTGATTGAAATAATGTTCGATAATTCGTTCAGGCAACGAGCGAGCGTTGCTACGGCGGCGCTTCATTCCTTCCTCCGGCCCCCAGGAAGAAGCGTCTTGCGGATGTGATGCAAATCAAGCAGTATCAGGAAGACAGGGTGTATACCGGGCCATAAGTTAGGAACCATCTTCTCATTTTGCAGTACTGTTTTAATCAACGATGCTTTCATGATAAATTGGTGATCATTTGATCAGATCTTTCGCCACTCGATACTGTGCGGTAAGGATTGTTCGTCGGCCGAACAACGAGCCGCCTACGCCCAAATTGCGACGCAGCGTGACTGCTACGCGTCGCTCCTCACATGGGCGAGAGAACATACGGGTAATCATCTCTTCAATTCACACACACACTCTCTCACATCTCTGACCGGTGACAGAGTGTAAAAAAGAAGAAGAGACTATTACCCGTATTTCGAACTCTACTAGAGAGCATGGGCATTTGAGAGGGTCTGACCGATCTGCGGGAATGACCTCGAATCGCGTCCACAACTTGTGGGGGGAGGGGGGGGGGGGGCGAGAACGGATGGGAAGCGGGGAGACCGCGCTGGAGGCGTCTGGCCGGGATCGAGTTTCGAATTGTTCCTCTCTCACTTGGCCGTGCTATTTTGTTTGGCTGGCTGACGAGAGATAAGGCGAGATGAAGAAGCGACGACAATTCGACACGGGCCTCTCCTTCTTTAAGAGTGATCTCTCGTCGCAGGTGATAGCGTACGCAATGCTCATCACTTGCTCGTATAAATAGCCGAGGCCACAGCGACGGAGTCAGTACTCCTCCCCTCCTCCTCCTCCTCCTTGCCATGAAGTGCCTCTCCGTCATCGTTCTCTTCGCTCTGCTTGTGGCTGCTGCGGTGGTCGCGCATAGTTCTCCCGGGGTTTGTACCAGCTCTGACATTTTTTTTCAGCAGTAATGGGCGCGATGAGGCGCCTCCACTGGTTTCCCAGCCTCTGAGAGAGGGTCAGGAGTAGGATGGCTAAACGGTACTCTAAACGTGGCACGTTTAGCTCCCCCTACGCTCTATGCCCCTGAGATCGGAAGCACTCTCTTCATTCCGTCTGCTCTCTCGCTCGCAACTAGGGAAGAGGTAGGGGAGAGGGAGCTAAACGTGCCACGTTTAGAGTACCGTTTAGCCAACCCTAGTCAGGAGGGCTGATTTCTTCCCACTGGTGCTTCCCTAGGGATGCGTGAAAATTTTACGCACGCAATTTTACGCAATGCTCTCTCACCGGCTAGAGAGCGTGTGAAATGAAGGAACAAATGAACGGTATGAATGGATCGATCAGGAATTGGTATGCTATTAATCGTTTGCGCCGGCTATGATGCAATTCAATGATTGATTGATTTGGAAAAAGCTCATCACAATTGTTATCTGTATCTTTATCATTATTCACCACTCGGGAATTATACGGTAGGGGCGAAATGGAGCAACAGGTGGTTTTCGGGCTCAGGCGAGCTTTTGGGGATGGGATGTTGTGGCAGTCCGTGTTTACAATTTAATATGGGAGGTAGGGAGGACAGATGAGGTTAGATATTATGTTTGCAGCTTCGCATCAAGCGCGCAGGCAGAGGTCCGATCATCTAACGAGATGCGTCTCTTTCCTCTACGTCCTTGCCACTCGACCACTACTCAATCCAGTTATTCAACATTGACTCCACATTACTGATCACGATAAACAGTTTTTCCATTCAATAACTGTAACTGATCTAATAAACATGAGTCACGAGTTTATCAGAGCGAATTAGTAGGGTCTTCATCAACTCTCGTCTAACCGTCGATCAACAGCTTCTGTAATTTACTGAATGTATTCGAAATTCAGAATTTTTCCATTGCTTGAGGTGTTTCTGCCGTTTCCCACTACACCACACCACATACTTATCGACGACGTTTGTCCTCGAAGTCGATAAAGTCGATCATGATGGCGCACGCGAGCAGCGTGCACTTGATGCGCACGTCAAGGTCCTTCGGGACTGCAACTTTCTGTTGTTTTCTAAAATCCGGAAAATCAGAGCATTTTCCTATTGCGTGAGGCGTTTCTGCCGTTTCCCACTACACCACGCACACTGGAGCGCGAAGTTGTCGCACGTGGTGAAGGCGGCCTGCATGAAGCCGGGATACTGGCGCACGATCGCGCCCACCCTCGAGCCCGAGCCCGCCATCACCTGCCATTCTGTCGTTTACCAATTCCTCTAAAATTTAAGATTTTTTCATTGCGTGAGCTGATTCTGTAGTTTCCTAAATGCCACACCACCCGCTCACCGGGTATCCGCGGTCGCCGCCGCAGTCGCACGCGTCCGGGAACGGAATGGAGAGCACGGGACTGAAAGACGGTTCCGGAATTATGTGCAATTCTATGTTTTTTTTCCATTGCGTGAGGCGTTTCTGCCTTTTCCGGGGCGCACCATCTCAGACTCACACTTTCTTTCTGTCGTAGATGGTCAGGACACCGCGTGAGCAATAGGACGAAACGTACGTGACGTAGCCGGCCTTGAAGGGAAACGTCGTTCACACCACCGCACTCGGCACACCACCGATCACACCACACCACGCTTACCGGCTTGCCGGGTGGCGCGTCCACGCGCATCTCGCAGTTCGTCCACATCTTGCTGCTGCGTGCGATCGAGAACACGGGCTGCAACAGGGCGACGGATGAGAAACGTCGTCTGCACGAGTGCAGTCGACGCACCACGCACCACAGGCCTACCGTACCCTGCCCAGTCCGTCCATGACCGTGAAGTAAAAGCCGCGGTTCTCGCGGAAAAACTGCGCCGCGAGAAAGTCGCCGCCCCTCTGCTGCTCCCGAGCGTAGTACATCTGTGAAATATGAACTAAACGCCGGTTCTGAAATTTCCCGGCTCCTAACCGGAAATCGCCGGGTCCGTTTATCGGCTAATTCCCGGTCCGGTCCCGCACTCACAAAGTGGCCCTGGTCGTTGTAGATGGCGTACTTGTTGGGCGTGTCGAACGACGTGAACACTTCGACGAGGTCCGTTTTCTGCAACGCTTTCTGTCTTTTACTAAAATTTCTCTAAAAATTGTGCATTTTTCCATTGCGTGAGGCGTTTCTGCTGTTTCCTAACACACCGCCCACCTGTCGGACGTGCGCGCGCTTGCACGGCAGCAGGTACTCGAGACCGGGCGGCACGGTGAGGTCGTCCGGGACGGCCGGAATGAGGGCCCATTGCTCGCCTGAGAGGAGAGGGGTACGGTAGGATTACGGTAGTCGCGTTACCGTACCATTCCGCAGACGAATGGGCGGTCCGGCCGGGCGCGCCTGCAAGGTACCGTACATAGTGACTGACTACGGTATGATTACTACTGGTCTAGGTTCAAGCTACCATTGATCAGTGCTTAGTTTGCCCCTTGTTCAGGATCTAATCTTGTGTACGGTAGTCCACCGTAACCACCTTCCAACCTGATTCTCATCGCTGCGGGAGGAACCACTTCCAGTGGAGCCTCCGGGCTGCAGCTGCTGCAGCTGCTGCTGCGGCTCATTCGGAATCGGCTGCAAGTGCGGTGGGTAGCCTCCCTGGGTACGGGTCTGCGAGGGGTACGGTAGGTGCCTGCGGGTAACGGTACCTGCTGGGGCGAAAGGTCCGGCTGCTGTAGTGGCTGCGTTTCCATCGTCTACAATTACGGTAACAGAGCTCGGGTACGGTAAGACGAAAAAGGGCGGGAAAAAAGCAACCGACCGTCAGAGAGGAGCGAGAAGAGGCGAAATGAAGAAACGAGCAATGAAAAAAACAATAATTCATCAATTGATTTTACTAATCATGTTTGAGTCAAATTTCATTGATATTTTTGAATAACTTTGTCAATGTAGGTACACATGCATTGTTCAATACAATATTTATCACTGGGGTGGCAGAGATTCAAAAGAACACGCAAAATTAGGGGAGTCAATTCTTGAAAATCGATCGCTTCTCTGTGATCTACGTCTGCTTCCGCCACGCGATTCCTCTGAGACCCGTCACCGATCGGATGTGACCTTCGTTCGCATCGAAGAGGTTCATCGAGTAGTCGTTGTAGAATCGCAGTACTTAAATATTATCATTGACGAAGGCGGAGGGAGGAATAGACGGCTTGGCCACTGGAAACATTCCTAGTCACTGGATTCCATGAATTTCAGGGGTAGCTTCCAATAAATTATCTCGATCACCGGTCATACACAAGATAATGAGAGATATATCTTGCTTTCTAAATCACCCACCCTTGCCGGATCTAATCTGGTCGATAAGGTACGTTTTCCACCAATCGAGATCGATGTTGAGCATGGAGGGACAGGGAGGTCGAATGCCTTCGAGGTCGAATGTGTCCACGAGTGAAGAGATATCGAGGATGAAGGGATCTAAAAAATGTACTTTATCCGTTGAAAGGAATGATGAAAGAATGATGTTACGAGGGTCGGAGAGACTCCACGAATGGAATTTCAAGTAGAGATTTTTCACTCCATGTCCGCGGACGACCTCGAGAATGTTCGCACTGTAATTAGTATTGTTAAAGAAGGAGAGGCACGAATCGCGCCAATATGCAAAGTGAGGCGGAGCGCTCTCCTCATTTTGCATGCTCTCTAGCTCGTTGCCTGCGCTTCAGGGTGACTTGGCAATCAGCCAATCGAGTATATCTCGGCTTAGACGAAAATTGAAAACATGGGAGTTTCGAAAGCGTTATGGGGTGCTCATGCCACACAGTCTCACACCGAGAACTCAGTTAGCCAGATATTCGTGCCACCCCTTCTTTAAGTAATATCTAAGTGAACAGTATTGTAATTATATGTTTCGTGGCATCTTTTCACAGCCTTTTTCTCTTTTTCATCTTTTCACAGCGCATTGAAATATTGAAGAAATTCTCACGCAGTGTTATCATTCAGTTGCTTGATCTTAATGTGCATTCTGAAGATTGTTGTGAATTGCGACAGCAAAAGGGCAACTCGAGAGAAGTCCGAGTTGCGACCACAACGAATCTTGAAGCGGTCGAAGCCGATGTTCTGCCCCAACATCATCTAAAATATATTTTTTGTTAGATTGAAGAGCTGGTCTCTTCGTTTCCACTCGATCTCGCCGCTCCGGCCAGCAAGATAATTCGAGGAAGGAAGAGCCAGATTCTTCCCCATAACTCACCTGTGCAGCAGTTTCGATCGCATCGCGAGTCTTCAGCTTCCGACGGATCGTCTGAGAATAATCAATGCATTTTGACTCAAAGCCTTTTTTTGATTAAACCACTATTACTTTTGACTGTATTCAATTTCGAACATTTAAAGCAATAGATCGCCGATTCGCCATCAAGACGACGGACCTCCGCTAATAAATTAAACGAAGATCACCGATACTACCTCTATTTCTTTTTCACCTGGCGGATAAATAATTGAATTGAATTGAATAGAGAGCAAGAGAAGCTCGTGTAAAACGAAGTGAAAGCGGACGGAGAAAAAATACAAAAAAATCTAATACCCAGATGGCGGGTTTTCCTTTTAGCCCACACTTTCTCGGATCTCTTCCAATAAATCCGCCCACGTATCGTAGTGGATGAAGGAGCAGGGCCGCTTTACGGAAATTCGCCGTGAGATAGGTCGTGCGGCCCTGGAACTGATGTATTATCAGTATCGTGCGTTTCAAATGCTCAGCAAACTCAATGTGCTGGTTAGCGCATTGATTGTCTGGAAGAGAGAGGAAGGGAAGAGGTAGGGGAGAGGAGAGCAGGTAGATCACTAGCCTCCTCCCGGCCTCTTCCGAACTCCGCCCATCGAACGGTAGTCAAAGGTCAACTACGAGTGGAACGGAAAATAATTTCACGATAAGATCATTGCTGCGTAATCTTGCTATATAATTGGATATTTCTACCCGTACATAGATAGGATGTATAGTGATGGGTCTGTGCGAAATTAAGAAATGACGCTGTTTCTAGCGCACACCTACACTATCTTCGATGAGTGGAGGAAACTCGGGCAGATTGGAGACCTTCTGGAGAAAGGAGTTGACAGTCGACGCTGTCGCAGAGCACGTCTGGATATGATATTAGCTTAATTAGCTTAATTAGTGTCATTAATTTGCTAATTGGTACTGATTTCATGTACCGTAATATGCTTCCACGCGCCGGCTCACCTTTCTGAATGCATCAAGCGCGTCGTATTTATCGGTGTCAACCTCGACGAGGTAAGGACAGAGATGGATGAGCACCGTTTCGGGGAGGGCATCCAGAGTAAGGCCGAGCTTAATTATTCGAGGAGTTTTGAGTCCAGGCTTATGGCAAGCGGACAAGAGCGAATGCAAAAGGAAAAAAACGATTATCCGAATATGCGAGAATTTCCAGGATGTTACGCTCACCTCGGTACCAACGAACTCTCCATCCTCCGTCTTTATGGGCGCGGGTCCCTCACTGACTGACTTCTCCGGTACAGTATCTGAACGGTTAGTTCTCGATAGTCGATCAATACACTGTTAGCTTGCAAGTGATATCATCTCACTAAAACAAATACCTGCACCAGCCATTAGTGATGAGAGGGCAGCGACTGCTCGTGATGAAGGGAAGGAGGAGAAATGAAGATTCTTTTAATATTTCCCGAGCTCTCCTTCACCTCTTCATTTCACACCCTTCCCTTCATCACGAGCAGTCGCTGCGCTCTTCACTAATGGCTGATGCAGGTATTTGTTCACTGACTTGAGAGATCCCAGTCCCCGAATATTTTCACGCCAACAGTGAACATTAGCCTTAATTTCCTTGGTTTGGGTGAATCTGAGGGCGGGCGGGGTCGAACTCGTGACCTTTCGAATCGCATTCCTGGCACACAACCACTGCGTTCCACTGCGTTCACAACCATTCCGGTAGGCTATCGAGAACTAACTTTCAGATACTATGCCGGAGAAGCCAGTCGGTGATGGACCCGCGCTCATCAAGACGGATGATGGAGAGTCCGTTGGTTCCGAGGTCAGGCTCACCGTACCAACCGGCTAGATCAACTCTCATGCTCGTTTCACACCCACCACAGCATTCTGACCCCCCTTTGTTCTCTTCAGAGAAGGGTGAACAAGGGGATTAAGATTTGAATTTTCCCGCCACACCGTAATCGGACTGCAAATCGATATCAGAATATAAAAGTGTTTCTGAAGCATATTCCGATTTCAACAGCTCATCCACATTCAGAAGGAAATTCGGAATACGTTTCAGACACATTCCTTATCACGGGTCTCCTGTAAAAACGTAGGAGAATGAGAGCCTTTTGCGACAGAAAAAAATAAAATTTCACCGATTTTGTTGAAACTTGTTGGAGTGGTTGGGGTGAGGGTCTGGAAAAAGTTGATCCACTTAGCTAGGCGAAATTTGCATATTATGCAAATTTTAGACGTCATACTTTGAGAGGCTGTATCTTGCTCCGTTTTTGAGCTATCAAGTTCTAACCGGTGCAGATCGATCGGTAATCACCCTATTTACATATTACTTAATTGTGATCACATGCAAAAATGCCATCTTCTATGTGCAATTCAGGAAAAAGTGAATTTTTGGGTACATTATGCAAATTTTCTCGAAAGTTTTGTTCAGTGATCACGAATTTTATTTTCGCTATTGATTCTCCATGCCCATAGGCAGATTTCCTGATATTTCATTTGACCTAATTTTTTCCGCCCGATAGTGCTACTGTACAAGGGAATCCCGGACTTGTCATTTTTTCCCCAAAAATCACATTTTTGAATGTAACTTTGTTCAAACTTATGCAAAATCAAAAATTCGGGTACGTTTAACGATCAGCTCTGCGAGGCCGACAAATAAGTTCTAGTAACCCGAGTGCTTAAATGCAGCCGTTTTTGAGATATTCACGAAAACACAGATTTACACCATGCAATTCGCACATTTTTCTCACAAGTTTCAGTCACACTGTCGTTTAATGGTCTTTATCGCCAGCAGAAGACGTTCACACAACACAATTGTTCTATTCATCGATATTTCCGATATCCGAAGTAACTGTATCCAAAGGAGGATCGAAGAATTCAGCCATATCTCCATGGATAAGGTCGTAGATGGCATCTGAAGTAATCTCTCTCTCATCCTCTACCACATCCACTTCCTCCTCGATAATCAGATCTTCCTCATCCAAATCCATCATCATATCGTCCAGCAGAGCTCTTCTTCTTCTACTCTTTATTCCACTATTCTCCAATTCCTTCTTCTTTGCCAAGACGAGAGATCTAATGCAATTTTTGATCTGTTCGTGAGACATTCTCTCAGATGGAAGGATATCGGTCCTCTCTTTCATTTTCCTTTCAACCTCCTCAGCCCGAATTTTCTTCGAGTGTGCATAGTAGTCCTCAAACAGATCAGCAACTAGTTTCTTTGCCTTAGGATTGTATCTAGCTCCTTTCTTGGTAGTTCTCAGGGCCCAGCCCATTGGTTTGGGATGTAGAGGAGCCTGTTGGAACTCATTGAAAGATTCTGCGAGCGGAGCCAATCCAACTCCCTGCTGCACTTCCTCGAGCATTGTCTTGTAGAGACCAAGGGCAAAATCATAGAGAGACACCTTCTCCGGTCTGATCTTGTGACGGCCATTCTCAATGTGACGAATAAGTCTCGAGTGAAGAATGAAGCGGGCGGAGCACTGATTGCACACGAAAAGAGGAGTTACAGCAGAAGGATTGAACACAGGGGCTTGTCCAGTCACTGCCTCATCGTCAACATTGTCCGGTTCAGGAGAAGTCTGCTTCTTAGGGAAGAACCAGAAGTGAGGCTCCTCTCCGTTCTTGATCTTCTCAGCGTCTTCTTCCTTCAGTCCATCTCTCGATAGTTTTCCTCCGTGCTTCTCGAATACGATCGAACTATCGATTCCCTTCAATCCCTTCACATTCGTTCCCTTTCCGATGCCTCTGAATCTCCATGCCGATATCGTATCACCGTTGAATTCGAAGTGACCGAGAGTGGAGATACCGTTGATAGCCGTCTTCGGTTGTGGAGTGAATTGGACAGTTCCGAGATGCACAGACATTCCTCTCAGTCCCTTTCCTTCCGTCAGTGCGATGAACATCTGCTCCTGCGTATCTATGTTCTTTCCCTTGGCCATGTAGGTTCTCATGATGGTCTTGCAGTAGGAAGCGTATCGATCAGAAGATGACTTGCCACTCTGGGCCTCAGAGAAACTCCACGAGGCGATGGTGATGGAATACTGGGCAGCGATGGGAGGAATGGATGCCATGACGGGAGCGGAGTGATAATACCCTGAGTAACGAAATTTAATCTTGATTATTAAGGCGGGACGAACCCGCATTATCACTCCGCAGATGTAGCTTAGTGATTCCCATCTTGGCCAGATCCTCAGACATGTGCTTGATTACCTCGACTACCACTGAACCATTCTGAAAATTAGGAAAAAAATTTGTCTGTTACTGAATGCATGTTACTTGAATCTCGTTCTGAAAAATGTGGATGTAGATGTGCTGCACCAGCTCTCCAGAGACATTGGCGTACACGTGAGATATGTGCCACCTGAAACAATATTGTTGGTTAGAAAGGGCATTTTTATCTCTCACGAATATCCGGGCTTTCCGAAGAAGTCCTTCTGCGTCTCCCTGTAGAAGCTCGGCAGATATTTCTGGGCAAAATCAAGCGTTGCGAGCGCTGAAAATACATTTTCTGGCTGATTTCAGTGATCTATGACCGACTACGTGATTTCCAAGTCAATTAACATGCGCCGGGAGCATGTGATCGCATTTGCATATCTGGCACTTCCTCTCGAAGCTCGGATCTCTTTCATTCGGTTTACTTATCTTTAGCTGTTCACTGGTTTTGTTTTTGTTCTTCAATGTTATCACTTGTCATATGCAATCTTTAATTTTCTCATGTGCAGTTTATTAATATTTGGCATTGTAGGTATGCTCCGTATTGTTTTGTGTTTCGTTGCGTTCGCCGTCGTGTCTGTCGACACTTGCGGAGTAAAGCTGGTCGGGAACAAGATTAGCGTGGCCCCGGGTCATCCCTTTTGGGGAGAAATGGGAGAAAGTTATCTAACGAAGGCGGACTTGGAGGAGCAGGCGAAGAAGGACAGTCGATCAGTTCACCTGATTGTCAAACTGGCGTGTGATCGGGAGGAGCAGAGAACACGCGAAAAGTACGCGAAGGTTCGTAATTTGCATATTTTGTATTAATTGCAAGTGTTATTGCAGTACGGTGCTGGTGGTGGAGGCGTAGTAGCTGTTGGAGGCGCCGCAGTCGCGTACAGTGAGTATTTTTAATGTCTTTCCGATCATAACTTTTGTAATGTTTAATTTTTAAGAGCGAGGGAGAAAGAAGAGAGATGGTGAGAAAGACGTCGAGACTGGAGTAAAGGACACCAAGGCGAAGATCAAGGATGCCGCAAGGGGAGCCGCCAGAGAAGCCAGCAAACTGCTTGAGGAAATCCCACCCATTTGATTTACCTAATTGAATGTTTTCAACTTCTATGTTTTTTATTGTTGATATTGTTGATAAACGTTAATAAGTCTAACCTTCGCCTTCTTGGAGTCCGCGGATCAGAATATCCCTCTCGATTCCCGTGAATACCGTCCGCACATGATGAGACTTGAGATCGAGAATGCGCTCAATAGCAACTTCGATGTCGTGTTGAATATCTAGTACTCGCATCTCATTCTCGCTAGTTGCTTCATCGACAATCTTCTGGACACTCTTCTTGATTTCTCTGTATTATATTTTATTTAGACTTATTATTCATTACAATTTTATCTCACCTGATGGCATAGTCCATTTTTTCACAGTCCGGGCATTTCCAATCATGATCATGAGCATTTTTCGGCTCAGACGCGAATTTGGGATCTGCTGGATCGGAAAGGGCGTGGTTGAGACAGTGATCCGAAATGCGGCTTTCCTCCTTTAATTATCATTTAACCGTTCCTTATTTGTTCCTGTCTGTTTACCTTCACATGCAGTTTGAAGTCGGTTCGTAGATAAACTTCAATTTCATCGAATAAGTGCTTGAATGTGGCCGCTTCAATAGCATCGAGAAGATTCATATCCTGAAGTTCCTTCAGCCGCTCTCGGATCCGAATGTGCCCCTGAATTTAAAAATAATTTGATCCATAATGCGCCAATGTACCATAGTAGCCGAGGCCTGGAAATAGTCGACACAGGTCTTCGACGAACTTCTTAGAGCAGGCATTCTGGACAAGATCTTGTAAGTTGTACTATTTGAAAGAATAAGATGCTCCCTCCCATTCTGACGCATCCAACTGAAAAAATTACGTAGATGGTTTCACAATCTATAACAAACGTCTCGTATGCTTCGATTGTTTCGTAAATTCCCATTAGTCGAATTGTATTAGGCAGAGTTATTGTTCTTCCAGACGAATCTTTCGTCTTCTGTTCTCCATAGGGAATACCAACACTCGAAAAAGGGCTAAAATGATTCAATTTGGAAAAAGGGTGATAATTTTGAATACCTGGTTACAAAACTAATGAAATAATGCAGCTTCAAGTGATCGTATCTCTCTCTCTTCTTGGCATCGGGCTGCTTCTTCACTGGTTCCAGACCAATCCTCTTCGCCTCGGTGTACATTCGCTCAGAGAGATTGGGAATGAATCGAAACATGACGGGGTACTTGAGACGAGGAGCAAAGATAGAGAGTAATTGCAGCTTCTCATTGGGCTTCTTGAGATGCTTGAAGTCTTCAGCCACTCCGGTCATCAGAACGTGAAAGATGGTATCCTCATCCTTAGCAGTCTTGCCTTTCAACAGCTCAACGAAATGCGTGTAAAGCAGCTCTTGATCTTCTACTGAATCCACGATAGTTCCGATAACTGCTTTCACGATTTGACGGAGTGTGCGCTGTTTATCCTTCTGAGTCTTCTCTGCCAGTTCACTGTACTTCTTCATGCAGAATGCTCTCTTGATATTGGCTTCCTTGAGGAACTGCTTGAAGTAGGACTTCATCTCTGATCGGGGATCCGAATGACCATCATTCTCACAGAATGAGTCTTCTGGATCTTCTTCTGAATCAGATACGGGAATGGGGCCTTGGGCATATGAGAAATCATTCACTCCCCAGTCTCCAGATGACAGTGGATGGTCGGGAATTGTGAAATCCGAAGTCTGAGTAGTTTGTTCTGGTAGAGCTTCTGTGACTTTCGGAATTCCAATGTAGTGCCGATTGCATAGCGCTAAAGAATATACTTGCTATTGAAAATGTATTTAACAAGCTCACGAGTGCCTGGAGGAACCAGGATGTTCTTCGCGCGCAGCAGATCATGCGACTTCTGGTAAGACATGTAACGAGTAGCCTTGGTGAATCCGGTGGAATGAGGTTCAGGATATTCGCATGATGCGCATTTACTTCTATGTTTCTGCTGCGATGAAATAGGATTCTTGTGACGCAAGAACTGTCTCGACAATTGGTTCAAGTGCTTGTCACAGATTACTTCGCTTTCCCATCTAGACATGTCCGACGAAAACTCTCCTTCTCCCTCAGCAAGAACAAAAGCAAGCTCGTTAGGCGCACCGAACATGCGGCCTCCATGATTCTGGGCAAGATCGAACATACTGAACATAAACACTAAGATAAAAAAAGGCACATATGACATACGAATGCAGCTTTCCTTCGCAATCCGTAGGCACTTGAAACTTCGCATCACGAGGAATAAGCTCCAGAGGTGACGTGCGAGAAACCGAGAAATAGCACGAACTTTTCAGCCGTTTTGCTCGAGGCTCTCCATCATCCTCTTCGCAAATCTCATTTGTTTCCTGATGGTAAAGTTTAAAATTATCAGTAATTATCTTCTCACCTCGGAAATGTGGCTGTTTGTAAATAAAAGTGTGGATGAAATGACGAGGAAACACGAAATACGCATCCCTGAAAATATAAAGCGTTGGAAGAGGGAAGAGTATTACACGTTGCACAAGAGAGCGAAGCTAAATCAATGGGAGCACATAGAGAGATCTTTATATACGCGAGGGAAAGCTAGAGAAAGAGAGCGATCTATTGCGTGTAACCTTTTTCTGCCTATCCCTCCCGTCGAATTGCAAGAGTAGAAGAAATGAAATTTTTGAAAAAATTCGATGAATAGAACAATTGTGTTGTGTGAACGTCTTCTGCTGGCGATAAAGACCATTAAACGACAGTGTGACTGAAACTTGTGAGAAAAATGTGCGAATTGCACGGTGTAAATCTGTGTTTTCGTGAATATCTCAAAAACGGCTGCATTTAAGCACTCGGGTTACTAGAACTTATTTGTCGGCCTCGCAGAGCTGATCGTTAAACGTACCCGAATTTTTGATTTTGCATAAGTTTGAACAAAGTTACATTCAAAAATGTGATTTTTGGGGAAAAAATGACAAGTCCGGGATTCCCTTGTACAGTAGCACTATCGGGCGGAAAAAATTAGGTCAAATGAAATATCAGGAAATCTGCCTATGGGCATGGAGAATCAATAGCGAAAATAAAATTCGTGATCACTGAACAAAACTTTCGAGAAAATTTGCATAATGTACCCAAAAATTCACTTTTTCCTGAATTGCACATAGAAGATGGCATTTTTGCATGTGATCACAATTAAGTAATATGTAAATAGGGTGATTACCGATCGATCTGCACCGGTTAGAACTTGATAGCTCAAAAACGGAGCAAGATACAGCCTCTCAAAGTATGACGTCTAAAATTTGCATAATATGCAAATTTCGAAGAACAAAGTGGATCGACGTTTTCCAGACCCTCACCCCAACCAGTCTACCAAGTTTCAACGAAATCGGTGACAACATATTTTTTTCTGTCGACTGCCTTCCTACATTCTTACAGGAGACCCGTGTTATTTCATATTTGCAGTTCGACTATCTACAACCCTTTTCTGTCGGTGTAGAATACACAGCATTCTTCTCCGACAGAGAAGGGAGAGATCTTTACATATGTACTTGCGCACTTTGCATGAATCGAACTACAAGGCCTGGGCGGAGGGAGCGGCCGCTCTCCCCGCTCATTTTGAATTTTTGCAGTCCGATTACGGTGTGGCGGGAAAATTCAAAAGTTAATCCCCTTGTTCACCCTTTTCTGGAGAGAACAATGGGGGTCAGAATGCTGTGAATACTGTGCCAGCAGAAGACACTCAGCAGTGAGTGTTTTTTTTAGGAAAATTGAGAGAGTCAGAGCTGGTCACTGTGATAATTTCAAAATTCAGCCCGACCTCACACTGGATGCCCTCCCCGAAACGGTGCTTGTCCACCTCTGTTCGTATCTCGTACATGACTACGACGCGCTTGATGCACTCAGAAAGGTGAATCGGCTATTTTCACCGGCATTAGCCTATTCGCCGGCTCTGAAGCCGGAACTAGTGCTTCGGCTGGAATTCTTCCTGTATTTATTAACGTATTTATTATATATTAATAAATTATCTTGCAGACGTGCAGTGCGACGGCGTCAGCAGTCAATTCCTTCCTCGAGACGCCCTCCAATCTGCCCGAGGGTAACTGGACTATCAAAGATAATGCAAGTTTATTTATTTTCAGGTACCATGATTATAGCGCTTGACTAACGCGTTGTTGAACGAATTTGACTAGTTGGTATTTTAGATTTTAGAGTACTAAATGAATTCCCTCTATATTTTTTGAACCGCTCAAAATATACAACCAAAAGAGAAACAACCAAAATTATTTTCAGAATTTATTTTCAGAATGCAATATTTTAGATATTTACAGGGTCGTACGACTCGTTTGCGGGCAGGATTCTTGAAGTCTGCGATCCTGCTGCACCCGATCAGATATGTTGGCGGATTCATCGAACAAGACTCGAATCGGACAACGGCGAGTTACTGGGTACGGTCTATGGCACTTTTTTTAAAAAGGAGGAGTAACATGAAAAAAGTAGTTGATTTTGTGCTGAACATTCGATTAAAATTTTTTAGAATTTTTTAGATATTAGAGTGCAGAAGTTTGGAAGTAATAATTTGCGTGTATGTTCAGATGATGCGTCGGAAGCTGAAGACTCGCGAGTCGATCGAGACTGCTGCACAGGTGATTTCAGTCTATACCTTTGAACAGTTTTTCTCGAATGATTAGGGCAGGAGGAATAAAGAATGAGTCTCTTTATTCTTCGTTCCTTCGCATTGTTCAGAGTGAAGAGACGCCCTTCACCCTAACAATAGCGAGCAACACTCACATCTCACGAATTAACATTATTGCAAAATGAGAGGATCGGATGATATAAGCCAATTGCAGAAAGTGATTGGCCACAATGTCACACACCCGATCGAGATAAACTGCGGGCGTAACTCGGATTTCTCGCGAGTCACCCTTCTGATGTCACAGTTCGGATCAATTCCTATATTGAACGTCAGTATCAAGCAATTGAACGATAACATCGCGTGAGAATTTAATCATGATTTAAAAGCCTTTTCACAAAGTTTGATTACGGTTTCGCGGGAAGGAACGCTGTGAAATGCACGCGAATCGGAAAACACTACTTATTGCTCACATAAATACTAATGAACTACTAATTACAGTACCCATATTCTCGACTTTATTCGCACGCACGGAGTGAATCAGCTCAACCTGAAATTTCATTCGTGGAATCTCTCGGATCCCTGTAAGATTTACGCTTTTTTCAACTCTGAAAAACAGAGCGGAGTGTGTGGATTAGCTGGCTAAGGAGAGTTTGGGTTTGGGCCTAAAATTTGTGCTTGCAAATGTGAACAATTTGCTTTTTTTGTATGAGCTTGTTCGATCTAAATACGAGGTAGTAACTGCGAAAAGTTGGCTGAGATACCACATCTTCAGATCGATTCATCCTCGATATCTCCTCGCTCGTGGGCACTTTCTTCTGGTTCGAGGGCGTCAAACCACCCAGTCCCTCGATGCTCGACATCGACCTCGATTGGTGGAAGACCTACCTCATCGACCACCTCCGAGCTGGCAAAAGTGAGACAATGAATGTGTATTCTACTCTGGTGTGCGTCCCCAATTTGGGTTCAAGTACAGTTAGAGGCCACAACGCAGATAGCCGATTTTGCACAATGGGGTCAAAAGTATGTTCCAACTATCCCTCATGGACCCAATAACATCATGCTTTCTACCGTTTGTCGATATCTTGTCGTTGAGTCGCGCTTCAGCCCAAGAAGTACGCGGGGAGAGGAGGGAAAGGCGAGACGAGAGGGAAAGGGGCGGAGTTTCATTTGCGTGTGTCTCTCTCCCTCCCCTCCCCCGCCCTCTCGCTCGCCTCTCCCCGCCCAAAGGCACACGCAGGGGAAGCATGCTAAAAATCTAATTTTTTTTTCTAAAAATCCTAAAATATAAATTAAGCAATGATGATCAACAACAACACGCGCATAGAAGTATGGACAATCATCGGTAACGGTATCGGAATTCCGAATGAAAACACAATCCACTCGGTGACGGGACTTAGAGGAATCGCGTGGTGGAAGCAGAGTTAGATCTGAAGGGCCTCCACAGAGAAGCGATGGCTTTTCAAGAACTGACTCTCCTATTTTTGCGTGCTCTCTCGAGTCTCTGCTACCCCAGTGATAAAAATAGTGTTGAACAATGAAATGCGTTCATTGACATTATTAAAAATTCCATAAAATTAAATTTAATTGACTGAACAAACTTGGTTAGTTGAAACCGTAATTTGTTATCGTAATCTGAATCGCAGCCACTGCAGCACTAGACACCGCAGGAAACGTTATCAAGTACCTACTGCGCCTCGCACCGTACCCGGGTCCCCACCCACCGTGGCCCCGATACCATACTCATAGAATCATGGCGTTATGACGAAGTTCATTCGCGAAAATCGAGTAATATTATAATTGATTTTTTTCTTTATTTCTTAATTTACTATAACAATTAATTAATTAAGCCGATCGATATGACTCTTTGCATACCGCCTCATTTGCCTGAAATCAGCCAATAATTGTCGTTCGCCTCTTCCTCAATTTCATTCTCGCCCTCCTCGCTCATTCGGAGTGGTCAACTGCGCCCTCCTCCGTTGAACCAGAGGTATTTTCGCGTCCTCAGTACCCCCAAGGACCCCGCTACCGAAGCCATGGTGTGCCAATACGGTGCCTATGGCCCTGGTCTCGTATTCATCGTCTTCCGTAACCCAAGGGAAATACCATTTCAGGATGCGAGCAATGACGATGTGTATTGCACTACTGCCGCTGCTGCTGCTGCTAAGCTTTGTCATTGGTCCAGGTACAGTAATACGCCGCCACATTGCGCTTCACACTGATAACTAGGCTTTCAATCGTAACGAAACAACTAGTTGTTTAATAGGGAAATGCACCGCTTTCTTCACGAGAGACAGCGCGGAATGAGGAGAGCGAAGAGTGATTTCCCTATTAGACAACTAGTTGTTTCGTTACGATTCAAAGTCTACTGATAACTCAGGCACCGCCGCACTTCCCTGCGACGTCGGAATTCCAGCGGAGGTATGCTTGCAATTAGAGTTCGAAATACGGGTCGTCGTCTCTTCATTTCGCACACTATCTCGCCTCTCTGACCGGTGAGAGAGTGTGCGAAATGAAGAGACGACGACCCGTATTTCGAACTCTACTCATTAGAGAGTGCGCAATACGGGTCGCCCTCTCTTCGTTTACCGAATGCTCTCGACCGGTGGTCGAGTGGTGAGTGAGTATGGGAAATGGCGAGACAGCGACTCGTGTTGCGCACACTCCACTGCAATGTTCAGCAGTGTTTTGCAATAAATTACGATGAGAGCACCTTTTTTTTAGGTTGACTCCAGGACGCACTCATTTGGTACCTATCTGTCGTGCCCAGCGAAACGCATATTGTGAGCTTGTTTGAAAGGATAAATGAAATACCGCAATGTTTTTCAGGATTGGGACTTTGCAATATTCGTTTGTGCAATGCAATTCTGGCCGTTGGTGGGGAGCTCCAGCAGTACTACAGGATAACTTCATATATTCTGAGATAGCGCCTGATAAAAAGTCCATTGCGACTATGTCATGCGTAGCGTGTGAGTTGTTTGTATCAGAAAATGAGGGGCGGTGAGATGAATAATACCGGTTCTTATATTTGCAATATTGTTCGCTCAGATTGTGAAGCGTTCGCTGGTGATGGAGCTCATAAAACTCCCGATCAAACAACAAAAAATATTCATACAAACGCCGTTCTTTTTCCTTTGGTGGAAACTACAAATACTATTGCATGTTCCAATCCAACTCATGATTTGTTGTAAGTACTATGATGTTTTTATTTTTTTTATTTTTTTTATTTTTTAATTTTTTTTAATTTTTTTTAGCTCACTGTAAAGATAACATAAAATGTTTCATTTCAGTCACAACGGTAGACAAGTGAAGTATAATTATGCAAGTTGTGACATGAGAGGCTGGTACAATGCGGTACAAGAACGTTTTGCCGAGAATTCACAACCGCAAAATTTTGAGTGCAGACCAGGTTCGATATGGAAGTCATCTGTTTTTAGCTCTTGGCCCTTCAGCTTCATCATACCCACCGATACCCTATCCAAGGCATCCAAGGCCTCCAAGGCCTCCAATGCCTCCAAGGCCTCCAATGCCTCCAATGCCGGGTAATGATTACTTACTAAATTCACTTACTAAATGCGAAAAATGGTTTAGTTGAACTGCCGGCGATATGCAGTAACATCAAAGGAATTTCTCCTGATCAGGTATCTAACGTTAATGAAAAAACCACAAAATAATTTCGGAATTTGAAAATTTCTACAGAGATCTTCTTCACGATGCCAAAACAATTTTTGAAAATAGGGCTTTTGAATCAATTTCAAAATTGTAGATGGTCTACGGTAAACTGCTTGCCGTTAGTTATTATTTCTTTAGCACAAATTAATGGTGAAGATCTAACCGTTCAAATCATCCGAATTGCTGTTGATTGCATAATTTGCAGGTCCTCATTGGTAGTAGTGAGGTTTCGGCCAAGCTTTTATGCACACCAGTGGGAAATACTTCAAGAGTCTTCATGTTAGTTTTTGTGCATATCCAACAAAAATAAAGTAAATTACAGGGCAGAATCAAAACATTATTCGGATCTGAGATGTGATGCGTCTGGCTTGTATGGCATGCCGATTAAATCTGAAAAGGAACCGCTGAGAATTAAAGATGCCAATTCCGAATTGACCGCCTCTTGTATGGAATGTGAGTTTGTCTTGCTATTCAACTACTCAATGTTGACAATACGATGTTTCGCACGGAACGTTTTGTTTGCTTGCTTATCCGTTAGTCTATAGATTGAATTTATTCATGCTAAAAAATATGGTTTGTGAGCATATTCATTAGCGTTTTTCGTAATACGCACGTGGTTTACCTTAACTTACAGATTGTGTTGCTCAAGCGACTCCAGGAATGAGAATGTTCCAAGATATGAAAATGAAAACATTTGAATTTACATCTACAACTGCGCATGGAACAGTGTTTACATCCAGTTTGGTTGCAGAATATATCAATCAAGTTGCATGCTACGATCGAACTCACGGATTGTTGTGAGCATTTTTCTATTTTGTTCAAAAAATTCTGTCTCTATTTGATCAACAATTGACATCATGTGTGGCATTTCAGCCACAACGGCAAACAATTGGCGAATAATCATGCAAGATGCGACTTGAGAGGCTGGCACAATAATCTGCAAGAGTCGTTTGCGGAAATTGCACAGCCTCAACGTTTTGAGTGCAGACCAGGCGAGAAATGCAAATATCCAGAAGATTTGAACCTACGAATCTTCAGTAAATGGTGCACCTTTCACGAGATCGACCACACAGCAGTCAATTGTTCCACCATCGCCAACGAATGGTAATGTTTCTAGTATTCATACCGAAGGCAAACGATTTTTTTAACAATTTGTCTGAGAAATTACATATAAATTAGATTCTGAAGAAGTCCCGGCGACTGCCGCACCTGTTATGCCGCCTGCGATTAGCACGACATCATCAGCCAACGGTGATTTAGCCAACTACGTTGCAAATATATTTGCATTAAAAATAAACGTGTTCAGTCCCAAAGACGACTATGGAACCAACGATCCCGAATGACGCCACAAAACCTGCAGACGACGGTAAAGAAATGCTGTAACGGTTACCATCAAAAACATGTGTTTGCAGAACCGATCGCTGAAGTACGTTAAACACCTTCACGTGTTACTGAAGGATATGATTTCTCATAATGTTGAGCTTTTTAAACGTTTTTACCGATATTTTCAGAGCCAATCCTCAGTGGTCGTCATTTGTGCGTCAGTCGGAGCGATACTTTTGCTGGCGATTATCGTCGTTGCTGTGGTTTGCGTGAGATTATTTTAAATTTATAAAATATTCATCAACGAACTCTTTGTTTATCTCAGGTACTGCGCTCATCCAAAAACAAAGAGTCCGAAAACGGCGAAAATGCGATTGATGGACAGGAGGAGGATCGCAAAGGGTAAAATTAATTATTATCGAAACTTTTTTCTGGCCGAACCTCTTTCAAAGTATTCATTCCCTATCACTAACACTTCCCAACCACAAAGGTTGCTGTATTATTGAGCAAAGACTAGTGTTTCGAGTTCGAAATATCATACTAATAATCTTCTCGTTTCGCGTGTGCTCTCTCAGTAACCAGAGTGATAATATTTAAAAAAATTTAAGAAAAAACAATTAATTGCAGTAGCGAACATCCCGAGGCGGAGTTCGATCTTTCTGAGGTCTAGCAGACAACAGCCGGATAGCAAAGAAGAAATATAGATAATCGATTTTATCAATAAACTATCTGACGTTATCATAAACATGTGCATCCCCAGTTCGTTAACACAAAGTTATTTATCAAATAACATGAATTTAATGCGTAATCGTGATCATCGAGTTTTCCTTTTTTTATATTTGGGATTGTGGCTTGCATTCTGGTGCATTCCATTCTGGTGTAAAAAGAATAAATATTTAATCAATATCGGTACATGCGGTAAGCTGATGATGCCTTTTGTTCTATAATGATTGCGCATACTTGAAACTCCTTCCAGAGATAGCTGCTCATTAGGGTTGGCTAAACGATACTCTAAACGTGGCAGGTTTAGCTCCCCCTACGCCCGAGATCGGAAGACTCAACGATAGGCGTGACCCATTACGCTCTTCGTTTCTCACACTCGGTCACTGAACGCGTAAGACTCAATTGTTCGGCAAATTTTCCACTTTTAGAATGCCAATTATTACAACACCTGAGCGATTATGAATAAATTTATCTGTAAAATAAAGTCACACTTGGTTGGACAGTTCCAGTATGCGTCATCGGACAATTTCGTATTTTTATAATTTGTCAATCACTATTGAAATATCATTGCCTTTTCTTCGTTTTGGATTCGAGATGTAACCCATATATGAGGGATCATGAAATTTTGTGAGTGAAATTGAATGGATTGAATGAAATTGAATTGAGAAATTGAATTTCTGAGTGAATGTGAGTGAGTGAAATTTTCTTGTGGTTGAATGCCTCCTTGCTGTGTCGTCTAAAATTTTGCGATTGACTCAAGCAAGACAATTCCATTTAAAAACATACCATTTTTAAGAATGTCAGTTCGGAATAATTGTATTCCTTCCTCCTCGGCTTCTTTTTTGATGATTGAAGGAATTTATCTTGTTCCTCATCCTACGTCTTATACCGTTGAATGAATACGCCCTGAAATAGTAATAATATAAATAATGATGAGTACACCAAAAATATCCATTCCAATTTCAAATTATTACTGATGTGGCAGAATGCATCCTCTCTCCGATGAGAGAGTGCGAAAAATGAAGAGACTTCACCCAAAAATGATAAAAAACTACAAGCAGCCCTTAGTTCGATTGATATATGTTGTTCATTTGAAATATTGGAAAACATAAGGAACCGTTCTCGATAATTCATCAATTCATCATCTCTGCTCCATGCGCGAGCGCTCGTCCGTGTGTAGTCCGGACAAACTGCAATCATCAGGAGGTCAAACAACGAATCAGAGACTCAGATTTCCAAGTCAAAAGCGAGAACCCAGTCAAGAGCGGCTCTACTTCTGAATCGGCAAGTGAATGAAAGTGATGGGGAGGAATTCTGAGCGACTATAGGCATGAAACAGTGAAAGAAGTAGTACGCGAGAAGCGAGGGATGGACTGGAACTGGATCAACACCCTCATTACACCGTCGATGACCCTCTGTCACTCTTCCCTCACCCACTCTCCCCTAACTTCGTTGTCTCTTCCAATCTCTTCAATCGCCAGAGCTACTGACCTATTACAGTGTGATATCGTGAGATTATTTCCCATTCCACGCGTAGATGACCTTTGACGAACTGAGTAGAGGGAGGAGGGAGGAAGAGGCCGGGAGGAGGCTAGTGATCTACCTGCTCTCCTCTCCCTTACCTCTTCCCTTCCTCTCTCTCTTCCAGACAATCAATACGCTAACCAGCACGTTGAATTTGCTGAGCATTTGAAACGCACGATAATGTTGAAGCAAAAATGACCATCGATTTTATTCCTTACCGAACTGATGAAAAACACAACAATGAAGAAGATACAAAAATACAACCATTATGTTACAAGACTGTGTCTATTGGCTGATGGGATCGTCCGATTCAGTATACTCATCAAGTGCGATCGAAAAAAACGAAAGAAATTCTTGGAATGGCGCAGAACATCGTTGAAGTGATTTCTGTCCGGAATGTATGACCGGAACGTATAATGCCTCCAACTTGCGTCACTGTGGCGTCATCCACTCCTTCCTCTCCTTTCAGTACGGTTGCACTTCCTTGTTTCAAGCTGGTTCTTCTTACTGCAAGCTTGGAGATGCTGATCGAGAAGATAGTCTGAAGATTACGATTTTTGCGCAAAAATTCAAGCAAAAAGAAATGTTGTGTTACTATGAGATCCTTTTTGACGTTATATTTCTTTAATTTTTGAAAAAAGCGAACCGTTCAAAATGCGGTCTCGTTGTCTCTGCTCAGTTGATGATCGAGCGCGCGTCCGCGTGTAGGCCGGACAATCTGCAATGAACGATCCCGATTCGAACAACAGGGTCATGCGATCAAATCGGACACAAAATGTTAGCATGATCAGTGCAAAATTGGTGATAATTAGCGAAGTCAATAGACGAAGAGCGCAAAATGCAAAGGCTGAATCGGATGGGTCATCCCTACACATCATTACACACCTGGGCTGTGCAAAAATTTTTCGAGCTCTCATTTCGCAATGCTCTCTCGTCGGTCAGAGAAACCGAGAGAGCATTGCGAAACGAGAGATCGAAAAACTTTTTGCACATCCCAGTTACACACCTGATCCCTGAAGACCCTCTTCTCCCTCACCTCCTCTCCACTACCCATTTCTCTCCTGGTCTCCTCTCTCAAGTCTCGATCGCCAGTTGCTGTGCGAAGTTGTCGCTCAGAGCGGTGGGCAAATACTCCAAGGATCGAATGACTCTCGTATCGATTCATTTACTCGATTGAATCTTTTTAATGAGTTCTTTCTGCTATAGTCGTTGCACTTCACTCGACTAGCGATCAGATTTTGAATGCTTTGTGGACCCAGTATTCCTTGTTTGATATACTGGCCAATAGTGATTGCGTTTTTTCGCGTTTTTAATCATTTTTTGAGATGACAATTATTTAAGATTTACACTGTCTCATCATCGATCGGTACATTAGAAGAATGAAGGAAATGATTTAATTGTAAGAAAAATTTGGCGAGTATCCAAGGAGACAACGGTATAGTTTTGGTATATTTATTCAATGGTTTATTTTATGTGATAGATTGATAAAAAAACTCATTAGTGCTCGGAAAGGAAGATGCGGTCTCTTATTTTTCGCACACTCATTCGTGACTCCACGAGAGTATGTGAAACTTGTAAACTAAAGAGATCGCGGCTCCTGTTTCGATCTCTAACAGTCTCTAATAATCGTTTATTGCAGATGACAAGCAGAACTTACAAGAAGAGAGGTGATACTTGGTGTACGCAAAAGCCAACGCGACTAGTGGTGGGAATATTATAATCGATCTTTTGGAATTAGCGACACCTTCTTCCACTCCTGACTGATGAGAGAGACGGTGTCAAGAAGAAACAGATAGATCAAACTTATTTAGCCATTATTCCTGCTTGAAATTCAATTTTTTATATTTTTAGAAATTTCATGTCTATCTAAACGCCACATAATTGAAGAAAACGCGAAGGAAAACATTCGCCCTGACGCGCTGCTACGTATACCATGATATTCCGGACGATTGGATTGTATTTTTTTTTGATAAATACTATTTTTTACAACCTTTCTCTTTGTTTCAATACATCAATTCTTCGAAAACTTCGCTCATCTAATTCTACTTTTTTTTCACGCTTTTTCTCATGTCGATTTTTTCTATCATTTGCAGCCAACGGTACGCGGTCAGTCCACAGTATGATGAAGTCACCATCTGTCTATCTAAATAAATATAATTTCAAATCGCTTTTCTCTCGTTGAAGGTTCTTATATAAAATGTGTTGCTTACTTTTCATCAATTTTTAGTTGTCAAATAGGTATGCGTTCATTGATAAACGTATTGTGAGTAACTAACAACAACAATAAACAAAATAAATGGTGATCACTCCTGTGGCATCGATTGTTCCCTCCACGCATGCAAACCTCGCTTGAATAAGCTCATCTTCACGCTTAAGACGCCGTTATACTCACCGTGCTTTTTGAACATTTTTTTCGCAGTTCGCATTCACTTTTTAAACCGTTATTCAGCCTATTCCCCTTGCGAATGCCTCTCTCAAGCCGGATTACGGGCCTTTTTTCTGTATTGAAAACGATCGGCATAAATTAGTTCGCGCAGCAAATCGGGTGATATTTCCTGACTTTTCCGTAGAAATTACAAGAAAACGATTATTTTTCAGACAGTTCCGGCCGTCCAAACATCACCCAGTGGCGTGTGGCTCGACTTCACCAACCCTACGAGAGCCGTAGGGAGTGTGGACGGTGAATGTGTGGAATTTAGATGTCGCGGGGATCCGTTCACGGATATCCCTCAAAGCAAGATCTAAATTATTCCACTGGGTCGAATATGCGTTACCGGCTTCCTGTACCAAAATATAAATTTGTGACCAAAAATGTTTTCAGCCTAACTCATTTATACGGTTTCACTGGTACAAAAGCGATCGGATTCTCCGATGGTCAAATGTGGATGGTTGATCATACAGCAAAAGCTTGGACGACGATTAGGGTAGAAAGTACTGCAAATTGCGTAAGTCATTGTAACTAAACAACATTGAAAGAACATTGAAAGGACTTTGTTATTTTTCCGTAACTATGTAGTTTGAACTTCTTTCGCGACTTGTTATGGATTTTCAGATTCGAGATTCGTAACCAGAAGAATTTTGAAAATATTTCAATATCTCACAATTTAAATTCGAGTTTAAAATACCCTTTTCAGAGATGGTCTGAGCGAAATTCCCCAGATGATTACGTGAGGCGAAGTACGATTGCGCACGATCGTTGATGCTGATTCAATTTCTGCCGAATCGGAAAGATTGCAAGAAAATATTCATTTACGAGTTCACTGTACGAGACCCCAAGCATTTCGAAGCAACCGAATGCTTTGACTGCGAAGCTGCAGTTATCGAAAGGGTGAGCATTGGAGTTGTTAGAGAGAAAAAATCATTCCTCATACACTGATTGTATACGATACGAGGGATGAAGTGAGGGATACCCAGACAATTCTCGATCCAAATGGGAATTTTGCATTCAATTCACATTCTAACAATGTTTAGATGCGACTGGACATCCTGTAAGATTTGTTTCTCCACTGATCACGAAATAATCAGATCAGTACTGAATCCGTGTGGCCATGTCGCATGCGCCGAATGTATTGAGAAGTCACTGGAGAATTCCAAGAACTGTCCATTCTGTAGGGAAGAAGTGAAAGGCAGGATGAGATTGTATGAGTGATTGAGGAAATTGAGGAGTCTTTAAACTCCACAAAAAATTCACACTTTGATCTAGTTGTTACGATGATATTCAAACGATAAAGAATTGTCAAGCTTCAACATGCAACTCAATTGTCTGTGTCTTTTCTCAGTTTTTGATAACAGTATTAAATGGCCTGTGTTCCTTGTGGCATCGATTTTTTACTCCTCGCTTTTCAATGGTGGTGGTGTAAGGCGCCGCTCGCCATTCGAAGGGTACCGAGTTCAATCCCCCGCCGAGGCCAACCAAGCCTTGCTATCCCTCCGGGTCGGCAAATTGGTAGCAATCTCGGTTGCCAAAGGTGAGGCTACCCGAGAAAGCATTGGACAGCCGGGTATGTGGTCCGTCTAACAGCTGTCCTTACCAGTGGGTCCCACCTAGCGTTGTCTTACGACTGTAAAATTGTTTGACGTGGATACACCTCTACCTTTACCTTTACAATCGCATTTAAATCATTAAGCGTGTTACCACGCTTAAATAAGCGTTCATCATCAAGCGACTCAACTTTTTTTCAAATTTTTTTTCAAATAGCATCACTTTCTTACTTCTTTTTTTTCCGTGAGGATGCCTCTCTCATGTCATTTCATTGGCGATTCTAATTGTTTTGAAATGCTCAAAGACACGATAATCGTTGAAGCAAATAAGGTTAGACATTTTATTTGGAAAAAAAGAGAATAATCTTTAGACCACTCCGGCCATGCAAAAGACAACCGATAATAGCGTGTGGCTTGACTTCTCCAACCCTGCCCGAGTCTCAGGAATGAGGAGAGGTCGATCGTTCAAAGTCCGCTGTCGTGGTGACCCTGTTTACGGGTTTCCAACTAGGCAAGTTTCAATTATGAATGAATAATTAAACGTCGGGTATTCTCCGAATTTTTGATCCCATCTAGAGCCAAATTAGCAGTTAGTGAACACAATTGCTTTCAGGCTGACCAATTTAGCCTCGCTGACTGCAACTCTTGCGATCGGGTTCTCAAACGGTCGAATGTGGGCGTTTTATTTTTCATCTCAATCTTGGAAGCTGGTTACGATCCAAAATACCGGAAATTGCGTGAGTTGACTTTAACTATTTGAGAGGTAGAACAACATTTTCTTAAAGAGATGGTCCCAGTCAGAGATGGTCCTCTGTTCACACGAAGATTTTGTGTGCAAAAGTTGGGACGCGGCCGATCGATTGCTGCTTATTCGTTTTCTTCCGAATCGAGCGAACTGCGAGGTACTGAAACAATTCGATTTCACGATTCCCTGCGAGAGCGTTGCTGATCAACTGATTGCTGTGACTGCTGCCACAGCGAAGCTGCAGCTATCGAGAGGGTAAGCATTAGAGTGTGCAATTCGAGTCGCCGTCTCTTCAGTTCACAGTCTCTCTCACCGGTCAGAGAGGCTGTGTGAGATTGTGTGAAATGAAGAGACAATTACCCGTATTCCGAACTCTAGTAAGCATTAGCGCTGTCAGGATGTCATGAACGTCTTAAGATAGACATTCTCATATTTTTTTTAGATGCGATTGGATATCATGCAAGATTTGTTTCTCTACGGACCACGAAATCATCAGATCAGTCCTGAGTCCTTGCGGTCATGTGGCATGCGCTGATTGCATTGAGAAGTCACTGGAGAATTCCAAGAACTGTCCTTTCTGTAGGAGGAAAGTGAAGAGCAAGCTCAGATTGTACGAATAAAGATTGTACGAAAGCTATTTGGAATACATTATTATTTGATGATAAACACGTTTTGCGCAATGTTCTTTCTGCAAACTATGACGTTCAGTATCCAAACACATTAGATGTCTTGAACTTTTTGCAGTGAGTCAGTTACTTTCACCTTTTCCCACCGACAAGCAGGAAAGCGTGTGAAACAATGCTAGATGTCTCAAATTTCCTCAGTTCTGCACCTTAACCGACCAAAGACTTGTGCAAAATGTGCGAATATGTGCATGGGATATGAAAATTATATCGAGTCCAAAAATATTTGTTTACTCAAACGTAAATGACGATGTTGTGGTTATTCGAGGTATTTGGACTTCGGTCCTTCTACATTTTAATTCCGCGAAAGATGCTTCATCGATCTAACGAGATAGTATGGTGAAATGAGAAAGCCGCATGACTATTCTCGATCATAGTTCTAGTGCCAACACGGTCGTGTTATCACGAGAAACCGCTCATGAATGAAGGTGGTTAGGCAGTAAGTCCGAGACGCACAGCGTGCCATCGAGGATGAAAAAGTTCATTTACATGGCAGAGCCCACTTTTCGCTCTCTCTCACTAATCCTATTCTCACTCATTTTCGTCGTCTCATTTCTGTCTCCACAGAGCGGTGTCTCAAATCTCAAGGATGAGTTAGGGGTAGACGGGAGAAACGATATTGTCTGTCCCGTGAAACATAAAAAAGAAATGAGAATTCGTGTTTCAGGACATTTTTTAATCTTAAGATTGCATTGAAACATAACTGGTTTTTCTGAAACTCATATCTCATTTTCAATGATTACGCGAGTTCCATATCTCGAAACCCACCGAAGGAAACCCCATACCCTGCATTATTTTTTGAATCCTGACGATATTTCTAAAACTTTGATGGAGCTCGATTTTTGATAAAAGATCACATGCTCGAAAAATTCGGATAAATGTACTTATTTTTGCAGTTTTTCGTGTTTTTCTAAAATGTAAGATTAATTATCAAAAATCGAGCTCCATCAAAGTTTTAGAAATCTCGTCAGGATTCCAAAAATAATGCAGGGTATGGGGTTTCCTTCGGTGGGTTTCGAGATTTGGAACTCGCGTAATCACTAAAATTTAGTAATTCAAGCCCAAATTTGCTTAGAGCGATGCCAACATTAGATCTGGCCGATCGTTGATAAAGCATTTTGTACCAATAATTCTCTCGATTTCGCGCCGCAAAACTCGCTCGAATGGGTCGAAATGATTCGCCCTCCCCTCTCCCCTCATTAGAATACGTGCGCCGCGACGAACAAAGGAGGCGATCCTCAATGGCACGCTGTGAGACGTAAATCACTCCTCAATGTGCACACTCTCTCGTCTGTTTGACCGACGTGAGAGCACTGTGAAATGAGAGAGGACGCTTGCCGTTTTCATGTCACTAGTAAATACTGCTCATTTACTCGAAAATGAGTCACAGACTCCGCCGAACCAGTGTACTGACAGTTCGAAAAACGAGTAACCATCTCTTATTTTCATACATTTCCCTTCCGTTGTTCGGAATCACAAGTTTGAAGTAAATTCCAAGAATGCTCGCAAAACGTGAGACTTATCGACCTTTCCTCGACTTCTACCGTGAACAAGACACTCGAAACTCCCACAACCGCACAAAATGAGAATGAAGTTTATGCTGCATGCCCTTCCCTTACGGAAACGTAATACTGAACACGTAACTTCGGCAAAATCATTGGATACTTCTTTCATTTTTTTTGTAATTTTCTTCAAAGACTGAGATCTATCATTGTCGATGGCCCTGACCGCAAATATGATGGCAGTGAAACATATTTCAATAAGAGACTCTTCAGAGACAAAAATTCTGTTGGACTGAAATTCCGTTTCTTGCGCATTACTAAATCATCCTAGAGAATGCGGATGTACATCCGCAATGGCAAAGAATGTGTGAGGCGCGAGCTATATTGACAAATTAAAAAATCGGATTTGTCTATAGCCTTCGTCTGGGGAAAATCCTGCGAAATATCGCAGAGTGTAATCCGTCTGACACCAGCTAATCTCATTTTCAAAATGTACAGATTTAATCTTTCTTTTGTGTGGTAGACAGACACTAGACGGGTAATAGTCTCTTCCATGCACATACACACTCTCTCTCTCTTGTCTCGTCAAAAAGAGAAGCGAGAGATAATGGGAAAGGACGAAAGTCAGACCATTGCTCTTTTCCCCCGCCCACTAGCCCAGACTGCGCTACTGAAGGGGCGGAGTCTCTTTTTGCATACTCTCTCAGCGGTAAGAGAAGCAAGAGAGAGCATGGGCAAATGGGAGAGTCAGAGCCAGACTCCTATACGGGAAAGGGGCGGAGTCACTTCGTAGCCGGACTAGGAGAGGCCAGTCCGTCGAAGTACTGGGCCCTTGGCGTTGAATCGTAGCGAATCGAAATTTATTTCATTAATTTGACAATCTTTCTTGGTAAAATCACCTCCAAGTCTTTCAATTGCATTTCAAGGGTGCCTGAAACATATCTTAATCCTTCTAAAGACCCAATCAAAATTCTCTTGGTATAAGCTTCTTTTTCATGGTCTCCAAAAACATCAGACATCATCAGTAATTGTAGATCATGTTTGGTTAACTTTCCCACAAAGAACATTCTTTGTTCCGTTCTGGCTACTGTTTCACAAGTAGGGGCGTAGAAAGCATCCGTCTGCTCATTTCACGCGCATTCTCGCCCACTCCGACCGGCGAGAAGTTTCGCAGAGTGAAGAGATGGATTTTTCCTACTGAGTGCCTAACGTGTTCAGTAGAGTGCGCAATTCGGGTCGCCGTTTCCTCATTTCACGCGCCCTCCCGCCCTCTCCGACCGGTGAGAAAGCGTATGCAATGAAGACAACGTCGCTTTCAGAATTCTCTGTTCCGCTCTGATTTTACTTTCATAAGTAGGAGACCTCATTTCAAGTGCTCTCTCGCTCCTGCCACCGTTTCGCCGATTGAAGAGACGTGTTCTCCTTTCTGAGTGCCTAACGTGTTCAGTAGGCGTCTGATGCTCTAGGGTTTCATATTTCAGAGAGGGGGGCAGATAAAAGACCAGGTCAGAGAGGAAATGTGTTTCGACTTTAGATATTTTCTTCTGTAAAGTAGAGTTCGAAATACGAGTAACAGTCTCTTCATTTTCCATACTCTCTCGCCTCTCTGACCGGTGAGAGAGCACGTGAAATGAAGAGACGACTACCCGTATTTCGAACTCTACTGTAAAGTCGTTTGTTGTTCTTTCACGACCCGCTTTCAAACCCGTCAACAAAACAAACCATTTTCATATTTTGGCAGCTTTCAAACGGTATAATTTACGCGCAAAATCAACACTTTTTACTACACATTTCGTACTCACAAATTGTAATTTCGTCCCACTTTTAATATCGCACACGTAATACAAATTTCATTTCACTCGAGATGGGCTCAGTTTAAACGTATAGCGCATGATGACTCAATCTCTGCTACGTTTCTTCAAGTCCGAGCATCATTTCGAGTAGAGTTCGAAATACGGGTCGCCGTCTCTTCATTTCCCACACTCTCTCACCGGTCAGAGAGGCGAGAGAGTGTGTGAAATGAAGAGACGGTGACCCGTATTTCGAACTCTAATTTCGAGCATCCCCCTTTTCCCGTTCGATACTGCTCAAGCCCTTTCCACCGTCCTTGCTATTCCTCCCCCTCAAATTCGCGCATCCATTTCACAAATAGGGCTGTCAGGATGAAGAATTCGTCTCTCCATTTCGCAGTCTTTCTCGTCACTCTAAAAATGAGAGAGTAAGGAATGAAGAGACGCATTCTTCATTCCGATTCACGATGCTCTTTTCCAATTATTGTGCCGATTTCGCGGAGCGTTCGTTCACAGTAGAATGAACACCTCATTGCGTATTCTCACATCACTTCAATCTTCTGTTCCCTCATCGAAAATCTGCATGTCTTATTTTTTTCTATTTTCTAAGGACGCACTCACATTTCAGTCTTTTCTCCTTAAAATTTTCAAATTCTCACATGAATTCAAATTTCCCATCCTTTTCCGAAAGCAGTTCCCCAATTATGCTCATGCAGTCTAGTCCTCGTCTAGTCCATGTTTTTTGCCCTCATCGAAGTAAAATGACCCCGAACCTCTCGTTTTCCTTATTATTGTAGACTTTTCTTCCTTCTTCGTGATTCTCCTTTTTCTAAGCATCGCACTCAATTTTCACTCAAATTCATGAGATTTTTCGTACTCAATTTCGATTCTCCAATGGAAATCGTATCGCTGTTTGCAGACTCCCATCCAACTCTTGCTCTATCGAGATGCTTCCTCAATTCCTCCTCTCACTGCTCCTTCTGACGACTGCCGTTCACTCGAGAGTGCTCGACTGTGAGTAATATTATTGGAGAGATTCACAGGCCATTTGGAACTACGCTTTTGTAAAAAGAATGACGGAAAGTTGTTGGGTTTTAAACTACATTTGTGAAGTGAATGGAAAATGTCAACTTTACAATAGTCCTCCCTGTCTTCCATGCGTGCGAATATTGTTCTCTCTCGAGAGTTCGACTGTAAGCGATAGGTCTCACAATGCGCGCATCCTCGAAGTAAGCAGCTTCCACACAAATATCGCACATTCTCCCGGAAAGCACGTTCAAAACAGGCGTCTGACTCTCTCATTTCGTAATGCTCTCTAACAGGCCAGAGAAACGAGAGATCATGGGAAAGTGAGAGAGTTTCTCTAACAGTCATAATTCCTGTATTCCACGCACTAGAAGTTCACTGTTCCCACACATTTCGAGTAACCGGTAAAATGGGACTAGAGCCGAAGTCTCTTCATCCCACACACTAGGGATGTCCAACCAATTCCAATACCCAATTAATTGATTTTGCGGCCGCTCAACCCCTCGGAAAATAAGGAATAAAAGTCAATTAAGTAATTGGTCAACCCAATACCAATTACCCAATTAATTGGTATTGTCTCTGAGTATTGGGTATTGCGTTGACATCACTACCGCACACTATCTCGTCGCTAGAGCGGCCGAGGCAGTGCGCAATATGAAGAGGCCGAGCGAAATATTTTGAGCTCTCGACCACAATTGCCACATCATGTGAGATCTTTGCAATGATGAAACCCCACTAGACACTAATATTGTATTTATTGCAATAATTCTATTATCTAGCAAATAAAGGCATGGCTTCGGAAGCCTTACAAGCAAAAAATATGCAAAGAATATTGCATTTTTTGTATTTTTATTATAATTAAATTAATTAATAATAACAATTATTTAATTTTCAGCCAATGTCGACTGCTCTATCCTGCTCTCATGCATGGACAATGAGGACTGTGTGAGAGTGTTCGCGAGGAGATTCGATCTGGAATACTGTCTGGATGAAGGTATTTTCTAACCATTTTGTTGCAAACTATTGATAAATTAATGTTAATTATCTAGTTAAATAAATAATAAAAAGGACTGCATGTGAGCGCATTTGTAAGAGATTAGACACGGAATACTGTCTGGATGAAGGTACTATTGAACTATTTAATTGTAATTTAATTGTAATTTAACAAACAAAAGTATACTGTGTGAGAGCCCGATTGAAAATTGTGAGATTTTTTCGAGAAAAAGTTCGACCTTGAATACTATATTGATGAAGGTATCCTAAAGTAGAGTTGTCAGGATACATAATCCGTCTCATCATTCTCCGTGCTCTGCCAGATTAGATACAACGAATAATAAAGAGACGGATTCTTCATTTTGTCAAACCTAACCCGAATTGGCCTTATTGTAGTGACTAACTGTGAAAAAATATTGAAAACCAGAACTTGACTGCCTTAGATCTTTTCGAGGAACTGAATCTGGATTTCTGCCCACTAGCCGGTATGGTACTGTCAGGGACAGCTCCTTTTCGAGAAACGGATTTATGTCCAGAAATAGCCGCATTTCCGAGTATTTTCACCCCACCTTCCCTGAGATTATGCAAGATTATACTCTTTGCTTGCTAAATTATGCTGTTGACCACATAATTTTGAGACTTTCACGCATCCTTCATACAATCATGTCTGCGAGGTGAATGATGCTATAGGTTAAATTAAAATTTCATTAAATATTTATTTAATTAGTTATTTATAAATTCAGACATCCCCTCGATCATGGAGAAGCGTGCGTCATCCCTGAGAAAGATCCTCCTATCCAACCTCGGCAGTCGCATGTCTGGAGGAAAGAAATAAGCAAAAATTGATAAATATCCGATAATTTCACTCTAATAGTGGCTTCTTCGCATTTTCTAAATCATCATTATAGTCTCTGTTTCACTGATATAACGTCGAAGGTCGCATGTGGGGAGGAAAGAAATGAGCTAGTCGTCATCTCATCATTATCGTGATTCCATAGACTCTTTTCATCCATTTGATATTCGTATTCGCAAATTGCGGTGGACTGAAGCATCTCTATTTTACCCTAACAGTGGCTATTTTTCTTGCTCTAAGTCAATATTGTAGTATCTCTTTCATCGGTGTATCGCCAAGCATAAATCATTCGATCCTCCTGTTCAATATCCAATATCGGATATCCAATATCCAATATCGGAAGGCGAGAAAGAATGGAAACACCTCATTTCCTCCTCACTTAATGCCGAACAGATACGCTGGAATCCCATGCCCTATGATGAGTTCGTTTCTTGATTTCACGTGCTCTCTTGTCACTCTGCCCTTCGAGAGTGCAGGCGGAATGAGGAGACTGATTCATAGATACATGCACGATACATCCTTCTCGATCACATCGAATGCACGCTTGCTTAATCACAACAAAATGGCATTTCCCTGTTTTTTGGCCCAGCCTTTTCTCGCAGTGTATTCTTTCCCTATCATTCTCATTTCCTACCCCCTTCACATTCAGAGCGGTCGTAGCCTGGGCCAAAAAAACAGAGAAGTTCCAGCAAAAATTAGCAGGCAAACTTTATCACTACAATCACAAATGGTGTGGGGCAACATGGCTGGACGAAGTTAGCAGTGTTCCTCACGGCAGCAGCACCTCATCCACGACAAGACCAAATGTAATGGATACCAATAGCACATGGCTGGATTGCACACCATCCTTCGCGGAGGAATGGCAACTTTAACTAGATCACATCGCTTATGCACAGTCACAAATGGTGGAAGGGTGATGAACGATCAGCGTTGGACAGCGCGATCCAGACAGCTCGGGTAAAATCTGTTCGAACCAGTACGAAATCCACTCGCAAGAGATGTCTCGGTGGAATAGGCCGGGAGCAACTGCATTAACTGAAATGGCAAATTCCTAATGTAATGGATATGGAATCGCTTACCCAATGGTTATTTCCAGGTATATCGCCACGTTCCAGTGCGTTGAGGTCATGGAGGAGCGGTCTTGATCATCATCAAGCACTTTTATGCCTGTTCGAAGTTGATGTTTCACTATCTGAACAAGAGTGAGATAAGATGCGATCCATTCCCATTTCATTCAAGAATCGACATGGGAATTCATGATTTTAGGGAAGATTGCTAAAACAGAAAAGTATGGAAATTTGCTGTTCACTTACTATTAAATTTATTTTCCATCCTTTTTTTGGCGACTGCTCGGTCGATAATCGAGCTGGGGTCCGCGTGTAGGCCGGACACTCTGAAATGGTTGAATATTGGGACAAAAAGATCCGGAAAATAATCATGAGACAGTGAAACATTTGAGTGGTGATTCCGGCCACAATAGAAGAGAATGCATATGAGAAGACAAAGGGAAAGAGATAAGACTGGGGAAAACGAAAGAGCGATAAGAATAGGAAAGCAAGTGGCACTATGGAGGGAATAAGCGAGTGAAATTATGTCTCTTCATTTCACGTACCAGTTAGTGTTACGAGAGAGTGTGCGAAATGAAGAGACGATTATCCGTAACTTTATGACACATCGATAGCAGTGGGAATGTGCTGATTTACCTCTCCTTACACCGAAGAGGTACGCTTGATTTCCAAGCAGAAACATGAGAAAATGAAGAGTTCGACTCTTCATTGCACATGCTTACTCGTCACTAGAGTACGCAATATGGGTCGCCGTCTCTTCATTTCACACTCTATCGCAGCCGCTGCGATGGTCAGAGAGTACGTGAAATGATGAAGAGATGAAGAGACCTCGACCTTCGAGAGGACAGGCAGAGTGCAGAGATTGATTCATTATCCTGGCTGCTCCACTTTTTCCTTGTCTGTGTTCTCAACCACATTGATTGCATGTTTGCTTTTCAAAAAATAAAATTAACAGAACAAGCTTTATCACTACAATCACAAATGGTGGAATTGCAATGCTGATCGGACCTGTACTATTACCCTGACCGCACGGGCACATAATCCCTAATAGTGCTTCCAGCCAGTCACCTACTGGGCAGCGCGACAACGCATTTATTCGGATTGCACCAGACCGATGGGTGGAATGGGCTGGCAGCAACATCATTAACTGAAAACCGATTTCATTAGGTAAAGGAGCGGTTCATTGAATCCCTGTCCTCTTCCCATTAGCTGATCATTCAAACATAAACTACGAGTTTTTGAAGAAAATAATTCTGAACAACGACTCACATTTCGTTTCATTTTTTTTTGATCTTTTCTGATTCTCGATAGCCGAGCGGAAGTCCGCGTGTAGGACGGACATTCTGAACAAAAAAGAGCCATGAACGAGCAACAGTGATGCAATTCTTGCAATCAATATTATGACGAGGAGAAGAAAAGGAAGAGGGGAGGCAAAGCGAAGTGATCACGCTGAATGGAGACAGGAGAGCGATCGAGCGATAAGGATAAGAAGAAGAAGAAGAAAAATGATGAAGGGAAGAGGGTACAGATTGTAAGATTCATTCTTTATCATGCTTCCCTTCTATTATCGATTGATTCTTTGAAACATCACTACTAAACACTTTATCACTACAATCATAAATGGCGAATTGTTACAGACGATTGGGTCACCGCCGAATCGGAAATCGCATATCTGGCATAGTGTCGGACTGCCCAATGTCACAGAGCAAGTTCATCGACTGAAATGCTATTTTACTTGAGAACAGACTTTGGAGTATCCTTCGATTACCCTTTCGGAATTTCATGGAGGGAGGCAGCGCAGGACGGCATCGGTCTTGGAGGAATGGAATCGGGCAACTTCAACTGAAATACACAATTTTGAAGAGTTTTGGGATCTCTGCGCTTACCTAATAGACCGTGGTATCTGGTCTGTATAGTGCAGAGTGCAGTAGCAAACGCCTTTGTGGAATGGGCTCCCAAAACTTCTAGCACTTCATCTGTTCGCAGAATGATCTCACATAATGGCGTCTGAAGATGAGGATCAATGGATGAAAACTTTCCTGTTGTTAGCCTATAGGCAGTTCATTTTGTTCACTTCATTTTGTGCACAAGGGAGTCGTTGAGGGTACGCTCACCTTCCAAGTTATTCATCTTTCATATCAGCAATTACTCGATGATTGAGCGGTAGTCCGTATGTAGGCCGGACAATCTAAGGGGAAGGTGTTATGGATGCAATTAACACAATGGAAAAGGACGATGATAATCCGAGATAAAATCACAAATGAGTCAGTAAGCGAATTCGTGAACTCATATTGATCGCTATGCCAAGATGAGCAAAGAGTGACTGAGAGCAACTGAGCTTGAGGACTCTTCTTCCCCACTCCCACTCTCTCATTACACCGAACAGCCGTCCACCACTCTGAGGCTCAAGAGCTGGAAGAACGTGTAATCGTCTCTTCATTTCACGTGTTATCTCTATGGATGGCTTTCGGAAAAAAATCTCGAACCGGCGAAGTGAATTGAATCGCCATGAAATCCAGATACACTTTACTATAAATGTGATCAATACAATAAACTTTATCACTACAATCATAATTGGAGAGGTGATATGTGCGAGTGGGTCTCCGTCTTTGATGCCGACGCAAGAAAGTAGTTTTCCGTTTGTGGTCCAATGGACATTTCCTTGCTGAAGAGGGCGCACTCATTTGGATGGCAAATTGAGCCTGGTTGGTGATCCATATGTACGTCCACTCGGTCGATGTCGCTGCATCTCAATCTGAATTGGAGGAGGATAGATATCTTTTGAAATGCGGGAAATCGCGCATGATCATTCCTCACGCACACCCATTGTGGCAATAACATGCGTGAAACTATTCTTCACCCTAGCAGTCCAAGTGGTTCACATTCCTCTGATCCCGGTCGTCTTTTCTCTATAGATTGCTCATTTCGCTTGCTCAACCAAGGCAGATTAGATAGCATTATCGTACATGACAGAGAAATCGGAACGGTTACCGTACTTTACCGGAGAATTTCCACACAGTTTATCGCTACAATAATAATGATCAGTGCTCTTATGAGGACCTCTCGACCCTGATCGCTGCTAGTGAAGCTGATTGAAAAAATACTTATGTGGGCATTACATCAGCCAACGTCGATGCGTTCGAATCTGAACAGGAGAAAAATAACAGATCACGAAAAAAAGATTATAAAGGTCCTCATTCTCATACGTCAGAAAAAAATGTGTCCAAAACTGAATCCGCTCACCTTTCAATTTAATTGTCTTTCGTATCTCTCGATATTCGATATTCGAGCGAGCGTCCGCGTGTAGGACGGACAATCTGAAAGAATCACGATGTGATCAGTAGAGTTCGAAAGCGTCTCTTCATTTCATGTGCTCTCGCACCGATCAGAGAGGCGAGAGAGTATGTGCATTGAATAGACGGCGACCCCAATTTGCCCACTCTAGTGGTGAGAAAAAACGATGAAGCAGTGGTACAAATATCGTGAACGAACTCTAAGAAGGCAGAAATGGGAAAGAAAGAAGCTGAAATAAATTTAAAGAAAGGTAAAGCAAAGGAAAGTAAAGCAAGGGACGAATAAATGAGAGGTGATGAGACTCTTCTCCCCCTCCTCCTCGCCCTCCCTCATTACACCGAACAGCTGCCCCCTCTGAGCTCAAGAGTAGGAAGAACGTGTAATCATCGACAGTGATGTGTGTGCGAAAAGAAAAGGGGTGAAGAGAATAAATAATGAAAATGTACCCCAAACCTTTAGGATCTTCTTGAAATCACAGTGCACTGTGGCTTATCTACTTTATCAAAAAAAGACCAATAAAATACACTTTATCTCCACAATCATAAGCGTTTAGTGATATTTATCAGTGAAGTTTTCTTCTTCGATTCCGATCAAGATAATAGATTTTCTTCACCAGGTGGTCATCTCCTGGCAGAAGTGGGCGCACTTATTTGAGAGACACAGTGCTGTGGAAATCATCGCTGAATGCATCGTTCGACGTAGCGGCTTCTCAATTTGAAGAAGAGGAGAATAATACGATCTCTTAGAATATGCACACCGATCCGATCATCACGGATGCAGTCATAAAAAAAAATTCTTCATTCTGGTTGCCCTAGGGGATACGAAGTCATCGCTCAAGACTTAATAGCTGATTTGAACTAACTCTATCGAAAAATAGTCAAATCAATTGATAACTCTTAAACCTTTCAAAATATTTTCCATTCATATTTGCGATTGCTCGATAGAGTCCGCGTGTAGAACGGACGATCTGGAATGACAATAATAAAAAACAAAAAAAAATGGAAAAAGAGGTTTCGGATACAGTATACGTAATATATTTATTAGAAAAAGAACGAAGATAAACCTCGAAGAATTTGTGAATGAAGAGCACGCGAATTCGTGAATTCAAACCGATCAGTGTGCCAAGAAAGCAAAGATCAGCAAAGAGTGACTGAGAGCAACTGGGCTTGAGGACTCTTCTCTTTCCTCCCACTCGCTCATTACACCGATGAGCCGCCCGGACTCTGAGCTCAAGAGTTGGAAGAACGTGTAATCGACTCTTCTTTGTACGTGTTATCTCAACGATCTGAATGACCGGAGATCACAGGAAACGAAAAATCGAATAATATCTTCCCACTTACACACGTAATTTCATCTTTCTTTCAGATGTGTGATCAAAGCCGGGTGCCAGTGAACAACACTTTATTGCTACAATCATGAAAACGATGTGGAATGGGCAGTAGGTGCATTATGTGCATCGCATGGGCCCGGACAGTCTTTGAAATGACCTATAGAGATCTCCAACTATATCCAAGTGGATGCAGGGTCGAGGACACATTATTGTGATTGTATTGGTTTGCATCTCTTCGTCATTGTGATGCCGCGTGGTGTTATTGATCGGATCGCACGTCTTGTTCAGAGCAGGGTGTCTTCAATGAATTCAAGTGGCGCCCGGCCGACTTTCTTTTTTTCTCCTGAAAAACAGGAACATTTCTATGTTCAATGGCGCAGTTTTAGTAATAAAAGGCAGAATTAAATAGCGGAGATAAGGAAGGACAAGAAAAATATTTAAAAAATCTCGCCTGTTAAAATAGTATCCATTCAAATCTCCGATAGCTCGATATTCGAGCGAGAGTCCGCGTGTACACACCAAGTCAAAAGGGGGAAGAAAGCTCATTTGCGTGGCACGGACATTTTCGACTCAAATCCATCCTCTCACTTTGGCGACTCTCGAGACACCGAGTCGGTCGGTGGAGAATGTCTTGAATTTCCCATCATTCTTCTCCATTTCTTTCATTCGAATGGTGAAACTTATTTTGAAACCAAATTCTATCGACTGACAAATGCGCACCATGCGCACCACGGAATGACTTCTACACTGAGTGAAACATAGTTGAATCTCAATTGAATTTTTGCACAAAAGCGACTGTTTTCAGTTCTGTATGAATTTTATATCATCAGAGAGTTGACATATCGAGTTTCACTCGCAATCGTGCTCAAAATCTGATGAAAATTGGAAAAAAACGATCATTTTGACTACAAAGAGGCTATCAACTCAGCGGAGGAGGCAGCTATTGACATGGCGTTTGTGCAGTGCTATTCCGAAACCCTTCCCACAGCCCGCTACGTCTTCCGATTTATGAATTTCGGACCCATTCGGTAGCAGCACTCGTAAACGCGCTCAAAATCTGATGAAAATTGCAAAAAACGATCATTTTGACTACAAAGAGGCTATCAACTCAGCGGAGGAGGCAGCTATTGACATGGCGTTTGTGCTGTGCTATTCCGAAACCCTTCCCACAGCCCGCTACGTCTTCCGATTTATGAATTTCGGACCCATTCGGTAGCAGCACTCTCAAACATGCGCAAAACCTGGTGAAACCTCTCATTTCACACCGCTTTTTCCTCTCGCGCGGCGCAGAATGACTCGACGGAGCTGTGCCACGCAAATGAGCTTTCTTCCCCTTTTGACTTGGTGTGGTGTAGGACGGACAATCTGGAATGTCAATGATGAAGCACAAAAAACAAAAAAAAAACAAAAATGAATAGTCCCAACACGAAGAAAAGAGACATCCGTGAATTTTCCGGTGGTGTGTCAAGAAGTATAGATTAGCAATGAGAGCCGTTGAGCTTGAGGTCTTCTCTTCTCTTTCATCCCACTCGCTCATTACACCGAACAGCCGTCCCTCTACTCTGAGCCTCTCGCCTTTTCCTTGCATATTCCATTGGTATGAAATTGATCTATTGAAAACATAATTTCCACTTCTCCACGCTCTCATCGATTTTCATTAGATTTGCTTGATCAATTCAGAGTACAAGAATCGAAATACTTTAAAAAAAATAATCATATACATTAAGGATATACAATTCTATCTAAACGAGATATTCATTGTGTTCATAGGTGTAAAGTAGAGGAGAAACAAATTGTGAAGATTGCGGACAATGGATCGAGAAAGAGCGACAGGGGGAAGTAGAATTCCCCTTTATTTACAATGGTGTCGAAAGAGCGAGTTCAGGACTAGAAGAGAAATAAAAGTGAAATAAAAGAAATAAAAGTGAGAGAATAATGAAGGTGAACTATCTTGTTTGATCTCCACTCCTCCTCCCTCTTACATCCAATGAACGGACGGTCTGCCCTCTCTCACTTCTCTACCTGAGAAGAAACAAGACAAAAGGAAGAGACCTGAACGCTGCCCAATGACTCATTGATGTTGGAAGAGAGAGAGCAAAATGTCAAAGATACGGGATGAAAGAGGATGGAAGAGACTGCGAACATTCTAAAGAGAAGAAAAAGACAGCCGATGTAATCTTGAAAAAAAAGAATGTTGTGCCAGGCAGTGGAAATGCCATGGGAAAGAGTTTGAATGAGCTGTAGTAATGCAAGAAATCGTTTTCTTTTCATGATTGTAGTGGATTCACTCAGGATACGCATGACCGGCGGGTTGTTGGGAATCAACTTGATCTAGGTAGACATCGGGATATACCCTGGCACATAGCGGGGGCAGAATTCCACGGATGCATTACACACAGAGAGAACGGGGCCAGAGAGAAGTGATGAGTGCCAAAAGGGACGGAGAATGTTGCTAAACAAAATCGGTTTATTCGAGACACTGCGCTCATAGAAAAGAAGAACGTATGAACTATTCGAACTTAGAATTCTACGAATGTATGACTATGATCGGAGTAACGGTAAATATTTTATCTCTACAATCATAAACACATTCCCCTTATTTCTACTGAATCTCGCTATCAAAGAAGATGAACGTTGTTCTTGTGAAATCGTCTTTTCCTCTTGAACGCGTCACTAGTCCAAGTTTTAAGTGGTTGAATCGCAATCTGAAAAGGATTCCACTCAAGCATGATCAGACTCTCTCACTTTTCCCTGCTCTCTCGTCCGTCTGACCGACGACGATGGATAATCTTTTATGAGGAGACGCGGGTAGGGAGGGCCCCGAATTGAAATCACTAACTGCTCACCTTTTAATCTTATCTTATCATTGTTGATGTTAACCGTTTCTCGATAGTCGAGCGAGAGTCCGCATCTAGGGCGGACAATCTGGAATGACAAGAATGAAGAAGTTGATGCAATCGCGAAAAATAGCGATGATCATGAACAATGATATTAAGGAAGGAGAGAGCAAGATGCAAGAAGATGAATTCCACTTTGATATTTCGAAAATTCAGGGAAGAACAGAAAACGCGTTGCTCAACGGCGCAAGAAGGAGAAATGAGAGGAGAATGAAGGAGACCGATTGAGTCTCCTCTTCATTTCCCTTTCACACCCAATGAATCATCGGAATGAAAGAAAGATCAGGGAGGAGAGCACAGCGTGCCATCGAGGATCGCCCCCATTGTTTGCCGCGGCGGATGTATTCTAATGAGGAGAGAGGGAGGACGAGTCATTCTGAGCCGCGAGAGAGGGGAAAGCGGCGTGAAATGAAGGGAAATGGCTGGATTTTGAGCACGTTTGCGCATGCTACGACCGAATGAGATCGAAATCGAAAAATCGTCGACCTTGGCACTATGTGGGAAGGGTTTGGCGAACCCTCTGCACAAGCGCCTTGTCGATAACTTCATCCCCCGAGGAGGAGTAGGGCTTCGAGTGGGTAAAACGATCGCTTTTGCCCGTTTTGGCCAGGTTTTGAGCACGTTTGCGCATGCTACGACCGAATGAGATCGAAATCGAAAAATCGTCGACCTTGGCACTATGTGGGAAGGGTTTGGCGAACCCTCTGCACAAGCGCCTTGTCGATAACTTCATCCCCCGAGGAGGAGTAGGGCTTCGAGTGGGTAAAACGATCGCTTTTGCCCGTTTTGGCCAGGTTTTGAGCACGTTTGCGCATGCTACGACCGAATGAGATCGAAATCGAAAAATCGTCGACCTTGGCACTATGTGGGAAGGGTTTGGCGGCAATAATATTGTGAATAAATACATTATTTGAAATATGTTTCACACGGAAATCTACCCCATTTCATAAAAAAAATTGCTCTACCGATCCGGTGAGAGGAGAAAGAGGGAAATGAAATGAGAGAGAAAGGGATTAGTGAGCGAGGGCGAAAAATGAGCTCCGCCATGCAAATGAACTTTTTCATCCTCGATGGCACGCTGTGGAGAGTAGAAAGAAAGTAGAAAGAAAGAGCAGAGGGAGCAAAAAGGCGAAGGAGAAGAGAGGAGATGTGCTGGTATCTACGTTTAACCTTATCTCTCGTCAGTCAGAGAAACGAAAGAGTATTGCGAAATGAGACAAAGAGACCATTGGGGGATGAATGTGCCTACAAGAAGAGAAGAAACGGACGGTATGTAATCTTTAGAATAGTCCGTCGCATGGAAAAGACATGGGAATGAGTTTGAATTTAGATTAACGTGCTGGAAATAGACTAAAGAGAGCTTCTTTGATCTTAGCCAAAAGGCCGAGAAGCTACTTTATCCACACAATAACATACAACGAGGTTGGAATGGGCGATTGAACCGTTGGTGTAATGTTCAGAAAATGGGAAGGTGTAAGGTGAAGTGCACTTGGCTGATTCGCTAAGGCATGCTGTGAATAGGCGAACCGATTGTTCTTTACTCAAGAACGATGCGTTGCAATATTCCGCAAATTGATGTGTGAAAACTGGTCAATCCGCATATAATAGGAGTCTTTGGAATTTGCAATATCTCGAGATGAAAGAATATACAATTGTTTCGTCCTCTATCTTTGCTTTCTCTAGAATCATCAGTACAGCATGCTCTTGCCTTCTTCATAGTCTGAAATGGATGGAGCATGATCGAATTCTCCCACTTTCCCCTTCTCGCTCGCCTGTCAGATCGACGAGAGAACATGCACATCGCGTCCCGAATAGAAATCACTAGCTGCTCACCTTTGATTCTTTTCACTATCCATGTTAGTCGTTTATCGATAATCGAGCGAGAGTCCGCGTGTAGTGCGGGCAATCTGAAATATCAAAAATAGAGAAAAACGATTGATCAATTCGCAAATAATAGTAATGCGATTAGTAGTGACTAGGAATGTTCAACTTGAAGACATGAAAATGCAGAACGGAGATCAAAGGTACGGCGAATCAAGAAAGTAACGTGAAAGACGAATGAAGGAGGACGATCGGATCTCTTCTCCTCCTCTCCCTTGCACTCCCTCATTACACCGAACCTTGCCTCGGACTGGCGGGGGGGGGGGGGGATGAAGAATGAACGAGATGATCATTCAGTATCTCATCGGTCAGAGAAAGAGCGGCGCAATGAAGAAAAGCCCTGATTCATCCTGACCTCATTCTCGTTGCATAAGTCTTTTTTCTTTCTATTTTTTCGAGGTTGATCTTTCTAACAATAAGCACGGACGACGATAACAAATCACCCCTGCTTCTTCACTCTCGATCTCTTCGACTGTAAAAAAATTGCACAATTCATAAATACAAATCACAAAAAATTGCATCAAACCATAATAATTGCACAAATCAGAAAATTCTTCTTCAGAAAATTCTTGGAATTCTTTATCACTACAATCTCAAACAACAATAGTCCGCCAGCAAATCGGTTTCGGATAGATGAAACTTCTGCCCGATAGCGAGAAGTCTCGGACGGGGGAACGGATAGCGGTTTTCGTCCAATAGTCGGTATCGAAGCAGATGCATCAGTTATCTATCTGGAGAATCTGAAAATATAACTCGAATTACGGACCGGGCTCTAAATTTTCTATTACCGAACACTCGATCGGCAAAAATGAAGGAGGGAAAAGTGTTTTGTCCACTATGGAAACGATTTTCCAATCGAGCTTGGTTGGCGGGTGTTATCGGTCAGAAATATCCACAAAACGCTAACCTTTGAATCTTTCCAGTTACAATTGTCGCAATGGATTCTTTCCTAGTTCATCTCTGTCCGCGTGTATGTAGAGCGGGCACTCAGGGAGGACACTCTGGAAGTGTAGCGAATTGATGTAAAATAGTTAATCACAGCGTTCTGACCCCCATTGTTCTCTCCAGATAAGGGTGAACAATGAATGCAAATTTCGCGCCAAAATCCCGACACGAAAGAACTGCAATTTCCCGCTCGATTCAAACAACAGAGCGGGGAGAGCGGTCGCTCCTCCCGCCTAGGCCTTGCAGTTCGATTCATGTAAAGTGAGCGAGTAGATATGCAAAGGTCTCCCCCTTATCTGTCGGAGGAGAATGCTGTGGATAGAAGAAAACTGTCGTGCGGAGCTCAAAAGCGTTCAGTATAGAGAGGGAGGCAGTGAGAGGCAAGAGAAATACGAATGCATTAAGTCGTTTCAGACTATTTTGCTTCAATAGCCAATGAATTAATAAAGAGAAAAGATCAGACTTAAAATAAAGAAGAGGTCTACTCGGTCCAGTCAAGAAAGAAGATTGAGCGAAATAAGAATGGCCGAGGTCGTTTCAGTCCTCTCAGTCTCCCTCTCTTCCCCATTACCCAGAATTTATGCCTTCCTTTATCCATTTTCTTCCTCGAATAGCCTTCTGACTCTCTCGTTTTGCAATGGTCTCTCGTCGGTCAGAGAAGCGAGAAATCACGGGAGAGTCAGGGCATTCCGCTCTTCCTCTTTCTCCTTTCCCTGCGGCAATGAAAAATAATGCATGCTATGAGAATACGATGCTCTGTTCTCATCCATATTACTATCAATGGTGATATGAAATAATCTTTATCCGTTCTAGCAACTATTTATACAATCAAAGTGATTTTTCAGGCAGAAAAGGCATGGCGGAAAAAAGATTTGTAATCTTCGTATGCGAACTTCATTGCTGAATCCTGCAATAACGACGTTGTTTTATAATCAAGCTTTTCAAACGGACTATTTTCAACAAAAATCAACAGTTATTTCTCACTAGAAGAGGTCGTAGAAGGGCCTGATTCCCTTGCTTCGAAAGTTCCTACGTTTTTCTATTTACAGGTTCATCCCTCACCTCTCAAGTCCTTGTACAATAATGGAGATTGTTTCGTCGTCGACGGTTCTCCTTCTTCCTTTTTTTGTGTTGTCAGTGTGAGTAGCGATTACTAGTTGTCCTCCGTCATCGAATACAGTCTGACTGAGATTTTCTAACTTTTCGTAGATTTTTTCCTTTTTTTTCTCCAAATGTTCACGAAACGATTATTTTCTCCTTTAATCACAAAGCATTAGGGTTGGCATTTCGAGGGTAACGGTCCGCTACGAGAGAAGAATAGGGTAACTACGAGGAAGGGAGAGGGTAGCGGGCCGCTGCCCCTCGCTACGTTGCTGGGAAGGGAGCTTTCCCACTCCGCACAGCTTCGCGCTACCGTTTAGCCAACCCTACAAGCGCATACCTTCTCATATCGAATGCCAATTGGGTTCAGCACCGCTCCATCCTCACGGTAAATGTATTTTCGGATCGCATTGCCTCTGCTCATCTGCGGTGCTGGAAGAGGTCCTGCGAGGAAATCTGATATGAGCGTTGCACACTCAAACGCATTGCATTCTGAGTAGGGCTGTCAGGTTGAAGAATCCGTCTCTTCATTCCTCGCACTCTCTCGTTACTCTGACCGGTAAGAGAGTGCGCGGAATGAAGAGACGGATTCTTCACCCTGACAGCTCTAATTCTGAGCTTCGATCTCATCTGCAGAATCATGAAGCTAATAGTATTGATGATGCATGACTGACCATTTTCAAACAATTCATCATTTTTTTGATGCAATTTCTCGGCTGCCGATCAAGCAACGAGAGTCCGTGTGTAGACCGGACAATCTGGAAGGAACAAATTATCGAATAAGTAGCAAGATAAAAGTAAAAACGGGAATACTCAAAGAAAAGAAGTCGTGGAAGAGAAGAAGAGACTCGAGTGTGTCTCTTCGCATTACACCGATCAGCTGGCTTCCTCTGTCCAACCCACCCCCCCCCCCCTCTCCCTCTCTCCCTCTCATTCCATCTGATCGACGAGAGATCAGGTGGAAGGAAATCGGTCCCGCCTCTGGTCACAACACCCAATCACCGACAGTAGGCAGTCGGGGAGAGTCGTTGTTGTTCCATACTCAGAGCGAGATGGTCCCAATTCTTTCGATGATTCGTGTTGTAATTATCAATTTTCTAGTAGAATTAGGAACAATTGTTTGCATTTTTTATATACTATTCGAAATGTTTCAATTGTGCGTTTGCCTGTTCGCTTTTTGAAGCCTTTTTCCATGACTATCCTGATCCTTTACTCACTTAGGCTCCTACACTGCCTCAGCCCTTCGACCGATTACGTCGAGTTATTTCGACCCTGTAAATGGACCAGTTGTCGAGGTAAGAACCCCTTTCTATGCGTTTAGTTGTGCAAGGAATGGAAAAGAGAGAGACATTGGTATTTCATTTAGATGGGACGGACTACCAGGACGACACCAACGGAATCCGAAACAAAACTCTATGACTGCTGTCATCGATCATTGTTCTCTAAGATCCATTACTACAACTTACACTACTTCCATCTTTCTAGCAACGGTATAATTTCAATTAATACATGCCTGAAATTAGGAAACCATCTAAACCTCGTCATGAAACTCGATCCGACTTTGGGCACCTCCACAATTTCCTCGTTTACTTCGAAGAAAAGGATGAGCGAATCATTAAATTATTGAAGAATGTGCGATAAATATGTTTATTTATTATCGAGTTTTTTTTTTGTTTTCGAATGAGAATGCAAATACCAAATTTACATCCCGATCCTTCACTCTTCACTCCTCACCCCCCATTTCACCCCTCATTTCTCACTCGCTCACCCCTCTCGCACGGTTTCCTCCTCCCTTCTCTTCTCTCTCATGGCATCGCCAAGTGTAAGCGATTTCCCTTCAATAACAGGTCTGTCACGACCTCCGACAGGGTGAAGAATCCGTCTCTTCATTCCGCATGCAATTCCTCAAAGACAGATTTTTCACCCTGACAGCCCTAGTTACGCACACCAAGTCAAAAGGGGGAAGAAAGCTCATTTGCGTGTCACGGCGCCGTCGAGTCATTCTGCGCCGCGAGAGCGGCTAGAGCGGTGTGAAATGAGGGTTTTTGCGCACGTTTGCTAGTGCTGCTACCGAATGGGATCGAAATTCATAAATTAGAAGACGTAGCGTGCTGTGGGAAGGGTTTTTGAATATCTCTGCACAAACGCCATGTCAATAGCTATCTCCTCCGCTGAGTTGATAGCCTCTTTGTAGTCAAAATGATCGTTTTTAGCATTTTTCATCAGATTTTGCGCACGTTTGCTAGTGCTGCTACCGAATGGGATCGAAATTCATAAATCAGAAGACGTAGCGTGCTGTGGGAAGGGTTTTGGAATATCTCTGCACAAACGCCATGTCAATAGCTATCTCCTCCGCTGAGTTGATAGCCTCTTTGTAGTCAAAATGATCGTTTTTGGCCATTTTCACCATTTTTGCGCACGTTTCATTGTCTGAAACTTGATATCTCAACTCTCAGATGATCTAAAAGCCATAGAGAACTGAAAATAGTAGTTTTTGTGCAAAATTCAATTGACATTCAACTATGTTTCACTCAGTATAGAAGTCACTCCTTGGTCATCGCCTTTTGTCAGTCGATAGAATTTGGTTTCACAATAAGTTTCACCATTCGAATGAAAGACATGGAGAAGAATGATGGGAAATTCAAGACATTCTCCACCGACCGACTCGGTGTCTCGAAAGTCGCCAAAGTGAGAGGATGGATTTGAGTCGAAAATGTCCGTGCCACGCAAATGAGCTTTCTTCCCCCTTTCGACTTGGTGTGTTACGACTTCGTATCCTCATTGCACACACGCTCTCTCGCCAGTTAGAGCGACAAGAGGAGCACCGTTAGCCCACATTAGGAAGCGATTTTCAAGCTCAAACAGGTTCCCTAGAGATGCTCTCTGGACGTCCGAGGAGCCAGGGAGCATCTCTAGGAATGATCCTGTTTACGATAGCAGTTTGACCGGGTACCTATAATCGGATAATAATTGTCAGTTCAAATCACTTGGAATGACAAAAGGGATGTATCATTTACTCATATCCAACGATTGTTCTCACGTTTCAGTTCCCATTGCTGCTTCTTCCCGTTGAGATGATCATGATGATCATGGGATACCTTCCGATTCGAGATCTACTGAGAGCGCGAAACACCATTCAGGCCCGATTGGCTACTCGATGGAGGATGTAATGGACGTGTTGGACGTTCGATTTGTCGAAGATTACATTGCACTCGAAGAAGAATAGTAGGACTGAGGTTAATAATTGAAAACTAACAAGAAGTGATACGAACTGACCAGTGTTGAATAAACAAGTACCGACAATGTAAATTTCATCACCTTCACTCATTTATTTCGATCAACAGGATCTTTTTTTCTGAATGATCAGTGAGGCTCCGAGTTGATTCATTATTGTTTCACAGTCACACTTTATCAAACATATGGAATGAATAAACAACAAGACTCGTAGCTCAGTAAATGTACCGTGGCGGCTCATCAGGACTAGGCTTTTGCAAATAACAGGAATGAGATCAAAGAAATTGGTTCACGAACGATTTGAATTATGACCAGCGGTACAACCCGGCAACCGGTGAATATGCGGAACGAAAAATGATTAGAATACTATAAAATAGATACGGTACTAGATAAACCTATTAGGAAAAATTGTTGCCCGAGGCTAGAAATTGTAGGAAATTCCGAATTCTTTAGGCTAGAACGTAGACAAATTTCTGCACACGCCACATCCCAGAGCGAATTCCTCTCCTGAAATGGAGTATTAGGGAAACTGAATGGAAACATTTCCAGCAGATCGCTACCTGTTTCAAGCTACTGTATTTCGCAAAACTAAAGAAAATAAAGTGAATGATATCAGATTAATAAAGAGTACCAGTAGGCGCGTGGTCCACCCTTAGCGGACAGGGTCCCTCCTCCAACTGGGTACACTTGGGCCCGACGGGGCACTGCGGAAGGAGTTGCTTGGGCAGCGTCATCAGACGTTGGAAATCGTCGTGACAAGAGGTGCAGAAGTGAGTGGTGCCGAAACTGCAAAGAGATAAGAATTAATTGTTGAAACAGTGACAGATCACAGTGATGAAAAGCGCACAAACAGACAACAGTGGCGAAGCGAATTGCTACGAAAAGTGGGCAAACATTTTGCCGTATTTAGATCAAAAAAGGTGCGATAAACTATTCTGAATCTTTGAATGCTCACCAGAAATACACCGCTATCGAGCAGCAGAATCGGCACTTGTACTCGAGGAATTCGACGCCGTGACGGCCGCACATCTACAAAAGAAAGGTTGAATTATTATAATATTTATTTTTCACTCGGCAAGAAGAAACAACTGAAAAAGGCGATTGCCTCTAATGAAAACCATTCTGTGAAACACAACTGGAAAAAATCGAAAGACGAAAAAAGAATCACACCCCTCGGGAAATAACCCATCCTACCTGCACTCCTTGCACATCGCAGCACCCTCCACAGATCAACTCGGTCGGATTGTACTGAGAGGCGTCGTTTGCGGCGAGTTGGCATCTAAACGTTAATCTAAGTAAGTAATTGTAATTAATGTAATTAATCTAAAGTACGTCATCTAAAAAACGGCATCATACCGGACCGGGGACGGACACCATTTGTCATCTACTTTGTACATTTTTGGATGTAAAAGGGAGATAGATAACATGCTCACCTGCTCTCGCCTCCAAAGTAGGCCTTTCCGCACTTGAAGCAGAGCACGTAAACGTATCGGTCCATTGCATACTCGAGCGGTCGATTGAGGAATTCACTGAAATAATGTACATCGTCCCAGCCTGATCTATCATGTGACTTTCTGCAATACCTTACTCCGACATAGAATACATATAGAGTGGGATTGATTAGTTGCATTGCCGAGCTACGGAGTGGCATGCAGTAAGACGGACCAATTATTGAGTACCTCTCCGGTTTGGTAATCGCCGCACATGTCATCAGCCCATCGTACTCCAGCCGCATCCTCGCTTTCGTCTCCACGTCTTTCTTCAGCGCAAGCAGGGGCTCGGTGAGGGAGGAAAGGGACGGATGGGCGATCTGAGGTGATTTTGAATATTTTTGTATACTTATTTTGAGCAAGAAGAGAAACTGAAACGATTGCTTAATGCGACGCTTTGGCGAGATAAATCAATAGTGAAACTTATTCGAATCATTGTCGAACTTTCTCGATCAAGATTTAAGATCACGTAGATAATAGAAATTATACCTCGCAATTGCACAGGGGACAGTTCATGAATCGGAACAGGATCCGCGGTCCATTCCATCTCCTTTCCAGCACGGTTTTCAGGCAGCCGTAGTGGAAGACGTGACCGCATCTGAATTATGTATCGGTTTCGTCGAATCCAAAAATTAGAATACGGTATGCACTAACTTTTCACAGGCGTTTTGTGAAATGTTCAAGAGCTTTAATCCTCTAATGCCTAACTCTATTGCTGCTAACTCTAATGCGCTATTTCACTAATGCTAAACGCTAATGCTTTGGTGCACTAAATAATTGATTTCTCACTCGAGCATCAGCGACGGTTGTGCTCCAATCCTGTCGATGAGACAGATAACACAGACGTCGTCGCCGTCCTGACGATTCTCTGGAATGAATTCGATAGTTCAACGTCAGGTTCTTTTCTTTATTAGCCCAGTTTTTTTTCGTTTTCGGCCATTTTCTCCCAATCAGTCTCTTTTTCTACAAACATGTGCTTTAAAAATGGAGATGTTTTTGTGTGAGACGAGTAACGATGCTGATATCTGAAATTAAAAGGTATGGTATGTTTACCATTAGATGGGCATTTCATGCACGGCAGACATGCCGCTTCGCCCTTGACACCGCCGCACTGGTGACCGCAAGGTTTGGTCTGCTCACACGCGATTTCCTGAAGGGATTGATCACGATAGAATCACCGTACCTATCTACTATCCAAGTTCTCGAGACACCTCGTAGGCTGAAGTAGCATGTTTTACTCGCTCACGCTCTCTTCCTCACCTACTCTCCTCCCATTCCCCTGGGAAGTAAAAGAACAATCGGATACGGTAGGATGTGAGGGGATAGTGGAACACGATAGGATGGCCTTATCGATTACCTGGAACCCGATGCACTCCTCCTCTGCACAGACGCCCACGAGCTGGCGTTCAGGGGGGAGTTGGACCGAGCAGAATCTGGAAAGAGCGCGATTATTATGATTTATCTTTTTTTTATTCCGAAATGGACACTTGAGAAATTGCACTCTTAATCAAACGAGAGTGAAACGCATTTGGCGCACGATTCCTCCATCTGTGGCTGTTACCAACGATGATTATGTCACTCTATCTATAGAAGATCTCACCGGCATCGACTCTTCTAACTTTCACTCACAGAACGTAGCAAACTCGTTCAGCAGACATAGCGAGACAGTATGTAAAAAAGTCAAACCTGCATCGACTCTTCTGATTGACCACCAGACACGTCGCCGAGGTCATCCTTCCAATTGAAGTGGACGACGAGGAGGGAAAGAGGGCGTCCTCGGCGGAGAGCTCCACCATTCCTGGGAACGAAGTAAGAATCAATTAAATTATGCATCTGGGTATGAAAAGGGCGCTGAACACATGATACATATTATACCAGTAAGAGATTTTCTTTTTGTGAGGTATGAAAAGCAAATAGATGGTGATAACGAACCAGTAAGCGCCGTTGAATGAAGTAAGATGAGAAGGTTGGCTAGACGAAGGCGAGAGCAACCTGTTGAAGATATTTGTAAACTTGACTCCTCAATTCGCTCTGATGTTCATGTGACCTCGTTGTGCACAATTATTTGAATATTCACCATTTTTATGTCTATTTTGAGAAGTAAACGCCGTAATAGTTGATGAGTCAACTCACCCGTATGAATTTATCATATGAATAATGACTACAAATAATTGCTAGAGTTTTGTTTTAGAATCTTCTCCACTACAAGTAATAAAAGTATATTCAAACACCATTTCATACGTCACACACGAAACTCATTTGAATTTCTGATCATTGGACGCTAGAGGTCAAATACAACATGACGACTAGGGCTGTCAGAGTGAAGAATCCGTCTCTTCATTCCGCGTACTCTCTCGTCACTGTGACCGGTGAGAGAGCTCGTGAAATGAAGAGACGGATTCTTCACCCTGACAGCCCTAATGACGACTCACCCGCATGAATGTCCACGTGCGGCGCGGAACTCGCTCCAGCCCCTATAAGATGCGCCTCGTGACTTCTGTTCCGCTTGTGGAGATGGAGAATACGGAAGCAATCACGGCACAGGGAAAGGGAGCACACGTCGCAGTGGACCTGAGATGGAATACTATATTTAGAACCAATCGATGCAGAGAACAGAGTTGTCATCGCACAGCATTCTACACCGACAGGAAAGGGTTGTAATCGAACTGCAAACTGAAAATATGAAATGTTTCTGAAACTTATCCCGATTTTCATTCTGAATGAAGTTGATCGGTTGAAATCCGGATAAGTTTCAGAAACATTTTATATTCAGAAATCGATTTGCAGTTTGACCACGGTGTGGCGGGAAAATTCAAAAGTTAATCCCCTTGTTCACTCTTTTCTGGAGAGAACAAAGGGGGTCAGAATGCTGTGATAGTTCTCATGACATTCGGCTTTCCATTTTGTTTTTGGTGTATCGGTGCAGAACGCAGTGATTCGTGTGAAATGGACCAACGATTCAGCATGTTCGATCAATCGCGTTTACTTGAGCCCTCATCATTCCATCGTGATTCATCTCTACTTTAGCACACCAGCCTAGGGTCTACCCTTAGCTAGGAATCTACCCAAAACTAAAGCATCTCAGTACCTGTGCCCTGGTCCTTCCATCATCATGATTCTCACAGATCATCTCTGGCTCATCACTCCTCGTTTGCTGCAAATTCCGCCAACTCTCCGCCAGTTCCAGCCATTGTTTGTCCTTTAGGACGGCAAGAGCTGCGACCGCGAGCCAGAATCTAAAAAATCAATTAATTAATTAATTATTCAACAAGAAGAGTCTAAAAACGGTACAGAAGCAAATGTCCGTAAAAAACACACACATACCGTAAGGCCTCCGTAAGGCCGTAAGGCCGTAAGGATCCGTAAGGCCGTAAGGATCCGTAAGGCCAAGCCATAACACGGGTCTCCTGTAAGAATGTAGGAAGGCAGTCGACAGAAAAAAATATGTTGTCACCGATTTCGTTGAAACTTGGTAGACTGGTTGGGGTGAGGGTCTGGAAAACGTCGATCCACTTTGTTCTTCGAAATTTGCATATTATGCAAATTTTAGACGTCATACTTTGAGAGGCTGTATCTTGCTCCGTTTTTGAGCTATCAAGTTCTAACCGGTGCAGATCGATCGGTAATCACCCTATTTACATATTACTTAATTGTGATCACATGCAAAAATGCCATCTTCTATGTGCAATTCAGGAAAAAGTGAATTTTTGGGTACATTATGCAAATTTTCTCGAAAGTTTTGTTCAGTGATCACGAATTTTATTTTCGCTATTGATTCTCCATGCCCATAGGCAGATTTCCTGATATTTCATTTGACCTAATTTTTTCCGCCCGATAGTGCTACTGTACAAGGGAATCCCGGACTTGTCATTTTTTCCCCAAAAATCACATTTTTGAATGTAACTTTGTTCAAACTTATGCAAAATCAAAAATTCGGGTACGTTTAACGATCAGCTCTGCGAGGCCGACAAATAAGTTCTAGTAACCCGAGTGCTTAAATGCAGCCGTTTTTGAGATATTCACGAAAACACAGATTTACACCGTGCAATTCGCACATTTTTCTCACAAGTTTCAGTCACACTGTCGTTTAATGGTCTTTATCGCCAGCAGAAGACGTTCACACAACACAATTGTTCTATTCATCGAATTTTTTCAAAAATTTCATTTCTTCTACTCTTGCAATTCGACGGGAGGGATAGGCAGAAAAAGGTTACACGCAATAGATCGCTCTCTTTCTCTAGCTTTCCCTCGCGTATATAAAGATCTCTCTATGTGCTCCCATTGATTTAGCTTCGCTCTCTTGTGCAACGTGTAATACTCTTCCCTCTTCCAACGCTTTATATTTTCAGGGATGCGTATTTCGTGTTTCCTCGTCATTTCATCCACACTTTTATTTACAAACAGCCACATTTCCGAGGTGAGAAGATAATTACTGATAATTTTAAACTTTACCATCAGGAAACAAATGAGATTTGCGAAGAGGATGATGGAGAGCCTCGAGCAAAACGGCTGAAAAGTTCGTGCTATTTCTCGGTTTCTCGCACGTCACCTCTGGAGCTTATTCCTCGTGATGCGAAGTTTCAAGTGCCTACGGATTGCGAAGGAAAGCTGCATTCGTATGTCATATGTGCCTTTTTTTATCTTAGTGTTTATGTTCAGTATGTTCGATCTTGCCCAGAATCATGGAGGCCGCATGTTCGGTGCGCCTAACGAGCTTGCTTTTGTTCTTGCTGAGGGAGAAGGAGAGTTTTCGTCGGACATGTCTAGATGGGAAAGCGAAGTAATCTGTGACAAGCACTTGAACCAATTGTCGAGACAGTTCTTGCGTCACAAGAATCCTATTTCATCGCAGCAGAAACATAGAAGTAAATGCGCATCATGCGAATATCCTGAACCTCATTCCACCGGATTCACCAAGGCTACTCGTTACATGTCTTACCAGAAGTCGCATGATCTGCTGCGCGCGAAGAACATCCTGGTTCCTCCAGGCACTCGTGAGCTTGTTAAATACATTTTCAATAGCAAGTATATTCTTTAGCGCTATGCAATCGGCACTACATTGGAATTCCGAAAGTCACAGAAGCTCTACCAGAACAAACTACTCAGACTTCGGATTTCACAATTCCCGACCATCCACTGTCATCTGGAGACTGGGGAGTGAATGATTTCTCATATGCCCAAGGCCCCATTCCCGTATCTGATTCAGAAGAAGATCCAGAAGACTCATTCTGTGAGAATGATGGTCATTCGGATCCCCGATCAGAGATGAAGTCCTACTTCAAGCAGTTCCTCAAGGAAGCCAATATCAAGAGAGCATTCTGCATGAAGAAGTACAGTGAACTGGCAGAGAAGACTCAGAAGGATAAACAGCGCACACTCCGTCAAATCGTGAAAGCAGTTATCGGAACTATCGTGGATTCAGTAGAAGATCAAGAGCTGCTTTACACGCATTTCGTTGAGCTGTTGAAAGGCAAGACTGCTAAGGATGAGGATACCATCTTTCACGTTCTGATGACCGGAGTGGCTGAAGACTTCAAGCATCTCAAGAAGCCCAATGAGAAGCTGCAATTACTCTCTATCTTTGCTCCTCGTCTCAAGTACCCCGTCATGTTTCGATTCATTCCCAATCTCTCTGAGCGAATGTACACCGAGGCGAAGAGGATTGGTCTGGAACCAGTGAAGAAGCAGCCCGATGCCAAGAAGAGAGAGAGATACGATCACTTGAAGCTGCATTATTTCATTAGTTTTGTAACCAGGTATTCAAAATTATCACCCTTTTTCCAAATTGAATCATTTTAGCCCTTTTTCGAGTGTTGGTATTCCCTATGGAGAACAGAAGACGAAAGATTCGTCTGGAAGAACAATAACTCTGCCTAATACAATTCGACTAATGGGAATTTACGAAACAATCGAAGCATACGAGACGTTTGTTATAGATTGTGAAACCATCTACGTAATTTTTTCAGTTGGATGCGTCAGAATGGGAGGGAGCATCTTATTCTTTCAAATAGTACAACTTACAAGATCTTGTCCAGAATGCCTGCTCTAAGAAGTTCGTCGAAGACCTGTGTCGACTATTTCCAGGCCTCGGCTACTATGGTACATTGGCGCATTATGGATCAAATTATTTTTAAATTCAGGGGCACATTCGGATCCGAGAGCGGCTGAAGGAACTTCAGGATATGAATCTTCTCGATGCTATTGAAGCGGCCACATTCAAGCACTTATTCGATGAAATTGAAGTTTATCTACGAACCGACTTCAAACTGCATGTGAAGGTAAACAGACAGGAACAAATAAGGAACGGTTAAATGATAATTAAAGGAGGAAAGCCGCATTTCGGATCACTGTCTCAACCACGCCCTTTCCGATCCAGCAGATCCCAAATTCGCGTCTGAGCCGAAAAATGCTCATGATCATGATTGGAAATGCCCGGACTGTGAAAAAATGGACTATGCCATCAGGTGAGATAAAATTGTAATGAATAATAAGTCTAAATAAAATATAATACAGAGAAATCAAGAAGAGTGTCCAGAAGATTGTCGATGAAGCAACTAGCGAGAATGAGATGCGAGTACTAGATATTCAACACGACATCGAAGTTGCTATTGAGCGCATTCTCGATCTCAAGTCTCATCATGTGCGGACGGTATTCACGGGAATCGAGAGGGATATTCTGATCCGCGGACTCCAAGAAGGCGAAGGTTAGACTTATTAACGTTTATCAACAATATCAACAATAAAAAACATAGAAGTTGAAAACATTCAATTAGGTAAATCAAATGGGTGGGATTTCCTCAAGCAGTTTGCTGGCTTCTCTGGCGGCTCCCCTTGCGGCATCCTTGATCTTCGCCTTGGTGTCCTTTACTCCAGTCTCGACGTCTTTCTCACCATCTCTCTTCTTTCTCCCTCGCTCTTAAAAATTAAACATTACAAAAGTTATGATCGGAAAGACATTAAAAATACTCACTGTACGCGACTGCGGCGCCTCCAACAGCTACTACGCCTCCACCACCAGCACCGTACTGCAATAACACTTGCAATTAATACAAAATATGCAAATTACGAACCTTCGCGTACTTTTCGCGTGTTCTCTGCTCCTCCCGATCACACGCCAGTTTGACAATCAGGTGAACTGATCGACTGTCCTTCTTCGCCTGCTCCTCCAAGTCCGCCTTCGTTAGATAACTTTCTCCCATTTCTCCCCAAAAGGGATGACCCGGGGCCACGCTAATCTTGTTCCCGACCAGCTTTACTCCGCAAGTGTCGACAGACACGACGGCGAACGCAACGAAACACAAAACAATACGGAGCATACCTACAATGCCAAATATTAATAAACTGCACATGAGAAAATTAAAGATTGCATATGACAAGTGATAACATTGAAGAACAAAAACAAAACCAGTGAACAGCTAAAGATAAGTAAACCGAATGAAAGAGATCCGAGCTTCGAGAGGAAGTGCCAGATATGCAAATGCGATCACATGCTCCCGGCGCATGTTAATTGACTTGGAAATCACGTAGTCGGTCATAGATCACTGAAATCAGCCAGAAAATGTATTTTCAGCGCTCGCAACGCTTGATTTTGCCCAGAAATATCTGCCGAGCTTCTACAGGGAGACGCAGAAGGACTTCTTCGGAAAGCCCGGATATTCGTGAGAGATAAAAATGCCCTTTCTAACCAACAATATTGTTTCAGGTGGCACATATCTCACGTGTACGCCAATGTCTCTGGAGAGCTGGTGCAGCACATCTACATCCACATTTTTCAGAACGAGATTCAAGTAACATGCATTCAGTAACAGACAAATTTTTTTCCTAATTTTCAGAATGGTTCAGTGGTAGTCGAGGTAATCAAGCACATGTCTGAGGATCTGGCCAAGATGGGAATCACTAAGCTACATCTGCGGAGTGATAATGCGGGTTCGTCCCGCCTTAATAATCAAGATTAAATTTCGTTACTCAGGGTATTATCACTCCGCTCCCGTCATGGCATCCATTCCTCCCATCGCTGCCCAGTATTCCATCACCATCGCCTCGTGGAGTTTCTCTGAGGCCCAGAGTGGCAAGTCATCTTCTGATCGATACGCTTCCTACTGCAAGACCATCATGAGAACCTACATGGCCAAGGGAAAGAACATAGATACGCAGGAGCAGATGTTCATCGCACTGACGGAAGGAAAGGGACTGAGAGGAATGTCTGTGCATCTCGGAACTGTCCAATTCACTCCACAACCGAAGACGGCTATCAACGGTATCTCCACTCTCGGTCACTTCGAATTCAACGGTGATACGATATCGGCATGGAGATTCAGAGGCATCGGAAAGGGAACGAATGTGAAGGGATTGAAGGGAATCGATAGTTCGATCGTATTCGAGAAGCACGGAGGAAAACTATCGAGAGATGGACTGAAGGAAGAAGACGCTGAGAAGATCAAGAACGGAGAGGAGCCTCACTTCTGGTTCTTCCCTAAGAAGCAGACTTCTCCTGAACCGGACAATGTTGACGATGAGGCAGTGACTGGACAAGCCCCTGTGTTCAATCCTTCTGCTGTAACTCCTCTTTTCGTGTGCAATCAGTGCTCCGCCCGCTTCATTCTTCACTCGAGACTTATTCGTCACATTGAGAATGGCCGTCACAAGATCAGACCGGAGAAGGTGTCTCTCTATGATTTTGCCCTTGGTCTCTACAAGACAATGCTCGAGGAAGTGCAGCAGGGAGTTGGATTGGCTCCGCTCGCAGAATCTTTCAATGAGTTCCAACAGGCTCCTCTACATCCCAAACCAATGGGCTGGGCCCTGAGAACTACCAAGAAAGGAGCTAGATACAATCCTAAGGCAAAGAAACTAGTTGCTGATCTGTTTGAGGACTACTATGCACACTCGAAGAAAATTCGGGCTGAGGAGGTTGAAAGGAAAATGAAAGAGAGGACCGATATCCTTCCATCTGAGAGAATGTCTCACGAACAGATCAAAAATTGCATTAGATCTCTCGTCTTGGCAAAGAAGAAGGAATTGGAGAATAGTGGAATAAAGAGTAGAAGAAGAAGAGCTCTGCTGGACGATATGATGATGGATTTGGATGAGGAAGATCTGATTATCGAGGAGGAAGTGGATGTGGTAGAGGATGAGAGAGAGATTACTTCAGATGCCATCTACGACCTTATCCATGGAGATATGGCTGAATTCTTCGATCCTCCTTTGGATACAGTTACTTCGGATATCGGAAATATCGATGAATAGAACAATTGTGTTGTGTGAACGTCTTCTGCTGGCGATAAAGACCATTAAACGACAGTGTGACTGAAACTTGTGAGAAAAATGTGCGAATTGCATGGTGTAAATCTGTGTTTTCGTGAATATCTCAAAAACGGCTGCATTTAAGCACTCGGGTTACTAGAACTTATTTGTCGGCCTCGCAGAGCTGATCGTTAAACGTACCCGAATTTTTGATTTTGCATAAGTTTGAACAAAGTTACATTCAAAAATGTGATTTTTGGGGAAAAAATGACAAGTCCGGGATTCCCTTGTACAGTAGCACTATCGGGCGGAAAAAATTAGGTCAAATGAAATATCAGGAAATCTGCCTATGGGCATGGAGAATCAATAGCGAAAATAAAATTCGTGATCACTGAACAAAACTTTCGAGAAAATTTGCATAATGTACCCAAAAATTCACTTTTTCCTGAATTGCACATAGAAGATGGCATTTTTGCATGTGATCACAATTAAGTAATATGTAAATAGGGTGATTACCGATCGATCTGCACCGGTTAGAACTTGATAGCTCAAAAACGGAGCAAGATACAGCCTCTCAAAGTATGACGTCTAAAATTTGCATAATATGCAAATTTCGCCTAGCTAAGTGGATCAACTTTTTCCAGACCCTCACCCCAACCACTCCAACAAGTTTCAACAAAATCGGTGAAATTTTATTTTTTTCTGTCGCAAAAGGCTCTCATTCTCCTACGTTTTTACAGGAGACCCGTGATAAGAACATGCCTTCTCGCCCTCAGTGCAGCGAATATCGGCTCATTCTCTGACATCATGGACATGCCTAGTTCCACCACTTTCAACCCTTACAGTCTCACCCTATTATGACAGGCCCACAATCAAGCAGTCTAGATAACGGATTATGCTTACCGCCTAGCCCTTAACGCTGCAAATATCGGCTCATTCCCTCCGCCTCCCGACATCATCGACAGTGATGTCAATGATGTCGAGTTACAGGCGTTTTGATCGCCACCGCCGCTATTCCATAAAAAATCAGGCTTCCTCCCACGGTACCTTCTTGCTCTAAGGGCAGCGAATATCGGCTCATTGCCTCCGCCTCCCGACGTCATGCTCGTTGCCGAGGTAGATGCAGTGAAATCAGTGGAGAGATGAACGATGGATGCGAGAGTGACGGCGAGTTCCCGCTTGATGCAGGCAGACCAGTCGGAAGAGTAGCGGTCGGAGCTGGAAAGGGAATAGTGATTAGGGCTGTCAGGGTAGTCTATTAGACTGACATATCGATCAACAATATTTTCAGGTATTGCAAAAAGATACGGTACTCACGTCACATCATCGATCAACTGCAGCACCAGTCTCCCCACTTCCGGCGAGATACTCCGATCCATGCGCCAGTGGGCGGGAGCGGAGTGAGAGCAGCTGGTCTGGAATTGTACGTTACCGAATTATTTTTTGTCAGTCTTCAAAAAATTGAAGTTGGCAACTCAAGGTGTCTCGAAAAGGGACACTTCGAATCTAAAAACATTAAAAAACACACACACAAAAACATAATTCGGCCCGGTCGCAGACACTCGAAGAGAAGAAAACAAGTTATTTATTTATTCTTTTTTCATCCAGTGCTACGGAATCGCATTGATAGTGTTGGCATTTGTGCACTCTTCAAGAAATGGTGAAACTTATTTGAAATATGAAATAAATTCTCGACTTACCATGAAACTGACTCCGTTGACGGTGCGCGTCGCCCTGTCCTTCACTTGCAAAGAGATGACCTTAGCGATGGTAACAAGCAGATTGGAGACGAAGAGGGAGGTATCGACCTTAGAATTTAGTACTTTTTTGTTGTTAAGATTGAATCTGATACTGTTAGCCATCCATCCTATCTACCTCGCATTTGACCCAATGATGAAACACATTTCTTCTCGAAATTGTTTGAAACTGACGTGCGACTTGGCTACTTTCCCATTGACTCCCATGAAAGTTCCATTAACACTTCTTATTGTTTATTTCTCACCTGTGATGGTTGGAAAACCGAAAACAATCGCTCAATCGTCTCGATCACTTGGCACTGCACCACTTGCGGAGCGAAGAGGAGCAACTCGGAGAGGGTGATGAGGAGGTGATCACGGGCAGCGAAGACCTGAAAACAGATCATTGACGATTAGGCAAAAAGAAAGACGTGATCTACTCGATAATGAGAGTTACTGTTTTTCAACATTGTTGTTCTATTTTCGATGCACTGTTGATCTCTCATCCCTTTTATGAAATGATTTGAATCAAAGTCGACATACCTCCGTGCCCTTCCTCGATCCGATCACCCTCACAAGCATGGCCATCAGTCCGCAGGCGTACGAGTAGGAGCGCTTGTTGCGGTCGCGGAGGAGTGTGACCTCTCTGAAGAAGAAATGGTTTCAATCGTTACTCGGGTTGTCCGTTCGGAAGTCGGAAATTCCGAAAAAGACTGGGTGAATTGAGTCGTTTTCCGGAAAACTCCAATAATCAATTTCGGAAGACTTTCGGAAAAGCTATTGTTCGACTCTCTTTTCCGGAAAAGTGGAGATAATTGAATTAGTTTTTCGGAATTTCCGAGTTTCGTTTCGTTTCGTCAACCCTAATCGTTACTGTTGTCGTTTGTATCGAACTTTTTCTGCTGCACTATTCTATGAGTCCACATTGCCACTTAGTGCAGCAATGAAACATATTTCACATTGAATCAGATTATACTAAAAATGTTTCATCTCTCAAGGGACTTACTGCGGTCGCAGAGGAGCGTAACCTCTCTGAGTTAGCTTTGCACTTATGTCTGCATTATTTATATTTTTGAAAGATAAAAATTTAAAAAAATAACTGCTATGTGAGTCCTCACAGTTACTTATCATTGTGATGGAACACATTTGATATTGAATCAGTTTGTGCGATCAATGCAAAAACTATTCTACTAAAATCTTTTCAACTAGAACGCTAAAACGGGGAAATAGAAATCAGGAAAGATCTATTCAACGATACGGAAGCCTACCTCTCTAGTGCATTGACCATCTGGCTGCACACGTAGGTCTGCAGGGGTTGAAGGTGCACGCGGGAGAAGAGGAGGTCGAGCACTCGTTGACGGAGGGATGTGTGCTGGTCCTCGGAAAGCTCGTCGGAAAACGCCTGGAATTAGACTTTTTAGACTTTTCTAATGACATCAGGCAATTGAATTACAGGAGATCTGTAATGTGAAGATCTGTAATCGGATAATTGGTATCAATCAATGATTTCTCAATGGCCTAGCAGTGATCTCCCGCAGGTCGCGAGAGCCTTGATTAAAGGCAAGCATTCGTTTCATTTAGTCGGCTCGCACTCGGAATTATTAGGTGGAATACGTTTCAAGTGCTCTTAGTAATTCGCAGAGAGCAATGGTCAATGTTGAGGTTCCGTTTGCAGGTTCAAAAATTGACAATAATTTCTTAGATCTGCTGACCTGACTGGATATCGCCTGGAACAGTGCAAAAGCATCCCTTTGCGGGGCCGAGAAGACCAGGTAGTTGGGCGGGCCGGGGTCCGGAGTGGTCATGGGAGAGGGAAGGAGGCCGAAGATTAGGAGTTGACGAACGCGAACGGAGGCGCCTGGGCCTGTAAATGTCTTACTTTGTGCAATTGATCGTGATCTTAGCACTAGACGCTCAATTCGGGTCGCCGTCTATTCATTTCACACAATCTCTCGTCACTCGACCGGTCGAGAGAGTGTGGGAAATGAAGAGACGATTACCCGTATTTTGAACTCTACTTAGCACCCAAACCACCCAAAAAACATCAATTTTTGTTTGGTCATAGTGAACACAACTGTGATATCTAATATACCTTGTTTTTTTTTAGTTTTTGACTGACCTTTCAATATTATTTGCGCGGCGCTCAATCCAGCAACGCAGATCTTGACCCATCCGGCGAATTGCTGAAAATGAGAAATGCGTGAGATGTGTTTCACTCCCTATTGAAGACAGTAACATGCATAATAATTTCGATTATTGTCGGCTGTTATGTCAGAGAACATATTGCGAAATAGTTCTCATTCGACATAGTGCCGCCTGTCACTGTAAAATGATTTTTGCCTGGACCAAAATAGAAGAATTTTTGCAAATTCCCACCTGGTCAATATGCTGATCGTGTACATTATGTCTCGTTCCATCGACATTCAATGCCTTGGCGGAGAGGTTCGAGACGCGGTACTAAATCAATTACAAGAATGAAATCCCCCGTTCATCAAGATAGTTGCGAGCTCATGAAGATCCGTTCTCTCACTGGTTATCCGTTATTGGAAAAGTAATTCTTTTTTTGACATTTTTTTGGCTGTTTTTGTCGAGGCGTTCGTTGCATTGTACCTTCACAGGTAAACTTGAGAAAAATTTCACGAGCGAACGTGAAGCAAAAGATGACCGCGTACCTGTTCGTCCCTCACGTTGTCGATGTAGAGACAGAGCAGCACCGCGGCTGTGCCCTCGCAGCGAATGAGAATGGACCGGTAGCGGGCCTTGTCCTGGAATGTTTATTATTTCACTTCTAAACATGGTATGACGAATTTTTTCTAAGAATTTTGCTTGTTGATCTGATGAGTTTCATCATGCAATGGTAGATGAAAAAATTATCTTGTTTTAATCTCAGCATTGCTCCGGGTCTTAGAAATTCCTCAGTCTGTCTCTTGCCCATGGAGCCGCACACATCCACTAATATTCAGTACACAACAGCTACCGTACTCCTAAACAGTTACCGTACCTCATCGCCGCTCTCCCAGAACGTGTCGGGACTGCCGTCGGTCAGGCACACGACCATCGCTTGTCGTGAGCTGGCCTGAAAGTAATGCTGTGGAAAAAGTCAAAGAGGAAAGCACAGATTTGAATTCCCGCAATTTTATATCTCAGCTCCCCGTATGTAGGTAGCAACTTGAAATTTGAATTCTGGGGTGGAAATCTAAAAACCACCCCAGAATCCAAATTTCAAGTGCCTAGCACCACTGGGAGCTGAGATATAAAATATTCAAATCTGTGCTTTCCTCTTTGACTTTTCCACAGCATTATATTGTGAGCATTCAGGAAGTACGCCGTGATTTTTGAGAAGTTCCGGCTATCAAGTTATCAAAGAAACGCAAAGAAACGCTTCCTGTTTCCCTACGTCTGTTTTTATCCATCGCTCCAAGATTTACAGATTTATCCTGATATCAAGGCAATGTGCCTGCAGGAAGAAACGTCGTTAGGGAGGGGATTGGGATCTTCGTACTCAGTACCAAGAACGGTGCTAAACAAGCATGATCGTTAAAGGCAAGCAACGCACCTCAATGTGGCAATCACTCGTGACGTCGCTCATCGCTTTGACGTCTACGCCGAGGTCTTCCTGAAGTTTTTTGTTATCAATTTTCTTTGATCTCGGACTTTCGAAAAGATCCTCTCTGTCAAAACATTACATTTTGTAATAACTACCGAATCCTGACTGGAAATTGTTCCATAAACTCACATCAACGCTCTCCTTCCTCAGCGCAGCGGACGACGTCAGACAGTCGGAAGAGGGCTCGGAGAGAACGCCCCCGACAGTAGCGAGGATGTTACAGGTGAGAATGAGGAGGTCCTGAAATGGTTTACTGTAAAATTTTCTGGAAATTTCAAATTATTTGGTGCTGAAAAGTTTAAGTTTTCTATTTGAAACCAATCAGTGATCAGCGATCGACAAATGCGTTCCGCATTACTCAATACTGCTTGATGAAACATAACTCATTAATGAAATGGCATATTTTTTTCGAGTGACTTAGTATCGTGAGTTTCAAATGCTCAGCAAACTCAATGTGCTGGTTAGCGTATTGATTGTCTGGGAGAGAGAGAGGAAGGGAAGAGGTAGGGCGGAGGAGAGCAGGTAGATCACTCGCCTCCTCCCGGCCTCTTCCTAACTCCGCCCATCGAATGGTAGTCAAAGGTCAACTACGAGTGGAACGGAGAATAATTTGTGGATAATGGTAGTTATTTTTCTCATTCACCTGTTCATGCGCCGACAACTGTATGGTCCACGCCTTGAAGCACAGTGATCTCAGTCGAGTGTCCAGTGTGGTCGACTGGAGGATGACAGCGACCGTGTAGAGGAACGAGTGCATCTAGACAAAGGTAAGGGTAAGCCAATATTTCTTCAATCAGGAGTCATGTCAGCAACAAATAAGTTGTTGGGTTCGTCAAAATGTTCAGTGATTGTCAATGATCTCCTCTGCTGATGAAAATAGTTTTTGATTTTATTGGTGCCTCTGTTTTAGTTGATTTATTAAAGAGTTTCATCGAATAGGCATATTATTAAAATAGTCCTCACCTGCTGCACCATCCACGTGCTCAGTGGTCCCGCAAGGAAGCACAATCTCCACGGGTGGGGAAGCAGTCGAACGGGCGAGCGAGAGGTCGTTGAGCCGAAGAGGGGCGCGTACGAGGAGAGAGACCAGACGTACTGAAAGCGAAAGAGGAGGAACGGTGCTTCCACGTCAAGGAATTTTACACTGCACGGTTTGGTGGAGCGGACCGCTACGAAAGAGAGTTGTTGTCTCGTTGGAGTTGTTATTGTAAAAAATGGAAAACAGTTTATTGGAAAAATCGAAATATTGATATTGTTTTTCCTTTCGAAAGAAGAAATAATGAGCGAATGAATTTTCCACATATCTTGTCCGCTTCATGAAACATACTTCGGATTCAATTAATGAAGGGGTGGCACGAATATCTGGCTGAATGAGTTCTCGATGTCAGATGGTGTGGCATGAGCACCCCATAACGCTTTCGAAACTCCCATGTTTTCAATTTTCTTCTAAACCGAGATATACTCTATTGGCTGATTGCCAAGTCACCCTGAAGCGCAGGCAACGAGCTAGAGAGCCTGCGAAATGAGGAGAGCGCTCCGCCTCACTTTGCATATCGGCGCGATTCGTGCCTCTCCTTCTTTAAGCGAATCCACTAGCACTTTGATAAATTTACCTGTAGAATCACATCCGATATCGACGTTTCCGAGCTGACCAGTCGCAGCAGCCAGTTCCACACACGGAAGGCGTGAGCGAACGCGACGGCACGGTAGACGGCGGTGGTGGCCGACTCGCGGACGCTGGAATTTTATTGTTATTTTTTTACCATACAAGGGGCAAGAAAATCAGCGCTTTCCATTTTCTTCAGCTACGTATCATCTGTGAAACATAAGTATTTCAAATTTGATCAAATTTTCAAAAAAAAAAAGTTTTGGACAGCACAATGTAGTAAGTGTTTCAAGCCAGTTAGAAGATTGCAACTATTAGAATATTTTACCGTTTCAAGTCATGGTGCTCCAACACGAACGCCAGTACGGGTCTTCTCAACATGGCCGATGGCGCGGAGGCAGTGGAGGAAGTGAGAGAGACGAGCGATTTGAGGGCGGTCGAGGGCGATTGGAGAACCTGCAAAGGTAAAGTTTTTTCCAATTGATGAGAGTTTTACTGTTTTAGCCTACCAAAAGAGAATCAAATTGAAAAAAATATTTTTTGGCAACTAAAACAACTTGTTGTGAAGCATATCCAATTCCACTCCTCAAACCCCCATGCTCTATCGCGCCAAGCAAAATTCGTAGTTCCCAATCGCCAATTCTACGATCCCACCTCTCCCTCCTCCTGTGGCATTTTCTCATCGGGCCTTCCTTTCGGCCCGGGATCCGATGCATGCACTGCGCCGATCCTGATCGAAGCATCCGAATCTCTCCTGAAATTTATTTGGTTATTGAAATTTATATTGAGTGTTTGTGTATTGCATTTCGTAGCCCCTCCCCCTTTTTCTGACCGATGAAAAATAAGTGAAAAAAGAGAGAGAAGAACGTTGTTCTGGGTATGTCACTCTTTCATCAGATTCCGATGACAAGGGCGTTCAGGTATGTTTCACAGATCGCACTAAGTCATCAAGTCAACGTTTCGGTAATAACGTGCTGTATGTTAATACAATAATAATATGATCAAATATTCAATACAGCTTTTCATGTAGACGAGATCTACTTCTCACCTCATAACCGCCTGTGACGACGCGAGCTTCGTCAGATGGTGCGACACCGCAGTCGATCCATCCCCAATCAACGATCGATCGAAGGGAGAAGGTGTAAGGGTGTTCGTAGGGAAGAGGTTGATCGTCCAGCCAGAGGTGTTGGTTGAGGAATTCTTGAATTGCAGCTATATATAGAAATATATTTGGCTTGATCAGTTCAACGCATTTCGAGGCTCATTCTAAGCTGAAGACAAAAGGTCGAGATATAGATGGAAGCTTCCATGCTCAAGGCCAACTTTGGATGAACGTTCAACATCTTCCCACGAACACACTTTCATCCCTCTCCGATCAATGATCGATCGAAAGGCGAAGGAGTAAGAGTGTTCGTGAGGAAGAGATTGATCGTCCAGCCGGAAATGTTTGTAGAGTAGACTTTTAAAAGGAACTAGGAACTAGTTCCTTACTCGAGAGTGGACTCTCCTCATTCCGCTCGCTCTTTCTCGAGTGGAGCAGTTCATTTGACTAGTAAGGAACTAGTTCCCTAGTTCCTTTTCAAAGTCTATTGTAGAGGAATTCTGATAATCCAATATTTCTGCATATAGTTTTTTTAACAAAAAAAAACAGTTTCGAAAGAGTTCAAGTATGTTTCACGAACTGCCTAACATCAGATTGTGCGATATTTCGCCAGTAGTTCCTCTGGAGAGTCGGAAAAATTGTAATCAGCTCTTGAAGTTTTCATTTTTGCATTGCGTGCGCAATGCTGACCTAACCGTCTATAGTTCCTGTTCTTCTCATTTAGCAGGTTTACCTTCGAATCGCCGCCATCCGCCGATGCATTCAGTTCCAGCAGGAACAGTGCATTCTGCTTCATCACCGTCTCCGGTCGGGAGGAGAGCGCGGCCGAGGAGAGACGGAACTCGCGCCAGCGACGCTTGCGCTCCTGAAATTAATTGATGATTCGATATTCATCACACTATCCAATATTTTGTAACTCAAGATGAGACTATTACAGAGGACCTTAAGAACAGAAGAAATACGCACCTGATGATGTCCCGCGGACGTTTGTCTTAGGTACTTCTGTCGGCAGGCAGGACAGAGCAGGTACCACATCGCCTTCGATCGGCCACCTGGACTGATAGATAATTTAACGTAAATGCTTTGAAAATAAAAAATGACTAAACTGATTTTAAAAGTATTTGAGCGTTCAAGTATCTTTCACGAAACTATCAAATTCAAATCACATCAATTTTCGCTAGTGGTTCTTCATCAAGGTTATTACAAAAAAATACTTAGAAAATCTGCCTCAGATGAAGAGGCCATTAGCATAGACTGAAAAAGTGTAGGAACTTGCCTTCACCGCACGCGCCACTCCACCCCGTAGTGTACTTGGCCGACGAGTTGTAGCCGTGACCCTGCAACGAACCATCACATCACCTTCATGCTCCCTACCGGATGACACAGCAAAATGGTTCCAGCTTCAGTGTTTCAGGTAATGCGATTTAGTTTCTAACTGACTAGAATAATGTACGCTTCTCGTTGTTCTTGGCAATACTAACCCCCGCTTCGCATCTTTACGTTATCCTACTGTTATAGGTTGAAGAAACAAGGTCAATCATACCTGCGATGGCCCCCCACACCCAGGATGGGCGCTCCTCATGTGGACTGTGACTGGCGCACGCACGGGCTCGTCGCACAGCTCGCACTCGGCCGAGGAGGCTGAGGGTTTCTGCTGCAATTACGAAATATATAATCATGCAAAAACGGTTATCCATCATCATTAATAATGTCATTTGTCGTAATTGCGATAAGCGAGTGAAAAAGGAATGTTGTGACAGATTGAAATACCGTAAGCTGAATACCTGTGGTGAGCTGTGGGCGGACTGGTCGCCGGCAGTCGCCGCGCATCTCACGGCCGGAGGAGAAGGCATGATGAGGTGCTGAATATTGGATGATCCAAACTTTCCTACTCTCGCGCTCAAGTGATTCTGAAGTCGCCGTGTGTAAGGAAGACACGATATCGTGAATTGCTGAGGATTTGTGCAAATGGGGCTTTCGTATAAAAAGCGCACTGCTTGTGGATTCGAATGATAAGGTGTTATTTTTTAAATTTCTTCTAGAGGATGGTGAACTTCTAATGAAAGCCATGTTGAGCACTCTCCTACATAGACAGAATGAAACACATTTCAATCTCATTGCGTTGTCTAGATTAGATTTAAAGGGACCCGGACACACAAATGAAGTAAATTTCAGAAAAAAGAGCTGATTTTTCTGAGAAAAACTCAAAAAACCGCATATTTTTAAGATTTTTTTAAAAGGAGTTATGATTTTTCAAAGTTGCACATTTTGGCCGTGCGCCCCGGCATACTGTATTTAGCGGCGCTAACCACAGTATGCCGGGGCGCACGGCTAAAATGTGCAACTTTGAAAAATCATAACTCCTTTTAAAAAAATCTTAAAAATATGCGGTTTTTTGAGTTTTTCTCAGAAAAATCAGCTCTTTTTTCTGAAATTTACTTCATTTGTGTGTCCGGGTCCCTTTAAATCGCTAGAGCACATGTGTTTCACATTGTCCTTGAAATGAAAGAAATAGACAAGCATGTAATCGTGGTAGCCCATAGCATGAAAAACAATTTAAACTATAAGAGCGGTAAGAGGTTGCACTTTATCATGCATTCCATCGAGCTATCTATCCATGCTCTTCTGATCGTAGAGGTAAAGGTAAAGGTGTATCCACGTCAAGCGATTTTACAGTCGTGCGACAACGCTAGGTGGGACCCACTGGTAAGGCCAGCTGTTTATCTTACACAGCGTGTCAGAGAGAGGAATTTCCTTTGTCCTCCGCGTCCACTCATTGTCCATGGGCGCAGGGAGACAATAGTTAAATAATAAATGTGAAACATATCCCATATCTTAGTGATAAAGCCAAATTATCAGAATTTGATAATCATGATATATTCGTCTATGTCATCTAGTGTCACCATATCAGTTTCGCCCCGATCAGTTTAATTTTATTATTTTAAATTTTATTTTAAATTCTTTACGTTCACCTAAGTTTTCCCACGAGCACGTAAATTTAAACCCCCACACCCGCATTATTTTCGGAACCCTTGGGAGATTTCCAAAAAACTGTACGATTCGATTTTTAACGATAAGGTAATATTTTCGAGAATTTTGTGATTCGAGGTCAATAATTCGTTTTTCTCGAAAACATTCCACTATCGTTAAAAATCGAATCGCACAACTTTTTAGGAAATCTTCCAAGGGTTCCAAAAATAATGCGGGTGTGGGGGTTTCCCTTTACGTGCTCATGGGAAAAAGTTGAGTATTGACATCTTTTCTGAAATATTCGAAATTTTGTATGCGTAAACCAAATATGTTTCAATAACACATTCAATAACGTATTCAATTTCTCTTCAATTTCACAGTTCATTCTCCCCTCTCATTCTGCGACGACCGCGCAATTTGCACGGAGTTGAAAGGAATAAGAGGGAGGGGAAAGGACTCAATGAATCACTCTTGGACGCGATTTTCTCTCTTTGACACGCGGTGTCTTATATTGCCCATTGTATATTGCCTATCTAGTGTCTTCGTACTTATCGTAACATTCAAATGCTTAGCGGAGACGCTACGGTGTTTAGCGCCTAATACGGAACATTTTATTCGCTAGTTCGTTATTGATTTCTACTAAAATTCTCATTTTCTCAATAAGTGCTACTAGTGCCTCTAGGAAACGATTCGGAACAAGAGCTAGGGCCCTCCAGTCAGAAGTCGAAATGAACGATAGGAATCGGATTACGCGGAACGGTTTATTATTTTACGATAAGCATCCAATCATCTTCTGTGCATTGAATCTACCTGATCGATGCTCGTCCTCACAGCCATCGCCAGGTCCCTCCACAATCGAACGAGGGGCAGGAGTGGGGGAGGGATAAGGGAGAGCGAGGAGAGAGAGGCCTCGGCGCCGCCTTGCCAAATCTGGGAAATACAAATAATTTGGCGGCCATCGTATTTTTCCTGTGTCAAAGAGAAATGGGGTACGCCTTAGGGTGGCGATTAGATTTGCCGTGTTTCTCATTTTGCAGAGTTCAGTCAGACCAAGATAAAATGCAAAATCAGAATAGAGCGAAATTGTGCGCACACCACTGGTCCGTAGACAAACTTGGACGATCATCTCACATTGTTCAGATTCGCATGAAATTTCAAGTAGGTCGCAGCGGCCATGGCGTCCTTCACTAGGTGTTCATGCCAGAGGAACGCGCCGAACACCGTTCGAATGCAGTCGACGATCGAGGGACGAAGCGCCTCGGCTTCGGCGGATCTGATGAATAAAGCGGATCCACTGTGCTATAAAGTTCAGGATTGATGCAAGATTGGCTGCTCCTGAATATGTTTCACGAATGGCACAATACGCATACTTCCTGATGATGTTAATGGATTGTTCATTGCTCCGTGTTAAAAAAAAACATATCAAACAAAAAATATTGAAAATATAAAATAATAATAATAAAAATATACCTCGGTCGCAGTCTCGGCCTCGTCTGTTCCTCCTCCTCATCATTGCCGTTAAAGGAAGCCAGCTGGGAATGCACACTGCTGTGGCCGACAGCGTCCTTAATGTATTTGATAAATTTCCGCAGGTTTGAGTGCAGCTTTCTTTTAAATCCACGGATTGCTATTTGAGAAGTTGCATTTCATAATTTCAATGCTAACCATCGGAGAAGAATGGCCACGGTACGGATGCGATATTCACATTGTGAAGTGCGCGATTATCGGGTATGTTTCACTGTTATTGCAAATTTCTATCCATTACAATTTCAGCAATAGATCGCGCATTCGCTTTCGAAAACCAATTTTTTTGATATTCACCTCCGCCAGGATATACTTCTGCAATGCAGCAATCCGTATCCACACTCCATGACTATTGTGTATCCATCCATCAGTGAGGATCTCCCTTCGACCCTCGAGGTGTTCGTCTTTGCACAAGCCTGCAGAAGCATCGACTTATTCAACCATATCAATCATGCTCACGAGAGAGGAATCATAAGCATGATGAATAATTTTCGTTTTTGCCGAGTCCTGAGGGCATTGAAATGAGCACCCAAGGAACCATCCAAAGGGAAGTGTGAGACAATATGACAGATTATCATTGCAAAGCATAAATGTGGGTGTGTTGAATAGTAGATCACGCATTTGTGTGTGCTATACCTGCCAATGATGGAGTGGCATACAGCTCAACCCGATCGCCCTCAGCGAGAATGTACATCTGAAAAGATCATTTTATAGTGCAATCAGTTTATCGAAATGCAACTTCTACTCAAACATCACTCAAATCAATCAATCAAGCATTTTCAGAACGATCAGAAAGGACAGATTATTTGTACCTCATTCGCCTCAATAAGCACGCTCTGCTCACTTGGCCGACGACGTTCTTGCTCCTCCAGGATCTCCTCAGCTCGTCGAGTCTGAAATAGGATTACTACATAATTATTTTCATCATCATCATCATCATCATTTTATCCAGATCGAAAGTAGAAAACAATAGGGGTCATACAAGAAAAAAGTATAATGAAACGAAAGGGAATCAATAGTCTTCTTATTGTATTGACGTTTACCCTTTTTCATGTGTTTTCCACATAATCTTCTGCAAGAATTGAGATTTGCGAAGGAGATTCAAATTTTAAAAAAAGAAACTCGCCATCGGATGGTCGCTCTTCATGCCATTCCCGATGTCAATGAGTACACGATCCAGCGCACGGTGGAATTGAAGCACCCAGGCCTACAATAATAATGTATAAATATCAATATCAATCAACTCTTTAGTCCCGATGAATTATCTCTACACTTACTTTCTGCAGTAAACGAATAAATAGGCAAACCTGGGACGGCGAGTCGGTCTTCGTATGCACCAGTACACTCTCCTCTGTCAACCTCAACCATCTTCCCTCCGCATTCTCGAGTTCCTCGATGTACGAAACGGTCGAGCCTCGTGGAACGAGGCCCATTTCACTGAAATCAAGAGTTCCTAATACAGTACGTAATGCTGGTCGCCTTCTCGAAATGTCACATAATTTTTTGACTGCTGAGAGAACGTGAAATGAAGAGCCACCCGTATTGTGCACTCTAGTTCCTCGATGAGAATATTATTATTTCAATGACAGCGCTAGGAATATTGAATATTTTCTCCCGAATTCAGTATGAGCTCCACGTGAAGCACACATGAAACCCAAAATTCTTTCAACTCATAGCGCTGAATCTCTCGGATACTCACCTCGCAATCAACGACGGCGCTGTTCGAATCCTGATTGCTGGATACGGCACGGTTGGAGGGATGGTTGCTACTCGCGCCTGAACAATAACGATTTGATATTTCCTTTCTGCTGGTCCTACCTAGCGATTTGCGACTGCAAAATTGCTTGCCATTGATCAACTTTCACTTTTTTTTTACTTTTAGTCTGCATGTTTTGTATCTAGTTGCGACTTGCAACTTGCGAGTAAAGGCGCTCATTTTTCAAAGTGTTCACAACGAGCAACAGAAACGAACCTTGCTCAGCTGCGCCAGCCGTGTGCTGTTCTTCCTTGCGCCCTTCTCGCCCCTGTCGACTACCTCGACCGTAACGAGTGCGGAACCTGCAATTGACACATTTAGAAAAGGATGAGAAGAAAGGAATGTGATGATGGATCAGCGTGCAATAAACCTAAGTGAATCGAAAATGCAACGAAAGGAACCATGAGAGCGTTGGTCTACTCCAAATATTTTTTTCTAAATCTGAAATATTGTGTTTTTCAAAACGCAAAAAAGTCCTCGATTGAAATTGTGCAAACAGTAAATATTAAATCCATCCCATGAAACACACCTGGAATCCGTCCACGCGACACTCGATCCGGAACTCGTTTATTCAATTCGTAGGTAACACGCGTTATTTTGTTTGTTTTTTTGTATAGAAGAAGCACGACGATCAAAATTACGAGACCCGTTGCTATCAAAAGCATTCGGTGAAACATACCTGAAAACCGTCCACTCGGCACTCGATCCGGAACACGCCGGGCAGTCGGGGGAACCATGTGCCGCAGTGACTGGAATGGTAAAACATTAATTGCGAATACAAAAACTGTCATTTCACACTGTGTCCATCTTATTTTTTTATGAGGAACCAGATTAAGTGCATGTGAAGAAGGAATTTTCGTTTGAGGAACACTTGAAACATATCAGGTGAATACAATCTTGTCCAATTTCGAATCACTCTCACTGTCAGAGAAAGCGAAAGAGTACGTAAGATCGAGAGGTTTAGACAGATCAAAGTGAGAAAACCCACGTCGTGCTGCTCTTCTGCGTCATGCCGACAGTGTCCTTCTGCACGCCGTTCGCGGCGAAGCCTTTAATTATTTACTAATTAATTAATTAATTAATTAATTAACTAATTTAAAGTAATTAAATTTCAAAGTAATTTATTAGGAGCTAGAAATCCTTTCATGATAACAGTATGAAGGGCTGAAGTGTTCTACTAGGGACTGTCCCTGAGTGAGTTCTTATGGAAAAGTTTTTTTACCAAGCCGTAGCTCCTCGTAGCTGTAGTTGGCATACTTCCCGTAACTTTCAAATTACTAATTAATTAATTAATTATATTAATTACCCAATCTCAGCTCTTCGTAGCTGTAGTTGGCGTAAGCGGGCATCATGCCGATTGACATGTACCTGGAAAGCACAGAGTCATTGAAGTGATTTATTCTTCAGCTCGTGGCGAAACTAGGCCTTCCTCTGATAGAACGCTGTAGAAAGGCTCTCGCAAGTTCATTCTTCAGCCACAGATCAAGAATATCGTTGCTTCAAGCATATTTCGTCAGTTTTCTAAGCTTTCTTACTTCCAGCAAGATGAGGAAAATTTGTCCTGCACCGCATATTTCTCACTCACCTCGCTTTGTTCATGTACACGGGCAGGTAGGGATTCTGGTGGAAGAGCGAGATCGGAGGAAGTGTTCCCTCGCCGCACCACTGCTCGATCTTGTGCGCGCAGCGGGAGTCCTCGAGCCCGCGATGGACCGTGACCTGGAATTGGTTTAAAAGTCATTATAAATATTTTATAATAATTATTTTGTGCAAAGCAATTGAAATCTGCTCGCTCTGTGTCTCTGTGTCTGTAAAAAATGATCATTTGTCAGTTCAAAGAAAAATTGAAAACATGCCAATTTCAAATCCATCACCGGTAATGGAAAAAATCATGTATAGCCAGATATTCGTGCAACGTGTATTCAATGTGACTCACCTCCACAGATTTGTGATTTCCAAAAAAAAAGAAGGAAAAGACGAAAAAGTACCTCCACAGCAACGGCATTGCACTGTGCCAGCCTTCCGTGCTGATCCCTCGTGATCAACTTAAGCTGAGCGGGTTGGTCAACCACGAATTCTTCCTGAATTTACAAAGTAAGTCACAATTCGTTCTCCCTCTAACTTCACCGCCGAGAATAACTACTGCAACTCTTTCCAGAAAGGGAACATGCATTCTTCAATGTGTGACGCCAAATGTTGAGGAACTAGCACATTTACTATTTCCACCAGTGGTGGCTTAGATTAGTAGTTTAGTAGTGGAGAGACGAGGCCTACTACTAGTGGGACAATACCAGAGCAGATGATAAACGGACCTGTGGCAACAACAGCTGGCAGTGTGCCGGATCGATCACCGCTCCCATCGGTAGCCATCGAGCGAGTGCGCCCGCCATGGACGAGGCACCGGAGATGAACTCGCGGATGAATTTGAGTTCTTGAAAATACAGAAATGTTGAATAACTTTTGTTGTTTTCTTGTGAACCGTATTAGAACTGGCTCGCTCGCCGCTTTATAGACGACTCATGAAGCATATTTTCCTTGTCGAATATGTTCGTTGTGCAGTATACCAAAACAGATTGTTTAGAGAACTGATGTGAATAACATTCGGTTTATGGTTCTCACCAGGCGACAGTCCGGGCGGCGGGACACTTCTCGTGTGCAGCTCGTGAAGAGTCGGGATGTGACTCATGTTGAGGCCTTTCCTGTGAAATACGGATCCATTTCATACGCGATCGTGGAATACGGATCCACTTCATACGCGAACTTTACCAAGTGCGATGCATTGATTGTGGAATCAACACTATTATTAAAGAAGGTGTCCCACGAACCGCGCGAGAGATTATGCAAAGTGAGGTCAGACAGAGCGAGCTCTCGCGAGCTCGAGCTCTTGAAAGTGTTATCGTGTAGCCACGACCCGCCATCTCACATCGAGAACTCAATTAGCCAGATATTCGTGGGACACCTTCTTTAAGTTCTTCAGTTACTGAATTACTTCAGTACTATAATGTCAGAGTGTCTGTCTGTCTGTCTGTCTGTCTGTCTGTCTGTCTGTGTCTAAGTTTGTCTGTCACGGTCAACTTTTTTTCCTTATATCTCGCTACAAAATGATCGTACAGCCTCAGATCCTTTACCAATCAACTTCTCATGAAAAAAATTTTCAAAAAAAAATCGATAATTAATTTCGTCATCATTTCGCCATAATCCGTTTTTCGCTCCATTCTCACCGGAAACTCAACCAAATCGCTCGTGCTTGGCACCAAACAACCTGTAATCGAAATTTTCGAAAAATCGATAACCAATTTCGTCATCACTATGCAATATTGCGTAATGATGATGCAATAACTCGTTTTTTGCATTGTTTTCGCCTGAAACTTAACCAAATCAAATATAATTTTTTTTAATTTTTATTATTACGTCATCGATACCGTAACCCGATTACAGTATCCCAAAAGGTTCGGCGGGTCAGATTTAGTTCGCTGAGTCAGATTTATGACTTTCGTCATAAATCGATACCGTAACCCAATTTCAGTATCCGAAAAGGTTCTGCGGGTCAGATTTAGTTCGCTGGGTCAGATTTATGACTTTCGTCATAAATCGATATCGTAACCCGATTACAGTATCCCAAAAGGTTCGACGGGTCAGATTTAGTTCGCTGGGTCAGATTTATGACTTTCGTCATAAATCGATACCGTAACCCGATTACAGTATCCCAAAAGGTTCGGCGGGTCAGATTTAGTTCGCTGGGCCAGATTTATAACTTTCGTCATAAATCGATACCGTAACCCGGTTACAGTATCCCAAAAGGTTCGGCGGGTCAGATTTATTTTATCGCCGCAAAAAAATACTCGGCGTTTAACAGCCTAACCTGCGAGTCCCTGGCGGAAGGCTCGTGGGGCCGAGGGCGAGCCGAAAAAAGATGGGATGGGGCCACGCAGTGGGCCCATCCCATCTTTTTTCGGATCGCCCGAGGCCCCACGAGCCTTTCGCGAGGGACGATGCGAACTCTGTCCGCGACTGTGAATATTCTATCCTTTCATGCATTGACCAATGTCCTAAATACATACCCGACCTCGCGAAGCGCTCGCAAATAACTGGGACAACCCGGCGTTATCTGGCGAGCGAGCGTAGCGAGCGCAGCCTGCGAGTCCCTGGCGGAAGGCTCGTGGGGCCGAGGGCGAGCCGAAAAAAGATGGGATGGGGCCACGCAGTGGGCCCATCCCATCTTTTTTCGGATCGCCCGAGGCCCCACGAGCCTTTCGCGAGGGACGATGCGAACTCTGTCCGCGACTGTGAATATTCTATCCTTTCATGCATTGACCAATGTCCTAAATACATACCCGACCTCGCGAAGCGCTCGCAAATAACTGGGACAACCCGGCGTTATCTGGCGAGCGAGCGTAGCGAGCGCAGCCTGCGAGTCCCTGGCGGAAGGCTCGTGGAGCCGAGGGCGAGCCTTTCGCCAGGGATGATGCCAACTCGGTCCCCGACTGTGAATATTTTATCTACCAATGTAGCCCACTAGCCCAAACGTAATTCACTGGGTCTGATTTATGAGTTTTGTCGTAAATCAATACCGTATTACTTTTATATAATATTAACGTGATTCGCTTGATCAAAGTTAGTACGGTGGAACACATTCACGCTTGCGGAAGGCCTCACGAGTCGTCCGCAAGCGTTCGCACATAACTGGGATAAAACCTTAACACACAACCCGGCGACGCGAAGCGCTCGCAGAAGACTATCACAACCCGGCGTTGCGCACACGCTGGCGAGCGTAGCGAGCCTCATTGCAGCCGCAGGCTGCTTGCCACCCGCAGGGTCTAGCCGGGCGTAGCCCGGCTAGTTTTTTATACTTCCGAATGAGAAAAGGAGCGAACCTGAGCAGACTTCCGTGCTTTTCCAGTAGATCTTTCGTCTCTTCCTCCGCGATGGAGAGACGAGTGAGCTCCTCGCCTTCGGAAGGTAGCTGAAACGAATGTATGTTTTTTTTGAATCCTAAGCAAAAACATTCCCAACGTCATTCTAGTAAACCCATACACATCTCAGTACGTTTGAGCTCTAAAGTAAAACAAATACCTGCACCAGCAACCGGCAAGCACTGGCCGACAACCAGGCCAGCTCCTGTTCCAATCGAAGATTCGTGTTCTCTCCGAGGACTGAATAGCCGTGGACGGAACAGCGGAAGCCGTACATCTGACATTGAACAAGAAAATATAATATAACTAATTGAGTCTGCTGCTTGAAGCTTGAATGACAAATATGTTTCACATTGATCATATGAAGCAGTTTTCAATAAAGAAGGCGGTGTTAGGTCAACAAAATATAATTACAATAACTGTAATAATTTAGTGACTATTTGAGATCTCACATCACTCTCTGACGCGCCCTCCACCATCGCCGCACTCTCGAGAATGAACCAGGCCGAGTTGCCGGGCAGCATGAGTTGCCGATTGCGCCACAGCGAGGAACCAGAGAACCTGAAAGACTTGTTTGTTTGCATTTTTTATATATTATTTTTGCGACCAACACCACAGCAACATTCCAGAACTAAAGCGGTGTAGAGTATATGGACCTTGTGAAACACACATGGGCAAAATGGTACAAATGCTGTCTTAAGTATTCCCTCATGTATTTATCGTGAGAATATTTCCCATTCCACGAGTAATTGACCTTTGACGAACTGAGTGGAGGGAGGAGGGAGGAAGAGGCCGGGAGGAGGCTAGTGATCTACCTGCTCTCTTCCTCCCTACCTCTTCCCTTCCTCTCTCTTCCAGGCAATCAATACGCTAACCAGCACATTGAGTTTGCTGAGCATTTGAAACGCACGATACGACAAGCTAACCTAGCCACCGGCACATAGCACATCGTGTCCACTCCCACGTAGATCCAGAGGACGTCATCGGCCGAGACGGTGCGGGAGCACTCGTCCATGTCGATGAACATGAGCTCGACCTGCAAAAATAGTATATATTTTTAAACGTATTTTTGGCCCTACAATTCCTTTTGCGAATACTTGCGAGATTTGGATTAATGTATGTTCTTATCACATCGCATGAAATAATTCGGCACCTCCTTGTCAAAGCCAATCACTGCGCTCTGAACCGTAGATGGTAGATAAGGATGAGTTGATTCAACGATGTCAAAGTGCACGTCGCGATGAGTGGAGAAGTAACTGAGTGTATTTTATTTTCAAATTGGAATATTATTTTACAGTACTCGAATATGTTTCATTTAGATTATAACTGTTAAAGTGAAGGCTAATGACTGATGCCATGTATGACTTGTTTTCGTAACAAATACAATTATTTAACGAGAGAATCCCCACTTGCTGCCCGAGGAGTCCTGCTTGGCCACACCGTTGACGCTACTGACCATCGGCAGGAGTTGATCGACGATCGCCACGACCTGTAACGGGTTAAGTTATTGATGGGTGGGGACTAGAGTGCACAATTCGGGTAATCGTCTCTTCATTTCGCACGCTCTCTCGTCGCTCTGTCCGGTGAGAGAGCACGGGAAATGAAGAGACGTTGGCCCGTATTTCGAACTCTAGTGGGGACGGAATGCTGTTGAATATTGTGAAGTATTTTGTGAAGTATTATCAATTTGTTCTTATCATCTCCAAACATTGAAGATGGTGAGATAAGATCGATTGCCAGCAATATTAGAAATGGAAAAGTCACCTCGAGCGCTCGCTTCGGCTGTGCCTCCATGAAGACCATGGCGAAACCGGCGATGGCGGAGACGAGATCTCTGAAAGAATTGTCTTTTTGGAGCAGAACCCTATATCTCGTCTTTCCCGTTTTTTCCATACTTTTCTCAATTTTTAACTCTCAATTGACCTAAGAAATAGAAAAGTGAACACATTACCGTGACTTCTTCGAACGGGAACAGGTTGAATGATTCGAATAAACAAACCTCGCCGAAGTCGTCAGTGCTCCCGCGGTGACCGCTTCGCCGACCTTAAATTATTTATTTTTTTGCCAGAATTTCAGCTCACAACCAAGTATGTTTCATTGGATGTTAATCTGCATAATAGTTCTCGATCTATAATACAGGGGACGTCGCCGGTGAAAAAAAACAATAAGAATATCTGTATGAAAATTTAGTGTTCTGTTATTAATGGAATTTTCCTAATTAGTAAATTGAGGTAACCTTCGCAGTCATTAATCTCAACAATTGGCAGAAACTTCGACTCAGTCGTTCTTCGTCGTTGTTCTTCGAACCGCGTTGAGCGTCCTCCTGAACATTATATTTGAAATGTGTCGCATATTTTCGTTTTTTCTCTTTCGAAATGCAATGCATTGTTCATTTCTTATTGTCAGGAGAACTTTTTAATAATAGGGAAGTAAGACAGAAAAAATAATCCTCACCTTGATACTGTACATCAGATGCGGTATCTGTCCTCTCGCCAGACAGGTACCATTTTGCGACCTGAAAAATTAACTTCTTCTCTCACTCTATCTTAATTTTTTTACTGTCAAATACAAGCATGTTCGCATCTTCATCCAATGATGTCTCCATCCGAACTTAAATTCCATACCTGGACGAATCCGCGTTGCCGTAGGAGATGCGGGCGCCGTTGCACAGACGGACGGACGAGGCGCCGTCTGAAATGTTTCCATCGTACCAGAAGATTTAGAGGCCCTCAAGTTATGAAAACTATCGATGAAGAAACTAGAATTTTCCGCTTCTTCTAATGTCGATTCATCATTTTTATTTGTCATTTTTTCTCGATGCAATTGAACTGGGATGAGGCTTCGAGAGAAGTATTTTGTGTGAAACATATCACAGATGTACTTCCTTCCTATTATTACTCCCCCCTTCCTCAAATTTCTTTTTTTTGGGGTGATCTACACTTATTATAACTTACGCTCGCCGGCAAACGTCTTTCCTCCATCCAAACTCGCTATCTTGATCAGATACGTCATCGCGGGGTCGAGGGGCACGGCACGATTGAACTTGAGATTTGCCGTGTCCCTGCCCTCGTTGGCCGAGACGAGGTGGGTCACCTGTGAAGAGATAAAGTTGCTTATCGTGAAATTATTTTCCGTTCCACTCGTAGTTGACCTTTGACTACCGTTCGATGGGCGGAGTTAGGAAGAGGCCGGGAGGAGGCTACTACCTGCTCTCCTCCGCCCTACCTCTTCCCTTCCTCTCTCTCCCAGACAATCAATACGCTAACCAGCACATTGAGTTTGCTGAGCATTTGAAACGCACGATACCAGGCTTACAACGCTATGCCTTCATTTTAAAGGACACGGGGTGGGTCACCTGCAGTGAAACCAATTCAATATGAAAAGACAGCAGCTAGATAATTGGGGACTGCATGATCAACGATTTTCGCCTCGCGACGACACGAGTTATAATCCAGCTATGATTTAATACCAATTTTTTTTTCAGATTAAAAGGCTACCTTCTCCACCAGCTCCCACTTCTCCTCGCTGTTCGTGTCCGAGAGATCCGCTTTGAACATCTGCGATATATTACAAATTTTTTGTTTCAGAAAATGATATTTTTGCATGGCCAAAAAAAAGGATAAATTGCATGCTTTCGAAATGTTTCGTATATCGTTATGTAGTGAAACTCATCGAGTACTTCTTTTTTCTAATTTCTGAATGAGCGGATCTCCCAACTCAACATACAGTGTGGAGACCACATACCTATATCGTATACGTCGCCGTATACTCCGCTCTACTGCCCGATCCCTCCTCTACTATGACACACAATACCCTACCTCAATTGTGTAAGTTGCTGTGTATTCCGCACCGGTACATTTACACCCCGTTGAGTGCAAAGATCAAGCCACTTCGGGCCACCCTCAGGTCTAACGCTCCTACCGTAGTCCAAAATACCGTAGTACCTCTATCGTATACGTCGCCGTATACTCTGCTCCACTGCAATAAACCCCAATCCCAGCAACAATCACGCCCGTCCTATCCACCCTCAGGGCGATCGCATCGGGTGCCCCTGAGGCCATATCCCAGCACGCTCCGACGGTCCGACGACGGAATCTATAAATGGATTTATTTAATTATTTATTTAATTTATGACCGTCCGACGGCGGAATCTGAGAGGATAAATCTGATGATCCGTCTCATGTCAGAAATTCAGAACAATTTATGAAAAAAAGAGAAAATGAAGTTGATTGTTTTTTGTAATGCGGATTGACGGAACCTGGAAAAGAGCATTCTTGAAGAATGCGATACGCAAAGAATTATGTTATTTTTTTTTATATTCTATTCCGCTCGACTATTGAATATTGTCAAACTCTCATCCAATATGCAAGCGTTGAAACATATCCGATTTTTCAGAAGACAATGCATTCACTTCGACAAAATTTATAAAGAAATACTTTAGTTATTTAGCATATTCCTTCCTGGCTCAAATTTGCTCCTCGCAAATAGTATCCAAAAAAGATGCTTACCGACAAGGTGTATTCATCAGCGCGGGCGTGCCCGAATGCGCGAAGTCTCCCTTCACCAGCTCCTTGGCAATCTCTCTGATGAGCACTTGCGAAATGCGCTCGAGGGAGTAGGAGGAGGAGGTGGCCTGGAACTTGAATATTTATTTTTTTCAAAATAGTCCTCACTAACACTGATGGTAGAAGTTACATCGGAAATTTGTAAATCGATTGAAACCTATTCGAGCAGAATTTGCTAACTCTCGGTGTAGCAGGTCCAAGCTAGAAGGTTTTACGAAAAGATTTGTAGGCGAATAAAAACATCACTGGTTGCTCAGTGAACTAGCGGGCGGGCGCGGGCGAGAGAGAGAGTGTGTGCAAAATGTAAGAGACGTCGGTATCATTTCTCGATCGATCTCTATTGCTCCTCACCCCAATCTGTTGTTCGCCACTCCTCGCGAAGGCCACGTCGAACAGGAAGGAGAGGATGGAGTGCAGGGAGGTGGCCGAGCGACAACGATCGGTTCTGGAGAATATTTTTTTCTTTTAATTATCTTTTTTTAATCTAATGAAGACCTTTTAATGCCATTTTCTTCAATTACTGGTTGCTGCTTGGATCATCAAAAGGAGGACCCAGGACGGATTCTCATCGGCTCAAGTGATCTACGTTCAAGAAAGGCCCCACTCAAGAAGACTGCTTCGTGAGTTTACTCTTAACCACGCAAGTCAGAACTTCGGCGGCTGGATGATCTACTTCATGGCTCAAGCTCTATCGTCTCAACGCGACGGACTATCGACAACAAAAAGCTAAGAAGAAACCATCCCTTGGCCCATCGTCATTGAGTACGAAGATCCCAATCCCCTCCATTATGATGTTTCCCCCTGCAGGCAAAATGCCTTGAATCAGGATAAATGTATGTATGTATGTACTGGTTGCTGCGGAACATAATGAACTTACATTGGTGGCAGCCTCTTCGTCATCCTCTCCGTCAGATGGGAATACATTGGCGGACGGGGTTTTGCAGCGACAACATCAGGAAAGAAGGATAGTAACTGAAATATGAATAATACATGGTGAACCGAGACCCCTCAGAATGATCATCTAGAACGAATATCTCATCTTGATCAGCGCAAATGTGCGAAAACTGATAAATATCGTATCGTATCGTACATTGTGAAAGGAAATTATAATATGCCAGTTGTAACGGCTAAAATGGCTGATGTTTTCCACAGGCAGCAAACAGAGTATCGATGAATAGATCTCACTCGAGAATTTACTAACAATGTGAAACATTTCTGAATTCAAATTTGGTGTCTGCTCGGTCTAGCGAAAGCCAAATTTTAGATATTCGAACAGAGATTTCGCATACTCTCCTGTTTGTCTGACCGGCGAGTGCGCATTGCGGAATGAATTAACCGTAATTTCAGCATTAATTCACAGACCTCATCCGTATTCGCCATCGCGTGCAGCAGTGCAGTGAGCCGCCACTCGTTCCTGAATTTGGAATAAGTGAAAGTATATATACGGAATTCATCGCTTTTAGAAGTAGTCGTACAATCACAGGCAATTCACGCAAATCATGTCGGTTTTTCTTCGGGATGCTGATGTAAACACAAGGACAACAATTCTTTTTTTTATAAGCAGAAATAACGGTGATAATAAATACCTCGGTGTGCCCATGTACGTGGCCAGTTGACTAGCAACGATGAACGGCGAAGCAAGCAGGAGATGGGATGAGGCGACCATCGAGGCGATACATTCTTCAACGAGGGAGAGACGGGGTTGGTCCATCTGAATGATAACATTTTTCAGTTCTTTATCTATTTCATATAAGACTGCATTTCGAATAGAGAAGGATGAACCTTTTTCGAGAAATATTTGATTTTTTTCATATTGGTTTCTTATACCGACAATACCGAATTTTGCTTTCTGTCAGGCCTTGAAGTCATTGAGGTGAAACCTAATCGAAATCATGTGGTACCTCCGCGCCCTCAAAATTGTTCGCCGCCTCAAAGATGGAGTGGATCGCATCGAACATGCTAATAGCCGGTTCGGCCATCTCTATACACTCGTCGGTCCGCGCCTCGGACGGGTACAGGGTTTCCGTGTAGAATCTGAGATAACGACATTGTTTTTTCGGTTATGGAACAGCCTCTGAATACATTGCATTGATGCAGAGCGACAGCGAATTATGATGACAATGAAACATAACCGTTGTTGTTCAGTATTGATCTTATGTTGCGAATCTGTGCACTGCATCTTTGCAGTGGGGAAAACGGTAGTAAGAACGATAAAGTGAAGAAAAGGCCAAGAAAATGATTACCGCAACGTCTTCAGCACCAACACAACAATCAGCGTGGCCCGTTCCTGCTGCCAAAGGGATTCCTCAGCTTGAGTGGTCTGCAACAGGAAACTTGAGTAAAAATAAGGAGCATCTCATACTTGAATTGGATACCATTTATTGAGAAAAATTTAAGGAAATTTAAGAGTGAATATTTTTGTTATTTTCCATCAAGTATACTGATTTGATGCCAAAAGGGCGCAATTTACGATGCTCGTGAAACGTATCCAAAAAAAAAGTTTCTCCTCTCCTTTCCACCATGATCTTTTACCTGTCCAAACACGATCGTCGTCGCCCATCGCAGTATCCTCAGCAGAGAACAATAGACGGAAGGTGCAGGACGAAGGAGGGCGGACCGGGAGATGTTGTTGAAGTCCGTGCTGAATGTGTCTTTCTCGACTTGTAATTTTTCGAGTGACGACACCTAAAAATGTGAAACCCGAACCATTTCTCGCAATATCGATAGCAGATTCAAAATTTCAAGCTAAAATGATGGCACATGTCACACGAGAAAATCATCGACTCACTACATCTTCAGGTCGAACGCCTTCTCCTCCACTGTACGCTCCTCCGCCTCTTCCGCGGGCTTGGCGAGATTCTGTGAAAATTAGCATTCATTCGTTCTTGATCGGAAAAGTTAAGTGCTGAACAAAAAATATTTAGTTATGTTTCAACCATCCTTCGAATTCTTAGCTTGCATAAAGGGATCAATTTTTACATGCCCTTCATTTATAACAAAAAAAAAGACTTCACTCGAAAAATGCACACTGTTCGTTGTTGCCCATGGACTATCTCTTCTAACAAGTCCACTAATATGTTGGCCATTTGAGATTCGATAAGAGGACGAATCTCCCAGTCAATAAATGGCTCGCTAACCAGCACATTGAGTTTGCTGAGCATTTCAAACGCACGATATGTTTCGTGCACTATACAAAATTTTGTGATCAGATTAAATTATAATCTTGGTCTGACATTCTTCTTAGAACAACAAAAAATCCCACCTGGAAGTACATCTCCGGTATCTGCCCCACAGTCACGTCTGTTCCATTGTTCGACAGGGTCGAGTTGCGGAAGTTGAAGACGACGCCATCCGCCTCCACTCGAGCGTGCCCACTGGAGCCGCAGTCGGAGGAAGGGCCGCTGAAATTGTGGGTACGATAAACGTTGTTGTTGTTGTTCTTTATGTTGTTGTTTTGTACGGTAACGCTGTGACACGATGCTCTCCATTATTCACGATTAAAAGAGGAGCGCAAGGTAATATAAGACCGCAAAGCTACGCACGATAAAGGTTTTCTGGTAAAAAATAATGGCGAGGTCCTAAGAGGGCACTAAAGGGACGCCATTCGCCTCCACTCGGGCGTGTCCCGAAGAGCCGCAATCGGAGGACGGGCCGCTTAAAAATATCGTCATGCAACAACAATTCATTAATCGACGGAGGATTGTTGCTTGAAAAAAAGGAGTACGAATAATCCGAAACAGTCAAATTTTGATGATATTTTTTCGACCATCACTCATGGAAATACTGCTGGACAGGCGTCCAAGCAAAACATATTATGACGCTGAAACACATCTGATGCCGTGGAAAAAGTCAAAGAGGAAAGCACAGATTTGAATTCCCGCAATTTTATATCTCAGCTCCCCGTATAGGTAAAGGTAAAGGTAAAGGTTTACCGTATAGGTAAAGGTAAGGTAAGGTAAGGTCACCCCGTACTCTAGGCACACGAAGTCCTGCGGGAGCCCACTGCAAGGCCAGTGACTATTTAGGTAGCGACTTGAAATTTGAATTCTGGGGTGGAAATCTAAAAACAACCCCAGAATCCAAATTTCAAGTGCCTAGCACCACTGGGAGCTGAGATATAAAATTGCGGGAATCCAAATCTGTGCTTTCGTCTTTGACCTTTTCCACAGCATGAAAGCCAACACAGAAACTTTCGTATCGTGAGATTATTTTCCGTTCCACTCGTAGTTGACCTTTGACTACCGTTCGAGGGGCGGAGTTAGGAAGAGGCCGGGAGGAGGCTAGTGATCTACCTGCTCTCCTCCGCCCTGCCACTTCCCTTCCTCTCACTCATTCCCAGACAATCAATACGCTAACCAGCACATTGAGTTTGCTGAGCATTTGAAACGCACGATACCTTATTTTTGCCGAGATCACATGCCAAATATTCGCCCTGATCAGGATTGACTTAGTGAAGAGAATGGGCGCGATGTCGTTGGGAGGACACTCGAACAGGACCTGAGATGTTTTTGTTATTCTCATCGTTATTGATGTTGTTATTGTATGTTTTGATGTTATTGTTTTTGTTTTTACGAGGGCAAAAGATTGGTACCTCATCTGTCGTCGCCACCTCCTCCACGTACAGTTCGTCCCCATCGAGACCTTGCAACCGGAACATCTTCACTCTGGAATGGCATCATCATTAATTATATCATCAAAAAGGGTCCCCGGATCAGTATTCAACATAAATTATGGAAAATGTAAATTCTGAGCTCAACCCAGCGGGAATGGTGTGCAATTTCTGAATTGTGAAGGAGAGATGGCATACCTCGCATTGTACTCTCCCCGTCCGCCGTACAGCCCGATACCGAGCAGGCGGATGTCGCACGAGGTACGGAACTGAAAGGGTATACATGTTCATTCTATTCTTCGCGCTAATCAATTGAAATTGCTCAATAATTTCGATACTCTTGAAGATTACGTTGTGCTACGCTTCACAACTGAAACTTCTCACCCTTGAGTAATAGAATAACAATTGTTTCACAAGATTCTCTATAGAAATATTCACTCTATAGCATCGTAATAGCAGGTTGTTTGTCAATTGCAATTTAGATACTATATCCAAGAAATTCTTTATAAAAAAAAGTAAATAGCCAAAGAACTCACCTGAATAGCATCCACAGAGTGCGCCGAGTAGCCCCATCCTCCTCCGTTGCCCTCGAATCGATTGAGCACCGATCGATTGTCAGTGAGACTGGCTGAGACGGCGGACCGAGACATGGTTGAGAGGTCCTGACGGGTGAGATATTATTTATATTTTTAGAGAAAGTATCGTCCAATAAACTGTGAAATCTGGTCTCAATCACAGGTGAAGATCATGTGAAACATATGCAACACCGACAGGACTTGGTTACAGGTAGAGCTCGAGAAATGATGCCGTCTCTTTATTTTGCGCACTCGCCCGCTTGGTAGACGAGAGAGAGAGAGAGAGAAGGGATCACCCCCCCCCCCCAGAAGGATGAGAGATTTGTTTCTATTTTTTACCCAACAATACGCACCAGAACTGAAAAAGACAATATCCATCGCATTTGAAGATCGTGTGAAACATATGAAAGGTTTGGGATTGGTAATGCCGAATGTCGGTAAAACAGCCCGATTCCTTCCCTATCTTCCTATTTAGCACGGTTCTCTCCTCATTTTGTATGCTCTCCCGTCTATCTGACCGCCAAGAGAACATTCTTGATAATGGATACAACTATTTTGTACCTTGCTGTGAGGTGCAGCGGCAGCACACTAATCAGCGTCAACGCAAGCATGCTCGACAGGAGATTCACAGCGAGAGCGATGTTGGAGAGGGAGCAATCGGGTTCCCCTTCTCCACTCCTTCAGGTACCCTACGTACTACTTCCCCTGAATCTCCCCTCCTCCTCCTTCTAACCAAATTCGCCATTAAATCCGCCAAAATATATAACGAAGATGTGCGCAACTGTAACCTATATTGGAAATTAGATGACGAACCTTGCTGAGGTGCGGCGGAAGAACGGATATCAGCGTGAGCGCATACGTGCTCGAGAGGAGATTCACGGCGAGGGCGATATTCGAAAGGGAACAGTCAGGTTCGACGGGCACCATCAACTCGGGCGTGCGGGCGAACCGGAGGAAACCCTGAAATAGTACTTTTTTTAATTGTTCCGTTTTTTGTTTATTATTGCAGAAAATACGTGAACGAGAAATATGTTTCACATTTGTTTCCACAGCATTCTTCTCCGACAGAGAAGGGGGAGATCTTTACATATGTACTTGCGCACTTTGCATGAATCGAACTACAAAGCCTAGGCGGAGGGAGCGGCCGCTCTCCCCGCTCATTTTGAATTTTTGCAGTCCGATTACGGTGTGACGGGAAAATTCAAAAGTTAATCCCCTTGTTCACCCTTTTCTGGAGAGAACAATGGGGTCAGAATGCTGTGTTTCGTAAAGGAACTAAGACACGTGCATCAATAATTCAGACCTTTCTTTTTTACAAATAATAATAATAATCGAATCTCAACGGATATTTTAAGAGACCGGATCTGAGAAAAGTTACCATCGCCAGGACATTGCTCCAGGATTCTCGATTCCGGCCTCCATTCTCATAGGGCCTGAGGGGCCCTTGGCCTTGTTTACAAATATGATGACGTCATCGGCCATATTGCGAAATGCGGCGCGCCAGGTGCGGGCATGTGGTAAAGTGATGAAAATTCATAATTTCTCAACCGAATAAGCTAGAACCAAAATTCCTTTTGCAGTATGTTAGGCATGCCCAGAGTGCACCGTACCACTATTGGGATCGAAATTTGCTCGATTCTGATACCGACTTTCTGACTCAAAATTTTACTTTTCTTGGATTCTCTACACCAAGGAGTCATTTGCGCACATTCATATGGGTATGGTAATGTACCCCACTGCCACCCACAACCACCCCTCACATATGAAGAGGATCGGAAGATCCACATTTTTGAAAAGTTCATCTGAGTGTTCGGTAACCGAGCATTGGCCGACTTGAAATCGTGATTTTTTCTTACGATCCGCGGGATTTCTATGAAATATCACCTAAATAGTATCAAAGGACAGTTTTACGACAATTTATCATCATTGGAAGCAATTCCGCAAAAGTCATTTTTTTCGACCATGACTCGGGTTCATGCCCAAAAATATGTTTTCACCATCAAAAGGTGTTTTTTTTACAAACCGCTATCAGCATGCAATTGTAGCCCGAATACTCCTATTATACCTTGCCACATGTGAAAAGCATCGGAAGTTGAACTTTTTTGACAATTTCTTCTGAGCGGGCGGGAGTCGGCCTAATGCCGGCTTGCTTTTTGGCGTTTTTTCTTGATTACTGTGAAATATCTTACCAATAACGTTAAAAAACTGTATTCTTCATGTTTCCATATCTTCCTCTTCACCATCCTCAATTCCAATGATTTTACCGTCCGCGATGACAGCTCTTCTCATCGCCTCTACTTCATCGATCTGTGTCGTATTCGAGTTCCTCATCGCCTTCGGTATCGAACAGATATTTCACAGTAATCAAGATATTTCACAGTAATCAAGAAAAAACGCCAAAAAGCAAGCCGACATTAGGCCGACTCCCGCCCGCTCAGAAGAAATTGTCAAAAAAGTTCAACTTCCGATGCTTTTCACATGTGGCAAGGTATAATAGGAGTATTCGGGCTACAATTGCATGCTGATAGCGGTTTGTAAAAAAAACACCTTTTGATGGTGAAAACATATTTTTTGGGCATGAACCCGAGTCATGGTCGAAAAAATGACTTTTGCGGAATTGCTTCCAATGATGATAAATTGTCGTAAAACTGTCCTTTGATACTATTTAGGTGATATTTCATAGAAATCCCGCGGATCGTAAGAAAAAATCACGATTTCAAGTCGGCCAATGCTCGGTTACCGAACACTCAGATGAACTTTTCAAAAATGTGGATCTTCCGATCCTCTTCATATGTGAGGGGTGGTTGTGGGTGGCAGTGGGGTACATTACCATACCCATATGAATGTGCGCAAATGACTCCTTGGTGTAGAGAATCCAAGAAAAGTAAAATTTTGAGTCAGAAAGTCGGTATCAGAATCGAGCAAATTTCGATCCCAATAGTGGTACGGTGCACTCTGGGCATGCCTAACATACTGCAAAAGGAATTTTGGTTCTAGCTTATTCGGTTGAGAAATTATGAATTTTCATCACTTTACCACATGCCCGCACCTGGCGCGCCGCATTTCGCAATATGGCCGATGACGTCATCATATTTGTAAACAAGGCCAAGGGCCCCTCAGGCCCTATGAGTATGGAGGCCGGAATCGAAAGTCCTGGAGCAATGTCCGGAAAATGTCCAAAATAGTAAATTTTCTCAGATCCGCTCTCTTAAGATCCCGTCTTCATTACTGCATAACTTATTGCACTTCATTGAAAATTTTCTGAATTCCGACCTGCAGACTCTCCTGCTCCTCTCCCCGTCTCCTTCCATCTTGTGCCGAAGCCTCTCCGAGTGCGACTATGCGCATCTCAGCAGCTGAGTACGACCACATGACGTTGTAGGTGGAGTCGAGCCAGTAACTGCAAACATCAAATCAGATCACAGCATTCTCCTCCAACAGAGAAGGGGGAGATCTTTGCATATCCAAAATGTTGAATCGAGCGGGAAAATGCAGTTCTTTCGTGTCGGGATTCGGGCGCGAAATTTGCATCCATTGTTCACCCTTATCTGCAGAGAACAATGGGGGTCAGAACGCTGTGAGATATCAGTTGTCGTATATAATCATTCTCAAATTAAATACAAGATTATCCATGAAGAGGAAGGTAAAGAAATCAGTTGAGTTTCACGTTGTTGCTACATTATCACGTTTGTATGATGATCGATGATGATTGCTCGTTGAATTCCATCTATGCGCAAAGATTTATACCTCGTATAAAGCCCCGCGGGTCCAAGTTGATGCTCAGCAAACGAGTTCTGCTTTCTCTTCACAACGATGTAGTTCTTTCCGATCTGTCGAGGGAAGATGAAGATTGCGTTCTGAAATCAAAAAATATGGTCTCTCAATATCAATTTAGTTATTTTTCTTTCAAATTACTGTATATTTTGTACTAACTCCTTGATGTACCAAAATGTTCCTATTCATCACCATCACAAATGCCCGGGCAATGTGTGAATGTAAGACAAAATAACCTTGTTGGCCACAATCTGCGCATCCCCGATCGCTCCCTCCTCCAGGAGAGTAGAGTGCGCGTGGATGAAAGTCGTGTCGCCCGAGGCGCCGATCCAGCCTGCGAATAAAGAGGTTAATAAAGGATATTTTCACAGTCGTTGACGACACTGCCTGATAGATGGGAGAGGTGCCCCGAGACCTACATGAGCAACATAGAACTATTCCTCGGCGCCGATCCAACCTCGGAATTTAACAAATGTGACTTCCATTATCAGAAGAAAACGGTTTTGGGATACACCGGTAATTCGTAAGAGGATCTGAATAGAATTTCAGCTTTGAAAATTCCACGAATACCCTGTTCCTAACGCCTCATTTCGGCGGAAACCAGTTTGAGTTTCACACAAGTCTCATATTGGAATGAATATTCGGTCGGAGATTGATCTTTCTAGCCGAGTGCAGAAAATAATTATTTAACACCTGACATTTTTTCTCGAACTATGCCAGATCTTACTAGGCCCGGTCCTATACACACTACTTCATAAAAATGATTTTTTTGGATTTTACTATCGTTCCTTATCGGGTGAATTATGTTTCACGCGTATTAAAAATCAATTAGAATTTGCTACTCGTTGATTTTCGCAGTACATCGAATGATATTAAAAATGTTCTCACCAGCACAAGTGCCCGTTCCCGGGCCCAGCCTCGGCACTCTCCCGGGTGAGCAGTGCCAGTCCTCACTCGGTTCGGTAACATCGTCCCGTCGGCCCAGTTGGCCGGACTGAAAATACGCACTAGACTTTCAATCGTAACGAAACAACTAGTCGTTTAATAGGGAAATCACCCATCGCTCTCCTCATTCTGCACTGTCCCTCGTGAAGAAGGCTGTGCATTTCCTCTATTAAACGACTAGTTGTTTCGTTACGATTGAAAGCCTATCTAATACGCACTCCTTTTGAGGTTTATGTTTTTGTAATAGGTATCTATATAATAGGTATGTATATATTTGAACAGAGTGGGCAGCACCTCCCAATCCTCAATAGCATTCCTTCTTGCATTTTCTGGAACTCACTTTGTGAGCTCCAAACGTGAACACCGAGCCATCAGCCGCCCTGACGACGCAGTGATTCGCGCCCGCGGCTACTTGCACTGGCTGCACACCTGCCGGCAGGGAGATCTGCAAAGGTTTTTCTTTTTTTTATATTCGCAAATTAATTGTATCAAATTGTTGCAGCCCACAATACGGCCCTTTTTTCTCTCGCTTTATACGGTGCGAACAACACTACTGGACAGTGGAACATCGACGAGATAATTGCGCAGAGTCAGGGGCAATTATGGGAGTGTTTTCCACCGCTCTGCTCATGTTGCTCACTCCTTTTTCTCATTGCGTGCCTTCCTTGATTTGTATTCCTGATCTCAGTTTCTACTGATTTATTGTTCTCAGATTATCCGGCCTACACTCGGACAATGTCAGCGGCTTCGAAGCGATTTCGATTGAGATATCTCAAATAAGTCATTTCTGACCCCCCCCCCCTTCACTTCCTCACACTTCAAATGATACCACCCTGAAAGCACCCATTGTCCCCGTTCAATGGACACGAACCCATTTTTTTGATTCCTATGTGTTGTATTAGAGTAAATATCTATAAAGACCAGAGATTAAACAGTTTGTTCTAACACACACAACCCTCGCATAAATTGACAATCATGGGAGAAGAAAAAAGATAATCACTCTGGGGGGGGGGCGGAGGGGCATTCTTTATTTCTGCGAAAAGTGGTGGCGAACTGCATTTCACGTGCTCTTTCTCGTAATTCCGATCAGTGAGAGAGTCCGTGAATAGAGATTCGATTACATACCAATGTTCTTGAGTTTCTTACTCAAATTTGAGTTTTCACAATGAACAGTCAACATCGCAATTATCATGCGACGTGGCAATAAAGGCGGAGAACTGGCCCGTGTCCCGCCACTACGCCGGCTATTCGCAATCGTTGAATCATTAGGACTGTCAGGATAGGAAATGCATTTCCCCATTCCTCTTAGTTTCTTATAGACTCTTTGTTCTGAAAGCCTATCCATATGTTTCTTAGTAAAATCGAATTAAACTATAATTTTAAAACATTTCCTTTCAGATTATCCGACCTACACTCGGACAACCCTCAGTTCGAGCATCGTCGATGATTTTTTGAGGTAAGTCATTCAGTTTACCGCATACGGGAGTATGATCATAGGTTTTTTTCAGAGAGATTAGTATCCAGCACGCCCTCCTAATTCACGTGAAGCAAAGACTGTGAATGTTACTTAGTCCTCTCCCTGCTCCACACTCTTCCAATCAATCTCAAAAGCAACGAAGATCATTTTGAAAGAGCTTCAATTTACATTATTGAATTGAAAATAAATTATTGTATAACACAACTTCGAGTCCATATTATGCAATCGTCTCGTTTTGTTGCAAAAATTCGAATAGAGAAAAAAGTTGTATAATGTCTCACCTTCTGCGGTCCTGATCTCTTCAATGCATCTCCCACTCCCAGCTGGCCGTGCGCGTTCGAGCCGAATGTGTAGACCTGAAAAAGATTTTAGGTCGTCGTTATTTCAATTTTTTGGGTCGTCGTTATAAGTTCATCAATACATCTCGCACACTAGTTTGTGAGCAGAATTGATTTCGAGGATAATTTATAGTCTCAAAAGATGATTATTCTCTCACCTGCCGATTCGCAGTCAGCACTATCGTGTGGAAGTTGCCGCAGCTCACGGAGGCCACCTGATATTGAATTATTATTTTAATTATTTATTTTTCTGGAACAAGGACGCAATCAATCGAATACGTCTTGGCCGAAGGCTCATTTATCAATTTCGCGAAACGTATCTGCAGCGTTGCTGGTCAAACTTTCTATCGTGCGTTTCAAATGCTCAGCAAACTCAATGTGCTGGTTAGCGTATTGATTGTCTGGGGGAGAGAGGAAGAGAAGAGGTAAGATGGGGGAGAGCAGGTAGATCACTATCCTCCTCTCGGCCTCTTCCTTCCTCCTCCCTCCATTCAGTTCGTCAAAGGTCAGCTACGCGTGGAATTGAAAATAATCTCACGATAAGCTGCTTACCTTTATATCCGGCGAATTCGCCGTTAACTGCAGTGAGGAGGGCGCGAGGGATATCTTATGCGTGACGGGGAGGCCCTCAAGGGAAGAAGCGGGCAGATCTCCTCTCACTGACCCCGAGGGGATGGAGGCCTCGACGCACGCACGACAGATGCCGCATCTGGAACAGAAACTGTGTAGGTTCAGGAACCGGGAAGTAGAATCAGCATTATACGGATTCGGTTCACCATCATGAGTCAAAAATAAATTTTGTTTCTGGCTTATTGATGTTGGCTTTGAAATTTCCGTTATTCAAGGTTCAGCAAGCATCGTTGCTGTGTCCGTAAAGGTGTTAGGCATTATCCTCGCAAGGCGGGCTAGCCACCCCATCGTCGAGTAGCAACGTTTGCCTAACCTGGCACGACCAGTGGCTGTTGCGAGACTTTAACCGCCCGTGTTGTGTGCACTTGGTGGGGGATTTCTTTACTGTGGTTATTGCCGTGATTATTCGAATTGAATTGACGTGATATTATTCCTGAAGTTGAGAACCTGTAGAATAGTACCTCAAGCACGCTGTCTCTCCTGGCCCACACGGGCAGAGACCGCCCGGTCGCAGCTGTAGGAACTTGTCGCAAGCGGCTCCTGAAGAAGTGAAAGTTTTCTCTTTTTTTTATAATGTATTTCTTCCAACATTATCTTGAACAGACAATTGCAGTTGGGTATAGCAGTATACAATTACAGTAATCAGAAATACTGTACCTCTCTGCTGGAGCACTTGGCTCAATGTTATTGCGCTCTACTTTTGAAAAATGGAACGCAAATTTCCTACCTCGACTCGAGCACTTGCCGCACTGCACGCACATGGACGCTACGTCGTGGATCCAGAGGTGCTCCGAGGGTGAACAGGACGCAGCACGGAGTGAGGAGGCATGACGAGGAGAGGAGGACAGGGAGGGGCTCTGGAAGATGAATGACGGTGCTGATAGTCAATTCTTTACCAGATTCCGGGGCCCACATATATCAGTATTAGGGTTGACGAAACGGAACGAATTCCGGAAAATTCAGTATTCAGTATTCTACGCAAAGAGGATCCGGAAGGAGGCAGTGAGGAGAGGCATCTTCTATGAATCTTTCACTTCTGATGGGTGAGGCAAACCGTCTTCACGTGTATGTTTCAGCACCGTGACATATTGTCATATATATCTTGATAGCGATGATACGATTGCAGCATTCAAGCAGAGACACAAACTCATACCTCCTTCCTTCCACACTGTCCCAGATTGTTCACTCCCCACGTGTACAGTGTCCCGCTTCGCGAGACTGCGACAGCGTGCACTTTCCCGAGTGCGATAGCAGCAATGTGGACACCTTCTAGACCCAGGACGAGACCTGAAATACAAGAATGCATGGTGTGTGCAGCGGATAATATGTATTTTCATGTCACTCGATGATATTTCTGATCTTAATGTTACCATTATCGGGATTGACCCTCCACGGATGCTTGCCCATCGCATAGACCTTCCCGTTCTCAGTGACGTACATGAAGCAACCGGACGACGCAGCGATCGAGATCACTTTCTTCCTGGAAATAGCCTTAGGTGACCTTAGGCTAGCCTCAGGTGAATCTTAGGTCGCCCTAGGTTTAACGAGATAGATGGGTGAACATTAGGTGAATATTATCGTGAGATCCAATTTACAGTGAAAAGCCCACATTCTTCCTGGGATTTTTTTTGAAAATATCTCCGTGTCGCTGATCACCCTATCTCTATTTTGAAAAGTTTGGGAATTCAATCGAGATACTTTTCTTCCTGGCAAATAATCTTAGATTAGCCTTAGGACTAGGACCTTAGTCTAAGGTGAGGCTATGATACAAAGAGACCAAAATCACTGAAATTTTGTCTTGGATAATTATTTTAGAGAATGCCCTCTGAACTTATTGTTGATTGAGTATTGAAAATGAACTTATGGTGAGAGCGAAACGCAACTAGAATTTAAGTCGAGATCACTATCTTGTGAAAATCCCATTTTTTAGTACAATTTCCGAAGGACGACTGTGGCTATTGACGCTCAAAGTTCTGGGACAATTTTTTTTTTTAATTTTTTTCAGGGCCAATGACTCGTTCATCAACGCGTTGCTGCCGAGGTGGGTTTATGGCAAGCGTGAAACATAAAAGAGCAGTGGCATTCACCTTCCAACTGTGTGAAGCCTCCTCAATTTGCCCGCCTTCTTCTTCTCTTCGTAGCCTGCAAACATTTATTTATCATTTTCCTTGATCTTTCTGTCTTCAAAAAAGCAAGAGTGCATAATAATTGTCTCTTCTTTTCACAAACACGTCAAAAACCGCGTAATTTGTGAACTCTCTAGTCTAACCTGCGATCCAAACATGCCCGGATCCCGATCGGAAGAGGATCGTCTCAGATCCGACGGAGATTTGCACGATCGTCTCGGGCAGGACGAGTTCCATCCAGGTCGAACCCGTGTCCTGGAAATGATTTCGAATGAAAAAAATGAAATTTTTTGAAGCCGTGCAAAAAATGTTAGTTCGAAGAAAAATATGTTTCACGAGTCAACGATATAGCAGTGTAGTTTTACGAAACTGATTATTGCCTCATGGATATTAGTGAAAAACTTATTGACCTCTATGAAATTGCATTTATCATTGATGAAGATGTTCATGATTCAAACCTGCAATCCCAGCCTGTTCGCGTTGCCCGCATAGTACACCTTGCCTGTTCTCGCCAGCAGAAGGGCGATGTCCCGGCTGACGTGGAGGTCGGAGACTTGGCCTGCAATGCAGCGGGGTTTGGAGATAATGTTGAAAATGGATTCAGCGAGGCGTTGATTCTCAGTGGACAACTTTTATGGCAACCCAGCTGAGATCCCATCAATATCCAAGTTTTTTTTTTAATGTCAAAATGTCAAAAGTGTTAATAAAGTGTTATATATCCGAGTCTCTCATGTACCTAAATATTTCGCATATATATTGCTTCCATAATATTCCTGCCAGATAGCATACCATGTAAAGTGCTTGGCATCGAATGTATTAGTGAGTGCGGCACTGGTTGTGCGTCCCCGAAGATGTCGTAGGACAGCTTGGTGAGGCGTAGCTTTTGCTTGATCTGCAGTATGATAAGATTGAGAAGACGGTATGTTTACTGGTTGATCTGTGGTAGACGTTCAGTGGTATTGTTTATTCAGGAAAGAGAGCAATGGAGCGAGAGAGCGAGAGATATACAGTACGTGCTAATCGCCTTGCCCATGTGCTAGCGCCGCGTAACGCCGCGTGCCGCGGCTTGCGCGGCTGTGTTTTGAAGATCGACGAGTAAGTTTTACACAATGAGACCTCGATTTTCGTAATCTACGTGAAATTCCGCACCGAGTATACTTTTCGCCCATAATTTATCTTTTCCCATTCGTGAGTTGAAAATATTCAAATAAATAGGTTGACCCAGCGAACTAAATGTGACACAGTTGACTATCCGTCTTTTTAGTGTCTTTTTCACTCCATAATGCTGTAGACATGTAAAGCAGTCAGAAAGGCGATAAACGATGTTATTAGACCACTTGTTCAAGGGTGTCACATTTAGTTCGCTGGGTCAACCTATTTATTTGAATATGTTCAACTCACGAATGGGAAACGATAAATTATGGGTGAAAAGTATACTCGGTGCGGAATTTTACGTAGATTACGAAAATCGAGGTCTCATTGTGTAAAACTTACTCGTCGATCTTCAAAACACAGCCGCGCAAGCCGCGGCACGCGGCGTTACGCGGCGCTAGCACATGGGCAATTCGATTAGCACGTACTGTATGAGGCCGTTTGCGATAGAATCAGACAAATCCGACACAGGTCTGGCACAGGTCAAAAATATCAACTCTCTGAAACTTTGCGTTTTGTGGTTCTTGAGGGTGCCGATGACGATGGGAAAGAATTGAGGATATATATAAACACTACATCGAAAAATGGCTCGCTGACAGATTCAGGTCGAATCTTAGGTGAGAGGCGTGATATCCGTGTTGTAGGGCGGAGAGAGAACAGTGGGTGACTAATCGACACAGTATTCGAGTAAGATCTTTCTCAAAGGAGCTTACCTTTGAGTCCGAGACGGGCTGGAAGGAATCGTTGAGACGAGTTACCTGAAAGGGATTATATAATTTTCCTTAATCTACGCTGATTTGCCGCACCATTATTGTCATTTCAACATTTGATCGATAAGTGAATATCACGTGAAACATAACTGGGTTTCGTGCTTTTTCAATTTACAATCTTATTTCTTCTATTTAAAATAGCTTACCACCAGCGTCGAATTCGCGTCCAGATGTGCTTGGTAGAATGCAGTTGCATCGCAGAATATTGTGGAGTGCGGAGGTGTGGAGGGCAGCATGATCTCACCGCGCTCTCTGGAAATATAAAATAAGGCGTTGATTTAGGGAGTTTCTAATACTGCTGCCTCGTCACAGATAGAATAGTGCGTACTACGGAAATAAACTCGTATTTTTCATTCTGACTCTTTCCAAAAATGATCCAGTACACTGTTGTGCCACTGTTCCTGAGAAGCATCTACTCTGATCTGTCACGAACAAAAGCTGAACTTCATCAACAATTTGTTGTGCTCACCGTAACGAGTCCTCATCCAGCACCCACACTCTGCTTGACTACCCCCTCCAAACGTACCTTACCCTACTTTTGCAACAGGCTACCGCAATCCACTAATCAGCAAAATATCGTATTCGTAGAAATAAATTACCTCAGCGAGTCCTCATCCAGCACCCACACCCGGCTCGATTGTCCCCTCCTCAGGTAGAGTGATCCATTGCAGAAGGACAGGGTGCAGTTGCGACTGGAATTGATAATTCAGTATGGGCGATGTTTCTCTTTAATTATTATTTTTGATTTTTCTCCAGAATATTGATCAGACTTGTAACAAATAGAAGATTAATTTTTTTTGCAAGCGGTTGTCGAACATCTATCGTTCATCTCATTTCTTCAAGGAAGACTAAGGGTTTTTGAAACATACTAAATTTTCACAAGATTGCGGATATTTCTCCCGGAATAAATTATTTCTCCAGTCTCACCTCGATCTCAACAACGTATTGCTCGCGTAAATCTTGCCCCCGTTCATCTCATTGTCAGAGACGCCTAACTTAAAGAACGAGAGGCACGAATCGCGCCGATATGCAAAGTGAGGCAGAGCGCTCTCCTCATTTTGCATGCTCTCTAGCTCGTTGCCTGCGCTTCACAGCGCACAGCGTGTCAGAGTGGATGAAAATCCTCATTTGCGTGGCCCGTGCCATTTTTCGCAACTCTCCATCTCTCTCATTTCCCCTTTCGAAATGAGCCGGGAGCGGTCTGACTTAGAAGCAGAATGAAGTTAGAATTTGCGAAATAGTAAATATTGAATGTGAAACATATCGGAATTGATCAACATATTCTTCTTTAACAAACTTCGTTTTGACTTTGTTAACGTAAGATCAAAACTAACAATAAAACGAAAATTCTAGAACGAGCAAATCATAGACACTGGTCATGGAAACATTTCCGCTTTTACGGCATATCGAAATTCGTACTCAGTCCTGAGCCTTAGTCATTTGCATAAAACAGCTACCATTCGTTGCTAATGAAACCCCCACACCTGGGATATCAAAATAATCCTTGGGAAGCACTGAACAACTTTTACTTTGATCATTTCACTCTATATTCAACGCAGCTCCGAAGAAATGGATTAGAACGATTCAAAATGAGCTTTTTGAGACTTAGAGGCCTTCTCCTCAGCCCGGAGAAAACTTAGAGCATGATAATTAGTTCCCAAAGATGCGGAAAGTACTTCTCCACACTTTGCTCGTTTTCGAATTTCAAAAATCTCTTCGGTTTTTTGAAAATTTTATTTTTCGCAACATGCTCCTCTTTTAGACTTTTTCATGAAAACACACCTATCACAAAGATCGGCTAACGCAAATAGTCCCGCTCTATACTGATAATGTAGACACATAGTACCCATCGGATGTTTTTGATTTGACATGGATTCGTTGATTTTTAACTGAGATACACCTAATCATTCCTTGGATTCACTCGATGGAGAAACCACCGCGCGCTCGACTCGAAATGATCTTCCCTCCCTTCCCTCATTAGAATACGAGGGCCGAGTTGAACAAAGGAGCTCGCCCACTTTGACACGCTGTGCAGCGTGTCATTGAGAGAAAATCGCGGCGAACGAGTCCTTTTCCCTCTCTCTTATTCTTCCCTTTTCAAAGAGAAGAGTGCGGTCGGCACAAAGTGAGAGGGGCGATTTATTGAGAGTAAAATCGAATTTGTAATATATGTTGCAGTGAAACATATGCGATTTGCACTATCAAATTTTGAAATTTTATTTTCACTATTAGGTTGTTGCCGTGGAGTAGATCCCCATTGCATGTTCATGGAAACCCCCACACCCGCATTATTTTCGGAATCCTGAGTCGATTATCTAACTCGTGGTTAGCGCAGTTTTTCGACGATAGTGGACTTTTTTCGAGAAATTTGACTTATTCACTCTAATTATCAAATTTCTCGAAAAAATCGACTATCGTCAAAAAATTGCGCTAACCACGAGTTAGATAATCGGCTCAGGATTCCGAAAATAATGCGGGTGTGGGGGTTTCCATGAACTTGCCCTAGTGATTTACTCCATGGCAATATAATATTTAAAATATTTATATTTAAATATTCAAATTTAATTTTTCAGAATATAAACTATAGAATAACCCTATTACACATAGTTATATCACCTTCCAATATCGGAATCATGAAATTCGATCTTATCAGTGAGATACGGGATAGGTTTCACAAATTTTATTTAACCATTGTCTCTGAGAGTGATTTGCCGCTGAGAACAAAGGATTTTTTCTCGCTGACACGCTGTGCGCTTCAGGTGACTTGGCAATCAGCCAATCGAGTATATCTCGGTTTAGACGATAATTGAAAACATGGGAGTTTCGAGAGCGTTATGGGATGCTCATGCCACACCGTCTGACATCGAGAACTAAGCTAGCCAGATATTCGTGCCACTCCTTCTTTAACCTAACCGCATTCACTATTATTTAGCTGTTTTACTATACTGGGAACATATCTTTTCTCAACCCAAGAATGCTAATAAAGAAGCATACCTAGATCTAAGCAATGTATTACTGGCGTAGATCTTGCCCCCAATCGTCTCTGAGAAGCCCGTGCCAATCTTGTATAGCCCGATGTAGTTCAGGACGTAGACGTAGGCTCCTGAAAATGAATACTCATTTAGTGATCCGGAGCCGTCTAATCCCCGATCATGGATGTAGGGCCGTAGCCGGAGAATCATTCAGGTCACAGGTAGAGTTGGCTTGTCAAGAAAAAAACCGATTTTCAAGAATCGATTAGCGACGAATGATATTGGTAAGAAATGGCAAGGTGCCAATTCTTGAAATTTTCTTGAAATTCAACCAAGAAATTTCAAGAATATCAAAAATATGCAAGGAATTTCATATATTTTTTTCAATTAACGGGTGCCGTAGTGCTTCACGAACAAGCTCCCTAAATTCCCAAAACAAACGATGTGATTTTTGGATGTGAAAATAGTGAAATGAATTTCAAGAAATTTCAAGAAATTTAATTCAATTATCTTTTCTTGACAAGAATAGATAATTGAATTATTTATTTTCAAGTTCTTGAAATTCTTATTTGACAAGCCAACCCTAGTCACAGGCCAGAGACGATTCCAGAGCAGGTAAATCTCCGGACCGATACCGGCAAATGCCTACCATCACTGGCGACTGCACTGTACAGCCGCCTATCGTCATCGGGCGTCTCGGGGGAGGAGTCGGAGGGGATGGAGGAGAGATCGAAGGAGGAGAGAACGACGTGGTCGGCCATTGAGGAGGACCACCAGTCGGAACTGGAAGATAATGGTAGCAATACTGAAAGAAAAAAAACGGAAAACGTAACTGGAAGATAATGGCCTTTAATATCTTTGACAACTCACGCTTCAACTTGATCACCTTTTGAGGAGCGAAATATGTATATTTTTGTTTCAGACGCTACGTGAGAAACACTAAATATTTTGGGTCCCTCCGAAATTGAACGAGGAGTGAAACATATTTGAAGCACATTTTTCAAACCTCAACATGAAAACTGACACTTTATAGCACTCCCTCCTAATTCCCTGACTTGTCTGCGTAAGGAGGAGCAACGCCACTCAGAATCGCGACGGAATGAAATACTCACGCTGCTCCCCCGGTAGAGAACGCTTTCTGCTGTACGAATAGAGATAGTCGATGCAGGTTCTCCGGGATGAGGATGGAGCGGAGGGAGGATGAGGAGGTCGAAGGTCCTGGAATTGTTGATTTCTGTGAAGTAGGAGGACCGGAAAATTTCTTTTGCTGAGCGAACGGAACGACTCTTAAAAAAAGAGACTCGCGGTATCTGCTGAACTACTTTTACAACATCAAATAGAGCGCATCAGCTGCGTTCCTGCACGTTTTTCTTACCACGTCAACCGACGTCTACAAATTGACCATTATTCAAATACCCACCTGCAGCCGCTGCATTCTCAGCTGTGGGCCCGCACAAAAAGGCTGCTGCTGTAGAGAAGAGGATGTCCGGGTCGAAGGATGAGATGGAGAGGGCGATCAGACAAGACCCGGCTAGGGAAGAGATCTCGCCCCGGCCTGCAGGAGATCAAATATCACTGTGCTCAAAGATCATTCTATTTGACTAGTAAAATATAAAACGTCATGAAAAAGATGATAGGAACTGTCGAAAGATACAAAAAATGGAGTGAGACTTTCCACAGTAACGTAGATCGAGTGGAAACTCGAGTGTTTACGTCACGTGCCAAAGATGATGTTTACCTATACTCCGAGTAGGTCCCCCCTACTCACCTGGGTTGTGCAAAAATTTTCCGATCTCTCATTTCGCAATGCTCCCTAGCCAGTCAGAGAAAGCGAGAGAGAGCATGCCAAAATGAGAGATCGGAAATTCAATTTGCACATCCCTGCTACTCACCCTCATGGTACAGCTCCAACAAGACTTGCTGCGTGTTCCTCAGCAGCTGCGTCTCTCCCGCTCTCATCTTGAGGATCTGCAGACTGGACAGCAGTGCGGTGAGGGCCTGCGAATTCGTATCTGGTTTGGAAATAATGTAAAATATTGGCTTTTCGAAAAAAAGATTTTATCCGTTTGTCGAAACCAAAAAACACTTGTTTTCATAAAGCACGAGCCGACACTTTTCACTGATTCGGGGATTTGGTAAAAGTTGAGTTTCATAAATGTTTTAACAGCTAAAAAGAAAAGATCTCAATCAATACGGTGCTGGGATTGAAGATGTCAAACCTAATCAAATAGTGTGTTCCGTCGCACTACTCACTATCGTGCACAGTAACCTATACAGAAATATATCAAGTATCGTGCGTTTGAAATGCTCAGCAAATGAGATGTGCTGGTTAGCGAGCTATCGATTGTCCGGGAGAGAGGCAGGGGGAAGGAAGGGGGGAGGAGGACACTTGATCTACCGCCTCCTCCCGGTCTCTTCCTTTCTCCGCCCCAACGTTCGTTAAAGGTCAGGTACGAGTGGAATGGAAAATATTCTCACGATACCTGGGCGCACAACTCCGTGTCCCTCCTCGCCAGCTGCAGCAGCACGGACAGCATGCACTCCACGGAGGTCGACGCCATCGAGGATGACTGCAAAGAGATCAAAGATCAGGTTAGAGATCAAAGATCAAACTGGAGAACAAAGATCAAGTTTGAGATAAACATCTTACGATTAGAATAATGGTAGAGCTCAAAAATGAAACTGAACCGAAACAATATCCGATTTATAGAAGAAAATAAGATATTTTGTTAAAGATGCCTAATTAGGGTTCACACCTGACTCTCGCACTCCTTGCCCTCCTCCTTCTCCTTGTCCTTCTCCCGTGTGTCATCCTCAGGAAAGACATTGTCGATTGAGGGGGTTTCGGACTGGAGGTAGGAGCCGTATCTGGAATACGGTAGATTAGCTAGATCTCGGTTGATTACGGTAATTAGGCTACTGTATGTTACTCTTTATTATGATGCAGTTTAGCTTTTGTATCGCATTGTCAAGGGGAGTTGGATAGGAACCGTATCTGGAATAGGGTTGATGCTCTCGTTCCAAAAAAATAGCATTTGCTTGTTGTCCAAATATTCGCACTGTTATGTCAGGTGGGGGGGGGGGGGGATTCGCACTGGGTCAATCCGAGAAAGCATAATTTTCGAAAAGAACCGCTCGACGCAATGTGTTTCAAAGAATCTACTTCTCTTACAAGATCAACATAGTTTGATATTTTGATGGGATTGAGTCGAAAAAAAACTATTATCTATATGGGTTTTGACAATGATCGAACGAAATCTCGCAATGTAAGCGCCTTGCTATCTATCATATACGAAACTGAGGTGTGCCACCATTCGAAATACAGTCCGAAAGAATGTCAATAATTAGATAAAATATCATAGCTGCTGACTTGAGCACGATATTCCTCGCTATTACGTGCAGTCCGAAGGGCGAGGGAGCGGAGATAATGGAGAGCAGGGACTCGAGACGGATCGGGAGGGAGGGACGGTCTGGAATCAAATAGTTGATTTGCCAATTAATGAATTGCTGATGATAACTCTTATGCTTTTCAAAGTGTATTTGAACATATAGAAAAAGGGAGATCCATAAGCAAGTTTTGTATTTTAATTTTTACATTTGAGAAGGGTCCCTTATCAGTGTCGCATCGGTTCAGAAATGTTACAGATTGCAGGCGCAAGCGGATTACAAACAGGATGAGTGTATACTGATAAGCATCGACAAGATGTCAGTCACGTGTGCAGTAGAGTTCGAAATACGGGTAATCGTCTCTTCATTCTGCACACTATCTTACCGGTCCGAGAGACGAGAGAGTGTGCGAAATGAAGAGACGGCGACCCGTATTTCGAACTCTAGTGTGCAGATATCGCTGTAGTGGGACTGTCAGAATGGAGAAATATTCGAAATTGCATTCACTCCTCATTTGGTGTGATAGTCATGTTTCAAATTTGTGGCTATATAATATGAACTTCCATTTCCAGGTGTGTTTCAAGCCGCCTACTATCGAAAACTGAGCAGTGGCATTCCAATTGACCGCCCATATTTACTACAAACAGCAATAATAATCGTAGAATCTAGGGATGTAAGGGCGAGAAGAATTAGATTTTCTCAAACTCTCTCGGTGAGAGTAATGAAGAGACAGAATTTCATCCTGATCGTACTCACCCGTCTCGGCATCCTTGCTCTCGTGCGTGGGCAGGTGCAGTATGTGGCCCTTCGACGGGAGTGGGCAGGATCTGGAATGGGGTACGGTAAGGTACGGTAAGGTACGCATTGGAAAACGGTAGATCTGGAATATGGCTGGCTGAATGAATACTACTTCACTTCATTCTGATAGTTTGTACTGCATCCAAAAGTATATGCATGCCTTCTAGAAATATCGTGGAGCCTATGAGCAATTTTGATTCTTCGTCTATAAGAAAGAACTATTTGAAGATACCTGTGTATCAGCCTCGCCAGCTCCGTCGCGTCATCCGACAGATCTGCATGGGAGAGCTTCGCGCGAATGAAGCAGGGCGGGGAGTTCGGGCGGGAGGAGGTGTCCGGGATGAGGTTGCGAAGGTGGTAGGACATGGTTATGAACAATTACGAGCAGGTAGAAGCATGCTGAAAGCAATCTTCGTGGTGTAAAGGTGAGTTTAATGAAGAGTATTGTAAATTACGCGAGTGAAAAGTGATAACGAAGGATGCGGATGTTTGGTTTACATAAAAGTGAGGAAAACGAGGGTGATTCATTTCAAGAATGAAGAGTTCGTGGCTTTTCGATGTAAGAAACAGTAGCCAAAGTGGCAAAAACATTGAGAAATGATCTATTTGGCTACAAACAATTATAATAACGAGCAAAATAATAAACACTGAAGAGCATAAAGGTGTGGAATGAAGAAAATCAAGAGAAACGAACAAAATTGAATTGTTTTAAGGAAGAATTTGTTTGAAAACGTTCAATTTCCAGTGATATTGGGGTTAAATCGAGCCGTTTCCAAGAGGAAACAATGAATCTTGCAAGGGGCGAGAAGAGGCGAGGGGATAGAATAAACGATGAGGAGACAGTGATGCTTGCCCTTCATTGGCCCCTGGCTATCTGTCCACTGCGCCTCAGGCGGTTTCTCCATTTCCCATACTCTCTCGCCTCTTTATCTGTCTGGCGCTCTCCCCACTCCACACACTCTCTCACCACCCGCTTTGCATCCATGCGTGCTCTCCTCTCTATACAAGGGGAGAAGACACCAGCCGGCCCACTCTCTGACTGTCTGCGCTCTCCCCTTTTTGCCTGATCTCTCGTCTGGTAGTGAACGCGAGAGATGCGAGAGAGCCCAACACCCCTGAATGGGACGGGGGGGGGGGGCATGAACCCCTTTCCCTTACCCCTCCCCCCCCCTTGTCTATCCCACCACCACACATGGCCAATCGATGCAGCTCGACGGGAGCAGATGGGTAATTGCCACTTAGTGGGGGCAGGAAAAAGCGACTGGTCTCCTGGTTTCGCACAGTCTCTCGCTTTCACTGGCTCAGTTCTAGTAACTCATTGTTCTATCATTGTTATAAGGTAGGTCCGAGGGATCACTAAATTGGAAGGAAGTGCTCGCTTAGTGAGGAAGTAAACGCCGGCCTCGTCGTTTCGCGCAGTCTATCGTTTTCCTTGCCTGTGAGAGGGGAGAAGGGGATGGCGAGTGGTAGGCCAGGCTGAAAGCATTAGGGAACTGATGAAGGACTTCTGGATAGGAGAAGAGAACTTTGAAGGAGTTTAGAAAGCCAATCGGATATCGGAACTTTAAGAAACACGCACACACAATTGCCCCCCCCCTTAATTATGAAAGCGAACAATGGTTTTCTTCGACAGTTTTCTTTCGGATGTCTCTGCATGATGGAAGATCGAAAGGATCACTAATGGAAACCCATTTGGAAGGAGCTGCTCTCTTGACTCCACTCAATATTGGACATGAGATTGTGTTTGTAATTAGTAGAGTGTGCAGGATTAGGTTACGAGGACTGCTCATTAAGCACCACTTACTGGACGAGAAAAGGCCTGGAATGGGATAGAATTGCACTACGGTAGGTCAAGAAAGAGGTAGGGGTTACATTGCACGATAATGGTAATCTTTCGAGCAATATTGTTTCTCGATCACTGAAGATTTGAAATGATACGTTACATTTAGGGGCCACAACGCAGATAGCCGATTCTGCACAATAGGGTGAAATTTGTGTTCAAACTATCCCTCGTGGTCCCAATATCATCATACTTTTTACCGTTTGTCGATATCTTTTCTCTGAGGCGCGCTAGAGCCCGAGAAGTACGCGCGCATCGCACTGGGGAAGAGGAGGGAGAGGCGAGACGAGAGGGAAGGGGGCAGAGCCTAATTTGCGTGTGTCTCTCTCCCTCCCCCCGCCCTCTCGCTCGCCTCTCCCCGCCCAAAAGGCACAAGCCGGGGAAGCATGCTAAAAATCTGAAAAAAATTCTAAAATTCCTAAAATATTCGAATTAGTCAGAAAATCGCTATTCAAACATAATTTGCATACTGGAACACCTAGAAACACCCTATTCCCTTCTTTCAAGTCCAATTTTGATCTACTTAGTGATATTAGGCAAATTTTGAATAGTGATAAATCAATAGAGGACACTAGTAGCTATCCATAGCAATTGAGAACGAGCGATTTGGTTGAGAAAGAACCTTGTGCCCTCCCCGTCTCGGTTTTGGGCGAAGTGTCCGTGCAAAGTGGGCGGGGCTTGTGGCCCCTAGTTACATTAGTGAAGAGTGCTCAAGGATCGACTAACATGGAGCAAAATGCAAAACGCATAAACAATGAACTAACGTGAATTTGTATGACCCCTTCTAGAAACAACTAGCGAAATCACCACGTAGTATCTATCTTGCAAAGGGAAGGAAAATGTTATGCCAATTGGAAAGAAAGAGTAGGTCAGGAGGGCAACGGAAGGGATGGCAAATGGACGAATGACATACACATGATGGAAATGTAATGGAAACTGCCGAATCAAGACTTTAATCGGTGAAGCTTCCATGCATGAGCAGTTGTAAAGAAAGTGGGAAAGAAATACTAGTGAATAAGGGAAGGTCAGGAGGGCAGTGGGAGGGATGGCAAATGGGCAGTATGGCATAAACATGGAGGAAGTAGCGTGTGCGCGTGCGAGGGAGGCGATAGTGTGTACAGAGGGAGGTGGAAACGATAGAGATAGGAAGGTGGAATTGGAAAGAAACGACAGTGCGTTCTCAATTGTTGAGCGTCTGTTACGGAATTGCATGGGCTCACTTTCATTTATTAACTCTGATGTCATGCTACTGTTGGCGATATCTATGATATAATTATGCAATTGTAGTGGCAGAAACAACATGAAAAAAGTGTAATTGAGATTTCTAACGGTGTCTGAATGTGAAATTGTTCTATCTCGAAAGATGAATAATAATGCTCTCGAGGAGAAAAAAATGAGAAAGAATACGACAAAGGGGGAGCGATTGGAGAAAGGAAGAGAGTGGAGCCATATGGAATGGATGGAGTATTCATTGCCGATGAGTTGATGATCGGGAGAAGCAGAAAGAAGAGCTCCCTCGACCAGATGGCCGACTTTGTCTTGAAAACAGCTAACAATGCTAAATTTTACGTTGCATATTTTTTAAAGATTTTTATTCATTAAATTATTAACAAATAAATAAAAATAAAATTCAATTAAAAATGAAAATACCGTATACGGAAAATATAAAGTGTGACTGACCGACTGCTCCAACGGAAATGCTTACGCATGAAATTCGCGCGTCAACCATTTTGCGCCTGACGCACTTATTGTAGGTTTACGTAGCCTAAAAGTGCCTAGTACGGAAATCCTGCTTTCTTTGCGGTTTCTCGCTTTTGCATCGACCCAGTTTGTGTTTATTCGCTACTTATTCAATAATTATGTAAATACCTTGTCCAGGTACAACCATGGTGACCCGACGGGCGTCACTCGTCGTCCTTCTGTTGATTGGCTCGACGCTGACCGCGGTCGGAGCGGTAACGAAGAAAGTGAGCTCGCTCAAGGATGCCGAGGCGATGGAGAAGAACAGGAAAGCGTTCCGTGAGTATTGATATATTTTTTTCTTAGACCGGAAGCTCAATTCACATTGCTCCTTTCGTGCCTACTGTGAACTTTAAGTAGTGGTGAAGCATCAAGTTTACATGTCAATTTCGCGCGAATTCGCTAACAGTCGCTGCAAGAAAATTGGATGTTGACATTCGAAAAAATGTTTTTAATCTTTATTCGCGAGTGATATGGCGTACACATTGAAGTGGAGCGATCATTGTTATGTTTTAGTACTTGTGCAACAACGATTCGCCGGCTCGGTCACTCAATTAATTTATTTTGCAGAAAGCCTGGGCATTAGTGACTCGGACCTCACGCGGCTAGGCGAGGGCGATGGGGGCAGGAAGGAGCGAGTGCTCACGCCCGGGGATGAATTCACCAATGAAGTCGAGGACGAGGTGAGTGATTTTATCAGCTGTATTTCTTTTTCTTGTTTCTATAACGTGCTTAGTACTTAGTTACGATGCCATTTTGATCACTATCATTCGACCGAAAGCCGATCGATTACGATTTGGGCCATGATCAGACTCGAAAGATTTCTGACAGGCTCAAGCTCTATTCATCGATTGATGAGGATGCTTATTCTTAAGCCGCTGTTAATTTTGCGAGGGTTCCTTAAGATTAAGACTAATTAATTAATTACATAATTATTTCCAGAACCTTCCTCCGAGGTGCACGAGCAGTACCTGCAGGGATTGACCTTCTTGGAGAGGGGACGACCGCAGGTTTGGTAGATTTAAATTAAATTAGTAATTAATTATATTTTACACATCGTGTATGTTGCAAGATATTTTTACATTGTTCAATATTAATCACATTACTGCTGTGCGAGATCAACAATCTATTTTCGCATATTGCTGAAACGCGAATTGTACAGCTAGTTTCTAAATCTTTCCACCTCCATGTTCTTTGCCCGATTACTTCACAAAGTACATCCTTCAATTAATCAGTTGTTTTATAAACTGTATTCACAGGGCGATGAAGCTCGAACGGCGGCCTTCCGACTGATCGCCGACGCCGCGGAGAAGGGACACAAGAATGCGATGAAAGTGATGGGTCAGTGGAATATTTTATACATTGAAAACCGCTTGAAATGCTTAATTTAACCTTTCATAATTATATTATAATTTTATTTAATCGACTCCTTGCGCAAGTCGTAGCTTCACCAGTAGTGAGTGAATAGCGATTTGAGTAGGATGACTGCGTAGAATGCAGCGGAGAAGGGACACAAAAATGCGATGAAAGTGATGATTCAGTGAAATGATTTGTTTTTTTTATAAATTCATTGTTAACAATGACTTGCAATGTGCCTTAGTCACTGTTCTGTCGAGGTAATGTAAAAAAAGGCATGTTTGAAAACGTAATATTTTCATTGCCTGGTCCATAGTTGGGTACATAACAAGAATGCGATGAAAGTTGTTATTCCCTTAGGCCGGTGGTAAATAAGTGGTTGTCAGTGAAACAGGAGCCTGCTGTGTCTCAGGAGTGGAGCATTAATTATTCATATTTTACCAAATTTGCCTCTGGTCAATCGCTTTTGCAATCACACTAGGGCATATACGACCAGTTCGACACTTGCATCCACCGGGCGTTCGAACTTCCAAATGTGGGAGACAACTTCGTTTCGAATTATCTTATTTTCAAAGAGCCATCAAGCAAAAATCAATGTTTGGCGTATCGAATCTCTTATGTCGAAATCATGCTACATGAATGCGTCGGGTGCCAAATTTTACAAACTAATTTAAATTAACTATTTCAAATTGCAGCCTTCGCGAATCTGTTCGGTGATGACGCGCGCTGGTCGATCAACGACGCGAAGGAATTGTTCACGAGATTGTCAAAGGTACGGTAAGGTGTACGGTAATTGAATTACCGTATTCCCTTTACGACATAGTCCTTTCAAGTTTACTCGCTTTTCTTCGCTGATGGTATGGTAAAACTATCGCCATTCTCGTAGGCAATGTTGCATTCGACATGATTACTTTTGCTTTTACTTAATTGACGTAAACAGGCGATTTGTGGTTGCGCTGAGTCTATTGTTTCCAATTGCTTGGGGATGGTGTGATCGTGTTAGCGGATCTCTTATAGAGTATAATTAAACTCAGTACCAAGTTATAATCGCTCCTTGCAGACGGGTTCTCCCGATGCGACGCTCGGCCTCGGGTTCATGCACGCGACCGGACTGGGCGTGGCCAAGAGCAGTCAGGTACGATATTCAATTGCTAAAATAATTTTTTTGTAGTCCAAACTACTGAACAGGGGAACAAACTACTGAATACGTTAGCTCAAGGAGCAGTGGTACCTTTTTATTATGAATCGAATATGATCTCAAATTGATCATCTTAGAATGAGTCTTGTTACCTAGAGTATGAGCAGCAAGAGCCTGGCGGGTGATCATTCAGATCATTCTTTTTTTGAGTAACTTTCTTTGATTTAACTGAAAAAAAGAGACGCTGTTGGTGAAGGAAATGGATGTTTTAGTTTGTATACACTCTCTAAACTGCTCCTATTAATCTATCGGAAATGCGCCGTGATACGTAGATATTCAGCAGCGCGAATCTGTCGGGTGGTTCATTGATTACTTTTTTTTATGAGCAATTTCCAACTGAATGATAAACAAGACACTGTTGATGGAATTTTTTTTGCGAGAGAAAGCAGTAATGCAATTAATCATAAAGGAATGAGACTTTTTTGTAGAATTACAGCAGCGCGAACCTTGCGGGTGGCCTTCCGATTATATATTTTTACATTATTTTTCTTTGGTTTAAAAATACTTTATTATTAAAATTTCAGGCGAAAGCGCTCGTGTACTACTCGTTCGCCGCGCAGGGCGGCAACCCGCTCGCACAGATGGCCATGGTATGGTGTTTTAATTATTAATTAATTATAATATTTAAAAAAAAGGTGTATTTGTATGTTGCGCCCCGGTGATTGCGGGCATCATTGGCAGGTCATAGTTCTATTGATTTCCAGTTTTCTGATCGTCCTTGTGTGATGTCGGCAATAAAATTGTTCATTTACATTGGCTTAAATGTCCTGCTGACTTGAAGCTTCGATGGTTTTGTTATAGGTCCGGACAATCTTATTCTTCGATTTGTTGGAGTTAAGCAGTGGTATAAATACACAATTTTTTGAAATCAATAATTATTTTTTAAAATTTAAATTTATTGCTTATGTTATCAGGGCTACCGGTACTACGCTGGCGTGGGCGTGCCCGCATCGTGCGAGGAAGCGTTGAACTACTACCAGAAGGTGAGTACGGGGGGTAGTGAGGGAATCGAACTACGGTAGGGTTCTGTGGATGGGTAGCTGGCAGATTCGGTTGGATACTGTAGGCACCTCACAACATCGGGCAGCATCTATTATAGGGTTATCATTTTGTGAGCAGTAAGGGAGTCTGCAAAATTGTCCCAGCCTTAGACATCGCAAGTCCTAGTTCCACTGAAACCAGCATCCCAAAGATGACCAATGCGGATGCGAATATAGTTCATATTGAACTGATGCTGTAGTTTACAGTGAAGTAATACCGCCCAATTATATCTTTCATTCAAAACTTTAAAAAAAAATTGTACCAACGCAACATGATCATAATTTGTGATACCAGTGAAACTCGTCTCTGACATTGCGTTAAACACGCGCATAAAACACTATTATGTTTTTCTTTTTTTTTCGACGGGGAACTTGCTACGATTGAAGCTGCTCAATCTGAAGATGACTTGTAGCAATTATGAAACTCATCTCTCGCAGGTTGCCGAACTCGTTGCGAACTCGGTCCGCTTCTCTACCGGTCTGTCCATTCAGCGACTGCGGCTGACGGATGAAATGGTGAGCAGGGGAGGGGGTGATCTTTGATCTTTGATCTTTGATCTTCAAACTTTGATCTTTGATCTTTATGCATGCCTAATAATAATTGTAGTATTTTGTTATTCAGAGAAAGTCCCGTCACTAAATTGAATTTCGAAAAGAGTAGGTGTCTAGTATCATGGGTGAAGCGGGGTTGCGACTGGTTGCGCAATCCACTTTTATTGTAAATAACACACACAACTTACAGTTGTTTGCTTTTCTGTAATTAAATTTTCAATATCCATGAGCGTGCACTGTTCTAGTCATTATTGCGTTCTCTTATCGCTCAGAGAGGCGAGAGAGCATGGAAAAGGAGAGAGTCAGACGAGATCGTTTGCAGGAGCCGACGTCGAATGCGCAGAGCACCGCGCACCCGATGGACAACAATCTGTTGGAGTACTACCGATTCCTCGCGGATAAGGGAGACGTATCGGCCCAGGTGCGTGTTATGCAAAAAATCATAGGTCAAATACTGCTCCCGAAAAGATCTATGCATGCCACATTTTTAGGCCAGTTTGAACAAATATTATAGAAAAGCATACCACCATTACACAGAAACAGAGAAAATAATACGAACCTAGCCACCACATTCCCAATATCCTTCAAAATGTGTAAAAGCATGCCACAATTTAAGTTTTCATGACGTGAGTATTTGGCCTCTGGCACAGGTGCGTGTTATGCAAAAATAAATATCAAAAAGTCTCCAAACTAATTCTGGCTAGAATTGACGAATTGACAGGGTTGTTCAGATTGACTGGTATACAATTGAACATCGATTTACAACATACAACCTCTCACTTCCGGATTTCCCTTTTTGCCGAATAGACGAATCTTGAAAGTTTATCAATGTTCCAATGAATTCTTGCTACAACAATACTTTGCCAGCCTTTCACTCTTGTGTTTCGCGTTCTATTGGAATACAAAAGTTTTGGGACTTCTTTGATTGATACTGTTGGCTTTCCCCGGTGATAAAATAACAGCGAAACAACTAATCCATCTCTAGCAGCTCTGTCTCGGACTATGATCTTTGATCTCTACTTCCCTACCGTAACTCGTTCTCTTGCAGCTCGGTCTCGGGCAGCTCTTCCTGTCGGGCGGTCGGGGCGTCGAGCAGAACTTTGACGAGGCCAATCGGTATCTGACGTCTGCGGCGGAGGCAGGCAATGCAGCAGCCTATGCCTACCTGGGCAAGATGTATCTGGGTGAGTACGGTAGCTACATGGTTACGGTATAGCTAGTTAAGGTTTTTGTGTTCATGGTGCGAACAGGATTTTAAACCCGCAACGTATCAATAAATCAATCGTCATCTATCCTGCTCGCACCTTGGCCACACCTACTCAAGACTCAAGATCTAATACTCGACCATGACATGAATCACGCAGCTACCACTTATTAGGTAGCTGGTTGTGACGGTCGCGGTATGCTTCCGCTCTAATGCAAGTATTAGTTCAAATAAATGGGATCGGAAACTCAAATTGCTGTAGGTTACGGTAGCTCGTCATCCTTCTCGAGTCCACTCTTAATTAAGACGGAACGGGCGCGACCCCTCAGGACAATGTGACCGCCTTCCACTTCTTCCTCAAGAGCGCCGAGAAGGTCGGTGATCTTTGATCTTTGGTTTATTTGTAAACCGCAAAAAGGTGATTTCGAGAAGGTAGCTTTCGAGAAGGTTAGAGCATCCGTGCTTCAAGAGTTGATGAGGTTATGAGCCCGCTGGTTGCGTCAGTGCTGAGTTGGTGCGTAATACAAAAAAAGAGCCAACGACAATGAGTTTTCGGGTTGCATCGATGTTCCATAAGCAGCATTTAACACTGATTGCGATTCATCTCCATCTCGAAAGCCAACTAACCGTATGGACAGAAGTTTAACTTGCTTCTGTCAAGATTCAGAATACGAACTCAGAATTCTCACTTTCCGGTATCCTAGGAGCCTTCGTGCTGCAAGAGTTGATGAGGTTATGAGCTCGCTGGTTGCGATAGTGCATGCGAAATAGTTTTCGAACAAAAATTTAACTAAATCCGAGCGAACCACATGGCGATTTGCGGTTGCAGCGATGTTCCATAAGTAACAATTACCGCTGTTTGCAATTCTCCTCTTCCACTTACACTTAGCAGCAGTACAATACTTTAAAACGAAACGTGTTTTTGGGCAATCGATTTTAATTTCTCGAGCATTGCATTTCGCACTATGAAATAGTGAGTGCAAAAAGAGATGAGGCAAGAGGGATCGCGGTCTCAGCGTTATCATATGAGTGCACCGTGAAGGCAAGGCCGATAAGTCGCGAGCACCGGACACAATTTACAAATTAAGCTTATTGTTAGCGAGAACACCATCATTTGAATCAATGAAATATTTTACTATGGGGTTTTTTTTAACTATTGAAATAGTGTCATATTTGATTGTGCGCTAATTCGCATGATACTCTATTGCTTACCAATTCCCCGTCTCATGCTTATCTCTTTTATCTTCATCATTGACCAACCGTAAAGCCCATTTTTTATCGATTGCAGTCGAACCAGATCGGTCAGGCCGGTCTCGGCATCATGTTCCTGCAGGGGCGAGGAGTGAAGCAGGACTACGCCAAGGCATTCCGGTTAGTGAGGGCATACATTTTCATACCTACCGGGGCGGTATTCAGACCACTATATTTTTAAAAGAGCTAGTTATCAGACCACTTCATATCACGTTCTGGGGTTCAAAATACCCCTGTCAACTGTGATTTTCACTATCTGACCACTATATATTTTTGGTCCCCGGATGGTAATGAAAATGTATGAGTGAGGGGTACGGTAGATATTACGATATCATTCCGATTTTACAGGGTTTAAAATTAGCCGTCTAACGTGCTTCGAATTGTGGAATTTTACATTTATTTTTTTGTTAGAAGGAACCTGGTGACTTGAGGATATCGCTTCTCTCTAAAGATTCTAGTGTGGATGCGAAGGCGATTCAGCATTATTGTATACTATGGAGAAAAATGGGTCCCTACCAAAATGTCCCCCTCTCTCTCGACCACTACCAAAATGTCCCCCTCGCGCGCTACCAAAATGTCCCCCTACCAAAATGTCCCCCCACTACCAAAATGTCCCCTCTACCAAAATGTCCCCTACCAAAATGTCCCCTCGCTCCTCCCTGGCCACCCCCTGGCCCTAGTCCCCCCTGGCCAGAGCACATTAGACAAATCATGACTTTTGGCATGGACTCATGTAGATATGAGATGTTTACATTTCTGTTTTGATCGCTGGGTGATCCTGATATTTTCATAGAACACTGGGGACGTGTTCATTAATTCAGATTCAAGTGGGGGGAGGATACTCCGAGTTCAAAAGTATCAATTATTGGGCGCGTATTGATATTTTAACAGCCTGACTTATCTCGGGCGAAAACCTAATGTTGAAATTAAATGTGAAAGGTTTTGACTTGACTGAGATCCACCCAAACCAAGGGGGTTAAGAAATGTTGGGAGTGATGTAAGCCACAGTAAAGAAATCCCCTACCACGCGCACACAACACGGTCGGTAAAGCCGCGAAACCAATATCGAGATGACTTCCCTCCTGATCTCCTGATCTCACGCCAACGACAGAGTATATGATATTCCGAGACACTCGAATTCTAAGTGCTTTTGAACTCGGAGTATCCCCCCCCTTGAGTCTGAATTAAAGGAGGAGTAACATGAATATTTTTTGGTGACTAATCTGTCAACGTCACATTGTGGCAATCCATAACCATATCTGAATTCCGAAACTCCCATGTGCCTATGACATCAATGAACCGAGTTATAGCGATCTCAATCCAGGCAGCGGCGAGGATTTGAACAGATGATTTGACTGGGGAGGAGAGTGCGCCTTGATCTACTCATGTCTCCCTCTAGTCTCTTAGCACTCCTCCCTCTCTCAAACTTTTTATATAAATATATAATAATCTATATAATAATCTAAATATATAATAATCTTTTGAAATATTTTTATAAATACCTGTCCGCAGAGAATGGTGTTCAGCGTACTTCTTGGAGCAACTCGACCTAAAAAGCAACTCGACCTTTTCCTAGTAGGCCACCTAGTGGCCCATGTCTTCCTACTAGGCCACCTAGTTCAACTCCTACTAGTTTGCTAGCTAGGAGCCTAGTAGGAGAATGCAGAAAGAATGGAGAAACCCAGTAAAAACGTTTCCAGTATTCTATGAAAATATCAGCATCACCCCACCCAGCGATCAAAACAGAAATGTAAACATCTCATATCTACATGAGTCCATGCCAAAAGTCATGATTTGTCTAATGTGCTCTGGCCAGGGGGGACCAGGGCCAGGGGGTGGCCAGGGAGGAGCGAGGGGACATTTTGGTAGAGGGGACATTTTGGTAGTGGGGGGACATTTTGGTAGGGGGACATTTTGGTAGCGCGCGAGGGGGACATTTTGGTAGTGGTCGAGAGAGAGGGGGGACATTTTGGTAGGGACCCGAGAAAAATATTTACATTTTTTAAAATTATTCAATTATATTAATTAATTACTTAAATTACAGACTGTTCTCGCTGTCGGCCGAGCAGGGCTGGGTGGACGGGCAGCTGTACCTGGGCATTATGCACTATCGTGAGTTCCTTTATCCTTTTCTTTGTCTCTAGGTGAGCCGGGTTAGAAAAATGTGGGCATCATGCACTATCGTCAGTATATTTTCAAATATTTGTCGTGTTTTGTTTCAAATTTAAACTTTCAATGTTTTTGAACCTCGAACATTACGGTTACAAGTGCGAGGTATGAATCATTTTACCATCAAAACTCCAATCGAGGTGGTGTCTTCCATGGATAATGAATAACAAATATCCTGGAAATTCGTTTTGGAAGAAACTATTTTCACAAGCTGCCTGATTTCCGAACCCCTCTAATCGAGGTTTCACAAGTGAGATATCATCCGGGGTAATCACATATTTTCAATCTTCTAACGGCGTGTCCGAAAAAATAACAAATATTTACTTGCAGAGGGTCTCGGCACTGTTCGCGACATGAAGAACGCGCTCAAGTACTTCCAGCTGGCCTCCCAGAACGGACACGTACTCGCATTCTACAATCTGGCCCACATGCACTCGACCGGTGAGAAGATTACGGTAGTTTGAGGGAGTACGGTAGGTAGGGGATATTGTAGGGTGACGGTTCCGTTAGTGCTCGCATTCTACAATCTGGCCCACATGCACTCGACAGGTACGGTAGCTGGATACGGTTGGGGGTACGGTAGGCCTGCGGCAGAATAGGCGCGGTTACGGTAGTGATTGCCTTCTGCAATCCGACCCATATGCACTCGATGGATACGGTAGGGGTACGGTAGAATAGGTTACGACAGTGCTCGCATTCTACAATCTGGCCAATATGCATTCGACAGGTACGATAGAGAGATACGGTAGGGGAAGCAATAGGTGCACGGTAGAATATGATTTTTTTGAAAAAGATAAGGGGAATTAATCGAATATCCGTTTTCAAACCCTTGTTGTGGATCCGGTGAATCGAGGATCTTTCGGGCGCTTAATACGTGCTCGAAATTCGGTTGTGCAATTTTCTTATTGTGCGGGCTGCGTATCAAATACAATATATTCATAATTGTATCATTAATGATTAATTTAGGCGTGGGCGTGGTCCGATCGTGCACTACGGCCGTCGAATTCTACAAGAACGTCGCCGAGAGAGGAAGATGGACGGAGAAAATGATGCAGGCTTACGCTGCTTATAAGGATAAGAGGTACGGTAGGGGTTACGGTAGCTTAAGGGATTACGGTAGGAAAGATGATGCAGGCCTATGCTGCTTATAAGGATAAGAGGTACGGTAGGAGGTTACGGTAACATTAGGGATTACGATAGGGAAGACGATGCAGGCTTTTGCTGCTTATAAGGATAAGAGGTACGGTAGGATAATAGTAATGGGAGGCAGGAGGTGGCAGTGTTATTGAAACTTTGATGTTGGCTTTGAACTACAAGTATTGGTGAAACCCGACTCGCCCAAGTAACAATTATTGCGTTTCTTGTCCGATAAAACAAAAAAAAACATCATTTGGAAAGTATTTATTGTGCATACTGAAGCGCTGTGGCGATGAATTACTGACATTTTTCACTATCGGACCGAAAACGGAGATGGACTAATCCAATCGATAATTTAATACCGTAGTCCTCCCAGAGATCAAATGCTACCCTCAAAAGGACCTATGCATGCCACATTTTGAGCCTAATTTGAACAAAAATTAGAGGAAGGCACACCACCATTACACAAAAACAGAGAAAATAATACGAAACCAAACCACAATATGCCCAATAACCTTCAAAATGTGCAAAAGCACGCCACAATTTAAGTTCCATGGCTTGAGTATTTGACCTCTGAATCCTCCCAATCCTTCCCTTTCACAGACCCTCCGAGGCCGCGATGAAGTATCTCTTCCTTGCGGAGCTGGGCTACGAGCAGGCACAGACCAATTTCGCCTACATTCTGGATAAGGGTGAGCCTTTTTTCGAGGTTATGGTGACTATGAAACTTGTTTCGAGTGGGCTAAGCTGGTCTTGAAATTAGTTGAGCTCTGCTTAAAGGGCGTAGTGTTATTTTAAATGGAAGTTGCCCCCAACGATGATCAGGCAGTACTTATATTTAGCATAGGTGAAACATGATCGGTCGGTTTCATACATTTTCATAACTACCGGGCCGATATTCAGACCACTATATATTTGGTGGAATTTATCGTCAGATCACAATATATCAACAATAATTACGGGTTTTCAGCCATTAGACTCCTGCTATTAGTGTCAGACCACTATATATTTCCGGCTCCCGGAAGGCAATGAAACATGATCGGTCGGTTTACGTTTGGTGGATATTTTTGTGACTAGATTTTTGGACGTATTTGAAAAATGATGCGGCTGAATTCGAACATCTGAGAACCCGGTGATTTCTTGGCGCAGCAATATCAGATAAGCGATGCTATTCTTGAGGGGTGATGGTCTGGTTTCCACTTACCAATAATAATAATAATAATCGCTACAGCTGGAGAACTAAACGCGTGCGAATCTTTGCACAATCTGCTAGATTGTTCCATGTTTCACTGGTAGAGCAAAGGCTTGATGATCGGGGGAATGATTGATGTTTTGACGGCTTAGAAATAATACTTAAATTGCAGACGAGGCCGGCTCGCTGTTCCCCGAGGAGCGATCGGAGGTAATTTAATTAATAATTTTTAATTATTAATTAATCTAATTAGCCCTGATTAAGGTGCTCTCGCGCGCATTGCACGCATGGAAACGCGCAGCTGGGCAGGAGTATCCGACTGCTCGAGTGAAGCTGGGCGACTACTTCTACTATGGACTGGGCACGGAACCGGATTACTCGGAGGTACGGTGGGATACGGTAGTGCTGGAGGTTACGGTAGGATACGATAGGGTAGGAGATTACGGTAGACGTGACCCGAGTGAAGCTGGGCGATTACTTCTACTATGGACTGGGCACGGAACCGGATTACTCGGAGGTACGGTGGGATACGTTAGTTGGGGAGGTCATGGTAGCATACGATAGGGCAGGAGATAACGGTAGACGTGACCCGAGTGAAGCTGGGCGACTACTTCTACTATGGACTGGGCACGGAACCGGATTACTCGGAGGTACGGTGGGATACGTTAGTTGGGGAGGTCATGGTAGCATACGATAGGGCAGGAGATAACGGTAGACGTGACCCGAGTGAAGCTGGGCGATTACTTCTACTATGGACTGGGCACGGAACCGGATTACTCGGAGGTACGGTGGGATACGTTAGTTGGGGAGGTCATGGTAGCATACGATAGGGCAGGAGATAACGGTAGACGTGACCCGAGTGAAGCTGGGCGATTACTTCTACTATGGACTGGGCACGGAACCGGATTACTCGGAGGTACGGTGGGATACGTTAGTTGGGGAGGTCATGGTAGCATACGATAGGGCAGGAGATAACGGTAGACGTGACCCGAGTGAAGCTGGGCGATTACTTCTACTATGGACTGGGCACGGAACCGGATTACTCGGAGGTACGGTGGGATACGTTAGTTGGGGAGGTCATGGTAGCATACGATAGGGCAGGAGATAACGGTAGACGTGACCCGAGTGAAGCTGGGCGATTACTTCTACTATGGGTTGGGCACGGAACCGGATCCCACGTGGTAGTGTTACGGTAGTCTGTATACGGAACCGGATTACTCGGAGGTGAGGGAGGGGTACGGTAGGAGAAGTTAGGTCAGAATATTATTATGGTTAGATTGGTAAAGCCTTTGGATGGTTTCTATTCGAATTATGGTATGGTGGTTACTGTAGCATCGGATAACGATTGTTTTTTTTTCAAATAAGAGACGATGGAGGAGAATCTGACTTGCCCGGAATTCTGCGATATGGAGAGTAGGTTGAGCACGGAATCACCAGGATGATTGAAAATAGAGATTCGTGAAAAGACAGATTGCGCTAGAATATCAAAATCTGTGTTAGCTAGAATATTCATGATGCAATTGAAACTGAAAAAGTCTAGGATACATTCGAAATTCGTTGCTAAATTTCATACAGCGCAGTGCTACACGATTAGTTTCGAGTGAGGAAATTAGTGTGTTAGTTCGTTGTGCTGAATGACTTGACGAAGCTCAATTGAGTTCGTTTCTCGAAGTATCCCTATGTCTACTGTGCGAAACTAGAAATAGATGTGCTGAAATGAGTTTAAAATGTGTCTAACAATAAATCAACAAAATTGCAGGCCGCTCACCACTACAAGATCGCTGCGGATCGGCATCTGACCGCGCAGGCCATGTTCAACCTCGGATACATGCACGAGCGAGGAGAGGGAATGACTCAGGTATTTGAATAATCATTTTATTTTTTTTACTGACTGATGGAAAGTTAGTGTTGACGGCTGTTTGAATTGTTGCGTATAAAACATACGAGGACGATTGAGGTTGCAACGAGGAGATTAGTTTCTTGTGATCTGGAGTGATTGATTCACGATAGACTTTTGGTTTTAAAAAAATGTGATTGAGAGAATCTCACCCGTTAGCTTGCCGTTCCAGTGCTGTTACTAGTGCGGCACTGTTAGCTGTCCTGCAATGGTGCGATGGGTGCGTTGGTTCACAAATCAATTTCGTCGGGATCTTTTGGTTTTTACTAGTAAAGACGCGTATGGGCCTTACAACGCTACCTTACAAATATATACCGTAACCCGTCTCATCAATTTATCTGCAGGACCTGTACCTCGCGAAGCGGTACTACGACAGTGCAATGGAGCACTCACCTGACGCCGTCGTGCCCTCGTCGCTCGCCCTCGCCAAGCTGTTCATGGTGTTCGCGGGACACAAAATCAGCGGTGAGCGAAATTAATCGAATGAAAAAAATTGGCGAAAAGGGGAAATAAACTATGAGTAAAGACATGCTAATCGCAAGCTATTGCTAGTATTCGCCGGGCGCAAGATCCGCGATTAGTTATATTACTAGGTTACAAATGCTTTGGGAAAAACATCGAATTAGTTTGTGGATAAGCTAATCTTTAAATTTGTGTTATTGTTCTTGTAATATAAGTGTTTTGCAGGGAAGCACGGTCGTATCGAATCTACTCGTTAGTGATAATCTATAATGAAAAACTTGAGCGCGAAATCACCTTGATATCTCTATGATTTTACTTCTTCATTGTACGTTTTCAGAGACGCTGCTGTTACTTAACTTTTTCTATAAACTCTCAGTGTGTATTAGTTTTAGGTTTATCACAGCCCGTCTTTATCTTACATTTTACAATATTCACTATTAATTAATTACTAATTAAAGATTGTTACAGAGACGCTTCTGTGGCGGGCCGCGGTGGAATCCGGGGCTGACGGCTACTGGGACTACTACGTGATGGGAGCTGCGTCGTGTGAGTGTTATTTTAATTATTTTTATTAATTAATTAGTTCTTATATTAGAATTGGTGTTTGATGAATTAGTGTTGGAAGTCACCTGCAGTTTTCTTGTTTCCCTGTTGTATGATAACGGTTGAGAAGCTGCGAATGCAATTCGAGTGCATCTTGATTTACGAAAAGATAAAATAAAATTAAAGAGAGATAAGTAAAGAATCGAAACAGTTTCACGGCCTATTCCGGTTTCACGAGTTACTTATCTCGCCTCTGGATTGTGACCAATGATGAAGAGTTGACATAGGGTTTAATAACAATAATTGCAGTCGCAATCATGCTTGCTTACATTTAATTCGAGACCTCCGATGTAGCAGATTCTTGACGATGTGAAGAAAACTTGAACAATCTTAATTTGTCGATTAAAGCGGATATTTGCGTTTCACGAGCTCCATATCCCACCTCAGGGTGGTTAATAGTAATGTGTAGTCGTCATTTGATTGAAAAATAATTCCAGTCGCGATCATGGGCCTGCTGCTCCTGCTCGTGTTCCGACAGCAGCGACGACATCACGCACATCAGGATTAGGAGATTACGGTAGCCCCGCCCCCCCCCCCAGATTACGGTAGTCGATCAGTTATCGATCCTACCCCCTTCGGCCTTCTCCAGATTACGGTAGTCGATTATCAATTCCGCCCTGATCTTGATCTTGTGATCTATCGCTGCCTTTCCCCGCCTCAGATTACGGTAGTCAATCGATTATTGACCGCTCGCTCAGTATGTGCCTAAGAAACGCGTAGCGTGTAGCTTGTAATAACTTAATTTCCGTATTATTAATCAGTGTATATTGTCCGTTGTTGTGCGAATATTCTATTGGGATGTAATTAAATGAGGAGATAGCGCTATATTTCGATATTATTGTAATGTATTCATGATTATGGGTAAGGTTGCCACCATGTTCGCTGTTTTCTATTCACTTCTTATAGCTGGATTTACGCGTCGCAGTATCTTCATTTTGTTCACACTTTTACCATTCGAGACGAGATAGTGTGTGAAATGAAGAGACGGCGACCCATAATTCGAGCTTGATTCCCTGTTCATTGCTAATAGTTGCTCCAATCGTCTGTGATCAGTCCCCCTTCTCTTATCTCGAGTCACCACTCCCCGAAATTGGATTGTTTTCTCCCCGCCTCGACTTTTTTTTGCGAAATTTATCTGCAAGTCAGATCCACGTGATAACTCGCCAAAGATTTGAATAAAGTCTGTTTATTTGCAACGATTTATGAGAGTCGATTTGGCGTTGAAGACGCTATGTGATATTTGTACGTTTTTCGATCGATTGAGGTCAATAGAATGGCCTATAATAAATATTTTTTTATAATAATAAAAAAATAGATCGGGTAAGGATGGCGAGTTTGCTGCCATGGAATCAGATTCGTACGAACACGGTCAACTTCTTCATGAGAAGTGAGCTTTTTCAGAATTTATCGACTTGGTAAACTCAGATCAAGTATCGAATAACTAATGCGACAGATTTCATATATGTTAGTTTTGAAACGACGAGGAACGATTACTTCGAAATGGATGCGCGGCTTTTGTGATAGTTGTGAAGCATTAGAGAAGAGGGAATTGACCGTTGTTTCTTTTGCTTTGGGGTTTGATGGCATTCATTCAATTTGGTCATGGTAGCGGCGTTTCAACTATCGCTCTGAGTTCTCAATGCGTGTTTTGTGACAGTGTTGAAACATGGAAAGGTGCAGTCGAATTCACCAGCGCTGACCAGATCAGTTAGCAGATGACTAGGACGGAGGTCATTAGAGATTGCGTATTGAATCAACATGATGCTACCATACTTTCACGAACCATACATGAAAAAGCTAGTGGAAAACTACCTGGAATTTGAAAACATATGCCGCATTTAAGGTTTTCGTTGACAAGGCATGTTACCTACGATTAGCAAACATACCCCGCTTTCATAGAATTAGTCGGTTTCTAAGGTCTATTTCATAAACATATGCCGCTTTCGTAGGATTTTGCCACCTAACTTTTTCATGTATGTCACGAACACAGTAATCCATTAACGATTTACCGTAACCTGTCGATTTGCAGGAACGCAGGGTGAGCTGTGGAAGACGCTCACCTCCGTGTCCAAGTCGGGAATGAAGAAGGTAAGCTGATATACTACACTGCTATGAAATTTGAAATTTGGTGTGGTGAGTACGATGTTTCATGGCGTGGACATAGGATGGAGGATAGGCGGTAACTAATTACAATAACGTTGGACGGCAATATGAATAACAGTGGGGCATAGTGGGAGTGAATAACAGTTATATCATTGTTGTATTTTTAAGGGAAGAAAGAACACTCGTCAGCCGATCCGGAACCTCCAGCGATTCTACCGTATCGGAGCCAGTTAGTTTGCGATTTAGATTTTTGATTTTTTGAATTTTGGCAACTATTGAACCTGTCGGTTTAACGTTTTCTCAACTGCGCAAAGCGAGCATGTTCAGGGAGAGGCTGATTTTTGTGACCCTTTGAGCTCAATATTGAATATTTGTTGTGTTTTTAGTGGAATAGTGAAACGCGAGTGGGGTTGGTAACTAGCATCAATATTTTTTTTACAATTGTTCAAACTACTACACTCAGCGCGATTGCCTATATTGATCGAGACGCATTATGAGAAAACCGTGAAACATGTTTGATACGTGTCGCCAATGTGTCTCTTTCAGTAAATATCGCGTAGTTATTTTGGGGCCAGGTAAATTATGCATCAATACAGGGCACGGAATCTTGTGAATTTTGGGGTATTCAAATCCTTCGTTTCAAGTGTGCTCTTGCAGGTCCGATGAAGGTGCAATTCCCCGGGCTGAACGCGCCCATCACCGAGAAGCCCGGACAGGTTGGGTATTATATTTTTATTTATTGTTTTTCAAAATTAAATTTTGTAATTTGTATTTCACTGTGGTCCGTGCAGCATAACTTCATGAAACTATCGTGAAATTCATTGAAAATTTATATAATATCCCCTAGGCGATCGCCCACTTGCAATGACCATCGATCAATATCTCGTCCACCTTTCCACCTTTAGTTATCCAACCATACTCCATGCGCTCGGCATGAGACTGTTTTGTATTGCAGCTTGTTATGACTATCGATCAATATCTCGTCTACCGTAATCCCACCGTACTCCACAGGCGCACATGTATTATGGTCATAATCTATAAACCTCCGAATACCGTAATCCTACCGTACTCCTCGCAGGCGCTCGAGATGAGCATTGTGGAGCAGACGGAGGAGGAGATGAAGGCCGGTCCCGCGGCGATGAGGGCGGAACTGGAGGCGAAGAACACGTGAGTACGGTAGATCGTGGGGTACGGTAGTCAGGGGCTTCGATATGTGATGGAATGGGGGTACGATAGTGTGGAATACGATACTCAGAGGTAGTGTAGGTAAGTGATACGATATGCTGTGGAAAAATTATATCGCAGAGCTGATACGTTTTGGGCGCGGAACTTCGTTGTGTAGGAAACCGGGATGATTCGTGCTTCGCGAATTTGCCGTAATGACATTTTCTAGCGCAAAACAATTCTCTCTTTTCCATGTTTCTTTGCAAAAAAATTCAAATATCTGCCGCCTGATAATCGCAGTCCATTTATTCTTCGTTATTACAATTTTGAATCGGAATCCTAGGGAGGTTCGTGCAGTGGTGACCGAATATATCCATTCTGAGCAGCCGTGATTGATAATGAGGTTGTGTTTGTGGAAAAAAGTGTACTACAGGTGCTGCACACACGTCATGGGATAGGAAATACTTTTTTTTATTATTATTCTGATTTTTATTATTATTCTGATCCGAACTTTTGATTTTATAATAACGCTAATAATTACAGTAAGAAGCGCGCGAATCGTGAGAAGCTGCACCCGCTGGAACGCGGTTTCTCCGGCACGCAGATTGTGGGCCAGAAACTCGGCCCCCCGCCGCCCAATGACAACGCGACGTTTGATGACTTTGAGAGCTACTGTCTGGAGGTACGGTAGTGAAGGTGTACTGTATTCTGAAAAGGGGAGTGACTAGGTGAGCACGACGAGGCAGTTTACTAAAGAATAAGCCAAGTTAATCAAAAAGCAGTGGCACAGTAGTAGGGACTTGTAGAGGTGATGAAACATGAAAGGTGTCAGTATTTGAAAAGCTACTAACTTACGATGATGAAGGTATCGCGTGCTAGTTCATGGGTTAGATTCCGGGATGGGGGGAGGGCATTAGATGGTAAGGGAAACCGAGCCTGCCGCCTCCCAACGACAACGCGACGTTTGATGACTTCGAGAGCTACTGTCTGGAGGTACGGTAGAAATGATGGATACGTTAGATTATGGAGAATTAGCGTGTGAGCATGATGAGATAGTTTACAATTACTGGTTCAAGATGAATCGAAAAGACGTGGTACAGTAGTGACTTGTTAGGGTTGTGAAACGTGAAAGTTAGGGGTGAGATTATTGATAACAGCATTGACTTTGAGAGCAACTGTTTGGAGGTACGGTGTGAGAGAGTATTGCCGTTAAAATGATAGTGGAATAATATCATGCATGATAATAAATATTTTTAAAATGACTGTCTCAGAAATACCGATAAATCGTGGTACTTCAGGAACGTGTCGGGGTGGTGTAACGTGAGAGTTGTGGGTTAGAATATCGACGAAAGCAATATCTTTGAGAACTAGTGTCTGGAGTCACGGCACAGTAGAGTTAGGGCATTCTATTTTTTTGTGGATTGTAGCTTCACCATATCAGAAACTAATTGACCATATCATAATTATTATGATCATGGAACATGAAAGGTAGAAGTAGGGCGATTACAATTTGTTCGATGAAAATCGACGGTGGAGCTGAACTGCTAGCAATGCGATACTCGTGAAACTAAAAATGTCATGACCTAAATTAATCTAAAATGCATTTGCAGGTGAAGCGCACGTCGAACATGACGCGTGTGTTCGGTCGAGTGCACACGATGAGCACTCTCGTGTTCATGGGCAACGGACGGGGACTGGCAGGGTATGCGGTGGGAAAGGCGCCCTTGCACAGGTGAGATCGAGGTTTCAAGGAATCCGTATATGATGAAGCGGGTGTTTTCTCCAATGGTTAGGCGTTGAGTGAACATAATATATTCTAAAATATACATTGGTAGATCCAAGGTGTCTTTTCTGACTGATGTGTTGGGAATGGTGCAGTTGTATAGGTGAGGAAACCTCTTTAAATCTGCCAAGATTGTCCCATTTGAAGCAGAAATTCTGGGGAAAATGATGAACGTGGTCTAGAAACATTGATGCTTCACGGTGTGGTGATAGGGTGGAAGGAAGCCTGTAATTAATTCGTCTGAGGCGGGCTGCTGATAAAAAAGATCGATCGAGTGCACACGATGAGCACTCTCGTGCTCATGGGAAGGGGACTGGCAGGGTATGCGGTGGGAAAGGCGCCCTTGCACAGGTGAGATTGGTGTTTCAAGTTGTTATGATATGATAATGGGATCGTAAGTTTTCAATTTTACCTTGGTCTCGCCGTTTAAACATGCTAAACTAACCTTTCGTGAGTGGGACCAAGTTGTAATTCGTTAACGGAAGAGGATGGGAAAGGCGCCCTTGCATAGGTGAGGAATGACCCTTCAAATCAGTCAAGATTGGCTCAATATAGAAGAAATGTTTGAAAAGGTAGGATATGGTGTGGTGGGAATTATGTTTCACGGTGTGGTCATAAGGTGGAGGGGAAATGGGAACTAATAATCCCTGGGAATCGAATGTTAATTTAAAAAATAAATTAGTTCGGTCGAGTGCACACGATGAGCACTCTCGTGTTCATGGGCAACGGAATGGCAAAGACGCCGTTGCTTACAATTAGGCGAGGTTGGGGTTTCAACAGTAGATTGTAGGATTGAGTGAGTGCGGTAACTAATAATACTTTGTTTGATGTTCAAGTTGACTTTAAAAAATACTTTCAATTGTATGCGAGTGAATGTGTACATAGTGCGGAAAATTTATGGTTGGGAGAAACTGGCTGTCCCTGAACAGGTGATATCGAGTTTTCAATAGATAATGGTAAGATGAAGTCGATGATGCTGCCAATGCGAAGGCTCGGTGCGGTGCTGAAGATAAAAAAAATTATATTTGATGATCGACTTTTGCCAAAGTTTCAAATTGGGGCATTGCTGTTAGTTGTGCGGGCTCTTCTTTGACTGGCGCTGGATATATGCCGTAATACCTCTTCTCGCGCATCTCCCCGCCCCTTATAACCCTGAGCTTAGTTGGGGAGGGCATGGAACCTCGTCATCGTGCTGTGATTGTGATGTTGTGAGTGGTTTCAATCTTGAGGCCATTAGCATTATCACGGTAGTGAACTGTCGCGTGTAGCGGCAAGGGGGATTCGTTGAGTTGCGGTTTCAGTGTGGCCTCATAGGAGGGAGAAAGCGACATGGTTAATCGTTCTCTGGTCGCGAATTCAAAACGAAAATTTCATATGCCTGCTGCTGATACACAATCGATATTTTGGCATTCACAATTGTCCAAAGGGGTTGATGTTTCAGTAAATCATGACAGGCGGGAGTTGCTTGGTGATTCAATTTGATCAAAAACTTCTTCATGAAAGGAACACAAAGAACTGTCTCTCTTTTTTGAAAGAAGTGGTGCGATCATGTAAAATATGTGAAGATACAATTGCAAAAGAATATTACATATACTTGAACATTTCAAGAACATCGACGGCGATCATGAACGCGATGAAGATGGCGTCGCGCAAGCTATTCTATGTGCAGCTGCATGAGGATAGAACTATTTATCAGGTGAGAGATTTAGTGAGAATATTAGTGGTTGAAACCAGCACCGGAGAGAGGGTTATTATGGCTATGTGTATTTCCACTGTGCGTAAAGGAGCCCTGATTTTTCGAAAACTTGGGCTTGGGATATGCAGAGGTTGAAACGGCACAGCGTGTCAGAGAGAGAAAATCGTGGCAAACGAAGAATCTAGTTTCTTTTTTCTGCCCTCTTATTCCTCTCCATCCGGAGTGATCAGCGCTGTCGGTTCACAGACATGGAGGCCAAAAATAGAAATTAGATCGAGTGAAACTGAAAATATTTAACATGTTTTCATGAAACATATTCGATTTACTCAAAAAAAATTATATTTTTTCTCAAAAAGTAATTCGCGCACACTACATTGGTTCTAGGAGCTCGTTAATGGAAACCCCCACACCCGCATTATTTTCGGAATCCTCAGAACATTATCTAAAAAACTGTGCACTCGGATTTTCAACGATAGTGGACTTTTTTCGAGAATTTTAAGATTAAAGGTTAAGATCTCAAAATTCTCGAAAAAAGTCCACTATCGTTGAAAATCCGAGTGCACAGTTTTTTAGATAATGTTCTGAGGATTCCGAAAATAATGCGGGTGTTTTCATTAACGAGCACCTAGAACCAATGTAGGGAAGATGATATTGCTAAATTAAATTATTTAAATATTCAAATTTAGCTGATCAGTACACAACCGGTAGCACGAGCTCATATCTCCCAGATATTTAGCCCCATTATTTCAAATTTACAAATTTCGGTCTTATCAGTGAGATACGGGATACGTTTCACAGATATTATTTAACTATTGTCACGCACAGTGATTTGCCGCTGAGAGCAAAGGATTTTTTCTCGCTGACACGCTGTGAACGGGAAAATACTGAGGGTTGGGGGGGGGCGGGTTAGAGTTGCATCTTCCGTGTAGAGAGGAGGGGGAAGATTGTCTACGTGGAGCTGCATGAGGGACTATCGATCAGGTGAGAGTATCATGGACACTATCATTGACACATAATGAGATTGTTATTATGAAACTGAAAGAAGCCAGACCGATTGGATTTTCGATGATGCGTCTGACATATGTTGAGGCTGAAACGCAATTAAACCATGATAGTTGATGGGATGAGGGGCTGATTTAGGGGCTTAGGGGTTCCATCTTCTGTGTTATGCTATGGAGGGGGGGGCTGCAGTAGCACGATGACAGATCTCTCGTCGAAGAGGATATTCGAGATAGTCTGAGGCTGGAACAGGGATTCCCTTCTAAATAGGGACAAATGGGAAATACCGAACCTGTTATTTGTTTTATTCGTAAGCGGAGGCATCATGATTCTGAATATGAACAGTCGTGTGTGGGATAAGGATGAAATGAAACTGGAAAAGGGTATGAGGAATTTTCTGATCTTCAAGGATTTAGTTGTGTATGCGATTGAGGTCGGGGAACTATCGATGCAGAGTTATTGCCTGGAATATGCGCGTTGGATGAAACGTATGGCGAATTATGGAAGATTGGTACAAGTGCAGTTACGTGTTTCGAGAGATTAAGAATTTGGTGTTTTCGGCCGAATCATCACCTTATATCATTGGGCAACGGACTCTCCACCTGATGATGAAGGGGTGAAACGCGCAGGTACCATGAAGAAAATTGAAAAGTGTATTTTGAAAATAAAATAAAGTTTAAATCGGCAGGACTTCTACGCCGAGTGCAGGAACACGCGCGTGTTCGCACAGAGGAGACCCGCCGGATTCGGTTGGTTGTTTTTGTTTTTGTTCTTGTTTTTATTTATTATTTTTGTTTTGTTTTTCGAAAACGGCAGCACATGATATTAGCTTTACCCTTGTAGTAGAAGGCTTACATTAGTGGAGGTATGGAAACCGGAATAGTACTCGTTAATTTTTTTTTGTGATTGTGTCAAGGCTTTCCACCTTTAATTAAAGCTGACGGTGGACTGGACTGATATCCAAACAGCGAAATCGCAAATCACCGGTTTCTTGATTTTCGATTTCCTTGCACAATGCTGATAGCACATGATCGAAAACATATTTTCCATTACTATTTATTATATTTTCGCTTCTCAGGCCTAACCTGCCATCCTCGTCTGCAGAAGATCTGCGAGGCCATCGGCATCAAGGACATCTATGTCAAGGTGAGGGGATGAAGATCTTTGGACTTTGATCTTTGATTTTTGAAAGAACCTGATAGAGTAGAGTTCGTGTCCGTATCTATGTGAATGTGAGGAATTGGGGATGGTCTATGATTTTTGATTATCTAGCGTTTAGTGGTGTGTGTGGAAGATGAAATTTGTTCTTGGCACGGTCCGAGTGATTGGTGTTTCACGCGGGAATGATATGCACTCAGATTTTTTGTTTTTCAGTAACATTTTTGTTTACAAATAATCGTAATACCTATTTGGCTTGGCGAAAGACAAGTCATAACATGTTCACGCTTCATAAAATACCCTTTATGTTACCTACTTCCAATCAAATCATGTCCATCCGTGGTGGGGTTCCACTTTTCGACTAGAAAGTCGCATGCTTGTCGCGTTTCATCCTTTCCTTTCCTTTTTTCCCATTCATGAATATTATCTTCTTTCCAGGTGGAGGGATCAACGAAGAACTACCTCGCCCTCACGCACGCCTTCATCACGGGTCTGCTCAATCAGGAGACGTTCCAGCAGATTGCCGAGAGAAAGGTGAGCGCTTTAGTCTTTGGTCGTTGATCTTTGATCTTTTGAACGGCGTTTTCAACTATGAGATCGTGGTGAAATGGTCTTTGGTGTCTGATCCCTAGAACGACCTCTTACGCCGCAGGAGACGTAAAAAGGAAGATCGACAAATCTGCCGGTTCCGGAATTTATTTTACATGGCGGATACATGTCTCGCTGTCTATCCAAAAGTCAAATCGGCTTGTAGTAGCAATGTTCCTGTCGTGCCGCTTAACTAAAAGTAACATCAATGAATCAGCGAGAACTTGGTGTAATTGGGTTACCACATTGGCTCATAACTTGTGCCTTCTACGGGATTCAATTCTGCTGTTGCCTTTGTTAGCAAACAATAGTAAAAAGAACCTTCAATCCTATTCACTGCAGGGGTCAACTAGTACGTTAATTTTAACTTACCGTACCCGCCTTTTCTGATTTTAGACATAAAACGTGCCCGCCGGAGGCGGGCCGACTCGGAAAAATAGGGGTAAAAATGGTAAAAATTTGAGATTTTCTCGAAACGTGCCTGTGTTTTCTCCTTTGGACTGAAAAACGTACTCGCCTTAAACAATTGTTTTCACCTAGGTAATTGATCCCTGATTCACTGCCATCGCTGATGTTGTTCTAGCTCGCTTTTTATCACTATTTTTAAAAATAATTCTTTAACAATTAAAATTCGCAGGGTCTGCACGTCGTCGAAATGTCGCCCTCTCGTCATTTCCTTCCCGAGAAGATCGCATCGCCCATTGTGACCGGGCTGAAGACGGAGGATGAACTGCTTCCCATTGATGTGAGTACGGTAGGATACTGTAGGTTAGGGTACGGTAGTCCGGGAAAAAGGGTAGATAGCACGGTAGCAATGTGATGCGACTGATGACGGAGTGGCTCCAGATTGATGAACAATTTTATTGCGGAGAGAGAGAGATAGACAGGTTTGGACAGTTCCGTGTTTCTCGGTGAGCATATACAATTGGATGAGTCTGTGCTACATTGATCTTTTGCAATGCGGGCATGCAACAATTATCTTTCTATGCAATAATCCACATCAGGGTACATTTTTCGGCACAGGATTTCTGTGTTTCACGGAGTTTGTATGATCGGGCCCTGTTGCTCACTCTTGATTGGAAAGCCTTTTCTACCTCAATAAACTCCAATTCTTGCAGCGCCTCAACCTGGACGATTTCTACGGCGAGGGCCGATACCCGCTCAGGAAGCCGAAGGTACTTTTATTTATTATTTTTATAATTTATTTTATATTTAAAGCTGGTGTGGATAGTACTTACTAAGTATATGCCGGCGCTTTTTCGTTTCGTGGTTCAATGAAGTTGGGAAGGTGCGGAAAGTGGGCAGTGCTTGCGTGGGTGGTGATTTTGACAATAATACTACTGTTGTGTGACGAGGCACGTTCATTCCCGTTCTTGAGTGGAGTGAAGTAGGCAGGCGCAGTGGCCTGGATAATTGATCTTGCCTCGAAGTTCTGAGTTTCACGAATTGATCAAGTGGAGCTGTGCTGATTACGTTTAGTATTCATTTATCAAAAGAATCAATTATATGTTCAATTCATTGTACATTTTATGTGCTAGTATCATAATTTCCGAATTTCCAAAAGTAGTAGCAAGTTGTACTGAGCTTCAATGTATCCTCAAGTCAATGCGATATGGTTGGAACGGGGATAGTAAGCGATTGGCGCTGAAAAAAATAATCAATAGAATTCATCTTTATTTGTTATTTGTGTCAGCCACCCGTTGATTTGTGGTAGGCTGCATGTGTTTCCTTCAGGCTGCTATTGTTCATTTAATTCATTCCAGCCCGCTCCCTTCTACGCAAATCTGCCGTCGCACCTGGAGGCCGAGTGGAGAAAGCTCCCCTTCAGAAACCATGAACAGGTACGGTAGGGGGTACGTTAAGAAGGATACGGTAGAGGGTACGGTAGAAAGAATAAGGTGGCGTGCTAAGAGTACTATAGGCCGGAAAACTGGTGAAATATCAATTAGCAACGTATTGGCCCCTTGAGAAACCATGAACAGGTACGGTAGGCCCGAATGGACACTGTATGATCGGTTATTCTGATGGAACGGTAGATTCTTATGTACGTGGCTACACGCGAGAATGTTGCATAAAATGCTGTTTGAGAAGGTTGGATTTTGTTTTACCAAATTCTTGCGATAGTCTTGGCAGCTTTGTGTTTCATCGTTATTACTAGATTTCGAGCTCGATTTCGAAATGATTATTGTCCTGAGCCCTACTCAAGATAAAAAAGTAGTTTGACCGCATAGTCTAGACTAACCAGTTCAGTTATTTGGAGATCAAAGATCAACGACCAATCCTCAGGTGATGCACCGCCTGCTCGCGGACGACGTCGTGCCGCGTTGGACGCGTGACGCGCGACGCGGATGGGGCGCGCGCAAGTCGGAACTTGCCCTTGCCGGGGTCGAGCCGCTGACAACGGGCATCGGTCTGTCCCATATCGTCCCCAAGAAGGAGTAAATCGAGACTAGAGTCTAGTCTCGAGCGTGGACGCTCTTTTTACCGTCTCCTTCTAGTTTGTGATGAACCATCTCAACGAGACTAGAGTCTAGTTTCGAGTGGCCTCCCTTTTCTCTAGCTTGAACCATCTCACGTTACCGTTGTGTATCTCAATCCTTCCTCCGTTCTTCCTTTGTCTCCCCCATTCTGTAGAATATCGCCTTCCGATCATGAACTAATGAGAAGTGAGGAGTGATCTCGGAATACAGTAGATTAGTTAGAAAGTGTTCTCCCTGTTATCGTTTGTTGTTTTCAGTAGGTTATTGAAGCTGTTTCGTGTTTTGGCTTAGAATGCCCGATAAAGAATGCTGATTAGAGACAGTGTGATACGAAGTGAGAACTCTTGATGGGATGTATTGAACGATTTGAGTAGAACCATTGGGAAAAGTGGGAGTAAACGTAGTTGGGGAAGTGTCGAAGAGGGAAGGGCCGCAGAATGTGAGAGTGAAAATTGAAATAGGAACACTGATCAGGCGAAAAACAACTTCCTATTAATTATCGGTTATCCACAAAAATATGTTCAGTGAACGATTCGAGCGGTATTTTTTACCTTCTTTCTCACAATCAGATATTGCTCATGCTCTGCTTTGACTCTCTCCAACTGCCGACTGCTGGACTGTTTTGACCAGAGGCTGAGGCAGCAGGACCGGCTCTCTTCAACCTGATCTCTCGTCGATCAGATCACTTTAGAGAGTGATCAGATGGAGTTGGGAGGGGAGGGAAAGGGGGGAAGAGAGAGAGAGGTTCAGCTGATCGGTGTAATGCAAAGAGCCACACTCGAATCTTATTCTCTGTTCCACAACTTCTGTTCTTCGAGTAGCGATTTTTCATTCCTATTCATCGTAAATTATTAGTAAATTCCAGTTTGTCCAGCCTATACCTGGACTTTCGGCTAGTTTTGTAGCAAAACGATATCATCGAATTGAAGAATTATTTGGAAATGGTCAGTTGTATTATTGAGAGGAACCGGCGGCTTCTTAAGGGCCTATAGCAGGGCAATCGATGGAATATTTTGTAGAAAAAAAAGAAGAAATTGCTTGCAGGAAATGCTTCTCAGACAACGCATTCTCGCCGAAAGGTCTGAGTCATCGATCGACTTCGAGCACACCGTATTCGAGGAGACGACGGAAGAGCGAAGGCCAGAAATGGGTACTGGTCTTACAGCAGAATTCCGAGAATACTTTTTTGGGCGGAATAAACTTCTAATCTTCTAATGAAATACGAATTTTGAGTGGCTTTCTCCAACCTGCTCATTTGCAGTGTGAGAATGGTGCGCCTGCCGTGAGTACCGAAGAATTGGGTACTTCCCGTCCCGGTGTCATGTACATTAGGAGCCTAGTATTTGAGCCAAGCAGGTATAGGTCAGATGCACCTAGATCAGTCGGTGCAGAGGAGAATTATACTTTGACCCCTCTGCACCGACTCTGCACACTGCTGTAACGAGGGAAGAGTACTCTTACTTATGAGGTGTGATAAAAGTGTCAAAAGAATAATAAAAGTGTGAATGATCTTAGGTTCCAAGTTCTAGGTGTTTTAGCGGTATAAAGGCGAGTACTATTTCCTCATCAACGAGTGAATGTTATCTCGAGTTCGAGTCTTCGGATGTGAGAATTAATTCTGGATAGAACAATGTGAAACTATTGATTTATATTGTTTCGCCCACAAAGACGAATAAGTTTATTAGTTGATAATTACAACATAAGGTCAGATAGGGCATGTCTGTGAGGAATCTAGTGTGAGCAAAAGCCTATAGATGAATAAATATAATGAAAGTAAAGAAGCGGCGGCGCCATGAGGCGAGTTGCGAGGGGAGAACCCCTGAGGGTAGGCGGAGCTGTAGTGGTTGGTGTGAAGATGAGGTGGAAGATCTGATGATCTTAGAAGATCCAGACCTCTGGCTCGAGGCCCTTTTATACTAATTAAGAAAGATTGCGAAATCGTAAAGTACTTTGTACTTGACAGTTGTTTCGTTACTATGAATAGCAACTATTGCGAAATGTCGTACTTATAGTTCAATGTACTTTGGATGACTCATAGTTGGATTGTGAAATCCAGTCTTTTAACGACTTTGTATCGTGCGTTTCAAATGCTCAGCAAACTCAATGTGCTGGTTAGCGTATTGATTGTCTGGAAGAGAGAGGAAGGGGGAAGGGGAGGAGGACACTTGATCTACCGCCTCCTCCCGGTCTCTTCCTTTCTCCGCCCCCTCGAACGTTCGTCAAAGGTCAGCTACGAGTGGAATGGAAAATATTCTCACGATACTTTGATCTAATAAGTGCAAATTGCGAAATCGCGATGAGTCATTGAATGACCTTTGAGGGGTCAAAGTATAATTCTCCTCTGCACCGACTGATCTAGGTGCATCTGACCTATACCTGCTTAGCTCAAATACTAGGCTTCTAATGTACATGACATGCCCATTATTCACAAGCTGACGACCCGGCAGCTACAATTAAATTGCTTCCTACAAATATTTAAATATCTAGCCGCTTGGTTTTTCAAGTGTTTGCGGAGTGATAGTGAAATAGGAAATTCTAAAAAAACGATTAACCGTAATAGGTTAATAATAATAATAATTATATTAATATTATAAAAAAAGCAGTAAATCTTAATCAAAGAATAGGAAGAAATGGAAATGTGGGAGAATTATTTACAGATGAACGAGCCTCCGAGAGACCCGAGGAAACCCCCTGTGTTCAACGTAAGGATGCAGGTTAACCCCTGGGACTTAGAAGAGATTCGAAAGTGTCGGCGGTGGACATTCCACAGACTTACGCAGATAAACTCTCACACTACAATCCAAGTGAGGGCAGAGGAAGAGAGAGCCCAGATTATCTTCAGCTGTAAAGCAGTACTTCGAGTGGAGAAAAGCTATCAAGCAACACCATCAGCAGTGAAGAGAGAAATGCCGGAGCTTCCTGTCTTGTCGCCAGACGATATCAAGGAAATATTGGGAGAAGAAAACAAGTACAATCCATCCTTCTCCGGATATCACCCTTACACCACTCTCCCCATGGAAGAATCCCCTCAGTGTGGACTACCAGAGGAGTTCGTCTTCAGGGAGCGTCTTCATACTCTCTCTTCCTTATCTTCGTTGGGAGATGCTCTACTTGAGGTGGAGCAGGAGCATTGGAGCCAAGAACACCAAATAATGGAAGGAGGATTTGGAACCACAGTCGGTGCAGAGGGAGGACGAACGAGAACATCAAGAGGAAAGGTTACCCATCAACAGATTGCTCGTTACGAGAGGGATGAGACAGGAACCGTACATCGGTACATAAATCGTTCACAAAGGAAGAGGAAGAGAGAAGAAGGAGAGGAAGGAAAGAAGTAGAGTAGAGTAGATAATAGAACAAAAAATAAATAAGGCATGAACATTAAGTAATTTTGTTGTAATAGATTTATAAGTAATCAATAAGTAGATTTATTTGGCTCAAACTAACCTTTTCTATTCTAATCATCGTCATTCCAGAAATTTTGTTGTCACACATATTTTTTTAGAAAATAGAAAAATAACATTCCAGGAAGAAGTTAGGGTTTTAATAACATCTGACAGACCATCTTTTTCCCCTTCTTGCAAAATAGAGAATAAAACGTTGCTTAGAGTCGCAATGCTATCACACAAAACAGAGCCACTTGTGCAAGAGCTCAAAAGACAACAAGAAGTAAGAACAAAGAGAGAATCATGAAGCATTGAAGCTGTTTATTTTATTATTCATCACGACAATCACTTCAATTTCAATTTTCGCAATTATCTCATATCGCATTCGCTCTATTTACTCCATCATCAATCTATTCTTATTTTCACTTAGCATGTTGCGGAACATCATCAAAGAAGTATTCTTGAATTTTCTCGAGCAATTCTCTCACCCAATAGCACGCAAATTTCATCTATTTGTTGCAAATCGTATCTCATCTTCCATACATTATTCACGCTTAGTTATTTTCGTATATTATTCACGCGTAGTCAATTTTCACACATTATTCACGCGTAGATATTGAATAGTAAATCACGGCGCGTCCAGGTTGGGCAAATATTGGCTTGGCGGAGGAAAGGCAAGCACTGAAATATTACAATTTCAGCACTAGGTGGAACATTACACCCTTAGTCAACTCAACAACACATCCACTCATCTACAACCACAGCAAACAGTAATCATGGCCAGACGAGGATCTCGAGGAAGAGGATTCAAGAGAAACCACGTTGAGAAGAGACACTCGTTCCGGTCAGAACCGTTTGCAGAGTACAAGGAGTACAAACTATGGAATGGTTGGGACTCTCAGTACAGAAGCAAAATCACTGTACCAGAGGAATTTGATCTAAATGAACATCTTGAGTTCATTATTAGGAAATTCTTCCCCAATAGAAAGATCGATTTGTCAGACAAAAAGATTTCTGCCTACTGGGCGAATGACATGACCGAAACGTCAGGAGTAATGAGACCACTCTATAAGGATGAAGGTAACTTCAGCACCTATGACTCAGTCATCTGGATGAACAGTCGTCTTCTTTCTTTGAGACCCAAGTCGGACACTTTCAGCACGCTTGTGCACGAAACTGTTCACGCAGTACTTTGGTTAGAAGGAGTTGATGAGGAAGAAGAGCATGGACCGATCTTCAAGCAAGAAATAAGAAGAATATTCAATCAACAACCCAATCTGAAAAAGATCTGTCGAAAGGGAAGTCGAGATGGTTAGAAGAATGGACGAAGTCGTCAAGGACAGAAGAGCAGAAGAAAGATCACGTCAAGAGCCAACGCAAGGAAGACCTCGGGAATCGACAGAAGGAAGACCTCGTGAAGCGACGGAAGGAAGATCGCGCCAGGAACCAACGAATGGAAGTTCTCGACAGGAACCGACATCGTGGGCGGAATGGAAGAAAGAACGGGAGGTACTCGGACGTCGCACTGAGACTAGACAACGGACTGAGGTAAGACAAGAAGAAGATAGATACATCCAAATTGATTAAGAAATTTGATCGAAAGCTCATAACTTATGAATGTAGGATTAATATCTTCAAATTTTAGTAGATCAATTTTAGCAGATTTTGAAAAGGTAATACCAAATGGAGTAGAACTGAAAAAAAACCAACTTTAGATGAATTTAGCAGCATAAAAAAATGAAACGATACTGTACATCACTGATAAATAGGAGATAGGAAAATATTATGCTAATTCTTTTCTTTAAATTAATAATACACTAAAAATTTGGTTTTCTCTCATTTAACCATATTCTACGAAATAACCGGATTGAATTGTATAACTTTTATTCGCCAATTTATTTTGTAAAAAAAAAATCAAGATCACCAACTAACGAAACTAATTGTATGATTATTTAGATGCTGACCTAAATTGTATAACTATCGTAAAGCACACAAATATCGACGCGTGTAGCAAACAACGTGTAACAACTATCGAAGATAACCATCGCCTCTCTCGCGTCTACTCACTGCTGCCTCTACTACGTCTACCACCCTCTCTCGGAACCACCTACATCGAATCGCATCGAATCGTCATCTCTACATCGAATCGCCAGCCTGCTCTTCTCAACGTGCCATCGCTTCCGTCATGATCTCGTCTCCGTCAATCGTCATTATATCAATCATTATCATATCATTATCATATCATATCATATCATCATATATTATCATATCATATCATTATATTATCATTATCATTGTCATTATCGTCAATATATTCGCACGATCAATGACGCCTCTACGATCGTGACCCCTAGTATTTATCGTATTCTTGTGTCTCTCAAATCACGTCTTATCCTCACTCTTCTCCTTATTTATAGTTTGCCTTGCAAACTATCTTTTGCCGCCTTGAGTGTCTCTGATCTCATAGATCAGAGATCGATTCCCGTTAAATGATAAAGACAGTTCACCCACTGAATCTCCGTGTTGCCGACACCCTCAAAGGTCATTCAATGACTCATCGCGATTTCGCAATTTGCACTTATTAGATCAAAGTACAAAGTCGTTAAAAGACTGGATTTCACAATCCAACTATGAGTCATCCAAAGTACATTGAACTATAAGTACGACATTTCGCAATAGTTGTTATTCATAGTAACGAAACAACTGTCAAGTACAAAGTACTTTACGATTTCGCAATCTTTCTTAATTAGTATAAAAGGGCCTCGAGCTAGAGGTCTGGATCTTCTAAGATCATCAGATCTTCCACCTCATCTTCACACCAACCACTACAGCTCCGCCTACCCTCAGGGGTTCTCCCCTCGCAACTCGCCTCATGGCGCCGCCGCTTCTTTACTTTCATTATATTTATTCATCTATAGGCTTTTGCTCACACTAGATTCCTCACAGACATGCCCTATCTGACCTTATGTTGTAATTATTAACTAATAAACTTATTCGTCTTTGTGGGCGAAACAATATAAATCAATAGTTTCACATTGTTCTATCCAGATTTAATTCTCACATCCGAAGACTCGAACTCGAGATAACATTCACTCGTTGATGAGGAAATAGTACTCACCTTCATACCGCTAAAACACCTAGAACTTGGAACCTAAGATCATTCACACTTTTATTATTCTTTTGACACTTTTATCACACCTCATAAGTAAGAGTACTCTTCCCTCGTTACATCGGAGGACGTCTGCAAAGGTATAGTGTGAAACTTTGATGCCAAGCCCTGTCTTTTCTGTCTGAAGAATCACTTGTTTGATTGTAAACTACAGTCAAAATGACATAATGTGAACCGTTTATGATAACTTATGATAACTTATCATAAGATGTCATAAAACCATGATTGCTCAGCGGAGACTGAACGGATCAGGCTGAAATTTTGCATGGTAACTCAGTTCGTGTGCCCCGTCAAACTGACACTCTCGAAAAATCGATATTTCGCACGCGTCGTGGTCGCGCGTTGCATGTGCGATGACCCAAAGTGGGCGGAGCTTAGTCGAATTTGCTCATTAATTAGTCGAACTCGCCAAAATTTCTATTTTTATGAATATTCCGGCATTCTGAATTCTTGAGAATGCGATTTTTGACTCAACACGAATTATCGTCGAGGCTCCGCCCACTTTGGGTGCGACGCACACGCAACGCGCGACCGCGACGCGTGCGAAATATCGATTTTTCGAGAGTGTCAGTTTGACGGGGCACACGAACTGAGTTACCATGCAAAATTTCAGCCTGATCCGTTCAGTCTCCGCTGAGCAATCATGGTTTTATGGCATCTTATGATAAGTTATCATAAGTTATCATAAACGGTTCACATTATGTCATTTTGACTGTACTATTATAGTAGATAAACATTGATCATTCTTTCCAATCATCATTGCTAGTAGATAATATGGATGAGAACAGAACTTCGTATTCTCAGAGAATGCATTTTTTTGCCGCAGGGAAAGGAGGAAATTCCCTCTCTGACCGACGAGAGACCATTGCCAAACGAAAGAGTCAGACTGGCACTAGAGGACTGAAACGACCTCGGCCATTGGTATTTCTCTCAATCCTCTTTCTTGACTGAACACAGTCTATTTTATTCTGAGTCCTCGCTTGTCTTCTTCCGTAGTAATTTTTTTGACTGATGAAGGGAAATAGTCTAAAACGACTTAATGCTTTCGTATTTCTCTTGCCTCTCTCTCTCTATACTGAACGTATTTGAGCTCCGCACGACAGTTTTCTTCTTGTTCCGATTGTTCCATTAACATTTTATCTATTCGCTACACTTCCAGAGCCTCCGCCCTACACGCGGATAACGATGACCTGATAAAGAATCTATTGCGACAATAGTAATTGGAATGATTCTAAGGTGAGTGTTTTGTGGATATTTCTGACCGATAACACTCGCCAACCAAGCTCGATTGAAAAATCGTTTTCATAGAGGAAAAACACTTTACCCTTCATTTTAACGCCTTCATTTTTCTCTTCATTTTCCACACTCTCTCCCCACAGCATTCTCCTTCGACAGATAAGGGGGATGCATTTACATACCCACTCGCTCACTTTACATGAATCGAACTGCAAGGCCTGGGCGGGAGGAGCGACCGCTCTCCCCGATCTGTTGTTTGAATCGAGCGGGAAATTGCAGTTCTTTCGTGTCGGGATTTTGGCGCGAAATTTGCATCCATTGTTCACCCTTGTCTGGAGAGAACAACGGGGGTCAGAACGCTGTGTCCCTCTCTCTGCCGGTCAAATGTTCGAGAGTAGAAAATGAAGAGACCCGGTCCGTATTTCTGTTTCTATTTTCACAATCATTGCATTTGCCAGATAGATAACTGATGCATCTGCTTCGATGTCGTCTACAGGACGAAACCAGTTGTTCGCTTCCCGTCTGATGCCGTGGAAAATGTCAAAGAGGAAAGCACAGATTTGAATTCCCGCAACTTTATATCTCAGCTCCCCGTATAGGTAGCGACTTGAAATTTGAATTCTGGGGTGGAAATCTAAAAACCACCCCAGAATCCAAATTTCAAGTGCCTAGCACCACTGGGAGCTGAGATATAAAATTGCGGGAATTCAAATCTGTGCTTTCCTCTTTGATTTTTTCCACAGCATGAGGCTGCTGGCTATCGGGCATAATGCTTAGATGGATCAACCTTGAAAAAATATAAAAAAAATACGCAGCGCGAATGAAGTCAGGATGAGGACATTTCTTCATCGCGCCGCTCTTTCTCTGGCCGATAAGAGTCTGGATGAGACGAATTTTTCAGCCCGCCCGTCCGAGGCAAGGCAACTGTTCGGTGTAATGGAGGGAGTGCAAGGGAGAGGAGGAAAAGAGATCCGATTGACTCCTTCTTCTCTCCCTTACTATACTTTCTTGACTAACCCCTATCGTTTTCTCGCTTGCTTCAGTGTCTACGTTAATGATGCTTCTCATCCCTATCTATTGTTCATTTCTAGTTTCCTCGTGGCCATCGGCAGTATTTGTATCCATTCCAGATTGTCTGCCCTACATGCGGACTCTTGCTCTCGAAAATCAAGAGACGATTAACATCGAGAATGATATGATAGATTTAAAGGTGAGTGGTTACAAATCGTCACGCGACTCTCCTCATTTTGCTCGGTCACTTGTTGCTCTTGATCAGGGGAAAGTGAGAGAGTCTGATCATGCTTGAGCGGAATTCGTTTCAGATTGTCAAACAACCTATGAGATTTCACTCATAGGTTCGCAGAATACTGTAACGCATCATTCTTGAGAGAAGAACAATTAGTGCTGCCATTTCCAGCATGCCTAAGCGGAGCAGCCAATATGCACTTCACCGTATATCATACCATTTCCTTATGATTTCACGAACGGTTCAATCGCCCATTCCAACCTCATTGTATGTGATTGTGTGGATAAAGTGTTTACTGGTAATCATGAAGCTACAATGCAATTGCTCTGAAAGGAGGAGAAGTTGCCTTCAGTCTATTTTCAGCGCAAGATTTTTTTAAAGATTTCATCAGCTACCGTCACCTTCTCTTCTTGTACATTCATCCTGGTCTCTTTGTCTCTTTTCGCAACACTTTCTCGTTTCTCTGACTGACGAGAGATGAGGCAAAACGAGGAGACGAACACATTTCTCCTCTCTTCTTCTTCGCCATTTCGCTTCCACTGCTCTTTCTTTCTACTTTCTTTCTACTTTCTCCCTGATCTTTTTTTCCATTCCGATGATTCATTGGGTGTGAAAGGGAGGTGGAGAGAAGATCAAATGGGCCTCCTTCACTCTCCTCTCGTTTCTTCTTCTGGCTCCGTTGCGCAACGCGCTCTCAGATATTTTTCTGAATTTTTGAAATATAGAGGAATTTATCTTCTCCTTTTTTGTTTTTAATTATTCATGACCACCACTATTTGTTTAGCGATTGCATCAACTATCGGGTTGGTGCGTAAGTTTCTGACTTTTATGTTTCTTAAAATATCTGCCGATGGCCTTTGTTTGTACCTAATTTTTCCTCAGTATTATTTAGAGGGACGACGGTCCACAATAACCGTATTATGATATTGGGGCAGAACTGAATAGTAAATGAATAATAATTTTTGGCGCTGAATCTGTTCCGAATTAACACAGAGCATTCGACCTCAAGTGTCTCCGATTATAGAAAATTCTGTGAAAAATATTCGACCCCTTCCGTAGCCCAATATATAAGTGGTGTAATATGGGTCCCTCTTCCCAAAAAGCGTGAAATATCGGGCTTCTTAATTGCGTGGAATGGAGGGCATCGACTGAAGTCCCGATTTCGTCGACAGTTTTTAATGATACAAGTTGAGATTTTCTCTGCTTATGAAATCGAAGTAATTACCTTATCAAAAAAATATCGCGAACTTTTTAGCCAAGATACTTTATTTTTTTGTAAAAGAGAAATTTCCAAGATCACTGTAACGAATAGGGGTCGATGAAAACTCTCTACGGCCCATTTCGGATGAGCTTGGTTTTCGAAAAGTCGCTTGTCTCGTGTAGGGTGATCGTCACTCACTTATGCGTCTTATCTTATAGAAGTGCAAAGTGACTGTGCTTGTCGTCTGTGAAGTGGTTTTACACCGATCTCTATTCTCAAAGGAGCACTAGCCTGAGAAAAAGTCGATATGAATCGGTACCGCGAGTTACTTGGTTTTGCACTGTAACGACATTTCAAAATCAATTGGTCTGATCTAGTGTGCGTTAAAAAGCCCATCCACGTTCCCATCGACTACAAAAAATAATTAGTTGACAGATTGAAAATGAAGGTTAGCATAGCTCAGAATAGACAAAGTCGAAAAAAGTCAGAAACTTACGCACCAACCTAATACTTAATCCTTGCCATTCCAGATTGTCCGCCCTACATGCGGACTCTCCTTCGAATATCGAGAAACGATTAATATCAAGAATCGTAAGATAGATTCAAAGGTGAACAGTTAGTGATTACAATTCGGGGCCGTCCTTACCCGCGTCTCCTTACATGGTCCATGAGAGAGCCTGATCATACTTGAGCGGAATTCATTTCAGATTGTCAAGTAACCAATTAACACTTGAAGCCTGACATTGATGAGCAAGTTGACGGAATGAAGCACCAGGGTGCTGCACAAACCACAATGCACAATGCATGGATACACTCGGACGTGTATGTGAGTCGAGTTGCCTTCAATTTCTCAAGTTCAAAACGCTCAAATTCTCAAGGAAAATTACAACAAATTGACGCGTTTCCATTTCAGTCACACGCTCGACCGCAATTGAGAACGCGAAACGAGCAGAACGCGTGCTGTAGATGCCCGGTTCACGATTTGCGGCCGGGGGCGAATGCATCACGGCGATCCTCCTTCACCTCAAAGCTCGTCGCATCTATCGCTGTTTGTAATTGTAGCGATAAAGTGTTTACTAGTAATCAACATGAAACGAGTAGAAGCTGCCTTCAGTCTATTTCAAGCGCTTTCATCTCATTCAAACTCGCAAACTCATTCACATTTCTTTTCCATGCGATGGTCATTTCCCAAGATTTCATCAGCTACCGTCTTTTCTCATCTTAGTGTCTCATTCATCCCGTTTCCTCTATCCTTCGATGATGGCTGCCCGGTATAAAGTGAGAGAAAGAGGGCTCTTGTCAATAGTCCACACATTCAAATTTCTATCAGTGATGATAACTCGAATGAGAAGTCTGTTTTTGTTATATTTCTTTATCCATAAACAACAACTAACAGCTGTCGAAAAGGAAGATGCATTCATTGTATGCACACAGCGGTGAATGTGGAGGGGGGTTAGGTAGAGGTGAAGAATGGCTCGAAATGGCACATTTGAGAGTTATCGATGTTGTTACTTCAAAGCACAGCTGTCGCTGACATTGTCCGAGTGTAGGTCGAACAATCTGTAAGGAGGTCAAATCAGTAAACAGGGGAATCAGCTGTATCGAGAGCAAAAAGAACATGAATGATGGATGGTGGTCAATAGAGCTCGAAATATCAGCCGTCGTATGTCCATTTCGCACACCTTCTCGCCCAGTAGAGTGACGAAAGAGTGTGCAAAATGAAAAGACTGCGGCTCACATTTTGAGCTCTAGATAACAGGGAATCATCTGCATCGATAACGAAAAAAAACACACGAGTGAAAGAATGCAGGAGAATGACCGGTCCGGATACTCCTTGTTGTGAGGGGTAAACACTACCATAATTGCCCTGACTCAGCGCAATTATCTCGTCGCTGTTCCCCACACGGTAGTGCCCTCAGCATAGAGAGAAAGAAAAACAAGTGTTGTCCGAAATGCGAGAAATAGCCTCTCATCTCTCATCGTCTATGTTGTGAGATACTGTGACATGAAGAGACGACTACTCGATCAGTTCAAAACAAGAAGACGGAGACATATTACAGCATGTTAGCATACAATGAATGAACTATGCGATTAGTTAATAAACAATTCGTGATCTCCCTGCCAGTCGGTGCGCACTGCCCGTCAGAGCTACTGATTGTTTCATTGTGAATGTGTCAACAAACAAAATCTTCGATATCCATCCCAATATGAGATTTGCGTGAAACTCAACTCACCTTCGGGCGGATTAAGGCATCAAGATCATGGTATTTTGGGGAAAAAATTTCCAACAAGAACTTTATCAAATCGACAAAGTCGGTGCTTCACTCATAAATTCTGTTGGTTCTTTCAACGTCTCGTCTACAAAACGGGCAACTTTTCTTCTCTTTGAGCGCTTTCTCAATGCATTCCGAACAGGCGACATGGAAGCAAGGAAGCATTGCCGATCGATCGATCGAGTCATCCGTAGAGAGGCAGATCTTGCAAGTCGTCTTGGGTCTGAAATAGCGTACCATCACGATTTTGAACTATGCTGATTCCAGAAAAAATCACATGAAAATTCTGAAGATCTTACCCAACAAGTTTGAGAGGTACAGCAGATTTGGTGTTCCGAAGCGTTACAGGACCTTTTGTAAACGTGTAGATCGGCGCTAAAGTTGGAATGAACCAATAGATGATTACTTGATCGCAGATAACTCGACTGGGCAGAAATTTAACTAATTTAAATTCGCCATTTTTGCTTGCTGGGCAAATAAAGTCGTTCTGAGAAGAGCTGCTTGACCAGGGCTAAAACATGTGTATTAACGAATTTATCGCGTTAGAATTTACGGGCTGGACCAATGGGATATTCATATTTTCTAATTATAGTTCGAAATACGGGCTGTCGCCTCTTCAGCTCGCACACTCAGAGTGGCGATAAAGTGTGTGAAATGCAGAGACGATTGCTCGCATTTCGAACTCTAGAAATTAGAAATTCACGTACTACTTGAGCAACAGTAGCCTGCCACCTTGACAACCGGTAGTCGAAAGCCCACAAAAGACCGTTGGAAAATCCAATCGAGTAGAAGTGGCCCCAACGGCACATATTAGTTAGTCTACAAACAATTTGAATTAGTTCTCGCACTGTTGCTTGAAATATTCACTTTATTTTTTAGCTTTGCAGATTACTTTTCAGGGAATCCGTACTGAGGATCACTGCTAGTGTTGTAGATTATTGTACGAAGACTAGTAATACTTATCACACGCGCCGCGTCGGTGAAATCGATGTTGTCTGCTTGTATGCCTGGCGTCGTCTGAAAGGGAAAAATTAAAGGATGAAGTTATATCATATAACTTATATGTATGGCTAATCTAGGCACTTGCATCCTGTGGGAGATAACACAAGGCCAGTGATTATTCAAAGACAAATCCGTCCGGGAGGCCTACTCTTATTCGTGCCTACTTTACCTTGATAGTCTGAAACCACTCCCATCTAAACCACTCTAACAACAACGCAACTAACCTCATTAGCAAGATTTCGATACCGTGCGAAATGCTCTGGAAGGACGTTGACTCTGTCGATAACCTTGCACTCTTTAACCATGACTAAATATAAATATAGATAAATGATGTTCAATATATTGTTAAAACTTCGATGCACAAACAAATAAAAATGAGAAAATGTTAATAAAATAAAATATATTTAAAAAATACAAATTAGAAAACGTTAATGAGTGTGCACGCGATGAATTACGCGTCTATCAATTGAGCAGATTTAATCATGAATAAAAGATACCTGCCAGAGGTAATCTCTATACTTATTGTGCTGTGAACAATGTAAACATGTAGAGAATTCGAAAGCATTGTCATTTATTTATCCTATTATATCGTTTCCAGGTTCTGGCTCGCTGTCGCAGCCCTTTCCGTCCTCAAGGACAATCAATGGTTTTGATTGGCGGAGAGTTGGCGAAATCGTCAGCAAAAGAGGACCGACGAACCGGAGATTCCGAGTGTTATCAATATTCTGAGATAGATTTCGCTCGACGTTCTTCCCTATATCGATTTATCATCGGTTCGCAATTGGTTCATTCGATGATGATTCAAAAATAGAAATAGTGTTTTTGTTAGATCAATTTGAAGGCTTTCATCAGCGAACACATGGCTTTTATCAACAATAATTATTGAAAATGAATAATTTCGGAATACTCAAACTAATCAACGCCTGCAGTAACTGTGCTGCTTGATCGGTTGATTTACTCTGATCATGGTCATATTCGGGCAGATGAAGGTACGTGTGATCCTACAACGCTCCCGGCCCTTGCGACCCTGACGTTGAATCTGAAATTGTATTTTTTAAACCTGATCTTTCTTTCTTTCGTCTCTCTCACATGCCAGGACAAAAATCAAGGTGCTGTTAGTATCAAGAGGTTGTTCTTCATTCTGACTGCCCCACTAACGACCATGATGATTAGATACCGATACACAGCGTGTCAGACGGCGGAAAAAATATCATTTGCGGCGTGGAGGAATTATCGCGATACATGAACTCTACCTCGTGCAGCGCTCGTATTTCTTTCTTCTCAATCGTCTCATCTCGCTCTGCTTCCTTTGCATGAATCTTCTCCCTAGCCCACTGCTTTCTTTTCCTCATGAGCGCCTCCAGATCTTCCCTTCGTCTCCGGAGTTGTTCCTCCATCTTTTCCTCTTCAAGAGCTTCGACAAACGGCTGCTCAGTTCGGCAGAGCGGACAGCGAAGGGGTGTTCGGTTGAAGATCGCTGGTGCGGTCAACTGGAATTTTTTGTCACATGCCAGCTCATGTTTATCTGTTTCGTTTATAAGTATACTGTCGAACTAAAGGTACGCCAAGATCATCTATGATAAATTGTTTGCGATATTGCGGACAGCGAAGGGGGCGTCCGGTTAAAGATCGCTGGTGCGCTCAACTGGAATTCGGGGGCATTTTTGAGAAGGAATATTGAACAGAGTAGTCTGCGAGTCTCTTTGTCGCCAGAATCTAGCTCATTCTAATGAGTGAGGGATTTATTCTGCGCAGAGGTTCCCCCGACAGAATGTAGCGAACCCCCAAGTAAATTGAAAAAGGTGTCGAACCTGCACAGTGCACGCAAAGCAAACGATATGGCCGCATTGACCGAAGAAGGCGCGGTCGTGGGGTATATCGTAGCAGATTACGCATTCGCGAGAGCTCTCCTGGAAATAACAATAACTAAATTATTATTCATGATTCCCTTTTGTTATCTTGTGGCCGTAATTTTATAAACAGAATATTTTTAAGCAATTCGGATTTTTTTTAAGCAATTCGGATTTTTTTAAGCAATTCGGACCTCGTAAAGTCGAAGGAATTTACTGGGAGCCTCGCACATCGGACATTTCGTTGCTCCCTTGGCGCAATCGCTGAAATACATTTTCTATCAGAAAATACATGGATAATTACTTTTGAATTCGAATTATTTCCCTGTAAACAACAAAAATAAATGATTTTTTCAAACAATAATGATTTTTCCTGCCTGAAAATTTGATGCGACTTAGTCGCGTGAATACCTGCAGATAATATGGCCGCACGGCATGGCTACTGCGCGCACGGTTGGATTAACATTACGGCACGGCACGCATTCACGTGTGTAACGATCGCCTCGCTCAGCGCTGAAAAACTGTTATTATTAGGATTGCAGGTTCGTTGTACTTCCCCGAATGTCGGAATTACCGCTATTTACTGGCTCAAACTATTTGGCGCGAGAGAGAGAGGGCCGCTTGTCCCGAACTTGGAACACTGGATACGATTTCACATCCCAAAAAAAGGTTTTTTTTATTATATATTAATAAAAAAAAAGATTAGAATAATAAATAAACAAAAAAATTCTTCTCACCCCATTGTGCTTTCCAGTCTGAAATAGTCAGCGAGCTTCTCGAACTCATGACGAGTAAGGAGGCGGGAACGGCCGGGAACGCTAGAAATATCGATGTGCGTCAATGGAGGAAGCATCCTGAATAAGGTTCAACATATGAATAATCAACTCTCTCTTTTTTTGGTCTAGTTTTGCGTGCTTCTGAGCGGAAATAGTGCACGTGAAATGAAGAGAAGAAATTCAAATCTATGAATACAACACTTTGTTTGAACGAAGAGAAAGTTTACGAGAAATCAGATAAAAAGACATAAAATGATGGCGATATAACGTATTTAGCGAAACGAGTGTGCAATTGGCGCTGTTCCATTCCCATGTGTGATTGGGGGCTTCCGATTGTGGCTGATAGGAGTCCGTCTCTTCAGTTGTAGTTCTCTCTCGCAAGCCAGAATGACAAGAAAGCGCGCCGATTTAAGAGACGAATTCCGATCTCATTGGAATCCCAGTGGTAGTCCTTGGAATGGATTGTTCACCTTCTTGGAAAATGAAATTAAGTTATGAAAATCAATTTAAAAATTTCAAAAAATCAACTGTTGGTGCGACTAATCAAAAATGCAAAGAAAGAGAAAGTGTTGTAAAGCGAGTAGATAACACATGAACAGAAAAAGCAAGACATCGATACGATATAATTTCGACATTTTATTATCTAATAAGTAACCTTTTTGCCATTTTCCGTCGCAAGCGCACCACACTCGTGGTGCTTCGTGAAGTGTTCAGAAAGATCATAATGTTTATGCAGTTATCATTTATATTAAACGAAAAATATGTACAGTATTGCAAATATGACAGCATTCTACCCCGACAGAAAAGGGTTGTAGTCGAACTGCGAACTTGAAATATGAAATGTCTCTGAAACTTATCCCGATTCTCATTTTGAATGTGGCCGATCTTTAGGCCGAGATTTTGAATGTGTTTGAATTCCGGATAGGTTTCAGAAACATTTTATATTCTGATATCGTTTTGCAGTTCGATTACGGTGTGGCGGGAAAATTCAAAACTTAATACCCTTGTTCACCCTTTTCTGGAGAGAACAAAGGGGGTCAGAATGCTGTGATATATGTGAACAGATATTTGAATAAGTGCGTATTTCTCCAAAAAAAATTTCAAAGCGTATTACTACGGTATCTATCTGAGCGATAAGTTTGACACAGGACCTACATAACCAAAACGGAGAGCGATTAGGGTCGCGAAGGTATTCCGTATGCATTAGGTAAATGAAGACGCTTCTGTTGTCTCCCCATTCCATTCATTCATTGAACGAGATGTTGACATTGTTCCTTCGGCGTCCAATCATTTGATATCGTATGCATAATCTAAAAGTTATCAAAATTTGTCGTTTAATTACGTATGGTTCACCAGGTCCGTCCTTACATTCCTCTCTTCAGTTGAATGATAAACTACCAAGACCAACCTCGATCGCTCGGTTTCGTAAATAATATGATGAATTAATAAGCTGATCTTGTTGCTCAATCGGCAATGTACGTCCGCGTGTAGGTCGGACGATCTGATTTTATTGAATTAAACGTGAGCGACAACCGTTTCAGCAGACATCAATCAATATCAGGCATTAGAGAGGGAAAATGCACAAGAAGTGGGAGTGAATGGGAAATATACAGAAGTACAGATTTGGGAGGTACTGGGAGCAGTCATAATCGTGTGGAAGAGCAGATAACGGAAAAAGAGAGAGAGAGACGGAATTGCACTGGTTGGTGTACTGTGAGGAGGAGTCTACTTTTAGGGCCGGCAGCTGCTCGGTGTAATGAGGGCGAGTGAGGGGAGACGGAGAAGAGAGTTTCAGTTCAAGTTTCCTCTGTCACTGTTCTCTCCTAATCCAATCGTGAGATTATTTTCCGTTCCACTCGTAGTTGACCTTTGACTACCGTTCGATGGGCGGAGTTAGGAAGAGGCCGGGAGGAGGCGAGTGATCTACCTGCTCTCTTCCCCCCCCCCCAACCTCTTCCCTTCCTCTCTCTCCCAGACAATCAATACGCTAACCAACACATTGAGTTTGCTGAGCATTTGAAAAGCACGATATCCATCTCGAGCAATCGCTTTCGTTTTTTTTTCGTTCGCGAAACTGCATCGCCTAACCTGCAGTGTTCCAAACTTTCTCAGTCTTCATTTCCTTCGTTTTTTTTCTGAAGCCTATTGTCAATTACAATTCCAGATTGTCCGACCTACATGCGGACCGCGCTCGAGAATCGATAAATACTCGCGAGCATTTTTTTAAGAAGAGGTTCGACGATGCAGTCGGATTTTTACGGCATTGATTAACTTGCAAAATTGTATTTTTGTGAATTAACCTATCAAATTGCAGTGACCGCGCAGCCGTCAAACTCACATCTATCATTTTCTGACAAATGACTACGGAAAAACCACGTGTTTGCACCGTCTCTGGCCAGAATTGCATCCACCAGGGTGAATAAGCATGCACGGTCCCTACCCGATCGTCGTTCATTGATTTCATGTGGATTGTTTTCCTCAATACACAGCGTGCCATCGAGGATGAAAAAGTTCATTTACATGGCAGAGCCCACTTTTCGCTCTCTCTCACTAATCCTATTCTCACTCATTTTCGTCGTCTCATTTCTGTCTCCACAGAGCGGTGTCTCAAATCTCAAGGATGAGTTAGGGGTAGACGGGAGAAACGATATTGTCTGTCCCGTGAAACATAAAAAAGAAATGAGAATTCGTGTTTCAGGACATTTTTTAATCTTAAGATTGCATTGAAACATAACTGGTTTTTCTGAAACTCATATCTCATTTTCAATGATTACGCGAGTTCCATATCTCGAAACCCACCGAAGGAAACCCCATACCCTGCATTATTTTTTGAATCCTGACGATGTTTCTAAAACTTTGATGGAGCTCGATTTTTGATAAAAGATCACATGCTCGAAAAATTCGGATAAATGTACTTATTTTTGCAGTTTTTCGTGTTTTTCTAAAATGTAAGAATAATTATCAAAAATCGAGCTCCATCAAAGTTTTAGAAATCTCGTCAGGATTCCAAAAATAATGCAGGGTATGGGGTTTCCTTCGGTGGGTTTCGAGATATGGAACTCGCGTAATCACTAAAATTTAGTAATTCAAGCCCAAATTTGCTTAGAGCGATAGTTAGTGTACAAAAAATTACATGGATCAGTAGCAGATTTAGTGGCCTATAATCTGTTGCCGATTGAATGCCAACATTAGATCTGGCCGATCGTTGATAAAGCATTTTGTACCAATAATTCTCTCGATTTCGCGCCGCAAAACTCGCTCGAATGGGTCGAAATGATTCGCCCTCCCCTCTCCCCTCATTAGAATACGTGCGCCGCGACGAACAAAGGAGGCGATCCTCAATGGCACGCTGTGCAATAACCCTTTATAATTGCTGCTTTTCCATCACTCCCACTTCATTCATTTATCCAATGAACGAGCTTGGTATTCAGATACTGTGTCTTTTGTGATTGAAGAAAATTAGTGATAAAGTTCATAATGCGACTCTGTTTACCCGTTTGAGGGCAAAGTTGATGAGATGGAGAGAGGGGATAAGAGGGAAGGACGGGCGTCTGAGCCATCGCATCAGTCGGTGTAAAGTGAGAGAGGGAGGGAAAAGAGGATTGCAGACCCATCTCAATCCGCATACACACTCACATTCCTTTTGCTTCCCTTTCTTCCCTTGTTGTTGTTGTATTTACTCGTATTTTTGTTTCTCTGGTGCTGATCTATGTTCTGCCGCTGTAATAATATAGGTGCACGATAGATTGGAGCGGTGCGTTATATTCCGTGGCGTGTGACCACTTCTCGTGCATTTATGATATTATATCTTCCGTTTTTAGAGTTTACAATTATTCGTTCAGATTGTCCGTCCTGCATGCGGACTACGCTCGATTGTCGAGGAGTGTTTGCTTCAATAATGAAATGAAGAAATTTCAATTTAAACGTAAGCTTTAAACCTTTTCGACAATTGTTCGAGCTCTGAGATGCAAAGCAGTAGGGTTAACCGTTCGGAAATCGGATAGGCCGAAACTCAACTGGCAAAATCAATCTCTTTCCGGAATGAGAGTCGAACAATGGACAATGGAGTTTCGGACAAAAGAGTAGTTTCGGAAGAGTTTCGGAAAGTTCATTGTTCGACTCTCATTCCGGAAAGAGAGTGATTTTGCCAGTTGAGTTTCGGCCTTTCCGATTTCCGAACGGTTAACCCTACAACGCAGACAAGTGACCACTTTTCTCGTTCAGGTGGAATCGTGTCAATTAGGGTTGACGAAACGGAACGAATTCCGGAAAATCCGAACTTTTAATTCAATTATCGTCTCATTCCGGAACGGATTAAAAATAGAACAATGGCCATTCCGGAACGAGAGTCGTTCGGGACAAAGAAAATTCCTTTGTTCGACTCTCGTTCCGGAAAAGTGGAGAGAATTTAATTTATTTTTCGGCCGTTCCGAAAGCCGAACGATCATCCCTAGTGCGAATGCATCAAGCGAAAGCCAAGCAAAATTGAGTCAACTAAGAGCACTCAGGACTCGGGAAAGCGACTCAGTATACCATCTATTAACCGAAGAGGGTAATTGATCCAAAAATATAAAAAAAATATGTCCAAAAAGAGCTATATCTATTTTCATCCTAATACACCATTTGATCGATAAATTTGCAGGCGCACAAGTGTCGATCACGAGAACTACCTACACTGCTAAGTGGAGAGGCCTGTGAGAACATCAACACACTCTATATAGACGGAGATCGTTACCACTCGACCCCTTTGGGGATGAAGAGGAGCATCTTGTCTCCAAGTTGCAAAAGAGAGATTCTTCCTGATGCCTTTTCTGATTGTGAAATATGCGATTAAATTGTAATAAAATATATCTCGTTGCCCGAGGAAATCGAACGAACAATATTGTCATTTTTTTTGTCTAAGTAGTTGGAAAGTCGAGGCTCGTGAGGAGTGGGCAGAGGGACGGAGGGGTGACCGCAACTGATCGGTGTAAAGCGAGAGAGGACTCCAATCAATCGGTTCAGTCACTCACATTTCTCTCGCTTGTTTTCATCTCGCTTTCTTCTGCATGTCATTCGAAATTTTAAGACGTTTAATGTTTTTCATCTTCACTATCGTTAGCCATGACATTTTAGAATTGATCACCGATTCCTCTATCATTTCCCCTTAACTTCTTGATCTTCCAGATTGTCCGCTCTACACGCGGACTACCACTCGAGTGTCGAGGAGCAATTGCAATAACGATAAGAAAGGACTAAATTAAAAGTAAGTTTCACATTTTTTAAATAATTCTCGAGCTTGCACATTCTGATGTATACAAACTAAGTGACCGAATTGCAGTTGACTGCGAACACTGGTGAAAAAAGCAAGAAGCAAGAAGAGCAAGAGTTCCGATCGCACAAGAAGGGGGTCTTTCCCATCCGAATGCTCCGAAGAAGAAAAGGATGACGATTAGTAGCAATGTGTTGATGAATTTGCACGAAGTTGCCATGAATGTTCATGATGCTTCTCTTATTGTATCAATAAAGACCCTTTTGGGGCACTCGTTCATTGAACAATCAGCTCCAAATCAACAAAGGAATCGATGAGATCAGCACGGAAGAATGAGCAGAGAGATTGGGTGAAGAGGGAGAGGGAGAGATCGGCCGGCCACTGGCGGGTGTAATGTGAGGAAGGACTCAATTCAATCGGCCCAGCCATCCGAATTTCTCTCGTCCTCTTCTCACTTGCTTTCTACTATATCCGTTCATTGTGGTTTGTGCTCGTCTCTTCACTCTTCGTACTCTCTCATCGGTCAGATTGACGAGAGAGTAGACAGAATGTGGAGACAAATTCTTCATCACGAGAGCCCTAATTTCGAGCCCTAATTTCGAGCTTTTTTTGCTAACGGGGTTAACCACCTGCAAGTTTGTGCGATTTCGCTGTTTCTTGCTTCTTTCCTTCCGTGCGCCGGTGTGACCAATGTGCTCCTACTTCTTGTTCTTCCAGATTGTCCGCCCTACACGCTTAGTTGGTCGCATTCCACCGGGATACAGACAATAATATTTCAGATTGTCCGTCCTACACGCGGACTTTCGCTCTCGATAGAGCGAGCAATCAATAGTGAATTTACCTTGAAAAGAAATGTGAGCGGTATTTTTTTTACTAAATTGAGATGTTGTCTGTGAGTGAAGTAGTGAATTCATCTGATCTAGAAGATCCAAGAATATTGCAAATGCCCATTGTCAGATTGCGCGGACTCGAGAGGGAAGACAGCTTCCGAGCTCAGACTGCACCTTACGTCGAATCGACAGAATGTGTCGATGCAGCGTGATCATCGTTCTCCACGACTGGTGACGCAGACTGGTGTCACAGATGGGATAGTTCAGTTGCGAAACTTTTCTGATTGTAGCAATAAAGTCTATTCGTTTACTCTATTCGTTCGGACGAATCGCACATCGATGATATTGTGACGCAAGAAGAGGAGAGGGGTGGGGTCCGAGAGTCATCGCATTCTTCTCCGACAGAGAAGGGGGAGATCTTTACATATGTACTTGCGCACTTTGCATGAATCGAACTACAAGGCCTGGGCGGAGGGAGCGGCCGCTCTCCCCGCTCATTTTGAATTTTTGCAGTCCGATTACAGTGTGGCGGGAAAATTCAAAAGTTAATCCCCTTGTTCACCCTTTTCTGGAGAGAACAATGGGGGTCAGAATGCTGTGGAGTCATCGCATTCGAGGTGAAGGTGATCCTTGGAAACGCATGAAGGTCGCATATTGTAAATTCGATCTTTCATCCTGAAGATCAAAGTTGATATCAAGAGGTTGAGGGAATGTTGGGCTTCAGAGCCTACATATCCGTTCAGTGTAAAGTGAGAAAAGGAAAGAAAAGAGAATAGAAGATGCAACTCAGTCGGCAATCTTCTTACCCCTCTCATGAACTGTTTTAGTTCTGAACGTATTCCTGCGAGGGGAGTATCATATTTTCAATTGCTCCTTTGTCTCTTCGGCTCTGTTCGGATAAGGGGGACCCATGGCAATAAGGGGGACCCATGACTATAAGGGGGACCCAACGCAATAAGGGGGACCCATACAATAAGGGGGACCCAAGAGAATAAGGGGGACCCAATGTAAATCATTTGACTGAATATTTTTCTTATACTTATACTTATACTTATACTTTATCACCATTCGATAATATGTGGATGGGGGCGGAAAGGGGCTACAAGTGGTATTTCAGGCTCGGGCGAGCTTTTGGGAACGGGGTTTGTGTGGCAGTCCGTGTTTACAATTTAATATGGGAAGTAGGGAGAACTATTGAGGGGGCTCTTCTTATAAAATTACGGTACGGTATGCGGGGCATGGTGACTACTGGGGCAGAGAGGGAATTCCAGAGTGTCAGTGAACGCGCTGCACAGGATGAGAATGAGGCTGGCATGGTAAATGGCAGTGCGAGGCGCAATCTATGAGAGGAACGTAAACTACGAGACAGAGGAGAGATCGAGTATAGATTAATCTTCGCTATTTTTATTCTCTGCTTTTATTCTCGAGTATTATTTCGGCTCTTTCTCACATAAATTAGAATATTGATTTATTTGCAAAATATAGGCGAACATTATACTTTGGCTGTACAAGAAAGAGCATGATTACAAATTTCTGTTGGTAGTTGAACGACTATTCATTGATTTTCCATGTTATCGGGTCGATATGCCACCAGTCCTAGATTTTTTTGCAGTGATTTCTGAGTGGTAGGAAAACGACGACGAGTCGGTCTTTCTCACCTAATTTTCGGGGTGGTTGTTCTGGTTGGAATAGTAGTTTATTCAATCGAAGAAAAATGTTCAATAAAAATAGTTTACTTGGGTCCACCCTATTGTCTTGGGTCCCCCATATTGCCACGTGAATCTTGGGTCCCCCTTATTGCGTTGGGTCCCCCTTATTGCCATGGGTCCCCCTTATCCGAACAGAGCCGTCTCTTCTATCTGCCCTCTCATTTGGCGATTCTTCTTTTGTGCAATCGATGTTGATCTCACTCCTCAATCAGATTGTCCGACCTGCACGCGGACTGTCAATCGATTATCAACGATGAAACTCCAATAATGAACAAGAACGTTTCAACAGGAAGGTACGAGCTGGTCACGCAACACGTTTATCACTTACCTCATTGCAGTTGCGCGTCAAGGAAATTCAGATGAACACAATTCTATCATTGACGACATCTCTATAATCCCGACAACGATAAGGAGCGAATCCAGACTCCAGACTTCCGGATAATTGATCAAGACGAAGAGTAACACCAACCGATCATCTTCTTGCTTTTGTTGTGATAAAGTGCCCACTGTTGCTCTTTTTTCGAATAAGCCAATTGATGGCCTCACAGCATGCAAGACAAAATCGATCAGACCGAGAAGAAAGAGGAGGGGGAGGGATTGTTGGGTGAGGGGTGGGGCAATCAGGGTGAAGAATCCATCTCTTCAATCAATCAATCAATCAATCTTTATCAAGTCAGGCGATCATCGCCAGATGAGGATGGGTCGATATTTGTTGATAGGAGCTTGCCACCAGTCTTCTCCAATAGTATTCGAGAGATCATCGCGCCAGCGCACTTTTGGTTGTCCATCTCTTCAATTCGCATGTTCTCTTGTCAATTGGAGCAGTGGAAGATTGCGAGGAATGAAAGACGGGACCTTGTCAGCCTCAGTCAGAGACGCACGAGCGAAGTGTAAAGTTGAGATAGAGGGGGGGGGGGACGAGAGGAATCAGTCGACTCCGTTTTTCCTCTGTCGCTTTTACTTCTCGATTCCTATTCTACGTGAATTGTTTTTCCACGTTTTCGTGACACATCGTAGTGTTTCATCATGCATTTTTTCGGCTATTGCCTCAACGACCATTTTTTCTCCGCTCAATTCACCTCAATCATTGTTGACTGCCTAATCAGCAGATCTCTAAACAATGTAATTATTATTCCAGAGTGTCCGTTCTACACGCGGACTTCCTCCTCGTTCTCGAGATTCAGCATCGCATTTTATGAAATAATTTTAATGTACGTTTTCATTGAGAAATAATGCTCAGTTACCAAGAAAATTTTCCCTTGAAACATTTATCACTTTTTTCATCTTTGCAGAAGCGTCGACCCTCACCGTGGAATGCGCCGTCAGGACATTCGGATGAAATCTGCAGTACTACAGAGTATCGTGTCCAGCCAGGAACAGTGTACAAAGTACTCGACTTTATTTTTTTTTGTATTGATAAAGGTCCTTTGATCCGTCTGTCCCATGCAGTCAAACAGTAATGCTACCATCCATCGGAAGACCAATGCGAGATCGAGCGAAGGAAGAAGAGCGAAGGTTAGGGGACGATTGAGTCATCGCATTCGGTGTAAAGTGAGAAGGCAGTGCAGAGAAAGAACTCGTCTCGTATTTTTGCGTGCTCTCTCGTCGCTCTGACCAGCACTAGTGAGACGGGACGGCAGCCCCAGTGAAGAGGGGAGGAAGGAGCTCGCAGATCCTGTTGTAATTCGTACTTGTTTGCCTGTTGCTTTAATGTTTCCTTGACTCACATTCTTATCGATTCGATGACACGAATATTTTCCCTTCCGCCCAACCGTTGTGTTTCACTCATGTTTCATGTATTTAGATTGTCCGATTTACACGCGGACGTGAAGCACCCAGACGCGATAAGCAAAATCATGGCAAGGATCGTCTTTCGGCGACGCGAATTGTGAATGGGTTACGAATGTCCTCAAGAAAGCTGGCGCGGCATTCGCATCAGTGACGAAGAACAAATGCTTAGCGTGAGTTTATTTCCATTACAAAACTACCGTTTACAAACTCTACTGGGACGGAGTAATAAGTGTCATTCGCTTTTTGATTCGATGCTCATCGAAACGCTCCGTTACCCAGCTTTCTAAGAGGAAGATGAAAAAAATCGCAATAAAATTTTGTCGTTTGCAGAACCTACTGCTGACGATCGGAGCAAAGATCGCATTACACTTTCGCAATCTCAACAAGAACATCTTATGCGCAAATCAGGGGCTACGGTCCATCTATCAAGATCATCAAGCTGTTTTTGTTTGTAGTGATGAATGAGATATTGCTTTGTCTAGTTATAATAAAAATTACCTGAAATTTGTTGCCCGTTTGTTCTTCATTGCCCGCTCTCTTGCTATTCGTTTCAGTGTGAAATTACGCCGAATAGAAACTCTTCAACTTGGCAGCCCTTGTGATGATCCATTGCTTCTTCGGTTGAGCACTGTTCGAATTCGAATTCGCTCGCGTTTCTCAGGGTGAAAAGAAATCACGCGCCGCGTCTTTGTTCTTATAACGCTTTAGTGCGATTTATTCCTTCTCATCATTTCATTTTGCCGTCCTGGCCTCTTTCTCCGTTTGTTCTTGCATATTTTTCTTCTTTCATATTTTGAATATTAACAATTGAATGCAGGTATCTACACTGCCTCAACTACACGGCGCCTTCAACCGATCAACCTAATAGAATATCGTTTACCTGACGTTGGAGAAGAAACGTTGAGATAATAATGAGTTGGAAAATGGTTCTGTCCCAAACTCCTCGAAACATGGAGAATACTGATTGTAAGCACGATATGATACAAGACGCTCAAGAGATCAGTCCTTTCTACTCTCAACAATTGTGCCACAGCAAAGAGATCAATGCAATTTTGCTTGGTAGCCGAAAAGCTCATCTAAGCGAAATCTTGAAACGCTGAGTCTGTTACTGCTACTGACGTCATCCGAACACTTCTATTCTCACATCCTCCCATTCACCGCTATTGCTCTCTAGACCTTTTGTTTTGAAGAAATGTGTTAAATGCAATTGTTGAATAAATTAAAATTGTACTTATGACGAGATCCCAATGGTTTGATATTGTCTAATACGATCATGCTGAAAATGATGCCCAGTGGCATTCTTTTACACGGATAATGTCAATTCAATCACTCGCAAGGACAACCACTGGGTACGCGCTTCGGGATCGGCATCTCTTCATTTTCTCATTGCTCGACATGACCGCCACAATCGGAAGCCGCCACGCTCCAGTTACGAAATCAGTATCGTTGACAATCTCATCCCATTGTGGAATTAGTATTATCATAGTCGGAGATCGCTTGTCATATAACAATTGCTTTATTGAATAAAAAAACGTTTTTCGAGCCAGTGGAGACACAAGAACACTTGTGCTTCCGCATTTCGATATCCTGTCCTTATTCAGGATGAATCGTGGTCCACCACACCATGTCAAATTTCGCACTAGCGGTCGTGAGAGACTTTTTTCGTGGAAGGAGTTCACGCTTGCTGTTGAGAAGAAAGTTTGCAGTTTGCGGGAGGCGAGCGCTATGAGGTACACTTTTTCCCTAATAATTGCTCCACCTATTCTCGACATTCAAAAACATTGCACCCTTTTTCAGCTCCAAGCGATGTGATCGTTACTCGCGCGAGTGCGTGCCGTGTCGCAATACGAATCCGATCGAGCGCTCAGTTGCCGTGAAATGTGGACACACTATCTGCAGGTATCGTGAAATTATTTTCCGTTTCACTCGTAGTTGACCTTTGACTACAGTTCGATGGGCGGAGTTAGGAAGAGGCCGGGAGGAGGCGAGTGATCTACCTGCTCTCCTCCGCCCTACCTCTTCCCTTCCTCTCTTTCCCAGACAATCAATACGCTAACCAGCACATTGAGTTTGCTGAGCATTTGAAACGCACGATACGCCACTTAAAGTAAAGGTAACGTTGCTTCCACAATCAAGGAGATTTTGCAGTTGTTATAAGTACCGTTAACTGGGAACAAAACGTTCCACCGATGATATTTTTTGATATTTTGTCAAAAAAACGAATAAATGCTCCCATTTGCTTCAAAGTTGATGAAATTGCACAATTTTTGGATTTTGGACGTTTCAAGTGATGGTCTTTCTGACACACACAAAAAGAAAATTTTAATAATTCAATAAAGTATAGATTCAAAAAGCTCGTGTGTGGTGTAATTTCGAATCGTGCAGTGCGTGGGGCGTGTACCGGTGCACTTCCCAAATTGCCATTTTTTTCAAATATCGGTTGAAAAACGAAATAGTAACGAAATTTATCAATTTAATGCCTCGAGTGCGAAAAATGGCAAACTGGGAAGTGCACCGGTACACGCCGCACTCACTGCACGGTTCGAAATTACACCACACACGCGCTTTTGAATCTATACTTTATTGAATTATTAAAATTTTCTTTTTGTGTGTGTCAGAAAGACCATCACTTGAAACGTCCAAAATCCAAAAATTGTGCAATTTCATCAACTTTGAAGCAAATGGGAGCATTTATTCGTTTTTTTGACAAAATATCAAAAAATATCATCGGTGGAACGTTTTGTTCCCAGTTAACGGTAAACCACGCCTGGTGGTTCGTACATGAAGGCCAAGTTCGGTACGCCATTATGGCCCATCAAAACAAAACTAAAATAACTATTTAAAAAACTCATAAACATGTCATAGCTATTTTAGCAAAACAATCTTCATTCCTGCTAGATTCACCAATAATATCCAGACTTGATGCTTCGCTTAATGAGTACGAGTTTTTTACCAGAAATATTTTAGCAAGTGCGCAACGAAGGCTACAATGTGCCCTACTTGTAAGATCATCACCGAATTCCGTCGACTTTACGAGGTTTGCATTATCTTTGGAGTTTTTGTTCAAATATTCTGTTAGCAGATACAATTTCTAGCTATGCATTACTCAATTGTCTTTTAATGTCTACTATAACATAATAAATGATAATGTCTATCTCTCAAAAAAGTATTATAAACAATGCTCACTTCTAGGATACCTCTCGTGAGTGTGCCGTCTGCTATGATGTGCCACAAATACGCACCTTTTTCGAGCAATGCGGCCACATTGTCTGCGCTGCGTGCTTAATACAGGTTTATTTTTATTTTTATTTATTTTTATTTTATTTTTATTTTATTTTTATTTTTTATTATTATTATTTTTTTTAGTATTCCGGAATTTGTTGGGGGTCGAGGGAGAGGATTTTCCTGAGCAGAAGATTGGAGGGCTAGGTATCGTCTCGTTTGGACTTGGGTGTCTATTTCAGTTGATCAAACTCGCGTTTTCCGTCGATGCGCCATTGCGCTGTCCTCTGTGTCAAACGGAGAATCCGTCTCGCTACAAAACGCTCAAAGAGGAACCGTTCGAGAATGAACTAAGAAGAAGGAAGGAGGACGCGGAGGCGCTTGCCGCTCTCAGGAATGAGTGGGAGAGAAAGAAGAGGGAGGCAGAGGAGGCCGAGCGACAGGCGGTGTTAGAGAAGGAAAGGACACGTGCCATGCACAAGGTAATTTCTGTGGATTTATCCTTTGTAATCTTAAATAAAAGGGAAATGATATTGCTCAATTTGTTCGGGTTGACACTTTTGAAGGGCAGTTCCTTGAATTGCGAACACAGGTGAAGGGAGATGAAAAATATGTCAATTCCAAACATATAATTTCAGAGTTGGCGCCAGGCTCGGAAGAACCGGAGGTGTTATTGGCACAAAAATACCTTCGTCGGGCCGAATATGGACATGATTAGGGTGAATCAGCCGATGAAGTTGCAGAGTTTCTGCAGGCGTTGATTTGCCATGCTTCTTTGTATGTTTTCGACTAAAGAATAAAGTGTTCTTTTAACATAATTCTTTATCAGTTGGCCTTATTGATACAGATACTCGCGCAAAAATGATCAATCACTTTGTGAAACTAAAAAATCAACGGCGGAAACGATGTTAGCTACTGTGGTACGGTGTCAACCAAAGTATTGCCTTTTTTTTTAGTTTTCAACGTATTTTCAGAACAATCTCGATCAATCCGCGAGCTCGTATTCTTCACATCTACGATTCCTAAGTCTATTATTCTCAATTACATAACGAATGTCAATTGAATTATCAGAATCGAACATTACATCAAGCTCTCTACGAAAATAATAATGCAAGTCATGACGTACCTCTTCTACAGTCATATCTGCACAGGGAAGAAGTTGGGGCAAAATCTCAAGCCTAAATATCTGTAGCCCGTTCAGGACAACCCGATGAAGGGTCCTATCTTGTTCGACATACGAAGGAAGAACTAACAATATTTGTTTGGCAAATAAGCCACCAATTTGCCTCTCCGCACCACTCATGTTATCAACTCGTATGTGAGCTCTGCAGTCCTCAGTGATGCATATTTCGCGCATTAGGTCCATCAATTTCATGAAATCGCAGTCTTCGTCGTCTCCAGTTTCCCTGTGTTTTGTGATATTTTGAAGCAGAGCGAACAACTGATTCCTCCGGAGAATACCTGAAATTGCTTCATCATTCACAATTAAATAATTTTTTATGAAAATTTATTAATTAAATACCAATAATATACGTACAATCGTTGTTGTGCGTCTGCACTTGCGGATTTACCATCGTCGAGTTCCAATTACCTTCGAGAAAACTGAAATGAGCACATCGAAAAGTAAACACGCTGTACACTTTTTTTGTATTTTTTCAGTAAACATTCGAATTTTAGTAATCAACAATTTACTCGCGTCTTTTTTAAATCCAATTAGCGGGACGCTAATACTGATTTGAATTTTAAATATGAATTTGAATTCGCGCGCGCGCCTCTCATTTGGTGTACTTTTCTTCTGCGCTATGCCAATGCTTCTGGTTGTTTCCTCATTTTTTCGCCATTCTTTCCCCTATTTCAAGTAATGTTACTCGTGTCCGCAATCGTTCATAAACTCTCCCCCCTCGTATCGTTTCCCCCGTATTCTAAACTGATTTTTTGCGATAATTACACGTTAAAAACTAATATTATTATTATTATTTTAGGTGTCTACTCTACCTCATCCGATCGGTACGTTCGACCGACCAATTATATCGAAAGAAGAATATGTCTCCAAACAGGAGTTGTAATGCTCAGGTGAGATGTCAACATTAAACATCGGCGACCTAATACAAATGTGAGGTAAATGTTCGATATTCACTGATTGACTAGGAAATAACACAACAGTCATCAGTTGGCGCAGTGGCAAACTCTAAACCGTTAGCTCTCAAATAAAAATATCGGAATTATTAACTCAACTCAACTCAAATAATAACGTTTTAGCTCCCACTTGATAGTCTTTTGGACTGTGAACAAATACGGTTATGCGGACGGAGGAGATTGTACGAGGAGAAAGTGGATGCACTAACAATAAGTTGTGTAATGACAACGAGCGAGGCAGAAGCGGTTTGGACTAAAGATCGTCTGTGAGCTTTTTTTATCTGAAATTGCATTTTTCATTGTAGGGCACACCAAGTCAAAAGGGGGGGGGGGAAAGCTCATTTGCGTGGCACAGCTCAAATTCACCCTCTCACTTGGGCCTCTCTTGACACAGCATTCTTCTCCGACAGAGAAGGGGGAGATCTTTACATATGTACTTGCGCACTTTGCATGAATGGAACTACAAGGCCTGGGCGGAGGGAGCGGCCGCTCTCCCCGCTCATTTTGAATTTTTGCAGTCCGATTACGGTGTGGCGGGAAAATTCAAAAGTTAATCCCCTTGCTCACCCTTTTCTGGAGAGAACAATGGGGGTCAGAATGCTGGGTTGAGACCCCAAGTCGGTCGGTGGAGAATCTCTTGAATTTTCCGTCATTCTTCATCATTTCTCATATTCGAATGATGAAATATATTGCGAAATTTATCTGTTCCGAATGACAAATGGTTCAGACCAAGGAATAACTTCTATTCAGAGTGAAACATAGTTGAATTCATTTGAATTTTTGCCAAAAACGATTGTTTTCAGTACGCCACGGCTGTACAATCATTTGCGAGTTGAGATATCTATACTTCAAATTTATAATGAATTGAAAACAGTGGAAAAAGCGAAAAACGGCTGTTTTCAGCACGCCCCGGTGAACTCCTCCTTTACGAGATGAGATAGCGATACGGGATTTTCACAGAACGTTAGAAAAACTCCTTGCCCACAAACGATCCACGGCCGAATTTCAAATTTCGACCTAGTTCATGAGTTGCAAGCGAAAACGCACGCGAAAACTGCTGAAATCCTTCATTTCACACCGCCATTCTCTCTCTAGCGGCGCAGAATGACTCGACGGCGCTGTGCCACGCAAATGAGCTTTCTTCCCCCTTTTGACTTGGTGTGTAGGGACTTCTAATGGATGGGTCGCATCGTTTGAGTGCTTCAAGATAAAGAACTGTCTGGCACAACCGACTGCGGCATATACACTAGACTTTCAATCGTAACGAAACAACTAGTTGTTTACTAGGGAAATGAACCGTCTTCTTCACAAGAGACAATGCGGCATGAGGAGTGCGATGGTTGATTTCCATAATAAACGACTAGTTGTTTCGTTACGATTGAAAGTCTAATATACACACAGTGATCTTTATATCGTTTCCAGTTCCTTCTATGAAACTTGCGCGTCGCTGGAAGCAAATCCGAAAGCAAATCCGAAAGAAACGAGAGAGCATTGTGAAGTGATAGAGACAAAGCACTACAAACTTCTTATTAATGCTGGAAGAAGACAAGAGGGGAAGACGGGTAGATGACAGATCAATAAATCATCAGAGTTCCCCTCTTGTTCTCTTCTCGCATCACTAAGAAGACTACAGTACTTCTCCACTATGACAAGAATTACCGAGTATACTCTAAAGACAAACTATCCACCCTTGAGGTTGGGCCAGGAACGATCACAGATCATGGAGAACGCGATTGGGGATGGATAGTGGAGGCGGCTATGATGGCTCGCCTCCGTATGAAACAGGAGAGACACGAAATGAGCCAAGCGAACAGGGGTATGTTTGAAACGTTACAATTTTAGTCCCTTTCCACACCAACTAGTCAACATAGTTAGCATGAATATTAGAAAGAAGAGACATTTAACGCTCTCCATACACTTCTTTTCAGAAGTTGTCAATCGTATTGAGAACGGCGAGAAACCCGCGCGAAAGTCTGCCTGAAGAAGATTGTAGAATCTCAGCTCGTGGTTTAGTATTATTTGTAAATTGAAGAAATAAATATATTATCGTGAGATTATTTCCCGTTCCAGAACGTAGTTGACCTTTGACGAACTGAGTGGTGGGAGGAGGGAGGAAGAGACCGGGAAGAAGGGTAGAGATCTACCTGCTCTCCCCTATCTCTTCCCTTCTTCTCTCCCAGACAATCAATGGCTCGCTAACCAGCACATTGAGTTTGCTGAGCAGTTGAAACGCACGATAATTATCGTGTACAGATCAAGGACCAGGCTCCGGAGCGAGATCGAGGCGCCTGTTGGAAAGAGTGCTCTGCGGCAGGCCCAGATATTCGGGTATAAGATCCATGGATCGAACAATTTTGTTGTTAGTAAAAACACAAACTACTCGAACAACATGAGGATAAATCAACCGTCGAAACGTTGAAATAGTATTTTTTTGCGATAATTGTACGTCTTTTTTGCTACTGGAAAATTTTCGCCCATGATTTGATAAAGAGCGGTCTATTATGAATGCGAGTCCCACGACGAGTCGCCCACACACTGTTCTCACAGAGGGCTGGATATTCACAGTAACGGACGGAACAATTCTGAATGGGATACTATTCCGAGGGTTACTATTCCGAGGGTTACTATTCCGAGGGTTGCAGTTATCCGTGGCACGAGAGATAAGCTTTTCTTGATGCTCTCTATTTATTGCTTGAGCAGGTAGCGTCACTCATCTCGGGGGTATAGCTCAGTGGTAGAGCGCTCGCTTAGCATGCGAGAGGGCTGGGGTTCAATTCCCCATACCTCCAATTAACTTTTGCTCTTTTTTAATTTTGTTTCAAAAACATTGTGCTTTTTTATTCTGTCATTTCGTATTTTAAAAAAAGATCGTATTATATCCATCGTTTAACTAACTAACGATCAGAGTCTTTATCAAGCGAGCATATTCCCAGTCTACTACAAGCGACACCAGCGAGAAAACCAATGAGGGGAGAAGGGGTTACGGAAACAGTGGTTTGGGGGAGGGTAACAGGGACTACGGTAGTTTACGGAAAGGAGGAAATTGTGATGCAATATCAAGAGTAGGGGGTGCGAGAGGGGTACGGTAACAAGGGCTAAGGCAATTTAAATACAGGAGGGAATTCAAAAGCAGAGGGATCGGGGGGTTACGGTAACAAAAACTGCGATAGAGTACGGAGTAGAGTCTACAGTGTCGATCAGCCGAAGTAGAGCGGGTTATGATGGGGTTACGATTACAGGAACTACGGTAGTTATGGAAAGGATGGGATTGTGGTACGGTATTATCCGAAATAGAGCGGATTTGGAGCGCCCGCAAGGGTCTGCGTGGCACCGAATGACTGCGGTTGTGCGGTCATCACGGGCTCGTAGACGGGAGGAGGAAGATCGGCGGACGGGGGAGTGGGCTGACGCTGCAATTTATTGAGATTCGAAATTTAAAAAAAGGAGAAAATGGGGATTGTACTGGTGTTTGTATGTGTTTCATGGTGTGTACACAAACAGGATGAGGAAAATCCTGCAATGCGTGTGCGTATAGTTGTTCAAAAATATCAGAGCAAATGTGAGAGCCTTTTTCTAACCTTATTTGGTCTCGAGTAAACAATAAACTAGCGAAAAAAGTATGTTTCTTCGCTCATACACAGGCGCTATGACCAACTATCTTTAGTAGTTCGGTAGGAAGACAGTCCAGAAAAACTCAAACCTGATTCGGCCATTGCTCTCTCGAATTGGGCACATCGTAGGGGCTGACAGTGGAGTGAGGAGCGGACTTCATCATGGATGTAACACCGAATACGATCTTAAGGGATAAGATGAAGTGTTTGCAACATTCCAGTCTTTGATACCCCTGGAATATCTGATTTCCGTACCTACCAAATCGACAATCAGACTACCGTAACCCTCCCCATAAATCGATAAACAATAATCTACCGTACCATTGCCAATGATCCCGCACCGACAATCATCGATCCCACGATGATCACGGGGATGACCCATGTGGGAGTGTCGTCGCCTGAAGCGGAAAGTCGATAATCGGGGGAGGAGGAATCGATATTTGGGAAACAGTTCAATAATATTTATTTATTCAAAATTTGGCAGGAGACCGGAACACGCTAGGACAACCTATCTAGTAACGAGCGTGAAACGTATTCGACCAGCAGAGTGGAATTATGACCTACTCAAACAGCGGTACAACGGGGAAACGTACCAGTTTTGCCTGCACTGCCGACCACGGGAGTCGTCGCGCCGTTCGGCTGCAGTTTGTTTAATTTATTCTATTTTTCACGCATTTAAATTTTTGAGATCTTATCAAAAAAATGAATGGAGAATGGGATGTGTTTCAGGCATAGTACGAGAGGCACTCAGTCAACGCAATCATAATCGCTTCTCTCTTTTTCGTCTTTCAAAAGTATTAACTGTTTTGCTCACAGAAACTACTTCAACTGTGGCATTATGCAAAAAAATGCGAAGATAATTCGTCGATAATCAATAATTCCGCTCACATATACGACAGTTCCATTCGGATACTTCGTGCTTCCGTCCGGATTGTGTACCGTGCCATCGGGATCCGTCTTAATTTGGTCATTAATTAATTAATTAGTTTCGCTCAGGTTAGCTGCGATAACAAGGTACATCATGTTTGTTCATAGCGAACGGCTCAACTTTCCTACTATCTAATCTATTACTAATGAACGAAAACTCAATAACTATCAGATAAGCTGCGAACACAAGCTACTTTATGGTTACTGGTAAACTACTGGTAAAGTGGTAGGTGAGCGAGGATATTAGATCGCACCTTCTTTCCTCCCTCAATAATCGCTCCATCGCCAGTCTTCACTGTTCCATTCGGATAGATCATGTCTCCATTAGGACGGATTACAGTGCCGTTTTCCAGTTTCTGATCACCCGGGCCGTAGGTTCCCTGCGAGAAAAAAAACGTTCAGATGTGTTTCAATGAGTGCTCATGATCCCGTTCGTGTGAGCTATCGCAGTATCGGACAGCTCGGTTTGTGAATAAGAAACACCTAATTCCAAACAATTTGAAAAAATCACCGCCGCATCGGTCGTGGCCGCGTACACATACGGCGATGTGGTCGTCGTCGGTCTGACCGTCGTCAACGTCGAGAAGATTCCCGAGCCTGGCAAAGATTAGATAGCCGTTGGGGTCTCTATTTAACAGGAGAATGCTGTCGGGGGAGTGAAAAGGGGAACGTTTTCGGCCCTAGGTCGGATGGTCACGGTGTTGCGTGATACGGCTCGTACTTCCAGATGCCGAAGTAGTCGACGCTGCCTGATCAGCGGTCGTGGATGGGCCTGAACCGACAGGGATTTACTTATCTATTTTTTGTGGTTTTTCTGATTCTGCAAAAATCTGTATTTGAAAACAAACCAGTGTACGGTGTCGCAGTGGTTGACGTGGTGTGCGGTCCTGGGATTTTTATTGTTAATCTTTTACAACAGTGTCCTACATTAATTGGTAACTCCCGGCCGATTGAGCTCAAATATTAACGGTGAAACTCATCGTAGATATTTGATGATAAACCTCTGACGTTTGGTGTTTTTGGGGCTAATTGCTTTTCACTTTTTTCAATTTGCCTACTCACCAGGCGGCGTGCTCGTGGTAGTGGGCGGGCCTGAGAATTATTGATATTTTCGTTTTACGACCCGTATGTGCAAAATTGGTCAATCTTCATTTATTGCGTGCAAATGAGATCGGTGAAACATATATCGTGCGTTTCTAAAAGTTCCATTAGTCTACTTGGAAAGTTTTTCTGTCATTTTGTGACTTTTATCATCTATGCCCAATCTACATTTTACACTTCTTTTGATACGAATTTCTAATAAGGTTACCAGTGTACGGCGTGGTCGTGGTCGATGACGCCGCCGGGAAGTCGGCACTCGTGGAGGTGGTGGGAGGACCTTGCAAGTAACGGTAGGGTAGGTCTAGGTAGGGTAGGTAGGGTAGGTAGGGTAAGTTAAGGTAGGTCGGGCTAGCCACACCAAATGGAACTCTCTAGCCTCTCTACCTTGTTCGCTATTCAGACTCGATGTTTGACTCAATTTCATTGGACATTAGACTCTCAATCGTAACGAAAAAACTAGTCGTTTATTATGGAAATCAACCATCGCTCTCCTCATTCCGCACAACCTCTCGTGAAGAAGGCGGTTCATTTCCCTAGTAAACGACTAGTTGTTTCGTTACGATTGAAAGTCTACTGGACATGCATTCGAAGAAGAATCAGTATAGCTAGTTTGCAGTGTGCAAATAGTTACAGTTAAACGAATTCATTAATAAAGTTTTCAAAAAATTGCAAATTCGTTCGAACTTCGAAGATGTTTTCTAATGTGTTTCATTCGATCTACTTCTATCTGGAAATCTCCTCCTGTCGATTCGTTTCCTCCATTCACATGAAAACTCATTCACATTGTCATGAAAAACCCACTCCTATACGTCAAGTCCGTCTGCCACTTTAGACATCAGTAACATTCCATTAGAATTTCAAAAAAAAAACACAACAGACATTCGTTCTTCATTTGACGTTTCGGCGTCTAATTGAATTTCGGTATCAATGGAACTACTCACCACTGTACGTCGTCGTCGTCGTTGAGGAGCCCGTGTTGAATCCAGAAGACGATGTCGTCGAGCTGGAAAGGAACGTACGGTTGATCTTTGATCTTTGATCTCCTGGATTTTTAGCGCGCTGAGTTGATCCATGACTCAAACACAAACAGACCACACAAAATGTGGCCCATTTTCTAGCCATCACTCCATCCCACACCTAGCAACACTTCTGGAGGGTTCAGCGAAGCAAAACGTGTGGGTGATTGAGTGACATGTGCCTAACACAAGACTGCTCGATTAGAACAAACTCTCTCGATGCCAAGAGAATAATCGGTTACTACATTTTTACGGCAAATTCTGCGAGTAAGGAAATTGCAAAAAAAAGGATAAAGCATGTAACTTGTGCTGAATGAACACAAATCCATTACGCGCGTACTATTTTAAAAATGTGATATCGTACCCGCCCACCACAGTCGTGCTGCTCGCTCCCTCCACTCCTCTCACTGCCGTAGTCGTCGTCGTTGATCCGGATACCGCACTCGTCGAGGAAGCATAAGACGTTGTCGTTGAGGATCCCTGAACGATTTCATTCGAGGCAATATATGGGCGCATGCTGAAAACAGGGCCACTGCCTAGTCGCATTGCTTAGTGGAGTTCGAAAAAGGGTTAAGAGTCTCTTGATATCATACACCACTTTGGTCGTGAGAATTGCCCGTATTCCGAACTCAATTCTCTGAGTAGAGAATGCAACTAGGCAGTGCCACTGTCGCCAGCATTAAACGTCAATTACCTTATGGTCAGTGACGATTTGGATTGCTACAGTGGATTGGATTGTCTGATTGGATTGATTGGATTGCTTCGATTCACCTCCGGTTCCGATTGGGTTCGCGCCAGTGACCATGGTTCCATGAGAAGGTTGGGTCTGTCTGGTGCCGTTCATGAAGTCATGCGGGCGTCTCGTGCCTTCAGTTCCCATTCTGGTTCCCCTCGTCGCTCCGGTAGGTCCCGTCGGGCTCCAGGTTCCATTGTCAACGCGGGTTCCATTGTCAACGCGGGTTCCATTCACAACGCGGGTTCCATTGTCAACGCGGGTTCCATTGTCCTTCTGATCTTTCTTCACTTCAACGTCTCCTCCGTACACGCTCAATCTGTCCTCGAACACCCTGACCTCCACCTCGGCCGTCTCATTCCGCGCCTGCTCCAACTCCTGCTCACTTAGTTTTCGAGGGAAAGGAATCGTCGCGATCAAGATCGATGAGTTGTTGTCGTCGAACGAGGGGTGAACTTGAGCCAGAGAGGTGTTGAATCGACGAAGGATCTTGTCAAGGGCGGCGACGGTTTTCTCGTTGACGGCATCGTGGAGGGTGTAGTTCATCTTCTGGGCCTCTGGGCTTTTCTCCTTGTCTTCCTTATCAAGCACTCCCAGAGATGCGTTGAGCACATGCAGGAAGTCGCCTCCACCGTTATCCTTGCCGATTTCCTTCAACAACTCAGTATCCGTGAAGTTGCGAGGAACGTCGATTCCCACGGACGATAGAGCCTTCTCAATCTTGTCCTTGCCGAGATCCTTCATCATATCGATGGCTGAGACTCTTGCTCCAGTGTGATTCTTGTCCTTATCGTCCTTTCCGAGATGCTTCATGAGATCACTAGCCGATATGTTGGATGGAACATCGATTCCCAATGATTCCAGAGCCTTTCCAATCCCTCCACTCTTGTCCTTGCCCTTCACTAGTTCCTTCATGATATCCGACGCAGAAACGTTCGAGGGAATGTCCACTCCAAGAGAGGTGAGAGCCTTCTCAATCAATCCCTTCTTATTCTTCTCCTTGACTAGATCAGTATCGTTTCCATGAGTTTCCTTTCCGAGAGCCTTCAGCACATCAACGGTCGAGACATTCGAAGGAACATCGATTCCGAGAGCCTCGAGAGCCTTCTCGAAATGTCCATTCGTATCCGTCCACTTCTTCTTCGCCAACTCCGATCCGTTTTTAGCCTTGTCCATCAACTTCTCCTTCATCTTCTCTTTCCAGTCCACTATAGCTGAGGAATTCTTCTCTTCCTCGTCATAACTCTTCATGATCTCCTCCATCTTTTCCTTCCAGTCAACGAGACTTGAGGAGATAGGCTTAGTCTTATCGTTGTCCATCAACTTTTCCTTCATATTCTCCTTCCAATCAACGATTTCCGAAGAATTAGCCTTGTCCTTGATCGTTTCCATCAACTTTTCCCTCATCTTCTTCTCGAATTCACCAACGGACTGGTTTCCGGGAGGCAGAGTCACATTTCGATGTGAAGAGAGCACATCCTTTTTGGCAACAACCGCTTTCCCTCCCAGACCACCGGCGAGTCCACCCAAGATGGAGCCGAGATTCGCACCTCCCCACTGCTTATCGTTCGGTTGATCACTTCCATGATTTTTCTCGAGCTCAGTCACAGAGCCGTTTCCTCCAAGATTGTTTCCCATTTCCTTAATCTGATTCTTCACAGAGCCATTACCCACAGCCGTATCAACACCTCCTTTCTTCTCCTTCATCTGATCATCCGCTGAGCCATTTCCAATACCGACGCTTCCAAGTGCCTTCTCCATGTCTCTTCCAAGTTCCTTCATCTGATCCATCGCCGAGACGTTTCCATCAGAAATAATTCCCGTGAAACGACCCCATCCTTCTCCCTTTCCAACATCCTTCTTTAGATCAGTTACGGAGCCATTGCTAGTAGCATTCTTTCCCTTCTCCAACAGGTCCTTTTTTCCTTCATTTCCAAGTTCAACGACACTTCCAGTTCTCCAACCCAGTAGATCCATTCCTCGCTGACTCATCTCTCCTCTTGGTCTTTTCGTTGTTGCTGTTTCATTGTCGTCACGGGCCGTCAGATCTCCACCATTTCCATAGGGACGAATCGAATCTGCTGACTCGCCCTTCTCCATCTTCGGCTCCATGGTTACTGTAGTGCCTGATGTTCCCGTTCTGTGTCCCGCCGCGGGGAACTGCGAGGTTACGGTAGGCAGCTCGAATCGATCTGAGGGACGATTAGTCGAGTTGTACCATTCGAGCAGCGTTCCGAGCTTGTTGATCGCTGGTCTTTGATCTTCGGTCTTTGAACTGTTCGGAAGGGCCAAGTCATCGGTGAGAATCTGGTTTGGTTTGCCGACTACGGTTGCATTGGATTCATTTGCGTCACGAGCGAGTCTATTGTGCGTGCCGTTCTGAACAGTTTTATTTTAAAAATATATTTGCAATTAGTAGGAAAAGGGGTGAAGACCAATAGCTTCTCCAAAGACGCCAAAAATGGCGAGGTAAAATTTTTAAATACGATATTTAATTTATGATTGGCAAACTCACGGCGACGGTGCTGGTGGAGGAGCTCCTGAAATTTGAAATTGTTTGTTTTCAATTTTTTTCTAATGGAAATCCCGCTGTCATTAGAGGATCTCGAACAATCTCAGCAATGAGGCAATCGTGAAACACATCGAAACTATTTGCCGCAGCCGTTTCAAAGTATGGCACTAGTCTACGTTTAATGTTGCCGATCGATAATTGCGTAACCCAATCCCAATCGATTCAGTTACCGTATTCCGGCCAGGTACTGTAACCCAATTTAATTTGGTACCGTAGCTGCCTGCACTTATTGATTTTCGCTCAAAGAACCCCCGTACCCCAATCACAATCGATTCGACTACCGTAACCAGATACCGTAATCCCTTACGTCGTCGGCAGTGCGGGGAACATCCAGCACACGGGCAAGCCCATGTTCTGCAGTCGGGCCGCCTCGTCGTCTACCGTATCCTTATCATTGCGAAGTTGGTAGTCTGAAAGAGTACGGTAGGGTACGGTAGGTCTAAGGAGTCTAAGGAAGTCTAAGGAGTCTAGGTCTAAGGAATCGATAATTGCGAAGCAAGGTAGTCTACCGTATCCTTGTCGCCGCGCATTTGGTAGTCTGAGGAGGGCGTACGGTAGATCGAAGAAGTTATTCAATCATTATTTGTTGTTTCGACGGACACTCGCAGACACATTAATAACTTTCAAATCATTGACTAGCTGAAGACAGATTGAAACATATCGAATCTGATAATCGTGTAAATGCCGTACTTCTTTTTTCTTCACGGATTCTACGCTATTCTCACTCCTTTCGGAGAAAATGGAAAACACTGAGGATACAGTATCCTTCAGCATCCTCACCATCCGTTTCGGCATTGTAGTACAGGTACAGCGGCACGCTGGCGCCGCACGTTCCGGCAACGTTCGAGCAGTACAGGTACTCCTGAGTGGAAAGTTTGGGGTTGCCCCGTTCGCACGGTTTTTGGGTAATAACTCGGTTCAGAGGTGAGATATCGACAAACGGTAAAATGTGTGTTCTTATTCAGATCAAGAGGGATACTTTGAGCACCAAAACATGGTATTACGATAGATTCGGTCTACCTCGTTGCGGTCTTTAGGTACGGGGCCAATTTTAAAAATACCGATGGCCAACAATAGACTAGGTACTCCTGAGTGGAACGGTAGTCTATTTTCGTTTCACGTTAATTGTAAGTACCGTACTTTGGAAAATGAATTCAATTATCGATCGGTTTGAGATGTGATACCGTACCCCGGGCAGGACGGTGGTCGTGTAGGCGGCGTAGAGAAGGTTCGTGGCGGGTGGCGACGCGCCGGCAGCGTCCCACATCATGATGATCGAACCTGCGGAAGGGGGAGACTCTCTCGATTTCGCATGATCCTTAGTTGCTCAGACTAGTGCCATTTCGACGATTTCATTTTTCGAGATTGTAGAGTGAAAACCGGAGCAACGTTTAATTATGCTTCAGCGCGTATACATAATCGATTCACCCGAGAAAACGTCGATGATCGTCGGTTGTATATGTTTCTAATAGAAAAAAATCCTCACTACTTGATCCATCCTTGCCCGGTTTGCCCATCGCTCTCAGTCGGTTCAAGCAAGTTTCAGGGCATTGAGTCGACGGCTGCAAAATCGTTTTTTTTTAATTCTTTTTTTTTGTTCAGGATACGGTATAGCTGAGAGTTCTATGACGTAGGTTCATAGGTCCGAATTCGTAGGTCCGAATTCCTGGAAAGAAGTCAGATCTTACCGTTTTCATGAACGATCCAGACACAAGATTGTAAGCCAGCGAGAAGGAGGAGGAAGGCGCGGATGGAGACAGGGAGAGCAGATGAGTGGAGGAGGCTGAATGGGTACTGTGGAGTTACTGTATTCAGCAAGATACGGTAGGAAGTATTCATTAGCTACGGTAGACTTCGGTTCGACGTGGCTATTCTGACACTGTCGATGGGGTACGGTGTCGGATTATCGATCGGAGAATACGTGAACTCACCGCTACCGTAGTCGCCCGAGTGGTACTGGGAGCCGGTGGCGAACGCCGCGTCCGTTGCTTAATTAATTAATTTAAATTGATTAATTAGCTAATTAATTGATAAATTAGCTAAAATCCTACGCAGTGTCGTCGGGCAGATCGCATTCGTCGCTAACGGCAGGAACAACAGGAGGCAGTACGATGCGAGCATCGTAGCCGGAAAATATAAATGCTCGAAAATCTCGAATTTCGAAAATCGATAATTGACCCGATAATACGATAACTCGACAAGAGATCAAGGAGGTCAAGGCCCACTCTGTGAGCCACCACCAAATCGATAGTGCCCCTGTCACAAGTTTAGGGGAGACAATGGCGGAAAATCTGAGTAGAAGAAAGGAGGGAGGAAAGAAGGGGGGAAGAAAGAAGAAGAAGACAACTGAAAGGAGGGGAAACTTGGGATGTGGGCTGGATCGTCATGGATACTTCAGACGATTCTCTTCGTTTTTGGGGAAAGGATGTCTGACTCTCTTCGTTCGCCACACTCTCTCGCTCTGTCTAACTGCCGAGATGTGAGGAGAATGAAGAGGCCGATTGCTGGGATACGGAGATGGGATGTGAGGCCTCAAGTCGTGGATTCGGTATGACAAGTGGGCAATTTCCTTCATCGATCGACGGAACGATGGAATCATGGCCTACCATGAAAACATCTTAGTAATAATTACACGGTAGACCAAAATGATGATAAAGATGTCAAAACAACAGGATCTAGGCTTTATCGTCAGAAAAGCGGTCGTCATCATAGTGTACGGTATCGATGAGTGAATACGGTAATGCGGTGTCCATATCCCAGGCGTATCGATTAGGAGAAGGGCGGCGGAGCGGCGGCCGCTGGCTGCATCACGCGAGGAGGTGCCATGTCCGTGTCGCTGCGGTACTGGAAGGGGACAGAGATCAAAGATCAGAGTTCAAAGATCAAAGTTCAAAGATCAAAAACTTCAAAAAATCAAAATCAAAAACCAAAAAAAGAACTTACCAAAACGTACTGGTGTAGGGATCTGACTATCCTATGATAATAGCCAAATTAGAAAGTGTGGAAAACAAAGTTCAAAGACCAGCGTTCATAGTTCATAGGACATAGTTCAAGATCAAAGATCAAAGATCAACTCACCGGTTCGTACTGATGATAGTACTCCGGCGAGACTGCACGAGCGCCCGATTTGATGAATTGAATCGTGAGACAGTAGATCTGCGAAATATTTTTTTTATTTACCCGGCGGAATGAACCCTCATCCATCAATTCCTCCCTCGTCAACGAGCTGTTCAAAGCAGGGTGGAACCTATCCGAACCGCAACATTTGGAGGGGGGGCAATAAATTCAACCATCATTTTGCATTTTCTCGCTGGACAAACTGGAGGAGGGCGGGAGTGGTATGGAAATGAGATTTTATCTCAAAACTAGGAGAAGCAGAGAATTGGATAGGTTTCACTACGGACTGGTAAGCTAGATGGGCCCTTTTCGTGGCTGTTGTTGCTTTGTTAGTTTGAAATAACCCACCACTCCAATCACCAGTCCGGCTCCCACGATCACGCCGAGAATGATCAGAGGCCAGCCGAGAGAGATGCCGCTGCCGGCTGCAAATATCGATTGATGGAGATGAATTATTGATTATCTGGCTTTCGGTTAGTCGAGTTTCGATTGGCTTTTGAAAAATGCGATTTTTTGAACGGATAGGAAAACCGTCTTGATGTCTATTGGTAAAAGTAAAAGAAACTCGCATTTCGCCGTTGCTGGAGGCGCAATCACAGTGCCGTTAGGATATTTCACATGTATTTATCTCACTGCGCCACCTTAGGTTAAGGTCATGCATTTTTCACTGAGTATCCCTCTGAATATGGAAAACGCTCACATTTCGCCGTTGCTGGAGGCGCAACGACAGTTCCGTTCGGATATGTCACCGTGCCATCGGGCGACTTGACGGTTCCATCAGGGGATACAACTGTGCCGTCCTGTAATTATCACTAAATTTTGTGTTAATTGTTTCATTTCCAATGCGAGGATGACAATGAAAAGCTGCATGTTTTGGTAAAAACTGTGCTTATTAGTTAGGCAGGCGTTCACAGTCGTGATAGTTTCCAGTTTTTGTCAAAAGAGAATGAAGAGGCAATGATAGGGAGAGAATACTCAATGAGGAAAGTTGTTCCAAACATCAGGGATGAGCCATAGATTTTTAAATCAATAAATAATTCATGGTATCGTGAGAATATTTTCCATTCCACCAGTAGCTGACCTTTGACGAACGTTCAAGGGGGCGGAGAAAGGAAGAGACCGGGAGGAGGCGGTAGATCAAGTGTCCTCCTCCCCCCTACCTCTCTCTCAGACAATCGATAGCTCGCTAACCAGCACATCTCATTTGCTGAGCATTTCAAACGCACGATACCGTCGTACCTAGGGGCCACAATGTAGATAGCCGATTTCACGCTTCGGGGCCAAATGTGTGCTCAAACTGTCCCTCATGGATCCAATATCAGCATACTTTCCAATATCGGCCCCTAACCGTACCTCATACTTCTGCGTGCCGTTCGGGTAGTAGGTGACGCCGTTGGGCGCCTGGTAGCTGCCGTCCGGCTGCGAATTATCGATTTATTGATTGTCGATTTTCGCCCTCTTCACAGATTCACCATTCACACTCTCCTAGATCGTTCGGATGCGCGCGTTCCGAGTAACCTAATCATTTGCAAATGTATGTTTCACCACTACTACGAATGCGTCATCAAATTTCATCAATTGTCATCAAATTTTAATTCCTTCATTGTCTTGTTTTTTTAATCACTAAATTGTTGGGCTAATTGAATTGACGGATTTCTCATTTCTTTGATTTAAATTGTTTTCACAAAAATTCTCAATCGCCCTATCCAAGATCGTCGCCGATATGCTTCACCAGTACTATTTCTGCCGAAAATTTTCTAATTTTTAATGCAGTCTAGGCTTCCTTTGTGAAAACAAACAATAAATGTTCCTCACATAGGTGGTGGTCCCGTTCGGGTACGCAACCGTACCATTCGGATAGCTGACCGTTCCGCCCGGATTGTACGCCGTGCCGTCCTTCTGCAATCGATAAATACAGTAATCGAGTGTACCCGAAATCAGCGATCAACCGTAACTACAATTCACAATAATGGCTCAATTGTACGCATTGCCGTCCTTCTGAAGTCAGTCATCGATTGGTACTACCGTGACCCTCGAGCCCCGTGATCTTACAGCTGCCAGGTGCTCCGTACAAAATTGCGTGACACATAACACTTCGACATATAATTATAATCCCAGTTAACGATTCGCCTATCTGCCGGAACCGTATTTCCAACCAGCTTATAGCTCGTTAAAGAGTCAGTTATCGATTAGTGATCAGGGACGTACCGTAACCGTCGTTCCGTTCGGATACGTCGTCGAGCCGTCCGTGTTCAGTGTGGTTCCATTGGGATAGGTCTGGCTGCCGTTCGGATTGTACACCGTGCCGTTGGGCGCGATCTTGAAATTGGTTCTTGATCTTTGATCTTTGATCTCTGAGATTTGATCTTTCTGATGTTTCATCTATGACCTTCGATCTTTGTTCACTGAAATACTGTTCCATATCTTTGCTCTTATCTTTGATGTAAATTCTGTGTGTAGAATGAAATGCGTTTCAGGCGTATTACGAGAGGAAACGAAACAAAGTATTAATGATCGTGCCCGTTTCACTCCCTTGAAAAAACTCAAATGCTCTTTGATCTACTATGAGACATCATATTGTTAGGGGTATTGAATTTTGATCTCTGATCGTTTACAGCTCCTGAACTGATGCGCATGTGCATAGCGATGAGGTTTTTCGAGCGAAAGGCCTTTTCGGGCTTTCCTCGAAGTCACTTCCTCCCTCGGTTCCTATGGCGCTTCTTTTTAGGGTGCATTCCAGAGTTGGAGAAGCGTTTCTAGGATGCGCCCAACCATCTTGGGACCACGTGGCCCTACTTGGGTGCATGAGCCAGAATAATTTTCGTTATCATAATCCTTCCAAAAATGACTTCAACACATTATCGAGATGGAAGTCTCCATGCTCACATCGACCTCATACAATTTGAACCTAATCCATCAACGACTATAGCAACATTTCACCTTCGTGCCATACTTGATCGTCCATCCATCACTCGTTACCGTTTTTAATCGGATACACCGTATCCCCACTAAGGCCATGATATTTATCATCTATTCCCCAAAAAAAACATAAATAAACGGCATAAAATGCTACCTTGGTTCCATCCTTGATCGTCCATCCGTCGCTCGTCACCACCGTTCCATTCGGATACACCGTATCTCCATTGGTCCTCACGATGGTTCCGTTGGGGAACACCGTGTCACCGGGCTCGTACGTGCCCTGCATGATTATCTGGTATTTCGAAAATCCAAGTTTCCCGATAGTTATAATCGTACACTGTGTATGATGCGCCCGTACTTCTCGGGCTCTAGCGCAGCTCAGAGACACGATATCAACAAACGGTAAAAAACATGATGTTATTGGGTCCATGAGGGATAGTTTGAATATACTTTTGACCCCATAGTGTAAAATCGGCTATCTGCGTTGTGGCCCCTACGTACACATTGCATTACTTTTTTCTCGAGTCGAATAGAAGCAATCACAAGGGGCGCTATTCCTACGCTCATTCAACCCTGTCGACATCTAACTTACTGAAGTGTCCGTCGTGCCGGGGTACACGTAGGGCGACGTGGTCGTGGACACGGTAGTCGTCGTGGCGGGCGTCCTCGTCGTCGTGATTGCGGTGGTGGTGATGGTTCCTGATCGGGTAGAGGTTATCCTTTTTTCGGGTCCTCATGATACTTTGGGTACGCCATACCGGAGTATGTTTTTTTGTTATTTATTTGGGTATGGCTCGACAGCTCCACTGATTCTATTCAGCGCATGCCTCCTTTTCGAGGAGCAGTGAAACCTAGCCTAACGACTGATTTTTGGCGGCGAATCTATTCTTCCTTTGTGCGACTAAAGAACGTGCGGAACAAACAGACGCATTCTCATTAGAGTTCGAAATACGGGTCACCGTCTCTTCATTTCACACACTCTCTCGCCACTCTGACCGGTGAGAGAGCACGTGAAATGAAGAGACGGCGACCCGTATTACGAACTCTAATTCTCATCCCTTGTAGAGTTCGAAATACGGGTCGCCGTCTCCTCATTTCACACACTCTCTCGTCACTCTGACCGGTGAGAGAGTGTGGGAAATGAAGAGACGGCGACCCGTATTTCGAACTCTACAGCCTTATACTCCACTCACTGCTAGTCGTCGAAGTCGACGATGATCCTGACGCGGACGTCGTCGATGAGGAGACTGAAAGCGTTGAATACTCGGTCCGAATAAAAGGTAAAGGTGCATCCACGTCAAGCGATTTTACAGTCGTAAGACAACGCTAGGTGGGACCCACTGGTAAGGCCAGCTGCAGGTAAGCAGTCGGTCCGAATAATAATTGCGATCATCGTCTATTGCATCATCATCGTATGACAATGGCAGGGTAACACTTGATTTCTTCATTCACATCAGATCGTTCATCATTGCTACATTCATTAGAGCTCGAAATATCAGCCGTCGTCTCTTCATTTTGCACACACTCCCATCGGTCAGAGAGGCGAGATAGCATGCGGAATGAAGAGACGGCGACCCGAATTTCGAACTCTAGCAGACACCCACCGGACGAGGTCGACGTCGACGACGGATTAGTCGTCGTGGAAGAGGGATTGGTGGTGCTGGTCGTTGAGGAGGCTGAATGCTTTCCATTATTTTTTACACTTTCTCTGCGTCCGTGAAGACTATACTGCTGCAACCCACTGGTGCTGGTGGTGGTCGGGCTTGTCGTGGTAGTTGAAGTCTGAGATGTGGTCGTTGATGATGCTGATGACGTCGTGGTTGGCTTGCCCGTGGTCGATGTGGCTGAAAAACTCCTCATTTGTCACGCATTTTTGTCGCGTGAGCAGTCATTGTTTCGCTTGTTGGAATTCCGGAAAGACAAAAAAACCCTCAGTTCCCACTGTCAACTATGTGAGGAACGAATAGAAGGGTTACGCACTGGGAGAAGTCGTTGATGTTGAGGAAGAAGATGTCGTCGTGGCGGGAGCAGTCGTCGTTGAAGAGCCTGCACGTTTGTCTAATACTCCCCCATTCAGCGAGCGAAAGAGTATGTCAAATTAAGAGAGTCAGGCAGCGCCATCTATGCTCTCGTCGTTCAGTACGCTTTCTTGGGGGTCAGAGACAAAGAGAGAGTATGCGATAAGGAGAGAGTCAGAGAGCCATCTTACCTGTCGTCGTCGTGGAGGCAGTGGTGGAAGACGTGGTCGACGGCAAGGTGGGGATGGTAGGGACTGAGGAAGTTACTTTTTATTATTTTTGTTTATACAACACGATACCGTCAAACCGTACGATCAAAAATATCTTCTTCCATTATTTATGAGCTAACTTTGAAACGTATTCGGAAATAAATAAATATAATCACCAATAACGATGGGCACGGTAGTGGGCGATTTTGTCGTGACTGAATGTTTTAAATTTATTTAAAAATAAAAAATAAATAAAGTCAATCCCCGATCGCTAACCGGTCGTCGTGGATACGGTAGTCGAGGTGGTGGTCGGCGGCTGAAAGCGGGGACTAGGTACTCATCAGACATTCTGTCCCCTTTCACACCCACTCTAAGAAGTGAGAGAAGGTGTGATATGGAGCGATACCGTCTCAAGATCAAAAATATCTTCTTCCATTATTTTTGAGCTAACTTTGAAACGTATTCGGAAATAAATAAATATAATCACCAATAACGACCTACCGTAACCTACTTACGGTAGGTTACAGTAAGTCTCAGCGCACGCTACGAAACGATTGACTTGTTAGTTCATTATTGATGATGATTTGTGCATGCCAATCGAAAAAAGCCATTCGGTAGCAAGCGGAAACGAGAATAACAAGCGGAACGGTTTATTCGTTTCACGGTACCTGGAACAGGTAGCACCACGGCTGGCCACCGTTGGCGATCACCGAGTTCGGATCCTCCTCCGTTCCATTGGGTTGCGTGGCGCCGCGCGTGACGTAGTCTGTACGGTAGGTTAGGTATTATTGATCGACAACTGATTTTATGTCTAGGGTTACGGTCTTTAACAGCTCGGACATGGGTGACGTAGTCTGTACGGTAGGCTAGCATTTATCTATCGACAACTGATCTTATTCTAGAGCTACGGTGTTTAGCAACGATAAAGTAGGCACATACCACTCGTGTTCGTGTTGTAGTAGAGGTAGAGAGGGGTGGTCGCGCCACAGTAGCCCTCCTGGCGCGCGCAGTAGAGAGTGCTCGTCTGGAAGAATGGGTACGGTACGTTGCTGTAGACTTCAGTAAGGTACGGTAGGGAACGATTAGTCTAAGGTAAGGTACGTCCGGCTATGGTAGGATACTGTAACCGATTCCGATTAAAGAAGGCAAAGATTGTGACTCATAACAGTGGTGGGTCACGGTCGGAACAGAATGATTGATCAGGTTTTATTTGTCAGTACCACGTTCCTGAAATAATTAGAAGAATAGAAACAGGTTGACTTTTCGCAATGTACTGAAACTCAATTGGCTGCGGTAGATTCAATTGCTAATTTCTAGACAAATGTCAAAATCTTGTTGAAAATAATTGAAACTTTGGCTGGAATGTAATCTGGGCTACTGAAGGCTATTGTATGCTGCGGTAGGATACAGTACTATCGGTCTTACAGCAGCTGAGTGATGTAGTCTGTATACGCACTCTCTCGCTGTCCCATTTTTTTCAGGATTTTTTCCCAGAATATTCAAGCTCCATACCGTAATGGGCCATAACGTAATTTATTGATTTATTGATTGATTTATTACCGTATCCCTCTTACCGTAGTCGTCAGCTGCGTGTTGTAGGCGGTGTAGTCACCAGCAGGATCGTAGGCCGCGCCCGTGGCCGGGTCCACCCGCATCATGATGGTACGGTCTGGAAAGGCAAATAGTAATGTGCACCGTACACCGGTGCACCAGACCGTGCACCGTAGTGCTTAGGGCTTAGGGCTTAGGGCTTAGGGCTTAGGGCTTAACGGTGCATGGTCTGGTGCATGGTACGGTCTGGAATGGAGCAAGGCTACGGTAATCCACAGGCGCAAAATACCGCTATCAGCTTTACATGTTGGAGGCAGCAAGTTCAAGTGTGTTTCATCGAGTGATCAAACTTGGAAAGATGCTGCACTCAACTGATTGCTCGGCATGCTCATTTAATACTCAAAAATCTTATTTTTGATCAGCGAGAGGGCGCACAATTTCTAGACTCGGTTTTCCCTATTCGAGTTCAACAATGACAAATCTATGCCACTCACAGCAAAGTTGCACTTTCGGTAGCTCTTCAACCTTTCCGGGAGCACCGGTACCGAACCTGTTCCCCTGACTTACAATTAGGGCTGTCAGGATGAAGAATCCGTCTCTTCATTCCGTGTACTCTCTCACCGGTCAGAGTGACGAGAGAGTATGCGGAATGAAGAGACGGATTCTTCACTCTGACAGCCCTACTTACAATCCCAATCGCAGTCGCTGTTCCGTATCTCCGGCTTCGTGTACGCTTGCAGCCGGTACACGCAGTCGGCCGCGCAGTTTGCCGTCTGAAGGGAGGGTTACGGTTGATTACGGTATCCGAACATGTATTGATGCGGATACGGTGTCCCGTTTACGGTAGATGGATAGTAATTGATCTGGATACGACTTTCAGGCTGCTGTATTCAGAAATCGAATGGAGATTACGGTAGGATACGGTGGCTGGCTAGATATTGCTCCGAATACGGCATAACTGAACAACTATTGATCGGGAACGGTTACGGTAGCCAGCAATCGATAACTGACGTTTGCTTGGAAGGCTCCGTAGCCGAGCGAGTACTCCTGGCGCCAATCGGTGCCCGGGCTGGCGGTGCCAAGCGCGTGGTCCGTACCGTTAGCCACTGAATGGGTTACGGTAGGTCAATTGATTACGGTAGGTCAATTGGTTGCTGTAGGTCAAGGATATATGGTAGATCGATAATTCAACAAATCTACCGCCCTAGTAAGAGATACGGTAGAAATTGAGGATACGGTAGCTCCTCTCAATCGATCGCTCACCATCACTGTAGTTGCCTCTGATGTACTGCTGAGCATAGGTGAAGCCGGCGATCGCTGCGAGGTATACGGTAGATTACGGTAGGTGAATCGATAAATGAGTTATTTCTTGTTTTCCAAACCTACAGCTAAAATCGAATGTGTTTCAGGAACTAGATGTAAATGAATCAGAATCTCTTTAGTGCTAACTGGGTTATCGCTTTTTTGAATAACGTAATATTGAATCGAAATTATCTATCAATATTCAATCGATACTGCACTCACGTGCCGGGACCGCGGGACAGGCAGTGCTGGTTACTGTAGGAAGTAGGCTGATCGATATCAGGAAGAAGGAAAGGCTCCACATTTCGGGAGCCGTTTTCGAGAATAGGAGTGAAAGAGAAATGAGTCCTTTCTTTTCTCCCAGAACCGGGGCCCCCCGGTATCCTCGGGTTACCAAATCATCCTTTTGTCTCAGAGAATTCACCGAAATCCTCTCCATTTCACTCACTTCCTCACCACACAGAGAAAAGGAGAGAGTATGCCAACAGAAATGAGTCAGATTTCTACTTATTGTCCTATTTTGCGTTTCCTTTCGTTAGGCAACGTAGCACAACATTTCTCAAAATATTTATCTGATTAAACGTTAAGCTACAACGGTCCACGAAAATAATAGAACTCTAGAACACAGGGTGGTGGTGGTGGGCGGTTGTGCTACCTATGCTATGTTGTGTGAAATGTGTGCAAATATTGGTCACAGGGGTGTGTGAAACAAAACACGGTCTCGGGGCAAAAAGGAAAGTGGGGAATAGGATATACGGGTCATAAAAACGTCTCGAGTAACGGCATCACAAATTAGAGTAGTTAGACGTGTGGGTTTGACAACTTAATTGGACGAATCAAATCTAGTCGACTAGCGGGAGTGATGGGACATTGGAACGAGGCAGCACAGATAAAATGAGCTTGAGTTGGAACTAGACTTAAAATGTAACAAAAACGCTAATTAAAATACTTAATTAATCATTTTTGTTGTATCTCAACGTCCAGCATTGGAAGACGAGGCAACCAGTGTGGCACTAGGACTAGCGGGCCATTCGACTCTCTCCATTTCGCCTTATCTCTCATCGGTCAGAGACGCGAGAGATCACGCGAAACGAGGAGAGCGGTCAAACTACCGTAGTCGCTCGGATGGTAGGATGGTGGTGGTGGTGGTGGGATATCCCGGATGGTTATTTGGGAGTGAAGTAGGAATGGGGATGGATACACTTCAAATGGGAACAGGAAAGTGGGGGTATTGTAACAAATATGATCAAGATTTACATAATTCAACACGAAATACTAGGAAAACGACTAAGACAGGGGCACAAATATCGATTGGACTGCTAAGAAAATAGTGGGCTCCCTTCACAACTTCGCTGACTGGTCAACTACAGCGAATGGGTAATGAAAGGAGCCGGACCACAACTAAAAGCGAGAAACATCTAGGGGGGAGGACTTCTTTGGGCTCTGGTGTTTGGGTGTGTGCGACAACTATAACGAACGTGTGTGTGTATGGGGATGATCAGAGATGGTACGGTATGGTGCAACCCCTCAGAAGGCGTATACTGTAAGGGGCGGGTGCTACGGTAGGTCAACGATGGTAGGGTACGGTGTGTCGATAGAACAATGGGTAGGTCAACGATAGAACAATGAGGGGCGGGTTACGGTAGGCGGTGGTGTGGTGTGGTGGTGTGCAACCACATTCGTCGTCATCACCACTCGGCCTCGCCGGTGCACTTCTGGAAGCAGAAGTCCTTGCCGTTGATGTGCATGATGCCGTCCTTGAGCGAGAACTTCCACTTGGAACGAGCGCGAGACACCTAGAGAATTATTGATTAGGATTATTACAAATAATTATTTATTTTTCACTACCGTGCTGGCTTCTATTAACCCCGCTAAGCAATTGCGCGTATCTAGGTTCGGTGAAACATGCAAGTCATCGTATAATTGAGCGCGAGAGTCATGATTTTTTTTTTGGAATAAATTGAGATAAATATAATTTGCTCGGTAAATTGAGTGAACAGAACAACCGCGAGGATGAATGCGCCGTGAAACTCGAAAGTCATTGTTTGTAAAATAGACCGCGTGGCTTTCATTAATTCGGCGAGACCATAGGTATGACATAATCAACGTGAAACGCGCACTTCCCAGTTCAATTCCGTCTACATAAAATGACAAATAAATACATTTTTAAAAAAATAATAAAATTCGCTCACCTTCTCGAACTGGCACATCACCACGTCCTCCGCGTCGAACAGCGTCACGAGGTCCTCGTCGTCCGACTGGTCGTCCTGTTAATTATGGTTAATTAATTTAATTTAAATAAATAAATTTAATTAAATAATAGGTGTCAAGTTAAAGTTTCACATTAGGGCCTATGGTCGAGGAAGATAATGTTTCAGTGTATCTTAGGACCTGTGCAAAAATTTAAAAAAATTAAAGCCAGTTATGTTTAGGTTTCATCGCTGCTATGAAACAAAATAGAAATTCGCCACAGTGATAAATTTGCCGATTCCAGTGTATAGCAACTCTTACAGTCTATTCCAACAGCCGGTCAACCTAGTCCGACTAAGTGTAAGTTTGTGAATAACATGACGTTTCGCCAGGCCAACTTCTATTCCCGATTCCCACAGTCGTCCCGAGTAACCATTCCCCCACTCTATGGCTAACATCAGGTCCCCTTTCCCTATCCCTGTTTCACCAAAACAACACCCATGTACATGTGACGACTACATGAAATGCACAATTTTATTTGAACGGAAAACCGACAACTATCGCACCCAACCATCTCACTGATTCTACATATCACTGTCGAACCTCCAATCCACCTAGTGATTCGACAGAAGAATAACACAAAATCTGGTGAATTGAACTGAATGGCACTAAATGGAAATCGCATATTTTGATAGTTTCATACATACCGATAATAATCATGATTTGGTACAATTTGAACTAGATGATTTTGAGTTTCACTCACATCCGAATTGAGCACCGTCCTGCTCTTCCCCTCTCATCTCATCTTCCCACTACAACGCTTCTCTCCCCTTCCATAACACCAAACTGACCCACTTAACCTGGCGGTTGTGTGTTTCAAGTAATCCTCAACTTACATCCGAATTGAGCGGGTCCTCATGGACGCCGTCGCCGTCCTGCTCCTCTCCCTCGTCGCCGATGCGATCGGCCATGCGACGAAGCGGGTCGTCCTCTTCCTGATGATAAATAAGGTAAATAAAAATATCAATAATTAGTTATTGAGAAAATGTGAGGAACAGATTACACTGAACGCAACCTATGTGGTCTTGAAAAAATGCTGTAACATCGACGTGCCAGGTTCACTTACTTGGACCACTTTTTTATCACGTAAACAAGCTTGCATTATTATTTTGAGCATAGGTCCAATGACATCACACTATGTGCACTTTCGAACACGTTCAAGTACTCCTCTAGAGCCAATGAGCGAAGTCATTGCTTTCACAATGCAAAAGGCCGGTCAACCCAAATAGAAACGCATCCTGCCCGTTAGAAGAGTTTCCAAATTTTTTAGTAACGAGAACTATAGATTGATTACTAACGGAATCAGCCAAGATGGAAGGATCTTGTAAATACGTAGAAACCGCAAATCCCATTTCCCTCACCTCTTCCTCCTCCTCACTGGACGAGTCACTCATGCCTCCTCCGCCGCCCGCCCTGCCTCCGTCCAGCTGCAGAATGCCCAGCTGACGGGCCACACGCTCTGCCTAAAATTAATAATAATTAACTAATTAATTAGTTAATTACTTAATTCCCCCTTTGATGCTGTCAACATTTTATTAGTTATTTGGGAGAAAATTTAATGAAACCATTTACCCCTGTCACTCATCGTATCATCACTACAACGCGAAGCGGCAAACAACCTAGTTTCACCACCTATCAGCATTCATTCTCCGAGCGCCAAAATCAGGTTTAATTCAGAATGGAAAAATCGCGATTATTGCTGCCCACGACGATACAACTCTTTATAACCACTCACCGCAGCACCGATCCACATAGTGAATTTGGCTTCGAGTAAATTTTACTGTCTAATAAAACCATTTCAACAGCCTTGCCTATGCACTAATCGTTTACTAGCAAAAAATAAAAACGTGTTATACTAAATATCTGGAATTTTTAATAAACATTAATTAATTAACTAATAACCTCCTTCCTGGTCGGCTGCTTGCCCGCCTTCTTCATCTTCTTGCCCGTCGTCTTACGGTCCTTGAGCGAGACCGACGAGCAGGGCACGTCCTCCTGCAATGTTGTTAATCAAAAAAATAATTTGTAAGTTACAAAATAATAAGTAGGAAAGTGCCCAATGAGCTATGGTGTTTCATAGTTATCATGTAAGAAAATGGTGATGGGCAACAATGATATCGTCCTCGCTCAGGATCCAAGAACAAAAACCAAAAAATCAAGTACACCATCCTGTTACATCCTTGCTTCACCACTTTCATGAAACAATTGGTTGAGCCCTGTTGGCAATAGATTTGGGTCTTCTAAAATACTGTGAAAAAACTTCTCACCTTCACTTGTGAGTTCTCACCTTCACTGTTCTATGTGAGTAAATAAAATAATACATATTTAATTAAATGGTTAATTAATAAACAATAAAATTACTCACCCTCAATCCGCCGCTACCGTCCAGCTGGTGCACGTGGTCTTGCTGCTGCTGCTGCTGTTGCTGCAACTGAATGGTAACGCTCGGTGTCTTGAAAAAAAATAAGCCATCCGGGCAATTGCAGTCACAACGATAACGTATGATTGGCGAGTGAATCGAGTTTTAATTCTTTCAACACAGCCGCCTTTTAAAACCATAACAAATTATCTCTCTGAACAAAGTTAAAAAATCAAAAGTTTCCATACGTGATGCGAGTTTCACCAATTGCTCACATGCCGAATATAAATCTCTAAATCGATTGGTTTGCGAGTTCCAGTTTAACAAAAAAAAATAATTAAAATAATATTATTAATATTAATTACCTGCTGCTGCTGCATCTGCCCGAGCACCTGCATGCGCTGCTGCGCGTTGAGCGCCGAAAACGGCACCGGCGTGCTCTGGCCTGACAACAATTACAAATATAAAAATTAATTTAAAAAAAATTATTTGCTACAAAAAAAGATATAGACTAGTGCAATCTCTCTCAACATCCATCGTACTACCGTATCCGCGCTTTGCACAAGACAGGCAGTACCTCAGACCCAAATTATACCGAATCACCCAGACCACCTGCCATACCGCCAAGGGAACCGTGTACTGCAGTAATTCAATCCCTAACAATAAGACTACCGTACCCATCATCACACTACCGTACCCTACGGTACCCACAAAGCTACCGTACCTCCGCTGAGCACCATCACTTGCTGGGGCACGTTCATGAGCCCGCCCGGGACGAGTCCGGCGTACTGCTGGAGGGGCACGGCCCGTGCAGCAGCCTGCTGCATGTACACGCCCTGCATACCGTTCATGCCGGCCATCTGGAAAGTATTAAGTTAATTTAATTAATTGGCTAATTCTTTTTTAATCAGGAAAAAATTCTTCTCGGAAACAAAAGTGAAAGGATTTTATGTTTCACACACTTACTATAAATTCTAAATGGCAGAGCTAAAACAATAAGTGGCAGTCACGTATGTGAAAAAAATCAAAATTTGAATGTGACGTGGGACGATTTGTGTTTCGGTGGTTCACTATCACTCTGGGATGACTGGACTAGAACAGTGCATCGCGGAAATTCGCTGCATAAAACGAAAAATGTAATACTGATATGAGGAACACTGGTGTTTCACTAGTTCACTATCACCCTTAGAGGGCAGAGCTAGAACAATGTCTTAGACATCTGTCTCTCAAATGAAAGACTAAAATGTTGAGACTAAAGTGGGACGTTCGTGCTTCTCTGATTTACTATAACATTCTTATAGAAAGGTCAATCACTGATTTCAAGGTTCTGAATATTAAAAAAAAAAGATACCGTACCTGGAGCGGGAGCGCGTGGACGGCCTGGAACTGCTGCTGCACCTGGTGCTGCTGCAGCTGCGCCTGCAGCAGGGCCTGCTGCTGCCGGGCAGCCGCCTGCTGCGCTTGCTGCAAAAGGGATTTATAAATGTATTAACACCAGGGGTCAAATGCTTAGGTAATAAAACCAAAAAAAGTGGCGTGCTTTTAACAATTTTTGAAGGCTATTACACTTGCGGTGGTTAGGTTTCGGGTCAAATATTCTGTTTTAGTCGATCTGTGGTATGCATTTCTTCTTTTTTGTTCAAATTGCCCTAAAAATGTGGCATGCATAGGGCCTTTCGGGAGGGGTATTTGACCTCTGATTAACACTGGAGCGCAATCACAAGGGATTAAAGTCTTTTTCAAGCTCCACGTAAGGCGCCATACTTGCGGATTAGGTTTCCACTACAAATACAAATTGGAGCCGACTACTTCACATTCGATAGGTTTCAACTTCATCAGTATAATAAAATAATATTAATTAGTAAAGTTAATTAATCAATTCCAAACCTGCTGCGCCAGCTGCTGCTGCTCCTGGATCTGCTGCTGCTGCGTGATGCGCTGCTGCTGTGCGAGAATCTAAATGGAAGTGACCAATGAAAATAAATGACTGAATAAGTGAAGTAACTTTGTGGAGCCAGCGAGACACCAACTGCAGCAGAGCAAATCAATATTTTCCCAATTCATTCGTGTTTCACCAATACTGTACATCTTTGGATTTCCCAGGTAGGCAATGCCAAGAAGCTATCGAAGGGTACACTTTTAAAAATATGAGTTATGAAAAGGAGAACGGAGAGCCGATTTGCCAACGCAAATGTCTATCAGCCCAAACAATTAAATTTTCTAACATCAGGGTCGGGTCAAACAAATTTCTGGCACCCAATATCTTTGGCACAATCGCTCACCTGCTGCGTTGTCGGCTGGATCTGGAGGTGATGCTGCTGCTGCAGCTGCTGGTGGTGGTTGTGCGCAACCTGCTGCGGCTGCGGCCGGTGCACCACCTGCGAGAGTTAGGTTTCATTTTTTCGATTAAACATTTGAACTTTTTCCACATTAATCACTCATCGTTGATCAACTTCCTAGAAAGCGCTTTTCAACAAAAAGCAGTGGCCCTATGTTCAGAATACTAATAGCAAATGATTGCGAATTACAGGCAGCCACGTCTTGGCAATCTAGCTCAATCTACCCGGTGACAGTACGCTTAAAAAAAGGGGAACAAACGGACCAACCTTTCCCGAACCAAGCACAATTTACCCCCGGCGATCCTGAATTTTGCAATAGCAGCAAAAATAACAACCATGCTCAATTGGATGCAAACATCACCACTTTGCCATTCAACCCGGTGATCCCACGTTTCATAATAATATGATAGCACTAACCATGTTCGGCGGCATGCCGGCAGCGGCTCTCACGGCGCCCATCGAGTTGGTGGGCGGCGGGCCCGGCTTGGGGTCCATGTCCACGCAGCCCGACTGCGCGATCTTCTCCTCCCAGTCCTTAAAAATATAATTAATTACGTATTTATTTAAAAGGCTTGATCTCATTGCAGGCCACATGGTACTCAATTGTTCATAATTCCATAAAACTTGAACAGCTATCATTCAACAGCAGCAGACCTATTAGAATGAGGTTTGTTTAAACTAGTAAAAACTAGTAAGTACAAAGCTAATATTCAAGTGAGCAATTTTTCCTATCATATTTCCGCAAATACACCGTTTAACATTGCCGGGCAACTGACCTTCTTGAGCTGGTTGAGGACGTCAATGTCGATGCTCTCATCGAGGAATGCCTCCTTCACTTGCGCGATCACATCGCTGATCACGCTTCGATAGATGTCGCTCTGAACGAATACTTCATTGAACTTGTATATTTTCGAATACTGGTGCTCATATTCGAAAATGTAATCGACTTGCATTATTGCTTGCCATATGCATTACTTTTCACAACTGGAAGCTTCCAGGTATGAATCAGCAACAGTTACGGACAAGGGTTTCGCAATAATCACCTAATTCCGATCAATGCACATTTCGCAAGCACATCAGCGCAGTGAGTCATGAGCAATCAACCATCCAATCACAACCTTGTTGGGATTTTTTCGCTATTTGTGTTACAGTGGACCGCGCGAAAACGTGTTTCTCGATCGTATTCTCTCTAATGCAAACAGTGACGTAGCGGAGCAAGTCATGTGAGGCAAAACGATGTATATAATAAAAACTTACAACGGCATGACCCGCATTGTTGTGAGCCATCGTGCAGTGCCTAAATGCATCGATTTATGCCAGAAATTGGAATGTATTTGTTGTTTTTAGTGCAAAAAGTGCAAAAATGAGGGCAAAATAAGGTTTCAGTTGCCACTTTGTTGCATTTATTAGGAATTCTGACCTTCTGAATCGCCACTTAGGGCGAATAATAGAGAAATTAGCATAATTTTCGCCTCAGATTCGCTAATTAACGAGGCGAGAAAGATCGCTCACCCTTCAGCAGACTGGCGGCCGCACTGACTATTTATACGCGAGAGAGCGTGACGTCACGCCCCCTCTCAACCGTGGCGACATGATAATCTATTTGGAATGGACTCCTACCGTACTCCCGCTTTTCCCGCGCTTTTGAATTTTCCGGACGAGTGTGATTTGGAGAATCGCGAACTAATTTATTTTATTTTATTTTTTAAAATATTTAATATTTTGCTTATTTTTCCCAACAAAATACTTGTACGTATATTAAAACAAAGGAAAAATGCAAAACGACCAATTATCTTACCCAAGAATAATGAATATTGTCCAAGTGGTGAGCAGATAAAAGCGGTACGGTATTCTCGTTTTCATTTTAAATTTTCACAAAGTGCAACGTCAACCAGGGCGCATCATTGTGCAGCCTGCAGCTCAATAGATCACTCTCAGTCTATGATAAATTGTCCCCTAAGTGCACACATCTTCATTATCAGCAGGACAAAGTGCTTTGGAATCTCCAGAAATTGCTCCAATCTTCAAGGACAGATAAATTTTAGACAGTGCATGAGAGCAAAGATAATGAAGACGAAAGATTTGTTGTTCTGGTTACTAACTACACAGTGCGAGTTCTTTTCACATGTCGATTTATCTTCAAGCAAGCTTTCTCCTGAGGATAAATTGATTCCGTCTGCACACGATTCATAATCGCACTGATATCAGTAGGAAAAAGACGTTCCTAATTAATAAATGGAATGATAAAACGCCGGCAGACACAATCTGGACTACAATCGAAATGTTCAAATTAGATTGACACTGATCATTCCGATCTTTGGGTGGAAATCATTGCAATCTCTGTCATTATCTTTCTCGATTCTCTCTCACGCTCAAAATCGGCTGTAGAGGGCACAGCGCGCTCATTATCATTATCAGCGAGAACAAAGTCACCCAATCATTCCCTGGAATCGCACCACGCTTCGTGGACAAATGCCAGCTGGACAATAGACCGGGCTATCATCTCGACTCCTTATCTCTTATCAGCAATGGTCTCTCGATTTGACACACTCTCTCGGCGATCAGAGATAGACGAGAGAGCAGGAGGAACGAGGAGAGTCAGAGAAGCTTGTCATCGTGCCATGGAACGACGGGCCAGTCTGCAGAGCGCAGCAGCATAAAAGGCTCGCCCGATGGAGCAAGAGCTTTCCCGCTCAGTTTTTCTTTTCTTGCTTTCCTTTCCTGGGGTTATCATTCTTAGAGACATACTATATATTTTTGATCATCGTTGACGAAGAATTATCACTCCCTTTCTTCTTCGTTGTCTCTCATAGCACCTCTGAAACTCAACCCATTCCGCATTCTGCATTCTTATTTCTCAACGTTCCCTTCCACCGTGCGTGCCTTTCATCCCAGCCGCCACAGTTCACCGAGAGTTCACCGAGACGTGCCTTCGTAATACTCTTGTACTCTCACCGCCGTACTTCAGCCGGAGTACTCCTCTCGGACGTCCCTCCACTCATCTCTGACACCCTACAACCCGCTATCGAGAGTATCAGCTGATAGCAAGAACAACACCTCGTCTCCTCCCTTCCAACTCCTTTAAAAGTCCCCTCGCCTCTCCGGCCCTTTTGCGATGCCCAGCGCCCGACTGCTGCTGTTCACGTTGGCCCAGGTATTGTAACACAACATATGGGACATTGTAGGGCACGGTGGGTTACGGTAGTTCTGGTTTACGGTAGTCTGGGATTACGGTATCTTGGCCATGCCCAGCGCCCGGCTGCTGCTGTTCACTTTGGCCCAGGTATTGAATCACAACTTACCGTAACCTGCTAGGTTAGGGTACAGTATGATACGGTAGAGAGGGTACGGTAGTACGGGATTACGGTAGTCTGAGGTTACAATAGATAGAGGATTCAGAAGGGTGCGGTAGCACATGATTACGATACGTTAGCCTAGATTACGGTAGCGAGAATACATGTTACGGCACCAATCCATTGACAGGCTGCCCTCGGCGGCTTCGGTGACATTCTGGCGAACACGCTCAACCTGATGAACCCCCCGTTGCGCGCCTTCTTCAATCACTCCATCGTCACGCATTATGGGCCCGAGGCAGCACAGAGGTACGGTAGGATACGGTAATAGTGGATGTAGGAGAGGCTCAGTGGTCCCGAAACGGTCAAGAGGCACTGTGGGGTACGGTAGTTCGGTAGCTCATAGTATCCACCTTGATGCACGCTATGACCTACTGAGCATAAGTGAGGTTACGGTAGCACCTGAATCAGGAGAATACCGTACCCTCAATTTATCGATTTTATTCCAGTTTCGACACGATCTACGCTATCTCCGCGGCATTCCAAATGGTCGGGCTCCTCATCGGATTTTCATTCATGGGAAAGCTGATGGACTATCTGGGAAGGAAGGAAAGCGCCGTGATATTGAGGTACGGTAGCTACATTTATCGATTTTTAGTGGGGATACGGTAGATCAAGGAGAAAATTCCTTGTGATGAATGGGCCGGAACGGAGTAATGCGGCCATTCCGGTCGTCGGTAACGCTGAATCACAAAGACACTGTTTGTCGATCGGAATCGGTCAGACAACTCATTTGTGTTATTGTGAGGAGTAGATTGAAATGAGTTTCACGATATTCATGAATGTACGAGTGCTCGCTCATCAGCAATGGTCCGCGGTTGCCACTGCTCGATAAAAAATAATGATTTTCTATCTTGACCTTAATTTCCTACCACAATTCTTGATCCGCAAATCGATAGGTTACTGTACACCATTACCGTACCTCATAAACTACCGTACCCTCCCCTACCGTCCTTTACCGTACCCCCACTTCAGATCCACCGTCGGAGTCCTTGCTGGCATGGCCATGGTCATCGGGCAGTACACGAACCGCTTCGAGTTCTTCGTCCTCGGTCATCTCTTCGCGGGCATCGTACTGGCTTTCAAGGTATGGTTTCTGGTTCCCGGATCTGGCTCTGACTCAGATTCCCGGTGCTGGATCTGGTTCCTGGCTCCGGCTCTCGCTTCTGGGTACCTGGTAGAATATGAACCTGACTCGACACGAATCATCATGATCCTATCTAACTACAACTTTTCGTGCCCTCCTCGCCCCACTCTCGAAACGACCCCGTTGCACCACACCCACAGCGTCATCCCGCTCTGACCGTGATCATAGACATCATCCTTGGGCCATAAACCGAAAGATTGATCTTTGATCTCTGATCTTTGCAGGTGCTTCTTGTCATTTTCGTTGCTGAATGCTGCCCGGACCAGAACAGAGGTACGGTAGGGTTCGGTGGGACAGATTTGGAGTTCGTCTAGTCACATTTACAACTTGCAAAGATCAAACGCCCAGAAAACAGACGCAAACGTGTTGACACTGTGTCTGGCGACCACATCGTATCTAACTGATAATGATTTTCGCGGGTCAGCGAAATTCTTTTGAAAAACATCGTGAAATGGTCCGGTCCCTGGCACGAAAAAAAGGATTAGCCGCGCGAGAGATTTTGCGTATGAATTCATCATGAGACCTCAGCTATTTTAGTATTCCGCTGATTTCGCATTCCACCATACTATGTTTACGCGCCCAGTGACCTGGCGAACCCAAAACAACCAGACATATTTTCGGCCCAGCCGAAAATATGTCTGGTTGTTTTGGGTTTGCGGGTTCAAAGGGGCAAATAAGGGGGGCGTGACACAGGGTGTTTAGCTCATGAGAGAGAATGGAAGATTGCATCACATGCGCTCAATTTACTACCTCATTTCCCTACAGAGATGTCGAACTGTGTCGCCGAAAAAAGTGGGATTGCATCACATGTCTCCATCTCACTTCAATCTGTGAATCACATGATCTTGAATTCTTGATAGTACCCACGAGAAGGGTCTCACTCCAGAGTACAACTATTGAGACGATTTACTGAACAAAAAAACATCACGAGCTGTAGTGCTAGGATATTGCATCAGATGTCTTCGAATGATTTTGTCTTAGGAGTATGCGGAAATCGGCGAATCTTGTGAAGATGTGTGGGTTGCACTGGGATCTCCCCTTCACATGCTCTTTTTTCGCTCTTTTTGATAAGACCCTCGCGCCAGAGTACATCGAGTGATTCCAGTGATACCCCTCTCAAGATTCCTGGAGACACCCTTCCTTTCATAATCCTGATTAGATGATAGCAGCAACAGTGGTCGGGATTCGGGGAAATCGCGCCACATACATACAAAAGCGTCATCATTCGTACAAAAGCGTCATCATTCGTAACCATGAGCTGTAGGGACCGAAATGCCATTGAACACAAACATCCGAAGCATTTGAGATTGCCGTAGTAACATATTGGTTGAAGAACAAATCGATACCTTAACCAACAACCTTCCGAACACGTGACGGCTGCTCTAACCACTGAGCTAAACCCCCGTACTCGACTGTCCTCTCCTCGCACATTATGTCCTAGCGGGCTGTGGCCATGCATCCTTTACACTTACCGTAATCAACCCTACTTTTACAGGCATGGGTACAATGCTTGTCAACTCGGGGGCCTCTCTGGCTGTTTGCCTCGTCACCCCACTCTGCCTGCCCTCTCTGTTCGGAACGGAGAGAGGGTGGACGATCCTTCCACTAATCGCGGTACTGTCATTGATTCGAAGGAAGTGGTCATTCTCAACCGTAGCCTTGCTCGATTGTAGATGGTCCAAGCGGTGCTGCACCTGCTGACTGGTCTGGCCTTCCCCCAGTCGCCCAAGCAACTGTACATTCAGCATGGCGATAGGTGAGTGGTGACAGTAACAACTATCGAATAACAGTGGCATGAACAGTGACAGATAGGGTGACAGTGCCAGAGTGACTATGATAGCGTTAGTGCGACAATGACAGTAATAGACGATAGTGACCTCAGTAACTCAAGCAGCTGCACATCCAGCATGGCGATAGGTGGGAGTCATTTATATTGTATTATTTTTTCGAGAAATACAGTCGGGTTTATCAGTCGTCTTGCCAAACCTGAAATTTGGCCACTTTCTGAAACCTACGTGAACAATGAGCGAACGAATGAGTTTTCGACTTGAATTAAAATACTTCTTTAGATAATAATAATTGCAGAACGGGCGCACAGAAGTCGGTGACATACTACCACGGAGATGATGTGAATCCGAGTAAGTTTCATTTTTTTTTTAGATTTAGAAAATATGTTTCACTGAAGAAGGATATTGCAAGACGCACATCAACAAGCGATGCTGTTGATGTGATCTTCATTAGAATAAATTGAATTATTTTCCGACTGCATTACATCGTAGCCAATCAATAACGTTTGTCTGAGCTTTAAAGGAGGAGTAACATGAAAGTTTGAGTCACTAAGTTGACAACGTAGTGCTGTAGCTATCGACAGCCATATCAGAATTCTGAAGTCCCCATATTTGTATCTCATCTCTGAACCGAGATACAGCGAGTTGGCCTTGTGCCAAAGCTTCCCTCATGGCAGGAAAGGGCGGGGATTTTGAACTGTTGATTTCACTGGGAAGGGACTGCGCACTGATCTACCCCAGTCTCCCCTTGTCTCTTCCCATCGATCGCCTTCCTCCCTCTCCCTATCAGAGGACGGGAGAAAGGAATAGGGTCTTGGCAAAGTGCCAACTGCTAACTACGGTCGCTTCCCATGGCCGGCATTTCGTTGTGAGAGTCTCTAACATTCTTTCCTGTCACTCCTCCTTTGATTGGGATCCCCCACCCTGTCAGGCCTGTAACAGCTGGCATTACCAGTGGGTCCCACCTAGCGTTGTCTTATGACTGTAAAATCGCTCGACGTGGATACACCTTTTTTACCCTGTCAGGAAAGCGGCGATGCCTCGATCGATAATCAACCAATAATATCAAACAATATTCGCCCTACAGATTTGGTCCTTCGTGAGTTCGAAGCGGAAAGACTGCAGGAGACGAATGGACATGCGAATCTGAGGGAGGTCCTGTCGAACAAGACGTTCAGGTACGCCAATCAGTCGTCGGGTTAGGTCTGTCGTAAGTCGTTTAGTCGTCCTTTGCGTGCTCTTTAGACACTCCATGAAAGAGAGTATGCGAAATGAGGTGGGTATTAGCTCGAAATCAGTGTCCATCTTCTAATTGAGATTAAATTTGTCAGAATGAAGTAATATACATCTCTAAATTCCGAGTGCACTCTGGCCGGCGATAAATAGATAGAAATGAAGAGACGGATTCTTCATTCTGACAATTGTAATTGAGATTCACGAAAAATAGGTTCAAATATGTTTCATCCACGATAGAAATTGTGAACTGTAGAGTAAATTCCGATTGTTTCTTGAGTTGATCGGCAACGTAAAAAAAATCGATAATTTCCTCATCCGCGGTCCCTTTTCTCAAGTTTCGATTTTTTAATTTGTACATTCGATTTTCACAGGAAGTTTCTACGCACTAACATTACTTTTCACCTGCTTGGTACTTGCTAAGGCACGGCTTCTCACACTAATACGGGGCCCTCTTTTGCCAAATATGCGAGACAATACGGAAAATTGAGAGAGTCAGACCTTTCTTTGAGCAAAATATTGCTCCCACTAGCACACAACACAATCTCGAAAACAGATGCATTTAAATTCACCTGCTTGCTAATTTCATCGACATTACGTACTTACTTTATTAGAACAACTATTGTTAGCCTTTTTTTTCTCGAAATCTACGTCATTCTAAACATACCTGTTTTTGTGACGTTAATTCACGTAGATACAACACAACGATTGCCAGCAATCAGTCGGTGTACTGTTGCCCCATACCCGACATTACCGCACACTTCTCGAGTTGGTGAACGAAGAATAAAGAACGATAAAGTCAAAATAGTAGTTAAATCAATTTAATATGCTAATTAATTTGAGATGGTCCCTTTGGCTCGTTCTTCTGCTCTCATTCGTGCCTCCAGTATCAGCACTGAATGTGAAGTCGCAGTATCTCAATCAGCTCCTGCTCAGCTATGGACTGGACCAATCTGGAGTAAGTGTCCCTGTGAATGTTCATCACCTCTCGCAGCCCCAGAGTGATATTTGGAAAGAAAATATTTCGTTGGCCCTTATGGGAAGAATATCATTGCACCTTAACCAGCTCCTGCTCAGTTATGGACTGGACCAGTCTGAAGTAAGTCATCATTGAGCCCATAAAAACCACTCAACTCATTTGACACAGCCTGACAACACCAGGTATTGTCGGATGCATTACGTTGAAGATAGAAATGTTGTCCACGAATTAACAATCTTTGGGACGTTTCGAAACAAAATGGGTTTCATGCTCTCTACTAGAGCGCAAGCGTGGAAGAACTCCAATTTTCATCTGTCCTCGCCTTCTACAAAAAATAAATATTGATATTTGTGAGCTCATCGTTAGAGAACGTTCACCGTATTAAGGACGACCGTAGCTCGAGATACCGAACTCTTCTCAATCGTACTCACCTTTCAGGCCACCCTCACCATGCTTCTCTCCTCGCTGATCGCTCTGCCCCTGCTCTTCATATCCCCGGTGATCATCGAGAAGTGAGTTTATTGGGTCAGAATATGTTTCACAACGCGCTGAAAACATTTGAAAGTATTTGACCGACGATGCCTGCAGGTCACAATGCTGCCTAGAAAAACCAATAAACACTAAATTTCGCAGTCCATTGCATTCGTATCTAACTATAAACATTAGCTTCAGTAATATTACCCACCAGTACCATACCATGTCTATCCGCTATGATCCACAAGAGTAGTCTCAGTTTCCGTACCCCCTCCATCCAGATTCGGCCGTCGCCCGCTCTTCATTACCGTGTGCATGCTGTGCACGCTGGAGTGGGCCGGACTCGGACTGGCGCAGTTCTTCGTTGATCATGAAGTCACGGTGAGTAATCTGACCCACCGATAAAATGGGCTGACCCATCGAACTGCTACCGTAACCCTCGCGTCAGTGCTGTGGTCTGAGAGATGAGATGACTTCAAAAGTAGAAATCTAAGGCACATTTTCGAAGGCACCTTTTGTTTTACAATTACATACAATCCAACTTATGTGCTTTGAGAAATCCCCTGAAAATATCTCCCATTGAGACTACAAGAGACTAACATAACCCATAGTTATGATTGACGCGAGCAGTAAAATGATCTGGTCAGCAGGTGTCTTTGTGTACGAAATTAACCACTGTGTAAAGTCTGTTGTGCAAGCTTCGTATCGTCATAAGAGTATTGTCCTGCTTAGCTCCTTGATTTATTGAGTTGTTTTTCTTAGTGGAACGAACCTGACACTGTGCTATTTGACAGCGCAATGAATAGATCTGTAGGTGTAAATTGATATAGTTTAAACTCACCGTTTACTAGACAATATTTGCTAAATAATAAACCAATCCCACAGGGACGATATTAGAAATCTTCCATAATATATATTACAGTCAACCAAACCTTGCTATCCCCCCCGGGGTCGGCAAATTGGTAGCGCGACCTCGGTTGCGAAAGGTAAGGCTACCCGAGAAAGCATTGGACAGCCGAGTGTGTAGTCCGTCTAAACAGCTGGCCTTACCAGCAGGGTCCTACCTAGCGTTGTCTTATGACTGTAAAATCGCTTGACGTGGATGCACCTTTACCTTTTTTTAAAGGACCGATAACAAAATCGACGAAGACTCATAGTTGATGCAATGAGAGAGAGCGATGAAACATATCCGAATTTATATCTAATCTGCAACGCTGAATCATTGACGATTTTTGCATAGGTCGGTTGTGAGTTCATGTGTGCTTCGCAATTTGTCGATTACTATTCGAGCCACACGTACTTATTGGAAGATTGTTCTTCTGTGACGAAGTCGATGTGACCTTTACAGTCCTTCACCCGCGCCGTCCTCGGAATCGGCGGTTCCTTCCTCGGGCAGTCCGCTCTCAATCTCGGTCTACTAGTTATGGCGCCCATTCTCCTATCGGAAATATGCCCCCACAACACGCGTGCGGCCATTACGCAGGTACGGTAATTATCTGACATGAACTTGGGATCGGGAACTGACTTTCTCCCTTGGATTACGGTAGCTAGGAACTATTTTGCCCACTAGTGGCGCCCATTCTCCTATCGGAAATCTGCCCCCACAACACGCGTGCGGCGATTACGCAGGTACGGTAGGCCCCCTGATCGGGAACTGAGTATCCTCATTCGAGAGGGATACCACAGCGTTGAAAATGGATCGGGAAGTTCCGTGAACAAAATTGTGCACGACCACAAAATTTTTGTTATGCATTCTGCATTGCAGAAAACGCGCACATCTACAATCTCAAAATAACATTTTTTCAACTTTAAAAAGTGCTAACAACTTGTGCACAAAACACACAGCTTTTTTAAAATTCAAATAATTTATTTTTGGAATTATCTTCCACTAATTTCCAGTTCACGCAAGTCGTTCCAATGCTCCTTGCCATCTGCCAAGTCACCATCTTCCCCATGCTCCTCAACTCGATCGGCTCCCTGTTCTTCGCTTTCTTCGGAGTCGTCTCCGCGGGTGAGATCTTGATCTCTGAGATGTCAACTCCTTAGTCCGCCGTTCCCATAGTATAGTGGACTATTTCGAAATTGGTTTCGGTGGCCCGCGCGGTCAGGAATCCCTTCAAAGCTGATTGGATTCGAGTGGAAATGCTTCCGGGTTTTCAGTCGGGAATAAATAGGATTGGGTCTGATATCATTCCCCCGACTATTGTTATAGTTAAAATTATGCAAGTCAATTTAAATAATTAAATAATTAAAGTAATTAACATCAGGACTGACAGTGTTGGTGTGGCTGCAACTTCCGGAAACGCGAACGCTGCCCGTGGACAGGTATTGCTGATAAAAATTTCGCAAATTATTTTGGTTTTGAAATACTATTTTTTAACGTCTGCTAAGGGACAATCATTTCCCTTTTCATTTCGTGTCTTTTTGTGAGCTGTGAAACATATCTCACCATTTGCCAATTATTTTTGGGGAAATATTTATAATTTGCTTTTAAATGCTTCTGTTTCCAGACTGGTCAACCGTGTGACGAAGGCCCGTTCTCGCACACAGTCCAACACGTCAGCATTCTTCCATCCCCATTACGGAAGTACGGAGAACTCGTCATCTTCTGATTTTGAGGACCTGAAGAAAAAACTGGTCAAGAAGGACCTGGAACAGATTATTTGAACTTCTGACCGCATCAACTTGGTTTCATGGTGAAAACCTGGCCTGCCTTACAATTAGCCCATTTTTCTGTCATTTTCCGCTCTTTCCCCACTCGTTAGGTCATTTGTACGATAGACGCTTCCAGGCTTCAAGTGAAGCACGGAAGTAAAAAATTTCCCCGGTGCTGCTAGCTTTTCGCCTTCTTTTGTGTTCTCGATTCCTTGCCGGTTGTATCTGATGATGATGTAATTTCCTTGCAATTTCCCTGTAAAATTTTCGGTCATGTTGTCGATGTGAAGTCACTTCGTTTTTCACTCTTTTGTTCCTCCTGAGCAGTATCTCGCAACTCAATTAGGAGCAAGTGCTTCGCACAAAATGCAGTAGGCGGACACGGGATTAAAAAGTGGGAATTAGAGTTCGAAATACGGGTCGCCGTCTCTTCATTTCACACACTCTCTCTCGTCACTCTGACCAGTGGGAGAGCGCGTGAAATGAAGAGAAATGAAGAGACTCTAGTGGGAATGACTGAGCAAGGTGCTGTCTCTTCATCTCACATGAAGTTAATACGGCAGAAAAGGAAGATTGTACGATGCTTTTTGTTGAGCACTTCGGAATGAAAAAAGAACAACGGCACGATTCGAGTGCGGTTCCTATTGCGTACTATTGCCCCCCCCCCCGCATTTTGACCTATGAATCTGACCTAGTCACCAATAGATAACCAGCAGTTCGTGTGATAAGTGTGCGAATTCGTGTGAATTTTTATCGCCCCGGGATATTTGATGAATGGCCCTCATTAGGCCGTGGAAATGCAAACACAAATGACGGCGCGTTTGCCTCTTAGACGAGACCCAATTTACGGACCAGTGACTCCGCTGAGACCATACGTTGTGTGCCGTATGCGGCGAGCGTATGAAGAGAAGTCATTAGCCTTACTCGAACCAGTGAATCTCGAACTTCGACCTTGTTCCACCGATCCCTCTAGGCTGATTCAGCGAATTCACCGACCACAGTTCACGTGCAGCCTGATGTTATCTCTAGAAGAAGCAGCCGGGCAATGAATGCCGGTCATTAGGCTATCAAAACGCAAATAGCGGATCTATGGATGTTATCCCACTGTCTGACCATGATGAGAGTATGGGTAAATGGAGAGACTCCCTCGTGCATTCCCCGCTAACCATTCAATACATCACTGATTCCGCAGGAGCAGTAAAATGGCTACGTAGGATAGTAAAGAGGTGTACTTGGCTACTGCGTCAGACAATCAATCATTTGCCATACAGATTCGTTACTGTAAGAAAACATTGGCTTATCTTTGTAGGTGTAAAGTCGGACCTGCGTCAGTGCTTGGCAATCAATCACTTAGTGTGTGAGAGTCTGGCCGTTACTGTAAGCAAATATTACGAGTGGTTCGGGTTCGTAGGTTGAAAATTTAGGACACTTGCTCCATACACTTCAGAAGTCACCTGACAGAAAGCATCACACTTTCAGCTAATAATGACTCCCCCCCCGTGGGAAGCATTATCAGGTTAATCCCTAAGTTGCAACATTGATCATTATACTAAAGCATTGCTCAATAGACTTCAACTGTTCACACGTCAGTTCATAATGACTCCCCCGCGACACAAGGTAACAAGGTAATCCTTACGTGTGATGTGTTATCTTGTTACGTTTTCTGAACATTGTAATTTATTGTCAGTTAACAAAACGCATTGACAACAAATTACTGCAAAACGCAATTCTGAGAAACCGCTCATCCCTAAACAATATTTGTTACGTCATTCCGACCTTTGAAACCAAGGCGGAAAAGTTGGCCGAATGATCTTTCCCATTGGTCTATTCATCCTTTTTTCACGCAACCCAGACCATACTGCGAAGCACGGGTCGCAAGTCCGAGCGAGAGACTGTGTAAAATGAAGAGACGGCGACCCGGCTTTGGAGGACTTTGACCCCGCTGGAATCGCGTATTCAGCGTCAGCCGAGATGCCTCCCACACAAATTTAAAAAAAGAATCATCACCCTTTTCCCCTCATAATTTCCAAGGATTTCAAAAATAATGATGCGGCTCATTCTGAGTTCGCTAGAATGAAATGCAATTCACAATTCATTCCTCTATTAGCGCTCTTTTGGCATGTATCCAAGCGACAACATCAAGCGGTTGCCGTATCTATCGGAATCAGCTCACATGGTGTACTCGTTGTCAGTCGTCATTCTCTATGCCATGTAGCCAAGCAACAAAAGGGAGCGCCTTGACGGTGTTGAGATCATGAGAATGATGGGAGCGGACCGTGGATGCCGTCATTCCAGATCCATTCGGCATCCACATATCGATAATGGTCAACAACAATTCGCATTCGTCAAACCACTCTTCCATCACGGATTCCTCCCTCACAAGATCCCGATCGTCATTATCCCTTTGGCTGGTCAAAATACGGCACTTTTGCCAGTTTTGAGATCATGGGACTGCTGCCCACATCGAAATCTGCGATCTCTTGGATCGAAAACAAAACCCATTCGTCAACAGGACATCACAGATGCCTCCTCCCTCACAAGGAGCATTCGCCGGACTCTCTCATTTCACCATTATCTCTAGGTGGCTGGAGAAGCGAGAGAGCGCTTGAAAGTGAGAGAGTGTCGCTCCCTCACAAGATCCCCATCATCATTCTAATCCTTTGACCATCGGTCCCGATTCGTGAACGGATTAGAGCTCAAGCTCATCCTTCCACACGCTATCTCATCCTCTGTGCCACTCTCTACATTCTCCATGCTCACTCGTCTATCTAGCCTCTGAGATTGGGCATGATGTGGATATGTGGATGCCAGACCAGCAGCTCCCAGATTAACGGCGAAATTGATATCTGCCCAGCCCCAACCACCCTCTCCCGAAATCATGAGACCAGCCCGAGGTCCCGAGACTGAAGACGTGAGATCCGGCTAATCTTTCGCCGCGACTTTTCCCCGGCCCTGTCATCCGACTTCGAAACTCTCACGAGCGCACAAATCGGCAAAAAAATGCAAAAGATCACACGAAAGTGAGAGAGTTTCAGGACTCTGCTCCTACTTTTGCCTGCATTTCCAATATGAGCAGAGTGATAGGGGCCTTCTGGGAACGGCGCTGAGACGTTCGCCCTTCGGGCGCACCGCGCAACATAGATCATAAAAACGACCAACCCTGGAGTTTGGGCTGCTATTTCGGTTTTTTTCTTCTCAATGCCGATAGCATCGTTTTCGATTGGAAGAAAACTACTTTGTGCTCATTGTGAAACGTAACTGGGGCTCAATCGGTTACGAATTCATTCACATCGCAATGGATAATTCAGCAGGAGATGCGCGATTCGACGGTGCACATTAATTTATTATTATTTTCCCACTGCGGACGAGACTGGAGATCGTGAGAAATGACGAGCGTTATGCTCGAATCGCGATATAATCCGCAATACCCCAACGCCAATCGAAAACGATGCTACCGAGACATTGTGTAGAGAAAAAAAATCGAAGTAGCAGCCCAAACTCCAGGGTTGGTCGTTTTTATGATCTATGTTGCGCGGTGCGCCCATCATCGGGGAGAGAGCTACTGGGTTGTACGTGACATATTCGATTGTCAGTCCGACGCACCAGTGAAGAGCATATAGAGAAATTATTTGCCGTTCCACTCGTAGTTGACCTTTGACTACCGTTCGATGGGCGGAGTTAGGAAGAGGCCGGGAGGAGGCGAGTGATCTACCTGCTCTCCTCCGCCCTACCTCTTCCCTTCCTCTCTCTCCCAGACAATCAATACGCTAACCAGCACATTGAGTTTGCTGAGCATTTGAAACGCACGATACGAGCATTACTAAATCACGAGGAGAATGCGGATGTTACGGAGAAGATGAATGAGCGAGACAAGAGTGTGCACGTTCAGCTGTGCCCGCTTCATTCGGATCTAGCCCATTCTTCGGTTCAGAATTGCTGCCATTGTGGACAATGGAATATAATTCAATGGCTAGACATCCTGTTCGAACGTTTACTGACCATCCACTTGTAGAATTATTCACGATAAAACCTGATGCGGACGAGAATTGTGGAAGACAGAATGAGATATACGACAGGAATTCATCGGATCCTTGTTCTCTTTCTGGCAACGGATCTTCGTTGCGATTTACATATTTTTAACCCTATCTTTCTACTCTACAATCGTCACTTGACGCTACCACTTGTGAAGAGCCGATTGTGAAGCACATTTGAATTAGCACCATGTGACGACACACTACTCTTTTTTTCCACAATTTTTGAGGATAAATGATGAGGATCCTTTGCTTTTTTCATGTGAATCTGGAGAGATTCTGACCAAAAGTGATAGAAGTTCCTGAATGACGTGCTTCTATAGTTTAGGAATCGAATTCAATCATGCTTCCACGTATTCCCTAGCCGTCGATGACTGATTAACAGTTCAACACAGTGGCTCGCATATAATGAGATAACCACAGTCTTTAGCAAAAGTACCTGAATGGCGTACAGCTATAGCTTAGCTGGGCGGAGGGGTCTCTAAATCCAATTATGCTCCCACGCACTGCATATCAGTCTACTGGGTTGTGTCTCTCTATTTCAAACTGGCTCGACATCACTTCTATAGTTTAGGTGAGCTAGCGAATCCAATCATGCTCCCACGTATTCCCGTCGATGGCCTGTTCCCACCGTCGTGCGTCCACCCCCACACACAAGCGTAAACATTCCTCGCTGACTCGACGAGTGCTCTCCTCGGTTCACCCACTCTCTCGCCCCAGACCCTGACTCCGCCCATCGAAGGAGGCGGAGCCAGCCGTCGTCCTACATAGGCAGGCGGGGCGCCAGGGGAGAGGCCAGTCTTGAGCCAGGTCCGTCGCAGGTTCAGGTGTCTTCTCTGATTTGTTCTTTTCACTCCCTGGCCCATTCCGATGTTACCATGTAGTTCTCGCATTACGCCTGCTTAGGCGTCATCGAAATTCAAAGTTTTTCTGTTTTTAATTTTAATTATCAGGAACAAGCCGATTATTGAATATTGTTTTCTGTTCAACATTTCTCGAATGCGTGAAACGCAACCCATTTTCTGCCGATTCTACTCGCCATTCTACCAAAGGCTCAACCTGTTTCGAGACTCTCTTTCCGAACAATCAGACGCAATCGTAGATCTCATTTTGCACCCAAAAAGGGCGTTCTTTGTCTTGGCCGGGCGGCTTTTTGTTTCATACGCTGAGTGTTCTGGAGGCGTTTTGACGTCGTTTGTGTCTGGGGTGGGCGAACAAACAATTGCGCTTACTCCCATGCCCAAAGATCTTGATATATTATGAACGCTGTCTCTTCATTTCGCCGCACACTAACCAAGTGAAGGATGAGATGAAACGTCGACCCGTATCTCCATGCGCAATGGAATGTTATCGTCGAGACTAAACTTTCAATCGTAACGAAACAACTAGTCGTTTATCATGGAAATCGCCCATCGCTCTCCTCATTCCGCACTGTCTCTCGTGAAGAAAGCGGTGCATTTCCCTATTAAACAACTAGTTGTTTCGTTACGATTGAAAGTCTAGTCGAGACGTCATCAGTCCGGTCTTTGATCAGACAATATTCGTCAGCTCAGCAAAATAAACCCATTAAATTATTTGGCCCTGCTCTTGAGATTTTCCCATTTGGCCATTGAGCCATCAAACACCATTATTTCTCAACGACGGTTTTTTGATTCCATTTTCTGCTAATATTTTTCCCATCCGAACGGATGGACCATTAATTCGAAGGATTTTGCCTATTTCGCACGTTCATCGGCATTTCGAAACGCATCTATTTCAGGGCAGCTATTTTCCCAGCGAATCCCAATCCTTCATCCTACTGCACTATTTCGTACACAAAAAAACGCCCCATTTCTCAAGGACCTCTTCTTTCATAAATCGGCTTTGGCATGACTCATCTCTCTGGCCTCACATATCCTTAGATGATGCCAGAAACTATTCTGACCGTCTCATTTTACTCAAACTCCTCTCTTCACGTCGCTTCTCGAATTCTCACATGAATCCGACCTATTTATGATGATATTCGCCAATTTTAGTCCCGATTGGGCGGGTTCTCACTCCCGTCGTCTAAAAATTACCCCTTCTAACCTTTCCACTATCCTTCACTGCTAGGATTTGTTTCGTCTATTGAAAAGACCCTTGTCCGTTTCATTTCGCTACTCAAGCCTTCCTCCCACACCCGTCAACGTGTCATGAAGGGTCATTGTTCCCCTTCTGCCCTGATGCTCACGCCTATTGTTTTCGCGCATGTTTATTGTTTTCAAAAGACAAACAAAATGCATAATTCCTCTTCATTCCAGGCTCTTCCCTCCAAATGCTCCTCCAGGCCCTTATCTCTCTCCTCCTCCTGTCCACTGCAGTCCACTCGAGAGTGCTCGATTGTGAGTGAACTCTTCTCTCTATCGGTCCATCGTGCATGCTATGGAGAACTCTATCAGCAGGAGGTTTAGCCTGCTGGAAGTGTGTGAGAAATGTGCATTTCTATACCGAGATCTGGAAAAACTTGGGATGAAAGAATTTCAGGAAATTTAATACGAATGACGATGATTAATTAAATTCCAGCCAACGTCGACTGCACCATTCTCCTCTCTTGTATGGACAACGAGGACTGTGTGAGGATCTATCTGAGAAGATTCGCCCTGGACTACTGTCTGGATGGAGGTATCGTGCGTTTCTAGCGCTCAGCAAACCCAATGTGCTGGTTAGCGTGTCTGGGAGAGAGAGGAAGGAAAGAAGTAGGAGAGCAGGTAGATCACTAGCCCCCCCCCGGCCTCTTCCTCCCTCCACTCAGTTCGTCAAAGGTCAGCTACGCGTGGAATTGAAAATAATCTCACGATAAATTGGTTGATAATTTTGAAAATTGGAATAAAGCTACTCGCTCTTCCTCAAAGGCTCAAAGTATGCGGGCGATATTCTTTTAGTCTGAAATTGTCGTGTTTGTGAACCGTCTTGAGCATTTCTTACCAGAGGCATACGAACGGAAAATAAATCCAGCCCCGAAATAGCAGTGACGCGTATTTTTATACGCGCCTTCAAAAGTATCTAGTCTCGAAGTCTCGCCGCAGCGCAATAAATTATGCAGCTCTTGCGCATTCGACCGCAGGCTGATTATCCGTGTCTATACACCTGTTTGCCCCTTTTTCGTCGACTCGAATACCAACATTTAGTATTCACCTGTTTCACTGGTCTCGTCGTACTATGACTACAACTAAAATTGGGCTAATCAATTCAATTTCGACCTTTCGGGCCTGACGCTATTCAATTGACGTTTGGCATCCCATAACATTTTTTTCAAAGATCTGGAGTTTCACATGACGAACGATTGCCATTGCAGACTACTCTTCTGGTCTTGAGAAACGCACCTCCTCGCTGAAGAAGATTCTCCAGTCCAACCTGGGCATTCGCATGTCTGGCGGCAAGAAGTAAAGGGAGAAGACTCGTCCAAGGGTCCACTCCTCTCGCGTCTTCTACCCTCCGAGAGATACCGTACCCATTGTCACCCATGTCTTCCCCCAACTAAAGCTCTGCTATCTACCGTAGTCTCAATCGTTGTGTGTTCTCTCCTCTCGCGTGCCATATCACTCGCAATAATGAATAAACCTGGCACATGTCAGGTCGTTAATCTCTTCTTGATCTCTCTCGATAAACATGCACTCGGGTTGCACAAATTTTCATTCAATTTTGAGTTCGTCAAGCTTCCTTTTTGTTTATTTAAAGTTACACACACACCTTTCTTCGAACTAGAATGCACATAGATAAGTCAAAACGAGGAGTCCGTCTCTCCATCCTTACACACGGAGTGCTTGTACACGAAGTAGTTGAGTAGAAACACCACACAACGTGAGAAAACAGCAACTCGCAAACTATTCACCATATTCTGATGCCACTTGCTCGTGGCACGGAGTACTAGGTGGAAAGGTGATATGCGGGGCCGAAAAGATGATGAGAAGAGTGGGAAAGACACGGGGATAGCATGTGACAAGGCACAATTGGGCTATAGTTGAAAAGACACATGCTCATTTATTCGGGTATTCGACCCCTCAACAGCCCTCGAAGATTGATCGTCGATCTCCTCGCTCCAAACTAGAACTGCTCCAATTGTTGACGTGCCCCACTTGAATAACCTTCTCAAACTATCCACCTTCTGCAGAAGCCAAGAACGCAGTAGCCGCATACTCGAGAAATGTCTCGGATTACGCTCACATTTCGCATTTATGTCATTTTGTTAATGTGCCGTGTATCATTTCGAGACAATGTGTGAAACAATTTAAATCCAGAAAGGTGCTTGTCATTTCACTAGTATGAATGAGGAACTTGAGGCAAGAAGTTTTGCACCCAGCCGCCCAATTGTTGACGTGTCCCACTTGAGTAACCTTTTCAACCCATTTCTTTTTCTGCAACTGCACTCTCTCATTTCGTCCTGCTCTATCGTCGGTCAGAGAAGCGAGAGAGCATGCGAAAGTGAGAGTGATCGACAATTATTCCTGCAGATGCAGTGCAACGCAAGCCCAGAACACATTGCGGAAATGTCTCGAATTACGCGCACATTTCGTATTCGAGTGTGCCATTTTCGCTAGCAGCGTAAGTTTAGTAGGTGTATTATTTCAAGAGAAAACGAAGGAAAAAGTAAAATCGAGTGTATCGTGCGCTTGAAATGCTCAGCAAATGAGATGTGCTGGTTAGCGTATTGATTGTCTGGGAGAGAGAGAGGAAGGGAAGAGGTAGGGCGGAGGAGAGCAGGTAGATCACTAGCCTCCTCCCGGCCTCTTCCTAACTCCGCCCATCGAACGGTAGTCAAAGGTCAACTACGAGTGGAACGGAAAATAATTTCACGATACGTTAGTCTAGGGTGTATCAATTCACGAGTAACAAGAAACGAAAAAGGAATTCGAAAAAGAAGCAGACGAAAAGTGTGTGAGCGCGGGGTATCGGTTTCGAAATCAGATCCAGTCTATTCCATTCATCCGTTCCTTGTGTATACTACACCCACGAGACTACTATAGCACTGAACAACGGAAAACATGATTGTGAGTGACGTATGGTTTCGTGATTTCGATACGATTTCATGTCCGAAAACCCGGAAGAGGGCGAATTTCGGCCGGACCAATCAGGATCGTAGGGCTTCCCCCCACAATGAGCCACGAGGCAAGGGATGGAAATAGTATTCTTCAATAAGCAACAATCAACAACCAAACCTCGCATAGCGGCCAAGTAGGAACAATGAAACCTATCTCATTTGTCATTTTTTCACTCATTTTTTTCTCATTTGTTGTCGTTGTGTCGAGAAAGCGTGCAGAATCAAGTGACGATCATCCGTAATTTGGAATTTTTTGACGTCACAAAACACATTATAAAAAGCTGATAACCGTACTGTGGTGAAAAATTGGCGAAGGTCAATTTGGTTGGCTTGCCATTATTCTCTCCACTCGGTCTAGTACATGCCAGTTCAGCTATTTATTTTTTTTAGCTTTTTTTTCTATTTTCGAATACATCAAATTTCCGACCATTTTGTACTGTCCGGCGACGCCTAACTCCACAAATAACGTCCTTTGTGCAATGGACAAAGAGACAAATTCGTCGGAAACCCGTCTCATAGAACGCAACAAATCGCGTGGGTTTAGTTTACAGTTTAGAATCACAGCTGTTTCGTCAGAATGAATCAGAAAGCCTGCAGGAAAGTGCTCATTTTCACAAGGAAATTTATATTTGCGATTCCGTTTCTCAGAAAAAGAATGAACACTTCCGCATCCATTTCGAACCGTTCAGCGAGCTACCTAATGACCACTTTGATAAGTCGTGACTTCATTTCCTTGTAGATATATCCAGTAATTTGGCTCTCTTGATCAGATAACAGTACTGTAAACTGTGCAATTTTTGCGGTCGAGTGGTCAAAGCTCATCGCTAACCTCTTTTCCGGTTCACATTTCAGCCTACAAATTGCATATTTTCGGCCGCGCGAGTTGCCGACTTGTATACCCGCAATTAGAACTCGAAGAAAATGGAGAGGATTGGGCTTCGCGGAATCTCCAATATCTCGCAACAACCTCCAAATTAGGAGTCTATTCATGATTGCAGGGTGTTTCAGTAGATCGGAAAGGGGGATTAATCACCCGGATCTCTCTACTTTTCATCATCTCTCACCAGGAAGAGGCACAAGACTGCATGGAAAAGTGGGAGAGACATGCTTTCCCAGGGGCTTCCTATTCGGAATAGCTTTCAAATCCCGATAAGCTCGTTAACATTTCCACTGACCGATGATGGGATGTCTAGATTCGAAGGAAAAATAAGCTTTCCGGGGATGTGAATTCGAATAAACTATCCTTTTTGAAAACACAGTCTATCACGGATATAGATAGGAGCACATTCCATGGGTAGTTAATGGTAATGATCGTCAGCGATCGTCGAAACTGAGAATTCAGAGATCTGTAAAAGAACCAACTAAAAGCAGACCAGCTTGTCAAAACAATCTGATGTCTACGTCTAGGTGACGACAAAATCAGAGCTCAAGTGAAAATGTCAAGGGTCCACTCGAAAGAAAAGAGAGCGAGAGGAAGACAAAAAAACGGAGAACCTTGTTATAAAACATAAACATCGTTTATGATCGCGTAAAAGCTTTTCAAAAATTGATTTATCTTTTACAAAAATGACAAAAGGTATGGGGAATTGAACCCCAGCCCTCTCGCATGCTAAGCGAGCGCTCTACCACTGAGCTATACCCCCGAGATGGCTAGTCTGGTCCGGTCAAGCAATACATAGTGAGAAGAAGGAAATCGGATTAAAAAAATAGATGATGTGTAATCCAAACGATATGAGATCAAAGATCACTCCACTGTCGCTCGTATCCGACACATTGGAAATCAAAATGATACTAGATGATTCTAGCTAACAATTTGATCGGCGACCATAGTTTAGGAAGTCAAATAAAGCACTTTAGAAAACAAAATTGTGAAAGTATGCCAAAAATTGATTCACTCAGTCGGCTTGCACTCGTGAGTCACCGAATAGAATGATGACTTGGTCGCATCTTTGATATTGTGCGACATCCCTTCTTGTGAACTACCAGAGTGGAGACCACGTTTCGTCATTTCTTGTGTTCTCTCATCGGTCAGAGTGTTTATTGGAGTTGATTTTTACACAGAATGGAGAACATATCGACAGAGATAGTTCGCTCAATAGAAGAAGGTAGAGTGAAACATATTTGAAAACATTTTTTTTCGGTGTTGAAGCGAGACAGCAAATGCTGAATTTGAATAATACTTATTTTACGTGAATTGCTCCTTCGTCAGAATTTGATGATTGTCGCCTTTTCTGTTAATTTTTCATGAAATTATAAAAATGACAGCTCCACCCACCACCTCCACGACCCGGCCGCCTCATCGACCACTACCACGCAGTACACTGGTCAGTTGGGCGATGGGGCTTTAAAGAAGGAGTGGCACGAATATCTGGCTAACTGAGTTCTCGATGTCAGACGATGTGGCATGATCACTCCATAACGCTTTCGAAACTCCCATGTTTTCAATTTTCGTATAAACCGAGATATACACGATTGGCTGATTGCCAAGTCACCCTGAAGCGCAGGCAACGAGCTAGAGAGCATGCAAAATGAGGAGAGCGCTCCGCCTCACTTTGCATATCGGCGCGATTCGTGCCTCTCCTTCTTTAAAATAGATATGTTTCACGGGTTCGATTTACGTACAATACATGAAGATGGACCAATTGTTTCTTGTTTGCCTGTGTTCCAAAGAATATAAAAATTGCAGGCCCGTCCACCACCTCGGCCACGGCTGCCCCGTACACTGGTGAGTGAGGTTGCAAAGTATAGAAATTTGCCTGGAGATTTCGGAATGCCATAAAAAACCAAAAGGTCTGCCAGCGAATACGATGAGTTTCACTGATACTATGTGAGCTCAACCGATGAGGAATGATCAATTTTTTCTCCCTAAACGGTGAAATATAATATAATATGGCCCGCCCACCACCTCGGCCACGGCTGCTCCTCCGTACACTGGTTCGGATTCAGTTCTAATTTCGATATTTCTTACGCTTTCGTCTGGTATGTGTGGCGACGAGCGGAAATAAGTGGATGATAAAAACTAAAAAGAAAACAATTTTCTCCTTAGGTCCGTCCACGACTGCGGATCCGTCAGCGTGGACTACGACGGCAAATAGGGGAATATCGTGGATCTTCGTTAAATTATTGATTTTTTTACTGCGGAATCGATAGCAAAACTGCAGTGCTCAAAGGCTCGAGCTAATGAGCAATATCTGAAACATACATATTTGAGGTTATTTTAAAAAAGCAAAAAAAGTAATCATAATTTAAGGGAACCTACGGACCGGACGATCAGAAACTTGAGAACGGCACTGTATGTAATCCGTCCCAACGGAGACACAATCTATCCGAATGGAACTGTGAAGACGGGCGATGGAGCGATTATTGAGAGAGGAAAGATTATTGAGGCAGTTCAACAACCACCAAGTTGTTTGCTTTCGCAGCTACCCTGATCGTTATTGAGTATTCATTAATTGGAAATTAGAAATTAGGAAAGAAGGCACGATCAGTAGCTAATATGACTCTGATTGTTTGAGAGCCAGTAAGAAAGAGCCAGAGAAAATATTGTACAAAAAGAGCAAAAAGATGTTTGGAGGTATGGGGAATTGAACCCCAGCCCTCTCGCATGCTAAGCGAGCGCTCTACCACTGAGCTATACCCCCAGATGTCTGAAGTGGTCCGGTCAAGCAATAAATAGGGAGCAGAAGTAAATCCGATTTGTACAATATCGATAACTCAAAAGATGCGAGATCAAAGAATTCTCCTTTTCGCCTAGTAACCGACGCGTTTTAAGTGTTAAGCAACTGCGATTGAAATACTGCAGTCAGCTCATATTTTCGAGAATATAATCGAGAATAACATGTTTGAAGAGCGTGATTTCACTCACACCTCTATTGGCCTGAAATAGCCTCAAAAAGTCTAGTTAGCTCGTTCTGCTGACTCACCGAGGGAAATGCCGATTTGGCCTCTAATCTGAAATCGTAGAGACACTAGAGTGCGAACTGAGCTGATACGGGGCGTAATCGTGGAATAGAAGATCCAGACAAGGGTCTATAAATACGCGTCGTCCTGTCTTTAGAAATGCGCATGCGATCGGTTCTTCTCGTTCTTACTCTACTGTTTCATACAACGTGAGTTTCAAATGTTTCTAATTTTTTTTTAAATTTCGCCAGACTCTAAGGCAGGGTTTGCTCATAACTTAACATGGAATTCATCTTTTCCTTTTTTGCGCGAAAATTAGAGAAAATTCCGAAATCTCAAAAAAAAAGTAAATAAATTCCAGATCCCAAAGTGCGTCTGAACCTCGCTCATGCGTGCAATGCACATCGAATGAGGATGGCGATTGCGCGATGGCCTTGCGGCTGAAGGAGTTTACGAAGGTAAACGGATTGCACTTTTACGTTTTTTTCCTACACCCTTTTCTGCTTGGCTAAAACATCAAAAAGTCCCCCTCGGAGGAGCCGTTTGTATCGTTTTTTTATATTTTGCGTCATCGCGAAATGATTAAAAAAATTATTTCAGCCATGCCCCACGCTGAACAGCGGCGCCTTGGTAGGCGCAGAAGCGATCGGGTGCCGCAAGATAGTGCATGTTCGTCAATATTAAACTTTTATTTTTATTATTTTTACTATTTATTTTAATGTATACATTTCAAATACGAAATAATATATATTTCAGAGTAGACTGGAGCCAGTGGATGACACCGAAGAGAATTGCTTTGGACGCTATTGTCGTTCAAGATTCATCGTTGTGCGAGAGTGCGCGTATGTCGGGAAGGATCAGCACGATAAACGGTTTGGATATCGAATTTGGTCTGATTTAGACGCTATTGTAAGCATGCCTGAGATATCGTGAACTAATCTTCATCTTCGAATCGGAAGTGAAATTATAGAGGTCACAAGTTACAAAAGAGTTAGCTTGTTCTAGATCTAATCGCGTTATCTTCAAGAAGCCATTTGGTCCAAGTTCATGTTTTCTTTTCTGGCCGCGACCAATATTTCATTCTAAATTTTAATGAATCTACAGAACGATGATCAACTCCGGCAAGAGATTCACGTACTACCAGTGCAGCAACGGGGAGGATGAGTTTGTGCGTTCATTTTAATTTTTTCAAACTAATTTCATAATTGCATTGTCATTATTCAGGGAATACCCTGCAATCGTGTCTCAGGAATCTCCCTAATGTCGGCATTGATCGTCGCGTCTTTTATGCTGCTTCTCTTCTGAATAAACAATTTATTGAACTTCAAATATTCAAGCAGCAAAAAAAGTTAATCCAACCTCGACTTTTCTACAATAATACAAAAAAGCAATGTGAGAACAATTACAACAAAACATTTTTCCATAATCATCGTCTACCAAAATTCTGCTGTTTCATCGGTTGATTCACCCTGACCATGCCCTTGTTTGGCCTAATAAAGTTATTGTTAGTTGAGCGACCTTGGTGGTGCTTGCGCTCGAGTCGCTGGGCATGCCACAAAGCCGCCTTTCCATCCGGCTTCTCTATCTCGCTCTTGAGCCTGTACCTAAAATATATAAACAATTTGTTTCACTATGAACGTTATTCACTGGCCGTCACGCCTTTTCGAATGAATAAATAAATGAATGAACCTTGCTTCTTTTTTCTTCTTCCTCTCCAAAATCTCATCCTGCTCCCTTCTCTTTATCTCTTTCTGAATGAGTTCCTCATCAAGTGGTTTGTATCCGCCCGAAACCGCGCTCGTTTGGCAGTAAGAGCAGCGAAAGGGCGCCCTGTTGCGCGCCGCTAGCAACCGCAGCTGCAAATGGAAATGGTAAAGGTAGGTGCTCTCGAAAAGACCATAATTTGCATCGTAATGCGAATTAGTTACCTATTTTTAAACATTTCATTCTTCATGGTTTTCATTACAACTTTATTTTAAAGAAACACTTCTGACCACCATTTTTCGTGCAAAAACCCTGGTAGTTTTACAAAACCGCTAATCTCACCTCAACAATGCACGTCATACATACAACATGACCGCACGGATTAAAATAGGCCCAGCGTATTCCCTTCCTATCTTCCCCTACCCCTTCCACAATCAGAGCTGTTGTTACCTGAACCATCGCCTAAATAATAGAAATTCGGTCAAAAACCCGTAGGGAAACCATTTTGCGCCCTCTTCATATCACATTACATCTGGCAAAGTGCACGACTGCATGTTCCGTCTACTAGTATTAGTAAGGAATCATTAGTGGTGAAGGAGCTGATCTCACCTCTAAAATGCATGCCGTACAGACGACATGGCCGCACGGATTGAAACACGTGCGCTGTAGGGGAATTTCACAGCAGACCGCGCATTCACGAGTGCTCTCCTGGAAGAAAGTGATTAATTTGAATTTTCATTTTTATTCACCAGTCTTCTTTGTGAAAATTCAGCAAGAACAAATCAATAATAGGATTGTGCCGTGTATGATATTTGCAAGCTCTCAAGTGGTCAAAAAGGGCAAAAAAAAACTTCTCTTTTCAAACGCACCTCATAAATGCGCAAGAAGCTGGTGGCAATCTTGCATATCGGACACTTTTTAGCAGTCGCTGCGCAATTGCTGAAATTGCTATCTTATTTACACTAGCTTCTGTTTATTTTTAGCAGTTTACTCCGGCATTTACCATTCTCATAAGATTAGACATATTTCTCGCCGGTTACATACACATAAAATAAGCAAGTATCGAGTAGAGGCCCGTTCCGATGTGGCATCTCCAGTGCCAGCACCTGTGTCGGTTAGACACGTCCATGACTCATAGCCCAGAGATATATCTTAGCTCTGATCCTTCCCACCTCTCTTCCTCTCACTTTGGGCAATCTACTTTACCACTGAACCTCCTGTATCGTGCGTTTCAAATGCTCAGCAAACTCAATGTGCTGGTTAGCGTATAGATTGTCTGGAAGAGAGAGGAAAGGAAGAGATAGGGAGGAGGAGAGCAGGTAGATCACTAGCCTCCTCCCGGCCTCTTCCTCCCTCCTCCCTCCACTCAGTTCGTCAAAGGTCAGCTACGCGTGGAATGGAAAATATTCTTACGATAAGGGAGTTGTGAGATCCGTGTGAGATCACGTGTTCGGAAGGTCGTTGGTTCGATACCATCAACCTTCATTTGCTTTTGCACACTCCTCTGACATCCTACACTCCAACTATTCTTATCTAGCCCACAAAGCACCCACCCACCTGCAGACGAGATGTCCGCACTGCACAGCCACTGATCTCTTACGCGGATTCACGTTGCGACACGGCACGCACTCGCGCGTGAAGCGATCGCCACGTTGAACGCTGTAAGAGTGCGATAAACGAAAATCTAATTCGCAAATCTAGGTTCATTATTCCTGTATGGAGGCCACTGCAATAATTTTCCAAAAACTATCTTTCATCTGCCTGCCACACCATGAAATATCGGAATTGATAAAGCCGGCGGCATGAGGCTAAGAGCAGAGAAAGTGTGTCACACATATCACATTTTGACGCAAAGTTGTTTCGTGTTCCGCGCGTAACGAAATTGCTATTAAACTACGGTCGCGTTTCAAATTAAGAATTAATTATATAATTGGTGCTTAATGAACGCGAAACCATCCCAGAAATCGAGTTTTATCATTAAAATCTAAGAAAAAATAGTGAAAAATAAGGAAAACGCGCAAAACGAAGTGAAAGTGGGCGGAGCTAACGCGTTTGGCGCGCGGAATAGTTTAATAGGTGTGCAATTACTGTCGTATCATTTTAAAAATGTGATACCTCCGTTTGCTTGCTAACTTCAATTTCTCGATTAACTGCTTGCTGCTTCGCTCGAACTCCTTCCATGCGATGGCTTTCCACTCGACGGAGGGGCTGCTCCGGACGAAGACTTCGATAGGAGGACCATGATCCATTCTGAAGGAGGGTGAGGATTAAAATTTTTGGAGGGTGAGGATTAAAATTTCTGGAAAGGACGAACAGAGACACGATGGAGGCATGGCGATTGTGGATAGCAAGAATGCACACAAATACAAAGCGCAGTTATTCCGGTATCGGAATTCTTATGGAAGGTGGTGCATGCAACATGCTGAAGAAGATGTAGATATGATAATTTATCTCAGGCCCTCCTCATTTCGCAATGGTCACGTCCCAGACAAGCTAGAGAATATGCAAATCTAGAAGCGATGGATTTGCCTTCAAAAGTTAGTTGTAAACACAAAAAATCAGGTAAAAGAGCGATTATCACACAAATTGATGATTGTGGATGGCGTAGATAATGACTTATCGTTCACCGTTCAACAAGGACGCTGGTCTAGGGTTGGAGGCTTCCGATCTCGCTGGCAACATGCCCAGTGGTCTATCCTTATTACAATACACATCTACGCAGGATGCAAGACGCAGGTAAAGAAGGAGAGGCACGAATCGCGCCGATATGCAAAGAGAGGGGGAGCGCTCTCCTCATTTTGCATGTTCTCTAGCGCGTTGCCTGTGCTTCAAGGTGACTTGGCAATCAGCCAATCAAGTATATCTCGGTTTAGACGAAAATTGAAAACATCGCAGTTTCTAAAGCGTTATGGGGTGCTCATTAGGGATGGCCAAAACTGTCTGAGCGAACCGCTCTGCTCGCGAGTTTAGAGACAGGAATGAGTCCGAGAGAAAATGATCTCTCGCTTTCGGACAGTCGACTGTCCCAAAGTATTTAGAGCGTTTAGAAGCGCATAAATATTCACGAAATTCATCTCACGAGCTTTATATCATGTACCTAACATTCTTGAAGGTCCTGTGCTGTCGATATTGAATGGTAAAAAGTCAAAATAATCAAAATGAAAAATATGTTTCACAAGAATTATATGGATCGTCATTGTGAAGTTGGGACAGTCGACTGTCTATTCGTGCCACCCCTTCTTTAAACGCATAAACGCTCTTATCATATCTGGTTATTCAAATAATTTCATAGAAAAGATTGTAAATTTGAAAAATGGCATCCTTGGTTTGCATGGATAAAATCAGCATTCGAATTGGATCTTTATCATGACAATGGGAAAAAATAATAACAAAAAATAAAGTAAATATTCATCGTCTGCCGTATTGTTGCTGCTTCATTGGCTGATTCACCCTGACCATGCCCTTGTTTGGCCTGATGAAGTTATTGATTGGAGTGCGACGTTTCTGAAGCTTCTGCGAATGGTGCCAATCCTGAAAATTGTAGGACTAAATATATCCGCATTGCAACCATACAAATTATCTGCAATATGCACTTTTTCGGCACAAAGAGGCACAAAAGAAGCGTGGATAATTTTGTAATTCGCTTGTATGTTTAACTCTACCGGGTACTGTGTGTATTGATCAATTATCGGTTCTTTAGCGTTGGCCATCTGTTCCTGCCAATCGATCCAGTCCTCGAACTCTGCCTGTAAGTGAAATGCATGATCGCATCTCAGAATTTTTCTCATATGGTTTTTCAAGCGGTTGTCTTAAATGGGTGAAAATCGGTTAGTCTATGGTAGACTTTGAAAAGTAACACAACTAGTTATTTCATTCCGCGTCGACGCACGTTAATAAACCGGTTCGTAACTAGTTACGAATGAAAGTAACTAGTTACGAGAGTCTTTCGTAACTAGTTACGAAAGAATGCCACGTGCCAATGCTAATTTTCCAAATGGAAATCTTATTCTACCAAAGTCCTCTCGTTAGTATCAACAGATCCCTCGCTAGTATCACCCCTGAATGAATTAGCTATCGAGGAAGATCGTGATACTAGTGAGTGAGATCTTGATGTTAGTGATAAAGATGGTGATACTAATGATAAAGATGAAGATACTAGCGATAAAAATCGCGATACCAGTGATAAAGGTGGCGGTACTAGTAAGGGAGATCGTGGTACTAGAGATGTAGATGGTGATAGTAGTGATAAAGATGGTGATACTAGCCAGGGGTTGGTCCACTGCCTTGGTGGAATTAGATTTTTACTTGGATAATTCACATTGCCACGTGACATTCTTTCGTAACTAGTTACGAAATCTTTCATAACTAGTTACGAAACAGCTCTCGTAAAGTCGAAGAGTGAGGAATGAGAGATCAATAAAGTCTTTCGTAACAAGTTACATTGTTAATAAACTGTTACTTTTCAAAGTCTAGTCTATGGGCAAGCCATCACAAGTAGGGCTGTCAAGGTGAAGAATCAGTCTCTTCATTTCACACACTCTCTCGTCACTCTGACCGGTGAGAGAGCACGTGAAATGAAGAGACGGCGACCCGTATTTCGAACTCTAATAAGAACTAAACGTACCCTCTCCGCCCGGCGACGAAGCTCTTCATTCGCGATGGGTTCCTCAGCCAACTTCTTGAACTTCGAGCTCACTTCGATTCGACAAAGGGGACAGCAAAATGGCGTTCGGGTGGCAAATGCATTTAGCCTCATCTGTAGCGTAAATGATTTTTCGGTCAGCATAAACTATTTAGGTGCTGTGCCAAAATGGGAAATGAAGGACTCTCTTCGATCAGCGTATTTCGTAGTCACTGACCGATGAAAAAGCAGCCTTCAATTGCTAATCTTACCTGTGTCATGCAAGCCACACAAAAGATATGGCCGCAACGATTGAAGAAGGTACGAGATTGCGGAATTTCAAAGCAGACCAGGCACAGTCGAGAGGTTTCCTAGAAGGTTGTTCTTGGAAATAGTTCTCCGATATCTTTTTTGTCGATTTTTCCACATCTACTTCGCAAATAGAAAGCAATGCGTGCTTGTGCAATGTTTTAATAATCTCAAACCTCGTAAAGTCGGCAGAATTCGCTGGGAATCCTGCATATTGGACACTTCTTAGCTCCTTTTGCGCACGTGCTGAAGTGAAAATGCTCATGTTTTGCACAATTAGACCATTTGAAAATATTATCTACAATCTCTCCATGATAATACACATAGGAATATAGATTCGAAGAGTAGGACTACCTGCATATCACTTGTCCGCACTCCACCGCAACGGATCGCTCCGCCGGATTTGTGTTTAAATTACTGCACGGCACGCATTCGCGCGAGAACCGATCGCCATGCAATACGCTGAACAATATTTATTAAGGGAATCGAAGAATAGTAATAGTTCAGTGATAAAATTGTAGAGGGAATGAAGGGACGGTTTCTTCATCCTAACAGCCCGATGAAAAATTATGGCCAAATTTTGTTGTTTTCCTTTGCTTTGCTAACGTACATAGAAAACTCTACAACCCTCAAACACATTTTAGTTCTCCTCAATTAGGTTGTCATTCGAAGCAGAAGTGTGCAAAAAATTTCTCGACCTCTCATTTTTGTCATGCTCTCTCTTTCTGACCGGCGAAAGTTGCGAAATGAGAGGTCGAGAAATTTTTGCAAATGTTCGAATGTTCTCACCTGAACGAGCTGTTCGCGCGCAGATGACTGATCGTCTGCGTTTGCTCTTGCTCGAATTCTTTCCATGTTAGACGACGCCACTCGGAGGAATTATCGTCGCGCACGTCCATGTGTGATGGTGGATGCATACTAAAAAAAAGATTAGAGTTGCTTCTAATATATATATGTTGAGACTGGTTTGCAGCAAAAATATGGCAGAGAAGTGGAAGATTCGTGTGCAAGAAATGATTGGGATTTTGCAGTGCCTAGTTTGAAAGGGACAACAGAACGCGAAAAAAATGCAGCTAACATAAGCAGCATCGTGAGGATAAGACGTGAGGATAGAGGGTAGGCGAATGCCGAAAATATTTCCGTTTTAAGATGGAGGATTCCGATCTCCTTCGAAGCCTTCGAAGCATCGCACCCCGTGGGCATCCTCGCGGATGTTTGTTTCACTCTTTTTTGCTCACCTCCTTTTTAGTGATCTTGTGAATTAAACAAATCGGGGATACTGATTTCGAATTAGTCTCATGAGAAACCAAGGATGCTGGTTTAAGAAGAATTTTTATTTGATCATACACAAGGCGATTCCACGGATGATAATACACATTTGAGATGGCAAATCTTCTTTCAATATCTGATAAAATTAGTTAGAATATTGGTTTAAAATTGAAGAAGAATAGAGAAACTGCTAACTTATGCAAAGGAAAGAGGAAGACTTCCTAGAATAATGCGGATGATTCTGCAATTGCTGAAGTTGGTTGTCCTGCATAATTTTAAGACGGTGGAGCTCGTTCATGTGCTTTCCAATCAATTGCTCGACATGTTCAACGGAACAGAGCGCTTCAAGTTCCTTTCTAATCTCCGCATTACGTCCGCTGTTCCTCCTCCTCTAGCTCTCTGTACTTCTTCTTGAGCTCTTCCATCTTAGCCAGAGCGTCTCGTCGCTCAATCATCTGATGAGTGAGCTTTAATTATTCTAAAAATTTTGCCCAGCCCTGGTTGGGATGGCCACGGGGTGTGAAGCGTTCAATTGGTCAATGTCTATTAGGTCGGAAGCCGACGCAGTATCGGAATGATCAGAAGGATCGGATGCCGCTTGAGGATGACGACACCATGTCGGATGCTTCCAGTTCCAGGGCGGTATATAAGCAACCGCATTATCCTTCTCACCCAGGTCATTCTTACACTCATCGCGCTCTTATCGCTACATCCCCCTCTCTTGTAGACGTTCAATCGTAACGAAACAACTAGTCGTTTACTATGGAAATCAACCATCGCTCTCCTCATTCCTCACTGTCTCTCGTGAAGAAGGCGGTGCATTTCCCTATTAAACGACTAGTCGTTTCGTTACGATTGAAAGTCTACTCTCTTGTCATGGACCATGAATTATCGCCCACCCTCTGGTCTGTCAATGTCACTCTTGAATAGTCACGCTACTGTCCGATCCATCATGCTCCCCATCCATTCCCTTGCTCATTGTCAGTCTTACACCCACTAGTGAAGGCTTCTTCTCGCTCGCTATTGCAGATTTTATCACTTTTGGTGATCCCGTTCCTCATGCTGCTCTTTCAGGAATCAGTCAATCAAAATGGTTCGCGCGAGACCGAAACCGTTTGAGAAATTTCTACCGTGCGGCATCAGATGGATCAGTAAAGAGGAGAAGAAGACGACAAAGATGGTGGACATCTATGAGGAACGCGTAAGAAATGGAAATATGGAGTACTTAGTTCAGGTGAGCAACGTGTTTTACGCAGGATAGTCAAGAATGCATCTACTGTAGATTGTTTTTAACTCTTTTTTGCAAGCAATTTCTGGATTTTGTAGATGTGCTATTTTCAGTGGGGCAGTGGCTACTCGCGTGCCTACTCCTGGGAGTCGGAGAAAACGATTAGGAAGGCATCCCGAAGACTCTTCCAGATGATTGAGCGCAACGAAAGACGGGAACAAAGGGAGTCGATGAAGTGAGCAAATTGCCATTGTGTCTAAGCGATGGCTTTCATAAAAAAATCATGCTCAAATTTCGCGCTATGTCATATTGAGAAAGCGAAACAGATGAATTTGTCCTTGAGTATTCGCAATTTTTTTTTATAATCATTGATGAATTCACAACAATTTCAGTGATGATCCCTGCCCAACACCTCCGAGTGATGAGGGCAACGTGGAAATCATTGATGATGACGTCGTCGAGCTGAGGAAGGTGTGTGTGAAGCGCGTGAATAAACGTGGAGAGACGGAATGGATTGAGAAGGCGAGCATTTTCTGTGGTTTTAGTACGAAACTTTTAAATTTTTTTTATTCATCTCAATGTTTTCAGCCTATCTGTTTTGTAATCGGATATTTTCAGTGGGTGCCCAAGAAACCCTTGCCGAATCCTGGCCCCGTCTTCAAATTCTGATCGACGTCCAGGAGTTTTGACGCGTGTTTGATCCACGTTGAAATCGGATCCATTTAATAACTATTAATTAATTCATAAATTTGAGAGGATGATACTAATTTCTTCTTCCCATTTATTCACGTTTCAGCTGTCCTGATTAACAGGAGAAAAAAATATTTCTTGTCCGATTGCTGTCTGATTTTAAACGCCGCAAATACTCATCTTTGTCACTTTCTATTGATAAAGCACCTTAATCAACTCACACACATTACATTTACACATTACGTTTGCGCTCCAGCGAAAAGCAAGCGAGGAGAGGGTGGGTGAAAGGCTAAAGATAAAAAAACGTCATTTTGCGTAGAGAGAAGAGAAGCAGACATGGAAAGGAAGAAAGAGGGGACAACCAATTGCACGCAAGCTGTATTGATTTCTATCGCTGTACTTTTCTCGCTTTGTTTCTCGCTTTACAGTTGTTGATTTTCGTCATAATCGACTTTAATACGTGCCTTTCTAGTTGTCTACGTCAACTCAACCGATCTGTTGCTCGACATGCACTCACTATTAATGAGTCATCATTATGGATTGAATTTGACAGACTCTAAGTGAAGCAACCTGAATTCGTCTGAGTCAACGGTATACATTTCAAACAGTTCTCTCGTTTATGTGATACATTTCAGTCTCAAATATTGGAATTGTAATGATAAGACTTGTGCTAATCTATTTAGTCTAGCCGGCAAGCTAGATGTTGTGATCATGGCGATTCGGAATCCAAGGGTACGCTAGCTGCGAATGTCCGCCTTGCAAATCCGTTTTGTTCCAGACTCCAACGGAGGACTAAATCACGCTATCAACCTTAGAAGGAGTTTTTCAGTGGTTTAAAAAGCAATTCTTCCAGAGGTATGCACTATTCACGATACTTGAAAGATGAGAATTTGTTTTGTTCCAGACTCAAACATTGATCACCCGGACAACTACTACTTCCCATGGCGCCTGAATCTTGAAAAGTCAAACCGCTCCAGGCTGATCATTTCTGAGCTAACATTAAGACAATCTATAGCAAGCTTCGAACCAAGGAAAATCATCGCAAATAGCAGGTACTATTCACGATATTTGAAACCGCGAAATGATTTTTTGCAGTCTGGGAATTTTCGGATATGTTGTAACGTGCTGATCATTGTGCTTCGTTCGCACCAACTCTCAGAAGACGAAGTCAAAAGTTTGAGATGTTATTATGGAGTCCATATTTGTGTGAAAATAATGGTATTTGTCTAAGAGTTGTTGCTTGCATGCAGATATAGTACAATGAGAAAACTAATAGCAAAGGAAAAGGCGTGACTAGGCTGCATTATTACTCACTCGAACGCGACAGATGGGGATGGCAGCTAGAGAAAGGAAGAGAGTGTTATATGAGATTGAACATTCATAAAGGATTATTTCTTATCCTATCGTACTTCTCGCACAAAACCGAACGAATGAACAATTTTTACATTTTTTACATTTTTTGCATTCGGCGAATACGCAATGAAAAATTGTTTTTATTGTTTTATATTTTTTGTCCACCCCCAATTCCGGAAATCCCCCCGAACATGCACGGTGAAATATTGCTCAAAATAGGTGAAAAATGAGAGCTGCGAAATACAAAAATGCACCGGAATCGCGAATATGCGCGAGCCGGGGTTTAGTCATTAGCTAGAGCCAGCTCAGTAGAGCTCTTGCTGACAGCTGTTTTATTTATGTGTTTTACACTGTTTTTATTGTCAAATCACGTTGCTTTGTTTAATATAATGTTCCAAGGTCATGGCCGTGCACAACGGACGAGAGTGTGATGTGGGGGCGTCCCGCGGGTCGTCTGGATCGACGACTGGCCGATTCAGGTTTGAATTTCTCGCATTGTTCGAGTCATTGTGTTGGTGGCTGGCCGTGTTGGACACATTCCAGCCATCCGCTCGTGCCAGAGCACTGGGAAGTCACCGGCGGTCGTCGATGGAGTCGATTCTATGAGGTTTGTAAAATTGCTTATTTCATTTTGGCTTGGAACTATTTGTTTTTCGTTGAAAGTTCTCTTTATGATCAATCAATTCAACGTACGCTAATTGTAGCTAAAAATTTAAATAAATATACAGTTGTAATAGCCGTTCAATTCAGATGTCTCCTCCGTCCCTTCTCACTGGGACTCTCCGACTCTGCCAGCCACGGTATGTCCATTTTTTCAATTCGAACCTTAATTTTTTATCCCAACTATCCCTTAGACAATGTACATCATACTGAGCAATTAGTACAATTATTATAAAGTTGCTAATTTTTTTATCAAATACGTCGTAACACGATTATCGATTAATACAAGCATTACGGTATAAATTAACAATAACGATTTTAATCTTTAAAAATTTAAAATGTGAACCCTAGCTTCACAAATATTAATCAAGTTATTACAGACGACAACCATCGCTTCGAAAGGACGCCGTGTGAAAGTATTGCTGGCGAATCTGTGGTTGGTTAAATTTTCTCTACTCTATCCTTATATCTTCTCCTTCTGTTAGGTGCACCTCGATAAGTAGAACTTTTCCACATTGGGCGAGTACAGCAATGTTGAATGCTGTTCTCCTCTTTGTGGTTATGTCCTACCGAGGTTCGCGAGCATTCACAAAGTTCAGTAGCTAGGGAACAAGTAGCTAGGGAACAATTCGACTATTCAATAGTCAATCTAAAATATTCAATCATAAATATTTCAGGATACGTTAAGGCGATGCGTGAGATATTCACATATTTATTAGGTATAATTTATTAATAAAGATATGTGATTACAAATTTATTAAAGTAAATGTAGTCATTGCTCATTGCTACTTAATCGATTGATATTTTAGTTAATAAGCAAAACGAAAACGAGGTTACTCGAGACTTTTGCTAACTATGCCATTTCGAAGAAAAACAACGACGATTACCCTAGTAACTCCCCTCTGAGGAATGGAGGGGGGGGTGTGGATATCCGAGGGCTAGAGAACCTATTACATGCCCGATAAACCCCGTTTTGTTTTATTTATAATTTTCCTGCGTAATAAAATTAACTATTTCTAAATTAACTATTCTCTTTCGTAATAAAATTAACTATTTCTAATTTTCCTGCGTAATAAAATTAACTACAGCTTCGATAAATCATAAACACACATATTTCTGTTTGAAAAACAAGAGCTGCTACTCACAATCCACCGTATTTCTCACCGGATATTAAGTAAAATAATATTATCAATCGATTAAGTAGCAATGAGCAATGACTACATTTACTTTAATAAATTTGTAATCACATATCTTTATTAATAAATTATACCGTACTCGTCGATGTGAATATCTCACGCATCGCCTCACGCCTGTTAACGTATCCTGAAATATTTATGATTGAATATTTTAGATTGACTATTGAATAGTCGAATTGTTCCCTAGCTACTTGTTCCCTAGCTACTGAACTTTGTGAATGCTCGCGAACCTCGGTAGGACATAACCACAAAGAGGAGAACAGCATTCAACATTGCTGTACTCGCCCAATGTGGAAAAGTTCTACTTATCGAGGTGCACCTAACAGAAGGAGAAGATATAAGGATAGAGTAGAGAAAATTTAACCAACCACAGATTCGCCAGCAATACTTTCACACGGCGTCCTTTCGAAGCGATGGTTGTCGTCTGTAATAACTTGATTAATATTTGTGAAGCTAGGGTTCACATTTTAAATTTTTAAAGATTAAAATCGTTATTGTCAATTTATACCGTAATGCTTGTATTAATCGATAATCGTGTTACGACGTATTTGATAAAAAAATTAGCAACTTTATAATAATTGTACTAATTGCTCAGTATGATGTACATTGTCTAAGGGATAGTTGGGATAAAAAATTAAGGTTCGAATTGAAAAAATGGACATACCGTGGCTGGCAGAGTCGGAGAGTCCCAGTGAGAAGGGACGGAGGAGACATCTGAATTGAACGGCTATTACAACTGTATATTTATTTAAATTTTTAGCTACAATTAGCGTACGTTGAATTGATTGATCATAAAGAGAACTTTCAACGAAAAACAAATAGTTCCAAGCCAAAATGAAATAAGCAATTTTACAAACCTCATAGAATCGACTCCATCGACGACCGCCGGTGACTTCCCAGTGCTCTGGCACGAGCGGATGGCTGGAATGTGTCCAACACGGCCAGCCACCAACACAATGACTCGAACAATGCGAGAAATTCAAACCTGAATCGGCCAGTCGTCGATCCAGACGACCCGCGGGACGCCCCCACATCACACTCTCGTCCGTTGTGCACGGCCATGACCTTGGAACATTATATTAAACAAAGCAACGTGATTTGACAATAAAAACAGTGTAAAACACATAAATAAAACAGCTGTCAGCAAGAGCTCTACTGAGCTGGCTCTAGCTAATGACTAAACCCCGGCTCGCGCATATTCGCGATTCCGGTGCATTTTTGTATTTCGCAGCTCTCATTTTTCACCTATTTTGAGCAATATTTCACCGTGCATGTTCGGGGGGATTTCCGGAACTGGGGGTGGACAAAAAATATAAAACAATAAAAACAATTTTTCATTGCGTATTCGCCGAATGCAAAAAATGTAAAAAATGTAAAAATTGTTCATTCGTTCGGTTTTGTGCGAGAAGTACGATACTTCTTTTAAACTTTCCACTTAATTTCACTTGTATCGATAAAGCATACTGATGAACTCGCTATGACCCCTACACATTACATCTGTTAGAACGAAAAACGTAAAGGCAGGGGGGGGAGGAAGAGGATGGAAGGAAACGGAAAGATAAAAAAGTGGGGAGAGAAAAGAGGATCAGACAAAGAGAGGGAAGGAAAAGAGAGGGGACAACCAATTCCACGCAAGCTGAATCGATCACTATTGCTCAATATTTTCGTGCTCTTGCTATATTTTTTTGTCGATGTTCATCGCGTTTTGACAAGGGCTGTCAGATGCGAGAATGCTTCCCTAGAGCTCTATCAGAGCCCTGTCCATTAGAGTTCGAGATACGGGTCACCGTCTCTTCATTCCCCGTACTCTCTCACCGGTCAGAGAGGCGAGAGAGCGCGTGAAATGAAGAGACGGTGACCCGTATTTCGAGCACTACTGTCCATGTAGCCCTAGTTTGCGTAAAAAATTAGCCCTATTTTGTTTTTTAGCCCTAGTTTGCAGTTATTTATTTTCCTCCTAACCGATTGGATCGATGTTTTCCAGTTGTCTACGTCAACTCTACCGATCAATTACTCATCTAGCTACTTGCCGATCGTTCTCTTTCAAGTCTTTCATGATGCATTGATAGATACCCAAAGGAGAAAAGCCTGAATTCGTCTGAGTCAACGGTACACATTTCACACATTTCCTCCGCTCATGCATGCGTTGTTTTCCAGTCTCAATTGTTGATAGTGAAATGATTTTCATTTTCGCTACTTCACGATCATGAGATACTTGCAAAACAATACAGGCGCGATCAAGGATATTCACCGATAATGAATCGAAGGGTGCGCTAGCTATCAATTTGCCCCTTGAAAATCTTTTTTTTCCAGAATCCGACAATGGGATCAATCATGCAAACTATGATTTTGAAAACACTTCGTATCAAGGAAACTCAACGAAATTCGCTGGTACTACTCACGCCAGTTGAAACCGCGAAATGAATTTTTCAGCCTGAGAATGTTCGGATATGTTGTAACGTGCCGATCATTGTGCTTTGTTCGCACTCATCAACTTACAGAGGATGACGCCATAAATTTGAGAATGCTCATACTTGGACTATATTTGTATGAAAATAAATATGTTGCTCTTACTTGATTGGTAGCGCACTGAAAAACTGCAGTCAAGAAACTAGTGAATAATGGATTGAAGCGATTCCATTGCGTTACTCACTCGGACGCGAGAGTGCATTGAGAGGGCAGTTAGAGAACGAAATAGAGAGGAGTAGAAGTGAAGGACAATGCAGTGTCATTTATCGCCACTAGCAATGACAATTCGTCGTTTGTCTCTTTTCGAATGCTCTCTCTTCGGTTATGCCGACGAGAAATTAAATCAAATATAAGAGAGATTATTTGCATTATCGTTTCACATTCACATCCGTTTACATGGCCATTTCAATATGTTTCGCGCGATTCACACACTAACTGTGTACTTATTTTTCAGTTGCCTACTCCAACTCAATCAATCGTATTTATCGCTCTATTCAATTCTCAAAAAATTCCTAGATTTCAATCTTCCACCTTTTCCTAATATTAAAGGGGGATAGGCATCAATCAAAGTTGGTGGGTCCCACCACGAAAAGCCTGAAACGTTGCGATCCTACTGTAAACTGCCCAAGCTCTACGCACTTATCATTGTGACTCTGGGCAAGGAGATCACCATGGCTCGTAGCCTAGCGGTTGTGCTTTAGCTATCCAACACCCGTTGGTTCGACTCCCGCCGAGCGCAATCCTCACTATTGCCGCTATTTTCGACTCCCAATCAATAAAATCAATACGAGAATACAGTACCCCAAATCTTGCCTGAAATATCAATGAACTTTAAAATTCCGTAGTGAGCTTCAAAGGCATTTCTAGAACTTCGGATAAAGTTATCTCTGATCGGGTAGCCATTCTCTATCATTCCACGTTGCCAGTTTATGCACGAAGATATTGATGCCTATCCCCCTTTAACGCTACTTGGCCACGTTTTCAATGTTATTGATTGTGAGCCCGATTTTATTGCTACAAATTAAAACCATATTTTCAGTCAAATTTTGATATTCATCGGCACATCTCTAAATATCGCGAGTGATCTTTTTCGCAAAACCAAAATTTCCTTCCTGACTAATTTATTGAAAATTATAAAGACAATTGATCAGATATTTATTTGTTTGAGCGCACGGCAAATATCGGAAATCTTCGCTGGAAAGGAACAATGTGTATTGAATAGAAAAGGATCGGGAGAGGTCTTCTCGCCTTTCTCTTGATTATTCATCTCTGCTCTATACATCGCGTTGAAAGGAGAGAAAGGAAAGGCAAAAACTGTACGACGAAATAAAAAAAGGCGCTCCGCTTTCCCCTCTTTCATTCCAATCTATCGATCACGATAGGGACGTGGCGTTTCTTACTCCGTTTTTGGTTGCATTGTTTGGTTTATTTGTCTTTTCATCCTTAAAGGAGGAGTAACATGAAAGTTTGAGTCACTAAGTTGACAACGTAGTGCTGTAGCTATCGACAGCCATATCAGAATTCTGAAGTCCCCATATTTGTATCTCATCTCTGAACCGAGATACAGCGAGTTGGCCTTGTGCCAAAGCTTCCCTCATGGCAGGAAAGGGCGGGGATTTTGAACTGTTGATTTCACTGGGAAGGGACTGCGCACTGATCTACCCCAGTCTCCCCTTGTCTCTTCCCATCGATCGCCTTCCTCCCTCTCCCTATCAGAGGACGGGAGAAAGGAATAGGGTCTTGGCAAAGTGCCAACTGCTCACTACGGTCGCTTCCCATGGCCGGCATTTCGTTGTGAGAGTCTCTAACATTCTTTCCTGTCACTCCTCCTTTAAATCCTTAACCATCATTCGATGCGTCATTCGATGGAAATGCATTACAGTTGCCTACACCAACCGGAACAATCTGCTAAAATCCATCTACCATTATGCAACGAAATTTTCGTCATTTGTCCACAAAAGTATACAACTCAATGGCTGGAACTCGTAAGTAATTTAGTCGAATTATTAGATTTTCCTTTTCCTACACTAGGGTTCTTTAAAAAATGTAAAATATTCCTCATCTTATCAGTTGGTTACTTTTTTAAGCTACCTGATCTTTATCGACAATGACTTTGCGAGTAAACTTTATAATTACAGCGCTGTGTGTGTCGTCACACCTGCTCCAACGATATTTCTAATCGTTAGCCACGTTTCGATTCATCAAGGCTGAATCATGAAATATGACGAAATCTATGATTTGGGTCACGATCTTCAAGGTAACGTTAGCGGGCAAGACGATGGATTAAAGGAAATCCTCGAGCTTGGGAATGATTGAACTGAATCACCTTGCAACTCATTTCCATTCGACGACATTCTGGAATGAATTAATTCCATTTTTATATTTCTCTGATAAATATGATTCCATGCTTCCAGAATTCTAAATGAACTCTTTTTTTTTCCCGCAATTCTTGTCGACATGCTTCACGTTGCCCCTGTCGCTGCAGGCAATTACGGAAACTGTGATGGGTCAACGGTGACTGAGAAGAGAATCTGTATCGCATGTCGTTCTGATACCCCGTGGCCATTCTTGAGACCGATCGAGGGCTGGTTATGTGTTCAAATCCGCGATACCAGCCACTTCGATCATGGCCACAAGGTTTATGGTTAGCTGCAGATCGGATTCTCCAATTGATTCTAGTTTTCAGACCGTTTCCATTTCTTTTTGTCTCAACGCCTCCAAGTATGGGCACCTTATCTATCCATTCATTCTATGTTGTGTTGTTTCCTATTAGACTTTGAAAAACAACATTCTGCCAACTTTGCAAATGATTGCAAAGAGTCTTTTGCAATCACTCATTCTTCATTCCTCACTTTAGTAGAGTGGTCTCGCAAATGATTCTTTATTTACCTCACAATCATTTGCGACGAGCGATGAATAAGACCGGCTCATTCTTGCCAAAGGAGACAAGAATGAGTGAGACGCAAATGATTGCGAAAAATCTCGCAAATGATTGCTTCGTAGCAACCATTTGCGAAGCCGCTCTACGAAAGTGAGTGAACGCGGAATGATTATTCCGTTTTCCACACTTTATTTCCTATACAGTGCATCAATTATCAAAAATAGTAGTATGATTCTTCAGACTGCAGACGTATTCCATTGTCTTTCTCGGTGCACTCACAGTATTTTTGCATATCTGCGTGTCTTTAAATGATCTTCCCTTCTTTCAGAATGGAGGTGCTACCCCCGACTCACGTATTTATTTTCGACCCAACAACGAAGAAACAAACGGTGGGATCCTTCATTCAATTTCCAGTTTTTAACTCTACTTCGATCGTAAATCGTAATTTAAAAAAAACTTGGAATATGCAATTACACTCACATCAGGAAGTCCCCCGTGAAGAGTACAAGAAGATAATGGCTTCAATGATCGGAAAATTGCAGAAGCGTAGTGAAGAGAGGTACGAAAAGTGGATACAGTACATGAGAAAAATTCCAAAAAAAAAACAAAGCTCAATCGGTGAAAGAACTTTTAGCAACAATAAAAGTGGCATGAAAGGTTAGAATTGAATTCCGGTTTTAGCATTAAACAAAACGACCGGTTCTCTCGAACTTGCTCATTTTGTTACGCAAAGAATCCGCAAAAACGATCGGCAGCTGTGGAGTGCGGTCACATCATTTGTAGGTAATCAGTTTTTCAACTATACTCTCCAAGCGTCTTCCCTTGCTTTTGATTAAAAAAATTTCACTAGTTTCTCTTGAAACATTTGAAAAATGTCAAATCTACTTTGCAAATGAGAAATTAAAGGATGCCAACAAGATAAGGAATGGAGGTATACCATCTGTAAGAAAATATTTCAGCAAATGCGCTTCGGACGCAACGGAGTGCAACATTTGCGAAAAGTCAACCGAATTCATTCATCTTTACGAGGTAAATTTGAGACATTTAATTATGTAAAATTAATTAACAATTTTTACAGAATGACTCCCGCGAGTGCGTGATTTGCGCATCAGTGCCGAGATATCGAGACTTTCTGGTACCTTGTGGCCACATCCTCTGCAATGTTTGCCAGAAAAAGGTGAGATCATATATTGTATGCATTCCGCTAAACTACTCGGATTTCTCATCTTTGTGAGCGGTTGTTTCGCGGGTAAAATCAGTGAACCAATCGAACGGCTGGCTTTACCAGTGGGCCCCACTTAGCGCTGTCTTACGACTGTGAAATCGATTGAGTCACATCACATCACATTTTATCCAGGTCGATTCGGTTACAATAGGGGCATTACGATGAAAATGATGCTCGATCTTCTTCATAACGTAATCTTCGAATTGCTTGGATACACCTTCAACTGTTTACCTACTTTTCAGTTAGCATTCGATGCGATTGATCGCTGGCAACCTGTGCGCTGTCCGCAATGTCGGGCTGACGTATCACGCGGTATCAATCGAAGGATGCTCGTGGAGGTCAATTTTTGTTCTGAATACTTAATCTCCACTCAGTAAACGCTAAAGTACTCAAATAATTGGATGCATGAGAGACTCGAGAGAATATAATACACAGAGTTCTATCGTGCGCTTCAAATGCTCAGCAAACTCAATGTACTGGTTAGCGTATTGATTGTCTGGGAGAGAGAGGAAGGGAAGAGGTAGGGCGGAGGAGAGCAGGTAGATCACTAGCCTCCTCCCGGCCTCTTCCTAACTCCGCCCATCGAACGGTAGTCAAAGGTCAACTACGAGTGGAATGGAAAATAATTTCACGATAATTGCAGGTTGTCGAGCCGACCTCGAGGAAGAGTCAGAAGGAGACGAGGAGCCGCGAGGATATCGAGAAAGTTACTCAGCTCTTGAATAGGAAGGGACAGCGCAGTGACAACCAGAGACGACTATGTCCCGATAAGATCTTCTCTCCACCGGATAAGGGCAAGACTAGAGTAAACCAGCCGATGAAACAGTTCAACCGAAGCCATTGAAATAAATCACACACACAAATTATTCTAGCTGGATCTCATAATAATGTTGTTGGTTGTGCTTTATATAGAATATTTTTGCAAGCGAAATCGTTATTATTAGAGCAAACCAGTCCGTAAAGCAGCAGATGAGTTGCAGTCGTTGAATAATTTGTTGTTCCTGAGTTTATCCGATCTAGATAGAGTCGAAATATGGGCCTCTTCATTTTGCCCACTACCTCACCAGCTCTAGCTATGAGAAATCAAGAGACGTGGGCTCATATTTCAAGCTCTAATCTTTTCATTAAGTGACAAGATACCATTTTCCCTCCTAATGATGTTGCCTAATGTGTCCATTGCCATTATGAATCTGTCTATGTATCTATCTCCTCCTCAATGTCAATAAAGACCAATTTCACGGGTATGCTCATCGACTGATAAAAGGTAAAGGTCATCCCGTTAATCAACGCACTTGCGTCCAGCGGGAGATCACTGCTAGGTCAGTGATTAATGACCAGTGGTCAGTCATCTGCCACGAATAAAACGCAAATGCAATATTAGGCATTTATCATCACTCAAGCACGATTCGCTCAAGTACATGTTTGAGGCAAAGAAAAATGTGAAGCTTTCATGATTGATCGGGTTCGACAGGCCAACCTACACGTGTGTGAGTCAAAGATCGAAGAAATGGGAGGGAGGGTGATAGGGAGGGTGGTTGCCGTTACATGACTGGTACTGCTCCTGATGTTGCGGCCATTGGAAGGTGTGTCTGCAATGATGGCACGTAATTACGCTTTTAAGCGCTTTTATTAAAATGTGCTTTTATTAAAATATTAGCTTTTATTAATAGCTTTTATTAAAATGTGCGTGTTTTTATTTAACTATTTCGCTCTAGCATGTTCAATTAACTAAAAAAAAGTATAATAAAACAATGTAAATATAAATGGTGTACTGCATCATCATATTGCAATAAATGAAAAGAACTAACTTCATTTTTATCATTCGTCTCGATATCATAACAGAGGAGTGCTAGGACTGTCCGCATGTAGGGCGAGCAATCTGTTAATTAGTTAATTTAAATCAAAATTAAGCAAGGATTAACGTGAAAAAATGAATTGAGAAAACATGAAAGAATATTAGTAGAGAGTGTTTCACAGAGATGTTATGGGGAGTAGGGAAGGCAGAAAGAAGGAAGAGAGGAAGAGAGGAACAAAGAAGGAAGAGAGAGGAGACGGGAGAGTGATCAATCGATGGAAAGAGGGAAGTTCTCTGACTCGAGTTGAATAGCTTAAGGAAATGGTCAGAAGTGAGGTAGAGATGCAGATGAAAAGAGAAGGAAAATAGGAGGGAAGTGAAGATAGGTTGAATGAAAACTATTTCGTAATATGCTCTCCGACGTAAAAGTTGCCTCTCTTTCTAAAAAGTTCTCATCAGACCTAGTGCCGAAAAAAGAAAGACATCGAAAAATTTATCTGGAAGGGAGGAAGAGTATCGTTATTTAAAGTTTCACCACTGAGTTAAAATAGTTGCTCGCATTAGCATTGATTATTGTCAAATTTATAACTGAGAAATAATTGACAACATCCGGATATATATATATATATATATATATATATATATATATATATATATATATATACATACAACATGTCACTCTGCTTGTATCTAATTCCAAAATATTGAAGAATATCAAGAACTGATGAATGAGTAGGGGAATATGTGGTTTGGTTCAGCTAAATACACGTGCTTTCCAAAGTTTTGAGAGATGATGGAAGTGTCTTCCCGCCAAGATCCATGATTCACTGCAATGTACACATTGAGAATATTAAATTTCACCTTTACATTAATCAGATATTCATAATTTTAAAAAAATCTTTACTGCGTACGCACGTAAGTAGATTTATCAAGATAGACACTCGAGAATATTCTTGGCCAATTTCCTGTAGGTGGTGTTGGACACTAGGAAGCCCTGAAAGCACAGTTTTATACTTTCTATTAGTAAACCAGCAACATTTTTTTGGATTCAATTTCAAAATTCCTCTACAATGGCTTCCTTATCGGTTATTGGTATTCCAACAGGTGATCTTTTTCCGATAGCTCTCAATTCTAATAAGAAAACTCGATAGCAGAAAATGGAACTTACTTTATATTTTAAAAGATAATTTTGGTTCCATGTTTTAAGATTTCGTTTTTCCGATCCCATCATTATGAATTGGACGGCGTCCGTGTGTAGAGCGGACACTCTGAATTCGATTTTAATCATTATTGGTAAATACACTTGTTAATAATGACACAATAACAATGGAACCAATAAACGATAAAGTTGGAAACATGGATACGAGTTTCTTCGTTTTGAATATTGTCAAAAGATCATTGAGGCGAGACAGTATGTGAAATGGAGAGACAGTGAAGAGGAGGGAGCGTAGAGAAGAAGGGGTAGGCCGAAGTGTAGGAAAATAGTTGTCTGAGGATGAGAGACACTATTACACTAGAGGTCCGAGTCGAAGAGGATTGGTGGGAGGGGGGGCAACGGGATGTTATCGAGCTGCGACTAGACTCTCTCGCGCAACACTGATTGGTGAGAGAGCAAGTGAGATGAATAGACGATTGCTCGTATTTCAAACTCTTTTTTTGCGACGGGTGCTCTGCGAGCAGAGTGATCTATCGAGACTGAAAGATAATTCACATCATTAGAATGCTGTGCGCACTCAATGTGTGATAGAGTTCGAAATACGGGTAATCATCTCTTCATTTCACGTGCTCTCTCACCAGTCAGAGAGGCGAGAGAGTGTGCGAAATGGAGAGACAATTACCCGTATTTCGAACTCTATTGTGCGATATCTTTCATGTTTCCCTTCCCACGTTGTGCGGTGCTTAACTCGGACGAGGTTTGCAACGAATTGTTTATAGTTGAATGAGACAATAAAGATCTTGCGAGACTGGACATAATAAGAGTAATGGGAGTAAAGCTTCTTGCCTATTCCAGCCTTGGAATCTTGGTTTGATCTTGGGGGGGGACGAAACATGACACTCTTAATTTCGAGCGTTCTATCGCATCTCTTACGGGCGAGGGTGTATGAGAAATGAAGAGATCAAATCTAGTCTGATACATCATTCGCAGCAGGAGACAGTAGATGTAAGAAATGGACAATCCGACGAAATTGAATAGAGGTTGCAGTGGAAAGAAATATAACATCTTATTCGTGGGTTGAGAAAACAATTGCATCCTGAAATTTCCTGAAAACCTGAAAGCATGTGTCCCTCTCGCACGGCTCAAAATGACTCGTCCTCACTCTCCCGGCATTAGAATGCGTCCGCCGCGACAAACAATGCAGACAATTCAAACAGAACGTGCTGTGTACCGCCACAAATATTCATCATCGAGAACCCAGATTCAAGGAATCAGCAGAATCCTAATCAACTTGATCGCTTGATAGGTAGACATACGCAAAGTAGTATTGAAATTTAAAAAAAAATGAATCCTTGTCTCATTTCGCCCTTCACTTCCACCATTCGTCTCTTCTCCGCGCGGTCTCCTCCCTCCACCCCCCCCCCTCTCGATGAGGCGTACCATGCAGTATTATGTGGAAATGGTTGAGTTTGCGTCGTCTGAGATTGAGTGAACGGTCGGACTCTGAGCCGGCTTTCACCGCCCTAAAACCCGGCCCGAATTCTAACCTCCGGAATTGCAGGAAGAAGACGCCATCGAGAGAACGTCCTCGTCGTCATCAAGTACCACGTCGGTGGGTCACTATTATCACTTTTTTTACTATTTTGGTTTACCAAAAAAATGAGCTCGGTACATCCAAATGGTGAGTACGTTGCTGAAAATTATGCACATATAGCATTAAGATTGCTGGGCTTATCGTCGTTGTTTCGTATTGAGTCCGGAGCGCCAATAGACACCTATTATGTGGTTACGGTACGAATGCGATCAGTTTCCAGCAAGACATCAGCACTACCGAGTGCATTTGCGGCGATCACGCCGGCAAGTTGCTGCTCGATCAAGTCTATCCCAAGTAAGAGAGATCAAAGATTAATGATCAATTTTCCCTTCAAGTTGTGCTATGTTATTTTGCGTACCAAAGGACAATCAAATTAGAGGTCAGAGATCAAAGATCAACCTTCAGGACGGCGAGTGAGCTGTTCGACCTCATGTTCACCGCCTCTCCGTGGTTCGTCCAACTGAGCAGCGCACTCCAGCGAACCGGTTAGAGATCAAAGACCAAAGATCAGAAATCGGATTTCCCAATTTTCAGCCCACTCCAAACTGCCACTCAAGTACACTGGTGAGTCAAAATCTGATGTGGTGTGCGTGCGGGTGCAGAATACGATTCCGAAGTTTAGGATACGTCGCCTCCGATTGGGTGGTGTCTGAAGACGTGAAGCGCCGCACGTGCACGTACACGATGGCGCTCAATTACGCGATGGCGCCCAAGTCGTGCGCTGCGATCGAGAAGCAGGTGTGTGGTGTAGAGGATTCTGCGATTTCCCACCACACCACGAACCACACCATTCTCAGGTGTGCCGGGCGTTTCCGGGCGGGTTCACCGTAGTGAAGGATACGGTGAGCAGTGGTGTGCCGTACGCGGACTCGTTCCACGTCTCGTGCACCTATTGTGTGGCGGGAGCCGGCAGAGGACAGGTGAGGAGGGCGACGTTTACTAATTGTGGAAAAAATTGATATTTTTCAACATGACGACGTTTCCTAATCGAGCACACCATGCGCAGGCGCGACTCACGGTGCACGGCGGACTCGTCTTCACCAAGAGCGTCTGGGGAATCATCAGAGGTAAGGGCTGAATCAAGGGGTCGAAATGCGGGTCGCCGTCTCTCGTCATTTCACACACGCTCTCACTGGACAGAGCCGAATAGCTGAATTTCGAACTCTAGCTGAAACAGCGCGCAAACGCGCGCAGTTGCCCAACTAAACCAGTCGCAAAATGTTACATTCAAATACACATAACATAGATAATTAATGCCGGCTCGCTTGACAGATGCACATTGATTTATTTTTCTCAACATCAATCGCAGGTTTCATCGAGCGATCGGCGGTTTTCAATAGTTTCGAGTCCTCCTAGACCCCCTAGGCTTCCTGTGAATGGATTAGTGCCAGATAGCCTTAAAATTATTATTTTATAGATTAGCATAAATCGCAGGTTTCATCGAGCGATCGACGGTGCAGGGAATGACGGAGCACTACGATGCACTTCACGCCGCCCTCACGGAGGCGTGCAAGAGGTGAGAGAGGCTTCCGAACATGGGCGCTTCTTCTATTTTTGGCTCAGCCTTTTCTCGCAGTGTATTCCCTCACTGCCCAACCGTCTTCACAGTCATCGTAGCTCTGGGAAAAACACATACAAGTTCCGATTCTGTGTGCTTTTGTCCTACCAGCATTAAAACAAATAACAAACAAAAAACAAATTTGAAATGATCGATCAAAGCGGTTTATTTTGCCTTCAGATCTTGCGCGGGTGCGGACGACGACACGTTCGAGGAAGATCGGAATCCCACTCCTCCCACTGCAATCGCGCGGCCGCATCTCGACTCGCTCTCCGTCGCCATTGACCGGCTCGGCCTGCTGCAGCAAGAAGTGCGCGATGACGCGGCGAACAACGCGCGCGCACTGCGCTAAGCCCCGCCCACGTTGTACTCACGGCCCCTCACAGCCCGTGTGATGCTCTCAATAGCTCAAGAATTGTATGTGTAAATTGCATCATTGTGGCCCAACATATTTCTCATGTCATACAGCACATAAACAGAATATTACAGAAGTTCGAAAAGTTGTCGCACACCTCGGAATCCAACTACGATAATTGTTCTGCAGTTGTTGTACCTTTCAGTCTCAAATAGAGTCCGTCGAATCCGTCGTATCCGTCGATTCCGTCGTCTTCTCAGAGGCCCACCCACCCACCCGCCTCTGAGAAGAATCCGTCGTATCCGTCGATTCCGTCGATTCCGTCGTATCCGTCGATTCCGTCGTATCCGTCGATTCCTTCGTATCCGTCGATTCCGTCGATTCCGTCGTATCCGTCGATTCCGTCGTATCCGTCGATTCCGTCGTATCCGTCGATTCCGTCGATTCCGTCGTATCCGTCGAGTCCGTCGTATCCGTCGATTCTGTCGTCTTCTCAGAGGCCCACCCGCCCACCCGCCTCTGAGAAGAATCCGTCGATTCCGTCGTATCCGTCGTATCCGTCGATTCCGTCGATTCCGTCGTATCCGTCGATTCCGTCGTATCCGTCGATTCCGTCGATTCCGTCGATTCCGTCGACTTCTCAGAGGCCCACCCGCCCACCCGCCTCTGAGAAGAATCCGTCGATTCCGTCGTATCCGTCGATTCCGTCGTATCCGTCGATTCCGTCGTATCCGTCGATTCCGTCGTATCCGTAGATTCCGTCGTATCCGTCGTATCCGTCGATTCCGTCGTATCCGTCGATTCCGTCGATTCCGTCGATTCCGTCGACTTCTCAGAGGCCCACCCGCCCACCCGCCTCTGAGAAGAATCCGTCGATTCCGTCGATTCCGTCGTATCCGTCGTATCCGTCGATTCCGTCGTATCCGTCGATTCCGTCGATTCCGTCGTATCCGTCGTATCCGTCGATTCCGTCGTATCCGTCGATTCCGTCGTATCCGTCGATTCCGTCGTATCCGTCGATTCCGTCGTATCCGTCGATTCCGTCGTATCCGTCGATTCCGTCGATTCCGTCGATTCCGTCGACTTCTCAGAGGCCCACCCGCCCACCCGCCTCTGAGAAGAATCCGTCGATTCCGTCGATTCCGTCGTATCCGTCGTATCCGTCGATTCCGTCGTATCCGTCGATTCCGTCGTATCCGTCGTATCCGTCGTATCCGTCGTATCCGTCGATTCCGTCGTATCCGTCGATTCCGTCGATTCCGTCGACTCCGTCGTATCCGTCGTATCCGTCGTATCCGTCGAATCCGTCGATTCCGTCGTATCCGTCGATTCCGTCGTATCCGTCGATTCCGTCGTATCCGTCGATTCCGTCGTATCCGTCGATTCCGTCGTATCCGTCGATTCCGTCGTATCCGTCGATTCCGTCGATTCCGTCGTATCCGTCGATTCCGTCGTATCCGTCGTATCCGTCGATTCCGTCGATTCCGTCGATTCCGTCGATTCCGTCGACTTCTCAGAGGCCCACCCGCCCACCCGCCTCTGAGAAGAATCCGTCGATTCCGTCGATTCCGTCGTATCCGTCAACTCCGTCGTATCCGTCGTATCCGTCGAATCCGTCGATTCCGTCGTATCCGTCGTATCCGTCGATTCCGTCGATTCCGTCGTATCCGTCGTATCCGTCGTATCCGTCGTATCCGTCGATTCCGTCGTATCCGTCGAATCCGTCGATTCCGTCGTATCCGTCGTATCCGTCGATTCCGTCGATTCCGTCGTATCCGTCGATTCCGTCGTATCCGTCGATTCCGTCGTATCCGTCGATTCCGTCGTATCCGTCGATTCCGTCGATTCCGTCGTATCCGTCGATTCCGTCGTATCCGTCGTATCCGTCGATTCCGTCGACTTCTCAGAGGCCCACCCGCCCACCCGCCTCTGAGAAGAATCCGTCGATTCCGTCGATTCCGTCGATTCCGTCGTATCCGTCGATTCCGTCGATTCCGTCGTATCCGTCGATTCCGTCGTATCCGTCGATTCCGTCGTATCCGTCGATTCCGTCGATTCCGTCGTATCCGTCGATTCCGTCGTATCCGTCGATTCCGTCGTATCCGTCGTATCCGTCGAATCCGTCGATTCCGTCGTATCCGTCGTATCCGTCGATTCCGTCGATTCCGTCGTATCCGTCGATTCCGTCGTATCCGTCGATTCCGTCGTATCCGTCGATTCCGTCGATTCCGTCGTATCCGTCGATTCCGTCGTATCCGTCGATTCCGTCGTATCCGTCGTATCCGTCGATTCCGTCGATTCCGTCGACTTCTCAGAGGCCCACCCGCCCACCCGCCTCTGAGAAGAATCCGTCGATTCCGTCGATTCCGTCGATTCCGTCGTATCCGTCGATTCCGTCGATTCCGTCGTATCCGTCGATTCCGTCGTATCCGTCGTATCCGTCGATTCCGTCGTATCCGTCGTATCCGTCGATTCCGTCGTATCCGTCGATTCCGTCGTATCCGTCGATTCCGTCGTATCCGTCGATTCCGTCGTATCCGTCGTATCCGTCGATTCCGTCGTATCCGTCGATTCCGTCGATTCCGTCGTATCCGTCGTATCCGTCGATTCCGTCGTATCCGTCGATTCCGTCGATTCCGTCGTATCCGTCGATTCCGTCGATTCCGTCGTATCCGTCGATTCCGTCGATTCCGTCGTATCCGTCGTATCCGTCGATTCCGTCGATTCCGTCGACTTCTCAGAGGCCCACCCGCCCACCCGCCTCTGAGAAGAATCCGTCGATTCCGTCGATTCCGTCGTATCCGTCGATTCCGTCGATTCCGTCGTATCCGTCGTATCCGTCGTATCCGTCGATTCCGTCGATTCCGTCGTATCCGTCGTATCCGTCGATTCCGTCGTATCCGTCGATTCCGTCGATTCCGTCGTATCCGTCGTATCCGTCGATTCCGTCGATTCCGTCGTATCCGTCGATTCCGTCGTATCCGTCGTATCCGTCGTATCCGTCGATTCCGTCGATTCCGTCGTATCCGTCGATTCCGTCGTATCCGTCGTATCCGTCGATTCCGTCGATTCCGTCGTATCCGTCGATTCCGTCGTATCCGTCGATTCCGTCGTATCCGTCGATTCCGTCGTATCCGTCGATTCCGTCGATTCCGTCGATTCCGTCGATTCCGTCGACTTCTCAGAGGCCCACCCGCCCACCCGCCTCTGAGAAGAATCCGTCGATTCCGTCGTATCCGTCGACTCCGTCGTATCCGTCGTATCCGTCGTATCCGTCGATTCCGTCGTATCCGTCGATTCCGTCGTATCCGTCGATTCCGTCGATTCCGTCGTATCCGTCGATTCCGTCGTATCCGTCGATTCCGTCGATTCCGTCGTATCCGTCGATTCCGTCGTATCCGTCGATTCCGTCGATTCCGTCGATTCCGTCGTATCCGTCGATTCCGTCGTATCCGTCGATTCCGTCGTATCCGTCGATTCCGTCGTATCCGTCGATTCCGTCGTATCCGTCGTATCCGTCGATTCCATCGCATCTGCAATGGAAATAGTTTCAAAAATAAGTATTTAAAGTCAATTAAAAGCGATCGTCACGAAGAGGACTACATTTTCATTGCCAACCGGATACCGATCAATGATTTGGCATCAATTATTTTTCTCATTTGTACTAAAATTCCAGTAATCGATTCGAATCTACCGTACTCCTTCGCCCCTTACCGTACCTCGTATCCGTCGATTCCGTCGTCTTCTCAGAGGCCCACCCGCCCACCCGCCTCTGAGAAGAATCCGTCGTATCCGTCGATTCCGTCGATTCCGTCGTATCCGTCGATTCCGTCGTATCCGTCGATTCCGTCGTATCCGTCGATTCCGTCGTATCCGTCGTATCCGTCGTATCCGTCGTATCCGTCGATTCCGTCGTATCCGTCGATTTCGTCGTATCCGTCGATTCCGTCGTATCCGTCGATTCCGTCGATTCCGTCGTATCCGTCGATTCCGTCGTATCCGTCGATTCCGTCGTATCCGTCGATTCCGTCGTATCCGTCGATTCCGTCGTATCCGTCGATTCCGTCGATTCCGTCGACTTCTCAGAGGCCCACCCGCCCACCCGCCTCTGAGAAGAATCCGTCGATTCCGTCGATTCCGTCGATTCCGTCGTATCCGTCGACTCCGTCGTATCCGTCGTATCCGTCGTATCCGTCGATTCCGTCGTATCCGTCGATTCCGTCGTATCCGTCGATTCCGTCGATTCCGTCGTATCCGTCGATTCCGTCGTATCCGTCGATTCCGTCGATTCCGTCGATTCCGTCGTATCCGTCGATTCCGTCGATTCCGTCGATTCCGTCGTATCCGTCGATTCCGTCGTATCCGTCGATTCCGTCGATTCCGTCGTATCCGTCGTATCCGTCGATTCCGTCGTATCCGTCGTATCCGTCGATTCCATCGCATCTGCAATGGAAATAGTTTCAAAAATAAGTATTTAAAGTCAATTAAAAGCGATCGTCACGAAGAGGACTACATTTTCATTGCCAACCGGATACCGATCAATGATTTGGCATCAATTATTTTTCTCATTTGTACTAAAATTCCAGTAATCGATTCGAATCTACCGTACTCCTTCGCCCCTTACCGTACCTCGTATCCGTCGATTCCGCCGTCTTCTCAGAGGCCCACCCGCCCACCCGCCTCTGAGAAGAATCCGTCGATTCCGTCGTATCCGTCGTATCCGTCGATTCCGTCGATTCCGTCGATTCCGTCGTATCCGTCGATTCCGTCAATTCCGTCGTATCCGTCGATTCCGTCGATTCCGTCGTATCCGTCGATTCCGTCGTATCCGTCGATTCCGTCGATTCCGTCGTATCCGTCGATTCCGTCGTATCCGTCGTATCCGTCGATTCCATCGCATCTGCAATGGAATAGTTTCAAAAATAAGTATTAAAGTCAATTAAAAGCGATCGTCACGAAGAGGACTACATTTTCATTGCCAACCGGATACCGATCAATGATTGGCATCAATTATTTTTCTCATTTGTACTAAAATTCCAGTAATCGATTCGAATCTACCGTACTCCTTCGCCCCTTACCGTATCTCGTATCCGTCGATTCCGCCGTCTTCTCAGAGGCCCACCCACCCACCCGCCTCTGAGAAGAATCCGTCGATTCCGTCGTATCCGTCGATTCCGTCGTATCCGTCGATTCCGTCGATACCGTCGATTCCGTCGTATCCGTCGTATCCGTCGTATCCGTCGATTCCATCGCATCTGCAATGGAAATAGTTTCAAAAATAAGTATTTAAAATCAATTAAAAGCGATCGTCACGAAGAGGACTACATTTTCATTGCCAACCGAATACCGATCAATGATTTGGCATCAATTATTTTTCTCATTTGTACTAAAATTCCAGTAATCGATTCGAATCTACCGTACTCCTTCGCCCCTTACCGTACCTCGTATCCGTCGATTCCGCCGTCTTCTCAGAGGCCCACCCGCCCACCCGCCTCTGAGAAGAATCCGTCGATTCCGTCGATTCCGTCGTATCCGTCGATCCCGTCGATTCCGTCGTATCCGTCGATTCCGTCGTATCCGTCGATTCCGTCGTATCCGTCGATTCCGTCGTATCCGTCGATTCCGTCGATTCCGTCGTATCCGTCGATTCCGTCGTATCCGTCGATTCCGTCGTATCCGTCGATTCCGTCGATTCCGTCGATTCCGTCGTCTTCTCAGAGGCCCACCCGCCCACCCGCCTCTGAGAAGAATCCGTCGATTCCATCGTATCTGAATGAATACGTTTTATATCTAATCGATCTACACTACGAGTAAATAGAGGGAAAAGCCACCAGCTGGTGTTTGGAACTAGGGTACGCAGGTTCTTTTTCCTAGGTTCGGGGGTTAGGAAAAGGATAGTGGGACTTAACTTTTGCAATGTTTGTTGTGTATCCGTCGATTCCGTCGATTCCATCGCATCTGCAATGGAAATAGTTTCAAAAATAAGTATTTAAAGTCAATTAAAAGCGATCGTCACGAAGAGGACTACATTTTCATTGCCAACCGGATACCGGATTCACATCGTGTTCCTCCTTCATGTCGATTCCTCTCACTCGTCGAAGTAGTCTTGCACATTCTGGCCGTAGAAAGGCAAGTACGTGTCCAAGTGAGGGCAGACATCCAACTGCAAAATGGAATGAATTGACATAGGATATACATAAGAAATTGACGACATTGACTTACCGACGAAATCGTCACGTTTTGTCCGTAATCGAACTTCGTCCTGATTGTGCCATCCAGCCGCCGAAGTTGAACTGGTTCTGAAAAACAGTCAATACCTCTCGTATGAGAGGCACTAAACCGTAACCTAAGGGGAGCACGACGGGGAACCTGACCCACGCCGTAACCTAAAGGGAGCACGACGGGACACCTGACCCACGCCGTAACCCAAGGGGAGCACGACGGGACACCTGACCCACGCCGTAACCCAAGGGGAGCACTACGGGGCACCTGACCCACGCCGTAACCTAAGGGGAGCACGACGGGGCACCTGACCCACGCCGTAACCTAAAGGGAGCACGACGGGACACCTGACCCACGCCGTAACCCAAGGGGAGCACGACGGGACACCTGACCCACGCCGTAACCCAAGGGGAGCACTACGGGGCACCTGACCCACGCCGTAACCTAAGGGGAGCACTACGGGGCACCTGACCCACGCCGTAACCTAAGGGGAGCACGACGGGGCACCTGACCCACGCCGTAACCTAAGGGGAGCACTACGGGGCACCTGACCCACGCCGTAACCTAAGGGGAGCACTACGGGGCACCTGACCCACGCCGTAACCTAAGGGGAGCACTACGGGGCACCTGACCCACGCCGTAACCTAAGGGGAGCACTACGGGGCACCTGACCCACGCCGTAACCTAAGGGGAGCACTACGGGGCACCTGACCCACGCCGTAACCTAAGGGGAGCACGACGGGACACCTGACCCACGCCGTAACCCAAGGGGAGCACTACGGGGCACCTGACCCACGCCGTAACCTAAGGGGAGCACGCACGACGGGGCACCTGACCCACGCCGTAACCTAAGGGGAGCACGCACGACGGGGCACCTGACCCACGCCGTACCCTAAGGGAGCACGCACGACGGGGCACCTGACCCACGCCGTAACCTAAGGGGAGCACGCACGACGGGGCACCTGACCCACGCCGTACCCTAAGGGGAGCACGCACGACGGGGCACCTGACCCACGCCGTAACCTAAGGGGAGCACGCACGACGGGGCACCTGACCCACGCCGTACCCTAAGGGGAGCACGCACGACGGGGCACCTGACCCACGCCGTAACCTAAGGGGGGGGGAAGCACGACGGGGCACCTGACCCACGCCGTACCCTAAGGGGAGCACGCACGACGGGGCACCTGACCCACGCCGTAACCTAAGGGGAGCACGCACGACGGGGCACCTGACCCACGCCGTACCCTAAGGGGAGCACGCACGACGGGGCACCTGACCCACGCCGTAACCTAAGGGGAGCACGCACGACGGGGCACCTGACCCACGCCGTACCCTAAGGGGAGCACGCACGACGGGGCACCTGACCCACGCCGTAACCTAAGGGGAGCACGCACGACGGGGCACCTGACCCACGCCGTACCCTAAGGGGAGCACGCACGACGGGGCACCTGACCCACGCCGTAACCTAAGGGGAGCACGCACGACGGGGCACCTGACCCACGCCGTACCCTAAGGGGAGCACGCACGACGGGGCACCTGACCCACGCCGTAACCTAAGGGGAGCACGCACGACGGGGCACCTGACCCACGCCGTAACCTAAGGGGAGCACGCACGACGGGGCACCTGACCCACGCCGTAACCTAAGGGGGGGGGCACGCACGACGGGGCACCTGACCCACGCCGTAACCTAAGGGGAGCACGCACGACGGGGCACCTGACCCACGCCGTAACCTAAGGGGAGCACGCACGACGGGGCACCTGACCCACGCCGTACCCTAAGCTGACCCACGCCGTAACCTAAGGGGAGCGCAACTTAGCTTTGACATCGTCGATCGACTATCTATCCTTCTTGTCTTCTGGTTACCGTCGCTCAACGGGAGTGTTGTGATCTCGAAGATGACGAAGATCTGGCGGTCGATGGAGAAGGATGTCCTGAGCAGACAATCGATAATTCGCAATTCGAAAGAGACTGTTAGTGGGCCAGTTTGAAGCTCATAAAAGTGCTTATTGATATATTCGTGTCTACATCGAGCGGCAATTATTCAACGCTATGCCGAAATTGACTAATATCATTTGTAAAACCGAAGTCCCATGTGCAACTATTCAGGATTAACAAAGATAAACTCTAACTAAAGCAAATAGTACGAGCGTTCACGCTTTCTTATTCGTAAGCTATCGATCTGTAGTAATTCACCTTTACATTCTCCTCCTTTTCCTCCTGCATTCTAATTCATCCCACTAGTCGAAGTTGCCTTGCGAATTCTTGCCGTAGAAGGGCAACAGTTGGTCATCCGGGAGTGAGCGGCCATTAGGGGTACTGTAAATATTGATTAATAAATCAGTGATGTCGCGGCAATGAAATAACGAAAATGTTTATGGGGTTGACGAAAATTAAAAATGGGAAGTAATGATGAATCAAGGCTGGTTTGTTTTGGATTTGGCTTTTGCGAATGCTTTTAAAATGTTGTTGACAATCTAATGAAAAGTTCCCGATTCCATTTAAATTAAATTAAAAGCAAAACATTTCTCTTGCCTGATATCAACCTATGTACAAATCACAAAATGTAATTGATAAGGGCATCCGAAAAGAGATAGATTACAAGCCGATTCACAACGGCATGCCGAGTCGAGAGACGAAAATGGAAAAACATTCTTTATGAACAGTGGACAGACAAAGATCAACATTCAAACTTAACAGGACAGGCATAGAATCGTAACAAACAACAATGATGTAACATTACCTTGGACACACGGTAACATCGAATGGAGATCGATTAATTGGGAAATAACGTAAATTTCGAACATGAGAAGGTTTTGTGGTAGAAAGACTAACAACATACACGAAAAAACCCATGAGGGAATGCGAATACATCGAATGGGGGAATATTAAAATGTTACAGATGTCCGCAAATTTGTTGTGATGAAACAGAGTTGAGATGGAGATAGGGCGGGCTTTTGAATCTACTACGGGGAAAGGCAAACAACATACACGAAGATCTCGCTCGCCTTGAGCCATCCAGCTGCCGAAGTTGAACTGATTCTGAAAAGTAACCAGAATCCTTTGTCTGCGAGATACTGGCTACTTTTACAGTCTCGCAAAATAGATTGAAATCTTCGAGCAACGCAATATATTATATCAATATATCAATAAGACCAAATACGCTGCATTAGTTTATTCAAAATTGACGTACGATTCACCCATGGTTTTACTATCAAATAATTAAACTTTAAAAAATATTGGCAAAACACAGGCAAAACACATTGGAAGAACTGAATATTTCATAAATTGCAGCACTTCTACCGTAATCTACCGTACCTCTTGAAGCAGTGATGTGTCGCTCCGCTAGAGTACGTGTCCAAGTGGGGGTAGACATCCAACTGCAAAATGGAATATAAGTGATACATTTAGGAATTCGAAATCATGGACTCACCGACGAAATCGTGACGTGTCGTCCGTAATTGAACCTCGTCCTGCTTGAGTCATCCAGCTGCCGAAGTCGCACTGGTTCTGAAAAAACAGTCAATACCTCTCGTATGAGAGGCACTAAAGAGACACTAGGCAGTGGCCTAGTGCTCGGGTCGGGGCGGGGAACCTGACCCACGCCGTAACCTAAGGGGAGCACGCACGACGGGGCACCTGACCCACGCCGTAACCTAAGGGGAGCACGCACGACGGGGCACCTGACCCACGCCGTACCCTAAGGGGAGCACGCACGACGGGGCACATGACCCACGCCGTAACCTAAGGGGGGGGGAAGCACGACGGGGCACCTGACCCACGCCGTACCCTAAGGGGAGCACGCACGACGGGGCACCTCACCCACGCCGTAACCTAAGGGGAGCACGCACGACGGGGCACCTGACCCACGCCGTACCCTAAGGGGAGCACGCACGACGGGGCACCTGACCCACGCCGTAACCTAAGGGGAGCGCAACTTAGCTTTGACATCGTCGATCGACTATCTATCCTTCTTGTCTTCTGGTTACCGTCGCTCAACGGGAGTGTTGTGATCTCGAAGATGACGAAGATCTGGCGGTCGATGGAGAAGGATGTCCTGAGCAGACAATCGATAATTCGCAATTCGAAAGAGACTGTTAGTGGGCCAGTTTGAAGCTCATAAAAGTGCTTATTGATATATTCGTGTCTACATCGAGCGGCAATTATTCAACGCTATGCCGAAATTGACTAATATCATTTGTAAAACTGAAGTCCCATGTGCAACTATTCAGGATTAACAAAGATAAACTCTAACTAAAGCAAATAGTACGAGCGTTCACGCTTTCTTATTCGTAAGCTATCGATCTGTAGTAATTCACCTTTACATTCTCCTCCTTTTCCTCCTGCATTCTAATTCATCCCACTAGTCGAAGTTGCCTTGCGAATTCTTGCCGTAGAAGGGCAACAGTTGGTCATCCGGGAGTGAGCGGCCATTAGGGGTACTGTAAATATTGATTAATAAATCAGTGATGTCGCGGCAATGAAATAACGAAAATGTTTATGGGGTTGACGAAAATTAAAAATGGGAAGTAATGATGAATCAAGGCTGGTTTGTTTTGGATTTGGCTTTTGCGAATGCTTTTAAAATGTTGTTGACAATCTAATGAAAAGTTCCCGATTCCATTTAAATTAAATTAAAAGCAAAACATTTCTCTTGCCTGATATCAACCTATGTACAAATCACAAAATGTAATTGATAAGGGCATCCGAAAAGAGATAGATTACAAGCCGATTCACAACGGCATGCCGAGTCGAGAGACGAAAATGGAAAAACATTCTTTATGAACAGTGGACAGACAAAGATCAACATTCAAACTTAACAGGACAGGCATAGAATCGTAAACAAACAACAATGATGTAACATTACCTTGGACACACGGTAACATCGAATGGAGATCGATTAATTGGGAAATAACGTAAATTTCGAACATGAGAAGGTTTTGTGGTAGAAAGACTAACAACATACACGAAAAAACCCATGAGGGAATGCGAATACATCGAATGGGGGAATATTAAAATGTTACAGATGTCCGCAAATTTGTTGTGATGAAACAGAGTTGAGATGGAGATAGGGCGGGCTTTTTGAATCTACTACGGGGAAAGGCAAACAACATACACGAAGATCTCGCTCGCCTTGAGCCATCCAGCTGCCGAAGTTGAACTGATTCTGAAAAGTAACCAGAATCCTTTGTCTGCGAGATACTGGCTACTTTTACAGTCTCGCAAAATAGATTGAAATCTTCGAGCAACGCAATATATTATATCAATATATCAATAAGACCAAATACGCTGCATTAGTTTATTCAAAATTGACGTACGATTCACCCATGGTTTTACTATCAAATAATTAAACTTTAAAAAATATTGGCAAAACACAGGCAAAACACATTGGAAGAACTGAATATTTCATAAATTGCAGCACTTCTACCGTAATCTACCGTACCTCTTGAAGCAGTGATGTGTCGCTCCGCTAGAGTACGTGTCCAAGTGGGGGTAGACATCCAACTGCAAAATGGAATATAAGTGATACATTTAGGAATTCGAAATCATGGACTCACCGACGAAATCGTGACGTGTCGTCCGCAATTGAACCTCGTCCTGCTTGAGTCATCCAGCTGCCGAAGTCGCACTGGTTCTGAAAAAACAGTCAATACCTCTCGTATGAGAGGCACTAAAGAGACACTAGGCAGTGGCCTAGTGCTCGGGTCGGGGCGGGGAACCTGACCCACGCCGTAACCTAAGGGGAGCACGCACGACGGGGCACCTGACCCACGCCGTACCCTAAGGGGAGCACGCACGACGGGGCACCTGACCCACGCCGTAACCTAAGGGGAGCACGCACGACGGGGCACCTGACCCACGCCGTACCCTAAGGGGAGCACGCACGACGGGGCACCTGACCCACGCCGTAACCTAAGGGGAGCACGCACGACGGGGCACCTGACCCACGCCGTAACCTAAGGGGAGCACGCACGACGGGGCACCTGACCCACGCCGTAACCTAAGGGGGGGGCACGCACGACGGGGCACCTGACCCACGCCGTAACCTAAGGGGAGCACGCACGACGGGGCACCTGACCCACGCCGTAACCTAAGGGGAGCACGCACGACGGGGCACCTGACCCACGCCGTACCCTAAGGGGAGCACGCACGACGGGGCACCTGACCCACGCCGTAACTTAAGGGGAGCACGCACGACGGGGCACCTGACCCACGCCGTAACCTAAGGGGAGCACGCACGACGGGGCACCTGACCCACGCCGTAACCTAAGGGGGGGGGGGAGCACGACGGGGCACCTGACCCACGCCGTAACCTAAGGGGAGCACGCACGACGGGGCACCTGACCCACGCCGTAACCTAAGGGGGGGGGAGCACGACGGGGCACCTGACCCACGCCGTAACCTAAGGGGAGCACGCACAACGGGGCACCTGACCCACGCCGTAACCTAAGGGGAGCACGCACGACGGGGCACCTGACCCACGCCGTACCCTAAGGGGAGCACGCACGACGGGGCACCTGACCCACGCCGTAACCTAAGGGGAGCACGCACGACGGGGCACCTGACCCACGCCGTACCCTAAGGGGAGCACGCACGACGGGGCACCTGACCCACGCCGTAACTTAAGGGGAGCACGCACGACGGGGCACCTGACCCACGCCGTAACCTAAGGGGAGCACGCACGACGGGGCACCTGACCCACGCCGTAACCTAAGGGGGGGGGGGGGGGAGCACGACGGGGCACCTGACCCACGCCGTAACCTAAGGGGAGCACGCACGACGGGGCACCTGACCCACGCCGTAACCTAAGGGGGGGGGGAGCACGACGGGGCACCTGACCCACGCCGTAACCTAAGGGGAGCACGCACGACGGGGCACCTGACCCACGCCGTAACCTAAGGGGGGGGGGGGAAGCACGACGGGGCACCTGACCCACGCCGTACCCTAAGGGGAGCACGCACGACGGGGCACCTCACCCACGCCGTAACCTAAGGGGAGCACGCACGACGGGGCACCTGACCCACGCCGTACCCTAAGGGGAGCACGCACGACGGGGCACCTGACCCACGCCGTAACCTAAGGGGAGCGCAACTTAGCTTTGACATCGTCGATCGACTATCTATCCTTCTTGTCTTCTGGTTACCGTCGCTCAACGGGAGTGTTGTGATCTCGAAGATGACGAAGATCTGGCGGTCGATGGAGAAGGATGTCCTGAGCAGACAATCGATAATTCGCAATTCGAAAGAGACTGTTAGTGGGCCAGTTTGAAGCTCATAAAAGTGCTTATTGATATATTCGTGTCTACATCGAGCGGCAATTATTCAACGCTATGCCGAAATTGACTAATATCATTTGTAAAACCGAAGTCCCATGTGCAACTATTCAGGATTAACAAAGATAAACTCTAACTAAAGCAAATAGTACGAGCGTTCACGCTTTCTTATTCGTAAGCTATCGATCTGTAGTAATTCACCTTTACATTCTCCTCCTTTTCCTCCTGCATTCTAATTCATCCCACTAGTCGAAGTTGCCTTGCGAATTCTTGCCGTAGAAGGGCAACAGTTGGTCATCCGGGAGTGAGCGGCCATTAGGGGTACTGTAAATATTGATTAATAAATCAGTGATGTCGCGGCAATGAAATAACGAAAATGTTTATGGGGTTGACGAAAATTAAAAATGGGAAGTAATGATGAATCAAGGCTGGTTTGTTTTGGATTTGGCTTTTGCGAATGCTTTTAAAATGTTGTTGACAATCTAATGAAAAGTTCCCGATTCCATTTAAATTAAATTAAAAGCAAAACATTTCTCTTGCCTGATATCAACCTATGTACAAATCACAAAATGTAATTGATAAGGGCATCCGAAAAGAGATAGATTACAAGCCGATTCACAACGGCATGCCGAGTCGAGAGACGAAAATGGAAAAACATTCTTTATGAACAGTGGACAGACAAAGATCAACATTCAAACTTAACAGGACAGGCATAGAATCGTAAACAAACAACAATGATGTAACATTACCTTGGACACACGGTAACATCGAATGGAGATCGATTAATTGGGAAATAACGTAAATTTCGAACATGAGAAGGTTTTGTGGTAGAAAGACTAACAACATACACGAAAAAACCCATGAGGGAATGCGAATACATCGAATGGGGGAATATTAAAATGTTACAGATGTCCGCAAATTTGTTGTGATGAAACAGAGTTGAGATGGAGATAGGGCGGGCTTTTTGAATCTACTACGGGGAAAGGCAAACAACATACACGAAGTTCTCGCTCGCCTTGAGCCATCCAGCTGCCGAAGTTGAACTGATTCTGAAAAGTAACCAGAATCCTTTGTCTGCGAGATACTGGCTACTTTTACAGTCTCGCAAAATAGATTGAAATCTTCGAGCAACGCAATATATTATATCAATATATCAATAAGACCAAATAAGCTGCATTAGTTTATTCAAAATTGACGTACGATTCACCCATGGTTTTACTATCAAATAATTAAACTTTAAAAAATATTGGCAAAACACAGGCAAAACACATTGGAAGAACTGAATATTTCATAAATTGCAGCACTTCTACCGTAATCTACCGTACCTCTTGAAGCAGTGATGTGTCGCTCCGCTAGAGTACGTGTCCAAGTGGGGGTAGACATCCAACTGCAAAATGGAATATAAGTGATACATTTAGGAATTCGAAATCATGGACTCACCGACGAAATCGTGACGTGTCGTCCGCAATTGAACCTCGTCCTGCTTGAGTCATCCAGCTGCCGAAGTCGCACTGGTTCTGAAAAAACAGTCAATACCTCTCGTATGAGAGGCACTAAAGAGACACTAGGCAGTGGCCTAGTGCTCGGGTCGGGGCGGGGAACCTGACCCACGCCGTAACCTAAGGGGAGCACGCACGACGGGGCACCTGACCCACGCCGTAACATAAGGGGAGCACGCACGACGGGGCTCCTGACCCACGCCGTACCCTAAGGGGAGCACGCACGACGGGGCACCTGACCCACGCCGTAACCTAAGGGGAGCACGCACGACGGGGCACCTGACCCACGCCGTAACCTAAGGGGAGCACGCACGACGGGGCACCTGACCCACGCCGTAACCTAAGGGGAGCACGCACGACGGGGCACCTGACCCACGCCGTAACCTAAGGGGGGGGGCACGCACGACGGGGCACCTGACCCACGCCGTAACCTAAGGGGAGCACGCACGACGGGGCACCTGACCCACGCCGTAACCTAAGGGGAGCACGCACGACGGGGCACCTGACCCACGCCGTACCCTAAGGGGAGCACGCACGACGGGGCACCTGACCCACGCCGTAACTTAAGGGGAGCACGCACGACGGGGCACCTGACCCACGCCGTAACCTAAGGGGAGCACGCACGACGGGGCACCTGACCCACGCCGTAACCTAAGGGGGGGGAAGCACGACGGGGCACCTGACCCACGCCGTAACCTAAGGGGAGCACTACGGGGCACCTGACCCACGCCGTAACCTAAGGGGAGCACTACGGGGCACCTGACCCACGCCGTAACCTAAGGGGAGCACGACGGGACACCTGACCCACGCCGTAACCTAAGGGGAGCACTACGGGGCACCTGACCCACGCCGTAACCTAAGGGGAGCACGACGGGACACCTGACCCACGCCGTAACCTAAGGGGAGCACTACGGGGCACCTGACCCACGCCGTAACCTAAGGGGAGCACTACGGGGCACCTGACCCACGCCGTAACCTAAGGGGAGCACTACGGGGCACCTGACCCACGCCGTAACCTAAGGGGAGCACTACGGGGCACCTGACCCACGCCGTAACCTAAGGGGAGCACTACGGGGCACCTGACCCACGCCGTAACCTAAGGGGAGCACTACGGGGCACCTGACCCACGCCGTAACCTAAGGGGAGCGCAACTTAGCTTTGACATCCATCTGCTATCCTTCTTCAGTCGGAGTTCCCCATATGTGCGCCGTTTCTCATCCATGTGCATCTGCAAAGTTAATGATGTTCAACAAATTCAAAAAAAAATAAATTAATTTTACAAGAGCCTTAAATTAATTTGAAGAGATCCAATGATAGAGCACATCGAATGAGGAGGAAATGAATTTCTAGGAAGACAGATAACTTTCTAGGAAGACAGATAACAATGTTAGATAACGTTCAAGCTTCCGTAATCGTAACCAATCTATTAGTAATTTATATTCACCCTTACACAGAATAAAAAAATGATGTGTTAAAACTTTGAAAATCGATAGATATCGATGAGTAGTGGTGATTCACCTTAACATTCACATCGTGTTCCTCCTTCATGTCGATTCCTCTCACTCGTCGAAGTAGTCTTGCACATTCTGGCCGTAGAAAGGCAAGTACGTGTCCAAGTGGGGGCAGACAGCCAACTGCAAAATGGAATGAATTGACATAGGATATACATAAGAAATTGACGACATTGACTTACCGACGAAATCGTCACGTTTCGTCCGAAATCGAACTTCGTCCTGATTGTGCCATCCAGCCGCCGAAGTTGAACTGGTTCTGAAAAACAGTCAATACCTCTCGTATGAGAGGCACTAAACCGTTACCTAAGGGGAGCACGACGGGACACCTGACCCACGCCGTAACCTAAGGGGAGCACTACGGGGCACCTGACCCACGCCGTAACCTAAGGGGAGCACTACGGGGCACCTGACCCACGCCGTAACCTATGGGGAGCACTACGGGGCACCTGACCCACGCCGTAACCTAAGGGGAGCACTACGGGGCACCTGACCCACGCCGTAACCTAAGGGGAGCACGACGGGACACCTGACCCACGCCGTAACCTAAGGGGAGCACTACGGGGCACCTGACCCACGCCGTAACCTAAGGGGAGCACTACGGGGCACCTGACCCACGCCGTGACCTAAGGGGAGCACGACGGGACACCTGACCCACGCCGTAACCTAAGGGGAGCACTACGGGGCACCTGACCCACGCCGTAACCTAAGGGGAGCACTACGGGGCACCTGACCCACGCCGTGACCTAAGGGGAGCACGACGGGACACCTGACCCACGCCGTAACCTAAGGGGAGCACGACGGGGCACCTGACCCACGCCGTAACCTAAGGGGAGCACTACGGGGCACCTGACCCACGCCGTAACCTAAGGGGAGCACGCACGACGGGGCACCTGACCCACGCCGTACCCTAAGGGGAGCACGCACGACGGGGCACCTGACCCACGCCGTAACTTAAGGGGAGCACGCACGACGGGGCACCTGACCCACGCCGTAACCTAAGGGGAGCACGCACGACGGGGCACCTGACCCACGCCGTAACCTAAGGGGGGGGGGGAAGCACGACGGGGCACCTGACCCACGCCGTAACCTAAGGGGAGCACGCACGACGGGGCACCTGACCCACGCCGTAACCTAAGGGGAGCACGCACGACGGGGCACCTGACCCACGCCGTACCCTAAGGGGAGCACGCACGACGGGGCACCTGACCCACGCCGTAACCTAAGGGGGGGGGGGAAGCACGACGGGGCACCTGACCCACGCCGTACCCTAAGGGGAGCACGCACGACGGGGCACCTGACCCACGCCGTAACCTAAGGGGAGCACGCACGACGGGGCACCTGACCCACGCCGTACCCTAAGGGGAGCACGCACGACGGGGCACCTGACCCACGCCGTAACCTAAGGGGAGCGCAACTTAGCTTTGACATCGTCGATCGACTATCTATCCTTCTTGTCTTCTGGTTACCGTCGCTCAACGGGAGTGTTGTGATCTCGAAGATGACGAAGATCTGGCGGTCGATGGAGAAGGATGTCCTGAGCAGACAATCGATAATTCGCAATTCGAAAGAGACTGTTAGTGGGCCAGTTTGAAGCTCATAAAAGTGCTTATTGATATATTCGTGTCTACATCGAGCGGCAATTATTCAACGCTATGCCGAAATTGACTAATATCATTTGTAAAACCGAAGTCCCATGTGCAACTATTCAGGATTAACAAAGATAAACTCTAACTAAAGCAAATAGTACGAGCGTTCACGCTTTCTTATTCGTAAGCTATCGATCTGTAGTAATTCACCTTTACATTCTCCTCCTTTTCCTCCTGCATTCTAATTCATCCCACTAGTCGAAGTTGCCTTGCGAATTCTTGCCGTAGAAGGGCAACAGTTGGTCATCCGGGAGTGAGCGGCCATTAGGGGTACTGTAAATATTGATTAATAAATCAGTGATGTCGCGGCAATGAAATAACGAAAATGTTTATGGGGTTGACGAAAATTAAAAATGGGAAGTAATGATGAATCAAGGCTGGTTTGTTTTGGATTTGGCTTTTGCGAATGCTTTTAAAATGTTGTTGACAATCTAATGAAAAGTTCCCGATTCCATTTAAATTAAATTAAAAGCAAAACATTTCTCTTGCCTGATATCAACCTATGTACAAATCACAAAATGTAATTGATAAGGGCATCCGAAAAGAGATAGATTACAAGCCGATTCACAACGGCATGCCGAGTCGAGAGACGAAAATGGAAAAACATTCTTTATGAACAGTGGACAGACAAAGATCAACATTCAAACTTAACAGGACAGGCATAGAATCGTAAACAAACAACAATGATGTAACATTACCTTGGACACACGGTAACATCGAATGGAGATCGATTAATTGGGAAATAACGTAAATTTCGAACATGAGAGGGTTTTGTGGTAGAAAGACTAACAACATACACGAAAAAACCCATGAGGGAATGCGAATACATCGAATGGGGGAATATTAAAATGTTACAGATGTCCGCAAATTTGTTGTGATGAAACAGAGTTGAGATGGAGATAGGGCGGGCTTTTTGAATCTACTACGGGGAAAGGCAAACAACATACACGAAGATCTCGCTCGCCTTGAGCCATCCAGCTGCCGAAGTTGAACTGATTCTGAAAAGTAACCAGAATCCTTTGTCTGCGAGATACTGGCTACTTTTACAGTCTCGCAAAATAGATTGAAATCTTCGAGCAACGCAATATATTATATCAATATATCAATAAGACCAAATACGCTGCATTAGTTTATTCAAAATTGACGTACGATTCACCCATGGTTTTACTATCAAATAATTAAACTTTAAAAAAATATTGGCAAAACACAGGCAAAACACATTGGAAGAACTGAATATTTCATAAATTGCAGCACTTCTACCGTAATCTACCGTACCTCTTGAAGCAGTGATGTGTCGCTCCGCTAGAGTACGTGTCCAAGTGGGGGTAGACATCCAACTGCAAAATGGAATATAAGTGATACATTTAGGAATTCGAAATCATGGACTCACCGACGAAATCGTGACGTGTCGTCCGCAATTGAACCTCGTCCTGCTTGAGTCATCCAGCTGCCGAAGTCGCACTGGTTCTGAAAAAACAGTCAATACCTCTCGTATGAGAGGCACTAAAGAGACACTAGGCAGTGGCCTAGTGCTCGAGTCGGGGCGGGGAACCTGACCCACGCCGTAACCTAAGGGGAGCACGCACGACGGGGCACCTGACCCACGCCGTAACATAAGGGGAGCACGCACGACGGGGCACCTGACCCACGCCGTACCCTAAGGGGAGCACGCACGACGGGGCACCTGACCCACGCCGTAACCTAAGGGGAGCACGCACGACGGGGCACCTGACCCACGCCGTAACCTAAGGGGAGCACGCACGACGGGGCACCTGACCCACGCCGTAACCTAAGGGGAGCACGCACGACGGGGCACCTGACCCACGCCGTAACCTAAGGGGGGGGGGGGGCACGCACGACGGGGCACCTGACCCACGCCGTAACCTAAGGGAAGCACGCACGACGGGGCACCTGACCCACGCCGTAACCTAAGGGGAGCACGCACGACGGGGCACCTGACCCACGCCGTACCCTAAGGGGAGCACGCACGACGGGGCACCTGACCCACGCCGTAACCTAAGGGGAGCGCAACTTAGCTTTGACATCGTCGATCGACTATCTATCCTTCTTGTCTTCTGGTTACCGTCGCTCAACGGGAGTGTTGTGATCTCGAAGATGACGAAGATCTGGCGGTCGATGGAGAAGGATGTCCTGAGCAGACAATCGATAATTCGCAATTCGAAAGAGACTGTTAGTGGGCCAGTTTGAAGCTCATAAAAGTGCTTATTGATATATTCGTGTCTACATCGAGCGGCAATTATTCAACGCTATGCCGAAATTGACTAATATCATTTGTAAAACCGAAGTCCCATGTGCAACTATTCAGGATTAACAAAGATAAACTCTAACTAAAGCAAATAGTACGAGCGTTCACGCTTTCTTATTCGTAAGCTATCGATCTGTAGTAATTCACCTTTACATTCTCCTCCTTTTCCTCCTGCATTCTAATTCATCCCACTAGTCGAAGTTGCCTTGCGAATTCTTGCCGTAGAAGGGCAACAGTTGGTCATCCGGGAGTGAGCGGCCATTAGGGGTACTGTAAATATTGATTAATAAATCAGTGATGTCGCGGCAATGAAATAACGAAAATGTTTATGGGGTTGACGAAAATCAAAAATGGGAAGTAATGATGAATCAAGGCTGGTTTGTTTTGGATTTGGCTTTTGCGAATGCTTTTAAAATGTTGTTGACAATCTAATGAAAAGTTCCCGATTCCATTTAAATTAAATTAAAAGCAAAACATTTCTCTTGCCTGATATCAACCTATGTACAAATCACAAAATGTAATTGATAAGGGCATCCGAAAAGAGATAGATTACAAGCCGATTCACAACGGCATGCCGAGTCGAGAGACGAAAATGGAAAAACATTCTTTATGAACAGTGGACAGACAAAGATCAACATTCAAACTTAACAGGACAGGCATAGAATCGTAAACAAACAACAATGATGTAACATTACCTTGGACACACGGTAACATCGAATGGAGATCGATTAATTGGGAAATAACGTAAATTTCGAACATGAGGAGGTTTTGTGGTAGAAAGACTAACAACATACACGAAAAAACCCATGAGGGAATGCGAATACATCGAATGGGGGAATATTAAAATGTTACAGATGTCCGCAAATTTGTTGTGATGAAACAGAGTTGAGATGGAGATAGGGCGGGCTTTTTGAATCTACTACGGGGAAAGGCAAACAACATACACGAAGATCTCGCTCGCCTTGAGCCATCCAGCTGCCGAAGTTGAACTGATTCTGAAAAGTAACCAGAATCCTTTGTCTGCGAGATACTGGCTACTTTTACAGTCTCGCAAAATAGATTGAAATCTTCGAGCAACGCAATATATCAATAAGACCAAATACGCTGCATTAGTTTATTCAAAATTGACGTACGATTCACCCATGGTTTTACTATCAAATAATTAAACTTTAAAAAAATATTGGCAAAACACAGGCAAAACACATTGGAAGAACTGAATATTTCATAAATTGCAGCACTTCTACCGTAATCTACCGTACCTCTTGAAGCAGTGATGTGTCGCTCCGCTAGAGTACGTGTCCAAGTGGGGGTAGACATCCAACTGCAAAATGGAATATAAGTGATACATTTAGGAATTCGAAATCATGGACTCACCGACGAAATCGTGACGTGTCGTCCGCAATTGAACCTCGTCCTGCTTGAGTCATCCAGCTGCCGAAGTCGCACTGGTTCTGAAAAAACAGTCAATACCTCTCGTATGAGAGGCACTAAAGAGACACTAGGCAGTGGCCTAGTGCTCGAGTCGGGGCGGGGAACCTGACCCACGCCGTAACCTAAGGGGAGCACGCACGACGGGGCACCTGACCCACGCCGTAACATAAGGGGAGCACGCACGACGGGGCACCTGACCCACGCCGTACCCTAAGGGGAGCACGCACGACGGGGCACCTGACCCACGCCGTAACCTAAGGGGAGCACGCACGACGGGGCACCTGACCCACGCCGTAACCTAAGGGGAGCACGCACAACGGGGCACCTGACCCACGCCGTAACCTAAGGGGGGGAAGCACGACGGGGCACCTGACCCACGCCGTAACCTAAGGGGAGCACTACGGGGCACCTGACCCACGCCGTAACCTAAGGGGAGCACTACGGGGCACCTGACCCACGCCGTAACCTAAGGGGAGCACGACGGGACACCTGACCCACGCCGTAACCTAAGGGGAGCACTACGGGGCACCTGACCCACGCCGTAACCTAAGGGGAGCACTACGGGGCACCTGACCCACGCCGTAACCTAAGGGGAGCACTACGGGGCACCTGACCCACGCCGTAACCTAAGGGGAGCACTACGGGGCACCTGACCCACGCCGTAACCTAAGGGGAGCACTACGGGGCACCTGACCCACGCCGTAACCTAAGGGGAGCACTACGGGGCACCTGACCCACGCCGTAACCTAAGGGGAGCACGACGGGACACCTGACCCACGCCGTAACCTAAGGGGAGCGCAACTTAGCTTTGACATCCTTCTGCTATCCTTCTTCAGTCGGAGTTCCCCATATGTGCGCCGTTTCTCATCCATGTGCATCTGCAAAGTTAATGATGTTCAACAAATTCAAAAAAAAATAAATTAATTTTACAAGAGCCTTAAATTAATTTGAAGAGATCCAATGATAGAGCACATCGAATGAGGAGGAAATGAATTTCTAGGAAGACAGATAACTTTCTAGGAAGACAGATAACAATGTTAGATAACGTTCAAGCTTCCGTAATCGTAACCAATCTATTAGTAATTTGTATTCACCCTTACACAGAATAAAAAATGATGTGTTAAAACTATGGAAATCGATAGATATCGATGAGTAGTGGTGATTCACCTTAACATTCACATCGTGTTCCTCCTTCATGTCGATTCCTCTCACTCGTCGAAGTAGTCTTGCACATTCTGGCCGTAGAAAGGCAAGTACGTGTCCAAGTGGGGGCAGACATCCAACTGCAAAATGGAATGAATTGACATAGGATATACATAAGAAATTGACGACATTGACTTACCGACGAAATCGTCACGTTTCGTCCGTAATCGAACTTCGTCCTGATTGTGCCATCCAGCCGCCGAAGTTGAACTGGTTCTGAAAAACAGTCAATACCTCTCGTATGAGAGGCACTAAACCGTAAACTAAGGGGAGCACGACGGGACACCTGACCCACGCCGTAACCTAAGGGGAGAACTACGGGGCACCTGACCCACGCCGTAACCTAAGGGGAGCACTACGGGGCACCTGACCCACGCCGTAACCTAAGGGGAGCACGACGGGGCACCTGACCCACGCCGTAACCTAAGGGGAGCACTACGGGGCACCTGACCCACGCCGTAACCTAAGGGGAGCACTACGGGGCACCTGACCCACGCCGTAACCTAAGGGGAGCACGACGGGACACCTGACCCACGCCGTAACCTAAGGGGAGCACTACGGGGCACCTGACCCACGACGTAACCTAAGGGGAGCACTACGGGGCACCTGACCCACGCCGTAACCTAAGGGGAGCACGACGGGACACCTGACCCACGCCGTAACCTAAGGGGAGCACTACGGGGCACCTGACCCACGCCGTAACCTAAGGGGAGCACGACGGGGCACCTGACCCACGCCGTAACCTAAGGGGAGCACGACGGGACACCTGACCCACGCCGTAACCTAAGGGGAGCACTACGGGGCACCTGACCCACGCCGTAACCTAAGGGGAGCACGACGGGGCACCTGACCCACACCGTAACCTAAGGAGAGCACGACGGGGCACCTGACCCACGCCTTAACCTAAGGGGAGCACGACGGGGCACCTGACCCACGCCGTAACCTAAGGGGAGCACGACGGGGAACCTGACCCACGCCGTAACCTAAGGGGAGCACGACGGGGCACCTGACCCACGCCGTAACCTAAATGTAAGGGGAGCACTACGGGGCACCTGACCCACGCCGTAACCTAAGGGGAGCACGACGGGGCACCTGACCCACGCCGTAACCTAAGGAGAGCACGACGGGGCACCTGACCCACGCCGTAACCTAAGGGGAGCGCAACTTAGCTTTGACATCGTCGATCGGCTTGACGGTATCCTTCCTCAGTCGGAGTTCAGTCGGACCCATATGCGTACCGCTTCTCATCCATGTGCATCTGCAAAGTTAATGATGTTAAACAAAAAATGAACCCCCGATTTTAGTCATTCGACCGAGAGTAATGCTTGAATGCTCCTAATCAGCTCACTCGTCGTTGTGCGTTCCTCCCGTTGATGGGCACCGATCGATCGTCCGGGAGTGAGCTGCCATGCGGGGTACTGTTAATAATATGTATTCATACATGAAAAAGTTATGTGTCAAAAACCTACGAATGCGGGGTATGTTTATGAAAAAAACCTTGGAAATCGACTAATTCTAAGAATGCGGCGTATGTTTGCGAATCGTAAGTAACATTCCTTGTCAACGAAAACCTTAAATGCGGCATATGTTTTCAACTTCCAGGTAGTTTTCCACTAGCTTTTTCGTGTATGTATGTATTAAATATTGCTTCGTCAATAAACAGTATGTCATTGATAAAATGTGAATATTGATGAGCTAAGGGATCAATGAATATGTGATCTTCTGTGATCTGGTTTGAAACTAGAGAATAACAATTAAATAATTATGTAAACTTTCTCAAACAAATTGTAATACAGACTGCTCCTAATTTAAATTTTAAAAAAGAAAGTAAATAAACAATGCTAAGTGAAAGAGCATTACTGGATCACTCAAAGTGTCGGTCACAAGTTTCGCTCCCAACACGCAATAAGAAATCTACAAATAATAGCCTAATAATAGCCAACAAAAGCCTAATAATACCTGAATTCTCGTGATTTGTGCAAAATTAGCTTACGTGGAACGTTTTCGTACAACAACAACCACGCACGCCTAACTTTAGCCTACCTTGCGCCAAAAGTGCAGTAGTGCAACGATATTACTCTTGTAATATACAATGAGTTGCATCGATAACCAACCGGGGTGCCCAGGGCGCTGGCGAGTCGTTGCCATTGCGTGTTGATGTTAACCTCGTCGTCGACTTTGAACGCGTCAAAGTAGAGAAGGGCCTGGCCCACGTCTTCAGTCTTGATCCACATCCTGTAAAGGGCACATAATAAGACACCTTGTATCGTGAAAAATAGGAAAACGCTGCAGCGGCGCAATCGCCAGAGAGCAATGGCAAAAGCAATTTGAAAAGGGTGGAAATCGGTCCCGTAAGTGCAATTGCGCAATAGAAATCAAACCAGATTAAATAATGACAGAATGAAGTACTAATCAAGAGTATTTGGGACGGGAAGTAGTCAATACAAATAGAGTGATCCAATAAATTTTGTTTGCCATCGAAAAGTGCTCGAAAAACAACAATAGTGAGGTCAGGATGGTGAGCGAAGACAACAGATGGACTAATTGAAAGGTTAAGAAGGTAAATTTTCAGAAACTATAACTATTTTGTGGAGAAAACACGCCAAAACAACTGGAGAACAAGAACGCGAAATTTAATGGTAAGTCGATAACAGAGACGCCGCAATTTACTTGGTGCATACGGTCTACAGTAAGCTAAGCTTATCATCAACTGACTTTGTTTTTTTTCGATTAATTGTAAAAAATTCTTTTTTATTTCGCACGATATAAAATAACAATTAATTTAAACATCATTAAATATAGCTTTACCTATCATTAAATAAGTTTAAACTGTAGCTGACAGAAATGATTCAAATTTATTGAAAGAAAACATTTATCGACATTTATTTGAACAAGTGTGTTAGATTGATGTAGATATTTTAAAAGTGACAATTAAGGAAAACTGTACACTAGAGATTCCAATGTCAAATGATCTTTAATCTTTGATCTTTCATTGACGATACTTTTGGCTACAGTGAAGAGGGCTGTGGCAGACAGGCCGAGCAGGGTTACGGTAGACAGGCAGCGAAGGCGCGTCAGGGCCTGAGAAAATTGATATCTTGTTACCGTATCCTCCAGATACAATTATATGTTATGTGCCCGGATGCTCAAGAATTGCTGTATCTAGAATACATAAAGATAAATGAGAGAGTACAAGAAGAGTGGGAATTGTCATTGCAAATGGAACTTTCGAAAGCTCAAACCTTAAGAACTTCTCGTTTTTTTGTCCCGGACTACTACCGCAAAGACAGTGAATTGGAGTGGGAATTAGAATGATAGGGAGAGAATATTCTGCGAGAAAAGGACTGGCCAAAAAACGAAGAAATGCCAAACCTTATCCTGCCACTGTCGATTCTTGACGACTTCCGAGTAGGGAATGCGCGTGAATGTCACCATGGAGTAGAGTGGAATCCAGGATTGAGGAAACCATCTGAAATTGGGGATTTTTCTAGATGCGTGTAGGCCACACCCCCTTGACTTCGCCCCCCTCGAAGGAAGGAGGGGAGGGGTATGAGGAGTGTAGAGGGGAGTCACCCAGTCCCCAAGAGAAGGGAGGAGGGGCGTGGCCTCCTCCTACCGAACTGGAAAAGTACTTGAAATAGTTCTATGATTCGCGGAAAAGGCACGTTTTCGTTTGAGCTGAGATATGAGCATTTGGCTGCGTGCCAAATGACCCTGAAAAGCAGGCAAGGATCGAGAGAGTATGCAAAATGAGGAGAGCGCGCCCTCTCATTCCTCACTTTGCATAATCGCTCGCGCTGTTGGTTGGACGCCTACTTTAAAATAGTGCATGTCGCAGTTCAGTTCATTCGTGAAGCTAATAGAGTTCATAGGCTGGAATTGTGATTCCCCTCCTGGATTCGATTACAGCCAAAACACTTTGTTCTCCTTATATTCCGGAATCGATTTCAGCCAGCGAAAGATTGACGCCGCCCAGGGAGCCCAATCATCATAGCACACTTCTCCTCACCTATTCAGTGCCAGATCCAGCTTCTTCCTCAGCTTGTAGCTGGTGTGGTTGACGAGATCGCGCAACTGAAATAGAGAACATTCCGAAATTCAAGTTTGGATTCGGTTATGTTTCAAATTTGCCATAAATAGGGGCCACAAGCTCCGCCCACTTTGTGCGGACACGATTTCACCAAAAAGCGAGAAAACAAAAACACAAGCTTCATTCTAAACCAAATCACTCGCTCTAAAGTGCTACGGATAGCTGTTACCATTACCTATCGATCAAGCACTGTCCGAGAAATGCATCGCAACGCTAAGACAATCAAATTTGCATATGAACAAAGGGAATGAGTCGTTTTGGCATGTTTCAGTTTGAAAGTTCTGCTCGGACAACAATTTTCTGACTAATTTGAATATTTTAGGAATTTTAGAGAAAAAATTAGGATTTTAGCATGCTTCCCCGGCTTGTGTTTTTTGCGCGGGGAGAGGCGAGCGAGAGGGCGGGGGGAGGGAGAGAGACACACGCTAATTAGGCTCCGCCCCTTTCCCTCTCGCCTCGCCTTTCCCTCCTCTTCCCCAGTGCGTTGCGCGCGTAGTTCTCGGGCTCTAGCGCGCGACAGAGAAAAGATATCGACAAACGGCAAAAAGTATGATGATATTGGATCCATGAGGGACAGTTTGAACACACATTTGGCCCCGAAGCGTGAAATCGGCTATCTACATTGTGGCCCCTAGCCATAAAGCACTTGTCGAAAATTGTTATTCGATAGGTGAGTCAAAAATTGTATTAAAAATAAACCCAATTAGAATTATCTCCTTGGTTATCACCGGGTAAAACTTACAACGTTATTTTCGAAAACTTGAAGTATGACAAATAATTTTAGAAATACCTCCTGATAATTGTACATGGCCAGATCGTTGATCGTGTGTGCATCAGTGACGCGAGTGGAGGAGTACAGGGCAATGGCCGTGGCTGAAATAGATGATGGTTTTACACATCGTAACGACAAGTTCAAAGCACGCTAAGTCCTGCGGGAATCTTTGGTAGTGGTTGTTCACGGTGGATGAAGGGACATCTTCAATTTGAAGCTCTTTACAAGCTTTTACTTCACAGTAAACGAGTTCACTGCTGCGTTTACTCGTCGCTCAAACTCTGCCCCGAATATGTTTCGACGCTTGCTCAAAATGAAGATAGCCTTGGTGGAATAATCGAGCGCCCTGTTCCATTAAAAATTATAATACTCACGAATGTCCTCCTTCGCCTTGTCAAAAAAATAACCAAAAAAATAAAATAACCAAAAAAAAGTAAAAATAAATAAATGATACTCACGAATGTCCTCCTTCGCCTTGTCAAGAAAATAACCAAAAAAAATAAAATTAAAAATAAATAAATGATACTCACGAATGTCCTCCTTCGCCTTGTCCAGTGCGTCCGCGAGCACGAGGCAGTCCTCGAAACCCTGCAATGAATAAATATTTCCTTTACTGTTTCTATGTTTAACTCGCTATGTGTTCATTCGGCAAGAATTCGGTTACTGTGAGAATATGTTTTCTTTTCTTGCTCATTTTTTGTGGTATTATCAGATAGATAATTGCGATCGACTCACACAGTTCATGCCCTGTCCGTAGAACGGCACCATCGCATGTGCTGCATCCCCAGTGAGCACCACTCCCCGTCCGAAGTGATGGGGCGAGCACTTGAGCGAAATGAGAGACTGATAGCCGATCTCAGCGAACCGGGCGGTCAGGGCTTCACTGAATACTTTTATTAATTATCTATCATGTTTTTGTCGACCTATCATGTTTTTGTCGACTCGCAATGTACATGCTTAAAAAAGACTATATTTTTAAATAGAAGAAAACACACGGCGTGATGAGTTTCAGCGCGTCCGGAAAGTGCTTCTCGAAGAAGGCGATTTGCTGAACGAAACGAGCGAGGTTTAATTCAATTCAATTCAATTATTTATCCGCCAGGTGAAAAAGAAATAGAGGTAGTATCGGTGATCTTCGTTTAATTTATTAGCGGAGGTCCGTCGTCTTGATGGCGAATCGGTTTGGGAGGTGAGAAATAATTTGAATGTGCAACAGCCGAAGCAACAGCAGCTGTTGATGCGCCTACCGCTGTCATGGCAAACATTTTTGTCTCTCTATTCCAGGCGTTCGTTTGACGCGATCTGATCAATGAGATGGAGAAACCGATTTTTCATCCTGACAGCCCAATTCGAAATGTTTCCCACCTTCGCCTTGTCATTCAGTTGCTCCTCGAAGATGCGGAACGGACCGAACAGCGTCACGGTGAAGGTCTTATCCTTCAAAAATCGGCGTTCAAACTCTCGAGTAATGAATACCGTAACTCTACAGGAGGAGGCTCTGGGGTACCGATTACTAGGGACCAGTCAGATAGGATTATGGTAGCTTAGATACGTCGTCGACTACGACGATAAGTACAGTAATGACTACCGTATCTCTACACACTCCACATTACACGGTTGGAACTAATCGGAAAAGCCTGGGAATCCACACTATCGATTAGCGACGTTAAATAAAGGTTAACAGTGCAGTAATCTTACAATATTCGCCAGTGCGATGAGCGTGAACTGTCCTCTCGGCCAGAGGTGGAAGACGTTCGGCTCGAGGGCGAACTGTAATTGAATACATTTAAATTTTAAAAAAATCCTTTTTTTTAAACTAGCCGGGCTACGCCCGGCTAGACCCTGCGGGTGGCAAGCAGCCTGCGGCTGCAATGAGGCTCGCTACGCTCGCCAGCGTGTGCGCAACGCCGGGTTGTGATAGTCTTCTGCGAGTGCTTCGCGACGCCGGGTTATCCCAGTCATCGAAAACGCTTCGCAAAAAAGCTTAAAACTGACCCGACGAAAAAAATTTGACCACGTGAACTACTATGGTATACTGTAATCGCAGGGCAGGTTTTCAAACGCCGGGTACTATATTTAGGGCATTGATCAATCTTTAAATGGATAAAATATCCACAGTCGCGGACAGAGTTGGCATCGTCCCTCGCGAAAGGCTCGTGGGGCCTCGCGCGATCCGAAAAAGAATGGGATGGGGCCACTTCGTGGCCCCATCCCATCTTTTTTCGGATCGCCCTCGGCCCCACGAGCCTTCCGCCAGGGACTCGCAGGCTGCGCTCGCTACGCTCGCTCGCCAGATAACGCCGGGTTGTCCCAGTTATTTGCGAGCGCTTCGCGAGGTCGGGTATGTATTTAGGACATTGGTCAATGCATGAAAGGATAAAATATCCACAGTCGCGGACAGAGTTGGCATCGTCCCTCGCGAAAGGCTCGTGGGGCCTCGCGCGATCCGAAAAAGAATGGGATGGGGCCACTTCGTGGCCCCATCCCATCTTTTTTCGGATCGCCCTCGGCCCCACGAGCCTTCCGCCAGGGACTCGCAGGCTGCGCTCGCTACGCTCGCTCGCCAGATAACGCCGGGTTGTCCCAGTTATTTGCGAGCGCTTCGCGAGGTCGGGTATGTATTTAGGACATTGGTCAATGCATGAAAGGATAAAATATCCACAGTCGCGGACAGAGTTGGCATCGTCCCTCGCGAAAGGCTCGTGGGGCCTCGGGCGATCCGAAAAAGAATGGGATGGGGCCACTGTGTGGCCCCATCCCATCTTTTTTTCGGCTCGCCCTCGGCCCCACGAGCCTTCCGCCAGGGACTCGCAGGTTAGGCTGTCAAACGCCGAGTATTTTTTTGCGGCGATAAAATAAATCTGACCCGCCGAACCTTTTGGGATACTGTAACCGGGTTACGGTATCGATTTATGACGAAAGTCATAAATCTGACCCAGCGAACTAAATCTGACCCGCCGAACCTTTTGGGATACTGTAATCGGGTTACGGTATCGATTTATGACGAAAGTCATAAATCTGACCCAGCGAACTAAATCTGACCCGCCGAACCTTTTGGGATATTGTAATCGGGTTACGGTATCGATTTATGACGAAAGTCATAAATCTGACCCAGCGAACTAAATCTGACCCGCCGAACCTTTTGGGATACTGTAATCGGGTTACGGTATCGATTTATGACGAAAGTCATAAATCTGACCCAGCGAACTAAATCTGACCCGCCGAACCTTTTGGGATACTGTAATCGGGTTACGGTATCGGTTGATGACATAATAATAAAAATTTTAAAAAAATTATATTTGATTTGGTTAAGTTTCAGGCGAAAACAATGCAAAAAAACGAGTTATTGCATCATCATTACGCAATATTACATAGTGATGACGAAATTGGTTATCGATTTTTCGAAAATTTTGATCACGAGCAGTTTATTGTCAAGCACGATCGATTTGGCTGAATTTCCGGTGAAAACGGTGGAAAAAACGGATGATGACGAAATGATGACGAAATTAATTATCGATTTTTTTTTGAAATTTTTTTTCATGAGAAGTTGATTGGTAAAGGATCTGAGGCTGTACGATCATTTTGTAGCGAGATATAAGGAAAAAAAGTTGACCGTGACAGACAAACTTAGACACAGACAGACAGACAGACAGACAGACACTCTGACATTATAGTACTGAAGTAATTTGATTTGTTCAGCAGGCTAGGCTTCCTGGATCAAAGATCAATGCAGCTATCGTGAGATTATTTTCCATTCCACCAGTAGCTGACCTTTGACGAACGTTCGAGGGGGCGGAGAAAGGAAGAGATCAAGTGTCCTCCTCCCCCCCCTTCCTGCCTCTCTCCCAGACAATCAATAGCTCGCTAACCAGCACATTGAGTTTGCTGAGCATTTGAAACGCACGATAGATTGCAATTCAAACACACCTCTCCGTTCATCGGCAGAATCGACAGCTCGATGTAACCGTGCTCGATGTACTCCTGAATGCGATCACATTATTATTTTTATTTGGGAAAAAATAACTTTCAGAAATCGCTGGGAAACGTATCATTCGAAGTTTATCGACACGTTGAAACATACTTCGCTTCATGATGTTTGAGCAAGCATTCAAATCACCTGTTCATAATCGAATTTCGCCTGTGCCATCTGACTCCCTTCCACGTGCCTCATTGTTCCATACTTTCTCGCTATTTAACTCCTGCCTTCACCCTTCCACCTCCCCTTCTTTCCAATAAAGGATACCACTTACTTGCTCATAATCAAATCTCGGCTGCGTCATCAGACTCCTTCTCACTGCCGAATACGCCCCATCAGCGGCGACAATAAGATCGCCCTCGACGATGACCTCAACGCCGTCGCTGCAGTGATGTGGTGTTAATTAGAGTTCGAAATACGGGTCGCCGTCTCTTCATTTCGCACACTCTCTCGTCTGTCTGACCGGTTAGAGAGTGCGCGAAATGAAGAGACGGCGACCCGTATTTCGAACTCTAGTGTTAATGATTCAGAACTCGAGATGCGAACCGAATTGTACGAGCCAATTTTAGTAGAATGAGAGAATGAGTTCACTCCTCGACAATGAACTCATTTTTCCAGCAGACCCACATTTTTCACTTTATTTTCATCTCTTTTCTATGTAAGGCAATTGTCAAAGAAAAAAAAGCAAAAATTAAAGAAGTAACTTCGGGAATTTTAAATCGCTCACTGTTCAACAATCAGTTCATTCCTCTGCAGGTCCACCTTCTTTACTTTGTTTTATCATTTTCGCGTAAACTATGCAGTTTCGGCTTATTGTTTTATGTTCTAATTGCGCGGTAAGAACTTTAATAGATTAGTCAGAATAGTTAAAAACTAACTGCTCAACGATCAGTTCATTCCTCTGCAGGTCCACCTTCTTCACTTTGTGACGGAAGAAGAAGCGGACGTTGGGAGCTCGTTCAGCTTGAGTGATCATCACCTTTAAATTTATTCAGTTTTTCTAGAACATTTTTTTAAACTACAATTAATTATTTCTACATTGAAACTAAAAATTGCTTTGCTGAACTGTGAACCCCAGATTTTTTCCCTTTTAGTTCCGAATACGTTTCACCATGAAGATGATCTCCGTCATCTCCGATCTCCGAGCCGCAATTGAAAAACAAACCCATAAAATAATTTTTAAAAAGTCACCTCATTGAGATGGCGACGGTTGATCGAGACGATGTGCTGGAAATATTTCTCTTTATATTTTTGTTCCGTTTTAATTCCGCGGCTATTGATTCTTACCTTTTGGTTATACAGGACTAAAGGATGTTTGTATGCAATGCGATGTTTGAAAAAAATGAAAGATCAAAGATCAACCTCTCCGGGTTGCCCGTACGGCTGTCTGTTCGTGTGGACCCCGTCGGTTTCGTGCACGAGGCGCGCGTGCATTTGCACTCCTGAAGACAATTTTAAATTCTTTTTGATTTGGTTGTTGTTATTGTTGTTTCCGTATCAACAAACCTTGGTCGACGATGTAGTCTTTAAGACCGACGGCCTCGAGCGCTGTCTTGCCACTGAAATGCACTATTCTTTTCACAGCAGATGTTGAATTGAGCTGCCAGAGTCTCTGTATTTTGACCAGTGTGTCTAATGTATTGATTGATAGAAACAAAAAAAATTGGGTCTAATAATATAAATATTTTCAAAAATACCGGCACGACAGCGCGAGGTTAATCGAGCGGCCCGGAACGTGCTCCATCGTGCGAATGTCTGCAATTATTCACATCTTATTGTTAGGAATGGTCTTGTTAGGGTTGTCTTACTTGTTAGGGACGCCATAGGGTTACCCCTCCCATGTTTCATGTTGACTGAAGAAATGGTTTGCAATGATTGCACTCAAGAAATTGAATATCAACAAAAAGACTTTTCATCAATACTGCTCCCACAAAGTTAATTATGCCGGACATTCGTGAAGGGAATGCGATTTAGGAATCTTTGGTGAAGCGAAGAAGTATGTTTCACATCAAAACCAAAAGACTGGCGCAGATATCTTGAACAGTCGAACTGCGATTTTAATTCGTCAAGCCCAGTAGCCAGAATATCAAAGATCAAAGATCACCTCTCCTAAACTCATACACCTCCACGGTCCATCCTCTCTTGGCGAAGAAGCACGCGTGTAGTGCGCCGACCAGGCCCGCGCCCGCGATTATGACCTTGGGCATCTGGAAATATTTAATTTTTGATCTTTGATCTTTGGTTTCTCGAGCTTGTAGAGAAAATACAAATGACATCATACAACTAGGGGCCACAACGCACATTGCCGATTTTGCACGATGGGGTCAAAAGTATATTCAAACTATCCCTCATGGACCCAATAACATCATGCTTTTTACCGTTTGTTGATATCTTGTCTCTGAGCCGCGCTAGAGCCCGAGAAGTACGCGCAGAGCGAACTGGGGAAGAGGAGAGAGAGGCGAGACGAGAGGGAAAGGGGCGGAGCCTAATTTGCGTGTGTCTCTCTCCCTCCCCCCGCCCTCTCGCCCGCCTCTCCCCGCGCTTCGAGCCCAAGCTTTTGAAGCATGATAAAAATCTAATTTTCTCTCTAAAATTCCTAAAATATTCGTATTAGTCAGATAAATACTGCCCAAACAAAACTCACACACTGGAAGGCCTCAAAACGGCCTCTTCCCATCGTTATATGCAAATTTGATCTACTTATCGATGATATGCAAATTTTGGGCAGTGCTCAATCGATTTGGGTCGGCAGTAGCTATCCAACGCACTTTAGAATGAGCGATTTGGTTTAGAATGAAGCTTGGGCTTTTGTTTCTCGAATTTAGGCGAAATCGTGTCTCACAAAAGTGGGCGGAGCTTGTGGCCCCTACATACAACTTCGCAAGAAAAATTCCACAGGTTGAATATTCGAGATATGAACGTGAGTACTAGATACCAGCAAACGTGCGAATCGAAAAACAAAGCGATGCAACAGTCACGCTATCTACCACGCTGTTGTTGAAGGAATTTCCTTTTTCTGCAATCACTCTCAATTGGGATACAAGGTAACCAAGACAGGGGTAGCTTGGAAAGAACTGACTCTCCTCATATTGCGTGCTTTCTTAACTATCAAAGTTGTGCGAAAAACAGATATAATGCCATTCGAAGCAATTCCTAAACGAAGAGCACGCCCTGATGCTACGCTATCTCTTATTTCCTCGAAAAGCAAGAGAGCACGGTCACATGAAGAGACGCGATAGATAGAGATCGCACATCGTTTGATTGGCGTGGAGCACCAAAGAAAGAGAGAAATGTTCGCATCTCGTTAATTGTGTTGCCATTACAAGGACGGGGGGAAGAATGTTTGGAGTTTTGAGAATAGAGTGGAGGTAGAGGAAGATGAAAAAAGGAGGAATGGGCCAACGATTCATCCGTATAGGTAAAGTGAATCACGTCCTCCGGGAGATCACTGCTATTTTTAATTTGTAGCGGTAGAAGTTGAACAACTGCCGCAGCAACACGAACATCATGATGAAGATTTGCGCGCACTTTACTTGGTGTTAACAGTTTGACCAACAGATAAAGTTGACCATATTCGCTTATTATCACGCCTCTCACCTAAGAATCGACTCAAAGTGACTGATTCTTGTCAGCGATCAGATTTTTGTTATCGGGCTTTTTACGGTTTCGGACCCTCCTAGACCCAACTATACCACCTGAGAACGGAATAGTGCCAGAAGTCATTCCTGACCGCTCTGCAGCACCTTGTCGGGTGCAGCCTTCCATCTTTGAGGCCAGTGTTCTACCCTTCAACGTGGCCCTAGAAAAATATTTTCTTCTGGAGCTACCCTTATTTTTCGATGCTCTATCGATCAGAACAGGTTAGAAGTCGATAACTTTTTTTAGAACGATACAATAAGACAACGAGGTTTAACTCAAAAACCGCCTCAAAACCTTGGGTTTTTATTTCATACGATTGTAGAGCTGGTGACGACGATTCGAATGATAGGTCTGCGCTCGCATATCGAGGGGCCTGAGTATGGTTTCATCCCCAAAAACTGCCTCTAAACTTTGAATTTTACTTTCAACAGTTTTTCGCCGCCTCATTTCTCACTTTCGCCTGTAATGACTCGGCGTCCGTTATTCATTATTTGATATGTTTCATAGTCACCATAAAAACGAATTCCATTGCAATAAATGGCGAATGAAACTTATCGGAAATTTTGGAAATGAGACCGAGTCATTTCATGCGAGAGTGAGAAATGAAACGGGGATCATTCATTCCTATCATTCGAATCGTCGTCACCAGCTCTACAATCGTATGAAATAAAAACCCAAGGTTTTGAGGCGGTTTTTGAGTTAAACCTCGTTGTCTTATTGTATCGTTCTAAAGAAAGTTATCGACTTATAACCTGTTCTGATCGATAGAGCATCGAAAAATAAGGGTAGCTCTAGAAGAAAATATTTTTCTAGGGCCACGTTGAAGGGTAGAACACTGGCCTCAAAGATGGAAGGCTGCACCCGACAAGGTGCTGCAGAGTGGTCGCGAATGACTTCTGACACTATTCCGTTCTCAGGTGGTATAGTTGGGTCTAGGAGGGTCCGAAACCGTAAAAAGCCCGATAACGACAATCTACTCGCTGACAAATTCCGGTCGACTCTTAGGTGAAAGGCGTGTTATTTTTGATTGCCACAATCAACTGATAAAGTATTTGGAATGGACGTAATGCTATCGGAAAATGGCTAGAAAAACAGTGCAGATCAGAACAATAGTCCGAAAGATCAGTATTCCCGACAGCCATAATATCCTTGAATGAACCGCAGATCGTATTTGCTGATAGGAATGATATACAACGGCTCAGGTCGACACTGATAGGAGGAACGGGGCAATAAAAGGGAACCTTGAATGAGAGCGGCCGAGCGACGAAAAAGGTATCATTAGAACGAGTTTTTGCGCACGTGGGTTGGACAAATCGGTGTAAATTAGAGAGCTGCAACCGCGTGATGTTCAGAGTGTTGTGCAGAAATTTGGAAACACGCATTTCGTTTTGATGTTGATGGATCGTTATCTCCAGTAAAACCAAGTGATGAATACATCCTTAGCAAAACATGAAGATTTGCGCGTAATGTTTTCGGAACAACCGCTATTCTCAATATTTTCAAGGACGAAATCTAACTGCAATCGTGTGGTGACCTGAGATACGTGCAGGAGTTTGGCAACAAGAACCACGTTTTACGGCTTTAGATAGATCAGCAGCAGTTAGATATTTTCGATTAAACCGGCAGCGTTTCGAAGGATTCTGGGCATGAGCTAAACTCAGCTATGTGAACATCGTTGTAAAGGACGAGAGCTTAGCCAATGCCACACCAACGGAGTTATGATCTGATATTTGTTCGGTGATTGGGCTCCGATAGCAAATAACAAGGACAATGACAATCCTCTGTGAAAGGTCTATTTTCAAAGCAGCAAAAAATAATCAATACATTTTATCAGACGCATTGGTTTTTATCAATACATTAGAAAGCTCTAGAAGAATGATACGAGATCGGGCACAGGGAAAGACGATGAATTGGGATTAGTGAAATATTTTGCTGATTGTTAGTCACAGTTCATATATATAATGACTCAAAGCAGGGTGCAACAACGTTTGAAAGTTTGTATGCCTTTTCACTCCTTGCACTCTCTCTCTCGCAACTCTAGCTGGCGAGAGACTGTGGGAAATGAGGAGACTGCTGCTTGTGTGCAATTTCGAGCTTCAGCGCTCGCTCGTCTCCGTCCTTTCAGTGATGTTGGACAGCTTGGACGGCGATCGCTTGGGCGAGGAATGGCCTGCAAATCGTTATACGAGATTAGTTATGCTTGTTTATTACAGTATTGCATTCGAAAAAGCTCAAAAAAATAAAACTAATTTTTCTTAAGAATTTATTCCAACGCGCTCGGATAGGTTTCACCGCTAGGTCAATTCGATGTGGATTGATCGGCATTCAATCTGTGCAAGCTTCCGTAGCAAAAAAAAAACAAAAAAAAAACAAAAAAAACAAAAACAAAAACAAAACAAAATCGCCGGGGAACTGACCAGAGGACGAGGGCGACGAGACGGACGACGATGAGGAGTCATCGTTATCGTTGGAAGATCCTTTCATCTTCGATGTCGGTGACGTCTTCTTCTTTGACGAGGATGATGTGGACGAGGAAGATGTTTTCATTGATGAAGAGGATGAATCGGCCTCGAAGTCGTCCTTGTAGTCCTTCTGCACAAGAAATTCCGTTTAGCGTTGTCTTGAGAAATTTAAAAATGCAATTTCAATTACACTTTGTCAATGAAATTGTTTCGACAACAATGATGTGGCTATACTGAATCGATGCCAACTACAAGCAAATTATGTAAGCAATGAATCGTAACTGGACATAATTTGTTCTAACTATGTGGTGTGAACATCAATTGATCAACTGACCCCCTCCTTCAGCTCTTCCCTCTTCACATCGAACGTTCCTCCACTCTCCTCGCTCTCCTCCCTTTCTCCCTCCTTCCTCTTCCTCTTATCCACGACATCTGGCTGGGAGATGGCAGTGTCCGCGTTCTTCATCACTTGGTCGAACCTAAAAATTATAATGTTATTTAAAAAAATGAAAATTTGAAAGCACCCCAGGGACAACGAAGCCAGTTCGATCATTTTTAAGTACCTAGAAGCAACTTTTAAAAAAGAGTTGGGTAGCGGCAATCCTCAACCCGTTCTAACTTTTTTGACACTTGCGATGCGTGTGATCCACATTGGGTCAGATTTCCCATAAATCTGACCGTTTCTGTAACGCCTGCTGTGGATTCTACCCCCCCCCCCCAGTTACAGTACCGTTTCTGCAGTGCTTGTTGTGAACTGATGATGGCCTGCTTCTCGACAACAAGTGGCCGATCTTCCAGCGCTTTGCCAAGCATCCCCCCCCTTCGCACGGCTAGTGATGAATCTAACTGCTGTGTATAGCTATTAGTCATGTGTCTGACCTAGCTCAACAGCCCTTTAAAGTATCACTGTAAGTAGTATCGTCAACCTGCTCAGCCACGCAGGCTGCGTATCACCTTGCTCTAGAGCTTTCCTGTTCTAACGTGTTTGTCCCCTCGCCTAGAATACTATAGTTTCCATACCTCTTCTGCAGTGCCTGTTGTGAGCTAATGATGCCCTGTCTCTCGACAACAAGTGGCCGATCCTCAACCCGATCCTTCATCTCCCGCAAGGACTTCTCGTAGTCGCGCTGCCGCTCGACGAGCTCCCGTCTGGAATTGCCTTCAAGCTAATCAGGTTTTGATTTCAGGATCAGGACTGAGATGAATAAAGGTAAGTTTTAATGGGATTGAGATTTCAAATATGTTTCACTGACGGCTGACAGTCATGCGGATCTGTAAGAATGCGATGGATTCCATGGTGAGTATTTAACCATAAACAAAAATATCTACAGTAAATCGGAAAAGAATTGAGGGTTTCCTAGGCTCCAGATCCGAATTTACCGCCCTCACCAAGTGTCGTGCTCCATTTATTTTCAGAATTCACCCCACAAATCAAGAAATCATTTCAGGCTAACCAATCGACGAAAGTAGTTATAGTAGTATTCAAGAAAAGATTCCAAAAATAGAAAGAGAAGAGAAGAGAAGAGAAAAGAAAAGATTCCAAAAATATGTTCCACTCATGGCAGAAAGTGAAGCGAATCATTTTCATTCATAATTCTCGTGGCGGGCATCGAAAAATATATTACATGCCATTCATGGTCAGTTTTTCGAAAACTTTCCAAATCTCCGGATCTTTTCCTCATTCCCTCGCTCTAATTAGGTTTAGTGAGTAATCGTGCGCGCCCAACAATGCGATGGTCAGTTTACGATCGCACGGTTGTTACGCGGGAAGGGTGGTATCACTCCTCCACTCCGCGAATCACCCCCAGCATGATCTGACTCTCTCACATTCCCATTGTCTCTCGATTGCTCTGACCAATGATCCTAGAGCAATCAACATTTATATGCTCCCTGTGCTCGATAGTAACAGGAAGTCGCTAATACTACGACACAAACATTGCGCAACAACTTGCTCTGCAAAAAGGCGCAAAAGGTTGTCGCTCCCGGGTGGGTTCGAACCGCGCTGCCGATTGCGCCACGGAAGCGGATGCGTTGACTGCTCTATGGAAAGGCCTTCAGCGTGGACATATTTCCCCTCGACGCTTTATTATTTTTATAATGTTGTTCTCCAGGATTGAGCTTTGCCCAGAGCCGTCTGAAATGGGTTGCATTTAAACTCTCACCTCTTCTGCTCTGCTTTGACCCGTATTTCCTCCTCCACACTCTTCCTCTCTCCAACAAGGGCTTTCAGTCGATGGGCATTCCTCAGAAAACGATCCCTCTCCTCCTTCTTCCTCTCCTCTGTTCGAACCACCTCGGAAGTACGTAGTTCGAGCTTTTCCCTGCAATTAAACGGCATTTTTTGTGTCAGACGCATTTTTTTTGTCAGACGTGAGGTAGTCGACGACGCGTTACGCGTTAGTAACCGACTCAGTACTTATCTCCTCAAAGGGTGAGTATCCTTTTTATGAGCATTATCGTGCGTTTCCAATGCTCAGCAAACTCAATGTGCTGGTTAGCGTATTGATTGTTTGAGAGAGAGAAAAAGGGAAGAGGTAGGGAGGCAGAGGAGAGCAGGTAGATCACTAGTCTCCTCCCGGCCTCTTCCTCCCTCCTCCCTCCACTCAGTTCGTCAAAGGTCAGCTACGCGTGGAATGGGAAATTATCTCACGATAATAGATTACTGAATTCGAAAGCTGTCAAGCAGGAAGCGAACCAACATGATGAGGATACACTCAAATAGGTTCTCTCCTTTCACTCAGAAACTTCAAACGGCAATTCATAGAAAGGTATAGGAGGTGTTAAACCTCCAGGATTAGTTGGTTTACCCCTTTCTTCATTTAGAAGAAACCTCTAGAGAATGTGCCGTGTGAACCCTTCTTCCCATTGTTTGCATGTGTGTATGGGAACCTCTTGAGACGAGGAGGAGAGGTTTCCCCCATTCTTTCCTCAACCCAAATGCAATGAAACATTCTGATCCGTTCAACGCTATTGTTAGCTTGTTCGTAATCGTTTTCTAGGATATCGTCCTCAAAAAGCTATTTTTGCGAGTGTGCTTGAAAATCTCAAGAAGAGTTGAAGTTCCATATGTCCTCAACAACGATTCAATCTTATCCATCGTGCTCTACCAGCGTAACTTTGTTTCTAGCCTCGCGGTCTGTGCATTCTTCTCAAATAAAAGTTAATTTTAAAATTTTGCGCCTTTTACCTGCAACACTATCGTGGCTAGCTTTGTCTCCAACTCAGTTGTTTGAACTGATTTCTCATCATAGAGCCTCTTGAGGCGCGGGAGCAGTTCCCATTCTTCACGTAGCACAAATCAATCGAAACATTCTGGTCAAATCTGTGGTTCGAAGTTCTCTGATGTTTCTGATTTCTCCTGATTCTCCCACAACAGATTACTCCCAGTCCGTTATTACATGGTATCGCATTACTAAGATCATTTTCTTACTTTTCTGCTCCTGAGCCTCGTCTCTCCTTTCCAACCCCTCTCAGCCTCATAACTCAACAATGTTCTGATTTTCCGTTAACTTTGCCCTGTCCCTCCCTCTCAATTTCTCGACCCCTCTCAACCTCCTAATCTTTCCTCTAATTCTTCCCCCCTGAGGATCACTCCCCGCCCGCAGGGGGCAATCGCATTATCGCTACTCTTAATCACCCCGCGTTGTTTCTGGCGAATTGGCCCATTCAATCTGCCCTTTTTTGCTGCCAATTTTCTCACAGCGATAAGGTTGTAACGCTAAGTGCTCTTCGAACCCTTCTTCATTGCGCACAAGCAGGCCTAGCTGTTGGAAAGCGCGAGAAATATGAGGCCGACTCGTATTTCTGTTCTCAATCATTGCTATTGATGAGTTACGTTTCACACTTACTATTTCATTCCGAAGCACACTGTTTGATGATTTTGGACGACCTACGTGTACAAAAAACAATGATTACCGAATGGCCCGCTCCCGCATCTCGCTGGCTTGCGTCTTTCTCACAAGCGAGGGCGAGTGTTTGGTGATGGGGCGGGGATCAGCTCGCTTCTCGGGTATTTCTTCATCGATGCACTGAAAATTGATCAATTTTAGCTAATTAGAGTCGGTTGGCGTATTTTTCTTCACTAATGCACTGAATTAATTTAATATTTTCTCTTACCGATGCAAAAAAAATAATTAGATGATTATTCGCAAATTTGGCTCTCATTTTCGATGAAAACTGCGCAAGAATACGCGCAGCGCTCAGGAATCTCGAGAATGATCCCTTTCTCCCCAATCAACTGGTCAGTACCTCTCTCCATTTCCCCGTCATCTCTTATCTCTGACCGACGAGAGAGCACGCACAATTGAGAGAGTGCCCCTATCCCTATCGCATCTTCCTTTCTCCCAAGGTGATTATCACATCTTTACGCCTCCCGCTCTCACTGTCTTTCTCCGTGCATTTCTTACGCTGCTTTCCGATCCGTTTTCCCCCATTTCGTTCTGTTTTAGCACAAATACCATGCAAAACTGGTCGATTTCCTTTCTTTTCCTTAGAAATGCCGTTAAAATTGCAAAAATACTGACCTTTTCATGCGTTTTCTTTGCTGTTCCGTGCGTGAAGTTGAAGGGAACAGGGACGGTGGGCGGTTTGTACTGAGCATCGCCCATTTTCTCCTCGAAGCGCCGGTGCAGCTCCTTGAAGTTGGGGATACTGTAATGGAGTCAGTTAGCGATAGGTCAATGATACTGTAGAGTTTGCAAAGCTTGAAGGCAGTCGTTGATAGCTCAAGGAAAATTGAAAATAAAAATATTAAGGACGTGCGAATTCCCTAAATCAGTTCTTGATTTATCTGAGATACCGCTGCATCGAATCCTGTATCAAAATAGTCTGATGACTGCAATATAGTCAGTCCTCGATACCTCTTCCATACTGTAATCACATACCTGGAGGGCACAAGGCAGATAGCCGAATTCAAGAGTTAGTGCCAAAAAAGGTGTCAAACAACCCATCGCGGCCCCAATACATCATACTTTTCGCGCGTTTGTGAATATCTCGTCTCAAGAGATGAGTCATACCTGGTGGGGACGGGATGGTGCGAGAAGTCCCCGGTGCACGGCCGATGACGGAGGGCGGTACGCACGTGCGTGCGCGCTTCGTGCTCCTGCAAGGGATTACGGTGTCATTCGATAATTGATTGTTGAGAAAATAATTTTGAAAAAAAAATCAAACCCCGCCCGCCCATCTCCCCATTGTACTCTGTCAGAAACATATCCATTTTCATGTCTCATTTCCTCTAACGACACAAACTAAGCTCTGGTTATCGCGAGGTAGCCAATATTTATTGAGGCATTCTCTGAGATACGATAGGATGACGGTAGTCAAATATCGATTGTCGATAACCGAAACAGCCCGACCTTCACCGCAGCTCACAGCAGGGCGGATGCATACCACCCCTTCTCTCTCTTGACGCATTTCTCACTCGCACCGATCATACCGCCTCGTCTCACACACTCCTTTCACTCTACTATCAATCCACTTCGACCCGACTGTTTTCATTCTTTTAGCCGATTGTACGCGCTCGGTTCGACTGCATACGCTGGTTAGGGCGAGGCACATTCTTCTCTCTTGTTCACGTTCGCAATTTAGTTGCCGCAAGCTGATGCTCGGCTGCCTTAGCCTACCATAACCCGTCCTAGCTTTCCGAACCGCACCATCTACGATCCAAAACATATCCTCAGTATTACTCAATATATGCATCCTGTTTACCACATCGTAATCCTACCGTATCTTCCCGAGACTCTTCCATATCCCTGACTTCAATCTCGGAGGAATCGATGCTTCCATGAGCTTATTATTGGCCTACCCTACCGTAGCATAGCCTAGGCTACCTTAACCCAATGACATACCTTCAATCCCGGCGGAGTCGATGCCTCCGTCAGCAACCTCAGCGCCCTCTCGTGCGCACTCTTCGATCTGCTCATCGCGTAGGACTTGGGAGGGATGTAGGTCGAGAGCGGGACGGGCCGGGATTTCGGGACTGCAAATAATAATAATAATAATTTATCTACGCCCGAGGCGCAACGATACCGAAACGTTACATAATAAGGTGTGAGAGCAGGAATGGGGGAGACTCTCCTGGGTTAGGTGAGTTTGGCTAAATGAGCGATGATAAGGTGGTTTTCAAGTCGACGAATAAGTATTTAGGAAATTAGAATCTGGAAAATTTTTCCATTATCCTGAAATGTTCAGTAGTAGCAGTGATCGTCTAGTAATCGTCCAATAAACCTTCAATGGTTGAGAGAGGCTCGTGATTTCGGGACTAAAAATATTTATGAATTCTTCATGCTCCCCTCGTATTTGCTTTCATATTTGTGGAATATGCATTGTGCTTCTGGATTTTTCAGAAAAAATCGACAATAAGTTATGTTTCAACATTCGGACATATACGAGCGGCAACGAGGCTTTGTGTTATGCGAGCTTTGTCGCGTGGATAAGAAATATTTATTTGTGAATTTAGCCCAGGAAGGTTTTGATCATGTCTATTCGAGTGCTCCTAATGTCTGCACCTTTTCATGCGGTCGGGTAAGCTCAAAATAACGAGTATCTAGGCCCCTCCGTTCTTTTTTAAATCAAAAAAAATTAACATAAACTTCACACTATTTGTTCCCAATGAATGCTCCTGATGTCCGTTTTTCGATTATTTCCGCAACCTTTTTGCCCGCCCAAATAGGCTCAAAGGGTATCACACCCCGTCAATCAGGTGGCTCTCCCTTTCCAATGATCTGTCTCTCTCACTTTCCTCTGATCTCTCGCTTCTCTGACCGGCGAGAGAGCACTGTGAACTGAGAGAGCGCCTGATTGTTCCCTGTTCTCCACACAGATCATGATTGTTTGCTTGTTCTTGCGGATATTTCTCTGCCTCTCTCCATTTCTCATGCTCTCTAACACTGTCTGACCGGCGAGATAGAATGTAAGATGGAGATATGCAAGAACATGTCAGATGGAAGTGTCTGTGTCTCTCCATTTCGCATGTTCTCTAGCATTCTCTGACCGACCAGAGAAGAAGAAGGGGGATTGGGCTAGTCCACCCCTTTCCTTCTCCCCCCTATCGCATTCACTCGTTCGAAAACCCTTCACGATTCTCGGGAACTCCTCTTGAAACATATCGCCAGTGATTCATGGCCTCGGTGATCGGTGTGATTCTGCACAAAAACCCTATCCTTTGTGCATTGTGATCTCGAATCTATAGATTATTTTCAATTTGGAGCTAAATGATTTTAACTTGGGCTAGCTGACAAGTTCACTCGTTCCTTCTTTCCCCCTATCACATTCGCTCTTGACCCTTAACGATTCTCTGGAACTTGGTTCATGTGGATCCTTCTCTGCTCAAATCATAAATCAGCAAATACTGCTACTAGTTGCACCTCATAAATTCTTTTATTTTTCTTCAAAAGACCGTGAGCAGTACTGTAAATCACAATCCAAATCGTTTCTATAGCAACTCTGAAGCGTAACTCATTTTCTTGTTTCCTGCATAATTTTCACTACTTTGTTTGTTGTCTAAAATAATGAATAATCAATTGATTAATTAATAATCTCACCCCACAACTCGTCGCTCGACTTGCTCTTCCATCGCGCAAGTCGCTGCTGCGTGCGCGCACGAACTGCCTGCAATTTGTCTTCTGACTCACTCGCTTCTTAGGGTTGCCTATTCTCAAATATTCTCAAATTTTTTTGAGAAAAAAATGTGTTAGTTTTCTCTATCCAGATGTTGCAAGAGCCATCTTTGTTTACCCCTAGAAAAAAGTAAACTACTGAAAGCTTCTATGAGGATATTTTCTAAGTCATCCGTCAGTCAAGGCTTTTTCCCGATGCTGTCAATAGCTAATAACCGCAACACCGCTATTGCACATGCTAATGATAACCTACCTCCACATACTCCTCCCTCAGCACCCTTGGGTTCGTCGGTGTGTAGGTGGATTCGGGCACAGGGACTGCGTGGAATCTGATAGAATTCGAAATGCGGGAATCGAATTTCACACACTCTCTCACCGGTCAGAGAGGCGAGAGAGAGTTTGTGAAATGAAGGGACGGCGCACTCTAGACTTCATTTTCTATTCTCAACATTTATTCGATACGCTTGTGGCAATGGCAAAAAATCAAAAACTCAACGTTCGTTCGCATCTTCGCACATTCTATTTTGGTTGACAACGAAATGTATTTAGTTGGGCACGGTCTGAGAGTAAAGGTGATACTCTCTCACTTCCCCATGCTCTCTCTCTCTCTCTTTCTTATCTGACCCCTTTTCCTAATGCAACATTTTCTCGAAATATGCTTCAGTGAATCCATAAACGAGCTGGTTTCTGTATCGTGATGGTAACGCTGCGGGTTGTTCTCGAAAGAAAATAATCATAATCGTCTCCCCCGAGATTGGCTCGCTGCCATTTTTTATAGCAATCACTTCATTTTCGTCTCTCTGACCGATGAGGGGTGCGCGAAATAGCGGTTAGACACTATTCTAATGCTCACTTGTGCTTCATCTGCTTCTCCTCGTCGCCCTTCCTCTCCTCCTCCTCCTTCCGCCTCTTCTCCACTAGCTTATCCACGAATTGCTGACTGTACCGAGCACGGATGGGCTCCCTGAAGAGAAAACATCAGGCTTCCTCGATTTCGTTGGTCATTTAGTTTTTTTTACATTTATCAGGGACGGGTTCATAAGTAGGGCTGTCAGGGTGAAGAATCCGTCTCTTCATTCCTCTCATCACTCTGACTGGTGAGAGCGTGCTCGGAACGAAGAGGTGGAGTCTTCACTCCGACAGCCCTATTCATAAGATGGATCTTGGGATGCTCGACCCTAGAACGGTACCCACAACTTCCTCCATGTGACGCATCATTGATCGGGAATCGGGAATTGAAGTGGCGGTGGTTAACGTCAAGTGATCAGTGCGCACCTCCTTCGGGTTTTTCCCTACATTTCCTCTTCCAGGCATTTTTATTGCTCGCCTTGTGGATAGTTTCCTCGTTTGCCCCTAGTATCGGATGACTATTGATTAAATATCAAATATGAACGATCATTCGCGTTGTCTCTCGAGTTCTTCCCTTTTGGCGCGGTTCCTCCTCGGATCATTTCCTGTCAACGGTTATGTTTCACAACCACCTTACAGCGCTAGTCGAGCGAATGAATGTCAATTGACGTGGGGTGCTTCGTTCCAACAAAAATATTCTACTTCTCCAACCGATTCCTCACTTGTAGCGTTGTCATTATTAAGTATGCCTACTGTATACCTTAGCGTACACACACACATGCTAATCGATTACCGTACCGGTACACTACCGTATTCCCTTACCGTACCTCGTGCTCATCGTGAACGGCCGCGGTTCCGTAACGGCCGGTATCCAATTCTGCTTGCGCCGCTCCCGCGCCTCCTCCTCCTGATACGGTAATCATTGCTACCGTAGTCGATACCGTATCTCAGCTACCGTACTCCTCCCTGTCTGGTATCCTATCTTGACTAAAGAAATGTGGATAGCGCAGCTCGCGCCTCCTCTTCCTGCGCGGGTTACGGTAATCAGTACTGTACCTACCGTAATCGATACCGTGAATCATTTCCTGTCGTCGGGTATCTTTCACAGTTCCATGATAGGGCTAACCGATCGCAGGAATGCAATTGATTGCTTTTCAAAAAAAATTATCATTTCGCTAAAATTTTGTACTAGCGTATCTAAGCTACCGTAATCCTTCCATACCTTCCTCCGGACCTCCCGTAGATCGCTCGCGCTGCGCCACCGCCGCGCTCTTTCTCCTGAAAATATCGATATATTTATTTTTCGGACCTGATTCATCGATAGTTACCAAGGTTACGGTATCCGACAATCGATAATTGTTCCTTGTACACTCGAGTTTTCCCTGTTTTGCGGTTTCCTGTTCGCTCGTGCAAACATTGGCTTGTATCTTAGCAAATAGAACACGCGAGTGATGAGCCGTACCACTGATACACGCACACGAATTGACTCGAGAATCGGTCAAAACATCCTTCTTTCTCGTTTTTAGCTCTTTATTCATTTTTCTCCGCCAAAAATCACGTCCCTTTGCCATTTTCGCGTATTCCTACTGAATTCCTCGTCGTTTTCGCCTCTAAAGGTTATTCGCAAGCTACGTGAGTTTTGAAGGTTTCTCGTATCTTCATCATTTCCTTCTATAGTATTCGCTATGTGGACGTTTTGACATTTGTAGAGAGAATGACTTTTCTCGAACCTATTTTTCGCCGTTTATTTTTAAAATCGCTCACTTTCCGCAGTGACGGTCACCGGTCGTTTCCGGTGCTTCCTCTCCTCAGAAGAATCTCTGTCCTCATAGTCCTTTCTGTCCCTTCTTGGCCTATAATCATCCTCCACCCTCTCCTCTCTGTTCCTCCTCTCCTCCAGACGACTCCTAGCCTCCTCGACTTTTTTATCGACCGATCGGTATTCATTTTCCTTGCTCCTTTGATATTCATCTTCTCTCCTCTTCTTATCTTCCTTTCGAGTCTCCATTCGTTGATCTATCAATCGATATTCTTCCTCAATTCTCCTCCGGTCTTCCTTTCCATCCTCTAATCTCTTATCCGCTAATCCCGATCGATATTCCACATCTCTCCTTTTCCTATCCCCGTTTCGCGTCTCCAATCGCTGGTCTACCGATCGATAGTAGTCCCGCCTCTTCTCCTCCTTTCTCTGACCAGAAGGGCGGTAGTCGTCCCTGCTGTCCCTCCTCAATTGATAATCCGCCTCTTTCCCGACCGGGAGATAGTCCTCGTAATTGCCGGCTCCGGACAGCGTGTGCGGTCGGTCGCTCAGGCGCTCGTGACGATCTGAAAGTGACAGTATCTCATGAATATCTCAAAGCTTTGACGACTCAGTTTGAAAACATGAAAAATATGGGGATTGTGACCTACCGCGTGTATCCAGTATCCTCACTGCGGATCGTGAGGCGACTCGCAGCGGGCGCAGAGACTCGTAGCTACCTGAACACTACTTGTAAATTTTTAGTAGTAGTAGAGGGTCGTTAGTAAAGGAGGGTTGAGGGACTCGTGAAATCGATAAGAAGCACTTACCGTATCCTCCAGCCATCCTCGAGGGCAGGTCCAGTGTGGATCTCGGTCTGTGCAGGGCCATCATCGATCGATACAGCTCCTCGGGCCGCAGGGAGGTGGAGATCTCGGGGTAGCCGGAGTGCTAAATTGTTTTTATACTATTTTTATTGACTAAGGAAATGCACAAGCAATCATGTTTTTCAATCATATTTATTTAGTTGGTCTTATTGCGATATCTGAAGAGCTCGAATCTCGATTTTGAGGCATTTCATCGAGAAAATTAGCAAATACCTACCTGTAACTGATCGTACAGTAGCAGTCCAACCCTGTTAGGTGGCGGTAGGGAGGAGGGCGGGAGAATCGGGCGACCTGAGCAAGAGTGGAGTAGAGTTCGGGAATGTTTTTCGGGAATGTTTCACAGTGACGCCAAGTGACGCCAACTGGCTCTTTTATCAATCTTGATTCATCTTTCAAAACTACAAACTTTCCGACTATAAAACGTTCTCCGGCGTCTCTGTTTCCAAGAACTGGCGGAAATATTAGGCATCAAATTTGAAAAAATCGAGCAATTAAAAAGAAGGTATTTATTTCGAATTTCTTATTGTTAATTTTGCTATCTAGTGCTCTCACCTGTCAGCGAAAGCGAGGCGCACCCCGGGAAGGTCCTCATCCTGCCCAGCTCCGATGCCGTCTGTCGATGTTGCTGTCGTAGATACGCCAACTTGGCCATGAACTCGGGATCCGCGAGCAGACGGTTGTCCTGCAGGGATTGGTGTTGTGGAAATTTGTCGCATTTTGGTTTATATCAGAGAGCTAACGCCGCATAATCATTGCTAATCTTTTTTTTTTCTACACATCTAATCAGTGCGAACTTTTCAAGCACTATGAATATTTTAACAATTCAAAGAGAGATACACTGCCTGCCCTGCAAGTTAATGCGATTTCAAGCTCCCCTGAAACATAATCAGCGAAGTCATAGAACTCTTTATTGCAAATTAGTAATAGCAACTCACTAGATCTGCTCCGGACCATGCTAACGGCATCGGGCGCATAGAACCAACACTTACTATTGAAGTAAGGAAAAGGAAAAATAGGGCGAGCAGGCGTGAAAATGGCGTGAAGCCAGCAGGGCCGGAAGCCGGGCGCAAAACAGGGGCCCGGAACCGGAACCGGAAAATAGAAGCCGGCAAAAATTGCTAACCTGTTCAATCTGCGCCAGCAGAGCGTGAGTGGCGGAGAGCGAGCGGGCGACCCGGTCGGCCGGGCCGGAAGACTCCGGCTCTTGGGCCATTTGCCGGTCCTGCGGTTCCTGGTAGCCTGTGGTCTGGGTCGGGAGCCCTGGAGGTGGAGTAACCATACAAAAACGATCAAAAAACGAGTGAAATGTGAACGGATGAGCAAAGAGTAAAGCGCGGGGCGTGAACGTGGGTCTCCCAGCTCCCTAGCCTAGAGAGAAGGGGTGACCTCACCCTCGCGTGCGAGCGTGAGAGAGCGAGTGTGGTGACGGTTGCTATGGTACCACAATAGCGCCGGCTGGTTTTGCGAGGGTACCAATCGTCTCGAACCCTATCGCGCTGATTACTGGTTCAGAGTGTGGGAATTAGAAGGCGTGGTAGTCTCTGATTTGGATTGCTCGCGTGTCCTGGTCTGACTAACGTTCCTGCGTGTGAGACGTTGCTATGACGCTGTCTTAGGAGGACTAATGGTCTGACTCTCTTCAATTGACATACTCTCTCGCTTTGTCTGACCACTCCATCTGGCACTAATACTAATACGAATCGGGACAGAGGAGGGACCGTCACAAGAGAAAGGGTTCTTCATCTGGTGCACTCGTTCAGTAGTTAGAGAGGCGAGACAGCAGGCGGAATTGAGAGAGCACAACGAATCCTGTGATGCGATGTATAGCAAATGCGTTCGGCTCCGTCGGAAAATTGCTGACTCGGGATGAGGGAGAGGAACGATGTATAGCGAATGTACACTTTTCCTAGCGAGGAAATGGGTAGATGAAGACCCCTTTGGGCCTTTGGGGGGAGAAGTGAAGGAAGGGTTCTATGATCTGTAATGTACTGAAGAAAGATTTGTGATCGGAAAATGCGCAACTCATAGAAAACAAGGAAATTATTTGGCATTCGATAATTTGGTCCAGCCGAACGATAAATGGTTCGGGAACAGCTTATTCCACGATTTCCGGTATCTTTCATACGGTAGACCGAGCAGACTCAAAGAACGGTCTTTCTAGGAATGGTCCAGAAATCAGTGATTAAGACGGAAAAAAACTACATCATCCGCATGAAAACAACTGCATCTGGCTGAGCAACTTACGAGAGAGTAGGACTGAATGGAGTTGGGTTGTTAGGTTGTTCAGGAAGAATGCTTTTGAAAGAAGCCGACACGTAGGAAAAGAGTGGGTGCAACATTGGTCAAACCAACTTGAAATAGAAGAGATGAAGTTTTTTTTTTTTTCACAGTATGCAAAGAAAGGATTCAAGCAAAATCAAGTTCACTCTCTTGTCCTCGTTGTGAAACACAACTTGAGTCAGCGTAGCGTGAATGTTCTTGTGAAATTGGTGAATGTGACGATTGCATCTCCCAAATGATGCTTGTCCAAGGATACCTGAAGGCAAATTAGATAGTTCATCCGAATCATGCTCAATTAATCGTCCCCGTGTTTCTAACTGGCCACCGTCATGCGTCCGAAAGAGCACGATATATTAAGAGACGGCTTCCATATTTGGGCCTTTCCAATCTGATGCCAGAACTCATCCAATCTAAAATGCGCGCCGATTCTAATATAACGCAGATTTCCAATTCCAATTTCCCCATCCATCCCTAGCCCATTCCGATTTCGCTCCCATTCACTCCATCTGCGCTTCTTCCCCTCTTGAATCTTCGCGCACCCCTCCCCCAAGCGGTATCGGTATCCCTTTGAGATGCGCTCCCCGGCTTCTCCTTTTGGGGTTCTCTCGATTTCTTCTGGTCTCTCGCCTCTCTGACTAGCTGCGCTCTCTCCATTTCGCATGCTCTCTCGCTTTGTCTAACCAGGAAGATAGAACGATGAATGGAGAGACCCCCTTTCTTGGTTCCCGCTGGGCTCAAGGGCGGCCGGGTATGAGCGAAGGCTAGAGAGGGGCGAGAGAGCGTGCTAAATAGAAAGACCAGAAAGCGCAGTCCACTATGATTCATTGCATGCTCCGCGTGCATGAGTAATGCACTACACAAGCCCAAGGGGAGGAGAGGACTCTCTACTTTTCCCATGCTCTCTCATTGCTCTGACTGATGAAAGATCAGGGAAGATTAAGAGAGTCATGGATGATTATTCCCGGGGAGGGGAGGGAGGAGGGATTGGGAGAGGCCCATTCTCAGTCCACCATGCCTGCGGACAATGATGAATTGTCCTGAGAAAGCATATCCAGTATATTTCACGTAACTTTGTGCGTTGTTATCTACCGTCGTTATCTACTATATTCACGTATCATCTATAGGAGGCAGAGACAGGCCGAGGCCCATTCTATGCCTCCGTCAATGCCTGCGGACAATGATGGATTGTTTGTCCGATTCGCGTACTCTACTGAAGTTTGCATGCTTCATTGTCCCATTTCCTTCTCTGGCGATCTACACGATTGGGGATAATTTGCCACTCGCGATTTCACAACCCGTTTATCCTTCTGTGTCAGTTAACATGTAAGAAGTGATGTGAGATGCATTGTCTTGCGAAATTTCACAACCCGTGTAGTACCGTATCTGCGCGGGAGAAGTAGCATTCAAGAGAAGGGGAGGGGTGATGGGAGAAAGGAAGTAGGGCCCCTCTACCCCTACTCAATCATCTGTCTTAGTTCCCCGTACGTTCTTGATTCACAAAGAACTGTCAGGACTTGTCTTGGATGAGTCATTTCTTGTTTGTATCTAGAGAGAAGATTTGTGAAACAAGAACTCAGTTCTCCAGCTCTGCTACCGTTCAATCTTATGATAGGTCCTAGGTGAAAAATAGGAAACGTCCTAGGAAAAAGGGAGGAAACGTCTCTTGATTTCCCGTGATCTCTCACCGGTCAGAGAGGCGACAGTGTGTGTGTGTAAAACGAAAAGCCGATTGGCCGTGTTTAGATCTCTAGATCCTTCTCTGTACCATCTTTGAGGAAGTGAGTCAGACCTTATAGCACACAACCCTCCGGGGGATTCCCAAGTTCTCCTGACTAAGAAAAGGAATGATCAATCTTCTTTTCGATGCGCGTACTCTAGCCGGACTAAGAAGTGAAGAGTTATGGGCAAGTATCATACTTTTCGATTTCAACGGTTCAATGAAAGAGATGAAAGTTTCTGAAACTTTCTGAAATTTTCATGTCTTTCATTGAACCGTTGAAATCGAAAAGTGTGACAGTTGAGCGCGAGTTGAGTCTGAATTGAGTGAGCCGTATTGTCGTTGTTTTTTTATATTTTTTTTCGAGAAAGAAGCCCTACTCAGAATCATAGGTCTGCGCCGATCGCGGCTCTTGCATTGCCGCTGAAACGTATCCGTTTCTTTTGGTTCACAATATGGCTGTGCTCAGTCATACAGGTCAGAGTGACTGTGGCCCTTTGTTGCAATCTGTTCGTACTTTCTGCTCCATTCACAATCTGTATCAAGCGGAAGTGACTCCTCGACATTTGCTCCCAGAACTTGCCGGTTTTGAATTTCCCGGCTCCTATTCTCGAAATTCGATCTCGGTTTTCCAACATCTGGCGCGCCATATTGTAATTACTCCGGCTCGATCGTCTAATAACGCACCCATTGCATAATTATCTGACTCTCTCACTTACCTATGATCTCTCGTTTCTCTAACCGGCAACAGACCGTGAAGTCACAGTTCGAGAGAGAGAGGCGAACGCTAAAGTGATTATTATAATGGGGAAGAGCGCGCGAGCGGCAAGAAACGGATCCAGTCCCTTGACTCTCCTCCCGTTGTTCATTTCGCTATAATCTTGTAATCGGTTGATCAAACGCCGCCCGCCACACACATCAGTTTCCGTGAGATTCGCGTGTTTATTGGCCTAGTGTTCTCCTGGGTGCAAATCCCGGAAATTGAATACTTCTATCTTTTGCAAAGTGTTCTTGTAATCTATTTAGCCGTGTTCGGGTTCTAGGACCAATCGAACCGTGAATACATGCAAAGTAGCTCCATTGAGCCACACCCTTTTCACACCTGGCATTAATGGGTTCTGGATTCGATTGGTTCCCAAGCCACTTTTAATGGGCATGGCATTTTCCTTGCACTGTTCAAATTATCTACTGACTCCCACACCAATGGTGGCACACCCCGTTTAATGGACCGGTGTTTCCTTGCATTTGTCAAAATCACACCTATCATTAATGGTCCTGGATTCACTTGGCTCATTTCTTCCTGGTTCCCACGCCAATAGTGCCGCGCCCCGTTTAATGGGTCCGCGCTGGTTCTATGTAGGATCGGGTGCCCTATCTACTAGATTCACCATCTGCCACTACTGGCGCCAAGGCCACTATCGTCTGACCCTCTCATTTTGCCATGCTCTCTCGCGTCTCTCACTGGCAATATAGATGCGCGACATGAGAATGCGAGGCCGCCTGAGATTGAGTGGGGTGGACTGTCACCAATAGTCCCTCGTCCTTTTCTTACTCAGTTATGTTAGATGAGATGGGATTTTGGGTCGGATCTCCTTTCTTATAGTCGTATTCATCTCTCGTTTCGTCCCTTTCTTACTCGGTTAATGGATACTCCGTCCGATTGCAGCTTGGGGTAGTGTGGTAATGATGTCTTGTCCTTTAGAGGTTTTACTATGTTAGGCATCATCGTTGTCCTATCTAAGGCGACTATAGTCTCCCCGCATAAGCCTCCCTCACTCGCTCATTTTAGGATCCCCTAGTCACATCAGCTTCGGAATGATGCAAAGTCTTACTGATTTTCGGATATCCTCGTTCTTTTCTTACTCAGTTATGTTAGATGAGATTGCAATTCGGATATTCGGAGTAAAGCGGTAATGTTGTACTAGTCATACTAGTATTGACTAGCGCATTATACTATCTACTCTAAGCATCGTTACGCCGTCTTCTGCTAACAATAAGCCTTCTTCCCTCATGATAGAATCCCCTAGTCACATCAGCGCTAAGCCTCGGAATGATGTCGATGTCTTACTGCTTGAAGGAACGCTCCATGCCTCCACTCAAGCGTGCTTTGCTTACTTGAGAAGTTCAGCTCACTAACCCAAAGATATGACGCTTTCGATATTCTGATGATTCATAAAGGCGCGTTTTCTCTTCTCCTGCGAATTTCAATCTGCTTCCAGCTTCGCTCCGTAGTCCGTGATACTTTGCCGCTTGGGGCATTTCTCATAATCTCCCTTTTTAAACTTTTTTCCCGAAACCAATGATAAAAAAAGAAGATCGAAATAGCGCAGAATGAAGGTATTGCTGCTTGTGGCATTTCTCATAACCGCGCCAAGCGCGCACGCAATGTCCAAACGGGTTAGCCGCCCCTAGCGCCACCTTTCCCATCACTCGAATAATGATCTGACATTGTGCATTGCGCATTATGCTCGCTTTTCCCGATCAGAGAGGCGAGAGAGCACGGGAAATTGAGAGAGTCCTTTCTCATCTCATCTCTTGCTCAATTATGAAGGATAAGACGTATAAGGACGATATCTCTCTTCTCTGGCACTCTCCTCAATTCGCCTGCTCTCTCGCCGCTCTGACCTCCCGGGGACCCTCCTCGATGCCCATGATTTCTCGTTTCCCTGACTGAAGAGGGAGCACTGGTTATGAAGAGACGGTGCAACCATCGAGCCTCCCTTCCCTGAGGGGTCATTCCCCCACTTTCCCTCTTCTTTTCCCTCTGATTGCAACCTTATCTCTCTCCCTCTCATCTCGTTTCAACCTAATTTATCGCTCTCGTTTCTTTCGGTTTGCTAGGAATGATGAAACCTAATTTCTGCGGTCTTCCTTATTTTCCCCAGTTTATGTTTTCCCTGGTGTATCTCCGGTAGTTTCTATGAATGGACTTCCATCGTCAACTCATCATTCGCTGTTTTCTACTGACCAGGCCGTGCAGCACTCGTAACGCCTCAATATTTTCTGCATATTTTCTGGAGTGTTCGTGATCAGGCGTTTCCATAAAACTTCGTTCACATATCTACATAGTATTTCACAATCAGAAACAAAATGTAGGCAGAATTCATAAGAAATTCTGATTCATCTCCTCCCTTATTTTTTATTGTGCCTCCTACAGTCGTAAAAAGCCCTCCTTTCATCCTTATCATCGTCGTCCATTGCACTTTTCGCCTCTTTTCCGCGTTGCTATTATTTTCCGTTCCGCGCATTCCGCCCGATTCCGCCCTTCAAACTTGCGCTGTTTAGCGCCGATATGGAGGAGGAGCAGCGCGTGCTCAAGTGCGTGCTCGTGGGCGATGCAGAGGTGGGCAAGACTGCCCTCGCAGTGGCCTACTCCACCAATGGATTCCCGGAGATTTACACGCCGACCGCGTACGATAACTACTCGGGTGTGTGGCTTTTCTAGTAGATATTTTTTTAAAGTATGTGACCTAGGATCACTACGATTTCCAGTATTCGACAATATTCATGATACAACTGAAACGTAACCGAATCTTCCGAGACCTCATTGGCCTCAGTGAGAGACCTCATTCACAATCAAAATATTTAAAAAAGAATGTACTCATCCTTAAACAAGACATTTTTTTCATTTTTATTCATTGACAGAGATGCATCAGCTGAACTAAAATCATCTTTCTGCCTTTAATTTATATTGGGTGTGAAACATAACCCGACATTCATCAGAAAAAGTGTTCTTGAAAAAATCTGATTGTGAGAATGAAGAGATCAACGATGAAAGAGATCAACGATGAAAGATGAAAGTCCAAGATCAATCTCCCATTTGCAGTGATCGTGCGCGTGGACAAGCAGCCGATCCGGCTGCAGCTGTGTGACACGGCGGGATCGGTAAGCGGCTATCTCTCGATTTTCCATTCTCTCTAACTGACTTCTGACTGGATCAATAGTGCGAGAAGAGATTGATTGATATTTGTATTACAATCCTTGTGACTACCATCGACTGATGCGGGTGGCTGAACATTTATGGCTCGGTTGAAACATATCCGAAAAAAATCAAAACTATTTTTTTCTATAGCGGAGATACTAACAAAATAAAATCAGCTATTGCATAGCCAATTCGCAGTCAGTTGAAATAGAACGATTCTCTGCAAATCTTCGGACACTTGAGGTTCTCCATGAATGAGCTATTTGTAGGACTCCTTCACCACCCTCCGCCCTCTCTCCTACACGGACGCGAATGTCTTCATCCTCGTCTACTCAACGGTGAATCCATCGTCCCTGCAGTCCGTCGTGAACAAATGGCTGCCGGAGGTGTCGAAAGTGGCGCCGGATACTCCCTGTAAGTGATTTTAGAGAGAAAATGGGGTGAAAATATGCGTAGTGTGGCTCCGGATACGCATAGTCAGTTTTCGAAGGAAATCGCGCACATATCTATTAGAGTTGTCTATACGGAATGCGGAACTCCTCTCCTCTTATTCCTCGATTTCATTCTTTCCGCAAAGCGGTCTTTCTCTCTCAATTCGAATGCGGAACTCTTCGAAATTGCGGAATTTCCGCAATTCTCATTCTTCCGCAATCGCGAGACGCTGCTCGGTGGGGCTTTGAATGAAAAATGAAATGAGTTTCACAGATGGGACAAAGCCCTAATCTCATTTTCACTCTCAATACAGATTGCGGAAATTCCGCAATTATTCGGAAATTCCGCAATAGAATGAACCGATATGACGGAGATGCGGAATCCAGAATGAGAACGAAAATATTGCGGAAATTGCGGAATGAATTCCGCATAGACAACTCTAATATCTATCACTTTCCTTCTGGGGTAACATTGTTCTTTTACTTGTCTTTCGTGATCTGATCAATGTGTCCAGAAACGCTATCTTTTACAGAAATATTGAAACTCAACGGAATAAATTATTTAAAGTACTCAAAATAATTGCTATCTACCAGTGCATGATAATCAGCCAAACTGATTTCTGCAATCAGAAATCAACCGACGATCTATTCCAGTGATCATCGTTGGTACCAAAGTCGACCTGGCGGCGTGGGGCATGAATTGTGTTCCATGCCCCCACGCCTCCTGATCGCCGCCTTTTTGTGATTAACTGTTTTGTTCCAAAATAACTCCAAAATTTACAGAAACTTTGAAACCCAATCGATTTATCTACAATCAGACGTCGCATCTACAATCAGAAGTTAATATACGATCCATTCCAGTGATCATCGTCGGTACCAAAGTCGACCTGGCGGCGTGGGGCACGGACAGCATTCCTACAGAGCATGGACGGCGATTGGCAGCTTCGATCGGAGCGGACTTCTTTGAGTGCTCGGCGGTTACGCAGCAGAACTTGAAGCAGGTACGGAGGGTTCACGATATTACTGCGTCATCTGGAAGTCTTACGGTAGCCGATTCAGCTAATACGTTATTAGACTCGTTGCTGATCGGACTGTGTGGGTGATAAATACATAAGTATAGATACTGTATAGTGCAAAAAATCAAAATTGCAAAGCAGAGCAAAGCGGTTAGGTAGATTGTGAAGCATATGTGAACGTGGATGTTTAGAGAAATTTGAAAAATCATAATGAATTTCCTTCCTTCAGGTGTTCGACTGCGCCATCCTCGCCGGTCTGTCGGGCAGTCGGAAGAACCAGTTGAAGGTGAGATATCGTGAGATTATTTTCCGTTCCACTCGTAGTTGACCTTTGACTACCGTTCGAGGGGCGGAGTTAGGAAGAGGCCGGGAGGAGGCTAGTGATCTACCTGCTCTCCTCCCCCTACCACTTCCCTTCCTCTCTCTCCCAGACAATCAATACGCTAACCAGCACATTGAGTTTGCTGAGCATTTGAAACGCACGATAGTCGATGAGGAGATGAGGAGTTAGGAAGATCCGATGGATCCGTGATGATTCATTCCTCTCCTTCATTCCTGAACGCTTTGGTTATGTTTCAGACAGTGCATGAATATCATCCATTCTGTTTTCCAATAGTGACTTCTTCGTTGTCTGTTGAAACCAAATCAAATCAATTGTCGATAAGAGCTCTCAGGACGAATTGTAAATGTTTGACAGTGTGTTTAACATGGGGTTGTCAGGGTGACGAATCAGTCTCTTCATTTCGCGTGCTCTCTCGCTACTCTGACCCAGAGTATGCGGAATGAAGAGACAGATTCTTCATCCTGACAGTCCTAGTTTCACATCGAAATATTCCTTCACATAATAGATAATTTATAATTCAGGCCGCCTCGCAGACAACGTCAGCTTCCCGACTGAAGCAGCGATTGAACGGAATGAGCGAGCGAATCGCCTCGTTCACTCGGAAAGTATTCTGACCCACCGGACTACCTACCGTACCCCCCCCCCTTTTACCATACTCCTACAGTATCTCCCCATGACCGCCCTAACACGCTCGGTATTTTATGTATATTCATAGTATTCCCGCCCGCCTACACTGCCCCCATAGTCGCCGAATCACACAGGGAACACCGCGCTTGCTTACCATTTTTATGCTACACTGAACACGATTTTTGACGGGTCGATCCCACCACGCTACCGTAACCCTACACTGACTCACTTATTATCGATCGACCGTATTTATACTCTCGAATCTTTCTGCCTGTCTCTCGCAAGGAATGTGCCGGTATTCGTGTAATGTAATGTGAATAAACTGATTTTGTATGAACAGAATGCTGATTCATTGATACAAGTTTGAAGATCAATTGGGTTACTTTGACTTGGACATTTGACGGTAAGTTGGAGTTCGAATGAATCTCAACCAATTTCGAGGCATTCACGCGACTGATGACCACCGCGTTAGCTGAAGATTTGGGAGAAATCTACAAAAATTCTGGTAATGCATTTTCAAAACAGTAAAAAAAACTGAGATTTACTTTCAAATATGTCTTTACTTGAAAGCAAAAAAAAGGCAAAAGACGATTATGGGTCGAGAGGTATTAGAAGGGCTGTTCAGGTCGATCTACTCGCAGACGCTATCCGGCCACTGTCAACGCGCGCAACCTTTTGCCTGCTCCCTTTCGGGCCTGAGCCATACGGTTGTCCTTTTCCACCCGGGAGAGAGACCCTTCCGAGTCTTACCCCCTAGTGACGCATCGCTTGGCACGGACGCCCGGTCGTCGTAGACCGAATTCCGACCAGGAATCCCTCCCTCACTCTCTCCACCATAATCTACGGCCTAGAAGCTGGCTCACAAGTGCCCGCCACGACACTCCGTGACCGGCAAAAGTGAGAAGTGGTACGTAAGGGAAGGGGTGAGGCGAGAGACTGCGGGGGGATATGCAAAAGGATGGGAGAGGGAAGACGGCTAGAGAGGCGAGAGAGGGAAGGAAACGAGAGACTGCGTGCATTCACTCTCCCGATCATTGGAGATTCCCCACTAAGTTCGAAAATATCCGACTTTCGAAAAGGCCCTGGAAAGACAGCGACCTGCATGTTGTCAATGCGTAGCTTTTCGAAAATGGAGGCGAAAGGTGAAGTAATCTTACCCGGCGCGAGTAGCTCGCACTCTTAACCTTCACTATATAAGCGGGTCGCACTCCCCAGTTCTCGTTCATTCCGAACATATACTAAAATTGGAACAATACAGAGAAGATTAGCATGGCCCCTGCGCAAGGATGACACGCAAATTCGTGAAGCGTTCCAAATTTTTTGAATTTTTAGAATTTTTTCTTTTATTATTAATAATAATAATGATTATTTTATTTAACTAAATATTACACTCCGCAGTCTTGTTTTTACAACAATTTACAAAGACACGGTAGCATCAAAGAGCAGTAATGCTTTCGCTCCAACTCTAAAATCGGCATACTGTAGCACAATTCGTCAAACTTTCTCAATTTTGTATTTTCGTTTCACATGTAATTGACCTTCATTTTTGCAGCTATTTTTGTCAATTAATTGCTGCAAATGGTTGTCCGAGTAGGGGACTCTGATCTGCATCAGTGCCGCTCTGTTTTTCAAGCCACGCACTGCTTCAAATGAACGTCCTTTGCATTTACATCGCTGATTCTGACCATTCGCTCGACTGATCACTTTAGTATTTCGCGTTAATATTCTAATACTCCATTACATTTGGCCAATATTTGATACTCCAGAAGTCCCGCGTGCGATGTGACGGCAGATATTAGTTTTTAATTGGTTTCCCACAGAAACGCAAGCCGTGTTTCTGAAAGAAGGGGCAATTACGTCACTCAATGGCTATTTCGTGTTTTTTTACATTTCCCAATATATATTTCCAATTTCAGAATGGCCGTCGTTCGAGGCAGTGGTCAGATCGAGATCAGGGAGAGCTCGGAGGAGAGCGACGCCGCCGTCGCATCCAGCAGCGAGGAGGACAGGGAGCACGAGGAGGAGGTGAGTTGTATTATCTTACTTGTTGAGCTGACATCACCGTTTAATCGCTCGTAACGATAATCTGATATTATTATGATGATGACCTGACACCGGCCATCTTTTTGAACAGTGCTTTTTATCCATTTTTATGTAGCGTGTTTTTTTGGTGGGTCTCCAATCTTTAGGAGACTTTGTGATTGCGCTTCATGTTGCTTGCCAATCTGGTCCTAATTTCTGGCGAATGGTGTTTTTTTTTATATTTTTTTATTTAGTTAATATTGTAATTTCAGGAGGACGCGGGCGTGGACAAGCAGAAGCCGCTCAAGACCAAGACCGTGTCCTTCCCGAATCCGAGGAGGGCGCTGGAGAGGGTTAGTTGATCCGCCGTGAATATGAGTACTAGGTGAAACATTAATGAGACGGTCAAATTGGGAATAGCTCAAGACCAAGACCGTGTCCTTCCCCAATCCGAGGAGGGCGCTGGAGAGGGTTAGTTGATCCGCCGTGAATATGAGTACTAGGTGAAACATTAATGAGACAGTCAAATTGGGAATAGCTCAAGACCAAGACCGTGTCCTTCCCCAATCCGAGGAGGGCGCTGGAGAGGGTTAGTAAATAAAAAATAGATAAAAAAGACAAAGTGTGCCTTAATAATCAATAGTTAGTAATGGTTTAGGTTAGTTTTTCAATTAGAAAACAAGTTATTAAGGTTGTGAATTCATTCATGGTAGTAAAGACAAGGTGAAACTTCAGTTTGACGGTAGATTCGGTAATTTGACCAAGACTTTGTCCTTCCCCAACCCGAGGAGGGCGCTGGAGAGGGTTAGTGAGCATATTTCTTTCTAAGATCATAGTTCACTCGAAAATCGTGATTACGTGGATTAGGTGAAAGTCCGAGGAGGGCGCAGGAGAGGGTTAGTGAATATTTTTTTCAACGATAATTTGACAGAATGGTATTGCTGTTTTGCATTTCTTGGGGTGAACTAAATTTCGTGAAACATGGGTTTGGCATTTGTATCAGGATTGTGATCAACTCAATTTTCCCTTCCCTTTCCCACATTTTCCCTTTCCCAACTCAAGCAGGGCGCAGGGAAGGATTAAGGAAATCACTTTGGCTGTGGTTTTTTGTAGGGATTTGTCTCAAATCAATTGGGGCGGGAATTTGTTATCTAGATCTACACACGCAGAAGTTATCGAGGGCTCTCGTTGCTCCTTCCTAAGGAAACTAGATGAAACATGAGTTTGACTGTTTAATTGGATTTTGTTATTTCCCAATCCGTTCAATTCATTATACGCCTTGTCTTGACTAGTTTAATAATTTATTATAATATTATTATTCATTTTCCAGAAACGTGCTCTCGTCAAGCGCGCGACGAAGAAGGAGCTGTCCGTGAAGCAGGTGCAGAAGCAGAATGCCATGAAGTGAGCTTTTTTCTTTTATTTTTTGGCTGTTTCTTTTGTTTTGATCTTGCAGTGTCACGCAAAAACTGCCCATTCCAAACGTTGTTGATTGTGTAAAAACGAGATTGCTGAAAGCAATGTGTTTGGTGTTTCATAGAGATCATTTGAACGGAACTATGTTTATGCACCAATTGTCACTTGACCACATTGCGAATAAAATCACCATACAATATATTTATTTATCAGTGTCGCATTATGGGCGCTGATAAAGATGGGGTATCAGAATGCTGTTCTTCTTTCAAGATAGTCATTTTGAGGGATCTCGGGATTAAGCAATCAAGGTTGCTGAAACAACTCTGTTGGTGTTTCGTGGGGAGCTTTTGTTCGAAGCTTTACCAATATTTCGATCATCGAAGGTGTCATAGTAGCCAATTATAGCACAAATAAAGTTTCCTATGCGCGGCTTTTAGAAGCAGTAAAATCAAAATTCAAATAGTAAAATGATGGGTGTTGTTGTCTTCTATAGTAGGCTTCAGGAAGCAATACTATCAATATTTCAATAATCAAATATATTTATAATAATAACCAATGGCAGACTCGGCTTCACCAAACCGGACGTCGTTCGTGATCGCGTCAAGGAGCGCACGCTGAGGAGAATCGCCACCTCGTGAGTGATTTAGCTGGAATTTTTTTATTAAAAGATTGTTCGAAGCTGCAAGGAACGCTGAGAACGTGTTCTCTGTGTTATTTGAAAGAAAAGTTAGAGTAGAGTTGTAATTATGATATTAATTTGTGGGAGAGACTGAATAAACGCGTGAAACATTTTTTAAAAAAACAGCGTTCCTTATGTAGTCCTATTTTTACCTTGAGCAGAATTTTGTTTTAAGTGGGAGTTTCTGAGTCAATGAAAAAATTTGCACATACCCTTGGCACTATCCAAAAAATCGAATCCGCTCAAAATTGTTGGACAAGTAGTACTCATCGAGTGTAGCTCAGCCACAAAATTTTTAGTGATCTGAATCACACTCCGCTGAATGGCAACAAATTTTAAAGTGAAACATAACCCAACCGACTTTGTCGTTTCTCAATCGATCGATTCGAGTGATAGCGCAAATAATGCGCAATAATCCACCGATTATACACCATACGTTTTATAACGATCAGTTTTTTTTTTTGAAAAAAGAAAAAAAAGAATAATCGATAGTAAGGACAGTAATAAGTTCTTCCGATTTATGAAACGCTGCTCTAACAAATCGAAAGGCGTTGAGGGACTGAAAGATCCGAACGGGTCTCTTGTAATGGATGACACAGGGAAAGCCAATCTGCTGGCTGAAGCTTTTGCAAACGTGTTCACTGTGGATGATGGCATAGTCCCTAACGTAAACCCCGTACAACCGAACGGTAACTTTCAAGAACCCCAGTTTTTGAGGCACGAAATTTGCGCACTTATTGAGAAGTGGAAGCGGTCTTCCTGTAAAACCCCCGAAAACATAGACCTCTCTTTCATTAAGCGCATTGCTGTACCCATTTCTGAAGCCCTAGAAATTATCTTTAGGAACTCATACGAAAGTGGGTGTGTTCCTTCCCACTGGCGGCATTCAATAGTTACTCCCGTTAAGAAATCGCCACCTTTTACCGACCCTTTGAACTACAGACCTATCTCAATAACCTCATTCTTTTGTAGAGTTTTCGAGCGCTTACTATGCAGACCGATTATTGCGCATTGTGAAGAACTCAACATTTTCCCGGACGAGCAATACGGTTTCCGCAAGAAAAGGTCGCGCGAACTTCAGATGCTAGAAGTCCTTGAACACTGGACAAGCTCAATTAGTGATGGTAAACCAGTCGATGTCATCTACTTCGACTTCGCAAAAGCCTTCGATAGAGTATCGCATCCAAAACTAAAACTCAAGCTCAGTAGTATAGGGCTCTCTAACAAGTCAGTTAACTGGATATCAGCTTATCTGACTGATAGAACGTTTCAAGTGAGAGTTAAAGATAAACTATCCAGTTCCCTACCAGTCACGAGCGGCGTTCCACAGGGTTCAGTCCTCGGACCCCTGCTATTCTTAATTTTTACTTCTGAAATCCCGACTTTAGTTCAAAAAGAGGAAGTCATCGCTCGTATGTACGCCGACGACATCAAAATTTACCGCGCTTTTAGTAAAGCAAGTCCAGCAAACCCCTTGCAAAAAGCAATCGACACGATTTCGAAGTGGTCAAAAGAATGGCAACTCCCACTGGCAGCGCATAAGTGCAACTCTTTGCATCTGGGCAGGGCTAATAGGAAGATGCAATACACCATCGAATCTAGTCCATTAGACCAAAAGGAGCAAGTAAAAGACCTCGGATTCATGATACAGAAGAACCTCAAATTCTCGCTCCACTGCGACTTAATAGCAAATAAAGCCAAAACAGCGTGCCACATTATTCTGAGAGCATTGCGTACCAAAAACAAAGACGTACTCATGAAAGCCTTCTCTATTTACATCCGACCAATCTTAGAAAGCGCGTCTGCTGTTTTCAATCCATACCAATGCAAGGACAAGAAAGTACTTGAAAAGGTACAGAACTACTTCACACGGAGACTTTTCATGCGCTGCTATAACCTCACATGGGCTGACATGCCCTCCGCCCAAATTAGAAATGATAAATTAGGCCTTGAATCACTAGAGAAGCGAAGAGAAGGAATTGACATTAGAGTAGCCAAAAATCTCCTCCGAGGCAAGTATAGTATTTCTTACAGAAACCCGCACTACTTCAAAATTTACTACACCAGAAATGGTATGAATTTCAACAATCCTGGCTCCCGTTATGGGTACAGACATAACAGTTTCTTTCCGCGAGCGGCAAGGCTTTTAGTAACAGAGAATCAGACCAGTTTCACCGTATAGAGATCCCGTCTTTGTATTGTAGCATTGTTTCATTCTAATACTATTTTTAAATTGTTTTCGCCGTTATTTCATCGAAATAGCATAAATATTATTATTATTTCTAACTCGTTGAGAAATAATTATTTTTCCAAATTTTCGGACATCAATAAATTGTATCTTTTTCGCCTATAGGCGGATTACCAATTTTATTTCATTAATTAGTAGAGCAACTATTTACCAAGCTTTGCAGCAAATATAAAAAAAATTGAAGGTGGGAGCCATGAGAAATGTTGAAAATACCATTATGGCCTAAAATAAAATCAATTCTCGATAGGCCAAATTACCGTATGCAGGTAGTGCTCATCGAGCATACCTCACCTGCTTCATTAGGAATCTCCTGTGCTACTCGCCGCTGAATAACAACGAAATTTTGAGTGAAACGTAAACCAGCCGGGTTTGCTATTTCGCAATAGTTTCGAACAAATAAGTGCGCAAAAAATTCACAAAAATCAGGCAAACACACGCACAAAGTTTCATCGATAGAAAACGAACTACGAGAATTTAGCGAGCTGCAATACAAAAACTGAATTTTTTTTTCAGAATTTCGAATTTTTTCGTCGGTCTTAATAGCGGTAGCGATGAAACTTTGTGCGTGTGTTCGCCTGATTTTTGTGATTTTTTTGCGCACTTATTTGTTCGAAACTATTGCGAAATAGAAAACCCGGCTGGTTTACGTTTCACTCAAAATTTCGTTGTTATTCAGCGGCGAGTAGCACTGGAGATTCCTAATAGCAGGTGAGGTATGCTCGATGAGCACTACCTGCATACGGTAATTTGGCCTATCGAGAACTGATTTTATTTTAGGCCATAATGGTATTTTCAACATTTCTCATGGCTCCCACCTTCAATTTTTTTATATTTGCAGCAAAGCTTGGTAAATAGTTGCTCTACTAATTAATGAAATAAAATTGGTAATCCGCCTATAGGCGAAAAAGATACAATTTATTGACGTCCGAAAATTTGGAAAAATGATTATTTCTCAACGAGTTAGAAACTGATCGTTATAAAACGTATGGTGTATAATCGGTGGATTATTGCGCATTATTTGCGCTATCACTTGAATCGATCGATTGAGAAACGACAAAGTCGGTTGGGTTATGTTTCACTTTAAAATTTGTTGCCATTCGGCGGAAGGCCAACCATAACACTAAATAAGCTAGCACCGAGGTACACTCCATGAGTGCTACTCACCCACACATTTTGGAGGGATTTGATTTTTGGCTAGTGCCAAGGATATTTTCACTGACTCAGAAACTCGCTCTTAATTCAAAACCTCATCATTAGTGTCGAACTGCTTAAAGCTGAACTTTATGAAGTGTTTGATACATCACAGCACCTGTTTTTTTTTGTTTAGCAGCAGTAATATTTTTTTTGTTTTTTCAACCGACAATCCATCGTATCGACGTGTTACTCACTTATTATCAGACGTAGTTGAAACATGAATGTAACGAAAGATTTTAAAACTCGCCACTTAGAGTGGTCGTTAAAATAATTGAATTAAATTTTACTTTAATCAGGGGCGTCGCTCAGCTGTTCAACGCCGTCACAGAGCGCCAGAAGACGCTCGACGTCGAGATTCAGAAGCACCAGAAGGTGCGATTTCAATATTTTTAACCGAGAAGTTCAATTTTACTTATTTGTATGGTCCTTATACATTGCCCTGAAATCAATGACTAGCACACTTGTTAGGTAGATGAGCGCGCGGTGAGACGTGTAGTCGCTTTTCCATAATGAAATGTTTCAAAATAGTTGTGGTTACCTGGATTTTGTTTATTTATTTGTTTGACCTCGGGTATCATTTCAGTACTGTACTGTCAAACATTCTAGGCTCTTATGAGCAGGCTGTAACTCATATGCGCCCTGTGAATTATTGCTCTCAGATTTTTTTTATTTTATGCTTCAACACGACCAGGAATCAAGGGCTTCTTTCATTCAATACTAATACGTGATGCTTGAAGCACGGAATCACTCATTTTCTATATTGCTCTATATTTATATTTTCATATAGTTTTTGTCTTTTACTGAGGTCATGTGAAAGTTATATAAGAGACCGGCTCGGTAAAAATCGGGCATTTTGGCCCACCCCCGGACACGCCGCCCCTTTTTCTTCCAAATCCTTTTGTTAGTGGTATGGTAGGAGGGTCTAGTCCTCACATTGCCAAAACCACCAATGATTTTTGGTTCACGCTGATACGGTAGGAGAAATATTCAAATACACGATAAATGGTTTAAAATCAATAATTCAAAAACGGGAAAAGCTATACTTATTTTTTCATGCCCATTATTTTAGAGGTGCCCAGGGGTGCAAAAAGGGATATTTAGATTGCATCCTGATCGATTCCTAAACCCCGAGCTGAGCTACAGTTTTCGCTTTTCGTCAAATGTAGGCCTTATTTCGAACAGGCGCTAAAGGTAACCTAGGTGTGCGCTGAAGCCCCCTGGGGGGTGCATCTAAATTTGTTACCGCGGGACTGATCCAGTCTCTCCAATTTGATTTTTGGCTCCGCAAAGGTGCGAGACCGCATTTCTGGCTTCTACGTATGAGTGATTTCGCAGTTCTTTTTGTGAACATTGATCAACAAATCACTCAAATAGTGATTCTACCCATCTAGAGAATAATCAATACCATAGGAGTCGAATCCGCGACAATGACTTTTTTGACCCATGACATGGTCCGAAAATGTCATGATGGAGAATCTTCAAGTACTATATGCCAATGTATGCTACAGTAGCCCAGTAACATATTGTAACCGAAATCACCGTAATACTGCTCTCGCAAACGTGATTTATTCTCGATTTTGATGAAAAAGCCAGTTCTCGATTCCTCAGCTATCGTAATACGGTAGTTTCGGTTACAATATATTACTGGGCTACTGTAGCATACATTGGCATATAGTACTTGAAGATTCTCCATCATGACATTTTCGGTCCATTTCGGACCATGACCCCGGGTTCATGGTCAAGAGCCACTTTGGAAGCATGAACCCGGGGTCATGGGTCAAAAAAGTCATTGTCGCGGATTCGACTCCTATGGTATTGATTATTCTCTAGATGGGGTAGAATCACTATTTGAGTGATTTGTTGATCAATGTTCACAAAAAGAACAGCGAAATCACGCATACGTGGAAGCCAGAAATGCGGTTTCGCACCTTTGCGGAGCCAAAAATCAAATTGGAGAGACTGAATCAGTCCAGCGGTAACAAATTCAGATGCACCCCCCAGGGGGCTTCAGCGCACACCTAGGTTACCTTTAGCGCCTGTTCGAAATAAGGCCTACATTTGACGAAAAGCGAAAACTGTAGCTCAGCTCGGGTTTTAGGAATCGATCAGGATGCAATCTAAATATCTCTTTTTGCACCCCTGGGCACCTCTAAAATAATGGGCATGAAAAAATAAGTATAGCTTTTCCCGTTTTTGAATTATTGAATTTAAACCATTTATCGTGTATTAGGATATTTCTCCTACCGTATCAGCGTGAACCAAAAATCCTCGGTGGTTTTGGCAATGTGAGGACTAGACCCTCCTACCATACCACTAACAAAAGGATTTGAAAGAAAAAGGGGCGGCGTGTCCGGGGGGTGGTCGATTTTTACCGATCCGGTCTCATAAAAAAAGCCCAATAGGTTTACGGTGAAACATGGTATAGCGATGTGTTATGACTTCTAAAGTGAGGAAGCGCAGGGTGAATTATAGTTTCCGCTTGTTCATATGAACAGCGAATTGCACATATGCTCAATATTGGTATAATTTATGCCGCATATTTTTTAAACAATACATTAATTAATTAATAATAACGCTACCATAGTGCCCTATTGATACTTATATCTATAGCCTTATAAATATTATTATTATTATTATTATTATTATAAATATTTAAATATTGCAGGGTGGCAAGCTGAAGAAGGAGAAGCTGTCGAATACGCTCAACTTCGGCCCGCCCGGAGTGGTCAAGCCGAAGAAGGTATTTATTGATTAATTACTTAATTATTTTATTTTTGGACTGATGGTTGAGTTTTGTAGTTGATCTGTGGGAAACTGGAGTGCTATTAAAATGGGGCTAACTGATTGATCTAGTGCAATTGTTGCGGCGTGGAATCACCAGGGTGCGAGAGGTGCATAACTGGTGAATGGAGAGGGGATAGTCCTGCAATATTGTTATTGTTCCTCGCTACTGGCTGTCGGTGGTTTTGTAGTTGGTGTAGTGGTATAGCGGTAGCGGTCGCTTGAATTGGAACATACCTGACTGCACTTGTGCAATTGCTGCGGCGTGAATTCACCAAGGTGGACGGGTGCAATAGTGGTGTATGAAGCTGCCTCGTAGTGAGTGGTGGGCATTATATTTTGGGCTATACTACTTGCTCGCATTACAATTTGAGCTGTAGGGGTGCTAATGTGCACTTGCTGCAGCGTGAAATCACCAGGACGCGCTGATTGTGAGTGCAATACTGGTGCATGGGATAACCTCGCGTTGGGAAGCTAGCCTTTGATTTATTTTTTTCCCCACCGAAAGATAATCGCCATCACATTACAACTTCTGCTTTTGGGTCGCTCATGTACAGACGCTGCAGCATGTATTCACCTGCTCTCTGGGAGTGTATTCTTGTGTGGTTTAGGTAAAGGGTAACTCTGGTGGTTTATAGATATCCTTTTTCGAATTGAAGATCTTGTGAAATCAAATTGCGCGTTTTCTGTTACTCATGGCCATCTGTTGTAGCGTGAAATCGCCTTCTTAACTTTAGTTGGATTTTCCCTACATGTTCCTCATTTCACAACTTTTTTTTCCTACTCATTTGATCAGCACAGCTCACGCGGTTCAGCCGAGTGTACAGTAGCTCATTACGCAGCTATGCAGGTAGTTCCGGCGGTGACTTGGAAGTGCATACTCGCATTCTATTTGCGATATCGTGCTAATTTGGCGGTTTATTCTTACCAAACAAGGGAAGTCAGCAAAGTCGGAGACAAGGTGGTTTGTGTTTCACCGAAACTCTTAAGTATGAGAAAATCGAGCGATTTCGATTCCTCGTCCTGGTATCTTTTTTTCGAAAAAAAAATACTTTTATGCAGTAGTGCAGTAGTAAACTGAAATGTTGCATAGTTTATGAACTTGATCATGCATGAATCGGTTGGCGATTGGTGGCAGCATTTCCTGCTATGATCTTCCGTGTTTCATCGGAACTCCAAAGCACGCGATAATCGAGTGTCTTCGATTTCCCCACCTCATCTATTTTTAAGAGAAAAAAAAGATATTATTTGCGACGCAGTTGTTTAACTGGGCTAAACAGTGCAATGAATGGTCAGAGCGATTGCATCTCCTACTATGGACAATAGTCTTGTTCAGCAGCCAAAGAGACTTCGATTCATCGTCGTTGCTCTTTTTCTCCACAATGCAGTTGTAAACTGTGGCTCGGGGGCATCGCATGATAGACGAACACAATATCTCGCTTTATCATCTCTTTCTCTATGATAACGCGGGGGCGCCAGCCTCTTCCCGGAATAAACGACGGCGAAAGATTACGATTGCGAAAAGTGAGCGATCTTGATAGTCGAACGATCGACTGCCGCTCTCAATTCGTAATGCTCTCTATCTCTGTCTGATCGGCTAGAGTGCATCTTCCGACGGGATCAGATTAAAGAATCGCTTTTGTCCCCGACATCTCGCCCCAGATTTTTGAGGCACCATCACTGATAATAATGACGATTATGATCATGCCGCGCTCTCAGTTAACGATGTCTTTCCGGGGCCAAAAATTGCGTCGTTGTTTTTGATAGGAAATGACGTGAGTGACGTGAGCGTTGCTTCTCGCCTTCTCAACTTGAGAGGTGATCGCATGGAAGGATTGTCTCCTTTGCCATTATCAGTCAGACTATGAGGAACCACGGCACTTTTAGAGATAGAGCTAAATTTAGCCCCTATGAATCGGATCTCGTTGACCCGATAACACGACTGTGTCATCCCCCATGTGATCAAATACGTGATTAAGCGACCAGAAACTTCCTCAGTACTTTCGAAACGCATGATTACTTTTTGAGTACTGGGAATGCGGGTAGGGAACAAATGCTAACATAGTGTCTGCTGGGATGGAGAAATCGAGGAAGCATTCGAAATATTGAGCGGCAATGAGCACATTCCTTCCGAAGGTCCTTCTATGCGATGCCGGAGATGAATAATTTTTACAAGGGGTTCTTTGTTCCTCCAAAATCACCCTCCTATTTACGACCCCCGCACTGATGTTGAGATGTTGAGAGTCATTGCTATTGTTCGGAAGGACACGGGCAAGGAAGGGGGTATTTTCGCGTTGACATCACGAGATGAGCGGGTTCTGTGAGCCCTGAGGTTTGATGATTCGTGCAAATAAGAGGGGATGAATCAAGTCACAGACTTCCATTTGTCACGCTATCGTAAGTCAGAGGATGCTAGAGATCATTCTAAGGGAGAGGCCGGTATGAATACGCATGAACTCTTGATGTGTACTGAGCCAGATGGTTCACACATCCTTTGCGAATGAATGATTCGTGTATAGACACGACAAGACACGCGGCGCGAGGACTGCATATGATAATTTGAGCCCCCGACCTACTATCATCGTATGGCTATCGTACCCCCCCCCTCAGTGACGTAATATGTCCTCGCTGAGGACTACATTACCTCTCCTCACAAACTGTGAGAGTATACGAGTACACTATTATTGAGTGATATGGCGCGATCACGAAAGGAATAGGAAAGGAGTATCAGGAGGACACATTCCCTGTTCTGTTTCGCAACGGCGAGAGATGATGTTTTGACGAACGCCGAGTCATTGGACAAATGTGTCTGGAGGGACGGAAACGTCTTGTCCCGGAAACACAAGAACACACTCACAATCAAACACGATGAAATAATATTTCTCGGAATGGCGCCAAGGCTGGAATGCCTAATGAGTAATGCGATCAGTGTTTGTCGGTATGGAGGGACAAAGTGCGCAGAGATGATCGATTCGAAGACATCCTAGCGGAAAAGAATCATTCATGAATATCGATAAACGGTCGGGTCGACCTCTGATCTCTTGTACGAGTTCAGAACTCTAAATGGTGAATTGTTAATCATCCAAACCTATGAGTTAGCCAGAGGCTAGACCACGTATTGATCGTCAACGATGATGAGGATGTCGATGAGTAACACACGATCGTGGCTGATTAATTAGGAAGGAATTCGGGGCACGTCAGTTTCCGCGAGAAGCCAAAGAGCATGACAGCTGAATAACATGCCATCGCAGGGCGGTGGTCGGCTGGTGACGTGAGGGGGTTTCGTCGTAGGCTCCTTATCTCTTACGTATGCGAGTAGGTCATTTGGGTAAAGCGATAAGGCGAGTGGGTCATTTCCGAGTCGCGCGAGCTTTGATCGGCATTCCGGCCGTGCCTCGCCCACCACCCACTCGGCCATGATGTGGATGGGACGATGGTGATCCGGAAACTGGATTTCGGAAGTGATCTCGAACATTCCACAGATGCCACTATCAGAATATGTCAGTTAATCACACACGAGCCGAAAGGGGACTGTTGATGACTATGATGATTGGCGCAGGAATGCGAGGAATTATGAAGACAGTCCCGATCAGCAGGGCAGGCAAAAACGAATACCATGCGAAGACGAGGGGCCATGTGATGATGTTTTTGGTGTGTATGTGTGCGAACAGTGTATTGGTTGATAGCGGGTAGAAACTGTAGCGGGGTCCGGGCCGGAAATTAGTGGTTTAATACGATAACGTTGATCCGATAGGTCAATAACGTGATTGCGGGGGTTGGGGGATCCATCAGTGGAGAAACTACCGTGAACATGCTATAATCGATCAACAGCGTAATAGTGAATCAGCGGCAATTTATGTAGGAGTCGAAATCAATCGATCCGTATCCTACCGTAATCCAATTCGAATTCGTTGCAGGAGGAGGTTGAGGACTGGCTGAACGACTCGCACGGTGAAGAGGACGTCAAGGAGGAGGCGATGGAGGAATGAATTTCGAAAGTCCCGCCCGACGACGGTTTCGAAAATCGATAGTGTACCGTAACCCACCGTAGCCTAAATCCGCCCCGTTTTCGTTGTTAGATCCCGTTCGATCTAGATGTTCTTTTTCCAGAGGAGCTCTCTGATTCATCCCACTGACTAAGAACAGAGAGAGACACGCAGTTGTTATGTTTCACACTCTCGTCCGTCCTCCCATTTCTCCGTCTTTTCTCCGCCGTTTCGCCCTCCTATTCCATGTTTCTCATCGTTGTTGACTCATATTGTTGATTTGTTGCCTTTGGATGAAGCGATTGATTCAGAGAGATTCCGCCGATTCCTGAGGGGCGTTTTTTGCCCCAAAAAGGGGCGGGGCTTGGTGATTTCGTCGCACATTGTTCTCTCGTCGCTCTGACGTGTCGCAAGGGAGATAAGAAGAGGTATAAGGAGAGTCGAAGGCGGGCTGTCCGTATCATTTCGCGCTCTTCTCTCGCTCACACTCTTGTGCGCTCACTTCTTCTCTGTGATAGTCTCTGAGTGTCTGTTCATCCCTTGGTCTCCTCACATCCGGTGATAAGCAACCGTTAGTGTATGCATCCGTCTACATTGTCTACTTCTTCGTCGCCCGCCACCGCGTTCAACCTAGCCTCGATTCTGCCAATGACAGGTAATTAGCGATAATTAATAGTTCGAAATAATTTCATAACTAGTCAATGCTTCACCGATCCGGCACTTCGCCATTACGGTAGCTATCCTATTGATATTTTTGCCGAGGGATTACTGCAGTTCATTAACCCAATCAATACTTGGCCATTACGGTAGCTGCTCAATTTTCGGTTGATCTCAGGAATTACAGTTCATTGACCAGATCAATATTCTGAGATTACGGTTACCAGTCATCGAATTACCTAAATGAATTTTCAGCCTGGTCCATGCCCGAGATGGCGCAGCTGTTCATCAAGACCGAGGACGGTCTGGCGATGCCCCTAATGACTACGTCCGAATCCCACTCGACCACCACCCAATCCAGCCCCGCCAGCAGCCCCTCGACCAGTCCCCGGCCGCTGAAGAGGTACGGTAACCTTACTTATTTATCGATTACTGACTTGAATTACCGTACCCTAGCCTGACCTGAAGCTACAGTATCCTTACCTTCCACCTTCCAGGGGTCGCCCGCAGCAAGAAATCGACGACGACATCGCGGACGCTGGCTCCCAGCGCCGCAAGCACCGCCGGCTCTATGCCAGGGAATACCGCGCCCAGGTAATTAGATTTACCCATTTTAATTAACCAATCAATAAAAAGGGATTACGGTAGCCCAGAAAAAAGTCAGCTCTCAATTAAATCTTCCTATTTTGCAGATGCGCAAGAAGGTGGACGAGGTCGAAACCCTTCGGCAAACCGTGGACATGCTCCAGAGAGAAAGGAACCACTTCGAGGCCCGCCGACTCGAGGGCGACCTTAAAATGGCCCAGCTGGAGAGGGCCCTGAGTGAGTCCGCTCAACGCGAGGCCGCGCTGAGTTCCCTCTTGACACAGTTCATTCTGACCACGATGCCTCCTGCTCAACAGCAGCAGCCGCTGACCATTCCCGTTACCGTACCCTCGTCGGTTTCGTTTAGCTAATAATACCCATTATCGATTGATTGCTTCCTATTTCCCCGTTGTTGTGACATTAGGATTTCGAACACGCGCGATACGGTCATTACCTCTCCTATCGATTGATTTCATTCCACCATATTTGTCGGTTCTTCTCCTCCTGCATACAGATTCCTCTGCAGTAATAATCTCCACTCTCACATCTCGCCCTCTTTCCCTCTCCAATCCGATCCGAGCTTTAACTGTTGTACATATCGTGACATGATGTTGTAATAATAATGTTTGTCCGAGTTGTTGCTTTATTGATCATACCGCGCTGCTGTCACAGCTCTCTCTAATAAACAAGATTCATTTCAATAATTGTGATTCTGTGTGAACAGACAATCTTCGAGAGGAGTGGAGTTTACTAACAATGGGGTCAATATAAATTAGGAAACTTGAGTGTGAATGTATTGAAGACGTTTCGACAACGCAACGAAAAGAACAATCGATGAAAACGAGCAAAAAAAGATGCAGCAAACAAATCGGGGGAATGGGGGGTGGAGCGGATCGGGGACACCTCCCAGTGGGATGAAACTGATGCAGCCAACAATTCGGGGAACGAGGGGTGGAGCGGGACGGGGACATGCCTAATCCCTTCTCCTCTTCGAGTCGTCCCTGCCGCCGTCCTTGCCGTCGTCCTTTCTCTTCTTCGTCACGTTCTGGAACAGATCCCCGAGCCCGAACACGTCCGCCTCCTTCTCGAACTGAAATAGGCATTAATTAGTCATCATATCTTCTGCTAACCGCAACACTGTTTTTCGTCGCATTCAACACGAAATCATACAATTTCTGGTTCCCGTCCACGTACATTCTCGTTTTGACCAATATGCTGGATGTATTCTTTGGATTGTCCTATACAACGTGAGTTTTTGTCATTTTAGAATGAGGGGTGGAGCGGTTCGGGGACACCCACAATTAGTTCTAAATAATTAGACTAATTAAGCTAATTAACCTCCTCCCAAATCTGCGAGTCAGATTCACACCCGTTGATTTAGTGTTGCAGCCACGCCTCATATTCTCCGAATCGAAGAGCATTGCAAATTAGCAATAATGACTCATCCTGATCAGTTTCTGCTCGGTGAGATCGACACCGCGGGCCGAACCCCTGCTCTTAATCATCTAATCTATGCTTCATCGTGTATGCGCCGCTGATAAGACATCGGTTTCGCCCCTTTACGAATACACCCCACGCATCCAGAGTTTAGGCGCATTTTCGAAAATGCAACAATTGGCATTCTCGCATCCGTCTTTTAGGCAGATTTTCGAAAATGCAACACTTTACAGTTTATGTTGCGTCAGGCGCGTCTCATGACCGGAAGTGTTCGTGAATCGTGAGCTAGTGTCAATACAGACACTCACATTCGGCCCTTATCGATAACAAATAGAAATGATCAAGAGACGGGGGAATAGAGTGTGTGGGAGAGCGGGCGTGTGATCGATTGTGTGTGAGGGGGGTGTGTAACCTATTTTTAGGCGACCCAAAATTATATTCTGATTCATGCGCGTTTTCTGATAGTCAAGATCGGGGCCTTCCGTGTTTTCCTTTGTTTCCTCGGATGAGTCACTGTTGTACTGTGTTCTTCTTGTCTCTTTTCCCGAAGAGGAATGCCTCGTACTATGACGACTCGAGAAAATACACGGGACAAACAAATCGTGGCCCTACAACCCACAAAAACAGTGGCGATATGCGCGCGTAATGCGTTTCCGGTTTTGGGGGATTAATATAATGTGATTCCGTATTCTGCTGAGATCATTCACTAGCTTCCGGACACCGCATCATAACAAACCAAAAAAACATTAACCTCCCTGGCTACCGTACCCCGATTAGCTTCAATCAATCAATAATGAGTAACTGCTACCGTACCTGAACCGGTCCTGATCTCGCCTGACCCGCGTCCGCCGCCCCCGAGAAGCCCTTGTCCGGCACGAAGCGGTTCGTGTTCAGCACCTTGTCCAGGTCCTCCCCGTACACGTCCTTGTCCAGGTTCTTGCCTGGAAAATGAGGGAATCGATAAATCAATAATTGAAGCTACAGTATCCACTAATTTCATAATCAAGATTTTGCCAGGAAAATCGAAAATTGAAGCTTCAGTAATCCTGTGGAAATAGTTTATAATGTCATCGTCATCGTCTAAATTCGCTGGTTAACCAAAATTAACCAATCTGTGAAACCTCAGATCGTTAGGAAAAGAAATCGAAAAATTCATTCCTGGCCAGACTCTAGCCTGGATAAGCAGATCTATTTCCGCTCTGCATTACCATAGCTCTTCCGGCTTTCAGATCATAATATTCGGTGTTGTTATGTTAACGTCTGTCATACTCGTGTCACCCTTTCGTCAGAGTTAATCAGCCTTTTTTTCGTTACTGTAATCATCGCTAATTTCGTCACAGGTGTTTCGTTATTCTATTGAGCAACCGCGTGTCGTTTATGAAATCGTAGATTCATCGTGTGCAAACGCGATTGATTTTCGAAATCATTTGATTTATTGGCTCATTTCGCAGCCAATTCACGCGAGAATTGTGCAACAATTGTCTTCGGCACGCTTCATTTCGTACAATTGTGTAAAATAGCGTCGCCTCGTTTTCGAAATCATTTGATTTCTTAATGAGAGGGCATGAAACATTCGGATACGATTGCACTTTTCGAAATCTTTCTCCATTTCGTCAGGCGGCTTCCGTACGAATTTCCTTGCTTACTCATCCCTCCCGCCGGAGGCATGGTCTGGCTCTCTCCATTTCCCACGCTCTCTTGCTTCTCTGACCGACGAGATAGCATGCAAAATGGAGAGTGTCTGATGATTAATTCGCATTCTTTCGCACTTTTATCATTGTCATTCGAATCATCGGCCATATTCCCGGAATCTCAGGATGAATCAGCCAGCTGGGCAAAAGACATCTCGTTTTGGTATGCCGGAAGGAGGGACATGCTCTCGCTCTCCCGCTTTTCCATGCTCTCTCGGCTGTCTGACCGGCGAGAGATCAGACACCATTGCGAGAGTCAGATGAATATTCGGCGGAAGGAGCGACGAGAGGGAGGTGGAGGGAGAAATGAATAAGGCAAATATCACAAAATTCATATCACTTCAGGGGGACTCATCTCAAATAAGGGCAGTTATTTCGAATGATTAACCCCTGAATTCGCCATGAAAACAGCACAGTTTGCGTTTCGCACGATTGTGAAAACAATGTCAGTTTTATGGTCTTCTCCTCCTCATGATTTCGTGTCGCATCACGCGCGCGCGCCTCTCATGGCACCAATCGTTATCGTTTCATGCGCTCGACTCCAAAAAAAAGGAGGGAGATGCGAACAAAGGCAGTATTTCGATCGCTTTGAATCACAAAAGAATATGACACTTGATCATATGCTGATAAGGCTGGCGGTTGATAACGCCGCTTTCTGGGTACTGAACACTGAACACGGCTTCGTAAGCACTATCGTCTCTTCGTTTTGCATACATTCTCAGCGGTCAGAGAGCTGCGAGAGAGCAGGCGATTCGAGGAGGGTCATCAAGCCACTCTGCGAATCATAATCCGAGGGCGTCATCGTGCTTCGACTTATCAGGGGCGCTTGCGCAATTCGTCGACATTTCGTAGCGTCGTCTCGTTTCTGGGCTGATATTGACCCCAAACTACGCGAAACAACGCGAAAGAGTCGGGGCCGGGAAACACCCAACTGACTCAGGCAACGCCCGTTTCTCCCTGTCACTTCACGGAAGGGGCCGAATACCGCGGTCAGCAACTTCCAAAATGGGGATTATTAATTTCTACAGAAAACGTCTCATGAACGAAGGATAGGTATGATATTCATGACCAGTCATTATATCATTGTTTTTTTGTTCTCAGTTACGCGTCTAGTCCTAGTCGCGTAGCCTCAAGTTGCCTACTGCCTTGGATTCGGTCATCGACTTTTTCGTCATTCTCCAATCTCTCCGAAAACCGAGCGCGTTTCAAGAAGAGAAACTGCTCGCTGACGAAATTCCAGCGCGCTTCGCTCCTTCGCTTTTTTTTTTAACAGTGCTCTGACTCTCTCATTTTGCAATGATCTCTCGCGTCTGACTGTCGAGAGATAATAGAAAGTGAAGAGACGAGAGCATTGCTCATTTTTTTCGAATTGTTCGATTAATCATCGGCCGAGATTCAAGCGTCGGTGAATCACTCCCCTCTTTCTCCCTTTCTTGGAGCGACTAATGAGTGATGATCGAAATTCCGAGAAGGGAGAGAAACGGGAAAATGGCGTCACTTCGCGATTGGGAAACTACAGTGAATACTTCAGGGGTCGAAGTTATTGTTATTTTCACTAAATGCTAGAGAGCGATTAACGATCAGGCACTGACTGCTGGAATAATGTAATTGTGAAACACAGATCCACCGAATGTTCGCCACACGAGAATGCAGAGATGCACCTAGTCTAATTGTAAGGAATGTAGCTGGTTGCGCATTTTCACAATACTAACTGCGCATTTTCACAATACTAACATTTCAGAGACAAACAATAAGACAGTGACGAATTGCGGAATCAGCCCCAGACAGTAAAGAAAAAACATAATATCGCTAATGCTAACACCGGCCACATTAACAACGCCTCCCTCCCAAAAAAGCGCTGTCAATTTAATCACGGGCCCAAAAACATTTGTTTTTATATCACAGATTGGCAGGTCTTCATTGCAATTGACAGGCTGGTTCTTGTCAAGTATTGACTCTGAAACACAAGTCGCTCAAGTTCCTATGCTGCCTCAACATCGAACCACTCATCCGGTCTGAAGATGTGCTACTATCAATATAATATAGCCATTATAGGGCCAATGTCAGATATCTCGATAAAATGCATGTAGTAAGGCCCTCACCCGGTCTGTAGATGTGCTGCTGGATGTTGTCCGTGGCGCGCCACGCCTTGTCGTACGGATTGTACGAGTCCTCGTCCATCGCTCCCGAGTCCAGACCCTGGAAACGGAAGGGACGATAAGATGTTTAAAAAAATAGCAAGGGAAAATTGCTTGGAAGAGGTACAAATGGACTAAAAGCACGTAGGAATCCCAAAACGAACAGGATCGATCTGGGGCGGGAGTGGATAGAATGTTGTTATCGGGAATGAACAAGACCCATTGCTTGGAGAAGGAAAATGATAGTTGGTAGTAACTATGAAACACGACTTGGCTGGGATGAAAGTAGAGAATTATTGATCTGGACATTGTTAGTACGATAATTACAATTTCCATGGTTTCAAGTGTTAGAAATTTACCCTTCCGTACTCATACGTCTACAGAGGTCAGTCCTACCGTACCGTACTGGGTATTGCCGTAACCCTATCCTTCTAGAAACCTGATCTACCGTAGTCCTAAGCCTACCGTACCTTGCTCCGGTTGAACAGTCGCTGGTCTAACATGTATCCTACTGTACTCCCCACTCCAAGTCAGGTATCTGCCCTACCGTACTAAACATCTGACCTACCGTACGCCTACTTCTACCGTACCTTGCTCTGGTCGAACAGCCGCTGGTCGAACTACCGTATTCCTACCGTATCCGTATCCTTATGGCCTACCGTACCCCACTCCAAGTCAGGTATCTGACCTACCGTACTCCCTACCGTACCCCTCACCTTGCTCTGGTCGAACAGCCGCTGGTCGAACTGGGTCTCGCCCGTGCGCGCCTTCGTGTCGGGAAGGCCGAGCACAATCTTCTCCGAGATGTCGCGCTCCTGCGAGTACGAGATTAGATAATTAATTAATTATGCACAATTTAAAACTAATAAAAATATTTAAGTAGTGGGTAATCGTTAACTGCATTGGTAAAGACAGATATGAGCTGCTATATCAAAGTGTTGAAACACATATGATGTCGCGCTCCTGGGAAGTAATTAAGGTAATTAATTACTTAATTAATTAAATATAATAACAATTCTCAATTAATAAGTTAATAGTTTTGTATTTGGCACAGTCCGAAGGAATAATTGGAAAGCACAGAGGAGATGGGCTATATGAAAGTGTTGAAACCCAGGAGATATTGGGTGAAAGTCAAACTCTGCTTGAATAGTTTTTTTACAGAGAATCAGTAGCGTCTTATTGAATCAGAAATAAAACAGGCACTTCATGGCAGTCATGAAACCAGAAGTACCAGGCGGTTGTTTTCCAATGAATACTAACGAGATTGTTAAAATAAGCTCTTTTCCCAAACTTTTTTCTAGTTAACAGCAATTCAACCCTCGGCAATTGAATGGAAAGAACCAGAGAGATATTATCTTGAACACGAAATCTGAACCTGACCAGCCCTCAATCCTCCGACTCACCCTCTCTCTCCTTAGCCGATCCGCCTTGTCCGGCCTGTTGCGCGCGATGTTGCGCTCCTTGCGCGCGTCGTCCTGACGATCGCGACTGCAAATACAATAATAATAATAATGTAAAACAATAAACTTTCATTTCACATTCATTTGCATCCCTTGTAAGTCCCTAATTGTAACACTTCGACCTGGATAAAATTATGGGATGTGGTGAATAAATATAGAAATACTCATTTCTTTATTTTTCACATGTGAAACCACCACGGATTGAATCAAATTGCGCATCGAGCAGTTAAGCCAGCCATGAAACGCGAGTTCACATGTGTCAATGGTTCGAACCGTCACCCCGAATTCGCTTACTTACTTCGTCGATCATTGTACTTTCAGGACCGAAAAACCGCCTTCCATTGACTCACATTGCACATCTTGTTGTCATCCCACCCCCGAAACTCAAAGTCCGCGTGACGTTCACTAGTTTCAAACCACCGTCCAAGATTCACTATTTATTAAAACGAGACTACTGATGATGAATAAATAGATCCACCAATTGCACTATCATCACTATCATGCACTATCATCAATCGTTGTATTTTTTAGCACTTGACTGTGGCGACGGTTGACCCGCATTGCACGTCAAGTAGTTATGCCACCATCGAAACTCAAAGTTCACAAGACGCGCAATATTCTCAAATGGTCACCACAACTTCGTTCATTTCTTGATTGTCGATCCCCGTTCACCCACCACCAAACTCCCAAACCCGGCGCGCCTATCACTCACCGAATGGCCTCTCTCTCCTTCGCTCCCTCGTCCTCGTCCTTCATGCGCGGCGCGGCCGCACGCTCGGCGCGCGCCTTCGCCGCCATCGCGCGCATCTTCTCCTCTTGTTCGGACTGGAAAAGGAATAATTAATTTAAAGAATACAAATTTAAAAAGTAAAATTTTTTTATAGCTGTTTTAATACAGAATAGAATTGAGTGCAAGTATGTTGAAGTTGTTTGAGTGATATCTGAGGAAGCTATCGGATCAACGCTAATGAGATGGAATATCATGCAAGATCGAATCCGAAATCTAAAGGCCTTTCATATTTTTTCAATGTGCTCATTGCTCAAGATGCATTGAATTAGTGACATCGTAACCTCCTACATGCAACTCAAACAACACTAATGCGCCTTCTCAACTCCGTTCAACAAGTTTGGTATTTAAACAAGTTTGGTATTTACCGTATTTTTTTACAAGAATAATCGCCTCGTCTACTGACACATTTGTTCCAACTAATGATAAGGGCGCTTCTCGAAACCTCACTCTACCTTCGCACCAACATCAATAAAATAAAAGTTATCAATCAAAATCACAGTGCATTGCTACTTTTAAGGGCATTTTCGCAGACCTCAGTTACTGTAACAATAACCTATTAATTAACAAGCCAATTAACAAGCTAATCCCCGCTCACTTCTCCCCTACAAACCTTCTTGTTCTGGGCAATCTTCCTCTCCAGCATGGCTCGCTGCTCGACTGCGTCTCTCGCCTGTAGTGAAGTTATTAGATCGATTTCGAATAACAATGGATTATTTGCGAATCGTCTTTGTTATTTGCGAATCGTCTTTGTTATTTTCGAATCGTCTTTGTTATTCGCGAATTGTTTTTGTTATTCGAACAAAACAACAATACTCGCCTGTCTGTCGGCAATGTACAGCGCCTCCGAGAGCCGCGCAAAGTTCTCGTTGATGTGTTGCTGCAAGGGACGATTTGAAAGGGTTTTATTTCATCAACCATTATCCGAAACCGACTCAGAATTGAAGAAGGAACAGATGCGTTGCTATATCAGAATGGTGAAACATCGAAAGAATGGGGTGTGAACTATAATTACAATCATTTATGGTTCGTCAAGAACTTACATGTCCTGAGTGAAAGTGACATAGGGGGAATGATACAATTGAATTTACAAAAATACACCCACCTGCTGCAGTCCCCTACCGTCGGCGGCGAGTCTCTTGTCGAGCGCCACGGTGAAACCTGAAAAGAGGGAAGCCCATGGATGAGGAATGAGGGTGGATCTCCGGATTTTAGAATACCATAGACATGTTAATTGTGTTTATCATTCAGAATTGAAGAAATCATTACAATCCTATATCAGTAACGGCCTTCATAGAATCATTGAAACTTCGAAGATGCGAGTGGGCAATTTGCAAAAGTGGTTCTTACAATCGTTATAGACTTTTTTTTGGGCATATGGTCTTCCTAGGATCGCAATATCCCCCGCTAGTAGCCGTAATCAAGACATACCTGAAACCTAAACGCTGCGACTGATCCTTCGGTGGGACAACAGAAAACTGACCCTTAGTGACTTCTCAATTGTACTTTTTAAATCTCTTGGCCTAGAACATCATTGTAAAACTATAGAAATGAAAGCATTCGAACTGTTCCTGAAACCTAGACGCTGTGGGCTGGCGACTGACCCTTGGGGTTCTTCCAGTTGAATGTTTACTAATGCACCACTAACTATTAGAGAATTAAATAAGCAAATACCTCTATACTATCCCTGAAACCTAAACGCAGCGGCGGGCGGGCGACTGGGTTCTTCCAGTTGAATTTTAACTGCTACGCGGCTGTCTATTGGCGAATTAAATGAGCAAATGCCTCCATACCACGCATTTCTATCAGTTACTGCATAAATACTATAGTACTTCAACTATACTATCCCTGAAACCTAAACACTCCGGGCGGGCGCCTCACCCTTGGGGTTCTTCCAGTTGGAGATGCAAGGCGGGATCTTCCAGTCCGCCTGGTCCTTCACCGTCGTCTGCAAGAGAAGGGTACGGTATACAATGGTGATGGATTATTGATTGATTCTGGGGTACTGTAGGCTGTGTAAGATTCATTAACTCGGGGCAAAAAGAATAAATGGATTCAGGCACTACGAGAAAATTAATTAATATGTTCATCAACACAGCCCGAAGAAATCATCAACCATGCACATTTTTCGTATACACTATATCCGTGAAACATACAAGTTCCGGTTGGGCGACTGAAGCTAACAACATACGTCAGCTGATTTTAAAATTAATTAATTAATTAATAAAATACAAAAATAAACCTTTCTGGGCGGGGAGTGCATGACGGGTGCGGGCGGGGAGGGCGGTGCCATAGGGATCTTCGAGTTGATCCTGCAAGGAAGAAGGGAGAATGAGCTTGTCCGTTCCTGGTTTCAATGGGGTTCCTTAATTTGGTTGCTCGTCAGCTTTATTGATAAGATGACGAAGACGAAGATACGAATTCATAATCAGGGCACATGTGGGGACTACAGGGGAGAATGAACATGATCGATTTCCGTTTCATCTTGCTCTTGTAAATAAAAGGAGTTTTTGTTGTATCGATGAGACGATAATGCTCATGATATAAAAAGTAACAATATCCGTTGCACATGTGCGAACTGATTTACAATGCTCATTGTCAGGGGAGATTGGTCTCGATCGCTCTCCGTTTCACCTCATGCACATAATAAGAGTTCTCCATCACGCATTGGTAGCACTATGCGACGTTGCGAACAATCAATAACGCTATATAAAATAAACAACGATGTATACTAGAAAAATTAGAAAAAAAAGCTCTTATCTAACCATTCGCCCATGCCTACCGTAGCCCGAGTGTAGCAAGAGAGCAGCATCCGACTCACACTTACTTTTAGCAATGAACATTCCATCTCACTTTACTTTTAGCAATGAACATTCCAGTTTCACCTCTACCACAAAACTGCATCGACCCCTTGCCACACTAATCATTGCAGCCTTTCATCTCCTATCCACCATATCACATAATATCCACTACCGTACTTGAATACGCGATCAATAAGGGCATATCGTACTTCCCCTCCCTAGTGTAACTCGTCCCCCTCTCACTTGAACTTGGGCGGCTCCATGGGATCCTTCTGCTCCTCGACCATGCGGATGATGCGCTGCTGACTGCCCGCGGCGCCTTAATTGGATAATTAATTAATTAAACTAATTACTTAAATAATTAAATATTTGGGCATGTACCGCTTTCGTATCGTACAAACAACTATTCCCCTGCGACATTAACATAGTTCGAAAGTTACAACTCTATTAATTAAGTTAATTAAAATTGTTATTGTTATTATTGTTGTTCTTCTTGTTATTGTTATTGTTCTCACCCGACTGCTGGGAGGGCGTGTAGCGCACGAACTGGGCGGGCGCTTGCTTCTCCGCGTGCCGCACCGGCAGCGCCGACTCGACCTGGAGAGGGGAATTGAGAGTGGGGGAGGGAAGGCGGACTCGGGTTTCAGGAATTCTTCAAAGCTGAAGTGCGACTCTCGAATGCGATTTGTTGCTGCACAGTATTTTTAGAAACATTTGGGTGAGCAAACACTTCGCGTAAGTAAATCTTTCCCAACTACTGTGCTCGAAAGATTCTAACATTCAACTTTGGAAATACCGGTTTCACAAATGACTCAAAGCACAGCAATTATTGTAAGGCTCCCGATCAGTAATTAATAAAAAAATAGATTTAATAATCTAAAAACCCCCGCTCACCTTGCCCCTGGTGATCTTCTCCAGTGCCAGCCTCGTCTGCTCCGTGATGTCGCGCGTCACCTCATCGTCGGGTCTAATTAATTCAATTTAATTAATAAAATAATTAAGAACATCATCAGTTATCGATCATCAAGGCCTCTTGCCATTCTAGACAATCTTCTCTACAGGTTTGTCGTCATTGGCAAAAATTATGAAAACTATTTTACTTTAGTGGCCAAAGGTATATATTTTATTCCTCACTGTCTGATTTCTCTTTACCCACAAGTAAAAGCGCGGCGTTTGGGCACTAAAGAAAAGAAGTGCCATAATAGTATCGAATAAATATAAAATACTCACCTCTGGAAGCTCTCATCGTCCTCGTCAATAATCTTCGCCTTCATATCGGCCAGCTTCGAGTAGACAATCTGCAATATATAAGGATCTAGAACAGGGTATATTAATTCTAACGCTCGTTTTACATTTGTGTTCCACGGTTAGGTCAAGAATATGGGAAACAGTTGGAAATTGATTACGTTCAGGCATTCCATAACAAACTTTTTAGAATTGAAACGTAATCGACTGGTTCATTAACCAGAAACACTTGTGTTTCATAGTTAGATCAACACGTTGAGAGACAGTTGGCAGTTGATAACGTCCAGGCTGACTATTTAACACATATATGAAAAATATCAAAACCCAATTGGCTGTTTCATTATCCATCAGCAGTAGTGTTTCACAACTCGATCAATACTTTGAGAAACCGTTTTAAACTGATTGCTTCCAGCTACTGAAGTTATCATTAAAAATATATTATAAAATCGGAATTGAGTGTTTCATTTCCCAGCAACACTTGTGTTTCACAGGTGGATCAATACTCAGAACAAACAGTAGCAAATTGCTAACATTAACGAGCTGGGTACAAAAACATGATTATAGTATTGAAACCCAATCGAACCTTGTCCTTGCCGTGGCCGATTCTCGCGATGGCATCGTGCCGCAGCTTGCCCTCGCCGTCGAACTGCAGCGCCACCGTCTTGTCTGCGATTTTCAAAATATTAATTGCAGAAAAGACGACTAATTAATGATACTGCGACAGATTAATTGATCGAATACTGAATCAGTGCGCTACTTCTGAAACCCAGAACGGTTCGCACTCTGCAACCACAGTCTGACACTTCAAGAGAAACACCGACATGAACAAAATGCCCTCGAAACCCCGCCCCACATCATCAAATGATCTCTTACAACGACTTTTCTGAAAGTTGTTTAGAGTACGGTAAGTAAAATCATCAATCTTTTTTCGCCTCACTTGAATGCCATTGCGATTTCTTTTAATTTTTCGATTCTTAATGGTTTTGTTTCTTTATAATTGTCTTGTTTTTTTCTTTATCAAGTTGATATTAATTGGCAGTAACTGTTTACGAGACTTGCGCGTAGCTAGGGCTTCTGCTGACAGCGATAAATAAGTAAACTTTCACTGCTAGTAAATTTCGCGTTTACCCGTCGTCATTTTCCGCCGGTTATTATTATTGAATATTGAACTTAACTGCAATTTGCAGCCGCAAAGGCCAGCGGCGACAAGCCGCACCCAATGAGATGACGAGCAAGGGCTACTACTTCGATTCCTACGCTCACTTCGGTATCCACGAGGTTTGTCACCTTCCATCAGTTTTAACTATTTAATTAGTACTAAATTAGACCTTCCAAAACGAATTGTTAGGACTAAAAAAGATTTAAACGTATCCATTTCATTATTTAAATACTGCTTCACTAATATTATTTTCTCAACATTGTTCAATATTTCACCCGTTTTCAGGTTGACATCATCATCTCGGAGTGGATGGAATACTGCCTCTTCTACGAGTCCATGCTCAACACCGTTTTGTACGCTCGCGACAAGTCGCGCGCGCCCGAGGGAGCGCTCTTCCCCGACTGGCAAAGCTTTTCATCGCCGCCATGGACAGACATTACTAGGAGGACAAGATCAACTGGTGAACATTTCCTTATTTTTCTCCTATATTTTCTGTTTTAGTATCCACTTTAAATTTGCTGTTGAATAAATTGATCTGGCATTGAAGTATTTGTTGCAGGTGAGACAACGTCTACGGTTTTAACATGTCGTCAATCCGCAAGGTGGCGATTACTGAGCCCCTTGTCGATGTGGTCGACAACAACCAGGTTGTGGCTGGCAACTACTGCGTCAAGGAGGTATGTTCAACTTCATTTATTTGATTTTCAATTCATTTCATTTTCATCAATTTTTGGTCAATTTGAGATTCCTAAACAGTGATGAGCGTGACCGTCCAACGCCAGATTTTGTGCGAGTACAAAAGGGGGGATTTTCGGACGTACAAATGTGAAAAATCGATTTTATATCACTTTTGTGGTTCATGTATTAATATTTTATTTCTAGAATGCCCTCACTGTCAAGAAGGGTGAAGAGCTGAAAGGAGTTTTCACCTGCGCGTCTAACTCACGAAATGGGCGTGATTTGGACTTCAACATCAAGGTTTCATTCCACGGTGAGGTCTGCGATCTCGAGGAAGAGAGCACCTATACCATGTTTTATATATTATCTTTCATTCGCATCTTTTCCCCATTCCTGAACTTTACTGAATCAAGTCGCCCCGTGCTCATCAATTGTTAGTTTTTCTTTTGTTACTGACACGTTGCTTTAGATTTCAAACGTTACCAGGTTAGTACCCATCCCGGTCGTTGATTGTTGATTTGTTGAATGTTACTTTATTAGTATACGGTCGATTTGTTTCACACTATCAGCCCTTCCGTTTATTACAGTGAGACTTAGTGTATATTGTACGTAGAGATAGATGTCTAGTTTAACCCCTTATTTTTGTATACATTCGAATTATTAATGATTGCGCAGTTTACGTCAACTGTTACTTTTCCTTTGATGCGATAAAATATATTATTTGTGTCTTTTATGCATGATAAACGACACAAGAGACACGAGCTAGGTTACGATATGCTTATTCTTAGGGAAGCACATGAGACTCCTTTGTTCTGGTTCTCTTTTGTGATATCATTGTCAGCCCTATCGTTAGAGAACACCGGAAGAAAACCGGTTACAAGCGACCTCTTTCTGTTCTCTTCTTGGTGTGCTTCCAATCGCGGGCTCCGCACTCTCTCCCATAGCTCAGTCGGTAAAGCGCTCGGCTAGCAAAACAAGGGTTGCTGGTTCGAATCCCTCGCCTTGCAGTGCACCACAAATCGCACTTTTCGTGCGCCGAGTGCATTTGCCGAAATGCATGGGGTGTCAGACTGTGCAACAACCTAAAGTTAGTAAGGATGATGCTGTTTATTAGCATTTGCGCTAAAAATTAGCAAGACTCCTTCAAGGAAATCTGGGCGTTTGCTGTAGCGCCTTCATTAATTATGAAAATATTTGTAAAAACAGAAAATAAATGTTACCATTCTTGCCCTTTCGCTCCAGACCCATGCCCAGCGGGAATTGCGCCACGAGAATCTCCGGGAAGGCGCCACCATCGCCAAAGTCCTGGATTTTAGATTTAGTTAATTCAAAAGGAAGCAACCTGAACTACTTGTCAACACGACAATGTCAGACATATTGCTAGAGTCATCGACAAAATGCTGTTCTTTTAACATGTCGCGTTAGGTTATTGTTTAAAAGCGAAAAATAGCTTATTTTAAATATTTTAGATTCGTAATAGGGAAAATCATTAGTAATCAATTACCTCGGGCGTCTTGGGTTTGTAGTTCTGTCTGTGACGGTAGCGGGGCGGTTCCTTGACCGCAACGGCGAGTCCGACCGCGTCCTCCTTTCCTCTGAACCACGGGTCGCGCCGGACCGCCGAGTACTCGTCGGTGACTGCGGACGGTGTGGGCAGAAGCCTGGAAAGGCGAAGATACACTTCTCGTCGGCGCGAAAGCCAGAACTCACTCGGTAAGTTTCACTGACATGTCGAGGGAAAACGGCGGTTTGGTACCCTGAAATACGGTAATTAGGCAATAAAGATGTTGTCGATAAGGTGTTCGTGCAAATGGAAAACAAAAATAACACCAATTCACGTCAAAATTACGGGAAAAGTAGCGAAAACCCGTTTCGAATCACGAACGCTTTCAAACGCTGAAATAGGCCACGCCCCCCGAAAAAGTGCTAAAGGACTGCTGACCATAAGGATATTCCTTGCAGGAGACAATTCGGTGCAAAAATTATTTCTTTTCCACGGTTTTCAATTTCGGAATTTCCGGTTCCACCTAAATTTTTAATGTTTATTCACCTGTATCACTTAATTATAATTTCGAGACTGTTCTTAGTATTGTCGTTCGTTCCTTTAATGCGCTTACTATGTATTGTAACCATAATCCCTTGGTTCACCCTCTCTTATCGCGTTTCTTTGCCTCATTCACATTTTGACTCTTGTCAACTTCATTGGATCTCATTGGTTATTGTCTCATTTTCTCGTTATTTCTTCACTGACACCATATGGGAGGATGATCTAGGGTCATATGCTACCTTGGGAACCATTTCCGCTCGTTTGCTACCGATTTCACTCAATCTGCCCTTCCGTTTCTACGCGATTCGATTTGTTTACGCTATGTATATTCGATCAATTGTTTAGAGATGCTCAATCGGCCTCTCAATCATATTCTCTGCATTCGCTCGATCGTCTCGGGCAGATCGGGTCTCATCGTTGAGCTCGTCGGACAACGATCGGACGTCGCTCTGGTCTCCATTGCCGATCCGAGCGAGGGAGACATTCCTCATGAGGTACGATTTCATTCCTGTTATCTGATTTTCGTTTGCTTTTATGGGTTTTTTGTTGCTTATTCCACAGACTGTGATCGAAACATTCAGTGCAGAACGTGTGTGTGTATAGAAAAGATGTGAAACGAGAATGTTCCGGCGTATTCGCCACATAGATCCCGCATGTGCCAGAATACTCTCGATTGGCTATCATGCTCTAGAGTAGTATCATAGTGTAGCTAATATTTGTGTAGTTTAATTATCTATTTGAGGAAGCAGGTTCATTGATCTCGGCGTGGTGCGCATGCTATAAGAAATGCCTGAAACGCGAAATCTCCATTTCCGAAATTACAGACATTTCTACAAATTTGAACCATGTTGCTACAAAACAACGGAGTTGATCAGTCAAGCTCCGCCCATTTATCGATATCCCTCTCTTCAGATCTGCTCACTCATCTCCGCTCACGACGCGAACGTCGCCATTCGATCGACGATCGTCGCGTTGCGGACGGAATTCGCCCCGATGCCGATGAGCAGTTATGGATCGTTCTGCAAGGTGAGCATCAAGGTCGATGAAATAAATTGATTCTCAATTGAAATATATGTAAAATCCTGCGGGTTGTTATGAAAAGTGAGGCTGCTTATTGTTTTACTTGTTTAACATCTTAAAAAAAATCAAAGAGTGCCTTTTCACTGGACTATAAGCAGACCTTGAAACTTGTATCTCGCCTGAAAATGAAGTAGACTGAATTCGCCCCGCTGCTGATAGAAGTTATGGATCGTTCTGCAAGGTGAGGATTTTTGGGATTTTAAAAAGTTTCATTGCAAAAAAAATTGCACTGTCGTAGTTCTCTGGGATTTGAGTAGACCTTGAAACTTGACTCTCACACGAAACAAACGTAAGATCCTATGGGACATTATGAAAAGTGAGTTTTTTTTTAGGTTTTGAAATTTAACACCTGGAAAAAATTACAGAGTTCCTTTCCCCTGAGGTATGAGTAGATCTTGTAACTTTTCTCTCACTTGAAAATTTGAGGTCTCGTCTTAGAGCCGTTCATTACGTAAATAGTTAATTTTTAGGTTATAAGGAATTCCTGAAACATGCACTTCCCTTGAGATTTGGAAAATAATCCTGTTCATTTTCAGATCGCGAATTGCACGAAACCCACGATCGCGCTGGTCGACGGGGACATGGGAGGAGTGGCGACGGAACTGGCGATGAGGTACGGTAGTTTTTGAAAGTGATTACTGTATGTCGGGGGTACGGTAGCATCAGTTGGCGATGAGGTACGGTAGTTTGACGTTAGGCAGGCGCACGATAGCAGGATTTTTTTTGCTGCCTATAAAAATGGGTGGCCACAAATAATTAGGATTTTTTTCTACGGGTAGCCGACCTATTCTTCTGAAAACCCGTCATTTTTTTTGCACAAAACGCTCAAAAAAGTCAAAATTTTATTACTGGGAGCCGACTTTTTTTCAATTATGTGAACTTTTTTTAATGGGTAGCCGCGTACTTAAGTACTTAAAGTTGAAGTAAGGTGTGATAGCAGGGAGTTGATGTATGCCGAGTTATCAGAGACTACCAAGTTAGTTGGCGCCTGGCGATGTAAGAGCGATATTAGAGTGTTCGATGAGTTGCGATAATTATAGGGGTTACTGTAGGTCGGGAAACGGGGAAGTAGCGCCAGATCGATATGCCTGTGAGTAATCCCACGGTTACTGTAACCGTCATCTTCCAGCTGTGACATCATCTACGCGTCGGATCGATCCTCGTTCGCACTGGATCAGGTTAGTAGAGAATCTACTAGAGATTACGGTAGTTTTGTTGAATACGGCAGCTACCTATTTGTCAAAATGTCTAATGTATAAAGAAGGGGGTAGCATATCTTTGGAATTGGGGGTATTCGTAGTATTGATGAAACCGAAATCGGCAAGATTGAACTCTTAACTTTTCCTGCTCGTCGGTGTTTGCAATTGCTATAACACTCTAGTACTATTACATTTCTCTAGGAAATTTTGCATATCCGTGAATTTCCTATTTCTCAAATCCGGCATTTCCCCATTTCGCAGATCCGGTTCGGCACGATTCCCGGCTGCGGCGGCACTCAGCGGCTACCGCGCGCCATCGGCAAGAGCCGTGCCATGGAGATGGCGCTGTCGGGAGACGCGATTGGGGCGGAAGAGGCGAAGGCGGCGGGATTGGTGAGCAAGGTACGGTAGTCTTAATCCTTGGAGTACGGTAGCTGGTGTCGAAGGTACGGTTGTTTTCTGGTTGTGGTTACGGTATTTTTGGTGCAGTAGTACACCATGATGCAGGCATGCGGAATTGGCATCGATGGTACGCTAGTATCGATCGATTTATGGTGGTTCGATTGTTTACCGATTTCTCGGATACTGTAGAGTGGGTGGTCGTCGGTATACGTTGGTATGTGCGGTGGCTGTTTTCCTTTCTAGTTATATAAAGCGGAGCTCCCGTGTAAGCACATGTAACCGAATTATTCTTAGGATTAGCCTTGATCTTACGTTGGTGAAAATCAATCCGAAATTTTCTGTGTTTCACGGTTGTGAGATAGGTGAAGGCTTTTACTTTGATTCAATACGGTCCTCTTGGATTTCTCAACAACAACAAAATTCACGCTATTGAAGTAATCATAATTGTTCGACATTGAAGCCCTGAATAACCATGTTTCACGCTCATATGACACGTACTTGTAACTGCGTAGTTCCAATTCCACGCTCTTCCATTCTGAAGCCCATATTTTCACACTCATTTTGCTGTCCTACTGTATCCTCACCCCCTATTCCAGGTGCTTCCCATTCATCGTCTGCTCAAGGAGGGAATTCGATTGGGCGAGCGAGCGGGAGAGAAGAGCGCCCTCATCCAGCCAATGGCCAAGGAGGCTGTGGCCGCCGCCTTTGAGACGAGCTTGAGGGTGAGTATTATATTTTTAGACCGGTTGACAGGGTACAGCAATTATAGCTTCATTTCACGCGCTTGTTTTAGGGTAGTGGTGAAACACGAATATGTTGGGGTAGGAATTGGAGAAATATTTGGGATAATCATCCAGCCAATGGCCAAGGAGACTGTGGCCGCCTGTGGCCAGTAAAAAAAAGACTGTGGCCAGTAAAAAAAAGAAAGTATCTCACGCGCTTGTGTTAGGGTAGTGGTGAAACGCGATTTTTTTGGGTTCCTTCATCCAGCCAATGGCCAAGGAAGCAGTTGCGGCTGTATTTGTGGGTGTTTAAATGTATTTTGAGCGCGATCTGAACCGTCAATTGGAGCGTCAGACCACGTGCTTGTATTAGAACACTGGTGAAACGAGAATGTACAGGTAGTTTGAGAGGGAGGGGGTGGGAGTAGGGAAGAGTGCACTCATCCAGCCAATGGCCAAGGACGCTGAGGCTGCCGCGTTTGAGACGAGCCACAGGGTGGGTGTTTATTCTTCTTTTTTTCGCCAGGGAGGCGTTATCTGACTGAAGCACCACATTACGCGCTTGAATTGTGACATTGGTGAAACGCGAAATTTCGGGGATTGGGGGAATATTTGTCATTATCATCCAACAAATGGCCAAAGAGGTTGTGAAGTTCGACCTCGTCCAGCCAATGGAGGCTGTGGAATTTGAGACCAGTTTCAGGATAGGCATTAGTGTACTTTAGACTGATTGTGAACGTTTGATTGTAGAGTCGCATTGCGCTCTTGAAGTAGACTATTGGTGAAACGGGAATGCACTGGGACTCATTCCGCCGTTGGCCAATGAGGCGGCCGCCGTGTTTGAGACCAGTTTGAGGGTGGGTGTTTTTTTCTATTGAAGGCTGAGATTAAATCGAGGTTGTGGTGATACGGTAATGTGCTAGGAAAAGGGCGGGCGCAGTAGAAATTTGTATGAGGGTGGATATTTATATGTATTTTAGGCTCCATACGACCCTACAATTGTAACGTCACGTCACGCATATCTATTATGGTATTAGTGAAACCCAAAATCAGTAATTTCCCCTCTTCAGGAAGGTCTTCTGCTGGAGAGTCGCCTGTTCGAGTCGACTTTCGCCACACGGGACAGACGAGAGGGCATGACTGCCCATGTTGAGAGGAGAAAGGCAGAGTGGAAGGGAGAATAGGGTAGGGTTGTGAGGGTACTGTATCCCTGTGATTACGGTGTCTCTCTGGATACTGTATCCCAAGAGTGTGATTACGGTAGGATAAGTGGGTACCGTTTCCTATAGGATACGGTAGTCTCAATGGCTTCTGTTTACTTTATTGCTAGCGTGAGTGAGGTAGGATAAGTGGGTACCGTATCCTATAGGATGATTACGGTAGTCTCACTGCTTATCGTATCCCCCACAGTGCGATAGGACTGTTACAGTACCCCATGTATATTCGCGAGCCCATTAGTACTCTTACCTGTATTTAGAAGCGTGTTTTCTCGTAAGCTTGCATGCTCTAGAATCTGGTTGAATTTCCGTATCCCCGTGACCCCGCATAGCTACCGTAATCTGTACACATTCGTATTTTGTCGTGTCTCTTGTTGATCTTTGATCTACCTCACCCGCGTCGTCGATTTTGTCATTAATCCGCTCCCGAATTTCGCGATTGTTCCCTACTAATTTCGAAAATAATAATAAAAGTAAATTGAAGGATGGACGAAGTACAGCGAGTGACCGACTTCCGCACGCTACTGTCGAGAGGAGAGGAGGTCAAGGAGGTACGGTAGTGGAGTGGTTACGGTAGCAAGGGGATGCGGTAGGATGGTTTGAATGAAGTACGGTGGAATATACTAGGGTTGCCGTAGCGGGATCGGTTTCGTTATTCCCGCTCCCTCCTCATTCTTCTTCCTTCTCCCGCATTCAATCCCGCACGATCGAGAAGATATGTAAAGAGGGTGCGGGATCCCGCAAAATTGCGGGATTGATGCGGGATTTCCCCCCTCTCATTTCCCTCCTCTTCCCTCCTTCATTACTCGGCGCCTTTGTTTTTTCGTATGCAAATGGTTTCGAGATCGAGTGATCAGAGCGAAGTGAAATGAGAGGGGGAAATCCCGCATCAATCCCGCAATATTGCGGGATCCCGCATCCTCTTTACATATCTTCTCGCTCGTGCGGGATTGAATGCGGGAAATAAAAGAAGAGTGAGGAGGGCGCGGGAATAACGAAACCGAACCTGCAACCCTAGAATATACCGTATACTGCATCTTACTGTAGGGAAGGAATGCTTATTAGTCTCTCGTTTCTCTGACTGATGAGAGATAAGGGAAAATGAAGAGACGAGATCATTGTCAGTTGAATAGGCACGGAATGCGGCAGGGGATCTGGGAATGGGGGGGGGGTATTTTTTAATTTCATCTTGCACCATCCATGCATTGAATTCCTTGGGTGGGCATGGTGAAACATGGATCAACAAAGGCGATTCGTCTACTTGGAATTTTCTCCCTAATCTTGTTGGGTTTTACCGACTGCCTTGATTTGCTGGAATTGTAACGAATTTTTTTTTACAATTCATTTTCGTCAGGTCTCATGCTCCATCCCCATCCCGCTGCCCGCCCACTCGGACACGGGCGAATACGCCGCGCACATGGTGGCAAGGGAGGAAGTGCACCCGATGTACCGTGAGGGTTAGTTATTTCTTTTGTTTATTTTTAAATAGAGCAACCGGCGACGATTGTTGATAGTGCGATCGGCAGGATGAATAAGATACATTGAAACTGTGATCCGGTAGGTGTGAAATTAGTGGTGTGTGGGGTTAGGGCTGGAGCGGGAAAGGTTCTGCGCATAGACAGTTGACCTCCCCGCCCACTCGGACACGGGCGAGCACGCTGCGCACATGGTGACCACCCAGGGAGTGCACCCGATGTACCGTGAGGGTTAGTTTGCTATTTTTGTTTAGGTTGTCTTTTTTTATGTCTGGACTATTGTTCGCAGTGTAATAATCCAGTTCAAAAGAATAGATTGAAACCGCGATCTAGAGCGGTTGTAATTATTCTAGGAGCGGAAAAATTGTTTGCGCGTATGTATACATTTGCACGCAGGGAGTGCACTCGATGTATCATGAGCGAGGGAAGGTGGAGGGCGGATGAAACTGGGATGTTGCGGGGCCTAGAAGTATGATAATTTGTTATTTTACCTATATACACTGACTACATTACTAGCGGTGGTGCAACAAAATTAGGTAATACTGCTTGCTGGAACCGCGATCGAGAGGGGTTGAAATTGAGATGACTTCTAGCAGCATACTCGGTATACCTTGTGAGTCTCATATTGCTAGCTTATATATTTTTGCAAATTTAATGAAAATTTCGAATATCATTGGTTTCGAATATCACTCCAAGTGATGCTCCCGGTGGAACAAGATTGGATTTTTTTCATGCGCATACCAGAAGAATATTGGAAACGAAGTTATTTCAAGAGTTATTGAGTTGGCGTTGGAACATTGATTTTAGGGGTTTGAAATTGCAACAAATTGTGATACAAACACCAGGTTAAAGTTCATTATTTTATGGAGAGAATGTCAGACAAAGTTCTTCCGATTACAGAGCTCCTCTCCACGCTTGACGCCTTCATTCGACGGGAGGAGGAAGAGGCAGAGGAGGAGAGGGACGAAGCTGTGATCGAAGAAGCCCTGAGAGAGGGAAGGAGTGTGGACGTGGAGAGATGGAGTGGAGCCATTGAGAAGGTACGGTAGGGGAAGATGGTTACGGTATGAAGGGGTACTATAGGAGATGAGCGGAATATTGATTGCGGGGATGATACGGTGGGCTGAGAGGTACGGTGGCATGATTTTGTTATTTGGTTTGAAACTGGCAAAGAACGAGAGATCAAACCAATCGGAATATGCCAGGGTTTAGTGTAACCGTGAAACACTAAAATTTGAACCAAATTTGCCTACATTTTCGCTTTGGATGAATGTGAGCTATTGAGAAAATACGGTGGGAAGCATACCTGGGCCTCAAAGTACCTAGGTACTAAAGTTACGGGCGGCCGACTACGGGTGGCCGACTTTCGAGTTTCCCGCGCTCATATAGAAAGCGCGTGCTCTAGCCGAGACGGGTTAGAGAGAAGAGAGAGAGGCGAGAGAAAGGGGCGGAGCTTCGGGAGCGAGAGAGTACGAGTAGCCACCAGGTACGTACTTGGCACAGGTATGGTGGGAAGGGGGAATAGAGTAGGGAAGATACAACGGGAAGTGGAGTAGTGTGACGAGCTGTATGGGACAAGTATGGATTTGTTTCGGCGCACATCGGAGACCTATCATTTATGTCCTCATCAGTTTGGGGTTTAACGTAATCGTGCAACACAAAATGAGAAGAAAGGGGTGTTCTCCTGGATTCTCACTTTGAAGGAATTGGGTCGATTGAGAAGACATGGTGGGAGAGGGATAGGGGTAGGGAAGATACGGTAGAGGTGCATGATCAGAGATCAAATGCCCTCCCGAAAGGACCTATGCATACCACATTTTTAGGCCAATTTGAACAAAAATTTGAGAAAAGCATGCCACCATTCCACGAAATCAGGGTAGATTACTCGAAAGCTAGCCTCATCGCGCCCAAAAATCTGAAAAGTTCTGAAAAGCACACCACATTTTGAGTTTCATGACCTGTGCATGATGGAGAGCTGTGTGATAGAGCTGCACATGATGAATGATGATTTCTTTCTCGGAGAAGTTCGGAGTTCTATCATTTGGGCGCTCACCTGACGGCGCTTAATGTAATTGTGAAACACAAAATTAGAAGATGTTCCTGGGCTCTAACTAAAGACGAATGTGAGCTATTGAGAGGATACGGTGGAATGGGGCTACGGTAGGGAAGATACGTTGTGAACATACATTTTCATACCTTCCGGGCCGGTAATCAGACCACTATATTTTCAAGCATGCTAGTTATCAGACCACTACATATCACGCTTGTCACGAGAGAATCGAGCTAGAATCGCAATTCTTGGGAATTGGGCGAATATCGTAAAATGAGTTAACCTCAGTTTTGGTCACCTCTAGGCATGTCCTACCATACCCCAAAGTCCCAGTTCGCAGAGATCATTTTGGAGCTCCCTACACCGGGTCGGTACCTTGGAGCCCCAACTTTAACCTGTAATATCTCGGTTATAGTGCATTTTAGAGAAAAAATTGCCTAGGATTGACCCCAGCTACTTTTGCGAGCTCTATCGATCAGCGCAAACTAGAAGTCATAAAATTGCTTCTGAACACTCGATGATGAATTTCTCAAAAGTGTAGGATTCGGCGCGGCTAATTTTCGGATATGACATGCACCGTTTCACGCTCTTTCGAATGAGTATCTTGCGCAAAATTTAAATTAATCCTGAGGTACCTTCGACAACCTCGGAAATTTTCAAATCATTTGAAATTATTTTTCAACAAGAAATAGATGAATTATTGTTCATTCTTCACTAACCGAGACGAAGTGAGCGGCGTCGAATGGATTTCGTTGTTGAAAAATAACTTCATAAGATTAAAAATTTTACAATGGGGTGGAAGGTACCTAAGGATTAATTTATATTTTGCGCGAGATACTCATTCGAAAGAGCGTGAAACGGTGCATGTCATATCCGAAAATTAGCCGCGCCGAATCCTACACTTTTAAGAAATTCATCATCGAGTGTAGCACCGTTCAGAAGCAATTTTATGATTTCTAGTTTGTGCTGATCGATAGAGCTCGCAAAAGTAGCTGGGGTCAATCCTAGGCAATTTTTTCTCTAAAATGCACTATAACCGAGATATTACAGGTTAAAGTTGGGGCTCCAAGGTACCGACCCGGTGTAGGGAGCTCCAAAATGATCTCTGCGAACTGGGACTTTGGGGTATGGTAGGACATGCCTAGAGGTGACCAAAACTGAGGTTAACACATTTTACGATATTCGCCCAATTCCCATCATTAGCTCGATTCTCTCGTGACAGGCGTGATATCACGTTCGGGGGTTTAAAATACCCCTGTCAACGGTGATTTTCACTATCTGACCACTATATATTTTTGGTTCCCGGATGGTAATGAAAATGTATGGTTGTGAAGCGAGCTGTAGGCTAGCATTCTAGACGATGAATGGTGATTGTTGTTTGTTTTAAAGAGGCTCCTCGCGAACCATCAATCACACCCGTGTCTAATGGGTTTGATGTATTCGTGAAACACAAAAAGTACTGATTCTGTTTCAATTATTTCGCTGGAGACTTTCAATAGATCATCGTATCAAGCAACGTTGTAGCGTTTTCATAATCTCACCATAACCCCCAATCGATATTGCCTACCGTATCTCTCCCAATCAACCTTCACGAAACTTCCCTTTTTTTGTCCGAGCAACGGCCGCTCTGAATGTGAAGGGGGGGGGGCATGATAGGGATTGAATACTCTGTGAGAAAGGGATGGACCGAAAAACAGAGAAGTGTCATCTACCCCTACCGTAATCGCCTCTCTCCCTTTCCAGCAATCGCTCGACGCGCTCGAGGAAGCGGTGCGGCTGGCGGATGCGTTTGGAGAGGTGAGCACTCTCTCGATTTAGCGTGCTCTCTCGCTTTGTATGACCAGCGAGAGAGCAAAAGGAATGAAGAGAGTACGAATTCTCGCTTTGTATGCTCGATTAGAATGTGATTGAAAATTGGGATTATTGAAGAACAACGAGGAGAATCAGTAAAAACGTTCGCAAATTGTGTGTGATTACGTCAAATGTGTAGTGACGGCGAATCGTGAATCCGCCTGCCGTGAGGAGTAGATAGATAGTATTAATTATCGATTTCTATGAGCGATGAGAGAGTGCTAAGAAATTGTTACTTAAAAATGAAATTGATAGGGGGAGAGAATCAGTAAAACCATGCGCTCTCGTATGTATGTGGTGCGGTGAATCGTGAACTCGCCTGGCGGGGGCAAGAATGGATCAGTACATCACATTGTTTTCGCCGTGCTGAACCTGTTTAGAGTGCCCTAATCAAGCAAGGTTGAGCAGTAATTGGGACATTTAGTTGACTAATTACTTTAATTATTTAAATAATAATTTAAATAAATATTATATTGTAGGTGATGCGGGACTGCGACGCGGCGCGCATGGAGGCCGCGATGAGGAGGGAATCGGAGATGGCCAGGGAGGTGAGCGAAATGAGTTTATATAAGTTAATTATTTTAAAAATAGTGTCAAATTCTTTATAAGGCACTCTGAATTATTTACTGAATATGTTTGCGCTAGCGCCATCACGCACATTGATTACGAACGGATATTAGGGGATATGTAAATAGTGTGCGACAGAGATGCTGCTCGTTACCGCATAGTGGGGTGCCATTCCAACACGTAGTATATTGTGCGCATGGGGCCGCGATGAGGAGGGAGTCGGAGATGGCCAGGGAGGTTAGTTATTTAATTTTTAATCTTACATTTATTAAAATAATAATGTTAGAATATTATTTGTTTTCAAGCGACCAGGAGAAGGATCGAAATAAAGAGGTTGTTAAGGCTTATGGAGATAGTGTGAAACAGGGATGTTGCGCGATGGAAATAAATGTTAGTCTGTAGTAGAAAGGGGGAGATCGTGCTAGTAGACCAAGTAGGCCGCGATGGGGAGGGAGTCGGAGATGGCCAGGGAGGTGAGTGATAAAATTTTATATTTAGTTATTGAAAGTCGTAAGACGTCAAAATTGAGATGTGTCTGATGTTAGAGATTACATTGACTGCCTGAAGCACAAATGTGGCGCCGTGGGAATTCAAGTGGTAGCCTTCACTCACAGGGGGGGGGGGGTGATGGTGGAAACAGTTAGGAAGAGGTTAGTTATTGAAATGAGTTATCATACTCCTTAATCAAGGAGAGAGGCCTGCCTGTGCGCGTGTGCATGTTTGTCCAATATTGCGAAAGTCACGTAGGCAGGTCACGAAACTGTACACAAGGTGAAACGTGTTGCACGCGCATTCAATATTGCGAAATGGATGTAGAGCCCAACGCACATTGAAGAGGCTTCCAGACGATAAGACCCCGCCGAAGGCGGGGGCGAAATCGGCTGGTTCAAAGATAAATTGGAAATACAAGGATTGTTAGAGAATCTGTAGGATGAGTGAAACATAGAAGGTGGACGACGGAATTTTATCGGTAGCCTGCAACAGTGGGTGATAGTGGAAGCGGGATCGCGAGGGAGGTGAATCACTTATGGCACGTACCCGGATAACGAATTAATGTACAACGATGGTCAGGGATATATAGGAAGTGTGAAACGTGGAAGTTGCGCTGTGTAATTTCATCGGTATCCTGTGAAAAAGAGGTGCTGCGTGCTGGCATTTCAACGTTAGACTATAGTAACAAGGCGGAGATAGCGAAAATTGAGATACGGACTCCTCTTTGCTCCTCATTATCCATGTTTTTTTCATCCTTTAACGACCTGGCTATTATAATTGAATGGAAAGTCTTCCTAGAAAATATCGATACGTCGTGAAACACGGATTCGAATTTAAAAAAAAACATGCAGCATCACTCGTCTGTTTTCTCTCGGGTTACGTGTTTCATGCTGTCAATAGGTTAGCGGCGATTGGCGATGCTCCAATTTCAGTGCAGTACTTCGTGGTTTACAATTCCTATTTTTCCGGCGATCCCTGGTTTGTGTCAGGGTTTCATGGATGACCTAAAATTGTAGTCTGATCTTTGATCTCTGCTCAGGTAACCCGTCTGCTCTCCCTCCGGGACGCCGAATTGGAGGGAGTGCGCCAGCGAGCGGAGGCGCTGATGGAGAAGAAGCAGCTGGGAGAGGGAGAACTGAGGGAGCTGAGCGGATTCAATGAGGAGATGAGGGTTAGTGTTGTTGTTGTTGTTGTTGTGTTGTTATTGTTTTGAAGGGTATTTAGTAAATGTGTGGCACGAAAGGGCCGGGTTGAGTTGGGGGGGGGTGAATAGAGTAGGAAGCTGTGATGGAGAAGAAGCAGCTGGGAGAGGGCGAACTGAGGGAGCTGAGCGGATTCAATGAGGAAATGAGGGTAAGTTATGGGGCTATTTGAACTAGAGACCGGAGTGGGCACATGAAAAGTGTCTGTTGGAGGGTGCAGAAAAGGAGTATTGGATTCAATTAGGAAGTAAGGGGTATGTATTGTGGTTGTGACGGGAACCGAAGGGTTGCATAGAGAGGGGGGGAGACATTAATTGGAATGTGTGTACAGGCCACGTAAACATTATTGAAATGCATTGCGAGTCAGCAATTTGTGGTAAGCGCGAAGCGGCGATCTACGCGGAGCAGTGGTGAGCGAGACCGCAAACTTTGGTGTGTACCCCCGCAGCGGGGGGTACAGCCTTTATACCGAGAGGGTGTGCGCTAGAGCCACCGGGTTAGAAAGCGTGGGGAGAGGTGCGTGCGGGGGTACACGATTTCGCGTGTACCCCCGCAAGTTAAAGGAGAGCGCTCACCACTGTACGCGGAGCAGCAGCATTTGGTCATTTAGCTCGAATTAGACTGTTCAATGGATATATAGGCGTTCGGCATCAGCTAATCTCTTTCCGATTATCTAGATCCCCCTGTGGTTGTCACTGGACACTTTTACTATGCGATTTCTTGAGTTCCGTATTCTCCCCCGGAAGCCTGACGCTCCAGGAATAATCCGATAAGGGCGAGGGAAATTATGGGTAAGAAGTGCGCACACACGTGATTATTCACACTAGTTAGCGAGGAAGAGGAGGAGACTCTCACTTTCCCCTGATCTATCGCTTTTCTGACCGGTGAGAGATAATGGAAAGGCTGGAGAGCCAGATGATTGGACGAGGGAGATGAGAGAGGGCATTCCTGGGCTTTAAAAATATTTCTGTTAGCTTTAGCCTTATTATGTTCGTTCCTTCCTGGTACCTTGGCTACAGTGGTGAGCGACACCGCAAACTTTGGTGTGTGCCCCGCAGCGGGGGTACAGCCTTGTTACCGAGAGGGTGTGTGCTAGAGCCACCGGGTTAGAAAGAGTAGGGAGAGGCGCGTGCGGGGGTACAAGATTTCGGTGTACCCCCGCAAGTTAGAGGAGAGCGCTCACCACTGCTTGGCTAGAAAGGTCTAGCGAACAATGTGCCGTGATAATTGCCTTTCCTGGATCGGTGAACACTGATATTTGGTCAGTCAAGATATTGAAACGAAAAGAATAGCATGCCGATCTTTGGGATCCCTTCTTATTACATTGTGGACCTTCTTGTGGACCTTCGGAGATTTTGCCCTTCCGCTCTCCCCTCTGATCTGTGCTCACAATGAGAGGAATGTGAGAAGAACTACCACTTCCGACAGGGGACAGGGAACTGTGTGATATGTATTCCTGACAGAGTAAAGGGCGAATTATTGACATGAGAAATCTCTGTGGAGTATGAGCTATTATGAAACCACGATTTGAATGGTCCTTCAACCTCTGAAAAAAGTAGGAGCTTTCTTGTAGGAGCAATAATGATACACTGGAGGATCTTTGTGATCCCTTTTTATCACACCTTTGGCTCTCTTGTTCTTTAGCTCCTCTTGTTCCCTTCTTTTTATCCTCCGGAGGTTTTGCCCTTCTCTCCGCATCCCACTGATCTATGCTCACAATCAGAGGAATGTGAGAAGAAGCACCGCTTCCGACAGGGAACGCGGAAAAGTATGTGTATTGTTTTTAGGGGCATGTAGAGAAAATATTAGGGTGAGAGATCTCATTGGATTATGACAAAATTGGGACGGAAGATCCCCGTGGAACACCTACTAGGCATGAAACTGCGATATTAGAGGTGATTTTTTCCGACAGGGTGATCAAACTAAAGAGAGGCGCGTCGGTGTTTACCTGTGTTTGTCTTGCGAGGGGAACAGAGGGCGCGTTACGCGTTGAGATGATTAAGCGGAGGTTGAGCGAGTAGGCTAGAAACAATGCATTGGCTTGGATATTAGTAGATAGTTGGTTGTTTTCACCCAGACGTTCTGTGGCATCTATTGCTAAATTCTAACCAAGGGATATTTGAGAAAGTTGCGAAAGGGAAGACGGTCTGGTGCAGATTATGTTTGGGAGTTTGGGATAGCAGTGCGTCTTAATTACTCTTTCCTTATTAATTGGTTGTTGAACGTAGATAACAGGCTGAAATTAAAGACGTTCTGTGCCAACTATTGCTCAAACCTTTGTTATTGATATTCGGAGAAGCGGTGAAACCGATGATGACCACGTGCAAATTTGTCGAGCACGGGCAGGATCTTGCGGATCCATGTGATATTATTTGGTACTGAATTAGATTGGAGAACTAACTATATCACCTAGATCTGAAACTAGGGTATTCAAGGAAGAGCTGAAACCGAATCGTCGCTGGGCGATTGGCGTCTTTCGATCACTGACTACAGCTACGAACGATTTCGATTCTAGTTCGTTCACTCGTCATAGTTGAGATCAGGCGACATTTGAACGGTGAGAACACGAGACAGATCAACCTGATCCCCCTCGTCTGATGTGTGATACTGCTGATGTTTGTGGATCAGGAAGAGGGAAGAAGAAGTGAATCTGAAACAGAAAGGTGACGGGCGAGAGTGGTGATTGAATGTGAGAGGATGGGTGATACTGGAGCAGGAAGATTCCATAAAATATAGTATTCCTAAAGATGAATAACTTGCCCGTATCAATGGTTTCCCAGGCTACGTTGTTATGCGCAGATATGGAAACGGGAGTGTAGCTGGTGGAAAGGAGGGAACGGGGGGGGGGCAGAAGCCGGAATATTTCATGAGTTGTTATATTCCTAACGAAGAGAATGTGGAAAAATCACTGAAAAATCACTGGAAGGCGAGGTATTGGGCAGATGTGGAAACGGGAGTGTGGCTAGTTTCGGAGTGTTGGGCGACCACGGATATTACAATAGATTAAAAAGATCACTCCGGCGACATTGATTCCCCTTCTCTGGCGTGACTTTGTTATGGTTGAGAAACGCGAGTGGGACGGGTTGAACAATGGTTCGCTGGGTGAAATAGATGCACTGCGATGCGCACATCAGATTTGTTAAATAAAGTGTATTAGAAGTTAATGTGCCTGTGAAACGTAAATGAACTAGGAGCGAAAAATTGAAAATAAATAAATAAAATATTCCCCCATTGCAGTACATCCAGGAGTCGTACGTGGAGGAGCTGCGCATGCTCGGCACGAGGCAGCGAAGCGAGTTCAAGGAGATGGTGAGGGTGATCTTTGATCGTTGGTCTTTGATCTTTGCTTTGCTCGTGACGCAGAGGAAGACCAATTGATGAGGGTTGATCTTTGATCTTTGGTCTGTGGTCTTTGATTTGCTGTTGGGGCTAAGGCAGACGATTAGATTGTTTTATCGTACGTGGAGGAGCCGCGCATGCTCGGCACGAGGCAGCGAAGCGAGTTCAAGGAGATGGTGAGCGGGATATATTGGAGTTTGGTCTTTTATCTCTATACGTTGATCTGATTATGCGGCTGTGGTCGAATTGGGCTAGACGTTGAGCGTAGTTTTCATTTTGTAATAAACATAGCAAAGAAGAAACTGCAGTTGCTCTTTAGCGTAGACTTGAAAGGCGTGTTGCAACGCCAATGGGGCAGGGTAAGGGTTTGCTCGCCAGATCGCGAAAGATTTACTGAAAGTGTAGTACGAAAAGGAATCACCACGGTTCGAACGTGTTCAATAGCAGACGGTGAGGCACAAATCGCACGGGAAATTTTTTTTCTGTAATCGGAGTTTTCTTCATATTGACTTTGCCCGTATCCGGCAGGCCATTAGTGGACAGTAGAGCGCGAATCACACAGGTGGAGAAAGTGAGTTTTATAACAAGCGCATGATCGCCCAATCATCGTGTGCTCCGACAAGGGCATATAGAAGAGGCAATGGTGGGGCGCGGATCTTACTGGTGAAAAATTTTTATGAAAAGATTAGCAAAAAAGAGCCGCAAAGCTATAGTAATGATTGTTTTCCCTGTTGTCTTCAGCGTATTGATCTATCGCGATAGTATGGGTGTATTAGGCACATGTGGGGCACTAATCCCACAGGAAAATGTATATTGACTTTCTCAGATCCGTCGACTCACGAATGACCCGGCGTACGTACCGCAGCTGATGTCGGCAGCGGGAGGAGATGAGGAGCACCAGAGGTCAGTTAAATTAAGTATTGTCGCCATTCGAAGTTGGAGTTCTTAGTTTTCCTAACCGAAAAGAATGTGTTTTTTTTGCTTTTTTGTAAATTAATGCGTGGACCTTGCGAATGGTTGCTCTTGCAAGGAATGGAGCTCGAAATCGTCCTAATGGTGGTTGTTTGTGTACGTATTTGCACAGTATTTGCACTTACAAAACGTGTTTATTACACCAAAATGGAAAACAAATTCGCTCATATATGTACAGCAACGGTGGCTGGAGTGGCGTTCGAAGGGATTGGGGAGGGGTGGGGTGGTACCAGTAAGGAAGGGGGGATAGGTGGTCTAGTGATGGCGCAAATCGTCACGGACCTCTCTTGTTTGGATGATAGTGTGTAAAAAGAGGAGAGGCTCATGCCGAATTGTGATCACTAGAGTGGACTATTGGATAGTCTGGGGGGCGGTAAAGGTATACAGTAAGGGGGCGGGGCTTAGCGACCGTAGATGGGCGCTGCAGCAGCAGCCATGACGGGTGCTGCAGCAGGCACAGCTCCGGGGTAGGCGAGCACCGAGGGATACGGGCGGTAGTACTGGTAGAAGGAGTTGGCCGTGAGCTGGAATGGGGTACGGTAAGAAGTACGGTAGTACACAAAAAGAACGTAATTGCAAGGACAATAAAGGTGAATATCGTGTTTCGTGTGAGAATGGCTTTCGGTGAATTCGCGTTCCCGCTTGATCTAATAGCTAATTGCTATGGAGTTTTGTCACTGGAACTCGAAATGGCTCTGTACAACAGGAAATCTAAATGATCTTTAATCTGAAAGCCTCGAATTCCGTTGGAGAAGGGTACGGTAAGGGATTATGGTAGAATTACGGTAGTCGACTCACCACTCGCGGTCCGCCGTAGAAGTACTGGCCGATTTGTGCGTCACAGATGGCGAACAGGGCGATGGCAAGAATGCACAGACGGAGACTGTAAGAGAGGGGATACGGTAGGAGTACGGTAGGCTGGGGATGGTATTGATTGGGCTACGGTAGCTATTTTGAGTTGCGATAGTATTGATGAAATAATAGCTATAAAGCTAAAATAGATGAAATTTAGAACATGCTCATACAAGGAACGCTGATGTTTCAGTGCTATGATACGAGACTGGGGATATGGAGAATTGCAATGTATGGTTCTTGATTGACGCAAATAAATCGAATAAATAAAGGAGAAGACTGATAATGCTACTCACATCTTGGCAATCATTGTCGAAGGAGTAGTAGTAGGGAAGGGAGGGGAAGGTTGGTGATTGAAGGGTGCAGATTCGGGGTGTTATATACCCCCTCAGTGCCCCCCTGGCGCCCGCCCCCAATTGCATCAGGAATCAAATCTTTTGTCTACAAGCCTCGCCCGTTTTTGTCAGGAGATACGCGAGTTTTTCACGCGGGAATAGAGAGTCTCTCATGCCTCAGTGCCCTCTCACATCTCTGACAGACGAGAGACAAGGCAAAGCGAGGAGACGAGAGCATTGCTTCTGTGTGTCGAGTGATGTATCTGACACTGTCTGACTGTCGCGCCGTCTCTTCCGCTCCGCCCGCCTCTCTCGCTCTGGAGGGCCATGTTCCCACGTGAAGAGTGCGCAAACTGCGTGATTCGGAGGGGAGCCTCCGCCCGCCCTCCCCCCCGAGGGCTACCTACCTCTCATCATCCCCTCTCAACTCCCCCCCCCCCCGAGGGAGTGGGATCAACTGTTATTTGACATGAGTCAAGTGCAATGATTACACGGGGGCTCCTTTTCACCCGCAGGCGAGTGAACTGCTTGGCAAACAGAAACACGAAATTGACGAGCGCGCAAATAGTTATCGGTTACAACTACGCTTTGTTAAGGGGTCTTGATGTCAAGAGTATACTGGATGGTTCATTGTGTTTGGTTCGAGTGCAAAATCTGACGGATTAAAAGGGGAGTAACATGTTGCGGGAGTAATTAGATGGTTCGTAGTGATTGTTTAAATACGATGTCCCCGTTCAATCAAAAATTGGAAGTATCATAGAATTATGAGGAGATGATGAAACCGAAGTTGGTTGGGGTGGTTGTTTCGAATAGGGTTTTACAGTCTTGTCATGTCCATTGTGATTTTTCAGGTGCAGATTCACTACGAATGGAGGGAGGGGAAAAATGTAACTATGATGAGACTACGTAGCCGCAGTTGGTGGGGGGGGGGGGTGGGAGTTAGTTGCACCCCACCAACTGTAGGAATGATTACAATGTATGGTGAACTTCTGAGAGACTGATGAGCTGAATTAAAACTGATCGGCAACTACATGGGGATCATGTAACGCTGAAATGCAATGAAATGTACTTATTGTAATTTTTTTTTTGAGAACGTTTCTCACAGTAATTGAAATGAAAACTTTGATTTCATCTTGAGGAGCGCATGTATAGCAAGAAAGGGTGGGATAAAAATGAAAAAAAGTATTTTTATTTGATCTCTTAGGAGTTCGTCCATACCAGCGGGATAATTGTAATTGGATACTGCTTGTCAGGGATAGGATGTCAGGGAGCAAGGGTAACTGGTTCACTGTGATTGTTTCTGGCTCGAAGACGATGGCTAATCAATCCAACTTATGAGTGGTATGGACGTATGATGAGACCATGAAGCCAGAGTGGGTGAGGTGGGAAATCGTGTCGAACGATCAGATAGTAAGTATCGGTTACCGCACTGGATGATTTACTGTGATTGTTTCGAGACGATGCTACAGACTAACAAAAATTGAGAGTAGCATGAACTTATGATGAGATGATGAAACGGAAGTTGGCCAGGTGGAAGTTTGTGTAGAATCGGAATAATGACTTTTTGAGAGGTTCATGCACCGATGTAAGATTGTAGTTATCGGCAGCTATTGTGGCAGAGGAAGCGAAAAGCGTAGCTGGATGAGCAAGGGAGGAGGGAATTCACAGTTATTGTTTCGACTGCAAAACTTCAATTGATCAAAATTGAGAATGGTCAGGGATGATGGGGTGTGGATGAAACGGGGATGAAGTGGGTGGCGTCTGGTGAACTTGGCTAATGAAATGATAATTAATTAATTAATTATTGATAATTAATTAATTAATTGCAGCGCGAACGACGGGACGCACGCGCGCAAGCTGGAGGAGAGCTTCACGATCTACCTGGGTGAGTCTGATAGAGCAGTAGAGTTCGAAATACGGGTAATTGTCTCTTCTTTTCGCACGCTCTATCAACGGTCATAGAGGCGAGAGAGTGTGTAAAATGAAAAAGACGACGACCCGTATTTCGAACTCTAGATAGAGCAGTGTGCTCACTGGAGGGTTGGGAAAGGTGACAAGTTTGAAATTGCGGATGCCCCCGCATAGGCACTGGATGGCTTTCACCTTGTCTAAAAGGTGACATTGGCAGTGGCGCGAAGCGCCACTGCTATTTGGGTCCCATGTCGAAATTCCCCAACGTTATTTTCGGCCCACAAGACACGGCTCGGAGGTTGAAATTTCAAAGTGCGCCTAAGCTCGCCAATTTTTGCAGGCTTCCGTCCCATGGTCTCAGGATGTCCCAAAAAAAATTTTGTGCAAAAATCTCCACGGAGCGCCAAATGGCAGGTACCCCAAGGGGGCCACTTTAACCACGCGGATATATTTTCCAACACCTCGTCGGCATTCACCTAAGCTCACCAATTCTTGCCGTTAAGCTTTTGGGCCTATTCTAAGGTTCACTTCTTCGAATTGGGAGCTTAGGCGCATTCTGCGTCGAGTTATGGACCTTCAAAGTTTGCACTTGGTTCGAGAGAGGGCGTGCGGTAAAGCGTGGGGAGGAGGGGAAGGAGAGGAGATAGAGCGCTTGCTGAGCTCGAGGCACATGCGCCTTGTAGTCTAGTGGATAAGAGGATTGCCTGTGTTGCTGCCGGGTTGGTCGGCTCAGGTTCGACTCCAATCTTTTGTAGCTTGTTTTGCTCTATTTTTAGCTTGATGCTGGACGGTCAGGAATGATTCATGGGGCATTTTTAAGTGTAAAGTGTGATATTTTTCTCTTTTTTAGTTTGCTGCTTGAGGGTCAGAACTAGGGCACAGCGTGTCAGAGAGATAGAAGATAATCTAATTATTGCGGCGGAAAGGGTCGAGTGTGATTTTCCCTCTCCCTTTCATTCTTCGATATCCAAAGTGAGCATTGCGGTCGAGAATGAATCAGAGTCAAAATTCTCAAATCTATGCTAGACGGAGAGTCAAACTATTATGGTGCTAATAACTAAAAAAAGTTATAGTCTCCATTTTTGCCGGTTGCTCAATTTACTGCAAGAGTGACACTGCACATTGTGACGCGTGGAAGGTTTTGTAGAATTAACTTGTTTATTTCATTATTATTTACAGGAAATTTCCATATTTGATTGTGAAATAATTGGCTATAACATGTAATAATCTATTCGAACTTCTCGAAAATTAGGACTCTCATACCTAGACATTTATTCGGAAGTTGTCTAGCAGGTTCATTGTATTTTTGGTCATCGACAATAGACCAGTTAGAGGGAGTTTTCCACCAGAAGAGATAATGTCCACTCGAGCGTTCGCCTGCTCCTCCTGATTTGTACTGTACAGCACCTCGCATACGGTACCGAGTGCCTGTAAGGATGTAGATTAGTCATGTAATGATGGGAAAGATTACGAACCGACAATTCGCATATCTTTGGCGTTTATTCCACTCAGAGGAATTTGGTTATGAGTGCGTACAAGCTGCCCTTGTTCATTGCGGGTTATCGACTCTCCCTCTAGTGCGATCACTAGGTAAAATATATTATTTTAATTTGAATTAATCTATCAGGACTCACTCGATGAACAATTATCTCGATTTCTTGAGTGTTATCCAGTGCATTAACCATCCTGTGGGAGCATGTGAGTCACCGAAAGACTGCGAGATAGCTCGATTCTTCAGAAGTTGCTCGATTGTGCCTGGTGCGTCACCCGTGAATCCGAGTTTCAGCTGTAAATTGTATTATCTCTTTGTTTTATCTTTCTATCTTACCATGCAACTGGAGAGGTCGTGGGAATTCCATGTAATTAGCTGGTCGCATCCACCACAGGGAAGTTTCATTGTGATTCGCACCCGGAAGTCGTTCTAGAAATATTATTTTATTAGAGTTTTACATTCGTTTTGTACCTGCATCAATGATCCGTCTTCCCTAACGATTTCGAGGTAGTTGATGATCTCCTGTACCATTTTACTACAATCATGCTGTCGCTTGTCATCGAATAACGAGTCTCTCACAGAGGATGGACGTTTTCCATTGGCATACGATTGTCGACTCTTCTCTCCGTGTAGGCATCTAGCATCATTTGGACGATGCGATTGCTATCAGAAACCGAGGCGAGATCATCCATTAATGATTGTAGACAGAAGAATGAGTTCACAGCCGCAATCGCGAAACAGTCGGAACCACGATTCAGGAATCGATAGCCTTGCTGAAATCAAATTATCTGTATTATCTAATCTTAAATTTTTAATTATTTACCTTGTGACCGTTCTGCATTATGCAACTGGGCTCAACTGCAGCAGGTAGTTCTAGTCGGCGTGGTGCGATCTATAAAAATAATTTCTGTTTTTTGTACTGAACAGTAAATATACCTTCGAGTTTATAACACGAATCCGCTTCGATCTTTCCGGTGATGAATTAGCACTGGTCACGTCGGATTGGTCGTTTGTAGATCGAGTGTTTATGCTTCTCAGACTGATTCTTGTTCTTTTTGCTCTGTCGCTGACTCGTGCGGCATCGATTGAAGGTCGTTTCACTCGCTTATCTTCCTCAGAATCGTCCATTTCTACTGGTCTCGGTCTTCGTCGGTAAGTAGTCGGAGTTTCGCGAATTTCAGTCGATTGCTCTTCAATTTGAGGGGCTCTTTTTCTTTTTCTAATTTGAGAGCTCTGGGAGATTTCTCGTTCTGGGGATCGACTTCCTGAGCTCTCTTCTTCCCTGGCAAGGGAACATCGAACAATGGGAGTCCGATGGATGCACAGAGGGAGTTGTACTTGCGAAGGGAGTTCAATTCACACCAAACTTTGTTTTCACTGAAGTCTATCAGATGCAATCCCTTCATGCTCGTGACTCTTGAAAATGCCACAAAGGCCATTCCAGGAGCGAAGAAGGTTCGAGTAGAGATCAGCACACATTGTGGCGTCAATCCTTGACATATATGAACTGTTGCAGCTAAGGCAGAAACGTGGGGAATTGTGTTAGAGAAATCATATCGTCGAGTTCGAACTTCTGACTTCATCTGCAGCCGAAAATAAAAAAATGCAACCTGCTAGACAACTTACGAATAAATGTTTAGGAATGAGAGTCCCAATTTTCGAAAAGTACGAATAGATTAGTAGATGTAATAGAGAATTATTCCACAATCAAAGACGAAAATTTCCTGTAAATAAAAATGAAATAAACAAGTTGATTCTAAAAAAAAGCGTCCACACGTCACAATGTAGGGTAAACAATTAGGGAAATAGGGTAAACAATAAAAAAAGACAAATGTGCACGATTACAGCCAAATGCTTACAAAAAGTAAGCAACAATGTTGCAAAAGTTATGGATCCGGAATGGATCAGAACCAAATGAAATTAACGGTCTGGCCTACATCAAATACAAACTCAAATTGTTCCTAGAAAACAAATTGAATGATACATATGTTATGCTGCGCATCAATAAAAGTAATGGAATCCACTTTCCTGCGGAAAGTGAGACGCTGGGTTTCTGCAGAAACTCTAAACTGTGGTTGATTTGGGTCCCCCTTTTCGCATGTTGTGCTGATTTCAATAAAAGCAGACGAATCTGGAATGTTTGAATCAATGAAAGTATCGGAATGTAGGGAATCGGTTTCAACAAAATTCAGTGAATCAAGAAGTCAATGAAAGAAGCGGAATCGCGAAACGAATAATGGTAAACACAATAAAAGTAGAGGAATGTTATTTTCAAAGCGACCCAAATTTATGCCTGCGGTTTCGAGGTACCTTGTAATGATTTTTGTATTTGGCATTTAACATGGCGCGTTCGTGGGTCCCTTGCAGCACTCCATTCTTTATTTAGACTTATCCCTGGGTCGTTCGTCTCTCCACTAATCCTCCCTCATTTCTGCTATTTCTGCAGCCTGTTCATTCCTTGTACATTCTAAACATGATATGAACGAATCACTTATTCTAATTATTTTTGTAAATGAAATTTAAATGAAGAATTGAAAGGATGTACATCTCCTCTTGAGATATTTCTAAGAATGTTATCAATGAGGGCAACGAGCTTTGTTCATTTTTCGTACTTTTTTGTTGCTCTGCTTTTTGCGCATCCGAGAAACCCCAGGCATAAATTTGGGTCGCTTTGAAAATAACATTCCTCTACTTTTATTGTGTTTACCATTATTCGTTTCGCGATTCCGCTTCTTTCATTGACTTCTTGATTCACTGAATTTTGTTGAAACCGATTCCCTACATTCCGATACTTTCATTGATTCAAACATTCCAGATTCGTCTGCTTTTATTGAAATCAGCACAACATGCGAAAAGGGGGACCCAAATCAACCACAGTTTAGAGTTTCTGCAGAAACCCAGCGTCTCACTTTCCGCAGGAAAGTGGATATTTAATTTTGCGGATGTCCGAAAGAATGCTCCGAGCCATTTTGCGGATGCCCCCCCCTTGTCACCTTTTGATCCCACCAGTGAGCGTGCTAGACGCGCCGGGTTAAGAAATAGTAGCGCGTGGCGACACCCGAATTCGAGCACTTGGGAATGGTAGAGGGTCTGGCTGAATGGCAATGGTTACTAACATTAAGGTGTGAAAGTTCAGGTAGACTTAGATGGGTCGTATTTGTGTGTTTCACGATTTCCATAAGATCCGATGAATCGGTTGTGGTAGTGATTATTTGTACCATGCCAGCGTAAAAAAATAAATTATCGTATCACTTGAAATTTTTATAGACGTCGCGCTTGAGTTTCACAGTTATTGTAAAGATCTGCGATTATCCGGCGTTGTTAATTCGACGTCCCCCTTCCGTTCAACAACCCTACTTTTAGGAAGGCCGAAGCGGTTAAAGTTAGGAGCGATAGAATCTAGAAAATTCGTGCTTTACGATTGCCATTAGAGCCGATGAGTTGATTGCAACAGTGATACCTTGTACCACAACAGCGCAAAAATACAATATGTTGAGTATCGCTGCGACTTTTTGTTTGTAATACTCGGCGCACTCGAGTTTCGTAGTTGTAGTAAAGGTGTTCGAATATCTTTGCGATCAATTTTTTCACGGCCTTCTAAGCAACAACCTAAATTTCCAAATATCAGATGGTTACCTGTTCCTAAGTGGTAGTTAATCTTTTATCTTTAGCCTCTGATTTTTGATCGCTTCTCTCTGACGCTCCAGGCGATGTTCAACAATGCACAACGCGCGCATCATCGTCGGGCCGGAGCTCCCTATGATATAGGCATACTTTTAGGAAGGTCAACGTCGTTAAATTTAGGTGTAACAGCAAGTAGACGATTCGCGTTTCAAGATTGCTATTAGATCCGATGAATCGATTCTAACAGTGATTATTTGTATCATGGCGTGTAACAACACAATATTTTGATACATGTCGTTGCTCCGCGCGTTTGAGTTTCATTATCATCGTAAATATCTGCAATTTTCCATAGTGATCGATTCGATCGTTATCTTCAAATCTACAACCTCAATTATCCGATGGTTATCTGTTTGATCTTTGATCTCTCTTATCTTCCATCGGCAGGCGCGCAGCTGAAGACGATGCACAACGCGCGCATCGTCGTCGGGCCGGAGCTGGGCGAGGAGCGGGACTGGAACGCGCCCCATGTGCGGCTGCAGGTGAGCGTTTACATGTCTGGGGGGTATGAAACCCGGCTCCGCCTGGAAGTCGTTAAAGGAGGGGGGTGTGGGAAACAGTGTTAGTATTGGGCGAGGAGCGGGATTGGAACGCGCCCCACGTCCGACTGCAGGTGCCTATTTAACGGATATGAAACCTGAAAGTAGGGGGGGGGGACATAAATAGTGAACCTATCCATTGTAGTTGAGCTCATGCCAGACTGAGAGTGAGATTTATGCACCTAAATGGCGAATATGAAACCCGGCTCCGCCTTGAAAGTCTGTACACGTGCGTGCAGTAATGCGATAGGGCGTGATTTGACATTGGAACTCACCTTACGTCAGTGAGCAGGTGAGGCACTTTGGAAGAAAAAAAAGGATAATTGAAATGGGCTTTCAGGACCCCATGCTCGGGCTTTTATTTGATATTTGATCTAGCTCTCTTATCAGTTCATTCGACTGGTATATAACTTGTTGGAACGGTTGGGAAAATCAGCGGCCACTACGCATTGTAAAAATGAATTGTAACAGAGTCTGAACTTTACTCCAAAATGATCAGACATTCGGCCAGCGGAGTTGCAGTTGCATGATTGATGCAAGGGCTGCTAATTGAGTGTTGATTAATTATTTCTGGACTGCTCCTTCTAACAAACCAATACTTATTTTTTCAACTTTCATAGGTGAGCTAACAACATCTGAAACGTTCAGATTTCAGCATTGTTTTTTTTCTTTAATTTCCCTACTAAGGTGTAGGGAATATTCCTATTCGCCAGTATGAAGTATTCCTATTCCTTTGCAGGCCTCGATGAGCCTGTATCGTCGCGAGCTCGCCGCTACAGTACTGCTGGTGGGCCGGGACCCGAAGTGGCACCTGCAGCGGAGGAGTGGTGAGTGGTCTTGCTTTGTTTCTTGAATAAAACGTGAAACGGTATACATGCTCGGTTGGTAGGTGAATTGTGGAATACAGTGGGATGGGACGGGCACGTCCCATACGGGTGCTTTTGAGGAGTGTTGGCAATTATCTTTATTCATTGTCGGTCTATATGGAGAAACGAACGTCGATCACTTTGGAGAGTTTGCTAGGGTATTAATTAGGTCGTGATGCATAGATGGTGATGGAGGATTAGTGGTTAGTTGCGGCCACGGTGCTGCTGGTGGGCCGCGACCCGAAGTGGCACCTGCAGCGGAGGAGTGGTGGGTTACATTTTTAATTTCGCTTGATGACTCTGACTCCATCACTTTTACGAAGTTTCTAGGGCTAATGGTCAGGTCGTGAAGCATAAATATCGAGGGAGGGAAGGGGGAAGCTGCAGCCGGGGGAAGGTGGATGCTAGGGATGTCTAAACGGAACTCGGAACTCCCCCTTCCTTTTATTTCTTTCTCTCATTCATTCCGAGATGCGGTCGACCTAAATAATTTCGTAGTCGGAACTATAGCTCGGAACTCGGCTTTCCGCCATTCTCATTCTTCCGTGCTCATTCTTTCTAGATGCTGCTATCTTCTGTATTGGCTGAAATGTGAAGCGATAGACATGCTAGGCTGATTGTTTAATTGGGGTTTTGGAGTACCGTGGGGATGGTGAAGCGGGATATTTTTTTCGTTAGTTTTGTTCGGATGAGAGGGACGAATCATTTCGATGAGAATGATCTGGGTTTTGTAGAGGGCGTGAAGCATAGAAGCCGGTGGCGAAATTGTAGCAAAATTATTTTGTTTTGAAAGCATGGTGGACGTGAATCGTATCCAGTGGGCACTTGGTGGCACTGTATCAAGCATGAAACATGAGTGTTGTTTGTGACTTGGTGGTGCCTGAGGGAAACCGAAGATGAATGATGAATGAGCAGTGTTTTTCTAACCGAAAGCGAGTAACTATCCCTGCGAGGTGCTGCGGGCAGTGGTGAGCGACCCCACCGACTTTGGTGTATACCCCCGCAGCGGGGGTACAGCCTTGTTACCGAGAGGGTGTGTGCTAGAGCCACCGGGTTAGAAAGAGTAGGGAGAGGCGCGTGCGGGGGTACATGATTTCGCGTGTACCCCCGCAAGTTGGTGGGGAGCGCTCATCACTGGCTGCGGGGTATATTGTAGAAGGCGTGAAGCATAGATGTGATCGTCGAAACTGTTGGTCACTTGGAGAGCAACAATGCAACTGATGTTAATTGCCTATTAATTGCCTTAATTGCCTGTTAATTGCCTAATTATTAAAAACTAATTAATGGTTAATTATTGCATAGGGGATACTCGGTAATTCTTCTTAGTGTAGCATGGAGAGGACAAGAGAGGACAAGAGAATTATTGCAGCCTTTGCCCGTCTGTGCGAGCGGTCGACCGAGCTGCACTTTGCGCCGCTCGAGCAGCAACTGCAGGTATTCACTCACAGGGAAAAAAGTCAACGATTTCATAAGTCTAACAATAAGGTCGCGTGGGAAGACTTCAAAGTCTAATAGGCGAAGGGGAGGCGAGCATTTAGACTTATTAAGTCTTCTCTGGTGACATTAGCCTTATTTCCCTGTGAGTATTTTTGTATTTAAATATATATTTATTTAAATAGTTATTCGTATGTTCTACTCGTTAGTACCGTAGTTCCCCCAACATGTACATTGTGATTGACCAGCGAGTGTGATGCTGCAGAGGTGGTTGAACATTGGCAGTTCTGGCCTGTGCCAATTCCAGTAAGCTTCGCATTAGAGTTGTCTATACGGAATGCGGAATTCCCCTCCTCTCATTCCTCGATTTCATTCTTTCCGCAACGCGGTCTTTCCCTCTCAATTCGAATGCGGAACTCTTCGAAATTGCGGAATTTCCGCAATTCTCATTCTTCCGCAATCGCGAGACGCTGCTCGGTGGGGTCTTTGAATGAAAAATGGGATGAGTTTCACAGATTGGACAAGCCCTAATCTCATTTTCCACTCTCAATCCGGATTGCGGAAATTCCGCAATTATTCGGAATTTCCGAAATAGAATGAACCGGTATAGCCGAGATGCGGAATCGAGAATGAGAATGAAAATATTGCGGAAATTGCGGAATGAATTCCGCATAGACAACTCTACTTCGCATCCGTAATAGAATCATAACGATGCATACATGAAAAAGTTATGTGTCAAAAACCTACGAATGCGGGGTATGAAAAAGACCTTGGAAATCGACTAATTCTATGAAAGCGGCGTAAGTTTGCGAATCGTATGTAACATTTCTTGTCAACGAAAACCTTAAATGCGGCATATGTTTTCAACTTCCAGGTAGTTTTCCACTAGCTTTTTCGTGTATGTAACGATGACCATTCCTCTGTTGCTAGAGACATGGTCTGGCTCTCTCACTCTCCCATGCTCTCTTGTTTCTCTGATCCACGAGAGAGTATGGTCAAGTGAGAGAGTGCAACCATTTCTCTCTTGTTCATTGTACCCTATCTCTTGTCAGTCAGACAAACGAGAGAGAGAGAGAGAGTATGCTGAAATGAGAGAGCAAGTCCACCTCTCTGATGTGTTCATTTGCAGGCAGTGGCCGAGGCGGCGGGGCGGGCCAACGCGAAGAGGAAGGACGGGTGGGTGGATATTTTTATTTAAATATTTTTAATTAGTGAAAATGGAAGAAAGGATGTAATAAATCATGCCCCTGACAATGAGATGTTTTTTTTCAAAAAATATGAGGATGATGAGTGAAGTTATTGTGAATGCGAAGAGGAAGGACGGATGGGTGGTTATTCTGATTAAAATATTATTTTTAATGAGTGAAAACATCGATGTAAGATAGAAAAGAGTATGTCGAGAAAATCATAGCATACGATAGTACAGAAAAAAAAGGTAATTGGAGTAGGAAAGCGAGGGCGGACGTATAAATGAGATGTTGTGAAATTCGACATAGCGTTAGTGGGCTTCAATCGTTTGTCAAAGGCTGCGTCAAAAGGGAAATTTGATTCGCTCAACTCACAAGGGTTTTCAATATTCCAATTTCGCACAAGTGGGTATGGAGCTTCACGCCTTGCTGAAGTACTCTCTGGTATAGCTCAATGTGATTGGAACAGGTTGGATAATAATATAAATATCGAATTCACAATAGAGGGAAAGTAGAGGAATAATTGACCGAGGAACGAAGTATAGAGATTGGTTGTTCTGTATTCGCCATTGTGCAATTGGGTTTCTCTCGCTTATCAAAAAATAGCGTCAAGCTCGGAGTTTGATGGTTGACCGAAGTACTGTGAATATTTCAAACATAGAATTGCGGACTAGTGGGAATTGCGTTGTACGCCGTGCTGAAGTAGTCACGAGCATTGCTCAAAGTGATGTGTATCTCGTTCTTAGTTTAGTAATAGTCACATTATGAACTAGCATTGTTGTTGCTATTGTTATTATTATTTTAATTGTTATTATTCCAGTATGCTGGGCGACGACACGTTCTCAACGGGCGACGTGTACGTGACGCGCCACTCGAATCTGGGCAATGTGCATGTGGGTTACAAAGTTTGAATCACTGACTTAAATTTTTTTTAAAAGTCGTATTTTTCCAAAGCAACTATCGAAAATTAGAGAGACGAGTCCGGGAATGTGCATATTGGTTACGTCATGTACATTTTTATACAATCTGATCGGGCTTCTCCCTGCAGTGTAAATTAGTATAGAGTAAACATAGTGAGTGGAAGCAGCGAATTCTGGGAATGTGCATGTGAGTTACGAGTCTCATTTCCTTTATTTGACCTGAAAAAAATGTTCAGCGTGCGAAAAAGTGGCGATTTTCTCCGCAGAAACTATCGAAATTTATTGATGAAAATCATTGTGCATGTGGGTTTCATACGGTGATCATATCCCGTAGCTTGCAGAACAAAAATATTCGGATGTGCGTTTCATTTATAAAAAAATTGTAATAAGGCTGTGTGCATGTGGGTTTCACTCTTTCAGATATCTTTTCAGTATTCTGAATAGAAGCAATATCATTTGAAATGCTCTTCGCTAGAAATTGTTTTCAATTGTGAAGAATCTCGGGAATGGGCTCGTGGATTCTATGTTCCGCTTCCTATAATGATATGCTTGAGTTCCAGACATTAATAGTTTCAGCAGGGTTAGGTCAATAAAAACAGAAATATGGATATTCGAGTCTGGGCAATGTGCATGTGGGTTACACACTTTTCAACTTACAATTAGAGAAAGTAGTAACAAACAATAATGATAGTTGTGCGCTTAGACGAGGAAAAAAATTGATCAATGAAGATATTTTTTGTGCATATGGGTTTCACTGATTTGTTATGTCATGTACACTTCTATACAATCTGATAGGGTTTCGCCTTGCAGTGTAAAAAATAAGATTTTCAAATCAGGGGATGCGGATGTGGGTTTCACTCTTTAGATAAGAATATTGAGTATCCAATTCAAATCATTTTTATCAGGTTAATACGGGCGAATAAAATAATACTTTGAAAAAGAATATGTGCATGCGTGTGTACAAGACATTTCGATGATTTTTCGTTCTATAGTGATAAAAACAACAATTAATGGTATATTATTATTATTATTTTACTATTATTATTATATTAAGTTGCAGATCGTGTACCACCTCGTCGTGGACGACGCCGACCAGCACAAGGACATCAGCAGTCGGTGAGCCTTCTTTACAAGATAATAGGAACTAATACATACAACACTAATACATGTTGCGAAAGGTAAGGGTTGCGAAAGGTAAGGCTACCCGAGAAAGCATTGGACAGCCGGGTATGTAGTCCGTCTAACAGCTGGCCTTACCAGTGGGTTCCACCTAGCGTTATCTTATGACTGTAAAATCGCTTGACGTGGATACACCTTTACCTTTTCCTTTTAATACATACAATAAAAGCCCTCAATCGCATTAGAATGCGATTGAGGGCTGCTACTGTGTGATAAACTCATAAACCTTTGACTTTCATAATGATTGCGAGTTGAAAGGGTCTTTAATAGTTTGCTCAAAACACGAATATTGGTCGACTATGCGAATGCTGGTTTCACAATTTGATCACACTAATTCGAGTATTGACCTAGGCTAGTCGTCAACGGACTCAGTTGAACAAATGATAATAATAGAATCATTGTTCTAGTGAAATAGCGTCGTTAATTGCTACTCTGTCCAACCAATCACATCTCTGCTACATGGTCAGCCTTTCAGTCCGCGTTTTTGATTGCGCTATTATGCCTTTGGCTCTCATTCATATATATATAATTAATATACGTCAAAATTATTTTTGACCTGCCTGTTCTAGTCGGTTCTGCGTTGCGCAGCTTTCACAAAGTCATCGATATGCTTATGATTAATTATCATCGCTGGATCAATAAAAAAAAGTCAATGATGAGTACTCATCCCTTTCGCATTATTCTAGTGAATTGTGCTGGTAAATTTACCAATGTATTTAAAAATTAAATCAATAATTCGCAGTCATCCCTACCTCACGGGCGTGCGCAACGTCATCCGGATGGCGTCGCGGTTCGGAGTGACGACGCTGTCGTTGCCGATGTTGTTTACGGATAGTGTGAATGAGGTTGGTGGATTCATGTTTCATGGGGTTGTCAAGTCACGATGGACTGGTTGTGTCTAATCTGCGCATGAGTGAAATACGGAAAATAATGAATACTTGATTAGTAAAATACGGGAAGAATAAATGGTGGTTGCATTCGAAGATTAGCGTGGTAGTGTCGACGAAGTGGGCTTTCCTTGTCGTCAGATGACGTCGTGTTGGTGTGCAGTTCAGGGCTGGGCAAAAATTTTACGGTGTCTCGTTTCACAATGCTATCTCGCCGGTTAGAGATAGCGAGAGAGTATTGCGAAATGAGAGACCCGTAAAACTTTTTTTTAAAATTCATGTTTACTGGTGCTTACAACTCTTGTTCTTTAAATGTAGCAATGATTCGTCATTGGGAGACTGGAGAGTGAATAAATTACACATATCTAGGGAAGGATGATGCGATTTAACGAAGTTGTCGAATCAATCGTTGCCTACACAATAGAACTTGGCATGCGTATCGTCATTTCACCCTCGTTATCCTTTCACCCGTTTCAAAAAAAGAAAGAAAGAATGTGCGAATCGTATTGTCTGGCATCAAAATTGCAGACAAATTCTTGTTCCATGGTGTTTACTAATCGGTCGTCAGTCGCTTGGCAGCGATCGATCTTGCGCGGCTGTGAGCTAATAACCAAAAACAATATCATGTGGTCGATATAGAATAAAATCGCTTTGGAGCAGGCGGGTTCGCGCACCACCTCCTCTATTACTGCTTTGCTGCTCGTCCTTTTTGATTATCTGCAGATTCCGAACGCATAAAGTACAATAAATCGAGTGTGTTGGTTTCCCCAAAAGGAAAAGGATTGTGCCACGTGAAATGATTCACATGTATGTTTTATATTCAATATTGAATATTATATTCAATAATATTCAAGAATTCAATTTGCAGTCGATGACGGTGCAGTGGAGCACGCGACGGGCCGAGCTCGTGTTCAAGTGCGTCAAGGGATATCTCATGGAGGTACGGTAGTTTGAGCGATAGAGAACTGATTTTTCATGGAGGAACGACAGACAATCGATAGCTAACTACAGTAGGAGTGGGGAAACTAGCGCCACGGCATTGTAATTATTAATGTAGAGGGCGGTGCTCAAGTGCCTCAAGGGATATCTCATGGAGGTACGGTAGTTTGAGCGATCGAGAACTGATTGCTGATAACTGCGGTAGGATTATGCCAATAGATATGAACTGATTCTCATGGGAAGACGTTAAACTCGAGTGGCTCCGTTGCGCTGGTGACGAGAAGCGATACCCGGCACATTAGTGGTGTAGAAACGCATCAAGTATTTCCAAGAATCATGCCTACTAATTCGACCGACATTTTCAAGCCCATAAAAGCCGACCAAGCAGAAACGCGCTTCAATGGCAGCTTATGAATGTAGAATCAGCTCGAGTGCAATACCATCTGCATCAAGATTCAATAAAACCATGCCTTCCATGTAGTGATGAGTGTGACCCTCCAACGCCAGTTTTTCGACGGGTACAAGAAGGTGTGTCCGGGGGAACAAAAGTGAAAAATCGATATTTTTCGGGGGTACGGGGTCTGATCGGGGGGCTGATCGCGGGGGTACACCCCAAAGTTGGAGGGGTCGCTCATCACTGCTTCCATGTCATGATCTGAAAACTTGATCGTGCACCTGGACATCGTATCAATCTACCGTAGCTCATCCTCTTCTCAGAACTGCTCGACCGGGAGGTCTTTTCGGTCTCTTTCGCGCGGGGTTTAAAAAAGGTTTTTAACCTGTTAGAAAACGGTTTCAGGTATAGCTTAACATTCATCGAAACCTCTGGGGTGCAGTTTTGTCTTTGCTACTCCTTCATAAAATAATACATTTGAATCAACATGAGCAACCGTCACTGGGTTGAATATCAGCTACAGTATTCCTATTACCGTAATTCCTCTTTATACTATTCTCCAGATCTGTTCGACCGGCTGGTCTTCGGTCTCGCTGGGCGGCGCCTCGCTCTCGCGCGCATTGAAAAATGCGAATTATCTTACCTCGTAGAAACGCGCTTCAGTCGCTCCTTATGATTGTAGACGCTAGTGGATTGCAATATTATCTTGGTTGATAGCTTAAGATAACCAAACGTTAAGATAACAAAACCTACTGGGCGTACAATTCGATCTTGATTTAGCGCATATAAAATCATAAGTTCTAAATTATCACGATTCATAGCAACCTACCGTAATTATATTCTCCAGATCTGCTCAACCGGTTGGTCCTCCGTCTCGCTCGGCGGCGCCTCGCTCTCGCGCGCTCCCCACTACAACGTCACCTTCGTCCTGCCCCGGGACATATCCACCGACATCTACGCGCATATCGTCGCCCTCTTCCCGACCATTTTCCATCTGGTGCCCTCGGTAACCGCGTAAGGAGTACGGTAGTATCGATTGATCAGTTTGTGATAGTTTGCCCTGATTTCTGTGCATTTTAGATTATGAGTACGGTATTGATTAGATAACGTTTGTGATAACTTGCCACACGATTCCTATCCCATTGAATTTCACGTGATCATAATTAAGTTTTCCGCCGGCTGCGAGCTGTCATCTCAATTTCTCGGCATTCTTCCTCCTCGCTAATTTGGCCTCCTCCTAATTTGATAAAGGTCATTTACTCCCACTCGTACTCCCTTTCCTTGTCTCTTGCCTCTAATCTGATCGGTAACGCACCCGAACTCGAGTATCTCATCGCGAAAAGTGGAAAAAATGAAGTACCGGAAACGGTAAGTGATAGTTTTTTACCCGTTAGTTTTGTGATTCGGCGTTACAAGAATTTAGCCCCCTGCTCTGCCGGAGTGATATCATTATGGATTGAGTGGATTCACTAATTTTTCAACCTTTCTCGGAATAAACCTTGTAGAAAAACCGCTACTTTTGCGCGCTGTGGGGAGTTTCACTGTTTTGCACAAAAGCCCGCTCCTTCCGTGGTTCACCTCTATTAGAATTGCCGCTAGATCATCCTGCTACGATTTTCCCAGCTCTTCCTATTCAAATCAAAGCGAATTCCATTTTCTATGTATTATTTGTTTCAAACCGAATGTTTTCGCTTTCACGTAGGACCCATGTTTCTGCTTAACTAGATAGAACAAGAGTTTTTCGTATGGCGATTTCAGATAAATACCTTGTTAAAATATTATACAACTACGCTAAATATCTCGTTTTCTATTAGATTTGCGCGAAACTATCTTTCGCCACCCTTCGCCATAAGTCTCTTATTTAGTGTGACACGCGCACTTCGCCTTTTGTCTCTTCTCCCCCCCCCCTCCTTCTAGCGTTGCCCCAGGTGATCGGGTCCTTCACTGGGCCTAGTATAGCCCCCCTCCTTCCCCTCAAGACCACACAAAGTGACCAGCCAGCTTTGCGCTCCACGCTCTTGCAGTACTAAATGGGCATGCTCGGCCGGCTTCTGGCCAGCCTCGGGCCACCCCCATCGTCGCCCTCTAGACTCCCCCAGTTGCCTCCCACGACGATGACGAAATTGCCGCCCATCCAGCCCCAGCAATCGATAATCGGTGCCCCTGAATCGGATACGGTAGTGGAACTTCCCCGCGAGACCGCCCATGGCAGGCACGAGCGGGATACGGTGGAGAAGCGAAGGCCAAGGGACCAAGATCGATTCAAGCGAGGAGGACTCCTGCCGAGACTGGAAAGGATGACGGTGGATGATGCGAGGTTAGTATTTGTCGATTTATTGTTTTATCTCAAGGTTTGGGCAGAAAATTGTGCTCTTATTGGTAGAGACAAAGCACTAGCGAATATTTAGTAGAGGCGAAACCGAAATAAAGCAATTTTTTCGTTTTTTTCATTGGCTGTTCTATTGGTAGAAACAAAAAAAAATTTGGAGGTATAATAGACGTGAAACTGTAATAGGCCAATTAATTTTTTCTTTGTATCTAAAGATCTTCTGACCACTGAAGTACACAAAAATCGCAATCAGGTGTACCTGCAGTGAAGCCGAAATGAGTCGACGATGTTAGGAGCACTAGAACAAATTCGATCTGCCACTTTTTTTGTTTCAATGGTTTGCTTTCTGTTTCGTGCGTGGACATTTGACGATTTTGATGTCTCTAACTCCGGAATAATCAGAATTCTCACCCCTTGCTCATTCCGAGCTGTGGTTACCTGACCAGGCGGGCACAAGAATCGAACTATTTTCTGTCTCCCATCGTTTCATCATGTTCTGTGGGTGGTCAGAGAAATGAGAAAATGAGAGATAGACATCGCCTCAAAAAGAGAAGTGCCTGTATTATATTTTATTTTCGCAGTGATTCGTCTCGCATGGATCCGCCTCTCGACGCGACGTCGTCTGATGATGAAATGGACGAGGGAGCGGAGATGATGGAGTCGGCGAGACCATTGCAGGTACGGTAGAAGTACGGTAGAATGCATGGGGACAGGGTTACGGTAGCATGGGTCAGGACGGTATGAATAGGTGATACGGTAGTAGTTATTGGCTGGTGAGTAGATGGAGGTGATGGAGTCGACCAGGCTGTTGCAGGTAAGGTATAGGGTAATAATAGAAAGATACAGTACGATTTCGGAAGCGTGTGAAGGAGCTTTGGGACGAAAGTAATTACACAAGGTTGTGTTGCGGCTTCATACGTATCCTAAATTCGCGCGAAATGCGTGATCAATGTTGCTTTTGTTGGATGTAAGTGAAATTATATTATATTTGGATTCGCGGAAACTGCGTAGTAGTTTTGGAATGAGAAATAGGGCTGATGAAGTAGGCAAACCGTTCTAGGTAGTGTAGGAATTCTGTAGAGACGGGATTATGTTCGAGTTTCGTAGGTCTGCTACGACTTAGAGCAATTTCGCTGTGAAATTCAGAAACCGCGAAATATCTGCCAATGTGCACTTGCGTTTCACCGCTACCATTTGGATATTCTTTGACTCCCTTGATCAATATCGGTGGGATAAACTTTGGAAAGATCAAATGATACTACATAATCGATTTCATCCAGCTCTGTCGTCCCTGTTGGACGGCGATTACGGTATTCGAGTATCAATTATCAATTTTCAATTATCGATTTCTTCTCCAGTTGCTCGACTTCACGCCGGACAGCCTCAACTTCGTCGGGAAGCGAGTGCAATCGAGGGCCAGGGATAAGTATATTCAGGTGAGCACAAAGATGAGATTGATCAAGGGAAAAACTGGGATAGGTAAAGGAGGAGTGAAACGGGGATGATGCTAGTTCGGCTTACCATCGTGAATTGAAGAGGAGATGCAATAAGTTGTAAGCGAGTGCAGTCGAGGGCCAGGGAAGGAATTTCTATCGATATCGTTGTGCGAAGACAGCTAATGTGATGTGAAGAGGGTGGAACGGCGAAGTTGCGAGTAGGATATGATGTCCGATATTGGATTGGGGGGGGGGTAGCGTTAATGATTAGTAACGCGTGCAGTCGAGGGCAAGGGATTGGCATATTCAGGTGATGGATGCACGGGAAACATTGAGCGAGAGAAAAATTGGAAGAGGTATAGGAGGAGTGAAACGGGGATGATGTGGGTTTTGTTTATGTCGTTGTAAGCGGGGAGCAGAAATTGATGTAGATGTGGTGGCACTAATCGAAGGAACATTATTGATCGATGTGAAAATTAGAATGATGTAGAGGGCGTGAAACGGAGATAACGAAGGCTTGACTTGTGAAAATTTGTTCTAAATATACGGGGATGAATTTTGTAAGTGCGTGCAGTCGAGGGCTAGGGATAAGTATATTCAGGTGAGGCAGGGCTCGATTACTATGTAAAAAAATGACATATCCAACCCACATTTGGCTGAGTTTTTGCGTAGTGGAAGAGGAAAAATGGAAAACCAACCCACATTTAGCTGATTTTTGCAGGTGTGGGAGGGAAAAAAGGAAAACCAACCCGCATTTTGACATTTTTGAGAATTTATGTAATCGACCCCTGAGGTGAGGAGTTCAAGGCTGCTGGTATTGATGCCTGAAGATAATTTGAAGGATATAGAAGGGGTGGAACGGCGATGATGAGGGCTCGACTTGCGTAAACTTGTTCAGAATAAAGAGAAATCAGGATATTATTGTGCGAAGTTAGCCAGCTGAGGTTATGTAGAAGGTGTGGAACGGCGATGTTGCAAGCAGCATGCGATGAGCGGTATTGGAGGGTTAATGAGTTGTATCGTGGAGTATCATACACTGATTGGGTGAGCGTCATGAATAGGAGAATTGGGGCTAGTGTTGAGCACGGGGTCGGATATCGGACTACACCCCCGATTTTGACACTGGGTTGGTAGCCTATAACCCCCGATTTCGGAAGCAAAACCCGCGATTTTCAAAAATTTTCTTGCCGAACCCCCGATTTTGTGCAATCGTCCGAGGATGGTGCTCATCACTGATTGGGACTGTGATGATGTGGGTCCACTTTGGCTGCGCATCACACAGAGATTGCATCAGGCTGCTCAGCTGTGTTGATCTATGAGTGGTGAAACGGTGAAGATGCGCGTTCGTGCTCGTGTGCCATTCACTTCGAATTAGTGTTGGCAATACGAGCTTTGCGGGCCCGCAACGAATATGCAAGGGGAGGAGGAGGAGAGGGATGCAGGGCCGCAACGTCCGCTTCAGCTCGCAACGAGGGGAGGGAAGACTCTCTTAATTTGACACACTCTCTAGTAGGCACCTCGCGTCCCTCCTCTCTTTGCGGGCTGATGCGGACGTTGCGGGCCCGCAATCAAGCAATTGTATTGCCAACCCTACTTCGAATGCGTGGGACACGTTCACTCATACGAGGGATGTACATCTGGACATTAATTTTTAAACATATTGATCGTGAACGGAATGCCTTAAGTGTGTTGAGTGCCAGACATTTATTGCCGATTGCAGAAAATTCGATGAATGTAGGTGCGGTGAAACGATGGAAGCGCTGGCAGTTTGTATTTTTTTAATTTGTCGGTTTCGGAATTGATGATTGGTTTCAATTCGATTGCGTTAAGACGGGCAATAAAATTGACATAGATGGGGTGAAGCAATGATGTCGCGGGTAATTCACGATGTTTTATCGCTGTTGAATAGGAGTGATGCTCAAAGGGCGTGCAATGGTGATCGAGGGGCAAGTACTTTTGATCGAAGGCCATGCCATTTGGCACGATAAGTGGTAGAAAGGCAATAAATAATGTTTGATGCAGCAGAGCTGAATTTGAGTGAGTTTACATTACAGACCAGAAACCTGTTGTTGATTGCTTTTTGCGAAATGTTTGCGTTTATGTGAGGAAGGTGAAACGGCGAATCATCGGGGATCGATTGAATTTGTGCCAGAGTAGACGGGGTTTGTCAAATTCGGAATAGTGGAGTCGGTACCCCAACGAACTCGCAGAATTCACCATTCAATCATACTTGAACTGGTTTCGAGCTCTATTGCGCACTAGTTCAGGGAACATTTTTATTCTAACAATAGTTATGATTTAATTTTTATAAGTACTAATTGATTGCAGATCGGTCGTCAGTACAATCTCTCCTTCAAGATGGTGAGAAGCGAGTCGAAACTGATCAAGACGATACTCTATTCCACCGGATTCACCCAGGTAATTAAGTTAATTAATTAATTAATTAAAATAATTTCTTAATTATTTAAATTCAACTTCGAAACCCTTTTAAACATCACGGCAATCCCGATTTGGGAAGTTTTTCGAAATAATGTATGCGGATAGTGTCGTCAGAGGGAAGGGAGATTCTGATTCAAATTATAAATTTTATTCCAGGTCTCAGCGCGCAATCCCAACTTCAACATCCTCTGGACGTCCACGCACCTCAATTCGCACTGCCTTCGTAGTCTCAAATCGTGGTATGTGAGAGAACTTGTGCATGGCGCAGTAGGTAGCGAGTTGGGCCAGCAATCGGAAGGTCGCTGGTTCGACTCCCGCCCTCTGTATATTTCCTTCTTGCCGCTTTTCGGCTTGCGAGATTATTCCCAGAGGCAGAGCAATTGGCCCGCTTTCGAAGCTTGTAGTCATCCTCATTGATTGCTTGTCAAAAGTCGGATCACATTTTTACTCTTTTTTTATTGAATTCGTAGATTACCCTCACTTTTCACGTGGTCTTACAATGCAAAGTGATGATGATATAGCGGTAATGATTACATTAATTTAATAAATAAAATTAATTAAATAATTAATTTCAGGCAGCGCGTCAATCACTTTCCGAGGACGGGTGAGCTCACAAGGAAGGATCGGCTATACGAGAACATTGCGAGAAGCAAGGCATTGTTCGGAGCCACGCCCGGCGGGCCATTCTCCTTTGTGAGTTATTCGTACGCAGTGGTCGAAAAGTCATGTCAACTGGATTTTGCCGTCGGACACCTAGGCCTATATTTTCGGATGTTTTCGGGTACATAGACCTAAAATGACAAAAAAAAATGCTCGCACGCTTAGAACACTTGAAATTTCACCTTTTCGGACACCAAGACGAACATTTTGCACGACTTTTTCGACCACTGTTCGTACGCCATAAATTTACTTGCAACGTAAAATAATCGATGGGAAGAAGGTTGTGTATTCTTATTGTTACGACATAAATGAACCTACGAGTTTTTGATTTTTCCCTAATCGCTCGCGGGGCGGGCTGCATATTGAGCACTCCCGAAACCGCTGGTATCAGTGCGCGTGATGAAGCACGAAGTTGATTGTGCGAAAATCACTCATCTTTATTCGTTTTCTATTTTTTTTTGTAGCCGATTCGAGCCTTCAATTGAGTTCTGGGTAATTTCTGATATTACTGCCCACATTGAAGCTCAAGGCAACGAGGGCGAATTAGGACGCTTGTAAAATAATGTTGTTTATTCGACGCAAAAAAAGAAACACACTGTTTTATCCAGAAGATAGTGCAAGGAGTAGGAGAGGTGAAACACAGATCCACTGGGTGGAAAGAGTTGTCTCAAATCAAATCGTTATTTCAGATTCCCGAATTCTACGTGACGCCGCGCGACATGGACCGACTGACGAGAGCGATGGAGGATCGGAGGTGAGTGGGGGGATAATAGGCTACCTCAGGGGTTAAAGTGGCGACACTTCTCTGTTTTTGTGACCCAGACTATTTTCGCAGAATATTTCCTCTCTATTATTCTCATTCCGCATCACCACCACATTCATAGTGGTAATAGTAATAAGCGGGTCGAGCTAAAGGAAAACCAAAAGATAGGCTGACTGACGAGAGCGATGGAGGATCGGAGGAGAGAGACAAATATGAATTCGAGTAAAGGGAGGGGGGGGCAATGTGAAGGTGACTGTGGTTAAGGAGAAATGGAGAGGCATGGGGCTTCTCCGAACGTTTATACCCATACACGAAAAAGCTAGTGGAAAACTACCTTGAAATTGAAAACATATGCCGCATTTAAGGTTTTCGTTGACAAGGAATGTTACTTACGATTCGCAAACATACGCCGCATTCATAGAATTAGTCGATTTCCAAGGTTTTTTTCATAAACATACCCCGCATTCGTAGGTTTTTGACACATAACTTTTTCATGTATGTTTATACCTTGCGAAACAGGGTTTCACAATTCCTAGACAACACTCGAAACATCGCTTTGGTCGATTATAGTAAATTTCCGCGTCTTCTAACTCCATAATTATCAAATCATGATCTGGCTATCATTCGTTGTGATTGGTCAGATCAAGTAATATTGATTGGAAATCTGGAAAATTATGATTTACAATTAGATGCTTCATGCATTGTGACTTGAGGTTTCACAGGGTCTACACAACAATCATATCTAACAGAGCTTTGCTCGATTGCAGATCATCATTTTCCTTAAACAAATACAAATCACTGTGCTTGATGGGATAGCACGAGGTAAATCAAGATCTTGGAAAATTGAGGCCTAACCTGTAAATCATTTCACCCTTGCGGCTAGAGGTTTCACAGTACCTGCATAGCCTGTGAACGGGACGTTGGGCGATGGATCCTTGCCATTTTCAAAAAAAAAAGTATTTATGCACGTTTAATCATTAAACTTTAGTCAGATCATCATCGGTTAAAAACGGGACAGCACATAAAATTGAGATAGTATAACGCTAATTCGTAGATCCCGGACCGTTTTCTCTAACCGAGCGAGAGAGTACACGAAATGGAGAGAGTATCTCTACTTGCGAATTCGCAGATCTCGCTCTTCCGGCCACGACGCTTCGTTCATCGTCAAACCGGTGGCGGGCAGCAGAGGGAAGGGAATATTCCTGGCCAAGAAGGTACGGTTGGGGAGTACGGTGGGTAGGGTTACGGTAGTAGTGCATATCGAATTTTTAAAAAGGGAACGCGGTGCTTGGGCATCTTCCTGGCGACGGTAGTTCAGTAGTTATTGTTTTTTTGGATTCTTCCCAGCGCTCGTATCGCATGAACGAAGAATCTTGCGTTTTAGAAGATATTGTGAAACGCGGAAATTGCGGGTTTAGATTCCCTATTAGTTGAGACATGGAGCGGTGCTGTTTCACGATGCTATCAATATCCCATCCGCTTCAAAAGATTCAATTATCTCTGCACCATTGGTGAAAAAAAACAACTATTCAATTTCTGAATGATGTCTGGTTTTCGCTACTCAATCGGTTCTTTCTTGCTCTAGTAGGCGATATATCCGAGCGGTCGGAGCTTGGGGATGGCATTTCCCTAGTAGAATAGCTTCTACGGTCAGTCGGACCGTCCGCACGACTCGGACGTGATCCCTCAGGGCAATGCAAAAAATTTAACGGCCTCTCATCAAAGCGCTCTCTCCGGTTAGAAACGCCGAGAGAGCATTGCGAAATGAGAAATTTGTTAATTTTTGCGCCGCTCGGGGTTGAATCGGAGGTCGGGACTGGACAGACGAGTTTATCTTGGATTTATCTGATACAAACACTCTGTGCCCGATCGAATACTTGAATTGCAGCCGGATGAGATTCCTCACGGGTTTGACGAAACCTGGTCGTCAGTAAAAAAAAGAATGCAAAACTAGGGCATTACTCCACGTTGACCTTTATTGGCCGTACCGATTTAAAATATACAACATTCCTTTCTTTCAGCCCGACGATATTCCTCTCGCCTCCCCTCTGCTCGTCTCTCGCTACATATCCGCCCCGCTGACGGTCAATGATCACAAGTTGGTGCACATTTATTTATTTCTGAGTTTTAAATAGGTTTTGCGAGTTTGTTTGTTACATGGAGCATGTATACGATCGCCTCACAATGATGTAGATTGGGTTAAATGATCCTTGAAACTCAATAGCATGGGTCCCTTTCCTGGCTTTATGCTATTTTCTTTTGGCACAATCCAATCTCTGAACAAGCCAGGTTTCCCCGGCTTGGGGTATCGATCTCCGGATGCACTGTGAAAACCCTCGAACAGGTCACATATCACAGTTTATCCATCAATCAACACCGATTTGGTGAAGGGGCTCGGGGCTTATATAGGGGTCGGTGATTGGATTATGGGGATGCAAAAAGGGGATTGGGAGGGAATGAGAGGGGATTGGGAGGGAAATGAGGGATCTTCTTATATTTAAATATATCTTCTTTCTTCTTCAACAACAGCCGTCTAATCTAATAAACCTGAAAATCCTATCAATTATCGTATTTGCAAACAATAAGATATTCGAGATATTGGTGAAACATGAAAGATCCTGCACATTCTATCGTATTCGGTCCGCGAATGAATCCAACTGTAGGTAGACAATAAGTGGACAATAATGGTGTATCCATGGGTTTTCAGTCATAAGACACCGCTAGGTGGGATCCGCTAGTAAGGCCAGCTGTTAGCTATCGATTTGACAATAATAATAATGATAGATATCATCATTTGATCAGATTCGACCTTCGTGTCTACGTGGCCGTGACGTCCTTCTACCCGCTCATAGCGTACATCTACACGGAGGGATTAACGAGGTATTTAGATTAATTAATTAATTATTTATTTATTTTGTTAATTTTTATACTCTGAAATGCGAATCCTTTTGCGCCCTAGGTGCGTTCGAGTGTCAATGAGGAATGATCTCATGTGATCGGCCTCTTCACCAATCGAGCCTAGGGTGTTGCCGAACCAAAATTTTTTTGCATGCGCGCTACAGGATACCCCTAATGTGTCAAAATTTAAGGTTGAAAGAAATTAATGAGAAGCAATTTATATATCTGTACCGAGCGCGCATTTCCGCATCATGAAATGGTGATAGGGTCGGCTTGGTCGCACATTTGATCGATGTGATTTTTCATGTAAAAACCAAACAAATTTCTCTTTGATTTCGAATATGTGCTATTGATTACCGAAATATGTCAAATTCAAAGACTGAAAGAATCAAAAATATGAAGCAAGGTAGTTATTTCTGCCTGGCGCTTTTTCGTATCATTTGGTCGTGATAGGGGAGGAGTGGCCGATCATTTGATCAGGTTCTGATTTCGAGGAGATAAACTTCATGTCAATTCGCAATTACTCCTCACTTTGTTACTTTTGCAATTTGTGATTAATCAGTAATTATGTATTAATTCACCCATCACGCGGTAAAATAGGTCCGAAGAAGAGATTAGGCCCTCCGGACTGAATTGGCCTCATAATCACTGGCCTAGCAGCGATTTCCCACAGGACGCAAGTGCCTTGATTAACGGGATGATCTTAACCTGTACCTTCCAGATTGGCCTCCGAGAAGTACTCTCGTCACGCGAAGGAAGACGACGAGTACGTCCATCTCACCAATTACTCGGTGAACAAGAACAGCAAGAACTTTGTGAGGTGAGAATGGTGACCTTTGATTTTTTCATCAGAAATAAATAGCGGTTGGCTTATTGTTAGAACTCCGAGAAAGGCGATTTGCCGTCACACTTGGCGGATAACCATCATATTTTATTACTTGGTTAGTGTTGTATAGTCATATAGATGATATACAGAATAAGTAATTAATGTAATTACACTATTTAGTAAGCAGACTAAATAGTATGTGACCCGCCGTAAAAGACCTGCTCCGTTGCTAACTTACCGTAGTTACGCAGTGTTACCCGCGGAACACTTTATTCGTCATACACTTTCCCATACACTTCGTTGCGCCGTTCAATGCGTAATATGTTTAGGCTATTCCATGTTGCCTATTCTCGTTGTAGTTGAGTCGACTGAGGTTATGAGTACGCGTCGTCAATAAAGCTGTATCATGCTACTCGTCACTCTTCTCCCACACACACCGCGACACGTGGACACAGAGGCTTATTGGATTGACCTACGGACAAGGGCACATATATAACACTGGCGTTCAGGATGAGATTCAGGATGATATATAACACTGGCGTTCAGGAACACTCGAATAAAAAGGTTAGTGAATTGCGATTATTTTTCGGCTTCCTCTTTCCTTTTACTCACGTTTTCCTTGTCTGTTAACCAATCTGAACGCTTCTCGATTGAGTTGCGCTGGTTAAAGTCTGATCTGTACTGATTCTGAACGAGTATGGGTGTACTCCCGCTCGCTAGCAGTAAATCTGAGCGCGTGATTTCATCATGTGCACCGGAGGTGCTGCCCGATTTTCGATTTTTAATCGAGAACAAGGGACACCGGTGGCGATGAAATGGCACGAAAAGCGGTATCCGGAATCAGTTAAGTGTCGGTGTGGTAGCCGAATTGCGGAAGGGCATTCGGAAGACGTGGTTACGAACCGCGCCAGGCAACAAGAGAACGTTGTCTGATCTGGCTATTTCGTGTCCGAGACTGTGAGAAGTCTGAAAGAGAAGCTGAGAAGGCTTGCTGAATTTCGTCAGTCCCTGTAAGAATCTGAACCAAGAGGGTTGAGGGAGGAATTGCAGCACACGGAAAATGACTCTGAAATGATTTCATCATGTAGTGAAACATCGGTGATTTGGAAATCTGAGGAGAGTTTTGCCAGGAGAGGCATTGACACCATGAGGTAGTTGATGAGCTCTAACCAGCCCGGCTGGTAGGACCATCCACGAGACAGTCGCACCAGTGTGGAACGTAACACTGTCGACTAAGCTGGAGATCCGAACTGAGCACGAAAGGCGTGCGAGTGCTACTAGAAGAGCAGTGGTGCGAAGCGGTTGAAACACACCAACCTGATTTTGCTCTGAGAAGACGTTGGAGAAAGAGCGTTGGACGAGTTGCAGCGAGCAATCGTCAACTGAACTCCCAGTAGGCCAAGGGGCGCGTCCGGAGATTATCAGAGGATCGGGAGGCTTAGAGGCCCCGAGAAAGACTTACGTATCCAGGATACGGGAAGCAAGGTGAACTTGGTGTTGCTTTGAGACGATGTTAGCCCAAGGGGTGCGTCCGGAGAATATCAAATGATTGCAAGGGTGGAATGTGAAGCGGGTCGCGCCCGAGACCACAACGCACCCGAGGTGAAAGTGAAGGTCCGCGAGGACGCGAGACGAATGGATACACAGGAATTTTTCTCCAAGGACGATACTATGCGATGTGAGGGTAGCGCCCAAGAGACATTGGCTTATAGAGTAGTCAAAGGAAGGAGAAGATGGACATGTATCAAGCAGAGAATCTGCAATGAGAAGAATCTGAAATTTGTGCTCTTCGAGAGAACAAGTGAAACTCTGACAGTGTGTAGAGGTTTATTCCTGGTCCACAGCTGGTGCACGAGTATGTGCAAGGAGACAAATTCAGTAGAATGGTGCTAGAACGCACGAAATGAGAACATCCAGAGAAGGATCAGAGAAGTGCCAGGATAGAAGGTAGAGATCGGAACCTTCGGGCATTCTGTTTGGTATGCAAGGCATACTCTGCTGGAGTTCGTCGAGCAAGGAGGAGAAGGTACCGGAGCAACGACAGCACGAACGAGCCCGTCTGCGTCGCCCATCATCGTCATCGACATCTCATGGACAGCATCCTCGAATGCCACGACGGCATCGAGAAGGATGAGAAGATCATCGTCACGAAGGAGGAGGATCAATCGAGGACAACGACATCGTGAGCAATGAAGGATGAACGTCGAAGATTGAAATATCACCCGAGAAGTGATATCCCGACCAAAACTTGCTACGTCCTCACCTCACCTCCTTCCCCAAGTTGTATTTTAAGATCGACAGGCTGTCAATCTTGAAGGGGAGGTGTTGTATAGTCATATAGATGATATACAGAATAAGTAATTAATGTAATTACACTATTTAGTAAGCAGACTAAATAGTATGTGACCCGCCGTAAAAGACCTGCTCCGTTGCTAACTTACCGTAGTTACGCAGTGTTACCCGCGGAACACTTTATTCGTCATACACTTTCCCATACACTTCGTTGCGCCGTTCAATGCGTAATATGTTTAGGCTATTCCATGTTGCCTATTCTCGTTGTAGTTGAGTCGACTGAGGTTATGAGTACGCGTCGTCAATAAAGCTGTATCATGCTACTCGTCACTCTTCTCCCACACACACCGCGACACGTGGACACAGAGGCTTATTGGATTGACCTACGGACAAGGGCACATATATAACAGTTAGTATTTCGTGGTCTCCGAATTTAAAAACAATAATTCCTATAATACCACCTCAACAACAACTGCCTCAACAAGAGCAGCAAGAAGTTTGTGTGTTGAGAGAGGTGATCTTTGATCTCTGGAATCAACAGAAGGAAATGAGTGTTGCTGGAATGTATCTCTCCGAAGAAGGTGGTTTGCCGCCGCGCTGGGCAGTGAACCATCGGATCGGGTTGCACGGATTGATTCGGGCGGGTTTTCGTTGCTTACCTAAATAAAAACAGTAATATGGAAAGTGACGAATTTCAGTAATCCAGGTGAAAATCCAGGTGGTAGAGATAGGTCATTACTGCGCCCTTGTGTAATAAATCGGATCCGTGTAGTTTCAAAAAAAGCTATGATTAAGTGGACTGTATTAGGTATCGTTCAATGTTTCTTATTACGGCTAACGAGAGAGTGTGTTAAATTGAGAGAGTCCGATAATTGTCGCCATTCCAGAAACGAGACACTCGACCAAGAAGACGTCGGACACAAGTGGACACTCGGCGGGTTGTTGAGGCATCTGGAGAAGCGGGGGATTGATGAGAGATGTGAGATTTCCAAGTATATTTTGATGGAACTTTCCTGCAACATTTCTGACATTGGCGGCGTATTGATGGTGGTCATTTGAATACCGGTCACGCGATAATCGCAAACTTCATATTGTTTCGGCAATGTAGAAATGGTGAAGCGTGAAAGTGATTGGGATGGAGGTCTAGGGAAATAGGGAACAAGTGGACACTCGGCGTCTGCTCGGCAGCTGAGACGGCGGCTGAGAGGCGCTGAGCTGAGAGGCGGCTGAGACTCCGCAGCTGAGACATCTGGAAAAGATGGGGATAGATGAGAGATGTGAGTGGAATTGTTTGAGCACTGGGAAGAAACTGGTATGTGCTGAGGATCCTCTACTGATGAGAGAGAGAATTGCTTGCAGTTATTTTTTTTTTTGAGTAAACCCGAAAATGGGAAAGAATCGCTCCAGCGCGTTGTGGCCTGAATTTCTAACAAGAGCGAAGCGCCGAACTTGCTATTGATTGGGATATATATCGTCTGTACTTTTTGCGAAGGGCTCTACATGGAGTCAAGGGAGCTTTGCTGATGTGTGATAGGCATGTTATTTACAAAATCCGCAACGAAGGAAATGGAATCATTCGATCGCATTTCTACCGGAATTAGTTGTAGGGTCGAAACACGAACCTGACTGGGGGTGAGCGCAAGAACGTAGATATCACTGGCGGGACGCTCGGCGAGTTGATAGGGAATCCGGAGGGGAGGGGGAGGAGGGGGGTGAGATTAGAGACATCAATTCAGAATGGCTGGGAAGAAAGTGTTTCTTGCGGATCCGAAGGATATGGGTTATTTTTTTACAACGTACAAAAGCCTGTAATCATTCTAGCGCATTGTCGACCGATTATCTAGTAGAGTCGAAGCGCGGAACTGACAAGTTATTGGAGAATACTCGATAAGTGAGTGTCGTAGGTCCTTTGCGAAGATATTTTCTTAAGGAATTGTGTGAATTTACTGTGTGGAGTAGCTTAAATTTTTTGACAGCGTTATCGAGAATGAATCACTCGATTGCATTGTGGCTCGACTATGTGATAGGTGCGAAACGCGAAACTGGCAACTGATTGTTGTAAGAACGGAGAACGATCTTCGATTGCATTGAAGCAGAACGATGTAGTTATGATGCAATGGTGAAACGAAAGAGAGCTACTTGAATCATCTTTAGCTATGGATGGACAATTATGTTTTGTGTGACAAATCGAGATCGTAGCGAATTCGTACATTCATTGCCGCTTAAGGCTAACCGGTGAAACTCGAGGGTTCCTTGCCATCTGCATTCAGCATTTTCCTCTCGCATGTGAGGGAGAGAGTATTGGGAAATGAGAGTGTCAGACAATCATCCTCCCCCCAAGTTCAGTGCTAATGCTGCGCATCGAGGATCTCGTGACGAAGAGCCTGCTGTCCGTCCAGAGTACGGTATCCGCCGCCTGTCGATCGACCGTGATGCACCCATCGGTGAGTTACGGTAGATGAGTTACGGTAGATGGGTAGGGGTACGGTATTCTTGGAGAATACGGAAGGTGGGTTACGGTAGTTAGGGAGATGTGCGGTAATTTCAGTGTTATTGGTAGCATTAATCGGGAAATATAGACGACAAGACCAACTGGAGCTTGTAAGCAGTGAGAGCGGCTGTTAAGAGTGATTTTTTTTCTCAAAATAATATTGAGAACTCGGAATCATCTTGCCCAAATTCATCGCTTGTTCATATACCGATGAAGCACTGATGTTCCTGGAAACAAATCTCACTTTAAAAAAATGTTGTTCTCGATTCATATCATGTTTTTGCACGCTTTCTGACGAGAGAGTGTGGGAAAGTGAGAGAGTCAATGCAGTTCGAAATAAAGCTAATTGTTTCTTCATTTCTCGTACTCTCTCACCAATAAGATTGACGAGAGAGTGTGCAAAACGGAGAGAGTCAATGAGTTCCCCTATTCATTCCAGGTCTGCTTCGAACTCTTCGGCTTCGACGTCCTCGTTGACGAGCAGCTGAAACCCTGGCTGCTGGAGGTCAATCTGTCGCCGTCGCTGACGTGGTGAGGAAGTTATTCATAGATGGACCTGGAGGGGGGGGGGGCTGGATTAGAGGAGTTAAAAAATGATTTGGGTGCGCTATTCGAGAGCGGACTCGAGTATGCTGATTTCCGGTTTCAGCCTTGTTTGATGTTGAATTGAAAAGGGAAGTTATTGTTATGACGGTCACGATTGTCCTATAAATCATTGCTCACTGTATATCAACTAACGTGCTTCACCCAGTGGTGAGCGACACCGCAAACTGGTGTGTACCCCCCCGCAGCGGGGGTACAGCCTTGATACTGAGAGGGTGTGCGCTAGAGCCACCGGGTTAGAAAGAGTATCATAGAATTCAAAAAACTTGTCACACACCACGGAATATAACGTTCCGTTCCAATCTATGGTGTACTTTTTTCGCGACTTTCGCATCGTTTTTCACGCATGATATGTTATTTTTTTCTGTTTCTAAAGCAATAACCGATTATTATAGCGCGATGAGAAGTGATTGCAAAAGAGCGCTTGATTAAATTCGCATGTCAGCGGGGCGACAGATTGACCTCCTTAAATTCACGCGTTGCCGCGCACAATATTTCTGAAGCTCCGCCCCCTTAGCGTAATAGACGTGTGTCCGGAACGGTTTATTTCTATGATAGGGAGAGGCGCGTGCGGGGGTACACGATTTCGCGTGTACCCCCGCAAGTTAAAGGAGAGCGCTCACCACTGGCTTCACCTGACATCGGTTAATGTACGGTGATTTCGTGCCACACATCACAGTCTTGATCGGGTCACAATTTGTGGGCGCGTTGGGCGTGGCAAACCGGGTATGATAAAAAAAATCAAATTCATATTTCCAACTTCGTGCACGGAGATCTTGTGCAACAGATAGTATTCTTAATCAGGCGAACACTTGTGTGAACGTTGATGTTGGCAATGACTGATTAGAAAATATAATAATATTAATTTCAATCTTTCCAGCGACGCCCCTTTGGATTCGCTCGTGAAGACGAAGCTGATCTGCGACCTGTTCAATCTCACGGGTGGGTGTGAATTATGGATTGGGGTGGGAACGAAATGGAGTTATACAATAGGCTGTTTAATAATATTCATGCTATTTCGATGAAATAACGGCGGAAACAATTTAAAAAAATAGTATTAGAATGAAGCAAGACGTACAACAATGAGAGTTGCGGAAGGAATGAATGCTGCAATTCGCTTCTGGAGCTTGATTATGCGCAACTCTTGGACATTTGAAGCGAAAGGACAAAAGTGTTGTTTAAAAAAGATAGCTTATTTTCAGGCGTGCAACTGATCAGCAAGAAGACGATCAATGTGATCAACGGGCTGGCGAAGGGAGGAGGAGGAATGGAGCCAGGAGATGGCAGTGGAGGTATGATGGCTATCATTTATAAGAAGATGCGGGACAAAATGGGGTGTATTAGTGTTAGCGGCCTATTAGCGGTTTCGACTCTCGAAGGGCGGAGGAGGAGTGGGGGAGGGGGATGGCAGTGGAGGTGAGAACGATTGAATGTTCGATAATTATCGAAGCTGGTGCAATAAGAAACAGTCTTGTGGAAGGGCTGAAACGCAAGAGTGGTATGTTAGGAAAGCATATGAAACGGAGATGAGAAGGAGGAGGAGGAGAGGGAGATGGTAGTGGAGGTGAGGACTTATATGTGCCGTATCCTAGAGAGTAATATAATGTATGTGAAAATGAATAGCATCAGCGCGGGAGGGAAGTGCAGTAGAGGAAGCTTCACTATTTTAACACGGGTCTTCTGTAAGAATGCAGGAGTGCCTGCCACCAGGAAATATTTCATACGCCCGATTTCGATGAAACTTGGATATAACATTGGGTTGGGGGTATGATGAAGCTCTAACTACTTGGTTCGGACAAATTTGCATATTATCGATTTTTTTAATCTAAAACTTCAAAGAGGCATAACTCGGCCAGTTTTGATCGCACAGCGCCCAGATTTATCACGTCGCTTCATTTTTACATTATCTACAAATACTTCAACAAGGATGCTTGTTTTCCACTTTGTTTTCGGGGTGAAATGACAGGAAAACTGATTTTCCGACCATAAAAGTGGCCGTTTCTCGAAAATTTCCCATTGAGATGCTCAATTTTATTTCACCAATCGATTCTACGGATCATTTTAAGGGGGGTCTCAGTTGACCACTTTGCATATTTCTGTCCTCTCACCATAGCTTTACTAGGTGGGAGCCGAGACATAGTCGATTTTTCAGTTTTTGAGAATATCTCGCTTCAAAGTGACCCAATCCAAAAAGTACTCTAGGGGTGAAATGTAGCGTCGTAGGAACGACCGTTCTCGAGTTATTTGGCAAAAATGATATTTTCATGCCACGGGCAAGCGTTTTCATCTCGGAAATGCACTCTTGCTTTCATTATTTTCATTTCCATATCATTCTGCCAGTTTTTATTACTTTCTTTTCAATATATTATACCTTTCGAATGCACTTTACCCATTCGGAACCTCCATTGAATGACAAGTACGCATTTGATAAGCGATGCCATGTTTTTGCGCTCATTTGCTCTCCCTCCCAATTCCAACATTATTATGCAAGAATTTCGAACGTTTTTCTCTCATGTGAATTTCTTGGGGTGAAATTTAATTCGAATTTGGCAATGATGGCCGATGATGGTGAGGTTGTAATGCCAATCAGAAACACCACGAGTATTGGCTCTTCACCTTTGCCAGTGATCTTGTAGGCGGTGTGAAACGCAAATCTGATGAATTTGATCGTTGTGGTGACGTAGCGAGCATCCCTACCTGCATGGACCTGCTAGCTAACTCATTTGGGTTACTTGAATAAAAATTAGAATAGAACCAAACGACAGAGGAGGAATAAAATATTTATTACATTTTTTCCGTAGCTGAACACCAATTATTGCTTAGTGGATTACGAACTGAATTTGTGCATCGGTCGAAGCGGAGTTCTCGCTAGTTTCTATCTATATCAAATTATTGCTCCGGAGTGGAAAATGCCAGTTCAATTGCATTCTCAGCTAATTGTAAAGTCTGAGGATGATTCTTTGATTAATACGTGTCGAGGACTAAAGATCACAGATCATCGACCCCCAATTCCAGACTGGAAAGACGGCACCTAATCGAGACATTTAAAAAAAAAATTTGTATTTTTTTCGAGAATTATATTGATAGGGAGAGGGTTTTCTCATAAAAAACAGCCACAAAAGACCAAAGATCAATGATCAATCACCCCTCCCCATTTCAGACTGGAAGGACGGTTCGTCGTCTGGTGTCTCGTCCGGCACTCCCTCGCTCCTGTCGACCAGTGGAGGAGGAAGGAATAGGAGGATATTGACGAGGGTGAGTGGTTGGTAAGGGTAAGGGTGCATCCACGTCAAGCGATTTTACAGTCATAAGACAACGCTAGGTGGGACCGCTGGTAGGGCCAGCTGTTAGACGGACTACATACCCGGCTGTCCAATGCTTTCTCGGGTAGCCTTACCTTTCGCAACCGAGGTTGCTACCAATTTGCCGACTCCGGAGGGATAGCAAGGCTTGGTTGGCCTCGGCGGGGGAATGAACTGGGTACCCTTCGAATGGCGAGCGGCGCCTTACACCACTCGGCCATCCCGCCTTGGGTGTGAGTGATTGGTGGGTGAGTGATTGATCTATGTCTATCATATTTAGAATCGGAGCAAAAATTCTCAGAATTTGGAGCACTTTGTGTAGTTTTATTTGCGCGTAAAACGGGGACAAAATTCGTTTAGTTGAAAGAGAGTCTAGGAATACAGAACATGTGAAACGCGAGAATGTTAGGGTGAAAGTGAGAATAGGAGAATACTCACGAGGGTATGTGATTGACTTGTAGAACACGAGATTTGAGACACACTGGGAATACCACAAAAGGTGCAGTGATACTTATTCTGTGAAACACGAAAATGTTAGGCTGCAAACGATGAAGTGGGAAGAAATAGGAGGAAACTGACGAGAGTGAGAGATTGACTTTTGTGAGAGAGCGGGAAGAAAGCCTTGGGTGTGAGTGATTGATCTATGTCTATCATATTTAGAATCGGAGCAAAAATTCTCAGAATTTGGAGCACTTTGTGTAGTTTTATTTGCGCGTAAAACGGGGACAAAATTCGTTTAGTTGAAAGAGAGTCTAGGAATACAGAACATGTGAAACGCGAGAATGTTAGGGTGAAAGTGAGAATAGGAGAATACTCACGAGGGTATGTGATTGACTTGTAGAACACGAGATTTGAGACACACTGGGAATACCACAAAAGGTGCAGTGATACTTATTCTGTGAAACACGAAAATGTTAGGCTGCAAACGATGAAGTGGGAAGAAATAGGAGGAAACTGACGAGAGTGAGAGATTGACTTTTGTGAGAGAGCGGGAAGAAACAGGATAATACTGGGGGGTGAGTGATTGACTTGTGGAACTGGAGATTTGTGAGGTACTGGGAAGAGCACTCAAGGTGCAGTAATACTCATTCTGTGAAACGCGAAATTATTAGGCTGCAATCGATGAAGTGGAAATGAAAAAGGCGGATACTCACAAGGGTTTGATATTATTCAATTGATTTTTAGAAGGATAGCGATCAGTGAATCATTGCTTAGTTATAAGGTCTCGTAATATGCTGCTTATGAAACGCGAAAATATGAGGTCTCGATAGGATTGCTATGTAAACAGTGGCTGATTGGTTATCGAACGAGAAAAGATGTATGTAAAAAGTACAGCGGGAAGATGATAGGATTCTTGTATGCAAGGGGATTCGAAGAAGTATCATCCAGACTCGAACATGCCTATTCTTGCAAAGGACATGACACGCAAAATTTTCGGGGGACATTTCTCAGATATTCACGAACACGCTTCGTTGCGTTTGATCGGCACTTTACATCGTATGGTCGTTTGAGAGAGCGTATTTCACATGGAATATGACATTACAGTAATCTACCGTAACCACCGCCAGTTTACCGTACTCATTCCTTCCATTGCAGCGAGTTGATGCGCGTCTCTCCACGCCCGTGAAGAGGAAGCAGAAGAGCGTCAAAGCGTTAGTTTATTATTTTATTTTGTTTATTCTTTTTTCGCTTATCGAAATGACGAGGAAACTATTGTATCGTTGGTCTCGCAGACTTGTATGGAGCGTGAAACCTGATTGTGTTGGTTTTGTATTTTGCTTTTTCTCTAGAGGCTGTCGAGCACTTTTTTACAAGCCGAATCTGGAACTAAATTAAAACTAAAATAATTGCAGATACGTGCGCAAGGCGGAGACGGAGCTGGCGCGACGGGGCGACTTCACGCGCATCTTCCCGAGGGAGAAATCGATGGAGATTTATGGGTATGGTAGATACGGTAGCGACTGCTACTGATAAACGAGGTTTTTGGAAAAAATGATTCATCGTAGACGAAAAATTGTTTTACCGGTGGTTCATGAAAATATATCGGGAATGTGAAACTGCATCTTCCCAAGGGAGAGATCGATGGATAGCTACGGGTACGGTGCGGCCGAGGGCCTCTACTCATTTTGTATGCTTTCTCGTGCATCTGACAAGCGAAAGAGGAGAGTTACATGACGATTTGCCATCACAGTAGATACTGCAGGAAATGAAAAGAGTTGAAGAAATAGAAAAAAAAAGTTTTGGAAATTGTGGTTGAAGACAACAAAATTGTGGGTCTGGTGGGCACTATGTCGAATGAGAACTATTTCGCAATATGTTCTCTTACATAACAGTTGTCTCTCGGGTCGTAAAGGTCGTACATAGCGCCTTCTGGTGGGACATGACCAAATAGGGCGAGTGTGAAACGCAGAACAACCTGGAGTTGCGAATATCTGTGACAGGAAACAAGCATGTGAGGATGCTATTGCTACCGATTGTTTATCGCATTTATATATATTTAAAATTTTAATTTAATTTAAATCAAATTTAATTGCTTCCATTACAGTCCGCTGATGGAGAACGTGGGCTCGGAGCGATGGGACGCGCGGCTGTACGATCAGCTCTTCCCGGAGGGTACGGTTACCGAAAAATGGGTTACAGTAGTGGTGGTCCGAAAAATAGGTTACGGTAGGCATGGAAATGAGTTAGTAGTAGTCACGCTTACGATAGTGGTCGAAAGGACTATGATTATTTGGAGAATAGATACTGTGCCTTTTTTGTAATACTTGATTGTGGCATCAGCAGGTACGGTAGTCGGAAACGAAGCTACGGTAGCGGACGCGGATACGGTAGCCAGACTGCACAACGAGCTGATCGACACGAAAAGAGTGAGTACAGGGCGGGGTACGGTAGCAGTTAGCGTAAGGTAGGTTATTGATATTGGACAGTAAACGTAATTCAAATGTTGAGAGGAGTCGGAAAGTTTAGGTTTCAGAGGGTACTCATAGTTTTTATGATTGATCGACAACCAATGTTCATAACGCTTGCGGTTGTAGAAAACAAAAAAATGTGTCGAACATCCAATGTATGTGGGCTTTGGTAAATTGCACAAGGCCGGTGCGCGTTCCAACAACAAGGCATCTTTCCGGTTTCGCGCTTTTTGCTGATTCTTCTTAGAAATGCTCCTCTAATCTCTAAAATGTTCGATGTACAAAAAATGAAGCATCCCCCCTTATACCGGAATTCAGTACGAATGCATTCTCCTCATTCCAGTACCCGTCCTTCTCCTCCCTTTCTCCCGATGTCTCCTCCCTTCTTCGTCCCTCGTACGAGGCAGCCGGAGAATACGCTGAGAAGCTGACAAAAGAGGGCAGAGGAGTGTACTGTAGTAGTGAGTTATTGATTGATTGAGAGGATACGGTAGTTATGAGTGTATTATTGATTGCTTAGAGGAGGGCAAAGGAGTGTACTGTAGCAGTGAGTTATTGATCGGATATTAAAAGTGGGATACGGTAGTGATTTTCAGCGAGCTACAATGAGTAAGGGAAGCCGTGTTGATTTTTTCCTAACTAATTTGAACAACGGGAGTGTCGGTTTCATCATCCGTACATATGGGAAGTTGACCGGGGACTAACAATAAGACTGATGAGGACACTTGGATGAGAACCATTTTTTTCTTCATTCTATCTCGTTTGCGGGATCGCTGACAAATTTTTTTTTAAGTGGTGCATTTGATGTTTCATGATCAGTACACGATCGAATATGATCACATGCTCTAATTCTGTAGTCATCGTTATTCTACACGCCCTAACTAATCAATTCCCTCTGCAGACGCTCTTCCCTCCGTGCGTTCCTCTGCACGCGCGCGCACCAGGAGTTGCGTCGAGTGGTCAGTGGGGATTATCTATTTAAAATTATGTATAATTGTTATCATTGTAATTCAATATCTTACGATGATGGTTAGATTTCGATTCCAAAAAGCAAAAAAAAAAATAGTTTGACGAACTCTCCTTGTACAGATTCTATATTCGTCAATGTTTACAACATGGCTTCTAGTCGGAAAAAAATGCACAAATTTCTAGTTATAGTCTTCTAGTTATACTCTGACGGGACGATAACGCCTGGATCAACGGAATATCTTTACCTTGTGTATTTATTCAGGTACGAATCGCGCATGAACGAGCAGCGCGACCCGGCCGCTGCGGAGATTACCGATGGAAAGGTGCAAGTGTGAGTGGCATTAATTAATTTAATTAATTTATGAACTATATAAAGCATCTAAAACAACTATAAAGCAGGCGATTGTTTTAGCGTTTACCTAACAATATTCATAGAATTACTGGATGGACTCCATGTTTATTATGACGGAAATTTGAGGTTTCATGAGTGATGTATCAGTATTAGAGATGGCTCCTGCGTGATACAACCAACAAGCGCAATCAACATAAAAAAAAAGAAAATCTCGAATCAAATTTTGTAGCGACTTTCCATTAATTCGCTACTCTTTCTTTCCATCTAGACAATCGTATTGCATCATCCTGATGCCTTCCACAACAATCTTCTCCCAGAGAGATCATACTACATACCCAGATCACACTACTTCCCCTAGCTAACGTGCAGAACCAGAGTAGATCATTGTCTGACCTCTGCCTGTCTCGCCGTCCCCGTGTTGTTTACGACCTGTTTACGACCTCTCTCGCGCAAGCGATTCCCTCCCTCGCTTCCCTTCTCTCCCCAACTTCATTCCTTCATCGTCCGTCTCTACCGACACCGGCACAAGGGATCCTCGCTCTTGCGAGTCACCAGTATCCAAGGGGTCACTACCCCTCGTCATTCCATTGAGATCCAGTAGAGATCCATTCATTTCCAGGACCAAGAGTCCTTCCAACCACACCCTGAGCTAACGTGATTGCTCACTAGGATTCTTTAGATAATCCTTCCAACCTTCCACTTCTCCATACTCTTCTATCCACTTCTCCACTCCCTTCTATCCACATCAACTCTACTTCAAGAACGGCACTTCCTCCCGATCCCATCTAGTTTCCATCCCCTATTATCGTGGTTTAATAAATTGTTGTTATTGAACCACCGTCCCTTTCACACCGTACACGTCGCCTACCGTATTCCTTACACACCTAGCAGCGTTCTAAGCCTATCCCTGCTCCTTCTGGTTCTTGCTGTGTCGCCGATACAGTACCCCATTCTGAGTATCGTGGAAGGATAGTTCGCATATGGTGCATCACCAAATCAAGAATCCAATCGACCCGCGTGGCAGCACCCATTCCATCCATTCCACTCTCTACCACTGATCACAACCATGAGTTATTTCGCGACCCAACACGAGCGAATTCGCACAATCCATTCCCACATCGTGACAGCAAAGAAGAACATCGACGAGCTAATCGACTCTTCCTATTCCATCACTTCCATCGAAGAGTATGATTCCAAGCGTATCGAGCTGAGACGTGCTCTCACCCATCTCCATACTACAATTGGTACTTATAGCTCTACAATTGCCTCTCTCCGTCGTCAGGTCGACAAGATGAGAAGCGAGACACCCGAGCAGCAAGAATCGAAGAAGGAAGAGCAGAAGCTGTTCACGGAGCTGAGGACAGGAGAGGAGGAAGGAATCGACTTGGATGATGTGAGTTTGAATGAATCCCTCCTCCCGTCCATTAGATCAGTTGTTGAGCAAACCCTCACTTCTGCCAAGGCAGACATCATTGAGAAATTAGACTTTGTGGCTAGGAAAGAATCCATCCAGCAAGCTATTTCCACCCAGGCATTACCGGCACAGATTTCCACTAGTTTACAGTCCATTCCCCATTTCACTCAGAATGATTCCATTGTGAATGCATTCAATGAAGTTGCCTCAGTAATGACCAAATTAGTCGAGAAATCCAATGATGCTCCACTCAAGCCCCTCACTCTCACTCCATTCGATGGTGAATCAACCCAATGGGAATCATTCTACAGTCAGTACAGGGACATTATTGACTGTCAATCCCATCTTTCCAACCATGCTAAGCTCATCTACCTCAGAGACGCATTGAAGGGAATAGCCCTTGAAACTGTGCAGTTCATTCCAGTTGGTAACGATCACTTGCAGGAAACTATTGACCGATTAAAAGAGGTCTTTGGTAGCAGCAAGCGTTCTAATACCATGATCATCAACCAGTTTCTATCCATTAGACCCAAGTCTCAGTCATTTGAGGATCAACTCGAGTGTACTAGACAGTTGATGAGTAAGGTATTCCAACTCCACGACAAATCCATAGTTGACAACTTCACCCTCATTCATCAAATCGCTGGTACCATCAACTCTCACCATATCAAATCCATGTACCAACTCGAGCCAGATACGATGATGAAAGCACTACAGCACATCGAATCTGATCTAAGAGAACGCATCGAGATCAGAAACCTCCAATCCACATTTCATCGCAACAATCACTCGAATCAGTCATATCTGTTAGAGAACAGATCCAATCCAGCGGCAGAGAAATCGCATGACCCTCCATTCAAACCCAAACAATCTTTCAATGGCCCATCCTGTGTTTATTGTGGCAAGCATGAATACTCTTTATGCATGGCAGTCACTTCCATCTCAGAGAGAAAATCAATTCTCAAAGAGAAGAAACTGTGCTTCAAGTGTTTATCTTCAAAACATCTCTCCAACCAATGCGAAAGAAAATGCCAACAATGCACAAAACCACATCACAGTTCCATCTGTGATTCCAATTCACCTACTTTTCAACACAATCAATCCATTCTCACGGCAACTATTTCGTCCTTCGATCCACTTCATTCCACTACCAGGCTCTACGTAACGGATGCCCTACTTCAGAATCCACTCTCGAATAGAACCGCAACACGACATATTTTACTTGACAACGGTTCTATGGTTTCATTGATTTCCAGAAAACTCACAGAAGATTTGAATCTGAAACCCCACACCTCTATTCCAATGACCATCAGAGGTTTCGGAGGTATTTCCACTGGTGGACCTACCCATGACGTAGTCACAGTGAATATCCTCACTACCAATGGACTTCTCCCCATCAATGCAATTGTACTCGACACTGCAATTTCCCATCCCATGTATCACCCACCACTTTCTAATGACGACTATTCGGTCATCCAATCAAACTACGGGAATAACCCACACCTTCTCCAACCCTCTACAATCATTCCAGACCTTCTTATTGCTATTGATAGTACACAAATGATTCTCAACCATTCCACAACGACCGATCTACCCAGCGGGTACATACTCGTAAATTCCATCCTCGGTCCGATAATTATCGGCAAACCTCATTCCAATCAATTTCTCCATAATAGCTCCACTCATGTTATCACTGGCATTACGGAAGAAGCAACATCCAATGATCAGTTATCGATTAAGCTGAATTCGAAACCTTCATTTCTTCCCATTTATAAGAATTCTTCAACTCTACCCATCGAACCGTCATATACAATTCAATCAGAATTGTCAGTACAACCCCATCCATTGCACATCAAGGAAAGTGGCAGTTTCGTCGACACACCAAAGAAGAAATTTTATCCCAATCCACTCGAATTCGATGCCCATCATGTTCCACCTGATTCACATCAGTCATCCACAGTTCAAGCACTCCCACATATACCAACGACCAGAGCCAAATTCAGGCGTCTGGTGGGAGACAATCTCACCCATTCGATGACCAATTAATGCTCTCTATTAAGATTTCTTCATACCTTTCAAACATCGTCTATTTTCTATTGCAAATGTTTTATTGTACAACGTCGACTCTTCCCTATCGCTTGATTGTATTTTTTGTGATTCCCCTTTACCTATTGTACACCCCTTAGTCGTCCGACAACGTTATTCTCTTCAACGTCATTCCATACACCTATCCACTTCATGCTCCAATCCATTTTTTCATTCCACTTCTTCTTCCCCCAGGCGGGAGTGTAGCGACTTTCCATTAATTCGCTACTCTTTCTTTCCATCTAGACAATCGTATTGCATCATCCTGATGCCTTCCACAACAATCTTCTCCCAGAGAGATCATACTACATACCCAGATCACACTACTTCCCCTAGCTAACGTGCAGAACCAGAGTAGATCATTGTCTGACCTCTGCCTGTCTCGCCGTCCCCGTGTTGTTTACGACCTGTTTACGACCTCTCTCGCGCAAGCGATTCCCTCCCTCGCTTCCCTTCTCTCCCCAACTTCATTCCTTCATCGTCCGTCTCTACCGACACCGGCACAAGGGATCCTCGCTCTTGCGAGTCACCAGTATCCAAGGGGTCACTACCCCTCGTCATTCCATTGAGATCCAGTAGAGATCCAATCATTTCCAGGACCAAGAGTCCTTCCAACCACACCCTGAGCTAACGTGATTGCTCACTAGGATTCTTTAGATAATCCTTCCAACCTTCCACTTCTCCATACTCTTCTATCCACTTCTCCACTCCCTTCTATCCACATCAACTCTACTTCAAGAACGGCACTTCCTCCCGATCCCATCTAGTTTCCATCCCCTATTATCGTGGTTTAATAAATTGTTGTTATTGAACCACCGTCCCTTTCACACCGTACACGTCGCCTACCGTATTCCTTACACACCTAGCAGCGTTCTAAGCCTATCCCTGCTCCTTCTGGTTCTTGCTGTGTCGCCGATACAGTACCCCATTCTGAGTATCGTGGAAGGATAGTTCGCATAAATTTTCATTTAAACTTTTTTTTGGTGAATTCACTTGAACGATTGCGGCTCCACCATTTGCATGAGTGCTCGAAACCTTCGATCGTTTGATCAGCGAGGGACGCGCAACAAATAAAAACAAGTAATTGTAAGAGTCACCGAGATTCGATGTTTCACCAACATAGTATATTCGGTGAGATACGAACAGGATTTATTCGTCCCACGTGATCAGTGGAAAAATAATAACTTCCATTGCAGTCTGGACGGCAAGGAGAACGCCCTGCCTTCTCTCATCTCCTCCACTCCCTCTCACCTCCCTCCCTCCACTCTTCCCTCTTCATTCAACGATGAGGACGCACTGGAGAAGACGGTCGAGAAGATGACGTCAGTCTAGCGATTTCTAGAGATTGTCCGACTCTCTCCATTTCTCATACTCTCTCGCTTCTCTGATTGACGAGAGATCATTGTGAAATGAGAGGGACAGACGATTGCTTTGCCTACCCTCTTGGCTACAGTATCCCTTTATTGTGTTGTTACAGTACCCCATCTTACTGCGGTTACAGTACCCATTTATCGTGTGATTACAGTAACTTTCACCCTCTTTCCTATTCACTCGCAACGTGCGCTCAGTTTCCCTAGAGTTTTCCGCCGATTTGACAATTAAAAATTTGGAATTAATGAGCCCACATTGCGAGTGAACTGCACGTTTACCATGACGCAAATTGATGTCTCACGTCTATGTTTTCCTTATTTTTCTTAATTTTTATTATGTTTTGAGTGCTTCCCAGTGTTGTATGGGAAGTTGATTGGCTTTGATACCCGATGTTGTTGGTTGATTATTGTTCTGCTATTTTTATCACTATGTTACCTCGACTTGGCCTCCTGATCTTTGGAATTTTGTGAGCTTATATTTGATCACTTTGTCCCAATTTGCACCTATACACTTGACCTCCCGATTGGAAGACTGATATTGTTGTGAGCCCCTCTTTTCACAAAAGATCAGAGTGTGTTCCCGTTTGGGATGTATTGCTTACGTTATCCCGAGTATATTGTTGTTCCGAAGTTGCTGATAAGTTTGTTCACGAAGTTGTGATTGTGAAGCACATGGGAATGGTGGGATGAGGAATGTGGATAGACAATTGGTTACTATAATGCTTTGGCGGGTGAATACAGTGAGCGAGGACATTAATGGAAATCGTATTTGAGTTTGGCCAGGGAGTGAAGGGTCGATCAAGCTAAAGAATCCACAGATGACATACAGTAACCCTGATCCTATAAAATCGATAATCGCTTACAGTAGCGAGGATGTGGACGCGCTGGTGTCACGGTACACCGAACTGCTACTGTTGGAAGGACTGAGGAAGGTCGTCGATGGAAGGGTACGATAGGGTTGGGGTACTGATGCAATATCGAAGCAACAAACCAATTTTCACATGAAGTGGCATACAATCGGAAGAAGCAGAAAGGCAAGAGATCACGCAAAATGAAAATACGAATTATTTTTTCTCACAGCAGCCCAAATCGTCATTATTCGAATCAAGTACACTTCTGCTCATGATTTCGCACATTGCGTTATCACCGGATGTGATAAGTTGATTTGATCCGAATGCTCTTCTCAGGTTCACTCGGGCGCACGGAGGCCTAATCAGGCAGAGCCAAATGGCGCGCTTCAATTGATCGGATTCGCATCGGACAAGGGAGCAGTGAATGAGGAAGTGATGAAGGTAAAATGACGAATGAGGATACTCGAATTTCCCGTTTTGATAATGCTATGCCCAAATTGTAATTATAATTTTCTACAGCCGAGATGTGACATTCCAAAGCATCCTTTGCAGTACCGTTTACGATCGGTGTAATCGACCATCTATTCAGAGCAAGGTCCATTATCTCTTGTGGAAACGGCAATCTTACGCAGCGAGGGAGCGAAGCAGTGCATTTGATCGATTGAGGTCACCTTTTTTGCTTTTCTTAATAAATGCGGACCAAAATAATCAGTCAATCCTGTGAAAGATTGTGCTTGAAATACCGCTGCACAGCGTGCCATCGAGGATGAAAAAGTTCATTTACATGGCAGAGTCCACTTTTCGTTCTCTCTCGCTAATCCTTTTCCCACTCATTAGAATACGACCGCCGCGGCAAACAAAGGAGGCGATCCTCGATGGCACGCTGTGCGCTGAAACTTATCTGAATTATCCTGTAGTCTTCGAAATATTGCTCAAGCACATCGGTTATACGATTCTGGAGTGGCCTTACCTGTCTGCTCCACCAGGCGTGGTTGTCTCATGACGACTATAAAATCGCCTTGATTGTGGAAGCAACTTTTCCTTTTTTAACCTTATTTATTTTTTAATAGGAATTCTTCTCATTTCAGTCTTCGCGAGTGCGAGAAACTACTCGATGCTGTGAACAAGAGGAAGAGAAGATTCAACGTGCTGCCCAAGATCGGATAGCCCACGCATATTTGTTGTTTCATTTATCTGAGCCTCATGGGCACATTTTCATTGTTTTTCTCAATACTGATAAACGTCGTGTTGGCGTGGGATGCAGAGAAAAGATCCAGTTTCAAAAAAAAGTTGCAGCTTTTGCGGATTCCAGCTAGAAATGTGAACAACATCTTCTGAAGATACCAAATGGACATACAATGCGCAAACACGGGTTCCTTTATCACATTTGCAGAGCTCGTCAAGACGTATCGATGGGGTAAACTGTATTTCCAAGAGCATCAGATGCAGTGCCGTCGAAGGAATCCGGTAAGTTTATGCTTGAACGAATAGTCCGACCGATCGCAGACTAGAGGAGAACAATAAACTCTGTATGAGAATAGTCTGCTTTTGTTCCTGAAAAATTTTGGAAAACCACTTAGCGATTGCTCAGAGCCTTTTTCTGGGGATAATCTTCCGAATATACCTACCGTCTGCTCTAACTAAAGAAACCCCGAGAAAAATCAGACCTCAGAGAAAAATGAATAGAGTATCCCAGATGGAGTAAGGGATACGGTATCCAGAGATAGGAAGGAATGCAGCATCCTCCTAGAATATATACAGTAGCTCAGTGATAAGAAGGACTACGGGGCACCCGAGAAAAATCAAGACAGCTCCCCCAGAGAAAGGATGGAATAAAGTATTCCGAGAGAAATCAATACCGTATCCCAGGTACGGGAAGAATACTGGAACCCCGAGAAAGATCAATACAGTAGCCCAAATAGATATGAACGATTATTGTATGAGACCCAATTAAGACAGTGCCGATCACGTGATCGTCTTTCATTCCCCTTTCCCCTCCTACTGTGAACAAACCCGGAACTGCACTGTCCACAGCAGTACAGTCCGGGAACGGAAAAATCTTCAGTCCGAAACAAGCAAAAATGCAAAAGTGAAAAATATAACATATGTGAGCTCCTCGTGAGCTCCTGTGGTACCACCACCACAGTGCAGGTCTCTCCTCTTGGTCTCCAGAAGCGACGAGGGAGGGAAAGGGCCAACTATGATAAAAGGGACAATCAGAAGTGAGCCTACAAAGTGATATTTGAAAAGTAAAAGTCATCTCTAAATAATGCTCTTATTATATTATCTCCACCATTTGGTATTCCTACGCGATCTAAGAATATAACATGGAGTAAAGAGGGAAAGGGGGGGGGGGTGGAGAAGAAGAGGCTTCCATCGAAGGGAAGGACGTCCACGGGCTGAAAAGAAGCAAATTAAAAATCAGATTCTAACAGGAAACAGTGGGCATTTTTTTTCGTTTTCAATGCACGTGGAATAACAAGTCAGAGCATAGCAGTTTAAAAATTGGCGATAGCCTCCGGCCTCCCTATTGAAAAACACCACTGAAATAATCGCAATGACCAACCTGCTCTGACGTCGAATGGGCGGATCCAATTGATAGAAGAACAAGTGGCTGCTTGGTGGCCAGAGGCACTCATCTCGAAGGGGGTGAGATCAGAGAGACGAGACAGTGAACCTGAAGAAATCGAGATGAAACATGATTTCAACAGGATATGGGCAGAAAAGGCAAAAATACATGTACGCAATTTAAAAATTGGCGATAGCCTCCGGCCTCCCTATTGAAAAACACCACTGAAATAATCGCAATGACCAACCTGCTCTGACGTCGAATGGGCGGATCCAATTGATAGAAGAACAAGTGGCTGCTTGGTGGCCAGAGGCACTCATCTCGAAGGGGTGAGATCAGAGAGACGAGACAGTGAACCTGAAGAAATCGAGATGAAACATGATTTCAACAGGATATGGGCAGAAAAGGCAAAAATACATGTACGCAATTTAAAAATTGGCGATAGCCTCCGGCCTCCCTATTGAAAAACACCACTGAAATAATCGCAATGACCAACCTGCTCTGACGTCGAATGGGCGGATCCAATTGATAGAAGAACGAGTGGCTGCTTGGTGGCCAGAGGCACTCATCTCGAAGGGGGTGAGATCAGAGAGACGAGACAGTGAACCTGAAGAAATCAAGATGAAACATGATTTCAACAGGATATGGGCAGAAAAGGCAAAAATAAATGTACGCAATTTAAAAATTGGCGATAGCCTCCGGCCTCCCTATTGAAAAACACCACTGAAATAATCGCAATGACCAACCTGCTCTGACGTCGAATGGGCGGATCCAATTGATAGAAGAACAAGTGGCTGCTTGGTGGCCAGAGGCACTCATCTCGAAGGGGGTGAGATCAGAGAGACGAGACAGTGAACCTGAAGAAAACGAGATGAAACATGATTTCAACAGGATATGGGCAGAAAAGGCAAAAATACATGTACGCAATTTAAAAATTGGCGATAGCCTCCGGCATCCCTATTGAAAAACACCACTGAAATAATCGCAATGACCAACCTGCTCTGACGTCGAATGGGCGGATCCAATTGATAGAAGAACGAGCGGCTGCTTGGTGGCCAGAGGCACTCATCTCGAAGGGGGTGAGATCAGAGGGACGAGACAGTGAACCTGAAGAAATCGAGATGAAACATGACTTCAACAGGATATGGGCAGAAAAGGCAAAACTACATGTACGCAATTTAAAAATTGGCGATAGCCTCTGGCCGCCCTATTGAAAAACACCACTGAAATAATCGCAATGACCAACCTGCTCTGACGTCGAATGGGCGGATCCAATTGATAGAAGAACGAGTGGCTGCTTGGTGGCCAGATGCACTCATCTCGAAGGGGGTGAGATCAGAGAGACGAGACAGTGAACCTGAAGAAATCGAGATGAAACATGATTTCAACAGGATATGGGCAGAAAAGGCAAAAATACATGTACGCAATTTAAAAATTGGCGATAGCCTCCGGCCTCCCTATTGAAAAACACCACTGAAATAATCGCAATGACCAACCTGCTCTGACGTCGAATGGGCGGATCCAATTGATAGAAGAACAAGTGGCTGCTTGGTGGCCAGAGGCACTCATCTCGAAGGGGGTGAGATCAGAGAGACGAGACAGTGAACCTGAAGTAATCGAGATGAAACATGATTTCAACAGGATATGGGCAGAAAAGGCAAAAATACATGTACGCAATTTAAAAATTGGCGATAGCCTCCGGCCTCCCTATTGAAAAACACCACTGAAATAATCGCAATGACCAACCTGCTCTGACGTCGAATGGGCGGATCCAATTGATAGAAGAACGAGTGGCTGCTTGGTGGCCAGAGGCACTCATCTCGAAGGGGGTGAGATCAGAGAGACGAGACAGTGAACCTGAAGAAATCAAGATGAAACATGATTTCAACAGGATATGGGCAGAAAAGGCAAAAATAAATGTACGCAATTTAAAAATTGGCGATAGCCTCCGGCGTCCCTATTTAAAAACACCACTGAAATAATCGCAATGACCAACCTGCTCTGACGTCGAATGGGCGGATCCAATTGATAGAAGAACGAGTGGCTGCTTGGTGGCCAGAGGCACTCATCTCGAAGGGGGTGAGATCAGAGGGACGAGACAGTGAACCTGAAGAAATCGAGATGAAACATGATTTCAACAGGATATGGGCAGAAAAGGCAAAAATACATGTACGCAATTTAAAAATTGGCGATAGCCTCCGGCCTCCCTATTGAAAAACACCACTGAAATAATCGCAATGACCAACCTGCTCTGACGTCGAATGGGCGGATCCAATTGATAGAAGAACAAGTGGCTGCTTGGTGGCCAGAGGCACTCATCTCGAAGGGGGTGAGATCAGAGAGACGAGACAGTGAACCTGAAGAAAACGAGATGAAACATGATTTCAACAGGATATGGGCAGAAAAGGCAAAAATACATGTACGCAATTTAAAAATTGGCGATAGCCTCCGGCATCCCTATTGAAAAACACCACTGAAATAATCGCAATGACCAACCTGCTCTGACGTCGAATGGGCGGATCCAATTGATAGAAGAACGAGCGGCTGCTTGGTGGCCAGAGGCACTCATCTCGAAGGGGGTGAGATCAGAGGGACGAGACAGTGAACCTGAAGAAATCGAGATGAAACATGACTTCAACAGGATATGGGCAGAAAAGGCAAAACTACATGTACGCAATTTAAAAATTGGCGATAGCCTCTGGCCGCCCTATTGAAAAACACCACTGAAATAATCGCAATGACCAACCTGCTCTGACGTCGAATGGGCGGATCCAATTGATAGAAGAACGAGTGGCTGCTTGGTGGCCAGATGCACTCATCTCGAAGGGGGTGAGATCAGAGAGACGAGACAGTGAACCTGAAGAAATCGAGATGAAACATGATTTCAACAGGATATGGGCAGAAAAGGCAAAAATACATGTACGCAATTTAAAAATTGGCGATATCCTCCGGCCTCTCTATTGAAAAACACCACTGAAATAATCGCAATGACCAACCTGCTCTGACGTCGAATGGGCTGATCCAATTGATAGAAGAACAAGTGGCTGCTTGGTGGCCAGAGGCACTCATCTCGAAGGGGGTGAGATCAGAGAGACGAGACAGTGAACCTGAAGAAATCGAGATTAAACATGATTTCAACAGGATATGGGCAGAAAAGGCAAAAATACATGTACGCAATTTAAAAATTGGCGATAGCCTCCGGCATCCCTATTGAAAGACACCACTGAAATAATCGCAATGACCAACCTGCTCTGACTTCGAATGGGCGGATCCAATTGATAGAAGAACGAGTGGCTGCTTGGTGGCCAGAGGCACTCATCGAAGGGGGTGAGATCAGAGGGACGAGACAGTGAACCTGAAGAAATCGAGATGAAACATGACTTCAACAGGATATGGGCAGAAAAGGCAAAACTACATGTACGCAATTTAAAAATTGGCGATAGCCTCTGGCCGCCCTATTGAAAAACACCACTGAAATAATCGCAATGACCAACCTGCTCTGACGTCGAATGGGCGGATCCAATTGATAGAAGAACGAGTGGCTGCTTGGTGGCCAGATGCACTCATCTCGAAGGGGGTGAGATCAGAGAGACGAGACAGTGAACCTGAAGAAATCGAGATGAAACATGATTTCAACAGGATATGGGTAGAAAAGGCAAAAATACATGTACGCAATTTAAAAATTGGCGATAGCCTCCGGCCTCCCTATTGAAAAACACCACTGAAATACTCGCAATGACCAACCTGCTCTGACGTCGAATGGGCGGATCCAATTGATAGAAGAACGAGTGGCTGCTTGGTGGCCAGAGGCACTCATCGAAGGGGGTGAGATCAGAGGGACGAGACAGTGAACCTGAAGAAATCGAGATGAAACATGACTTCAACAGGATATGGGCAGAAAAGGCAAAACTACATGTACGCAATTTAAAAATTGGCGATAGCCTCTGGCCGCCCTATTGAAAAACACCACTGAAATAATCGCAATGACCAACCTGCTCTGACGTCGAATGGGCGGATCCAATTGATAGAAGAACGAGTGGCTGCTTGGTGGCCAGATGCACTCATCTCGAAGGGGGTGAGATCAGAGAGACGAGACAGTGAACCTGAAGAAATCGAGATGAAACATGATTTCAACAGGATATGGGTAGAAAAGGCAAAAATACATGTACGCAATTTAAAAATTGGCGATAGCCTCCGGCCTCCCTTTTGAAAAACACCACTGAAATACTCGCAATGACCAACCTGCTCTGACGTCGAATGGGCGGATCCAATTGATAGAAGAACGAGTGGCTGCTTGGTGGCCAGATGCACTCATCTCGAAGGGGGTGAGATCAGAGAGACGAGACAGTGAACCTGAAGAAATCGAGATGAAACATGATTTCAACAGGATATGGGTAGAAAGGCAAAAATACATGTACGCTATTTAAAAATTGGCGATAGCCTCCGGCCTCCCTATCGAAAAACACCACTGAAATACTCGCAATGACCAACCTGCTCTGACGTCGAATGGGCGGATCCAATTGACGGAAGGACGAGCGGCTGCTTGGTGGCCAGATGCACTCATCTCGAAGGGGGTGAGATCAGAGAGACGAGACAGTGAGCCAGAAGAAATCGAGATGAAACATGACTTCAACAGGATATGGGCAGAAAAGGCAAAAATACATGTACGCAATTTAAAAATTGGCGATAGCCTCCGGCCTCCCTATTGAAAAACACCACTGAAATACTCGCAATGACAAACCTGCTCTGACGTCGAATGGGCGGATCCAATTGATAGAAGAACGAGTGGCTGCTTGGTGGCCAGAGGCACTCATCTCGAAGGGGGTGAGATCAGAGGGACGAGACAGTGAACCTGAAGAAATCGAGATGAAACATGATTTCAACAGGATATGGGCAGAAAAGGCAAAAATACATGTACGCAATTTAAAAATTGGCGATAGCCTCCGGCCTCCCTATTGAAAAACACCACTGAAATAATCGCAATGACCAACCTGCTCTGACGTCGAATGGGCGGATCCAATTGATAGAAGAACAAGTGGCTGCTTGGTGGCCAGAGGCACTCATCTCGAAGGGGGTGAGATCAGAGAGACGAGACAGTGAACCTGAAGAAAACGAGATGAAACATGATTTCAACAGGATATGGGCAGAAAAGGCAAAAATACATGTACGCAATTTAAAAATTGGCGATAGCCTCCGGCATCCCTATTGAAAAACACCACTGAAATAATCGCAATGACCAACCTGCTCTGACGTCGAATGGGCGGATCCAATTGATAGAAGAACGAGCGGCTGCTTGGTGGCCAGAGGCACTCATCTCGAAGGGGGTGAGATCAGAGGGACGAGACAGTGAACCTGAAGAAATCGAGATGAAACATGACTTCAACAGGATATGGGCAGAAAAGGCAAAACTACATGTACGCAATTTAAAAATTGGCGATAGCCTCTGGCCGCCCTATTGAAAAACACCACTGAAATAATCGCAATGACCAACCTGCTCTGACGTCGAATGGGCGGATCCAATTGATAGAAGAACGAGTGGCTGCTTGGTGGCCAGATGCACTCATCTCGAAGGGGGTGAGATCAGAGAGACGAGACAGTGAACCTGAAGAAATCGAGATGAAACATGATTTCAACAGGATATGGGCAGAAAAGGCAAAAATACATGTACGCAATTTAAAAATTGGCGATATCCTCCGGCCTCTCTATTGAAAAACACCACTGAAATAATCGCAATGACCAACCTGCTCTGACGTCGAATGGGCTGATCCAATTGATAGAAGAACAAGTGGCTGCTTGGTGGCCAGAGGCACTCATCTCGAAGGGGGTGAGATCAGAGAGACGAGACAGTGAACCTGAAGAAATCGAGATTAAACATGATTTCAACAGGATATGGGCAGAAAAGGCAAAAATACATGTACGCAATTTAAAAATTGGCGATAGCCTCCGGCATCCCTATTGAAAGACACCACTGAAATAATCGCAATGACCAACCTGCTCTGACTTCGAATGGGCGGATCCAATTGATAGAAGAACGAGTGGCTGCTTGGTGGCCAGAGGCACTCATCGAAGGGGGTGAGATCAGAGGGACGAGACAGTGAACCTGAAGAAATCGAGATGAAACATGACTTCAACAGGATATGGGCAGAAAAGGCAAAACTACATGTACGCAATTTAAAAATTGGCGATAGCCTCTGGCCGCCCTATTGAAAAACACCACTGAAATAATCGCAATGACCAACCTGCTCTGACGTCGAATGGGCGGATCCAATTGATAGAAGAACGAGTGGCTGCTTGGTGGCCAGATGCACTCATCTCGAAGGGGGTGAGATCAGAGAGACGAGACAGTGAACCTGAAGAAATCGAGATGAAACATGATTTCAACAGGATATGGGTAGAAAAGGCAAAAATACATGTACGCAATTTAAAAATTGGCGATAGCCTCCGGCCTCCCTATTGAAAAACACCACTGAAATACTCGCAATGACCAACCTGCTCTGACGTCGAATGGGCGGATCCAATTGATAGAAGAACGAGTGGCTGCTTGGTGGCCAGAGGCACTCATCGAAGGGGGTGAGATCAGAGGGACGAGACAGTGAACCTGAAGAAATCGAGATGAAACATGACTTCAACAGGATATGGGCAGAAAAGGCAAAACTACATGTACGCAATTTAAAAATTGGCGATAGCCTCTGGCCGCCCTATTGAAAAACACCACTGAAATAATCGCAATGACCAACCTGCTCTGACGTCGAATGGGCGGATCCAATTGATAGAAGAACGAGTGGCTGCTTGGTGGCCAGATGCACTCATCTCGAAGGGGTGAGATCAGAGAGACGAGACAGTGAACCTGAAGAAATCGAGATGAAACATGATTTCAACAGGATATGGGTAGAAAAGGCAAAAATACATGTACGCAATTTAAAAATTGGCGATAGCCTCCGGCCTCCCTTTTGAAAAACACCACTGAAATACTCGCAATGACCAACCTGCTCTGACGTCGAATGGGCGGATCCAATTGATAGAAGAACGAGTGGCTGCTTGGTGGCCAGATGCACTCATCTCGAAGGGGGTGAGATCAGAGAGACGAGACAGTGAACCTGAAGAAATCGAGATGAAACATGATTTCAACAGGATATGGGTAGAAAAGGCAAAAATACATGTACGCTATTTAAAAATTGGCGATAGCCTCCGGCCTCCCTATCGAAAAACACCACTGAAATACTCGCAATGACCAACCTGCTCTGACGTCGAATGGGCGGATCCAATTGACGGAAGGACGAGCGGCTGCTTGGTGGCCAGATGCACTCATCTCGAAGGGGGTGAGATCAGAGAGACGAGACAGTGAGCCAGAAGAAATCGAGATGAAACATGACTTCAACAGGATATGGGCAGAAAAGGCAAAAATACATGTACGCAATTTAAAAATTGGCGATAGCCTCCGGCCTCCCTATTGAAAAACACCACTGAAATACTCGCAATGACAAACCTGCTCTGACGTCGAATGGGCGGATCCAATTGATAGAAGAACGAGTGGCTGCTTGGTGGCCAGAGGCACTCATCGAAGGGGGTGAGATCAGAGGGACGAGACAGTGAACCTGAAGAAATCGAGATGAAACATGACTTCAACAGGATATGGGCAGAAAAGGCAAAAATACATGTACGCTATTTAAAAATTGGCGATAGCCTCCGGCCTCCCTATCGAAAAACACCACTGAATAATGCAAATGACCAACCTGCTCTGACGTCGAATGGGCGGATCCAATTGACGGAAGGACGAGTGGCTGCTTGGTGGCCAGAGGCACTCATCTCAAAGGGGGTGACATCAGAGAGACGAGACAGTGAACCTGAAGAAATCGAGATGAAACATGATTTCAACAGGATATGGGTAGAAAAGGCAAAAATACATGTACGCAATTTAAAAATTGGCGATAGCCTCCGGCCTCCCTATTGAAAAACACCACTGAAATACTCGCAATGACCAACCTGCTCTGACGTCGAATGGGCGGATCCAATTGATAGAAGAACGAGTGGCTGCTTGGTGGCCAGAGGCACTCATCGAAGGGGGTGAGATCAGAGGGACGAGAAAGTGAGCCAGAAGAAATCGAGATGAAACATGACTTCAACAGGATATGGGCAGAAAAGGCAAAAATACATGTACGCAATTTAAAATTGGCGATAGCCTCCGGCCTCCCTATTGAAAAACACCACTGAAATACTCGCAATGACCAACCTGCTCTGACGTCGAATGGGCGGATCAAATTGATAGAAGAACGAGTGGCTGCTTGGTGGCCAGAGGCACTCATCGAAGGGGGTGAGATCAGAGGGACGAGACAGTGAACCTGAAGAAATCGAGATGAAACATGACTTCAACAGGATATGGGCAGAAAAGGCAAAAATACATGTACGCAATTTAAAAATTGGCGATAGCCTCCGGCCTCCCTATTGAAAAACACCACTGAAATAATCGCAATGACCAACCTGCTCTGACGTCGAATGGGCGGATCCAATTGATAGAAGAACGAGTGGCTGCTTGGTGGCCAGAGGCACTCATCTCGAAGGGGGTGAGATCAGAGGGACGAGAAAGAGAGACTGAAGAAATTGAGATGAAACATGATTTCAACAGGATATGGGCAGAAAAGGCAAAAATACATGTTGTTCCTCCTCCACGATGTCGTCCAACCACACAGCGGAATGTGGTGGCAATAGCGGGCCGGCCGACCATGAAGTTGTTCCTCCTCCACGATGTCGTCCAACCACACAGCGGTATGTGGCGGCAATTGCGGGCCGGCCGACCATGAAGTTGTTCCTCCTCCACGATGTCGTCCAACCACACAGCGATATGTGGCGGCAATTGCTTGTGATGAGGCCCTCCCACCGACCACCCCCATCACCACCGGCCGAAGATTGCTCCTCCTCCACGATGTCGTCCAACCACACAGCGGTATGTGGCGGCAATTGCGGGCCGGCCGGCCATGAAGTTGTTCCTCCTCCACGATGTCGTCCAACCACACAGCGGTATGTGGCGGCAATTGCGGGCCGGCCGGCCATGAAGTTGTTCCTCCTCCACGATGTCGTCCAACCACACAGCGGTATGTGGCGGCAATTGCGGGCCGGCCGGCCATGAAGTTGTTCCTCCTCCACGATGTCGTCCAACCACACAGCGGTATGTGGCGGCAATTGCTTGTGATGAGGCCCTCCCACCGACCACCCCATCACCACCGAGCGAGATCAGAGGGACGAGAAAGCGAGCCTGAAGAAATCGAGATGAAACATGACTTCAACAGGATATGGGCAGAAAAGGCAAAAATACATGTACGCTATTTAAAAATTGGCGATAGCCTCCGGCCTCCCTATCGAAAAACACCACTGAAATAATGCAAATGACCAACCTGCTCTGACGTCGAATGGGCGGATCCAATTGACGGAAGGACGAGCGGCTGCTTGGTGGCCAGAGGCACTCATCTCAAAGGGGGTGACATCAGAGAGACGAGGCAGTGAACCTGAAGAAATCGAGATGAAACATGACTTCAACAGGATATGGGCAGAAAAGGCAAAAATACATGTACGCAATTTAAAAATTGGCGATAGCCTCCGGCCTCCCTATTGAAAAACACCACTGAAATAATCGCAATGACCAACCTGCTCTGACGTCGAATGGGCGGATCCAATTGATAGAAGAACGAGTGGCTGCTTGGTGGCCAGAGGCACTCATCTCGAAGGGGGTGAGATCAGAGGGACGAGAAAGAGAGACTGAAGAAATTGAGATGAAACATGATTTCAACAGGATATGGGCAGAAAAGGCAAAAATACATGTTGTTCCTCCTCCACGATGTCGTCCAACCACACAGCGGAATGTGGTGGCAATTGCGGGCCGGCCGACCATGAAGTTGTTCCTCCTCCACGATGTCGTCCAACCACACAGCGGTATGTGGCGGCAATTGCGGGCCGGCCGGCCATGAAGTTGTTCCTCCTCCACGATGTCGTCCAACCACACAGCGGTATGTGGCGGCAATTGCGGGCCGGCCGGCCATGAAGTTGTTCCTCCTCCACGATGTCGTCCAACCACACAGCGGTATGTGGCGGCAATTGCTTGTGATGAGGCCCTCCCACCGACCACCCCCATCACCACCGAGCGAGATCAGAGGGACGAGAAAGCGAGCCTGAAGAAATCGAGATGAAACATGACTTCAACAGGATATGGGCAGAAAAGGCAAAAATACATGTACGCTATTTAAAAATTGGCGATAGCCTCCGGCCTCCCTATCGAAAAACACCACTGAAATAATGCAAATGACCAACCTGCTCTGACGTCGAATGGGCGGATCCAATTGACGGAAGGACGAGCGGCTGCTTGGTGGCCAGAGGCACTCATCTCAAAGGGGGTGACATCATAGAGACGAGACAGTGAACCTGAAGAAATCGAGATGAAACATGACTTCAACAGGATATGGGCAGAAAAGGCAAAAATACATGTACGCAATTTAAAAATTGGCGATAGCCTCCGGCCTCCCTATTGAAAAACACCACTGAAATAATCGCAATGACCAACCTGCTCTGACGTCGAATGGGCGGATCCAATTGATAGAAGAACGAGTGGCTGCTTGGTGGCCAGAGGCACTCATCTCGAAGGGGGTGAGATCAGAGGGACGAGAAAGAGAGACTGAAGAAATTGAGATGAAACATGATTTCAACAGGATATGGGCAGAAAAGGCAAAAATACATGTTGTTCCTCCTCCACGATGTCGTCCAACCACACAGCGGAATGTGGTGGCAATTGCGGGCCGGCCGACCATGAAGTTGTTCCCCCTCCACGATGTCGTCCAACCACACAGCGGTATGTGGCGGCAATTGCGGGCCGGCCGGCCATGAAGTTGTTCCTCCTCCACGATGTCGTCCAACCACACAGCGGTATGTGGCGGCAATTGCGGGCCGGCCGGCCATGAAGTTGTTCCTCCTCCACGATGTCGTCCAACCACACAGCGGTATGTGGCGGCAATTGCGGGCCGGCCGGCCATGAAGTTGTTCCTCCTCCACGATGTCGTCCAACCACACAGCGGTATGTGGCGGCAATTGCTTGTGATGAGGCCCTCCCACCGACCACCCCCATCACCACCGAGCGAGATCAGAGGGACGAGAAAGCGAGCCTGAAGAAATCGAGATGAAACATGACTTCAACAGGATATGGGCAGAAAAGGCAAAAATACATGTACGCAATTTAAAAATTGGCGATAGCCTCCGGCCTCCCTATTGAAAAACACCACTGAAATAATCGCAATGACCAACCTGCTCTGACGTCGAATGGGCGGATCCAATTGATAGAAGAACGAGTGGCTGCTTGGTGGCCAGAGGCACTCATCTCGAAGGGGGTGAGATCAGAGGGACGAGAAAGAGAGACTGAAGAAATTGAGATGAAACATGATTTCAACAGGATATGGGCAGAAAAGGCAAAAATACATGTTGTTCCTCCTCCACGATGTCGTCCAACCACACAGCGGAATGTGGTGGCAATTGCGGGCCGGCCGACCATGAAGTTGTTCCTCCTCCACGATCTCGTCCAACCACACAGCGATATGTGGCGGCAATTGCTTGTGATGAGGCCCTCCCACCGACCACCCCATCACCACCGGCCGAAGATTGCTCCTCCTCCACGATGTCGTCCAACCACACAGCGGTATGTGGCGGCAATTGCGGGCCGGCCGGCCATGAAGTTGTTCCTCCTCCACGATGTCGTCCAACCACACAGCGGTATGTGGCGGCAATTGCGGGCCGGCCGGCCATGAAGTTGTTCCTCCTCCACGATGTCGTCCAACCACACAACGGTATGTGGCGGCAATTGCGGGCCGGCCGGCCATGAAGTTGATCCTCCTCCACGATGTCGTCCAACCACACAGCGGTATGTGGCGGCAATTGCGGGCCGGCCGGCCATGAAGTTGTTCCTCCTCCACGATGTCGTCCAACCACACAGCGGTATGTGGCGGCAATTGCGGGCCGGCCGGCCATGAAGTTGTTCCTCCTCCACGATGTCGTCCAACCACACAGCGGTATGTGGCGGCAATTGCGGGCCGGCCGGCCATGAAGTTGTTCCTCCTCCACGATGTCGTCCAACCACACAGCGGTATGTGGCGGCAATTGCGGGCCGGCCGGCCATGAAGTTGTTCCTCCTCCACGATGTCGTCCAACCACACAGCGGTATGTGGCGGCAATTGCGGGCCGGCCGGCCATGAAGTTGTTCCTCCTCCACGATGTCGTCCAACCACACAGCGGTATGTGGCGGCAATTGCGGGCCGGCCGGCCATGAAGTTGTTCCTCCTCCACGATGTCGTCCAACCACACAGCGGTATGTGGCGGCAATTGCGGGCCGGCCGGCCATGAAGTTGTTCCTCCTCCACGATGTCGTCCAACCACACAGCGGTATGTGGCGGCAATTGCGGGCCGGCCGGCCATGAAGTTGTTCCTCCTCCACGATGTCGTCCAACCACACAGCGGTATGTGGCGGCAATTGCGGGCCGGCCGGCCATGAAGTTGTTCCTCCTCCACGATGTCGTCCAACCACACAGCGGTATGTGGCGGCAATTGCGGGCCGGCCGGCCATGAAGTTGTTCCTCCTCCACGATGTCGTCCAACCACACAGCGGTATGTGGCGGCAATTGCGGGCCGGCCGGCCATGAAGTTGTTCCTCCTCCACGATGTCGTCCAACCACACAGCGGTATGTGGCGGCAATTGCGGGCCGGCCAACCATGAAGTTGTTCCTCCTCCACGATGTCGTCCAACCACACAGCGGTATGTGGCGGCAATTGCGGGCCGGCCGGCCATGAAGTTGTTCCTCCTCCACGATGTCGTCCAACCACACAGCGGTATGTGGCGGCAATTGCGGGCCGGCCGGCCATGAAGTTGTTCCTCCTCCACGATGTCGTCCAACCACACAGCGGTATGTGGCGGCAATTGCGGGCCGGCCGGCCATGAAGTTGTTCCTCCTCCACGATGTCGTCCAACCACACAGCGGTATGTGGCGGCAATTGCGGGCCGGCCGGCCATGAAGTTGTTCCTCCTCCACGATGTCGTCCAACCACACAGCGGTATGTGGCGGCAATTGCGGGCCGGCCGGCCATGAAGTTGTTCCTCCTCCACGATGTCGTCCAACCACACAGCGGTATGTGGCGGCAATTGCGGGCCGGCCGGCCATGAAGTTGTTCCTCCTCCACGATGTCGTCCAACCACACAGCGGTATGTGGCGGCAATTGCTTGTGATGAGGCCCTCCCACCGACCACCCCCATCACCACCGAGCGAGATCAGAGGGACGAGAAAGCGAGCCTGAAGAAATCGAGATGAAACATGACTTCAACAGGATATGGGCAGAAAAGGCAAAAATACATGTACGCAATTTAAAAATTGGCGATAGCCTCCGGCCTCCCTATCGAAAAACACCACTGAAATAATGCAAATGACCAACCTGCTCTGACGTCGAATGGGCGGATCTAATTGATAGAAGAACGAGTGGCTGCTTGGTGGCCAGAGGCACTCATCTCGAAGGGGTGAGATCAGAGAGACGAGACAGTGAACCTGAAGAAATCGAGATGAAACATGACTTCAACAGGATATGGGCAGAAAAGGCAAAACTACATGTACGCAAATTAAAAATTGGCGATAGCCTCTGGCCGCCCTATTGAAAAACACCACTGAAATAATCGCAATGACCAACCTGCTCTGACGTCGAATGGGCGGATCCAATTGATAGAAGAACGAGTGGCTGCTTGGTGGCCAGATGCACTCATCTCGAAGGGGGTGAGATCAGAGAGACGAGACAGTGAACCTGAAGAAATCGAGATGAAACATGATTTCAACAGGATATGGGTAGAAAAGGCAAAAATACATGTACGCAATTTAAAAATTGGCGATAGCCTCCGGCCTCCCTATTGAAAAACACCACTGAAATACTCGCAATGACCAACCTGCTCTGACGTCGAATGGGCGGATCCAATTGATAGAAGAACGAGTGGCTGCTTGGTGGCCAGATGCACTCATCTCGAAGGGGGTGAGATCAGAGGGACGAGACAGTGAACCTGCAGAAATCGAGATGAAACATGATTTCAACAGGATATGGGCAGAAAAGGCAAAAATACATGTACGCAATTTAAAATTGGCGATAGCCTCCGGCGTCCCTATTGAAAAACACCACTGAAATAATCGCAATGACCAACCTGCTCTGACGTCGAATGGGCGGATCCAATTGATAGAAGAACGAGTGGCTGCTTGGTGGCCAGAGGCACTCATCTCGAAGGGGGTGAGATCAGAGGGACGAGACAGTGAACCTGAAGAAATCGAGATGAAACATGATTTCAACAGGATATGGGCAGAAAAGGCAAAAATACATGTACGCAATTTAAAAATTGGCGATAGCCTCCGGCCTCCCTATTGAAAAACACCACTGAAATAATCGCAATGACCAACCTGCTCTGACGTCGAATGGGCGGATCCAATTGATAGAAGAACAAGTGGCTGCTTGGTGGCCAGAGGCACTCATCTCGAAGGGGGTGAGATCAGAGAGACGAGACAGTGAACCTGAAGAAATGGAGATGAAACATGATTTCAACAGGATATGGGCAGAAAAGGCAAAAATACATGTACGCAATTTAAAAATTGGCGATAGCCTCCGGCCTCCCTATCGAGAAACACCACTGAAATAATCGCAATGACCAACCTGCTCTGACGTCGAATGGGCGGATCCAATTGATAGAAGAACGAGTGGCTGCTTGGTGGCCAGAGGCACTCATCGAAGGGGGTGAGATCAGAGGGACGAGACAGTGAACCTGAAGAAATCGAGATGAAACATGATTTCAACAGGATATGGGTAGAAAAGGCAAAAATACATGTACGCAATTTAAAAATTGGCGATAGCCTCCGGCCTCCCTATTGAAAAACACCACTGAAATACTCGCAATGACCAACCTGCTCTGACGTCGAATGGGCGGATCCAATTGATAGAAGAACGAGTGGCTGCTTGGTGGCCAGATGCACTCATCTCGAAGGGGTGAGATCAGAGGGACGAGACAGTGAACCTGCAGAAATCGAGATGAAACATGATTTCAACAGGATATGGGCAGAAAAGGCAAAAATACATGTACGCAATTTAAAAATTGGCGATAGCCTCCGGCGTCCCTATTGAAAAACACCACTGAAATAATCGCAATGACCAACCTGCTCTGACGTCGAATGGGCGGATCCAATTGATAGAAGAACGAGTGGCTGCTTGGTGGCCAGAGGCACTCATCTCGAAGGGGGTGAGATCAGAGGGACGAGACAGTGAACCTGAAGAAATCGAGATGAAACATGATTTCAACAGGATATGGGCAGTAAAGGCAAAAATACATGTACGCAATTTAAAAATTGGCGATAGCCTCCGGCCTCCTTATCGAAAAACACCACTGAAATAATCGCAATGACCAACCTGCTCTGACGTCGAATGGGCGGATCCAATTGATAGAAGAACGAGTGGCTGCTTGGTGGCCAGAGGCACTCATCTCGAAGGGGGTGAGATCAGAGAGATGAGACAGTGAACCTGAAGAAATCGAGATGAAACATGATTTCAACAGGATATGGGCAGTAAAGGCAAAAATACATGTACGCAATTTAAAAATTGGCGATAGCCTCCGGCCTCCTTATCGAAAAACACCACTGAAATAATCGCAATGACCAACCTGCTCTGACGTCGAATGGGCGGATCCAATTGATAGAAGAACGAGTGGCTGCTTGGTGGCCAGAGGCACTCATCGAAGGGGGTGAGATCAGAGGGACGAGACAGTGAACCTGAAGAAATCGAGATGAAACATGATTTCAACAGGATATGGGCAGAAAAGGCAAAAATACATGTACGCAATTTAAAAATTGGCGATAGCCTCCGGCCTCCCTATTGAAAAACACCACTGAAATAATCGCAATGACCAACCTGCTCTGACGTCGAATGGGCGGATCCAATTGATAGAAGAACAAGTGGCTGCTTGGTGGCCAGAGGCACTCATCTCGAAGGGGGTGAGATCAGAGAGACGAGACAGTGAACCTGAAGAAATCGAGATTAAACATGATTTCAACAGGATATGGGCAGAAAAGGCAAAAATACATGTACGCAATTTAAAAATTGGCGATAGCCTCCGGCCTCCCTATTGAAAAACACCACTGAAATAATCGCAATGACCAACCTGCTCTGACGTCGAATGGGCGGATCCAATTGATAGAAGAACGAGTGGCTGCTTGGTGGCCAGAGGCACTCATCTCGAAGGGGTGAGATCAGAGAGATGAGACAGTGAACCTGAAGAAATCGAGATGAAACATGATTTCAACAGGATATGGGCAGTAAAGGCAAAAATACATGTACGCAATTTAAAAATTGGCGATAGCCTCCGGCCTCCTTATCGAAAAACACCACTGAAATAATCGCAATGACCAACCTGCTCTGACGTCGAATGGGCGGATCCAATTGATAGAAGAACGAGTGGCTGCTTGGTGGCCAGAGGCACTCATCGAAGGGGGTGAGATCAGAGGGACGAGACAGTGAACCTGAAGAAATCGAGATGAAACATGATTTCAACAGGATATGGGCAGAAAAGGCAAAAATACATGTACGCAATTTAAAAATTGGCGATAGCCTCCGGCCTCCCTATTGAAAAACACCACTGAAATAATCGCAATGACCAACCTGCTCTGACGTCGAATGGGCGGATCCAATTGATAGAAGAACAAGTGGCTGCTTGGTGGCCAGAGGCACTCATCTCGAAGGGGGTGAGATCAGAGAGACGAGACAGTGAACCTGAAGAAATCGAGATTAAACATGATTTCAACAGGATATGGGCAGAAAAGGCAAAAATACATGTACGCAATTTAAAAATTGGCGATAGCCTCCGGCCTCCCTATTGAAAAACACCACTGAAATAATCGCAATGACCAACCTGCTCTGACGTCGAATGGGCGGATCCAATTGATAGAAGAACAAGTGGCTGCTTGGTGGCCAGAGGCACTCATCTCGAAGGGGGTGAGATCAGAGAGACGAGACAGTGAACCTGAAGAAATCGAGATGAAACATGATTTCAACAGGATATGGGCAGTAAAGGCAAAAATACATGTACGCAATATAAAAATTGGCGATAGCCTCCGGCCTCCCTATCGAAAAACACCACTGAAATAATCGCAATGACCAACCTGCTCTGACGTCGAATGGGCGGATCCAATTGACGGAAGGACGAGTGGCTGCTTGGTGGTCAGAGGCACTCATCTCGAAGGGGGTGAGATCAGAGGGGCGAGACAGTGGACCTGAAGAATAGGAGATGAAACATGATTTTAACAGGATATGGGCAGTAAAGGCAAAAATACATGTACGCACTTTAAAAATTGGCGATAGCCTCCGGCCTCCCTATCGAAAAACACCACTGAAATAATCGCAATGACCAACCTGCTCTGACGTCGAATGGGCGGATCCAATTGACGGAAGGACGAGTGGCTGCTTGGTGGCCAGAGGCACTCATCGAAGGGGGTGAGATCAGAGGGCGAGACAGTGGACCTGAAGAATAGGAGATGAAACATGATTTTAACAGGATATGGGCAGTAAAGGCAAAATACATGTACGCAATATAAAAATTGGCGATAGCCTCCGGCCTCCCTATTGAAAAACACCACTGAAATAATCGCAATGACCAACCTGCTCTGACGTCGAATGGGCGGATCCAATTGACGGAAGGACGAGTGGCTGCTTGGTGGCCAGAGGCACTCATCGAAGGGGGTGAGATCAGAGGGGCGAGACAGTGGACCTGAAGAATAGGAGATGAAACATGATTTTAACAGGATATGGGCAGAAAAGGCAAAATACATGTACGCAATTTAAAAATTGGCGATAGCCTCCGGCCTCCCTATCGAAAAACACCACTGAAATAATCGCAATGACCAACCTGCTCTGACGTCGAATGGGCGGATCCAATTGACGGAAGGACGAGTGGCTGCTTGGTGGTCAGAGGCACTCATCTCGAAGGGGTGAGATCAGAGGGGCGAGACAGTGGACCTGAAGAATAGGAGATGAAACATGATTTTAACAGGATATGGGCAGTAAAGGCAAAAATACATGTACGCAATATAAAAATTGGCGATAGCCTCCGGCCTCCCTATTGAAAAACACCACTGAAATAATCGCAATGACCAACCTGCTCTGACGTCGAATGGGCGGATCCAATTGACGGAAGGACGAGTGGCTGCTTGGTGGCCAGAGGCACTCATCGAAGGGGGTGAGATCAGAGGGACGAGACAGTGAACCTGAAGAAATCGAGATGAAACATGATTTTAACAGGATATGGGCAGAAAAGGCAAAAATACATGTACGCAATTTAAAATTGGCGATAGCCTCCGGCCTCCCTATCGAAAAACACCACTGAAATAATCGCAATGACCAACCTGCTCTGACGTCGAATGGGCGGATCCAATTGACGGAAGGACGAGTGGCTGCTTGGTGGCCAGAGGCACTCATCGAAGGGGGTGAGATCAGAGGGACGAGACAGTGAACCTGAAGAAATCGAGATGAAACATGATTTCAACAGGATATGGGCAGTAAAGGCAAAAATACATGTACGCAATTTAAAAATTGGCGATAGCCTCTGGCCTCCCTATTGAAAAACACCACTGAAATAATCGCAATGACCAACCTGCTCTGACGTCGAATGGGCGGATCCAATTGACGGAAGGACGAGTGGCTGCTTGGTGGCCAGAGGCACTCATCGAAGGGGGTGAGATCAGAGGGGCGAGACAGTGAACCTGAAGAATAGGAGATGAAACATGATTTCAACAGGATATGGGCAGTAAAGGCAAAAATACATGTACGCAATATAAAAATTGGCGATAGCCTCCGGCCTCCCTATCGAAAAACACCACTGAAATAATCGCAATGACCAACCTGCTCTGACGTCGAATGGGCGGATCCAATTGACGGAAGGACGAGTGGCTGCTTGGTGGCCAGAGGCACTCATCGAAGGGGGTGAGATCAGAGGGCGAGACAGTGGACCTGAAGAATAGGAGATGAAACATGATTTTAACAGGATATGGGCAGAAAAGGCAAAAATACATGTACGCAATTTAAAAATTGGCGATAGCCTCCGGCCTCCCTATCGAAAAACACCACTGAAATAATCGCAATGACCAACCTGCTCTGACGTCGAATGGGCGGATCCAATTGACGGAAGGACGAGTGGCTGCTTGGTGGCCAGAGGCACTCATCGAAGGGGGTGAGATCAGAGGGGCGAGACAGTGGACCTGAAGAATAGGAGATGAAACATGATTTTAACAGGATATGGGCAGAAAAGGCAAAAATACATGTACGCAATTTAAAAATTGGCGATAGCCTCCGGCCTCCCTATCGAAAAACACCACTGAAATAATCGCAATGACCAACCTGCTCTGACGTCGAATGGGCGGATCCAATTGACGGAAGGACGAGTGGCTGCTTGGTGGCCAGAGGCACTCATCTCGAAGGGGGTGAGATCAGAGGGGCGAGACAGTGGACCTGAAGAATAGGAGATGAAACATGATTTCAACAGGATATGGGCAGTAAAGGCAAAAATACATGTACGCAATATAAAAATTGGCGATAGCCTCCGGCCTCCCTATCGAAAAACACCACTGAAATAATCGCAATGACCAACCTGCTCTGACGTCGAATGGGCGGATCCAATTGACGGAAGGACGAGTGGCTGCTTGGTGGTCAGAGGCACTCATCTCGAAGGGGGTGAGATCAGAGGGGCGAGACAGTGAACCTGAAGAAATCGAGATGAAACATGATTTCAACAGGATATGGGCAGTAAAGGCAAAAATACATGTACGCAATATAAAATTGGCGATAGCCTCCGGCCTCCCTATCGAAAAACACCACTGAAATAATCGCAATGACCAACCTGCTCTGACGTCGAATGGGCGGATCCAATTGACGGAAGGACGAGTGGCTGCTTGGTGGCCAGAGGCACTCATCGAAGGGGGTGAGATCAGAGGGACGAGACAGTGAACCTGAAGAAATCGAGATGAAACATGATTTTAACAGGATATGGGCAGAAAAGGCAAAAATACATGTACGCAATTTAAAAATTGGCGATAGCCTCCGGCCTCCCTATCGAAAAACACCACTGAAATAATCGCAATGACCAACCTGCTCTGACGTCGAATGGGCGGATCCAATTGACGGAAGGACGAGTGGCTGCTTGGTGGCCAGAGGCACTCATCGAAGGGGGTGAGATCAGAGGGACGAGACAGTGAACCTGAAGAAATCGAGATGAAACATGATTTCAACAGGATATGGGCAGTAAAGGCAAAAATACATGTACGCAATTTAAAAATTGGCGATAGCCTCTGGCCTCCCTATTGAAAAACACCACTGAAATAATCGCAATGACCAACCTGCTCTGACGTCGAATGGGCGGATCCAATTGACGGAAGGACGAGTGGCTGCTTGGTGGCCAGAGGCACTCATCGAAGGGGGTGAGATCAGAGGGGCGAGACAGTGGACCTGAAGAATAGGAGATGAAACATGATTTTAACAGGATATGGGCAGTAAAGGCAAAAATACATGTACGCACTTTAAAAATTGGCGATAGCCTCCGGCCTCCCTATCGAAAAACACCACTGAAATAATCGCAATGACCAACCTGCTCTGACGTCGAATGGGCGGATCCAATTGACGGAAGGACGAGTGGCTGCTTGGTGGCCAGAGGCACTCATCGAAGGGGTGAGATCAGAGGGACGAGACAGTGAACCTGAAGAAATCGAGATGAAACATGATTTCAACAGGATATGGGCAGTAAAGGCAAAAATACATGTACGCAATATAAAAATTGGCGATAGCCTCCGGCCTCCCTATCGAAAAACACCACTGAAATAATCGCAATGACCAACCTGCTCTGACGTCGAATGGGCGGATCCAATTGACGGAAGGACGAGTGGCTGCTTGGTGGTCAGAGGCACTCATCTCGAAGGGGGTGAGATCAGAGGGGCGAGACAGTGGACCTGAAGAATAGGAGATGAAACATGATTTTAACAGGATATGGGCAGTAAAGGCAAAAATACATGTACGCAATATAAAAATTGGCGATAGCCTCCGGCCTCCCTATCGAAAAACACCACTGAAATAATCGCAATGACCAACCTGCTCTGACGTCGAATGGGCGGATCCAATTGACGAAGGACGAGTGGCTGCTTGGTGGTCAGAGGCACTCATCTCGAAGGGGGTGAGATCAGAGGGGCGAGACAGTGGACCTGAAGAATAGGAGATGAAACATGATTTTAACAGGATATGGGCAGTAAAGGCAAAAATACATGTACGCAATATAAAAATTGGCGATAGCCTCCGGCCTCCCTATTGAAAAACACCACTGAAATAATCGCAATGACCAACCTGCTCTGACGTCGAATGGGCGGATCCAATTGACGGAAGGACGAGTGGCTGCTTGGTGGCCAGAGGCACTCATCGAAGGGGGTGAGATCAGAGGGACGAGACAGTGAACCTGAAGAAATCGAGATGAAACATGATTTCAACAGGATATGGGCAGTAAAGGCAAAAATACATGTACGCAATTTAAAAATTGGCGATAGCCTCTGGCCTCCCTATTGAAAAACACCACTGAAATAATCGCAATGACCAACCTGCTCTGACGTCGAATGGGCGGATCCAATTGACGGAAGGACGAGTGGCTGCTTGGTGGCCAGAGGCACTCATCGAAGGGGGTGAGATCAGAGGGACGAGACAGTGAACCTGAAGAAATCGAGATGAAACATGATTTCAACAGGATATGGGCAGTAAAGGCAAAAATACATGTACGCAATTTAAAAATTGGCGATAGCCTCTGGCCTCCCTATTGAAAAACACCACTGAAATAATCGCAATGACCAACCTGCTCTGACGTCGAATGGGCGGATCCAATTGACGGAAGGACGAGTGGCTGCTTGGTGGCCAGAGGCACTCATCGAAGGGGGTGAGATCAGAGGGGCGAGACAGTGGACCTGAAGAATAGGAGATGAAACATGATTTTAACAGGATATGGGCAGTAAAGGCAAAAATACATGTACGCACTTTAAAAATTGGCGATAGCCTCCGGCCTCCCTATCGAAAAACACCACTGAAATAATCGCAATGACCAACCTGCTCTGACGTCGAATGGGCGGATCCAATTGACGGAAGGACGAGTGGCTGCTTGGTGGCCAGAGGCACTCATCGAAGGGGTGAGATCAGAGGGGCGAGACAGTGGACCTGAAGAATAGGAGATGAAACATGATTTTAACAGGATATGGGCAGTAAAGGCAAAAATACATGTACGCACTTTAAAAATTGGCGATAGCCTCCGGCCTCCCTATCGAAAAACACCACTGAAATAATCGCAATGACCAACCTGCTCTGACGTCGAATGGGCGGATCCAATTGACGGAAGGACGAGTGGCTGCTTGGTGGCCAGAGGCACTCATCGAAGGGGGTGAGATCAGAGGGGCGAGACAGTGGACCTGAAGAATAGGAGATGAAACATGATTTTAACAGGATATGGGCAGTAAAGGCAAAAATACATGTACGCACTTTAAAAATTGGCGATAGCCTCCGGCCTCCCTATCGAAAAACACCACTGAAATAATCGCAATGACCAACCTGCTCTGACGTCGAATGGGCGGATCCAATTGACGGAAGGACGAGTGGCTGCTTGGTGGCCAGAGGCACTCATCGAAGGGGTGAGATCAGAGGGGCGAGACAGTGGACCTGAAGAATAGGAGATGAAACATGATTTTAACAGGATATGGGCAGTAAAGGCAAAAATACATGTACGCACTTTAAAAATTGGCGATAGCCTCCGGCCTCCCTATCGAAAAACACCACTGAAATAATCGCAATGACCAACCTGCTCTGACGTCGAATGGGCGGATCCAATTGACGGAAGGACGAGTGGCTGCTTGGTGGCCAGAGGCACTCATCGAAGGGGGTGAGATCAGAGGGACGAGACAGTGAACCTGAAGAAATCGAGATGAAACATGATTTCAACAGGATATGGGCAGTAAAGGCAAAAATACATGTACGCAATATAAAAATTGGCGATAGCCTCCGGCCTCCCTATCGAAAAACACCACTGAAATAATCGCAATGACCAACCTGCTCTGACGTCGAATGGGCGGATCCAATTGACGGAAGGACGAGTGGCTGCTTGGTGGTCAGAGGCACTCATCTCGAAGGGGGTGAGATCAGAGGGGCGAGACAGTGGACCTGAAGAATAGGAGATGAAACATGATTTTAACAGGATATGGGCAGTAAAGGCAAAAATACATGTACGCAATATAAAAATTGGCGATAGCCTCCGGCCTCCCTATTGAAAAACACCACTGAAATAATCGCAATGACCAACCTGATCTGACGTCGAATGGGCGGATCCAATTGACGGAAGGACGAGTGGCTGCTTGGTGGCCAGAGGCACTCATCGAAGGGGTGAGATCAGAGGGGCGAGACAGTGGACCTGAAGAATAGGAGATGAAACATGATTTTAACAGGATATGGGCAGTAAAGGCAAAAATACATGTACGCAATATAAAAATTGGCGATAGCCTCCGGCCTCCCTATTGAAAAACACCACTGAAATAATCGCAATGACCAACCTGATCTGACGTCGAATGGGCGGATCCAATTGACGGAAGGACGAGTGGCTGCTTGGTGGCCAGAGGCACTCATCGAAGGGGGTGAGATCAGAGGGGCGAGACAGTGGACCTGAAGAATAGGAGATGAAACATGATTTTAACAGGATATGGGCAGTAAAGGCAAAAATACATGTACGCAATATAAAAATTGGCGATAGCCTCCGGCCTCCCTATTGAAAAACACCACTGAAATAATCGCAATGACCAACCTGATCTGACGTCGAATGGGCGGATCCAATTGACGGAAGGACGAGTGGCTGCTTGGTGGCCAGAGGCACTCATCGAAGGGGGAGATCAGAGGGGCGAGACAGTGGACCTGAAGAATAGGAGATGAAACATGATTTTAACAGGATATGCAAAAATACAAGAATGCAATTTAAAAATTGGCGATAGAATTATATTTTTAAACAGCCCTGGAACAGCTCACAAACAACAGGGGAAGAATGGCAGTAGAGGGAGTGGTTAACCAAAATTTGACCATTTTTATTCAAAGTAGTGCCGAATATTTTTCCTCCACTGACCTCCGATCGATAGTCCTTCTCCTCTCGTCTTCCCTCAGAGAGAAGTAGACGGACGGAGAGAGAGAGCAGCACGGTCTATAATATCAAATGATGACGTCATTGATCATTCATCGTTCAATCAGACTTTCCTCTTTCCCTCTTCCTTTCCACTTGTCGTCCGCAGGCTCGCCGACGAGTCTCCAGTCCAGCCTTAGACCCGGCTTACCTGACAAAAACAAACATCAATATTTGTTACAGTCTGAAACGCCCATTTTGCAGGCTGGTAATAAAAATGATATTGAATACTTATAAAATAAAATTTATAAATATCAATATTCCCCGCGGTGGGGGCAGGCCGAATCCCCTCCACCACTACCCTTCGGCTGGGTTCCCCCACTTTGGAACCACGGCAGCAGAATCATCTGCATAGGCTGCCTGCACCGGGGTCTTAGTGGCTAAGGAGACTAAGCCTACACTATACACCGCGCCCTCTGTCGTTTGGTCAAATCCCTTCCCCCCGCTACCCTTCGGCTGGGTTCCCCCACATTGGAACCACGGCAGCAGAGTCATCGGCACAGGCTGCCTGCACCGGGGTCTTAGCGGGGATCACAGGAAAAAACCTACACAACTAAGAGCGGGGGCGCAAACCCGACTGACACTCACCCCGAAGGGGCTAGATGAGGCTATCCGGCCAGCCGTGTTTTTATAAAATATAATATTTTAGTTGAAGGGTAACAATAATCCCCGCGGTGGGGCAGGCCGAATCCCCTCCACCACTACCCTTCGGCTGGGTTCCCCCACTTTGGAACCACGGCAGCAGAATCATCTGCATAGGCTGCCTGCACCGGGGTCTTAGTGGTTAAGAAAACTCAACCTACACTATACACCGCGCCCTCTGTCGTTTGGTCAAATCCCTTCCCCCCGCTACCCTTCGGCTGGGTTCCCCCACATTGGAACCACGGTAGCAGAGTCATCGGCACAGGCTACCTGCACCGGGGTCTTAGCGGGGATCACAGGAAAAAACCTACACAACTAAGAGCACTATGGGGAGCGCGCGCGACCACGACTGGCACTCACCCCAGAAGGGGCTAGATGAGGCTATCCGTCCAGCCGCAGTCATACCCATCCAGGAAATGGTAGATTGAAACTTATCTTTTATATCGAAGAGCAGCTTGCTCGCGTAGACGTCGTTGTCTGCCCTCACACGTCATCATTGCTGTCGACGGGGTACCCTGAGGAGGGAAATAAAGTTTACCAGAGCGGAAGAAGCTGCACACGCTCAGCGAAACACGAAAACGGCTAGTAAAAACGTGCAAATACGAAACGTGCCTAGTAGTATAGTTTCTGAACGCACTCAAGCGATAGTGAAGCAAAATAGCGAGCGAAAATGCTTCTATCAGTTGGAACGATAAACAAGGCAGTTGCTGACAAATCGCAAGCGCACGAATAGTCGTTTGTTGTGAGCAGGGCACGCGAAAGAGCAAGGGAACGCAGAGACGGTAAATAGGACAGAAGCAGCATTCAATAAAGGCAATGGTGAACCAAACAGGATGCCTTCCAGAAAGTCAACGTTGCAAAGTAGCGCAACGTTTCAATCAACTTTTACGCGGGAAAATAAGGCAAATCAGAGCAGAAAAGAGGTCGCACAAACAACAAGGATGAAGCAAGAGTGAATTGAATCGAGATGGGAAGAGACACGAGGGAGATCAATCGATAGGTAGATCAAGAGGGGACGGAAGAGATCAAGCGATCAACAGGGGGCGGGGTATACACGAAGCCGCGCATTTTCAACTTGCGCGAGAATCTTCCGGTCGTGGTTCCGGCTCCCACTACTTTGGCATTACTTTTATAGCATTTATTGATCACTTTTTCGCAGTTCTACGCGTTTTTTCCTTTTATTTTTATGTCCCATATAGTATTTGATGCATTGCCCAGCTGAGCATGGATGTTGGACAGTCATGCTCAGCTGGTCAATGCGTTTAAGCACTGTTAAAACTGACTTCGGCAAGTTCGCCCTTCTTCCTTCCGTAAAAACCAACTTTTCGCCCTTTCGCTCATTATATTTGCACACCCTCCCTTTTCCGTTTGACGAGTATTAAATGGCAAACGCAAAACTAACGATATTTCCGCCTGTTCTTTCATTGAATAACGTGATATTCGCCAAAATAGCAAGAAAAAAAGAGTTGACGCGTGTGATTCAATCGATTTCCTGCCTGTTCCCTTCTTATCCTTTCCATACTCACTTCCTTCATTCCCGTTCGTTTCATCCGCTTTGTCACCCTTTTCCTAATCGCTGGTGCTGCAGGTGCAATACCTCAACAAGAGGAAGAAGTACTACTCCAGCATCTGCGCCTTTGTCAACACCCAGGCAAGTTGTGTTGGTGTTTTAGTTGATATTGAACATGTTTGAAATACTGTTTGCTTGTCCTATTTTCGTGACAAGCTATTCCCAGTCCATTGATGCCTTCATTCTGAACCGAAAAGAAACCATAGCTAATTTCAATTTTAACTTCCTTTTAATAATTTTCTATGAAATTTAGCAGAAGCTTCTCAAGCACCACAACAAGAATGTCCACATCATGGACGTCCAGCGCAACGGAGGATCCATCCCCGATAAGGTCGAGTGGGCCAAGGAGCGCCTGGAGAAGCAGGTTTGTTTTTCCTCCACTAACACTATTTAATATTTGATAATGATGGTTAGACCCGTTGCCTGTCCGATTTTCGGTGATAAAGACCATCCAGTCCACTGCTGCCTTCTTTCTGAATATTAGAGATATCAAAATATAGATGTTATATATGCAGGCCGGTATAGGACTGACCCGCATATATTGTGGTGTGTATAATATACGCGTGGAAGTAAGGATAGTAATACTAATAGTTTATTACATACGGAACAATGATAAGAGAGAATAGGCTTAGTGGAAAGGTAATGGGGAGTGAGGTGGTAAGGATACGCGCCCTACATTGGGACCTATACGGGCCAGCGGGTATCCTATAAGCTACCAACCATCACGGTCACATGGGAACCAACTCGCAGAACTAGGCGAGAGAGAACAAACACGTTAGAACAGGAAAGTTCTAGAGCAACGTGATACGCAGCCTGCGTGGCTGCGTAGGTTGACGATACTACTTACAGTAATACTTCAAAGGGCTGTTGAGCTGGGTCAGACACATGACTAATGCTATTACACAGCACCTCCGCAACAAGATATGAAATACGAGTATTGAATATCTGACGAAATACAGTAGTCAGTTGGAATGACATCAATATCGTAAATCGGATAGGGTAGTGAAATCAATGGGACTCATTGCGAGTGTGTATCTTCTGGTCGTTCTCCACCTCTTCTGTGGGCACGATGTTCTTCGACGATTTGTCGTTGACGATGCAGTTGACACTCGAACACGTTGTAGATGTAGTTGCACTTGAACACGATGACGATGCCGTTGCACTTGAACACGATGACGATGCCGTTGCACTTGTACACGACCTTTCACAATGCAGTCTCGATGACTGTTACTCATGATGTACGGTAGTACCCTTAGCGAACTCTCCATTCACTCTACCGACATCTCGTCTCTCGGACACCCCTCCTCTTCTTCACAGAAAGAGAGTGAGCCGAATACTTGATCTTCCATCCGAAGATCACCAATGAAACTCCACTGTACATTCTACATCAATCAGACACCTTCTTTTATCTCCAGAGATAGTGTACTGATAGAATTACATTATGAGTTCACTTGGTCTCTCACACTTCATCCTCAGAGTAGTGAGATAATCTTCTATTGATTATTCCTTCCGGAAAATCACCAGCAATCTCATACTCATTCATCACCACTTCCTCTTCCTCCTTCTTCAGGAAATGAGCACATTTCTTACAACAGAGCTTTGGTGAATGAGTAGTTATGCCACGATAGGCATACATTCGTGGTAGGATCCATTTATTCCTCCACCTTGGGTTACGGTAGGTTTCGCACACACTCTGCGAAAACAAGAAAGCAAACACGGCGGTTCCAGGGCATCTCTGGTAATCCCTTCAAGATTATCCAGTGCACTTTCTTCGCATTCCCATACAGTTACTGCAGTCCCGAGGACTCACAGTTTGCGCTACCACCTAATGGTCTCTTGGTAAGTTAGCGACTTTCGGAGTGGGCACATCTCCAACAGTAGTCTCAACAGTTTAGTCAGCCCTTGATGTGTCTGAAATATTCACTGTTCCATCGTTGCATCAACTTCAACACGTGAATACACATCACAGAAATTCGATCATGGAGAAGTTGCTTCCTCTCTAATGAGTCCAAACAACCTCCGGTTTCACAGGGTTATGCTCTGTCCCTTCCTGGGATCAGCATCTATTGCAACTTTCGACTAGTGCAATACTGTCTCCTGTACCGAGTCCTCTCCTTCGAGTTCACTCCCATATTGATCATTCTTGATCACCTAATCGATTTCTCATAGTGTACCTGCCGGCTGGTTTATTGGGGTTTTCACCTCACAGTACCGTCCATCGTCCTCGTGGTTACGGTCTGCCAGTCCAGTCTCACATTATTCTGAACATTCCATCCAGTATGTGTAGTTCTCCGGGAACTTGATACACTCGACTACTGCGCATTCACTTCGAATGCAACTTCGGCTCAACTTTGGAACCGTATACCACCGATTTTAGTCGAATTATCGGGGTCGAGCAACTTGACCACTCGTTACTCTTCCTGTGTGTCATCGCACTACAGGATGCTCTGTGAATCTTGAGTACCTTAGCATCACCAAACTGATTGCTCTTGGTCTTCATTCATCAGAGTCTTTCCATCACCTCTGTTACTGCCAGCAGCAGAACAGTTAACCACTCTATCAACTGTTCACATCCGGTGACAGTGATCGCCAACTCTGGTTCTCTCAACAGTTTCATTACTGTTATACTTCTTGTGGAACAAATAATTGTTCACTTTGTTCCATTATTACACACCTCGTGCAATAATCTTATACTTCCACTTGATCAGTAGTTAACAGTATACACCCGCTGTCAACTACTCATGCTTCTCAATTTGTGTTATTTTCTCAATAAAATTCAGTATCGCAGCAATTTGGACGATCTTATATCCAATTACACCGAATTTCATCATAATGATGGTGTGCACCTCGCACTCTGATATTCCTCCACGGAAAATGGCTTGACTACACCTCGCAATCAGCCCGAGTGAACGACAATTTCACTCAAATATCAGTCAATCATTAATCACTCGTGCTTCCTCTTCCTCCTCCTCAAAATCTCATGAAACCACTTGGAAATGCACAAAAAGTATCCACTTTCCTTCAAAAAGTGGCACAACCTGGTGTCCTTTGACTACCAGTTGTATCAGCCACACTGATTACTCCTCGTTACACACAGGTACTCCTTAACGGCGCCGTTGCGTCTTACGTTATCCACTGGTTCTTACTCATTTCATCACTTCCTCAAAATTCACTCGAATTGCAGTTAAGCTTGCACCAAATCAAAATCTAGGAGCTCTGTCACGCGTGCTAAAAAATGTGGCGTGAGCTAGGAGCTCTGTCACGCGTGCTTTAGGATGTGGCGTGAGCTAGGAGCTCTGTCACGCGTGCTAAAAAAAATGTGGCGTGAGCTAGGAGCTCTGTCACGCGTGCTAAAAAATGTGGCGTGAGCTAGGAGCTCTGTCACGCGTGCTAAAAAATGTGGCGTGAGCTAGGAGCTCTGTCACGCGTGCTTTAGGATGTGGCGTGAGCTAGGAGCTCTGTCACGCGTGCTAAAAAATGTGGCGTGAGCTAGGAGCTCTGTCACGCGTGCTAAAAAATGTGGCGTGAGCTAGGAGCTCTGTCACGCGTGCTTTAGGATGTGGCGTGAGCTAGGAGCTCTGTCACGCGTGCTAAAAAATGTGGCGTGAGCTAGGAGCTCTGTCACGCGTGCTTTAGGATGTGGCGTGAGCTAGGAGCTCTGTCACGCGTGCTAAAAAAAATGTGGCGTGAGCTAGGAGCTCTGTCACGCGTGCTTTAGGATGTGGCGTGAGCTAGGAGCTCTGTCACGCGTGCTAAAAAATGTGGCGTGAGCTAGGAGCTCTGTCACGCGTGCTAAAAAATGTGGCGTGAGCTAGGAGCTCTGTCACGCGTCCTAAAAAATGTGGCGTGAGCTAGGAGCTCTGTCACGCGTGCTAAAAAATGTGGCGTGAGCTAGGAGCTCTGTCACGCTTGCTAAAAAATGTGGCGTGAGCTAGGAGCTCTGTCACGCGTGCTAAAAAATGTGGCGTGAGCTAGGAGCTCTGTCACGCGTGCTTTAGGATGTGGCGTGAGCTAGGAGCTCTGTCACGCGTGCTAAAAAAATGTGGCGTGAGCTAGGAGCTCTGTCACGCGTGCTAAAAAATGTGGCGTGAGCTAGGAGCTCTGTCACGCGTGCTTTAGGATGTGGCGTGAGCTAGGAGCTCTGTCACGCTTGCTAAAAAATGTGGCGTGAGCTAGGAGTTCTGTCACGCGTGCTAAAAAATGTGGCGTGAGCTAGGAGCTCTGTCACGCGTGCTTTAGGACGTGACGTGGGCTAGGAGCCCTGCCGCGCTGAAATAGTAACCAATATCTCTCTCACGAGAGGTATTGGTTACTATTTCAGAACCAGTTTATCTTCGGCAGCTGGATGGCTCAATGAGGACGTAGTTCAATTGCGGACGACACGTGTCGATTTCGTCGGTGAGTCTATGGCTTCGAATTCTTATGTGAATAGAGGGCAAATACCCCTCCCGCAAGGACCTATGCATGCAACATTTTTAGACCATTTTGATCAAAATTAGAGAAAAGCATACCACTGATCGACAAAAAGGCCCTTTCTCCCATTGAGTGACCAGCGTTGATGGACATTATCTTTGTGCTCATTGTGTGCTAATTGAAATGCTTATTTTCAGGTAAAACCCCGGGTTCAAGGTCCGCACCAGCCGTTTCCTCTTCACCCTGGTCATCCAGGACAAGGAAAAGGCCTCTCTCCCTCCCGGACTCAAGGTAATGCAATTCAACTTTTACTGACTAAATTATCGACCGATAGTTCCCTGTTTCATTAGCGGCCTAACCGGATTGTTTCATATTTGAGTCTATTGTAATAAATAGACTAAATTACACCTTTCAAGGCTCGCACCAGCCGTTTTCCGCCCGTCCAGCTCACACAGGACGAGGAAAAGGCCAACAAGCTGAAGGCCATTCACCCTCCCGGACTCCAGGTAATGAAAATAAACTATCACTGACTCTATCGACCGTCAGTTCCCTGTTTCATTAGTGGCCTAACTGGATTGTTTCATATTTGCGTCTGTTGTAATTAATAGACTAAATTACACCTTTCAAGGCCCGCACCAGCCGTTTTCCGCCCGTCCAGCTCACACAGGTCGAGGAAAAGGCCAACAAGCTGAAGGCCACTCTCCCTCCCGGACTCCAGGTAATGAAAATAAACTATCACTGACTCTATCGACCGTCAGTTCCCTGTTTCATTAGTGACCTAACTGGATTGTTTTATATTTGCGTCTGTTGTAATTAATAGACTAAATTACACTTTTCAAGGCTCGCACCAGCCGTTTTCCGCCCGTCCAGCTCACACAGGACGAGGAAAAGGCCAACAAGCTGAAGGCCACTCTCCCTCCCGGACTCCAGGTAATAACAATAAACTATCACTGACTCTATCGACCGTCAGTTCCCTGTTTCATTAGTGACCTAACTGGATTGTTTCATAGTTGCGTCTGTTGTAATTAATAGACTAAATTACACCTTTCAAGGCCCGCACCAGCCGTTTTCCGCCCGTCCAGCTCACACAGGACAAGGAAAAGGCCAACAAGCTGAAGGCCATTCTCCCTCCCGGACTCCAGGTAATGAAAATAAACTATCACTGACTCTATCGACCGCTTGTTCCATGTTTTATAAGCGACCTCGTTTTTCTCTATCATTTTTTAAAAATATAATTTTAATTATATTGATCGTTGCATAGGCGGTACAATTGAATGAATTCAACCATTTTTTATTGATGCTGTTCAGGATGCTCGCGAGTGCGAATGAGGAAGAAGAGGAAACGATTCCCTCCAGAGGTCGAATATTCCTCCCGAAAGGACCTACGCACACCACATTTTCTGGTAAATTTGATCAAAAATTATAGAACAACAAACCACTGATCGACAAAAACATAAAAATTGACCAGAAACTTAACCGCCGCAAGCTCCATAGGCTTCACAATCTCACACCACATCTTAGGTTTCGTGACCTAAGTATTTTACTGGGCTTTGTACCTCATCGGTAATTTTTAAGACTATTTTTACACTAGATCGGCAGCTTGTGCGAACTGAAAGAATGAAACTTTTAAAATAATCATGTGTTTGCAGATGCAGTGCTTAACACGTGGACAGGCTGACGAGCACCCCGACCAAGGAAGGACTTTGGCATGCTGACCAAGGAATCTAAAAGCTAAGTACACCTTAGGGTGTGGCGTGAGCTAGGAGCTCTGTCACGCGTGCTAAAAAATGTGGCGTGAGCTAGGAGCTCTGTCACGCGTGCTTTAGGATGTGGCGTGAGCTAGGAGCTCTGTCACGCGTGCTAAAAAATGTGGCGTGAGCTAGGAGCTCTGTCACGCGTGCTAAAAAATGTGGCGTGAGCTAGGAGCTCTGTCACGCGTGCTTTAGGATGTGGCGTGAGCTAGGAGCTCTGTCACGCGTGCTAAAAAATGTGGCGTGAGCTAGGAGCTCTGTCACGCGTGCTAAAAAATGTGGCGTGAGCTAGGAGCTCTGTCACGCGTGCTTTAGGATGTGGCGTGAGCTAGGAGCTCTGTCACGCGTGCTAAAAAATGTGGCGTGAGCTAGGAGCTCTGTCACGCGTGCTAAAAAATGTGGCGTGAGCTAGGAGCTCTGTCACGCGTGCTTTAGGATGTGGCGTGAGCTAGGAGCTCTGTCACGCGTGCTAAAAAATGTGGCGTGAGCTAGGAGCTCTGTCACGCGTGCTAAAAAATGTGGCGTGAGCTAGGAGCTCTGTCACGCGTGCTTTAGGATGTGGCGTGAGCTAGGAGCTCTGTCACGCGTGCTAAAAAATGTGGCGTGAGCTAGGAGCTCTGTCACGCGTGCTAAAAATGTGGCGTGAGCTAGGAGCTCTGTCACGCGTGCTAAAAAATGTGGCGTGAGCTAGGAGCTCTGTCACGCGTGCTTTAGGATGTGGCGTGAGCTAGGAGCTCTGTCACGCGTGCTAAAAAATGTGGCGTGAGCTAGGAGCTCTGTCACGCGTGCTAAAAAATGTGGCGTGAGCTAGGAGCTCTGTCACGCGTGCTTTAGGATGTGGCGTGAGCTAGGAGCTCTGTCACGCGTGCTAAAAAATGTGGCGTGAGCTAGGAGCTCTGTCACGCGTGCTTTAGGATGTGGCGTGAGCTAGGAGCTCTGTCACGCGTGCTAAAAAAATGTGGCGTGAGCTAGGAGCTCTGTCACGCGTGCTTTAGGATGTGGCGTGAGCTAGGAGCTCTGTCACGCGTGCTAAAAAATGTGGCGTGAGCTAGGAGCTCTGTCACGCGTGCTAAAAATGTGGCGTGAGCTAGGAGCTCTGTCACGCGTCCTAAAAAATGTGGCGTGAGCTAGGAGCTCTGTCACGCGTGCTAAAAATGTGGCGTGAGCTAGGAGCTCTGTCACGCTTGCTAAAAAATGTGGCGTGAGCTAGGAGCTCTGTCACGCGTGCTAAAAATGTGGCGTGAGCTAGGAGCTCTGTCACGCGTGCTTTAGGATGTGGCGTGAGCTAGGAGCTCTGTCACGCGTGCTAAAAAAATGTGGCGTGAGCTAGGAGCTCTGTCACGCGTGCTAAAAAATGTGGCGTGAGCTAGGAGCTCTGTCACGCGTGCTTTAGGATGTGGCGTGAGCTAGGAGCTCTGTCACGCTTGCTAAAAAATGTGGCGTGAGCTAGGAGTTCTGTCACGCGTGCTAAAAAATGTGGCGTGAGCTAGGAGCTCTGTCACGCGTGCTTTAGGACGTGACGTGGGCTAGGAGCCCTGCCGCGCTGAAATAGTAACCAATATCTCTCTCACGAGAGGTATTGGTTACTATTTCAGAACCAGTTTATCTTCGGCAGCTGGATGGCTCAATGAGGACGTAGTTCAATTGCGGACGACACGTGTCGATTTCGTCGGTGAGTCTATGGCTTCGAATTCTTATGTGAATAGAGGGCAAATACCCCTCCCGCAAGGACCTATGCATGCAACATTTTTAGACCATTTTGATCAAAATTAGAGAAAAGCATACCACTGATCGACAAAAAGGCCCTTTCTCCCATTGAGTGACCAGCGTTGATGGACATTATCTTTGTGCTCATTGTGTGCTAATTGAAATGCTTATTTTCAGGTAAAACCCCGGTTCAAGGTCCGCACCAGCCGTTTCCTCTTCACCCTGGTCATCCAGGACAAGGAAAAGGCCTCTCTCCCTCCCGGACTCAAGGTAATGCAATTCAACTTTTACTGACTAAATTATCGACCGATAGTTCCCTGTTTCATTAGCGGCCTAACCGGATTGTTTCATATTTGAGTCTATTGTAATAAATAGACTAAATTACACCTTTCAAGGCTCGCACCAGCCGTTTTCCGCCCGTCCAGCTCACACAGGACGAGGAAAAGGCCAACAAGCTGAAGGCCATTCACCCTCCCGGACTCCAGGTAATGAAAATAAACTATCACTGACTCTATCGACCGTCAGTTCCCTGTTTCATTAGTGGCCTAACTGGATTGTTTCATATTTGCGTCTGTTGTAATTAATAGACTAAATTACACCTTTCAAGGCCCGCACCAGCCGTTTTCCGCCCGTCCAGCTCACACAGGTCGAGGAAAAGGCCAACAAGCTGAAGGCCACTCTCCCTCCCGGACTCCAGGTAATGAAAATAAACTATCACTGACTCTATCGACCGTCAGTTCCCTGTTTCATTAGTGACCTAACTGGATTGTTTCATATTTGCGTCTGTTGTAATTAATAGACTAAATTACACCTTTCAAGGCCCGCACCAGCCGTTTTCCGCCCGTCCAGCTCACACAGGACGAGGAAAAGGCCAACAAGCTGAAGGCCACTCTCCCTCCCGGACTCCAGGTAATGAAAATAAACTATCACTGACTCTATCGACCGTCAGTTCCCTGTTTCATTAGTGACCTAACTGGATTGTTTCATAGTTGCGTCTGTTGTAATTAATAGACTAAATTACACCTTTCAAGGCCCGCACCAGCCGTTTTCCGCCCGTCCAGCTCACACAGGACGAGGAAAAGGCCAACAAGCTGAAGGCCACTCTCCCTCCCGGACTCCAGGTAATGAAAATAAACTATCACTGACTCTATCGACCGTCAGTTCCCTGTTTCATTAGTGACCTAACTGGATTGTTTTATATTTGCGTCTGTTGTAATTAATAGACTAAATTACACTTTTCAAGGCTCGCACCAGCCGTTTTCCGCCCGTCCAGCTCACACAGGACGAGGAAAAGGCCAACAAGCTGAAGGCCACTCTCCTCCCGGACTCCAGGTAATAACAATAAACTATCACTGACTCTATCGACCGTCAGTTCCCTGTTTCATTAGTGACCTAACTGGATTGTTTCATAGTTGCGTCTGTTGTAATTAATAGACTAAATTACACCTTTCAAGGCCCGCACCAGCCGTTTTCCGCCCGTCCAGCTCACACAGGACAAGGAAAAGGCCAACAAGCTGAAGGCCATTCTCCCTCCCGGACTCCAGGTAATGAAAATAAACTATCACTGACTCTATCGACCGCTTGTTCCATGTTTTATAAGCGACCTCGTTTTTCTCTATCATTTTTTAAAATATAATTTTAATTATATTGATCGTTGCATAGGCGGTACAATTGAATGAATTCAACCATTTTTTATTGATGCTGTTCAGGATGCTCGCGAGTGCGAATGAGGAAGAAGAGGAGACGATTCCCTCCAGAGTCGAATATTCCTCCCGAAAGGACCTACGCACACCACATTTTCTGGTAAATTTGATCAAAAATTATAGAACAACAAACCACTGATCGACAAAAACATAAAAATTGACCAGAAACTTAACCGCCGCAAGCTCCATAGGCTTCACAATCTCACACCACATCTTAGGTTTCGTGACCTAAGTATTTTACTGGGGCTTTGTACCTCATCGGTAATTTTTAAGACTATTTTTACACTAGATCGGCAGCTTGTGCGAACTGAAAGAATGAAACTTTTAAAATAATCATGTGTTTGCAGATGCAGTGCTTAACACGTGGACAGGCTGACGAGCACCCCGACCAAGGAAGGACTTTGGCATGCTGACCAAGGAATCTAAAAGCTAAGTACACCTTAGGGTGTGGCGTGAGCTAGGAGCTCTGTCACGCGTGCTAAAAAATGTGGCGTGAGCTAGGAGCTCTGTCACGCGTGCTTTAGGATGTGGCGTGAGCTAGGAGCTCTGTCACGCGTGCTAAAAAATGTGGCGTGAGCTAGGAGCTCTGTCACGCGTGCTAAAAATGTGGCGTGAGCTAGGAGCTCTGTCACGCGTGCTTTAGGATGTGGCGTGAGCTAGGAGCTCTGTCACGCGTGCTAAAAAATGTGGCGTGAGCTAGGAGCTCTGTCACGCGTGCTAAAAATGTGGCGTGAGCTAGGAGCTCTGTCACGCGTGCTTTAGGATGTGGCGTGAGCTAGGAGCTCTGTCACGCGTGCTAAAAAATGTGGCGTGAGCTAGGAGCTCTGTCACGCGTGCTAAAAAATGTGGCGTGAGCTAGGAGCTCTGTCACGCGTGCTTTAGGATGTGGCGTGAGCTAGGAGCTCTGTCACGCGTGCTAAAAAATGTGGCGTGAGCTAGGAGCTCTGTCACGCGTGCTAAAAAATGTGGCGTGAGCTAGGAGCTCTGTCACGCGTGCTTTAGGATGTGGCGTGAGCTAGGAGCTCTGTCACGCGTGCTAAAAAATGTGGCGTGAGCTAGGAGCTCTGTCACGCGTGCTAAAAAATGTGGCGTGAGCTAGGAGCTCTGTCACGCGTGCTAAAAAATGTGGCGTGAGCTAGGAGCTCTGTCACGCGTGCTTTAGGATGTGGCGTGAGCTAGGAGCTCTGTCACGCGTGCTAAAAAATGTGGCGTGAGCTAGGAGCTCTGTCACGCGTGCTAAAAAATGTGGCGTGAGCTAGGAGCTCTGTCACGCGTGCTTTAGGATGTGGCGTGAGCTAGGAGCTCTGTCACGCGTGCTAAAAAATGTGGCGTGAGCTAGGAGCTCTGTCACGCGTGCTAAAAAATGTGGCGTGAGCTAGGAGCTCTGTCACGCGTGCTAAAAAATGTGGCGTGAGCTAGGAGCTCTGTCACGCGTGCTTTAGGATGTGGCGTGAGCTAGGAGCTCTGTCACGCGTGCTAAAAAATGTGGCGTGAGCTAGGAGCTCTGTCACGCGTGCTAAAAAATGTGGCGTGAGCTAGGAGCTCTGTCACGCGTGCTTTAGGATGTGGCGTGAGCTAGGAGCTCTGTCACGCGTGCTAAAAAATGTGGCGTGAGCTAGGAGCTCTGTCACGCTTGCTAAAAAATGTGGCGTGAGCTAGGAGCTCTGTCACGCGTGCTAAAAAATGTGGCGTGAGCTAGGAGCTCTGTCACGCGTGCTTTAGGATGTGGCGTGAGCTAGGAGCTCTGTCACGCGTGCTAAAAAATGTGGCGTGAGCTAGGAGCTCTGTCACGCGTGCTTTAGGATGTGGCGTGAGCTAGGAGCTCTGTCACGCGTGCTAAAAAATGTGGCGTGAGCTAGGAGCTCTGTCACGCGTGCTAAAAAATGTGGCGTGAGCTAGGAGCTCTGTCACGCGTGCTTTAGGATGTGGCGTGAGCTAGGAGCTCTATCACGCGTGCTAAAAAATGTGGCGTGAGCTAGGAGCTCTGTCACGCGTGCTAAAAAATGTGGCGTGAGCTAGGAGCTCTGTCACGCGTGCTAAAAAATGTGGCGTGAGCTAGGAGCTCTGTCACGCGTGCTAAATAATGTGGCGTGAGCTAGGAGCTCTGTCACGCGTGCTTTAGGATGTGGCGTGAGCTAGGAGCTCTGTCACGCGTGCTAAAAAAGGTGGCGTGAGCTAGGAGCTCTGTCACGCGTGCTTTAGGATGTGGCGTGAGCTAGGAGCTCTGTCACGCGTGCTAAAAAATGTGGCGTGAGCTAGGAGCTCTGTCACGCGTGCTAAAAAATGTGGCGTGAGCTAGGAGCTCTGTCACGCGTGCTAAAAATGTGGCGTGAGCTAGGAGCTCTGTCACGCGTGCTAAAAAAATGTGGCGTGAGCTAGGAGCTCTGTCACGCGTGCTAAAAAATGTGGCGTGAGCTAGGAGCTCTGTCACGCGTGCTTTAGGATGTGGCGTGAGCTAGGAGCTCTGTCACGCGTGCTAAAAATGTGGCGTGAGCTAGGAGCTCTGTCACGCGTGCTAAAAAAATGTGGCGTGAGCTAGGAGCTCTGTCACGCGTGCTAAAAAATGTGGCGTGAGCTAGGAGCTCTGTCACGCGTGCTAAATAATGTGGCGTGAGCTAGGAGCTCTGTCACGCGTGCTTTAGGATGTGGCGTGAGCTAGGAGCTCTGTCACGCGTGCTAAAAAAGGTGGCGTGAGCTAGGAGCTCTGTCACGCGTGCTTTAGGATGTGGCGTGAGCTAGGAGCTCTGTCACGCGTGCTAAAAAATGTGGCGTGAGCTAGGAGCTCTGTCACGCGTGCTAAAAAATGTGGCGTGAGCTAGGAGCTCTGTCACGCGTGCTAAAAAATGTGGCGTGAGCTAGGAGCTCTGTCACGCGTGCTAAAAAATGTGGCGTGAGCTAGGAGCTCTGTCACGCGTGCTAAAAAATGTGGCGTGAGCTAGGAGCTCTGTCACGCGTGCTAAATAATGTGGCGTGAGCTAGGAGCTCTGTCACGCGTGCTTTAGGATGTGGCGTGAGCTAGGAGCTCTGTCACGCGTGCTAAAAAAGGTGGCGTGAGCTAGGAGCTCTGTCACGCGTGCTTTAGGATGTGGCGTGAGCTAGGAGCTCTGTCACGCGTGCTAAAAAATGTGGCGTGAGCTAGGAGCTCTGTCACGCGTGCTAAAAAATGTGGCGTGAGCTAGGAGCTCTGTCACGCGTGCTAAAAATGTGGCGTGAGCTAGGAGCTCTGTCACGCGTGCTTTAGGATGTGGCGTGAGCTAGGAGCTCTGTCACGCGTGCTAAAAAAGGTGGCGTGAGCTAGGAGCTCTGTCACGCGTGCTTTAGGATGTGGCGTGAGCTAGGAGCTCTGTCACGCGTGCTAAAAAATGTGGCGTGAGCTAGGAGCTCTGTCACGCGTGCTAAAAAACTAGCCAGCTACGCTGGCTAGGTGTCGCCGGGTCCGACCCAGTTGGCATCGTCGCTGTCGGAAGGCTCGTGAGGCCGAGAGCAATCCGAAAAAAGATGGGATGGGGCCACTTCGTGGCCCCATCCCATCTTTTTTCGGCTTGCCCTCGGCCCCACGAGCCTTCCGACAGCGACTCGCAGACTCGCTTCGCTCGTAGGAGCGTGCGTCGCCGGGTTGTGATAGTCTTCTGCGAGTGCTTCGCGCACGCCGAGTTGAGTATTTAAACATTGGCCAATGCATGAAAGTATAGAATGTTCAAAGTCGCGGACCCAGTTGGCATCGTTCCTCGCGAAACGCTAGTGGGGCCTCGGGCGATCCGAAAAAAAAGACGGGAGTGCTTCGCGTCGCCGGGTTATGTATTTAGGACATCGGTCAACACATTTTAAAATGAAAAATTAATTTATTTTTTGGAATAGCATTCCACAAATTCCAATCATGTGTCGATTAGGAGGATCATATTGTTGAGGGGATTGGTCATCGTCGTGTAGCCACCATTGCCCATCCGATTCTTCTCTTGTGTATGTCACATAATGCCCGCTCGACCAGTGAGCTCCTGCTTGTCCGATATGTTGAAGTACACCGACAACTTGCCATCTCTCGCCTACAATTCTCAAATAGCCAGCTACGCTCGCTTCACTCGCTCGCTGGCTAGGTGTCGCCGGGTCTGACCCAGTTGGCATCGTCCCTCGCGAAAGGCTCGTGGGGCCTCTGGCGATCCGAAAAAAGATGGGATGGGGCTCCGCCCCATCCCATCTTTTTGTCGGATCGCCCTCGGCCCCACGAGCCTTCCGCCAGGGACTCGCAGGCTCGCTTCGCTCGCAGGAAAGTGCGTCGCCGGGTTGTGATAGTCGTCTGCGAGTGCTTCGCTTCGCCGGGTTATGTATTTAAAACATTGATATAGAATAGTATAGAATATTCTGAAAAACAAAAAATATCAAGGAAAACATCATTCTGAAAAACACGCGAAAAACGGGTTATTGCCTAAGGATTACGTCATATTTCGTAAGGATGATGGATGAAATTCATTCTAAATTTAGTGGCGCTACACTTACCGGTTCGTATGAGCCTATGCACTTCTCGATTGGTCGATTTTGGGCTGAGTAATCGCGAAAAATGAGTTATTGCCTAGGGATTACGTAATATTTCGTAAGGATGATGAATTCATTCCAAATTTAGTGGCGCTACACTTACCGGTTCGTATGAGCCTATGCACTTCTCGATTGGTCGATTTTGGGCTGAGTAATCGCGAAAAATGTTATTGCCTAGGGATTACGTAATATTTCGTAAGGATGATGAAATTCATTCAAATTTAGTGGCGCTACACTTACCGGTTCGTATGAGCCTATGCACTTCTCGATTGTCGATTTTGGGCTGAGTTAAGCGCGAAAAATGAGTTTTGCCTAGGGATTACGTCATATTTCGTAAGGATGATGAAATTCATTCAAAATTTAGTGGCGCTACACTTACCGGTTCGATTGAGCCTAAGCACGTCTCGATTGGTCGAGTTTGCGCTGAGTTACGCGCGAAATAGCGAGTTATTGCCTAAGGATTGCGTCATATTACGTAATGATGACGAAATTCGTGTGAAAAGTGAAAGTGCACTTCATGACGAGTCGTTTGGTATGTTGCATGCCTGATTCGGTTGAGTACCCAGCGAAAAAAGCGCAAAAACGGTGCAGGGGTGAATTTCGTCATATTACGTAATGATGATGAAATTTTTTTTGCAAAAAGTTTGCCTGTCCATGAGGAGTCCAATGGTACCGGAGATGGACGTGTACGATGAGTTTGAGCCGAGTTATGAGCAAAAAACGAAAGCGTGACAGACGTTACACACAGACAAACAGACAGACAGACACTAAGATATGTGACTTATCAAGGAATGTGGCGTGAGCTAGGAGCTCTGTCACGCGTGCTAAAAAATGTGGCGTGAGCTAGGAGCTCTGTCACGCGTGCTTTAGGATGTGGCGTGAGCTAGGAGCTCTGTCACGCGTGCTTTAGGATGTGGCGTGAGCTAGGAGCTCTGTCACGCGTGCTAAAAAATGTGGCGTGAGCTAGGAGCTCTGTCACGCGTGCTAAAAAATGTGGCGTGAGCTAGGAGCTCTGTCACGCGTGCTAAAAAATGTGGCGTGAGCTAGGAGCTCTGTCACGCGTGCTAAAAAATGTGGCGTGAGCTAGGAGCTCTGTCACGCGTGCTAAAAAATGTGGCGTGAGCTAGGAGCTCTGTCACGCGTGCTAAAAAATGTGGCGTGAGCTAGGAGCTCTGTCACGCGTGCTAAAAAAATGTGGCGTGAGCTAGGAGCTCTGTCACGCGTGCTAAAAAATGTGGCGTGAGCTAGGAGCTCTGTCACGCGTGCTTTAGGATGTGGCGTGAGCTAGGAGCTCTGTCACGCGTGCTAAAAAATGTGGCGTGAGCTAGGAGCTCTGTCACGCGTGCTAAAAAAATGTGGCGTGAGCTAGGAGCTCTGTCACGCGTGCTAAAAATGTGGCGTGAGCTAGGAGCTCTGTCACGCGTGCTAAATAATGTGGCGTGAGCTAGGAGCTCTGTCACGCGTGCTTTAGGATGTGGCGTGAGCTAGGAGCTCTGTCACGCGTGCTAAAAAAGGTGGCGTGAGCTAGGAGCTCTGTCACGCGTGCTTTAGGATGTGCGTGAGCTAGGAGCTCTGTCACGCGTGCTAAAAAATGTGGCGTGAGCTAGGAGCTCTGTCACGCGTGCTAAAAAATGTGGCGTGAGCTAGGAGCTCTGTCACGCGTGCTAAAAAATGTGGCGTGAGCTAGGAGCTCTGTCACGCGTGCTTTAGGATGTGGCGTGAGCTAGGAGCTCTGTCACGCGTGCTTTAGGATGTGGCGTGAGCTAGGAGCTCTGTCACGCGTGCTAAAAAATGTGGCGTGAGCTAGGAGCTCTGTCACGCGTGCTAAAAATGTGGCGTGAGCTAGGAGCTCTGTCACGCGTGCTAAAAAATGTGGCGTGAGCTAGGAGCTCTGTCACGCGTGCTAAAAATGTGGCGTGAGCTAGGAGCTCTGTCACGCGTGCTAAAAAATGTGGCGTGAGCTAGGAGCTCTGTCACGCGTGCTAAAAAATGTGGCGTGAGCTAGGAGCTCTATCACGCGTGCTAAAAAATGTGGCGTGAGCTAGGAGCTCTGTCACGCGTGCTTTAGGATGTGGCGTGAGCTAGGAGCTCTGTCACGCGTGCTAAAAAATGTGGCGTGAGCTAGGAGCTCTGTCACGCGTGCTTTAGGATGTGGCGTGAGCTAGGAGCTCTGTCACGCGTCCTAAAAAATGTGGCGTGAGCTAGGAGCTCTGTCACGCGTGCTAAAAAATGTGGCGTGAGCTAGGAGCTCTGTCACGCTTGCTAAAAAATGTGGCGTGAGCTAGGAGCTCTGTCACGCGTGCTAAAAAATGTGGCGTGAGCTAGGAGCTCTGTCACGCGTGCTTTAGGACGTGACGTGGGCTAGGAGCCCTGCCGCGCTGAAATAGTAACCAATATCTCTCTCACGAGAGGTATTGGTTATTATTTCAGAACCAGTTTATCTTCGGCAGCTGGATGGCTCAATGAGGACGTAGTTCAATTGCGGACGACACGTGTCGATTTCGTCGGTGAGTCTATGGCTTCGAATTCTTATGTGAATAGAGGGCAAATACCCCTCCCGCAAGGACCTATGCATGCAACATTTTTAGACCATTTTGATCAAATTAGAGAAAAGCATACCACTGATCGACAAAAGGCCCTTTCTCCCATTGAGTGACCAGCGTTGATGGACATTATCTTTGTGCTCATTGTGTGCTAATTGAAATGCTTATTTTCAGGTAAAACCCCGGGTTCAAGGTCCGCACCAGCCGTTTCCTCTTCATCCTGGTCATCCAGGACAAGGAAAAGGCCTCTCTCCCTCCCGGACTCAAGGTAATGCAATTCAACTTTTACTGACTAAATTATCTACCGATAGTTCACTGTTTCATTAGCGGCCTAACCGGATTGTTTCATATTTGAGTCTATTGTAATAAATAGACTAAATTACACCTTTCAAGGCTCGCACCAGCCGTTTTCCGCCCGTCCAGCTCACACAGGACGAGGAAAAGGCCAACAAGCTGAAGGCCATTCTCCCTCCCGGACTCCAGGTAATAAAAATAACTATCACTGACTCTATCGACCGTCAGTGCCCTGTTTCATTAGTGACCTAACTGGATTGTTTTTATATTTGCGTCTGTTGTAATTAATAGACTAAATTACACCTTTCAAGGCCCGCACCAGCCGTTTTCCGCCCGTCCAGCTCACACAGGACGAGGAAAAGGCCAACAAGCTGAGGGCCACTCTCCCTCCCGGACTCCAGGTAATGAAAATAAACTATTACTGACTCTATCGACCGTCAGTTCCCTGTTTCATTAGTGACCTAACTGGATTGTTTCATAGTTGCGTCTGTTGTAATTAATAGACTAAATTACACCTTTCAAGGCCCGCACCAGCCGTTTTCCGCCCGTCCAGCTCACACAGGACGAGGAAAAGGCCAACAAGCTGAAGGCCACTCTCCCTCCCGGGCTCCAGTAATGAAAATAAACTATCACTGACTATATCGACCGTCAGTTCCCTGTTTCATTAGTGACCTAACTGGATTGTTTCATAGTTGCGTCTGTTGTAATTATAACTAAATTACACCTTTCAAGGCTCGCACCAGCCGTTTTCCGCCCGTCCAGCTCACACAGGACGAGGAAAAGGCCAACAAGCTGAAGGCCATTCACCCTCCCGGACTCCAGTAATGAAAATAACTATCACTGACTCTATCGACCGTCAGTTCCCTGTTTCATTAGTGGCCTAACTGGATTGTTTCATATTTGCGTCTGTTGTAATTAATAGACTAAATTACACCTTTCAAGGCCCGCACCAGCCGTTTTCCGCCCGTCCAGCTCACACAGGTCGAGGAAAGGCCAACAAGCTGAAGGCCACTCTCCCTCCCGGACTCCAGGTAATGAAAATAAACTATCACTGACTCTATCGACCGTCAGTTCCCTGTTTCATTAGTGACCTAACTGGATTGTTTCATATTTGCGTCTGTTGTAATTAATAGACTAAATTACACCTTTCAAGGCCCGCACCAGCCGTTTTCCGCCCGTCCAGCTCACACAGGACGAGGAAAAGGCCACAAGCTGAAGGCCACTCTCCCTCCCGGACTCCAGGTAATGAAAATAAACTATCACTGACTCTATCGACCGTCAGTTCCCTGTTTCATTAGTGACCTAACTGGATTGTTTCATAGTTGCGTCTGTTGTAATTAATAGACTAAATTACACCTTTCAAGGCCCGCACCAGCCGTTTTCCGCCCGTCCAGCTCACACAGGACGAGGAAAAGGCCAACAAGCTGAAGGCCACTCTCCCTCCCGGACTCCAGGTAATGAAAATAAACTATCACTGACTCTATCGACCGTCAGTTCCCTGTTTCATTAGTGACCTAACTGGATTGTTTTATATTTGCGTCTGTTGTAATTAATAGACTAAATTACACTTTTCAAGGCTCGCACCAGCCGTTTTCCGCCCGTCCAGCTCACACAGGACGAGGAAAAGGCCAACAAGCTGAAGGCCACTCTCCCTCCCGGACTCCAGGTAATAACATAAACTATCACTGACTCTATCGACCGTCAGTTCCCTGTTTCATTAGTGACCTAACTGGATTGTTTCATAGTTGCGTCTGTTGTAATTAATAGACTAAATTACACCTTTCAAGGCCCGCACCAGCCGTTTTCCGCCCGTCCAGCTCACACAGGACAAGGAAAAGGCCAACAAGCTGAAGGCCATTCTCCCTCCCGGACTCCAGGTAATGAAAATAAACTATCACTGACTCTATCGACCGCTTGTTCCATGTTTTATAAGCGACCTCGTTTTTCTCTATCATTTTTTAAAATATAATTTTAATTATATTGATCGTTGCATAGGCGGTACAATTGAATGAATTCAACCATTTTTTATTGATGCTGTTCAGGATGCTCGCGAGTGCGAATGAGGAAGAAGAGGAGACGATTCCCTCCAGAGGTCGAATATTCCTCCCGAAAGGACCTACGCACACCACATTTTCTGGTAAATTTGATCAAAAATTATAGAACAACAAACCACTGATCGACAAAAACATAAAAATTGACCAGAAACTTAACCGCCGCAAGCTCCATAGCTTCACAATCTCACACCACATCTTAGGTTTCGTGACCTAAGTATTTTACTGGGGCTTTGTACCTCATCGGTATTTTTAAGACTATTTTTACACTAGATCGGCAGCTTGTGCGAACTGAAAGAATGAAACTTTTAAATAATCATGTGTTTGCAGATGCAGTGCTTAACACGTGGACAGGCTGACGAGCACCCCGACCAAGGAAGGACTTTGGCATGCTGACCAAGGAATCTAAAGCTAAGTACACCTTAGGGTGTGGCGTGAGCTAGGAGCTCTGTCACGCGTGCTAAAAAATGTGGCGTGAGCTAGGAGCTCTGTCACGCGTGCTTTAGGATGTGGCGTGAGCTAGGAGCTCTGTCACGCGTGCTAAAAATGTGGCGTGAGCTAGGAGCTCTGTCACGCGTGCTAAAAAATGTGGCGTGAGCTAGGAGCTCTGTCACGCGTGCTTTAGGATGTGGCGTGAGCTAGGAGCTCTGTCACGCGTGCTAAAAAATGTGGCGTGAGCTAGGAGCTCTGTCACGCGTGCTAAAAAATGTGGCGTGAGCTAGGAGCTCTGTCACGCGTGCTTTAGGATGTGGCGTGAGCTAGGAGCTCTGTCACGCGTGCTTTAGGATGTGGCGTGAGCTAGGAGCTCTGTCACGCGTGCTAAAAAATGTGGCGTGAGCTAGGAGCTCTGTCACGCGTGCTAAAAAATGTGGCGTGAGCTAGGAGCTCTGTCACGCGTGCTTTAGGATGTGGCGTGAGCTAGGAGCTCTGTCACGCGTGCTAAAAAATGTGGCGTGAGCTAGGAGCTCTGTCACGCGTGCTAAAAAATGTGGCGTGAGCTAGGAGCTCTGTCACGCGTGCTAAAAAATGTGGCGTGAGCTAGGAGCTCTGTCACGCGTGCTTTAGGATGTGGCGTGAGCTAGGAGCTCTGTCACGCGTGCTAAAAAATGTGGCGTGAGCTAGGAGCTCTGTCACGCGTGCTAAAAAATGTGGCGTGAGCTAGGAGCTCTGTCACGCGTGCTTTAGGATGTGGCGTGAGCTAGGAGCTCTGTCACGCGTGCTAAAAAATGTGGCGTGAGCTAGGAGCTCTGTCACGCGTGCTTTAGGATGTGGCGTGAGCTAGGAGCTCTGTCACGCGTGCTAAAAAAAATGTGGCGTGAGCTAGGAGCTCTGTCACGCGTGCTTTAGGATGTGGCGTGAGCTAGGAGCTCTGTCACGCGTGCTAAAAAATGTGGCGTGAGCTAAGAGCTCTGTCACGCGTGCTAAAAAATGTGGCGTGAGCTAGGAGCTCTGTCACGCGTCCTAAAAATGTGGCGTGAGCTAGGAGCTCTGTCACGCGTGCTAAAAAATGTGGCGTGAGCTAGGAGCTCTGTCACGCTTGCTAAAAAATGTGGCGTGAGCTAGGAGCTCTGTCACGCGTGCTAAAAAATGTGGCGTGAGCTAGGAGCTCTGTCACGCGTGCTTTAGGATGTGGCGTGAGCTAGGAGCTCTGTCACGCGTGCTAAAAAATGTGGCGTGAGCTAGGAGCTCTGTCACGCGTGCTTTAGGATGTGGCGTGAGCTAGGAGCTCTGTCACGCGTGCTAAAAAATGTGGCGTGAGCTAGGAGCTCTGTCACGCGTGCTAAAAAATGTGGCGTGAGCTAGGAGCTCTGTCACGCGTGCTTTAGGATGTGGCGTGAGCTAGGAGCTCTGTCACGCGTGCTAAAAAATGTGGCGTGAGCTAGGAGCTCTGTCACGCGTGCTAAAAAATGTGGCGTGAGCTAGGAGCTCTGTCACGCGTGCTAAAAAATGTGGCGTGAGCTAGGAGCTCTGTCACGCGTGCTAAATAATGTGGCGTGAGCTAGGAGCTCTGTCACGCGTGCTTTAGGATGTGGCGTGAGCTAGGAGCTCTGTCACGCGTGCTAAAAAGGTGGCGTGAGCTAGGAGCTCTGTCACGCGTGCTTTAGGATGTGGCGTGAGCTAGGAGCTCTGTCACGCGTGCTAAAAAATGTGGCGTGAGCTAGGAGCTCTGTCACGCGTGCTAAAAATGTGGCGTGAGCTAGGAGCTCTGTCACGCGTGCTAAAAAATGTGGCGTGAGCTAGGAGCTCTGTCACGCGTGCTTTAGGATGTGGCGTGAGCTAGGAGCTCTGTCACGCGTGCTAAAAAATGTGGCGTGAGCTAGGAGCTCTGTCACGCGTGCTAAAAAATGTGGCGTGAGCTAGGAGCTCTGTCACGCGTGCTAAAAAATGTGGCGTGAGCTAGGAGCTCTGTCACGCGTGCTAAAAAATGTGGCGTGAGCTAGGAGCTCTGTCACGCGTGCTAAAAAATGTGGAGTGAGCTAGGAGCTCTGTCACGCGTGCTAAAAAATGTGGCGTGAGCTAGGAGCTCTGTCACGCGTGCTAAAAAATGTGGCGTGAGCTAGGAGCTCTGTCACGCGTGCTAAAAAATGTGGCGTGAGCTAGAAGCTCTGTCACGCGTGCTTTAGGATGTGGCGTGAGCTAGGAGCTCTGTCACGCGTGCTAAAAATGTGGCGTGAGCTAGGAGCTCTGTCACGCGTGCTTTAGGATGTGGCGTGAGCTAGGAGCTCTGTCACGCGTCCTAAAAAATGTGGCGTGAGCTAGGAGCTCTGTCACGCGTGCTAAAAAATGTGGCGTGAGCTAGGAGCTCTGTCACGCTTGCTAAAAAATGTGGCGTGAGCTAGGAGCTCTGTCACGCGTGCTAAAAAATGTGGCGTGAGCTAGGAGCTCTGTCACGCGTGCTTTAGGACGTGACGTGGGCTAGGAGCCCTGCCGCGCTGAAATAGTAACCAATATCTCTCTCACGAGAGGTATTGGTTATTATTTCAGAACCAGTTTATCTTCGGCAGCTGGATGGCTCAATGAGGACGTAGTTCAATTGCGGACGACACGTGTCGATTTCGTCGGTGAGTCTATGGCTTCGAATTCTTATGTGAATAGAGGGCAAATACCCCTCCCGCAAGGACCTATGCATGCAACATTTTTAGACCATTTTGATCAAAATTAGAGAAAAGCATACCACTGATCGACAAAAGGCCCTTTCTCCCATTGAGTGACCAGCGTTGATGGACATTATCTTTGTGCTCATTGTGTGCTAATTGAAATGCTTATTTTCAGGTAAAACCCCGGTTCAAGGTCCGCACCAGCCGTTTCCTCTTCATCCTGGTCATCCAGGACAAGGAAAAGGCCTCTCTCCCTCCCGGACTCAAGGTAATGCAATTCAACTTTTACTGACTAAATTATCGACCGATAGTTCACTGTTTCATTAGCGGCCTAACCGGATTGTTTCATATTTGAGTCTATTGTAATAAATAGACTAAATTACACCTTTCAAGGCTCGCACCAGCCGTTTTCCGCCCGTCCAGCTCACACAGGACGAGGAAAAGGCCAACAAGCTGAAGGCCATTCTCCTCCCGGACTCCAGGTAATGAAAATAAACTATCACTGACTCTATCGACCGTCAGTTCCCTGTTTCATTAGTGACCTAACTGGATTGTTTCATATTTGCGTCTGTTGTAATTAATAGACTAAATTACACCTTTCAAGGCCCGCACCAGCCGTTTTCCGCCGTCCAGCTCACACAGGACGAGGAAAAGGCCAACAAGCTGAAGGCCACTCTCCCTCCCGGACTCCAGGTAATGAAAATAAACTATCACTGACTCTATCGACCGTCAGTTCCCTGTTTCATTAGTGACCTAACTGGATTGTTTTTATATTTGCGTCTGTTGTAATTAATAGACTAAATTACACCTTTCAAGGCCCGCACCAGCCGTTTTCCCGCCCGTCCAGCTCACACAGGACGAGGAAAAGGCCAACAAGCTGAAGGCCACTCTCCCTCCCGGACTCCAGGTAATGAAAATAAACTATCACTGACTCTATCGACCGTCAGTTCCCTGTTTCATTAGTGACCTAACTGGATTGTTTCATAGTTGCGTCTGTTGTAATTAATAGACTAAATTACACCTTTCAAGGCCCGCACCAGCCGTTTTCCGCCCGTCCAGCTCACACAGGACGAGGAAAAGGCCAACAAGCTGAAGGCCACTCTCCCTCCCGGACTCCAGGTAATGAAAATAAACTATCACTGGCTCTATCGACCGTCAGTTCCCTGTTTCATTAGTGACCTAACTGGATTGTTTCATATTTGCGTCTGTTGTAATTAATAGACTAAATTACACCTTTCAAGGCCCGCACCAGCCGTTTTCCGCCCGTCCAGCTCACACAGGACGAGGAAAAGGCCAACAAGCTGAAGGCCACTCTCCCTCCCGGACTCCAGGTATATAATGAAAATAAACTATCACTGACTCTATCGACCGTCAGTTCCCTGTTTCATTAGTGACCTAACTGGATTGTTTCATAGTTGCGTCTGTTGTAATTAATAGACTAAATTACACCTTTCAAGGCCCGCACCAGCCGTTTTCCGCCCGTCCAGCTCACACAGGACGAGGAAAAGGCCAACAAGCTGAAGGCCACTCTCCCTCCCGGACTCCAGGTAATGAAAATAAACTATCACTGACTCTATCGACCGTCAGTTCCCTGTTTCATTAGTGACCTAACTGGATTGTTTTTATATTTGCGTCTGTTGTAATTAATAGACTAAATTACACCTTTCAAGGCCCGCACCAGCCGTTTTCCGCCCGTCCAGCTCACACAGGACGAGGAAAAGGCCAACAAGCTGAAGGCCACTCTCCCTCCCGGACTCCAGGTAATGAAAATAAACTATCACTGACTCTATCGACCGTCAGTTCCCTGTTTCATTAGTGACCTAACTGGATTGTTTCATAGTTGCGTCTGTTGTAATTAATAGACTAAATTACACCTTTCAAGGCCCGCACCAGCCGTTTTCCGCCCGTCCAGCTCACACAGGACGAGGAAAAGGCCAACAAGCTGAAGGCCACTCTCCCTCCCGGACTCCAGGTAATGAAAATAAACTATCACTGACTCTATCGACCGTCAGTTCCCTGTTTCATTAGTGACCTAACTGGATTGTTTCATAGTTGCGTCTGTTGTAATTAATAGACTAAATTAGACCTTTCAAGGCCCGCACCAGCCGTTTTCCGCCCGTCCAGCTCACACAGGACGAGGAAAAGGCCAACAAGCTGAAGGCCACTCTCCCTCCCGGACTCCAGGTAATGAAAATAAACTATCACTGACTCTATCGACCGTCAGTTCCCTGTTTCATTAGTGACCTAACTGGATTGTTTTATATTTGCGTCTGTTGTAATTAATAGACTAAATTACACCTTTCAAGGCCCGCACCAGCCGTTTTCCGCCCGTCCAGCTCACACAGGACGAGGAAAAGGCCAACAAGCTGAAGGCCACTCTCCCTCCCGGACTCCAGGTAATAAAAATAAACTATCACTGACTCTATCGACCGTCAGTTCCCTGTTTCATTAGTGACCTAACTGGATTGTTTCATAGTTGCGTCTGTTGTAATTAATAGACTAAATTACACCTTTCAAGGCCCGCACCAGCCGTTTTCCGCCCGTCCAGCTCACACAGGACGAGGAAAAGGCCAACAAGCTGAAGGCCACTCTCCCTCCCGGACTCCAGGTAATGAAAATAAACTATCACTGACTCTATCGACCGTCAGTTCCCTGTTTCATTAGTGACCTAACTGGATTGTTTCATAGTTGCGTCTGTTGTAATTAATAGACTAAATTAGACCTTTCAAGGCCCGCACCAGCCGTTTTCCGCCCGTCCAGCTCACACAGGACGAGGAAAAGGCCAACAAGCTGAAGGCCACTCTCCCTCCCGGACTCCAGGTAATGAAAATAAACTATCACTGACTCTATCGACCGTCAGTTCCCTGTTTCATTAGTGACCTAACTGGATTGTTTTATATTTGCGTCTGTTGTAATTAATAGACTAAATTACACCTTTCAAGGCCCGCACCAGCCGTTTTCCGCCCGTCCAGCTCACACAGGACGAGGAAAAGGCCAACAAGCTGAAGGCCACTCTCCCTCCCGGACTCCAGGTAATAAAAATAAACTATCACTGACTCTATCGACCGTCAGTTCCCTGTTTCATTAGTGACCTAACTGGATTGTTTCATAGTTGCGTCTGTTGTAATTAATAGACTAAATTACACCTTTCAAGGCCCGCACCAGCCGTTTTCCGCCCGTCCAGCTCACACAGGACGAGGAAAAGGCCAACAAGCTGAAGGCCCTTCTCCCTCCCGGACTCCAGGTAATGAAAATAAACTATCACTGACTCTATCGACCGTCAGTTCCCTGTTTCATTAGTGACCTAACTGGATTGTTTTATATTTGCGTCTGTTGTAATTAATAGACTAAATTACACCTTTCAAGGCCCGCACCAGCCGTTTTCCGCCCGTCCAGCTCACACAGGACGAGGAAAAGGCCAACAAGCTGAAGGCCACTCTCCCTCCCGGACTCCAGGTAATAAAAATAAACTATCACTGACTCTATCGACCGTCAGTTCCCTGTTTCATTAGTGACCTAACTGGATTGTTTCATAGTTGCGTCTGTTGTAATTAATAGACTAAATTACACCTTTCAAGGCCCGCACCAGCCGTTTTCCGCCCGTCCAGCTCACACAGGACGAGGAAAAGGCCAACAAGCTGAAGGCCATTCTCCCTCCCGGACTCCAGGTAATGAAAATAAACTATCACTGACTCTATCGACCGTCAGTTCCCTGTTTCATTAGTGACCTAACTGGATTGTTTCATATTTGCGTCTGTTGTAATTAATAGACTAAATTACACCTTTCAAGGCCCGCACCAGCCGTTTTCCGCCCGTCCAGCTCACACAGGACAAGGAAAAGGCCAACAAGCTGAAGGCCATTCTCCCTCCCGGACTCCAGGTAATGAAAATAAACTATCACTGACTCTATCGACCGTCAGTTCCCTGTTTCATTACTGACCTAACTGGATTGTTTCATATTTGCGTCTGTTGTAATTAATAGACTAAATTACACCTTCCATGCCCGCACCAGCCGTTTTCCGCCCGTCCAGCTCACACAGGACAAGGAAAAGGCCAACAAGCTGAAGGCCACTCTCCCTCCCGGACACCAGGTAATGAAAATAAACTATCACTGACTCTATCGACCGTCAGTTCCCTGTTTCATTAGTGACCTAACTGGATTGTTTCATATATGCGTCTGTTGTAATTAATAGACTAAATTACACCTTCCATGCCCGCACCAGCCGTTTTCCGCCCGTCCAGCTCACACAGGACAAGGAAAAGGCCAACAAGCTGAAGGCCACTCTCCCTCCCGGACACCAGGTAATGAAAATAAACTATCACTGACTCTATCGACCGTCAGTTCCCTGTTTCATTACTGACCTAACTGGATTGTTTCATATTTGCGTCTGTTGTAATTAATAGACTAAATTACACCTTTCAAGGCTCGCACCAGCCGTTTTCCGCCCGTCCAGCTCACACAGGACAAGGAAAAGGCCAACAAGCTGAAGGCCATTCTCCCTCCCGGACTCCAGGTAATGAAAATAAACTATCACTGACTCTATCGACCGTCAGTTCCCTGTTTCATTACTGACCTAACTGGATTGTTTCATATTTGCGTCTGTTGTAATTAATAGACTAAATTACACCTTTCAAGGCCCGCACCAGCCGTTTTCCGCCCGTCCAGCTCACACAGGACAAGGAAAAGGCCAACAAGCTGAAGGCCATTCTCCCTCCCGGACTCCAGGTAATGAAAATAAACTATCACTGACTCTATCGACCGTCAGTTCCCTGTTTCATTACTGACCTAACTGGATTGTTTCATATTTGCGTCTGTTGTAATTAATAGACTAAATTACACCTTCCATGCCCGCACCAGCCGTTTTCCGCCCGTCCAGCTCACACAGGACAAGGAAAAGGCCAACAAGCTGAAGGCCACTCTCCCTCCCGGACACCAGGTAATGAAAATAAACTATCACTGACTCTATCGACCGTCAGTTCCCTGTTTCATTAGTGACCTAACTGGATTGTTTCATATATGCGTCTGTTGTAATTAATAGACTAAATTACACCTTCCATGCCCGCACCAGCCGTTTTCCGCCCGTCCAGCTCACACAGGACAAGGAAAAGGCCAACAAGCTGAAGGCCACTCTCCCTCCCGGACACCAGGTAATGAAAATAAACTATCACTGACTCTATCGACCGTCAGTTCCCTGTTTCATTACTGACCTAACTGGATTGTTTCATATTTGCGTCTGTTGTAATTAATAGACTAAATTACACCTTTCAAGGCTCGCACCAGCCGTTTTCCGCCCGTCCAGCTCACACAGGACAAGGAAAAGGCCAACAAGCTGAAGGCCATTCTCCCTCCCGGACTCCAGGTAATGAAAATAAACTATCACTGACTCTATCGACCGTCAGTTCCCTGTTTCATTACTGACCTAACTGGATTGTTTCATATTTGCGTCTGTTGTAATTAATAGACTAAATTACACCTTCCATGCCCGCACCAGCCGTTTTCCGCCCGTCCAGCTCACACAGGACAAGGAAAAGGCCAACAAGCTGAAGGCCACTCTCCCTCCCGGACACCAGGTAATGAAAATAAACTATCACTGACTCTATCGACCGTCAGTTCCCTGTTTCATTAGTGACCTAACTGGATTGTTTCATATTTGCGTCTGTTGTAATTAATAGACTAAATTACACCTTCCATGCCCGCACCAGCCGTTTTCCGCCCGTCCAGCTCACACAGGACAAGGAAAAGGCCAACAAGCTGAAGGCCACTCTCCCTCCCGGACACCAGGTAATGAAAATAAACTATCACTGACTCTATCGACCGTCAGTTCCCTGTTTCATTACTGACCTAACTGGATTGTTTCATATTTGCGTCTGTTGTAATTAATAGACTAAATTACACCTTTCAAGGCCCGCACCAGCCGTTTTCCGCCCGTCCAGCTCACACAGGACAAGGAAAAGGCCAACAAGCTGAAGGCCATTCTCCCTCCCGGACTCCAGGTAATGAAATAAACTATCACTGACTCTATCGACCGTCAGTTCCCTGTTTCATTACTGACCTAACTGGATTGTTTCATATTTGCGTCTGTTGTAATTAATAGACTAAATTACACCTTTCAAGGCTCGCACCAGCCGTTTTCCGCCCGTCCAGCTCACACAGGACAAGGAAAAGGCCAACAAGCTGAAGGCCATTCTCCCTCCCGGACTCCAGGTAATGAAAATAAACTATCACTGACTCTATCGACCGTCAGTTCCCTGTTTCATTACTGACCTAACTGGATTGTTTCATATTTGCGTCTGTTGTAATTAATAGACTAAATTACACCTTCCATGCCCGCACCAGCCGTTTTCCGCCCGTCCAGCTCACACAGGACAAGGAAAAGGCCAACAAGCTGAAGGCCACTCTCCCTCCCGGACACCAGGTAATGAAAATAAACTATCACTGACTCTATCGACCGTCAGTTCCCTGTTTCATTAGTGACCTAACTGGATTGTTTCATATTTGCGTCTGTTGTAATTAATAGACTAAATTACACCTTCCATGCCCGCACCAGCCGTTTTCCGCCCGTCCAGCTCACACAGGACAAGGAAAAGGCCAACAAGCTGAAGGCCACTCTCCCTCCCGGACACCAGGTAATGAAAATAAACTATCACTGACTCTATCGACCGTCAGTTCCCTGTTTCATTACTGACCTAACTGGATTGTTTCATATTTGCGTCTGTTGTAATTAATAGACTAAATTACACCTTTCAAGGCCCGCACCAGCCGTTTTCCGCCCGTCCAGCTCACACAGGACAAGGAAAAGGCCAACAAGCTGAAGGCCATTCTCCCTCCCGGACTCCAGGTAATGAAAATAACTATCACTGACTATCGACCGCTAGTTCCATGTTTTATAAGCGACCTCGTTTCTCTCTATCATTTTTAAAAAAATATAATTTTAATTATATTGATCGTTGCATAGGCGGTACAATTGAATGAATTCAACCATTTTTTTATTGATGCTGTTCAGGATGCTCGCGAGTGCGAATGAGGAAGAAGAGGAGACGATTCCCTCCAGAGGTCGAATATTCCTCCCGAAAGGACCTACGCACACCACATTTTCTGGTAAATTTGATCAAAATTATAGAACAACAAACCACTGATCGACAAAAACATAAGAATTGACCAGAAACTTAACCGCCGCAAGCTCCATAGGCTTCACAATCTCACACCACATCTTAGGTTTCGTGACCTAAGTATTTTACTGGGGCTTTGTACCTCATCGGTAATTTTTAAGACTATTTTTACACTAGATCGGCAGCTTGTGCGAACTGAAAGAATGAAACTTTTAAAATAATCATGTGTTTGCAGATGCAGTGCTTAACACGTGGACAGGCTGACGAGCACCCCGACCAAGGAAGGACTTTGGCATGCTGACCAAGGAATCTAAAAGCTAAGTACACCTTAGGGTGTGGCGTGAGCTAGGAGCTCTGTCACGCGTGCTAAAAAATGTGGCGTGAGCTAGGAGCTCTGTCACGCGTGCTTTAGGATGTGGCGTGAGCTAGGAGCTCTGTCACGCGTGCTAAAAAATGTGGCGTGAGCTAGGAGCTCTGTCACGCGTGCTAAAAAATGTGGCGTGAGCTAGGAGCTCTGTCACGCGTGCTTTAGGATGTGGCGTGAGCTAGGAGCTCTGTCACGCGTGCTAAAAAATGTGGCGTGAGCTAGGAGCTCTGTCACGCGTGCTAAAAAATGTGGCGTGAGCTAGGAGCTCTGTCACGCGTGCTTTAGGATGTGGCGTGAGCTAGGAGCTCTGTCACGCGTGCTAAAAAATGTGGCGTGAGCTAGGAGCTCTGTCACGCGTGCTAAAAAATGTGGCGTGAGCTAGGAGCTCTGTCACGCGTGCTAAAAAATGTGGCGTGAGCTAGGAGCTCTGTCACGCGTGCTTTAGGATGTGGCGTGAGCTAGGAGCTCTGTCACGCGTGCTAAAAAATGTGGCGTGAGCTAGGAGCTCTGTCACGCGTGCTTTAGGATGTGGCGTGAGCTAGGAGCTCTGTCACGCGTGCTAAAAAAAATGTGGCGTGAGCTAGGAGCTCTGTCACGCGTGCTTTAGGATGTGGCGTGAGCTAGGAGCTCTGTCACGCGTGCTAAAAAATGTGGCGTGAGCTAAGAGCTCTGTCACGCGTGCTAAAAAATGTGGCGTGAGCTAGGAGCTCTGTCACGCGTCCTAAAAAATGTGGCGTGAGCTAGGAGCTCTGTCACGCGTGCTAAAAATGTGGCGTGAGCTAGGAGCTCTGTCACGCTTGCTAAAAAATGTGGCGTGAGCTAGGAGCTCTGTCACGCGTGCTAAAAAATGTGGCGTGAGCTAGGAGCTCTGTCACGCGTGCTTTAGGATGTGGCGTGAGCTAGGAGCTCTGTCACGCGTGCTAAAAAATGTGGCGTGAGCTAGGAGCTCTGTCACGCGTGCTTTAGGATGTGGCGTGAGCTAGGAGCTCTGTCACGCGTGCTAAAAAAATGTGGCGTGAGCTAGGAGCTCTGTCACGCGTGCTAAAAAATGTGGCGTGAGCTAGGAGCTCTGTCACGCGTGCTTTAGGATGTGGCGTGAGCTAGGAGCTCTGTCACGCGTGCTAAAAAATGTGGCGTGAGCTAGGAGCTCTGTCACGCGTGCTAAAAAAATGTGGCGTGAGCTAGGAGCTCTGTCACGCGTGCTAAAAAATGTGGCGTGAGCTAGGAGCTCTGTCACGCGTGCTAAATAATGTGGCGTGAGCTAGGAGCTCTGTCACGCGTGCTTTAGGATGTGGCGTGAGCTAGGAGCTCTGTCACGCGTGCTAAAAAAGGTGGCGTGAGCTAGGAGCTCTGTCACGCGTGCTTTAGGATGTGGCGTGAGCTAGGAGCTCTGTCACGCGTGCTAAAAAATGTGGCGTGAGCTAGGAGCTCTGTCACGCGTGCTAAAAAATGTGGCGTGAGCTAGGAGCTCTGTCACGCGTGCTAAAAAATGTGGCGTGAGCTAGGAGCTCTGTCACGCGTGCTTTAGGATGTGGCGTGAGCTAGGAGCTCTGTCACGCGTGCTTTAGGATGTGGCGTGAGCTAGGAGCTCTGTCACGCGTGCTAAAAAATGTGGCGTGAGCTAGGAGCTCTGTCACGCGTGCTAAAAAATGTGGCGTGAGCTAGGAGCTCTGTCACGCGTGCTAAAAAATGTGGCGTGAGCTAGGAGCTCTGTCACGCGTGCTAAAAAATGTGGCGTGAGCTAGGAGCTCTGTCACGCGTGCTAAAAAATGTGGAGTGAGCTAGGAGCTCTGTCACGCGTGCTAAAAAATGTGGCGTGAGCTAGGAGCTCTGTCACGCGTGCTAAAAAATGTGGCGTGAGCTAGGAGCTCTGTCACGCGTGCTAAAAAATGTGGCGTGAGCTAGAAGCTCTGTCACGCGTGCTTTAGGATGTGGCGTGAGCTAGGAGCTCTGTCACGCGTGCTAAAAAATGTGGCGTGAGCTAGGAGCTCTGTCACGCGTGCTTTAGGATGTGGCGTGAGCTAGGAGCTCTGTCACGCGTCCTAAAAAATGTGGCGTGAGCTAGGAGCTCTGTCACGCGTGCTAAAAAATGTGGCGTGAGCTAGGAGCTCTGTCACGCTTGCTAAAAAATGTGGCGTGAGCTAGGAGCTCTGTCACGCGTGCTAAAAAATGTGGCGTGAGCTAGGAGCTCTGTCACGCGTGCTTTAGGACGTGACGTGGGCTAGGAGCCCTGCCGCGCTGAAATAGTAACCAATATCTCTCTCACGAGAGGTATTGGTTATTATTTCAGAACCAGTTTATCTTCGGCAGCTGGATGGCTCAATGAGGACGTAGTTCAATTGCGGACGACACGTGTCGATTTCGTCGGTGAGTCTATGGCTTCGAATTCTTATGTGAATAGAGGGCAAATACCCCTCCCGCAAGGACCTATGCATGCAACATTTTTAGACCATTTTGATCAAAATTAGAGAAAAGCATACCACTGATCGACAAAAAGGCCCTTTCTCCCATTGAGTGACCAGCGTTGATGGACATTATCTTTGTGCTCATTGTGTGCTAATTGAAATGCTTATTTTCAGGTAAAACCCCGGGTTCAAGGTCCGCACCAGCCGTTTCCTCTTCATCCTGGTCATCCAGGACAAGGAAAAGGCCTCTCTCCCTCCCGGACTCAAGGTAATGCAATTCAACTTTTACTGACTAAATTATCGACCGATAGTTCACTGTTTCATTAGCGGCCTAACCGGATTGTTTCATATTTGAGTCTATTGTAATAAATAGACTAAATTACACCTTTCAAGGCTCGCACCAGCCGTTTTCCGCCCGTCCAGCTCACACAGGACGAGGAAAAGGCCAACAAGCTGAAGGCCATTCTCCCTCCCGGACTCCAGGTAATGAAAATAAACTATCACTGACTCTATCGACCGTCAGTTCCCTGTTTCATTAGTGACCTAACTGGATTGTTTCATATTTGCGTCTGTTGTAATTAATAGACTAAATTACACCTTTCAAGGCCCGCACCAGCCGTTTTCCGCCCGTCCAGCTCACACAGGACGAGGAAAAGGCCAACAAGCTGAAGGCCACTCTCCCTCCCGGACTCCAGGTAATGAAAATAAACTATCACTGACTCTATCGACCGTCAGTTCCCTGTTTCATTAGTGACCTAACTGGATTGTTTTTATATTTGCGTCTGTTGTAATTAATAGACTAAATTACACCTTTCAAGGCCCGCACCAGCCGTTTTCCGCCCGTCCAGCTCACACAGGACGAGGAAAAGGCCAACAAGCTGAAGGCCACTCTCCCTCCCGGACTCCAGGTAATGAAAATAAACTATCACTGACTCTATCGACCGTCAGTTCCCTGTTTCATTAGTGACCTAACTGGATTGTTTCATAGTTGCGTCTGTTGTAATTAATAGACTAAATTACACCTTTCAAGGCCCGCACCAGCCGTTTTCCGCCCGTCCAGCTCACACAGGACGAGGAAAAGGCCAACAAGCTGAAGGCCACTCTCCCTCCCGGACTCCAGGTAATGAAAATAAACTATCACTGACTCTATCGACCGTCAGTTCCCTGTTTCATTAGTGACCTAACTGGATTGTTTCATATTTGCGTCTGTTGTAATTAATAGACTAAATTACACCTTTCAAGGCCCGCACCAGCCGTTTTCCGCCCGTCCAGCTCACACAGGACGAGGAAAAGGCCAACAAGCTGAAGGCCACTCTCCCTCCCGGACTCCAGGTATATAATGAAAATAAACTATCACTGACTCTATCGACCGTCAGTTCCCTGTTTCATTAGTGACCTAACTGGATTGTTTCATAGTTGCGTCTGTTGTAATTAATAGACTAAATTACACCTTTCAAGGCCCGCACCAGCCGTTTTCCGCCCGTCCAGCTCACACAGGACGAGGAAAAGGCCAACAAGCTGAAGGCCACTCTCCCTCCCGGACTCCAGGTAATGAAAATAAACTATCACTGACTCTATCGACCGTCAGTTCCCTGTTTCATTAGTGACCTAACTGGATTGTTTTTATATTTGCGTCTGTTGTAATTAATAGACTAAATTACACCTTTCAAGGCCCGCACCAGCCGTTTTCCGCCCGTCCAGCTCACACAGGACGAGGAAAAGGCCAACAAGCTGAAGGCCACTCTCCCTCCCGGACTCCAGGTAATGAAAATAAACTATCACTGACTCTATCGACCGTCAGTTCCCTGTTTCATTAGTGACCTAACTGGATTGTTTCATAGTTGCGTCTGTTGTAATTAATAGACTAAATTACACCTTTCAAGGCCCGCACCAGCCGTTTTCCGCCCGTCCAGCTCACACAGGACGAGGAAAAGGCCAACAAGCTGAAGGCCACTCTCCCTCCCGGACTCCAGGTAATGAAAATAAACTATCACTGACTCTATCGACCGTCAGTTCCCTGTTTCATTAGTGACCTAACTGGATTGTTTCATAGTTGCGTCTGTTGTAATTAATAGACTAAATTAGACCTTTCAAGGCCCGCACCAGCCGTTTTCCGCCCGTCCAGCTCACACAGGACGAGGAAAAGGCCAACAAGCTGAAGGCCACTCTCCCTCCCGGACTCCAGGTAATGAAAATAAACTATCACTGACTCTATCGACCGTCAGTTCCCTGTTTCATTAGTGACCTAACTGGATTGTTTTATATTTGCGTCTGTTGTAATTAATAGACTAAATTACACCTTTCAAGGCCCGCACCAGCCGTTTTCCGCCCGTCCAGCTCACACAGGACGAGGAAAAGGCCAACAAGCTGAAGGCCACTCTCCCTCCCGGACTCCAGGTAATAAAATAAACTATCACTGACTCTATCGACCGTCAGTTCCCTGTTTCATTAGTGACCTAACTGGATTGTTTCATAGTTGCGTCTGTTGTAATTAATAGACTAAATTACACCTTTCAAGGCCCGCACCAGCCGTTTTCCGCCCGTCCAGCTCACACAGGACGAGGAAAAGGCCAACAAGCTGAAGGCCCTTCTCCCTCCCGGACTCCAGGTAATGAAAATAAACTATCACTGACTCTATCGACCGTCAGTTCCCTGTTTCATTAGTGACCTAACTGGATTGTTTTATATTTGCGTCTGTTGTAATTAATAGACTAAATTACACCTTTCAAGGCCCGCACCAGCCGTTTTCCGCCCGTCCAGCTCACACAGGACGAGGAAAAGGCCAACAAGCTGAAGGCCACTCTCCCTCCCGGACTCCAGGTAATAAAAATAAACTATCACTGACTCTATCGACCGTCAGTTCCCTGTTTCATTAGTGACCTAACTGGATTGTTTCATAGTTGCGTCTGTTGTAATTAATAGACTAAATTACACCTTTCAAGGCCCGCACCAGCCGTTTTCCGCCCGTCCAGCTCACACAGGACGAGGAAAAGGCCAACAAGCTGAAGGCCATTCTCCCTCCCGGACTCCAGGTAATGAAAATAAACTATCACTGACTCTATCGACCGTCAGTTCCCTGTTTCATTAGTGACCTAACTGGATTGTTTCATATTTGCGTCTGTTGTAATTAATAGACTAAATTACACCTTTCAAGGCCCGCACCAGCCGTTTTCCGCCCGTCCAGCTCACACAGGACAAGGAAAAGGCCAACAAGCTGAAGGCCATTCTCCCTCCCGGACTCCAGGTAATGAAAATAAACTATCACTGACTCTATCGACCGTCAGTTCCCTGTTTCATTACTGACCTAACTGGATTGTTTCATATTTGCGTCTGTTGTAATTAATAGACTAAATTACACCTTCCATGCCCGCACCAGCCGTTTTCCGCCCGTCCAGCTCACACAGGACAAGGAAAAGGCCAACAAGCTGAAGGCCACTCTCCCTCCCGGACACCAGGTAATGAAAATAAACTATCACTGACTCTATCGACCGTCAGTTCCCTGTTTCATTAGTGACCTAACTGGATTGTTTCATATTTGCGTCTGTTGTAATTAATAGACTAAATTACACCTTCCATGCCCGCACCAGCCGTTTTCCGCCCGTCCAGCTCACACAGGACAAGGAAAAGGCCAACAAGCTGAAGGCCACTCTCCCTCCCGGACACCAGGTAATGAAAATAAACTATCACTGACTCTATCGACCGTCAGTTCCCTGTTTCATTACTGACCTAACTGGATTGTTTCATATTTGCGTCTGTTGTAATTAATAGACTAAATTACACCTTTCAAGGCTCGCACCAGCCGTTTTCCGCCCGTCCAGCTCACACAGGACAAGGAAAAGGCCAACAAGCTGAAGGCCATTCTCCCTCCCGGACTCCAGGTAATGAAAATAAACTATCACTGACTCTATCGACCGTCAGTTCCCTGTTTCATTACTGACCTAACTGGATTGTTTCATATTTGCGTCTGTTGTAATTAATAGACTAAATTACACCTTCCATGCCCGCACCAGCCGTTTTCCGCCCGTCCAGCTCACACAGGACAAGGAAAAGGCCAACAAGCTGAAGGCCACTCTCCCTCCCGGACACCAGGTAATGAAAATAAACTATCACTGACTCTATCGACCGTCAGTTCCCTGTTTCATTAGTGACCTAACTGGATTGTTTCATATTTGCGTCTGTTGTAATTAATAGACTAAATTACACCTTCCATGCCCGCACCAGCCGTTTTCCGCCCGTCCAGCTCACACAGGACAAGGAAAAGGCCAACAAGCTGAAGGCCACTCTCCCTCCCGGACACCAGGTAATGAAAATAAACTATCACTGACTCTATCGACCGTCAGTTCCCTGTTTCATTAGTGACCTAACTGGATTGTTTCATATTTGCGTCTGTTGTAATTAATAGACTAAATTACACCTTCCATGCCCGCACCAGCCGTTTTCCGCCCGTCCAGCTCACACAGGACAAGGAAAAGGCCAACAAGCTGAAGGCCACTCTCCCTCCCGGACACCAGGTAATGAAAATAAACTATCACTGACTCTATCGACCGTCAGTTCCCTGTTTCATTACTGACCTAACTGGATTGTTTCATATTTGCGTCTGTTGTAATTAATAGACTAAATTACACCTTTCAAGGCCCGCACCAGCCGTTTTCCGCCCGTCCAGCTCACACAGGACAAGGAAAAGGCCAACAAGCTGAAGGCCATTCTCCCTCCCGGACTCCAGGTAATGAAAATAAACTATCACTGACTCTATCGACCGTCAGTTCCCTGTTTCATTACTGACCTAACTGGATTGTTTCATATTTGCGTCTGTTGTAATTAATAGACTAAATTACACCTTTCAAGGCTCGCACCAGCCGTTTTCCGCCCGTCCAGCTCACACAGGACAAGGAAAAGGCCAACAAGCTGAAGGCCATTCTCCCTCCCGGACTCCAGGTAATGAAAATAAACTATCACTGACTCTATCGACCGTCAGTTCCCTGTTTCATTACTGACCTAACTGGATTGTTTCATATTTGCGTCTGTTGTAATTAATAGACTAAATTACACCTTCCATGCCCGCACCAGCCGTTTTCCGCCCGTCCAGCTCACACAGGACAAGGAAAAGGCCAACAAGCTGAAGGCCACTCTCCCTCCCGGACACCAGGTAATGAAAATAAACTATCACTGACTCTATCGACCGTCAGTTCCCTGTTTCATTAGTGACCTAACTGGATTGTTTCATATTTGCGTCTGTTGTAATTAATAGACTAAATTACACCTTCCATGCCCGCACCAGCCGTTTTCCGCCCGTCCAGCTCACACAGGACAAGGAAAAGGCCAACAAGCTGAAGGCCACTCTCCCTCCCGGACACCAGGTAATGAAAATAAACTATCACTGACTCTATCGACCGTCAGTTCCCTGTTTCATTACTGACCTAACTGGATTGTTTCATATTTGCGTCTGTTGTAATTAATAGACTAAATTACACCTTTCAAGGCCCGCACCAGCCGTTTTCCGCCCGTCCAGCTCACACAGGACAAGGAAAAGGCCAACAAGCTGAAGGCCATTCTCCCTCCCGGACTCCAGGTAATGAAAATAAACTATCACTGACTATCGACCGCTAGTTCCATGTTTTATAAGCGACCTCGTTTCTCTCTATCATTTTTAAAAAAATATAATTTTAATTATATTGATCGTTGCATAGGCGGTACAATTGAATGAATTCAACCATTTTTTTATTGATGCTGTTCAGGATGCTCGCGAGTGCGAATGAGGAAGAAGAGGAGACGATTCCCTCCAGAGGTCGAATATTCCTCCCGAAAGGACCTACGCACACCACATTTTCTGGTAAATTTGATCAAAAATTATAGAACAACAAACCACTGATCGACAAAAACATAAGAATTGACCAGAAACTTAACCGCCGCAAGCTCCATAGGCTTCACAATCTCACACCACATCTTAGGTTTCGTGACCTAAGTATTTTACTGGGGCTTTGTACCTCATCGGTAATTTTTAAGACTATTTTTACACTAGATCGGCAGCTTGTGCGAACTGAAAGAATGAAACTTTTAGGGAGAGTATAAAAGGCGGACCGCGGGCCGCGGGCCGCGGGCGCGGAAAAGTATAAAAGGCGGGCCGCGGGCGGCGGGCGGCGGGCCGCGGGCGCGGAAAAGTATAAAAGGCGGACCGCGGGCCAAATTTGGCGGTCCACTCTAAAAATACTTCCCACTCGATAAAAATGCTATTTTCTTGCAGTTTCAATACGCAGAGGTGGTTGGGGTAGTATAAAAGGTGGTCAAGCTGCCCCTGGGGGTATATCAGGCGGCCCGGCGGCCCAGCGGTCCATTCCTATTTTCTTGAGTCAATATTTTGATACAGAGTTAAGGTCATGATATTTCACTGAATTTCGACATCTAATTGCCGGCTCTCAGCGAGCGGCCTGGATTGTTTCAGGAGGCGGCCAGTCAGTTCATAGACGGCCCGTGGCATATTTTGGGCGGCCCCTCAGTCTAATGACTAAAACATAGTGAAAACTAATATTCCTGCTATATTTTACGAAGATATAGTCCATACTTGCCGGTTCACAGCCTACGGCCCAAATAGGGGCAACTTTTCAGACCTTTCGATTTTTTACCTGTTCCCGACTCTTGTTGATCCTAACACGGACGGCCTCATATGGCTCTGATACGAGTCTTCTCTCCATCCCGTACAAGCTCTTCTCCAAGGTGCTTGTCACCCGATTGGAGATCATGTACGCTGCCTGGAGACACTCAACGCGGGGTGCTACACGAAGATGAAGCCCTTCGATCGACCAGTCCGCATCCCGATCGGCAAAGGAGTACGGCAAGGAGACACCATATCGCCCAAGCTGTTCACTGCCGCCCTTCAAGACTGCATGAAGGAACTCGACTGGAGTGAAGAAGGAATCCTCATCGACGGGAAGAAGCTCTCGCACTTGCGTTTTCCTGACGACATCGTGCTCCTGGGAACGGATACGATCGCATTGGAGAGGATGCTCAAGGAGTTGGCGGAGACAGGAGAGAAGATCGGCCTCTCGATCAACAGAAAGAAGACCCAGCTGATGCGGAACGAGTGGTGCGCTGGCCCTGGCATCTCCTTCGGCGGCGACCCTCTAGAGGAGACCGATGCTTGCGTCTACCTCGGCCGGGAGCTTCGATCCGACAGTACAATGCATACGGAGCTGATGAGGAAGAGAGCGGCGTGGGCGGCGTACGGTAGTCATCAGAGAACTCCGGGATCCCAAGCTCCGTTCATCCCTCTTCGACTCGCACGTCCTCCCTGCCCCATGCTACGCTGCCGAGACTTGGCCCCTTACGAAGTCCGTTCTCTCTTTCATCGAAAAAACGCATCGGGCACTCGAGAGATCGCTGATTGGAACGAATCTCCATTCGATGCGGCAGAAGAAAATGACGAGCGCTGACGTCCGCCGGATCTCTCTTCTAACCGACCCGATTTACTACATCCGACGGGCGAAGTATCGATGGGCCGGTCACGTCCTCAGAAGAGAAGACGACAGATGGTCGACTCGTGTCACTCAGTGGTTTCCTCCCCCTCATCTCGTTCGACCACCGGGACGACCACCAGCCAGATGGAGTGACTCAATCGTGGAGTACGCTAAGATGCCCTACAGTACCGGACGATCCACCCGATCGTCATCTCTACGCGCGCCCTACCAACACTGGACTACACGCGCACGCGATAGAAACGCATGGAGGGATTGTGATCCACGCGGCCTCGCCCGCTGAAGAGGATCTACTAAGTAACTAAGTAAGTAAGTAAGATACGAGTCCATCATATCTAGGTCTACGGCCCTGAACCTATTTCTTCCGGTTCCCAGGAAACTATTTCTGGGCCCAGTCAACTATTGGGGGAGAGGGGTTCGGGAAATAATGATTTCTCACTCATTTACTTATTATAATAATGGTGAGATGGCCAAGTGGTGCGAGGCGCCTTCGTCTATTCGAATGGTGGTGGTTTTGGCATCCTGGGACGACCAGTGGATGATTTCGCTGCTTTACCGGCCGTGTTGTGTGCACGTGGTAGGGGAGATATTCACTATGGCTTTCACCACTTCCTATATTTCTTAACCCCCTTTGTTTGGATGGACCGAGTTTGGATGGACTGAGTTCAAACCCCCGCAGAGGCAGATCAAGCCCCGCCATCCCTCCGGGGACTGAAAATTGGCACTGACTTCGGTTGCGAATGGTAACTTACTCTATAATACATTGGACCGTAGGGTATTATTATAATCCATCTAACAGCTGGCCTTACTTACCAGTGGCTCCCATCTAGCGTTTTTCTCACGAATCTAAAATTGCTTGACGTGGATACACGTTTACCTTCACATTTAGTAGATCGATTATTAACGAAACCGCGTGGATCATAAATCATTCTTCTCTATCATGTTCACACCTAGTCCAGTAGCGATAAGTATTCGTTGGATGACGCTCTTGTGGACCTCCCGACCACACTGAAAGGCATCCGTGCGTACGCCACGATCGAATATCGCCATCTGAATGGTGATCGTCCTTATGGGCGAACGAGATCAGGAGGAGGGAATCAGTGGGTAGTGCCGGAAGCCAGGAACCACCACCAGAAATCGGTTGTGGTTAGCAACAACTCTGGTAACTTGTCCATGCCGAGATCATCAGTCATGAACCCGTCCCTTCCATCGCCAAAGACACCCAGAGGTCCGAAGTGTGTCTTTTGTGGAAACAATACCTATAGTGGCTAAGCAGAAGGTCACTGTGTGGAAGGCGCATTGTGACTTGCCAAAGAAAATTCTTCAGAGCCGTAGGGTCATGATAGAGTCGTGTCAGGGCCGTAGTGATGAATTTTGAACCGTAGAAATTTCTTCAGGATCTTAGAGCTAAGATGAACTAGTAACAGAGCCAAAGAAAATTCTTCAGCGCCGTAGAGTCATGATTCGTAGAAGGGAAGGGACGTAGAAATTTTTTTCTAGGTCGTAGAGTCATGGGCTCTGTTTTAGTATCCTGGTCCCATGACGATATCCTGGTCCCATGGCGATATCCTGGTCCCATGACGATATCCTGGTCCCATACCGATATCCTGGTCCCATGGCGATATCCTGGTCCCATGACGATATCCTGGTCCCATACCGATATCCTGGTCCCATGTCGATAGCCTGGTCCCATGACAATATCCTGGTTGCCTTTTGGCAACAATAGTTTCTTTTGCATTTGCACATTTTCATCATTGATTTAGTACTCGGTAATGTTCATTTTTTTCTGCATTACAAATTTATTTCGAATTCTTTACACCCTCTGGAAACGTTTCGTAAATGACTATCTGAATGTGAGAACGGAATCGCACTTCGATCTTTTAATTTTTTAGAAAGATCGGACAACATCGGAAGCGAACAACTTGAACAAGTTGTTGAATCATCTTACGAATTGAATTTTTTAACGTTGTGACTATAGTGATGATCCTGCTACTAGTAATACCGGACCTGGTGTGCCCCCTGTTCATCCCGCCGGAAGCGGAAATACCGGTCCTGCTCACCCCCCCCCCCTCCCCCTGCACACCATCTCCCGAACGCCCCACCTCGTACAACCAAATCCACCACAAGGACTACCACCAAATCGACCACAGCCACTACCACCACCCCTCCTCCCCGTATCCTCCGTCACCACCCTCCTCAAAAACCCCAAGGTCAAGCACCACCTATCAAGAGACCTCGTCCATCAAACCGTGGCGTCTGATTATCGTGATTATCATCTGCCTATTATAATTTCTTCTTGTGTCACACCCTATTGTGTTTTTTAAGTAATTGACATTCAATAAATTTGTGATACAGAAAATTCAAACAATACATCAATGATGAAAATGTGCAAATGGTAACTGTTGTTGTCAAAAGGCATGGGACCAGGATATTGTCATGGGACCAGGCTATCGACATGGGACCAGGATATCGACATTGGACCATGCTATCGGTATGGGACCAGGATATCGGTATGGGACCAGGATATCATCATGGGACCAGGATATCGTCATGGGACCAGGATACTAAAACAGAGCCGAGTCATGATGGACTCGTAGCAGGGATCCGTAGGGTCGTGATAGAGTCGTGTCAGGGCCGTAACGATGATATCTGGGCAGTATATAAAAATTTTCAGGATTGCAAAGCTATGATGGATGGACATAGCGATGGTACCTGGGCGAGGGCCGCCTCCGATCTTACGGGCCACCTCATGAACCAATTTGGGCCGTAGGCCGTGAACCGGCAAGTATGGACTATATCTTCGTAAAATATAGCAGGAATATTAGTTTTCACTATGTTTTAGTCATTAGACTGAGGGGCCGCCCAAAATATGCCACGGGCCGTCTATGAACTGACTGGCCGCCTCCTGAAACAATCCAGGCCGCTCGCTGAGAGCCGGCAATTAGATGTCGAAATTCAGTGAAATATCATGACCTTAACTCTGTATCAAAATATTGACTCAAGAAAATAGGAATGGACCGCTGGGCCGCCGGGCCGCCTGATATACCCCCAGGGGCAGCTTGACCACCTTTTATACTACCCCAACCACCTCTGCGTATTGAAACTGCAAGAAAATAGCATTTTTATCGAGTGGGAAGTATTTTTAGAGTGGACCGCCAAATTTGGCCCGCGGTCCGCCTTTTATACTTTTCCGCGCCCGCGGCCCGCCGCCCGCCGCCCGCGGCCCGCCTTTTATACTTTTCCGCGCCCGCGGCCCGCGGCCCGCGGTCCGCCTTTTACACTCTCCCAAACTTTTAAATTAATCATGTGTTTGCAGATGCAGTGCTTAACACGTGGACAGGCTGACGAGCACCCCGACCAAGGAAGGACTTTGGCATGCTGACCAAGGAATCTAAAAGCTAAGTACACCTTAGGGTGTGGCGTGAGCTAGGAGCTCTGTCACGCGTGCTAAAAAATGTGGCGTGAGCTAGGAGCTCTGTCACGCGTGCTTTAGGATGTGGCGTGAGCTAGGAGCTCTGTCACGCGTGCTAAAAAATGTGGCGTGAGCTAGGAGCTCTGTCACGCGTGCTAAAAAATGTGGCGTGAGCTAGGAGCTCTGTCACGCGTGCTTTAGGATGTGGCGTGAGCTAGGAGCTCTGTCACGCGTGCTAAAAAATGTGGCGTGAGCTAGGAGCTCTGTCACGCGTGCTAAAAAATGTGGCGTGAGCTAGGAGCTCTGTCACGCGTGCTAAAAAATGTGGCGTGAGCTAGGAGCTCTGTCACGCGTGCTAAAAAATGTGGCGTGAGCTAGGAGCTCTGTCACGCGTGCTAAAAAATGTGGCGTGAGCTAGGAGCTCTGTCACGCGTGCTTTAGGATGTGGCGTGAGCTAGGAGCTCTGTCACGCGTGCTAAAAAATGTGGCGTGAGCTAGGAGCTCTGTCACGCGTGCTAAAAAATGTGGCGTGAGCTAGGAGCTCTGTCACGCGTGCTAAAAAATGTGGCGTGAGCTAGGAGCTCTGTCACGCGTGCTAAAAAATGTGGCGTGAGCTAGGAGCTCTGTCACGCGTGCTTTAGGATGTGGCGTGAGCTAGGAGCTCTGTCACTCGTGCTTTAGGATGTGGCGTGAGCTAGGAGCTCTGTCACGCGTGCTAAAAAATGTGGCGTGAGCTAGGAGCTCTGTCACACGTGCTTTAGGATGTGGCGTGAGCTAGGAGCTCTGTCACGCGTGCTTTAGGATGTGGCGTGAGCTAGGAGCTCTGTCACGCGTGCTTTAGGATGTGGCGTGAGCTAGGAGCTCTGTCACGCGTGCTTTAGGATGTGGCGTGAGCTAGGAGCTCTGTCACGCGTGCTTTAAGATGTGGCGTGAGCTAGGAGCTCTGTCACGCGTGCTTTAGGATGTGGCGTGAGCTAGGAGCTCTGTCACGCGTGCTTTAGGATGTGGCGTGAGCTAGGAGCTCTGTCACGCGTGCTTTAGGATGTGGCGTGAGCTAGGAGCTCTGTCACGCGTGCTTTAGGATGTGGCGTGAGCTAGGAGATCTGTCACGCGTGCTTTAGGATGTGGCGTGAGCTAGGAGCTCTGTCACGCGTGCTTTAGGATGTGGCGTGAGCTAGGAGCTCTGTCACGCTTCCTTTAGGACGTGGCGTGGGCTAGGAGCCCTGCCGCGCTGAAATAGTAACCAATATCTCTCTCACGAGAGGTATTGGTTACTATTTCAGAACCAGTTTATCTTCGGCAGGCTCAATGAGTACGAGGTTCAATTGCGGACGACACGTGTCGATTTCGTCGGTGAGTCGATGGATTCGAATTCTTTTGTGGACAGAGGTCAAATACCCCTCCCGCAAGGACCTATGCATTCAACATTTTAGACCATTTTGAATACAATTAGAGGAAAGCATACCACTGATCTACAAAAACGGAGGAACCTTCCCGAAAGCGAAATTAGGATACTTCAAGCGAAATAATAATAATATTTATGCTATTTCGATGAAATAACGGCGAAAACAATTTAAAAATAGTATTAGAATGAAACAATGCTACAATACAAAGACGGGATCTCTATACGGTGAAACTGGTCTGATTCTCTGTTACTAAAAGCCTTGCCGCTCGCGGAAAGAAACTGTTATGTCTGTACCCATAACGGGAGCCAGGATTGTTGAAATTCATACCATTTCTGGTGTAGTAAATTTTGAAGTAGTGCGGGTTTCTGTGAGAAATACTATACTTGCCTCGGAGGAGATTTTTGGCTACTCTAATGTCAATTCCTTCTCTTCGCTTCTCTAGTGATTCAAGGCCTAATTTATCATTTCTAATTTGGGCGGAGGGCATGTCAGCCCATGTGAGGTTATAGCAGCGCATGAAAAGTCTCCGTGTGAAGTAGTTCTGTACCTTTTCAAGTACTTTCTTGTCCTTGCATTGGTATGGATTGAAAACAGCAGACGCGCTTTCTAAGATTGGTCGGATGTAAATAGAGAAGGCTTTCATGAGTACGTCTTTGTTTTTGGTACGCAATGCTCTCAGAATAATGTGGCACGCTGTTTTGGCTTTATTTGCTATTAAGTCGCAGTGGAGCGAGAATTTGAGGTTCTTCTGTATCATGAATCCGAGGTCTTTTACTTGCTCCTTTTGGTCTAATGGACTAGATTCGATGGTGTATTGCATCTTCCTATTAGCCCTGCCCAGATGCAAAGAGTTGCACTTATGCGCTGCCAGTGGGAGTTGCCATTCTTTTGACCACTTCGAAATCGTGTCGATTGCTTTTTGCAAGGGGTTTGCTGGACTTGCTTTACTAAAAGCGCGGTAAATTTTGATGTCGTCGGCGTACATACGAGCGATGACTTCCTCTTTTTGAACTAAAGTCGGGATTTCAGAAGTAAAAATTAAGAATAGCAGGGGTCCGAGGACTGAACCCTGTGGAACGCCGCTCGTGACTGGTAGGGAACTGGATAGTTTATCTTTAACTCTCACTTGAAACGTTCTATCAGTCAGATAAGCTGATATCCAGTTAACTGACTTGTTAGAGAGCCCTATACTACTGAGCTTGAGTTTTAGTTTTGGATGCGATACTCTATCGAAGGCTTTTGCGAAGTCGAAGTAGATGACATCGACTGGTTTACCATCACTAATTGAGCTTGTCCAGTGTTCAAGGACTTCTAGCATCTGAAGTTCGCGCGACCTTTTCTTGCGGAAACCGTATTGCTCGTCCGGGAAAATGTTGAGTTCTTCACAATGCGCAATAATCGGTCTGCATAGTAAGCGCTCGAAAACTCTACAAAAGAATGAGGTTATTGAGATAGGTCTGTAGTTCAAAGGGTCGGTAAAAGGTGGCGATTCAAATATATCCTTCAAATATATCCTTCAAAATTACCACATTTTGGGTTTTATGACCTGAGTATTTGACCCCTGACGCCCTCCGTCTCCACTGGTACGGTAGCTATTGATTGATTGGCGGTGGATTACGGTATCGAGCGACTTCGGCAATCAGTGATTGTTTTGAAAAGTTGGGTTACTAGTTGCGATAAGACTGACATGTGAGGATATATTGATTTCGATTTGAACACCGACTGATATGAACTGTATGAAACGGGAGAGCAATAGGGCGAAATAGAGTGAACAAGACAAATGGTACGGTAGATTACGGGCACGAAGTGGTACGGCAATGCGAGATCACGGTAGATATTTAGTGATTTGTAAATGAACGGCGAATGATAAAGGCATTGATTTCACTCAGCACCCCGACTGATATGAAATCAGTGAAACCGAAAAGCATTTGGGATAATTCTGAAAAAAGAATTTCGTTCAGCATTAATATATGGAGGGATGAGCAGTGCGGGTATGCTAGCTGTTTTTCGACTAACGCTCAGTACGAATTTCGGTAGGGAAGGGTTACGGTATTTCCTTCCGAGGCCGTATGCATGAACCTCGACAAACGGTTTGTCCGGCAAACGTGACGTCATTAGCGTAGGGGGAGCAGTTTGTCGACAATGCCTCTCCCTACGCTTGTGACGTCACGTTTGTCGGGTTCATGCATACGGCCACAGGTCTCCAATCAATCAATCGATAACTGATTCATTGCAGGATGGAGTTCCAGTCCAAGTTCTACGGTGGTCATGGCGCCCTTCTCATTCGAGATGATTCTCGAGGCCGAAAGGGAAGCCAAAGAGGCCTAATCGATAATCGATACCGTACCCCCCCCCCCTTAGCCCCGCCACCCTCTGCTACCGTAATCAGTTGCCATCCCCGCAGTTTCTGTCCATTTCGCAAGCAATTCCCGTATTCTTTTTTCCCGTTTGTTTTTATACAAGAGATAAACCAATCGATTATTTTAGTCATCGTTTGTATGTTTGATACTTTTCCCCGTTCGTTTTGTGGAGAGCTACAAGGTAGAGTTGTGTTGTGCATTGTTTTCGAATTCTTTCAAGTGCTAATCCCCGGCCCGCGAGAATCCCCGGCCCTCCGGCCCCTCCCCCCGATAATGTATTTATATTATGAGCCAAGTCGTCCCCTGTTCTCCAGCTTTTCTAATCTGTGCACATGTTTTAAAACGAATATTTTTATTATTTATCTGCGTTTTCCGCCCAGCTTAGATGCAGTGGCTAGAGCAGTGCAAGAGTAAGTTATTATTGCAGTCTTAATGTCGCCAAGATTCACTCTTTGTAAGATCTGATGTCGTGAGGTGAATAAAAGACATGTTGAGCTGTTGGATTGAGTGTATCAATAATACATCCACCCCTGGCCTAAATAGCTGTCGGGGGTCCCCGTCCCCCCCCCCCTGGCCTAGCTGTCGGGGGTCCCCGTCCCACCCCTGGCCTAGCTGTCGGGGGTCCCCGTCCCACCCCTGGCCTAGCTCCCCACCCACCCCCCCCCAACCTCAGAACTTCCGGCTCTGATCACGAAATGAGGTGGTCGTCGGGGTTTTCTGAAGATGGGGGGTAGTGAGGCAGGAGAATTCCCTATCACAATGCCATCCTATGGCTACTCAGTACGCCTCTTACAGGGATTTTTTTTTTTAAATCTGCTACAGCATACGGTAGTCCTTCGCTACATTATCGACTGGACTACCGTATCAGCAAATCAGTCAATGATCAATACCGTACCCCCTTGAGGGTTCCCGACTGGATCATCTCTCGACTAGGGCAGAGTACGCGACTAATTCATTGACGGTCGGCTTGATGCCCATCAGCTCGGCCACTTTCAGCGTCTCGTCGCGATTCACCTGAGGGTTACGGTAGGTTATGAGCCACTTTTCTGAGTCAGTGAAAATATGCTTGGCACTAGCGAAAAATCAAATTCCTCCAAATTTTTTTTGGTAAGTAGCACTCATGTAGTGTACCTCAGTCCTAGCATATTTAGTGATCTGGTTTGCCCTCCGCCGAATGGCAACGAATTTTAAAGTGAAACATAACCCAATCGACTTTGTCATTTCGCAATCGATAGAAGCGGTGGATATCACAAATAATGCACACTACCTCAGAGAACATCCACCCAAAATTTCATCCCAATCCATTGAAATCTGATTGGGAAAAATAAAAAAAAGCGACATTTTTGCGCATAAAAGCGGTCCTATCTTTTTCGGTTGTTCAACTATGAACACTTTTTATTTCATATATCGAGAGATCAATCATTTGTCCAGCTTAGGTGAAAAAATGGAGAAGAAAAATACTGAACGCCTGAGGTTATGTCCGAAAAACAACCACCAAGTTGAAAAAATCACTTCTCGATTGAGGAATACGGTGGCCAAATTGACAGCCAGAGAAAAAAATACATGTTTACCTCATATGCAGATTCTGGAAGAATCTGAGTCACTATTCGCAGATAAGCACCGATTTTAAAAGTGAAACGTAAATCAGTCGGGTTTGCTATTTCGCAATTGTGGCCAACAATCAATTGCTCAAAAAACTCACAAAATTCAGTCGAACATTATGCACTTTTTTAATCTATAATAAACGAAAAGATCACTAAATATGCTAGCACTAAGGTACACTACATGAGTGCTATTTACCAAAATTTTTTTTGGAAGAATTCGATTTTTGGCTAGTGCCAAGGTCTAAGGCAAAGATTTTCACTGACTCAGAAAGTCACTCTTATGCTAGCGTTTCCCACTGTGCGTACATTTAGCAAAAATGCGCAACCGAATCATTGTTCTATTTTTGTTGAATAAAGTTGTTAAGAACATTGTCTTGTCGAGAGTATCCTTGGAGACGTCGAGATTCGATCTCACATTCAATTTGCGCGCCGGTCCTGCGAGATTACAACTAGAGCGCTCTAGCAGAAGGAAGAATGCCTCTCTTCCATCCTTGTGCTGTCTCGACACTCTGACCGCGGAGAGAGTGCGAGGAAAGCGGAGACGGATTATTCATCCTGTTGTAACCTTTCCTCTCTGCGCTGCCTCTGCGCCCCTCTCCCTCCTTTCGGAGTGACTAATCTCACCGCAGATTCAGTCTCCTCTCCATTCCTATTACACTTTGCCCGCGTTCTCATTCTTTTTTCACGTTCCCTTATTTTCTTGCTTTTTCTCTCGACTGTTTGGTTTTCGTATTGCGAAATACTGCCGACGGTTTCATTTACTTTATCAGATTGCCCGGCCTACACTCGGGCTACACTTGGCGCATTTTTTTGGATATTATCTGAGCAAGAAACCAGAATAACGTTGTGCACTGAAGGAGGTCGTAAGCGTTCGGCCTATATTTCAATCATACAATCAGTCACAAGCGGTTAGTCCAATTGAAAGAAAATGATGTTTTTAAATGAAAAATCAAGCTCAATGCGCAAAGATATACACAATTTGCATTTTCCAGCCAGATGACGATGCATACTAGGTTCTCGAGGTGAATATTGCGGAAACACGGTTCACAATATCTGTCTACGAAGTAGCAGAAGGAATGTGCAGCAGAAGACGTAAGTGTATCACATTGATGAAAGGGAACAATAATAAGATATACTGCGCATTTTTTAATGATGTATTATTGATTATTCTACTCACATCAGGAATTTCCTCGCCCTAATTGCCGTGCTCTGTGTATCATTCGGCTTCGAGCAAAGACCTTCTCTATGAAGAAGAATATCTATTCTGCAGTATCGTGCGTTTCAAATGCTCAGCAAACTCAATGTGCTGGTTAGCGTATTGATTGTCTGGAAGAGAGAGGAAGGGAAGAGGTAGGGAGGAGGAGAGCAAGTAGATCACTAGCCTCCTCCCGGCCTCTTCCTCCCTCCTCCCTCCACTCAGTTCGTCAAAGGTCAACTACGTGTGGAATTGAAAATAATCTCACGATAAGTACCACAGCTAGAATGAAATCTTCTGGAGCGGTTGACTCGGTGATAGAGAAAAAACCCTTGCTGAACAAGGGTACCTTGTAGTGACGACAATTCGGCACTCGCCTCTCCTCATTTTACACACTCTCTCGCCGGTGAGACGGACGAGAGAGCGTGCAAAATGAGGATCGTTCCGTGTCTATTTGCCATCATTATTTTCTTGACTTCATTTGAATATCAGGAACGGTCACTGCATCCGTCACTATGATGTCTATTGCTTCTTCAGTCCACTCCGAGCATCCACCCTTAGTCGTGATTGTTGTTGTTGTTTTTATTGTTGTTATTGTTGTTATTATTGTTTTATCGGGATAAAGATTAATTCCAGTGTGCGTGATCTTCATTGCCAGCGATTTCACAATATCGCACATAGGAACTGACAGGGAGTCCATTCGCATAAGTATCGGCCAAATTCCGACTCATGGAATGTGTCTGCCACATTTCTCCACATTCAAACGACCACTTACTTTCACTTCTCTCATTATCTCTCTCCCATCTCTCTAGCGATAGCCCATCTCTGAATACCATGTTCGCTCTATACATTGCCTCTTTTCCCTCACTCACCTCACCTCACTTTTGCCCTCCTTGCTCCAGTTCCACAATTTCTCCCCCGTTTTCACGTTCCCCGCATGGTTTAAGATGTCGAAATGAATTCGCTTCTCAGATTGTCCGCCCTACACTCGGACACTCGACCATCTTCTGTGGCGACTTCGAAATGAAACAAGAACATGATTCGATAGTAAGGTTAGTTTTACCCTTCGTATTTTTTTCACCATAGAATATTTCCATTAGTGCTCTCGTATCATGTAAGTTAACACTTTATCGATTTTTGTATCTGGTTTTGTATTATCTGGCTAATATTTACAATATTCAGGCATTAGAAAATGAGAGAGTAGGGAGACAGAAGAAAGCTAGAGGAAGAGTGCACCTGCAATTCATAGTTAGTTACACAAAAAAAGAGTAGAAGGGAATTCTTGAAGAATAAAAGATTCAAAAACCGCTAGAATTTTGCAGAAGGAAGAGTAATGGATCAGTGGTAAGAGGAGAGTCTCCCTGATCTGTAAGAGACGTCAGCGGAGTGGGAAGTGGATCGGTTGCTAATGCTCAAGGAGCGAAATGGAGGCGAAATGGAAACGTGGCCGTCATCGTGGCAACCAATGGACAGCATCACCCCCGGGCAGAGAAAGTCTTCTGAGACTGAGACGTCCGGACATCTTTACAAGACAAATGAGAAATAAACTTAGAAGCTAAACAACCCTCTTGTAAATTGACCGATTAAAAAGCTTTAATCGTAATAAATGTTACTGATATATTAATATCGTTTACACATTCATTGTCCGTTTCTTTAACGGCTAAGAAGAATTCGTTCTTTTCTTGGAGAAGTCTCTTTGGAGAAGTCTCAAATTATCTCGTGTCTCTCCTCGATGTGCACACTCTCTCGCCTGCCTGACCGACGAGAGAGAAAGGAGAAACGAGAGAGTGTTTCCTCTCTTTTTTTCTGCTAAACTGGCAGGCCACGTATCTTTTACCACTCTTCTCGATTTACTCGCCCTTATCAGTCTCCTCGTCCTTCTCCATATCAATCGCGGTGGTGTTGTACAGTTATTGCCATCCTTTCCTCGCTTAGTTCTGACATTTTTCACTTTTGCACAATGATACTTTTTCTTAAATTCTTCCCCCCCCTTTCTTCGGGTATATGGCGCCAGTTATTTCTTTATTTCACAAATTTGAAACATAAAAAAATATCTCTCAGATTGTCCGCCCTACACGCGGACGCATACTCATTTTGCATATGGAGTGAATCATGATGAAATGAAGTCAATGGAGATCCAGGTATTAACGTTAGATTTCCTCTGGCAAACAAACCTTTCGTTTCAGTATAAGATCGTCGAGTTTGATGAGTGCTAATGGAAAACGTTGGATGCAACGAGTGTTAATGGTGAGCGTTGATGGCTTTCGGAGCGAAGGCTTTTTTGACGATGCTTATCAATTTAATATTGCAGACAGCTGCAGCATTCGTATTCTTGCGTGGGCATGGCGAGATCAAAATTCCTTTTCCACCCCACCCTTATTATTGTAGTCAAAGTCCAGATAAAGATGAATTTCGATAGCGTCGTGCTCACACATTGACAATAATTGTTCATCCATTAAAGACAAATGCGTTCGCTGGAAGATGGGTCCACATTCTTCTTAATTTTTCACTTACTGTGAATCACTGTCACTGTACTTATCTCTACCACACTCGCATGCCACGAATGTACAATGTATACTATTCTTTCCGACTTAATAGCCCGTTTCATCTCTTTCCTCTTCCCCTTTCATTCACGATGGTTTCTGTACAGCTATTGTCATCCCCTCCCCGCCTCTCTCTCTGACTACAGCAATTCGATTGCTCACGCCTCTCTTCCATTCGCTCTTTCTTCCCCAAACCATGAATCAAGAAGCTTTTTCGTTTTCGTACACACCATTTTCGTCTCTTGATTTCCAATCATGCCCGCTATTTTCTCTCGTCACAATTTGAGACTTGATATTTTTTTACAGTTTTTTTTCGCCCTACACGCGGACGCTCACTAATTTTGAATGAGTGAATGAACACAAAATATGGAAAATCATCAATTCGAGATCCCCAGGTATAATTAACTTTCCATTGTGAGAAAGACGTTATGATTTCAGTATGGCATATTTCCAAAAGATGCTAAATGATATGACCGCGTACTAATGGTAAGCTGTTTACTAAATATATGTTAGTCGAAGAACGAATGAGTCGATACTTGATTTATTTCCAATTGCAGTCAGCGGGCGCTTTCATTTTTTTTCAGAAAGGAGAAGGAGAGTTCGATGGAGCAATATTCAATGAACAGCTCAGAGTCCTCATGGTGAGCTGAATTACGTTACGGGTTTGGAGGAGGGAGGTGCGAAAGAAGAAACGTGGAAAACATTACTTAATTTCAGACAGAAGGATCGTTATTCTTCCGTGGAGTAGGACAGTTCGATGTGTCCCTCTTTATCCCATCGCCCTAGTATTATATTGAAAGTAGTGATCAGATAAAGATGATTGATGCGAGAATCTCTTGTTATTCCACGTCCATTTGTTACATGATTACTCCGAGTTTGGGTTTTCCTGCAAGCTTCTGCTTGAGTTTACAAATGTTATCGTGTCTCTCCTCGAATTGCCTACTCTCTCGTCTATCTGACCGACGAGAGAGCGTGGCGTAGTGAGAGAGACTCTTGTCGATTCGTCATCATTATCGTGTCATTCTCCACGCCCCTGCTCCTCTGCCACACTTGCATGCCACGTAGCACTATTCTTCTCGATTTATTCGTCCTTATCATCCCCTCCTTCCCTACTCTCCCCTCCCTTTCATGATGGTATATGTACAGCTATTGCCATTCCTCCTTTCCCGCATTTCTCTGACTACCCCCACTCTCCGTTTCGCTCCTTTCAGCAATCAATTTTATTTTAGCACGTGTTATTTCCTCCTGCAATGTTAACATTTCACTGTTCCAGGCGTAAATTGGGCTCATTTCACCAATTTTTTTGCAGATTGTCCGCACTACACGCGGACGATATCTTATTTTGAATAAGGAAATCGAGATGAGATGAAGATCATGGAGATCCAGGTACCGCTATCAGTCCGCTGTCAAACAAACCTCTGTTTTCAGTATCAGAACACCGAATTTGCTGAGTTTGAGAAGACGTATCATGACATTTTTTTTCGGAAACAGATGATAACAGTAAGCTATTGTCGTGAATCCTTATGGTTTTTATGATCCTCTCTTTAATTAAAAATCGCAGACTGCTGACTCGTTCGTTCTTTAGAGGCCATGGCGAGTTCAATATAGCCTTCCCGCTCATCCGCCTCTCATTGTTGTAAATGCATTGCGCAGATAAATATTTTCAATAAAGCATTTATGATGCTCCTCAATTGTTCTCTTTCTGCTCTCTGTGAGTCTCACCACTTCCCCACTACCACAGCATTCTTCTCCGACAGAGAAGGGGGGATCTTTACATATGTACTTGCGCACTTTGCATGAATCGAACTACAAAGCCTAGGCGGAGGGAGCTGCCGCTCTCCCCGATCATTTTGAATTTTTGCAGTCCGATTACGGTGTGGCTGGAAAATTCAAAAGTTAATCCCCTTGTTCACCCTTTTCTGGAGAGAACAATGGGGGTCAGAATGCTGTGCTACAACTCTCTCCCGCAATACGTGCACTATTCTTCTCCACTTAATAGAGTGCGCAATACGGGTCGCCGTCTCTTCATTTCGCACACTCTCTCACCGGTCAGAGTGACGAGAGAGTGTGCGAAATGAAGAGACGGCGACCCGTATTTCGAACTCTACCACTCAATCGTTCGTATCATCCTTTTTTCCTCTCTTTTCTCTCTCCCATTCACGAATAGAGCTGTCAGGGAGAATAGTTCGTCTCTTCATACTCTCGCCGATCTCTCGCCACACTATCCGGAAAGAGAGCACGCGTAAAAGAGACGGATTATTCATCTTGACCGTCCTATTCACGATGGAATCTGTTATTCCCATCCATTTGCCACATTTCTCTGACAATGCAGATTCACACGCTCACCCCTCTCTTTCGCTTTTCTCGCCACCAAACCGCTCTTTCAATTACCAGTAAACGTTGCAGTTTTCGTACACGTTAGCCTTTTTCTTCACTCGTATGCTAGCTATTTTCACAATTCTCTTTCACGGTTATTATTTAGTTTGCTCATTTTATCGATTTTTTCTCAGATAGTCCGCCCTACACGCGGGCGATCGGTCACATTTGAAAGGCTCAATCGTAATAAAAATATGAAAAATGATCAGTTCGAGATCACCAGGTATCGCAAGAATATTTTCCGTTCCACTAGTGTCTGACCTTTGACAAACGTTCGAGGGGGCGGAGAAAGGAAGAGACCGGGAGGAGGCGGTAGCTCAAGTGTCCTCCTCCCCCTTCCTTCCCCTTGCCTCTCTCCCAGACAATGGATAGCTCACTAACCAGCACATCTCATTTGCTGAGCATTTCAAACGCAAGATATATCTCTTGTGATAGAAAGACGCTATGATTTCAGTATGGCACATTCCCATAAGAACAAATTTGCCAAACAATATCGTGCATCTAAATGATATGACAGCGTATTGATGGTGAGTTGTTTACTGAGTATCTTTTTCAGTACGAAATACTTCAAGAGAAAATACGGGTATTCACCTCTTCATTTCACCCACTCTCAAGTCACTCTTACCGGAGAGAGAGAGAGAGTGCGCATGATTACCTGTATTTTGAACTATTCAGGTCAACTTTCGAGATAGGAAATAAAATCAAGATACTAGAACATTTTCTCATTTTACTTCATTTATTTTCAATTGCAGTCAGCAGGCGCGTTCATTACTCAGGGACGAGTTGAAGAGTTCGATGGTGAAATATTCAATGATAGCAACTCAGAGTCCTCATGGTGAGCTGAATTACGTTACGGGTTTGGAGGAGGGAGGTGCGAAAAACGAAACGTAGAAAGCATTCACTAATTTCAGACAGAAGAATCGTTATTCTTTCGTGGCTTGGGACAATTCGAAGTGCCCCTCTTTATCCCATCGCATACTTATTATATAAAGTATTGACCAGATAAAGATGATTGTTGTAAAATTTCATTACTCTGTATGATAAACTTGTTGTTCCACATCTATTTAATAACTGATTACTCCGATTTCGGTAATTTCTTGCAACTTTCGGCTTGTATTATAAATATTATCGTGTCTCTCCTCGAATTGCCTACTCCGACGAGAGAGCATGGTGAGAGAGAGGCCCTTCGCGATTTGTCTTCATTACTATCGTCTCACTCACGCCCCTGCTCCACGTAGCACTATTCTTCTCGATTTATTCGTCCTTATCATCCCCTCCTTTCCTTCTCCCTCCTCCCTCTCATGATGGTATATGTACAGCTATTGTCATTCCTCCTTTCCCGCATTTCTCTGACTACCCCTCTCCGTTTCGCTCTTCTCTCCACCAAACCACGTATTCAATGCAGGATCCTTTGTCGTTTAGTACACGTTATTTTCGAATGCAATTTTAACATTGCACAGCTCCCAATGTTTCCGATTTTCTTTACAGATTGTCCACCTTACACGCGGACGCTCGCTCATTAAATATTGAAGCGATCGGATACGATAAGAAAGGTACAGTAAGTTATCCGATTTGAGACAAATATTTGATTTCAGTATGATTTCCTCAAGGTAGACATATCTGAATATTCGGTCCGCGACCAAATGGCGAGCTGTTATGTTTTTTCGTGAAGATTTCGATGCTAAAATTCTTCAGATGGAAATTCAAGTGATCGTCTTTCTGGCACCCTTCGTGAGACAATTTTCCATTCCACACCTAGTTGGAAAACTTTTGACGAACTTACCGTATGGAGGAAGGGGGGAGAGGCCGGGAGGAGGCTAGTTATCTACCTACACCTACCCCCTACCTCTTCTACCCCCTACCTCTTCTACCCCCCTACCTCTTCCCTCACACTTCCCCAGACAGGCTCACTAACCAGATTGCGTTTGCTGAGCATTTGAAACGCACGATATTTCCAATTGCAGATAGTTCAAGCACCCATTTTTCAGAGGACATGGCGAGTTCGATGGAGTAATAGAAAAGAAATGGTGAGTTGCTTTTTAGAACTTGGGCAACTATATGAGTGGCGAATATGAGATGAGAATCAGTTCTGGCGAAACCAATGCAAAATTTCAGACTGAGGAAACGTTCTTCTTCAGAGGATTAGGCGAGCTCGAAATGCCCCTCCATATCATATTCCCTATATTGAATTTATGCCAGATACTGATTATGGTTGATTTGAAATGTTGATACACTTTGAAAGTAACACATCGCTTGTTATTCTACTCTCATTTCTCAATTGATTAATGCGAGTTCGAGCTTGTTCTGTAAGTTTCGGCAGACGTTTTTCAGTTTCTGCCTGACCGAAAAGAGAGACGGTTCTTTGACGGTTTCTACCGCCCCTGTCTTCGATCATATCTGCATTGTTTGTGCATTTTTTTTATCAGCGCCTATAAAGCGAAACTGGTTGTATTGTATCCGAGCACATCGATATATATTCACTATGCCATCATTCCTCTCTAGGTTTCGCTAGCACATCTCGATTTGACTTCTTAAATCTTTCCAATATGGCATTCCACATTCTTTCTCACGCTGGCTCACCCTTGATCTTTCTTCCTCTCGGTCCCCTCCCTCCGATGGAAATACCCTCGGCTTTGAGCGATTGGAATTGTACCATCGTTGTGGACAATTGGGATAAATTGCATTCAAATTGTTAAAAAAAAAGTTGCTCTCCGTTATTAGTCAATACAGCCCGTTTGAGACTGTTGCTTGCGAGCAATGCGTCCGTTGATCCTTTCTTCCTTCGATCCATTTTCTTACAGACAAAGCGCCATCTTTCACACACTGACTCACCCGTGACCTTTTCTCCTCCTTGTCCCAGCCGATGCACAGACACTCATTCTTTCCTTCCTCTTCCCATTCTCCCTCCCCGTTAGAGTTGGAATGAGAATTCGTCTCTTTCTTTCAGACAGACTCTTTTATCACTACCGATGAAACATGAGTTTCATTTTTTTCGTAGTTTCAATATTTTTGAAATTATTTACCGATGAAACATGAGTTTCATTTTTTTCGTAGTTCCAATATTTTTGAAATTATTTCCTTTTCCAGATTTTCCGATCTACACTCGGAAGCTCGATGCGCCAGCATCATTTTCCTCAAGCAGTTTCAATATAATCGAGCAACAACGTGAAGGATTCCGCGGTATGCACAAAACACCATTACTATTTCCTGTAAACTTCAAGTTTTCAAAGCAGGAGCATGTTAGAAGATCCACACGGTTTTATCCATGGAGACGATTGGAAATGCATCTGTCCCGTGCCTATGCTGTATATCGGTCACGGTCCTCACATATTCCCCCTTCTCTCTATCGGCACCCCCAGCCCGCCCTCTCTGCTCGTGTGATGTTGTGTCGGCTACGGTTTAGGTTAGTCATAGGTCCCGCCCCCCTGTCCCCCCTCTCGCTGGCGATCCCTCTCTCATTCCTCCACTACAATGACACACTGAACTGAACCATGGATAAATCTCTCTTCTATTCCTTTGCTCACCTCTACATCTGACACTGGGGTCTTCTGTAGTTGTATTGTTTATCTCATCTCGCGGATAGCAGGATAGCACTGGGGCTTATCCTGCTATCATATTACTTGTACTTCTCCTATCTAGCATTCTACCTCTTTACCCGTAAAGATGTCATCACTCTACACCATACAACCTTGCGATAAACTCTCTTCTGTTATCTTTCCTTGTACTTGTTCACCTCTATAGAAGACACTCGGGTCTTCTATCGTTGTATAGCCTATTACCTTGTTGCCTTCCCGTAGCATTCTACCCTATTCCAACCTATAAATATGCAGTCAATAGTGTACCGGTCGTCGTGCCGTCATGCAATGCGTGTGGAATGCGTACAACATGTAGTGTATTGTCCAGCATAAAGTAAATTATTGTTGTGGAACATTGTGTCGATAAAGATTTTCGTTTACATCGTGTTTACATTGTGCACACATCGATCCATTCCATTTCGTCCATTTCTCTGAGGACTAATGCGAATTCGGCCGGAAAATTCAGTACTCTATACAATTTTCGACGCACATGAACCCCATCCACTCCTGAAAGCTGAAAATTGAATTATTCAAATCCGTGATTCGAATTTCACATTGATTATGTTGTGTTCTCGAATCGCCAGTATCATCACTGTCTTTGCCTCTTTCTCATCCCAATCACGATCAGGGCTGCCAGAAAGAAGAATTTGTCTCTTCATACCGCGCGATCTCAGGCCATTTTGACCGATGTGAGAATACGAGGAATGAAGAGACAGATTATTCACCCTGCCTGACCTATTCAATAGATGATACTCGGTGATTCTCTGCACGGATGGAGATAATTTTTATGTCTTCTCAGTACACCATTTGAGTAGATAGTTGAAGGATTGATGATGGTGTCTTTATCAACGTTTTGTGGCACATCAACATTCAGAGTTAACGCATGAAACGAATAAAGACGGGGTTAGTTATGGCAATCAATGACAAATGCAATGGAATTGCATTTGAAAAGGGTGAATGAAATAGTGCGTGAACAGTTGAAGGTTCTCGTTGATGGCGTCAGAATCCACAATGCTGTACAATTGTCCATGTCTCATCGTCCGGATAAGTCATGTCAATGTAGATCCGCATGTATCGATTTCCATCTTGTGTCTGGAGCGAGTTCGCGGTCATACGTTTGTAGCAGTCTTGAATTCCTGAATGAAGTGAATTGTTATGAATCTCTTCAGATTCAGAAATTGTTACTTGAACCAAAAGATCACTGCATTGATGAGGATGCAAAAATACGCAATATCCCTAATATATCAACGGTATCCCGGTTCGGATTCAGGCTTTCGTGTGCTACTCTGAGACAGTGGGGGAATTCTAGGATTGTCATTTATAGTAAAATTAGTAATTTCGATCATCATAGTTTCACGCTTACCAGAATTTCGATGGATGACCGATTTATCATTCAGTTTCATGACATTCGGCTCCCGAATTTCCTCTCGATAAAGCAGCGTTTGGTGAAATTCGATCCATGATCCTGTAACGACATTCTCTTGATCCGGGAGATATTACTTAAAGTTACATCTTGTGCATGATAATTATCACCTATGACCAGGATGAACACTAAAGGTAAAGATTTATACATGTCAAGCGATTTTACAGTCATTCGAAGACGTTAGGTGGGACCCACTGGTAAGGCCAGCGGTTAAATCATGACACTACTCACCTATTTTCACAGAGTATTGTTGGACGTGTTGTTGGACGTGTTCAGGACACGGTAGCAGGAGTAGGCTGCGAGGACGTTTGCATGTAGAACAAACGATCTGAATTGTATCGAAATGTGATTGCGAAAAAAATTACCGCTTGATTACATTTTAAATTTGAAAGGAAGAGCAGATAGGAGATCGGATACGTCTTATCAGTGCTAGAGAACAAATATTGTGAAAGGGGCGTTCTAATTGGCAATTCATTGCGAAATATTCTGCGCGAAAATGTGCGTTTTTCGAAACAGAGAATGACCGGTGAACGGAGGACCGAGGCTAACGCGCTAATCATTGAAGGTAAGTGAGAATGAAAGTGCGAACGGAGCGGGAAGGTCAAACGTAAGAAAGTCTCTTTTTGAAGCTCTTAAGTGTCCCAATTCTATTCATTCTGCCACATGCGGCTCCTTTTTTCCCACCATGTGTTGCGTCGACCATTGCTCATGAAAAGGAATGCAGGAAAAAGGATCGACAAACCATTTTGAGAGGGATTCCGCAACAAGAGTGAGATGATCAACAATGAGAGTGAGATTAATGAATTGCTAGCGTTCAACAGTTAATTTTATCCATCTTTATTCGCACTATGACTGATCCTCATGTTGTGTGTCTTCATTTGGCCTTTGTTTATTTGCAGCCTTTTACGATTTCAAGCGCACACAGCATCCTTCTCAGTTGACCTGAGCCTTCATCAACGATTCCACTTTTTTTTACAACCACGACATTCCTCCCTTCAAACAGACAAGGGGCCTTCTTTCACACACTGACTCACTGTGACCTTTCTTCCTGCTCCCTGTCCCATCCGATGCAAAGACATTCATTCCGTACTTTCCTTCCCCGTTCCCCTCCTCGTTTGAGTTCGTCTCTTCATTTCACACTCAATCTTTGACACTTTGAAAGATCAAATGTTTCAATATTGTAAGTGTTTCAGATTTTCTGATCTACACTCGGAAGCTCGATGCGCAAGCATTTTCATAGTGAGGATGGAACGAAACCAAGGTATGCGCAAAAATCTGTGAAAACAAGTATGAAAGTCAACAAAATGAGTAAGTAAATTTTATTCAGATGGCTGCTATGAAGAGATACAGCTTCTTTCACTGCGAAAAAGAAACCAATAGAAACGGGACCAAATCATGCACGTTTCGGGAACGTGAGTGCTTCATTGAATGCTTGATATTATTGCTCAATCTGTAACACTAAAACCAAGTGTGTTTTCCTCAGTCATCACACTTTTTCGGTACTCGAACTGACGAGAAAGAGAGAGAAAGTGCATGAAATGAAGAGACCGCAGCTCTTATTTAGAATTCTAAACGCAAATGAGACTGTCTCGATTACAATATTTGAATGAAATGATCAGACTGAAGGTTGCAGAGAGGACATTGTTATGGACGAGCTGATCAAGGAGGGAATAGTGCCAAATATCGCAAACGTTCTGCGGAAGGGGACAATTTTCGACAATCACACCATCGAACCCGAAACAGATAGACCCCAGTGAAGTCTGGGAGGCACATTCCTCTCACCATTCATAAAAATATTGTATGAATTAGAGATCTCCGATAAAAAATAAGTTGTGATTGAATTGAGTTGCAAGTGTGCTCAAACATTCAGCATTCGTTATTTCACTCTTCTTCAGAATTTTATGTCCAATCATTTATTTCCGGCATTTTTTCACTTACACAACGCTGACTTACACTTTTCAACTTTCCCAGTTTTGACGCTGTAATCGGAATGCCTATTCCGACAATAATTTCGTATATGCCCACTTCATCTCCGACCTTTTCTAGTACCTTTTCGGCGTCTCTATTCATATGCTCTTTCCCCTCGCCTCAAATTGCCTTTGTATTCTTCGTCTGAGATTCAAGCGAGACTGAACGCTCCTCCCTCTCAATGGAGCCTTTCTCCGTATTGTCTGACTCTCTCAATTTCGCGTGCTCTCTCACTTCGCCTAGCCCGATACTCAGAAAAGCAGCCTAAATCGCGCACACGCTCGACAGGAAATCTAATCGGATCAGAGCCGCCTTCGAGAGGCCTGTGACTAAAGAGAAGAAGAAGAAGGGAAAACGAGTCAGTCTCTCCATTTTTTTTATAGTAACAACAGCTCAGAAATCATCGCACAATGGTCGCATGCTGTGCTTTATTGGCTAAATCGTCATCTTGCTCATGTGTTCCAATGCGTTTTGTCGTCATATTCCTCTAGTTCCTGTTTCCGCGTTGTTTTTGAAAATCTAACAATGCGTAAATCTACTTGCGGCATCTTGGAGCTTTGCAGTTATTCAAAACAATCCCAAACAATGGGTATGCTTTGCCAAATTGCCCCAATCGCTTTATTCTTCAGCGTTAGATTGTGATTGTTGCCGTATTTCTCGTGTTCATGGTTCCGGGTGCACAGTTCTTATTGTTTATTATCGAAAACCGATGTGCATTCGTTATGTTTCACAACTGAACTATTACTCAAAAATTTCCGCTTTAACAATGTTGTTATGTGTTCTTTGTAAAACAAATTTTTCCCAGCGCTCAATTTCAGCTACATATTATCGAGATCACAATGGGTGTGCCGTTCGACTTGCTCTCGGCCGAGCGCGAGACCCCGGAGGTCATGGAATATCCGAAAGGTGAGAAAATGCCAAATTGAGATGAAAGATATGATATTTATTTATCAAAGTATATGTTTCACTTATATTATACCCTAAACTTGAACTTGTTCAGTACGTCCTTGGCAATCATAAAAAACAATCCAAAATATATCTAATCTGGTTGGGGGAGGGAGATTTCCGTAGTTGCTAAGGGACGATTTTGGAAGTAATTACTCTCCTCATATCGAGTGCTCACTCCGAGAGTTCAGACCGACGAGAGACCGTGCATATTGCGGAGAGGTGCTTGGCTGATTTGTTTTTTCCTTAACTTCCCGTCAATTTCAGCCTCATCGGACTCTCTGCTCTGGTCGACTACCGCCTTTGACACAGTGCCGTCCTTCCTCGCGTCACAACTGCGATCGGTACGCGTTCAAATTATATTAGCGTGATTGATTTCGCGTTTCTTATTTTACGATAATAAGCGACTATTACGAAAATAGAGCCTGGTTCTTTCGCATTTCTTTGTATTTTTTATGGGTCCTTCATCGAAGTAGGGGTATTGTGAATAAGATCTCGATAAGCGATACTGCCGTCTCCTCATCACACACTCTCTCTCTCTCATCGACCGAGCGGGCGAGAGAGTGTGCAAAATGAAGAGACGGCGGCATCATTTTTCGAGCTCAAGTAATCGCTACGTTCAGGTGCGATTACTCGCCCGCCCTCACCAGTCCTACTACGTATACGACGGAAACGCAAGCATTATTGAGGTCGGCATATTTGTTTTCAAAAAAAGAGCGCTGCTCTGAAAATCATTATAAAACTCTCGAGAACCGATTAGGTTTCACTACTGGAATATCAGCTGATGATCAAGAGATGCCACAGTAATTCGCATGGATCCGGCCGAAAAAACAATTTTCAAGATCTCTTCATGAGTCTCTTCAAATAAAAAAAAAACTAAATATCAAGTAGATTATCTTAAAATTCAAAATTCAGGCCCGCACCTGCTACATGCGCATCGATCCTTCCGAACTGCTCGATCGAATCCCGTCTACCTCACCATCCACATCCTCATCAGGTAAGAGATCCAGAATCGGAGCAGCATGTGGCCTCCAGACATGACGAATAATTTGTTTTCCAAGACGCCTGCGAAATCTACTGAAGCAAAGCAAGATCAAGGACTAATACTTTACCAGTGAAACATACCCGATTGCCCAGTCACCTTTATGAGTTCTTTACGACAGAAATCGTGGTGGCGGATAGAGATATAGAAAAACTGCTCAGAAATATTATATGTAGAGAGAGATATCCGGGACTTCAGATGATTGAGTCGTCAGAAGGGAAAAAGTAAAACGATATCATTTCCATTCGTCCAGCTGCCCGAGATTTTCTTTTTCGCTACCCGTCCAGCTACCCGAGAAAGCATTGGACAGCCGGGTATGTAGTCCGTCTAACAGCTGGCCTTACCAGTGGGTGCCCACCTAGCGTTGTCGTATGACTGTAAAATCGCTTGACGTGGATACACCTTTTACCTTTCCATTCGTCCAGCTGCTCCTCCAGTAGATGTCCTATTCTTCTGCTCGCGATGGTGCTGCGAGCCGGATTGCTGTCAGGTTCGTTAGTTGGCTTTCAATCGTAACGAAACAACTAGTCGTTTAATAGGGAAATGCACCGCCTTCTTCACAAGAGACAGCGCGGAATGAGGAGAGCATTGGGTGATTTCCCTATTAAACGACTAGTTGTTTCGCTACGATTGAAAGTCTATTCGTTAGTATTCCCTCCTACAATGATTACATTGAACTGTTTCCTCTGTTATTTTGCTTCCAGATTTGCGATTTTCACATTATCAAAAATAATAAGCATTGTTGACAATGAGGTGCTCATGCACGTTGGTTCGACTGTTGACATCTCAACTACAGTCAAAATGACATAATGTGAACCGTTTATGATAAGTTATGATAACTTATCATAAGATGTCATAAAACCTCCAAGAAATAAAAACGGTAAATTTCAGATCAACGCCTCCGTCTGGCTGGCGGCCTTCTTCGTGCTCGTCTCCCTTCTTCTCTATGCTATCCATTTCTGCGCCGATGATTATAGGAGAAGGGAGTTGATGAGGAGGGTGTTCAAGGTGGGAAACAAACATGAGAAGGTGGAAATAGTGACATTGGAAACTATGAGGTCATTACGGACAGAATTTATAAGAGACACGGGTATTGAACCTTCGATGAAGTTGTCTGCACCGACGACTTCAAGCTCGTAACAGTGCAATCGAGAAGCTTTTTTTGGCAGAGGTTATCGAGAGTGAATCGTAAAGCTATAATATAACGAACCTTACGAATGCATTGAAACCTAACTCATTACAAAATCACTAAAATGCAAAACTCAATTGCATATTTTCCGTTACGATGAGTTTCACCACTAGCATAATAGTCATTGGCAAGCGGGTGTAAGCAATCGCAATCGTTTAGCTAGTGGAAAAATAATAAAAAGTAAGCTCAGACACTGGGCATGCGCACGATTTGATAAGAATATAATATTCCAGAACTGCCGTTCCGAAGCAAGCTCGGTCGCTCATTAATATTGAAGGACAAGCAGTTTTTTTTAAAGGTCTAATAAAAAAAAAATGCAGAACTACCGCCCTGTTCGTCGCGCAAATGCCCTCCGACAGAAGAAGAGTAGTACAACGGCGCCCCGGCCGAAATGGAGAGAGGCACCGAGGGTGGGAAACTAAAGTCCAAAGATCTCTAAATTATCGGGATAAGTTAAAAAAGAAACGTAGTAATTTCCATTATGGTTTAGTTCTCAATCAAGTTCGTAAGGCACTGAGTGCGTGTCCCAGTTTCACGTATTTCCCCTGCAGATCTCCATCGACCCGCCTACTCCATCCATCAGTGCGATTGCAGAGAAGGAAACGAGCTTCGCCTTTGGAGATAATGATGTGATATTGTAATGACCTAATAAAGCTGATAATTATTGCGAAGGGTGACGACATTCACATTAAGTTGAGTTTCATATCACGCATAAAAACCATTAGCAGGCGAGTGAGATCAATCGAGTGCGGTATCGTGCGTTTCAAATCTCAATGTGCTGGTTAGCGTATTGATTGTCTAGGAAAGAGAGGAAGGGAAGAGGTAGGGCGGAGGAGAGCAGGTAGATCACTAGCCTCCTCCCGGCCTCTTCTTAACTCCGCCCATCGAACGGTAGTCAAAGGTCAACTATGAGTGGAACGGAAAATCATTTCACGATAAGTCTTTTTCACGATAAGTCACTGGAAAAGATAAAGCAAGGTTCTCCTACGAGATAACGATGTGATATTGTGACTGATAGATAGAAGCGAATACTTTCATTAATTCTCAGAGATAACGTTAGTAGAATTAACAGTAGAACATTGGATACATGTTCTCATGCTTTCCAATGCATGATCATAACCCTGATCAAGAGAATTGCACAACTTGTCAGAGGGCGGATTTCCAGCTCCGATCTTTTCATTCATTCTCTCACCGATCGCTGAGAGCCCAGAAGGCATAGAGCAGACAGTACCCACAGTTATGCAATTCTCTCGTCGTCTCGGTCTCTCCTATCTCTCTTCTCTATTCTCGCCTCCGCTATCTCCAACCTTCCCCCGTCTCTCACCCCTTGTTACTCTCTCACCGCCTCCGTCTCTTCACTCGTCTATTGTCTCTAGCCTACACGCGGGGCTAGTGCAAGATTTGCATAATCTTGCAAAGGGACCGGTATAAAAGGATGCTGTTTTTGTTGATCGAATCACTCCTTCCTCAATCGTCTCTTCTCAGTTATCATAATTTATACTTATTTTACCTTCTTATCATTTTATCCCTATTTTTCGCCCCTTTATTTCCATTTCCATGTTCTTTTCTAGTTCCTGATCTTGCTTATATCTTGCTTATGGTTCCCATTCCAGCTAACCGTTCACACTACACCTACATACACCAAGAATGTCGGCGAACAATCGTCCTCAACTCAATCAGCCCGAAATGGAAGACCCTGCAGACATCCAAGTGGAGATCTGGAAGATGAAGCAGACCGTGAAATGACTCGATGCCGCGAGAGGGTAAGCATCGCCCAAACTGAGCCCGTACTCTCTCAAAGAGCTCATGAATCAACTGCTTGCCCGGAGAAGTGGCGTCATTGCGCTAGGGATGTTACGTTTGTCGGGAGACATTTTTAAATCACTACCCTTTTTACACTAGTCCTAGAAGCATAAGGCAGTGAAACAAACTGGTCGATACTATGATATTCGACAAAAATAGTTACATTTCAGCAACGGCACCTCGATTTCGATGAGTATTACGGGCACTATTTGATAGGGGTGATTGAATAAATTCTTTGTTTCACATCGTATTTTTTCAGCAACGGCACCTCGATGATCTCCCTGCACATTCCGCCCCGGTATCAGATCAGTCGAATGGCGAAGCTGCTCGCTGACGAATACGGAACTGCTGCGAATATCAAGTCGAAAGTGAACAGGTAAGTAACAAAAATATTGATTATAACAATCACAATAATAATAACAATAACAATAAATAACAATAAATAATAATAATAATAATAATAATATATCAGAGACTCGGTCCGCTCCGCGATCACTTCAGTGCAGGCGAAGCTGCGGCTGTACAAGGATGGTGAGGACTGGAGGTTGACTCTCTCGATTTTGCATGATCTCTCGCATTTTCTGACCGGCGAGAGATCATTGGGAATCGAGAGTGCCAGTTATCAATTGTTAATTAGTTATTTAAATAATTACTGAATAAAATTCTCTTTCAGTCCCTCCCAACGGCCTGGTCATCTACTGTGGCACGATCATCACGGATGATGGAAAGGAGAAGAAGGTGAATAGTAGCGCTGGCAATTCATCATGTGCCTATCTCCTTTTTGAAAACTCTTTCGTATGACTGATTACTTTTCCAATTTCGCTTTTTTCTACATTGACGTTATCTCATTGAACTGTCTGCAATTCAATCACTATTGAATGAATGGTGAAACTTAACCAATTGAATTGCGAATTTTTAAAATTCTATTTACCAATTGATCAAAATGCAGGAAACGATCGACTTCTCGCCCATCAAGCCGATCGCCCACTCGCTTTACCACTGCGATAAAATATTCCACACTGAGGCGCTCAAGGGTGAGTGATATTCATCGTTTTGCTTTGCCAAAAAATCAAATCATCGAGAAAACTGTAATTAAAAACCGCACTGAAAGATCCATTCCAGTCGACTTTGGTACTCTATTCGGACATAATTTGAATAAAAAGAGCCGGATCATTTTACACTGAATGGAATTGTGGAGCTCCTTCTCATAATTATTCAAACCCATTTCAGCCCTTCTCGACGACGGAAGTCGATTCGGATTCATCATAATGGACGGGAGTGGATGTCTGTTCGGAACGCTGCAGGTAACATTCCATTTCCTTATCAATCGATTTCGAAAATCATGTAAGAAAAGAAAAAAAAAACAGAGCGGGTAACTCTGTGATTAACTTAGGATACACTAATACGGATGGTTCTCGATCGATAACTGACTTTATTGCAGGGCAACACGCGCGAGATTCTGCTCAAATTCAGCGTCGAGCTGCCCAAGAAACACGGTACGGATTAATTATGTTATGATTTTTTTCTATCTGGTTTCTCCCACACACTGGAACTTTGTGGGAATGTAATGTCTGTGAGTAGTAACGATAAGATGTATAAGTCCAATGCAGAAGGAAAGAGGTTTATGGTTCAGTGTTCATGTGTCGAGAGTGTAGTTAGTGACAATCTGAGGCGAGGGGATAGAGGAGGGGAGTGGGCGGAGTTAGGGTTGAGTCATCGTATCGTGGCCGATACAGGAACGCTTTAGAAGTAGTTGGACAATAAATCATAATCTCATCCACAGGTTTGTAATCCAGTGGATAGGGTGAACAAGAGCACACCCATTATCTCACTCTCTCGCGCCGGTTAGAGAAAGCTATAGGGCATTACGGAATTCATTTAGGAGGGAACAAGAGAATTATTTTTTTTATTTTTTTATTTTTTTTTATATTCCTATCGATCACTACTCACCGCGTGACTTTATCCTTTTATAGATTGCCTGAATCATATCCTTTCGCTTTGTGTTTTTTCCAAAACTATGGCAAAATCGGGATTCCCGGGTACGGTAATCAATCGATGATCTAACCATAAAATCGCACAGGTCGTGGAGGTCAATCAGCACAGCGATTCGCTCGTCTTCGCACGGAGAAGAGGCACAACTACGTGAGGAAGGTAAGGAATTTCGATCGTCAATTTCTAAGTTTTCGGTTATCTTTCACGGATTCGATATGAGTGATAGTTTGCAAGAGATTTCAATGAGGAGCAGTTCCTTTTTAGAATAACAAATATACTTGAAAAATAAAAATTGAGCAAAGATTCCGCCAATTTATCTCAACTCATCATTATTCTTCAGGCAGCTGAAACCGCGGTCGAGGTCTTCATCAGGAACGATCGAGTCACTGTGGCCGGCCTGATTCTTGCTGGTTCGGCCGATTTCAAAACGGAGTTGGCTCAGTCGGAGATATTTGACAAGGTACGTTTGAATTTAGGATGGTACGGTAGTTGATCAATCACAAACTGGCAGACGACGATAGATAGAATGGATTGTAAGTAGGCTATTGCAATGTAATAGATTGAGAGACAACAAATACGGAAGGAGTATCAAAAGGTGGCTTTTATGATTACTGCTGTGTAAAAGCCTCTAATTATTATAATACTCATTATTTATTACATCAATCATAATTGTGAAACAGTGTTAATTATCTGCTCTATTTGAACCACTACCGTAACCTAGAATATTCGCTATTTGAATGTTCCCGCCACTGCGTGGCACACCATGTGTTGTAACGCGTGATACTCAGCCAAGTATCGCGCCCCGTTTTCTGTGACGTCTTTTAACGTCATTCTTGTTTCTTCCGTCTTCGTAGCTGGTGCTACTTCGCCTGTCTTCTCTTCCGTTGCTAAAGGATAAAGCCTGTATTATCAAGACCGCGTAACTCGTCCACGCTGAGCAAAGACACAACATTTTGGCGTTCAGGTTCGTTTTCTTACTTGCGTAACTAGTTTTTCTCCCTATTTTTTCCGTTTTTACTTTGAGTTGACTGTTGGGAGAGTGGCCCTCAGTTGATTGAGCGTCGGAAAGTGGCCGAGCTCTAAATAAACGGATAGTGGCCGTGTGAATTAAGGGATATTGGCCCTAAATTCACTGAGTGAGCGGAGAGTGGCCGCGTTGAATTTCATTAGGCACGCCGGAGGCTCTGCCAAATTTTTGAATTTGTTTGGTGGCCGAAGACTACTGAATAAATTAATAATTGAGTAGAGACTGTGGTGGAAGAATGCCTAACGAAGCGACTCCCGACTCGGCTCAGTTGCCAGTGTTCATGACGCAATTCCTCAAGGCTATGAGTGAAATGCAGAAGAGCATGGTGGACATGGCTAAGGGACAGAATGAGAAATACGAAAATCTGCTGGAGAAGTTCACCGAGAGTGTACCAGAGTGGATACGAGTGCGAGTGTGACACCGGTCACGGCTAAGCCAAGTGGACCGTCGATCGATGCGATCGAGGCGAGAATCGTTGATTTCGAATACGATGAGGAGGAATGTACATTCGAAAACTGGTTTGATCGATACAGAGACGTGTTTGAACACGATATGAAGGAATTCGATGAGTGTATGAGAGTGCGAGTATTGCTGAGACACCTTAGTGTCAAGTGCAATACACAGTACAGAGACCATAAGGCACCCGAAGATGTCATGAAATCGACATTCGATGAGACGGTGACCATTCTCAAACACCTGTTTGGAAAGAAGGAAACCGATTTCGAACTCCGTGTACGATTTTTCAATCAGAGAATGTCCACAATGGGTTGCAATGATGTAATGAAATTCGCCGGTGAGGTGAATAGACTGTACCAGAAGGGTAATCTGAAGCAGATTACTGAAGATCAGATGAAAATCACGATCTTCTTGGCTGGATTAGACCTGCAAAATCAAAAGTCAATGAGAACTCAACTTTTCAATGCAGTCTCTCAGAAAACAGCCTGCACGTTTCAAGAATTACTCGAGAAGTATTCAATGCTGAAGGCACTTGAACGTGATGTGTCAGTGGTACAGAAGAATGCAACCATGTTGGTAAAGTCGAATGATAAGGGAAAGAAGTGGAATAAGAACAAGAATCCCGAGAGATCAAAACACACTGTCAAGTGTCATTATTGTGACAGGAAAGGTCACACTGAAGCTGATTGTTGGACAAAATATCCTGAGAAGATGCCAAAGAGTCTCAAGAAGAGAAACTATTCTGTTCAAGTGAAGGATTGCAATCATATTGAAGGCAATCGTGTGTACGTAAATATCCTCGTACAGAACACAGAATTCGAGTTTCAACTCGACACTGGATCTGATCTTAGTCTGATATCAGAGAGTGATTGGAAAGCATTGGGATGTCCAAAGCTGGATTCCTCTCCTAGTGTGGTGACATGCGCCAATGGGCAAGGCATGACGATCCTCGGCAGATTCCGCAGCTCGGTGGAGTATTGTGGAAAGAGAAGTGACGAATGGATCCACGTCACTCCAAGACCGATTCGACTAGTCGGTAATGATTTGCTCTTCAAACTGGATTTGAGGAGAGCGTTCTTCGAGGAGTTCGAAGACACGGTAATCGCACACATCAAGTCTATTCCGGGTGAAGACTACACAGGCTGGATTAGAGAGAATTATTCAGAAATCTGTGAGACTGGACTGGGCAAGTACAACAAGTCTGCAGCTAAGTTGTACGTGAAACCGGGCGTGAAGCCGGTGTTCCGAAACAAACGGCCAGTGCCGTATGCCAGCCAGCAGGTGTGTGATGCTGAGATCGATCGATTATGTGAGATGGAGGTGATCAAAAAGGTGGATCACTCGGAATGGGCAGCGCCGTTCTTGCTAGTCGCAAAGAAGAACGGGTCGAAGAGACTGTGCGCAGACTTCAAGACAGGTCTGAATGACTGTCTCGAGGACAGTTCGCACCCGCTCAAATTGCCGGAGGATATCTTCGCTTCTCTGAATGGAGGAAGAGTCTTTTCCACGATCGATTTCAGTGATGCGTATCTCCAAGTTGAAGTCGACGAGGAAGCAAAGAAGCTTCTCGTGATCAATACGCATCGTGGACTGTATCAGTACCAAAGATTACCGTTCGGAGTGAAGCCCGCTCCGGGTATATTTCAATCAGTAATGGACCAAATGCTGGTGGGTATGCCAAGGACAGTGGCATACTTGGATGATGTCATTGTGAATGGGAGGACGAAGGAAGAGCACGACGAGAATCTGATGAGAGTTCTCGAGAAGATACGCGATTCTGGATTCAGAATTCGCCCAGAGAAGTGTGCGTTCGGACTGAAGGAAGTCCACTTCCTTGGATTCATTGTGAATGAATCTGGACGTCATTCCGATCCAAAGAAGGTGCAAGCGCTCAAGGAGATGCCAGTACCCAAGGATCTCGCCCAGACCAGATCGTTTCTGGGTGGTGCCAATTATTATGGTGCGTTCGTCAAGAACATGACGGAATTGAGGATTCCGTTGGATAGATTACTCAAGAAGGATGTCAAATGGCAATGGACTGCTGAATGCGAGAGTGCATTCAAGAAGATGAGAGATGCAATCAGTGCAGATACTGTACTCGCTCATTACGATCCTCGAGAAGAGATCGTCGTGGCAGCTGATGCGAGTCAGTACGGTATCGGAGCTGTGATCAGTCATCGATACAAGGATGGAACTGAGAGACCAGTAATGTATGCGTCCAGGCGTCTGAATGATGCTGAGACGAAGTATGCTCAGATTGAGAAGGAAGCGCTCGCGCTGACCTTTGCTCTCAAGAAGTTTCACAAGTTCATCTATGGAAGAAGGTTCCTTCTTCAGACTGATCATCGGCCTCTACTGTCGGTTTTTGGTGGAAAGAATGGAATCCCAGTCCATTCAGCGAATCGATTGCAGAGATGGGCATTGTTGATGCTTAACTACAATTTCGAGATCGAGTATGTGAACACGAACAGTTTCGGAAAGGCCGATATGCTGTCTCGGTTGATTAGAGATTACACTCGAGAGGAAGAAGATGTAGTAGTTGCTCATCTCGAGATCGAAGATGATGTCGAAAAGATACTGCATAATGGAGTGAGGGCGACGCCCGTCACTGTGGATGACATCAGAAGATGTACGGAGAAGGATGCGATCCTTCAGTTGATCAAGAAGTATCTGAGAGAAGGCTGGCCTGCAAAGCCGCCGAAGGACCAGTCGATACTCCCGTACTACAGTAAACGAGATTCGATCTCGTCTGTGAGTGGATGTCTCATGATGGCAGATCGAGTAATCATCCCTGCAAGACTAAGAGAAGCAGTTTTGAAGGAACTGCACAGAGGACACCCAGGAATGGTGCGCATGAAGTCGCTCGCTCGATCTCATGTATACTGGCCAGGAATTGACCAGTGTGTCGAAAGTCTTGTAAGATGTTGTGATGGATGTGCAAGTGCTGCAAAGAAACCAAGTAAAGTTGAACCTGTGCCGTGGCCAGTGACTGAGAAGCCGTTGGAGCGAATCCACATGGATTTCGCTGGTCCGATGAATGGAAGGCACTACTTGATCATCGTTGATGTTTACAGTAGATGGCCGGAGGTAACGACTATGGAAAGAATCACAGCCGAAGCGACTGTGCGAGCAGTGCGAGACTTCGTATCAAGATACGGAAGTCCAGAGACAATTGTTTCTGACAATGGAACACAGTTTAAGTCTGAGAAGATGAGAGTATTCTGTACAGAATATGGTATTCACCAAGTGTTTTCCCCTCCGTATCACCCTCAGAGCAATGGACAAGCGGAACGCTTTGTCGATACGTTCAAGAGATCATTGCTGAAGATGAAAGGAGAAGGTCCAGAAGATGAGAACATCCAGAAGTTCCTCATGATGTACAGGTGTACTCCGAATAATCAGCTAAAAGGAAGAACTCCAGCTGAAGTCTTTCTCGGACGAAAGATGAGATTTCGTCTCACTCTCATGTCTCCTCGGGAGGGAGAGGGGAGACGTCAACGTGATGGAATGGTTGTGACACGAGAGTTCGCCATTGGTGATTCTGTCTACTACCGAGATCGTGAGGGTCCGAATCATGAGAAATGGTCGGCGGTTACAGTACTGAGAAAAATCGGTAGAGTACTGTATGAGATCGCAAGAGAGAAAAACCAAGGTGGTTGCCCATGCGAATCAGATGAAACAGCGCTATGTGCGCGAGGATATTGATCCGCTGAGTGTGCTGATCGAGAGTTTCGATATGGATCGAAAGCGTTTCGTTCACGTGAGCCCTCCACCGTCGCCGATTCGAGCTCACGACGAGTTCGACAACATCTCCTCGCCTACCGTACCCAGGATCGTGCCCACGAAAGATGTGGAGAACGACCAGAAGAAGATTGATATCGAGCCCACGGATGTGGTGGAGAACGACAAAGATTCCCTTCCCACTGAGGATCTCAGGCGTTCCCATCGAGTTAGAAAAGCCCCTAGTCGTCTGACTATCACCAACACTAAGGGCCAGTCTTACAAGTAATTCGTTGTCTTTTCCCACTGTAAATTGTCAGATATTCACTGATTCATATCTTGTCACGGAGGTGCTGTGTAAAAGCCTCTAATTATTATAATACTCATTATTTATTACATCAATCATAATTGTGAAACAGTGTTAATTATCTGCTCTATTTGAACCACTACCGTAACCTAGAATATTCGCTATTTGAATGTTCCCGCCACTGCGTGGCACACCATGTGTTGTAACGCGTGATACTCAGCCAAGTATCGCGCCCCGTTTTCTGTGACGTCTTTTAACGTCATTCTTGTTTCTTCCGTCTTCGTAGCTGGTGCTACTTTGCCTGTCTTCTCTTCCGTTGCTAAAGGATAAAGCCTGTATTATCAAGACCGCGTAACTCGTCCACGCTGAGCAAAGACACAACAATTACTCTTAACATTGAGGTCGATGAAAGATTCGAAAAACTTATTATGAAAAAATAATATTCAGCGTCTGCAATCGTCGATTCTCCGCATTGTGGACATTTCCCATGGTGGCGAGATCGGATTCAATCAGGTAAATAAGTGAAGTTTAGATTATTTAAAAAAAATTCTTTTCTAATATACATTATTTCCGACTAGAAGGTGCTGTTGTAGAAAGTCGAGCAGGGTTGAGTTTCACAAGTTGCTATGAAACCATGACTACAGCGATAGGATGCTGACAATTGGCCAATCTGTGTAACAAACAATTATACTTCATAAATTTTGCGCTCTTTTCAAATTCAATTCCTCAGGCCATCGACCTCTCCTCGGACGTGCTCTCCAACTGCAAATTCATCCAGGAGAAGCGGCAGATTGGCGCGTATTTCGAGGAGATCAAAGTGGTTTGTGATCTTTGATCTTTGGAGTTTGATCTTTGATCTTTAATCTCAAATATAATATTGTATTCCAGGACTCGAACAAGTACGTGTTCGGCGTCGAGGAGACGATTCGGGTGATTAATTATTTCTTTTGTGATGTCAAAATTCGGTTAGGTTTCACAGATCAGTATTATTATATGAGGCATTTAGTAACCGGTATTGCCGTCAACTGCTAGCGAAAACAAAAAAATATCGAAAAAGATCCCCGCTTGATTGTGTGCCTTGAATAACGCCTTGACTTTTTACCTAAACAATAATTTTCAGGCTTTCGAAAAAAAAGAAAAATAAATAAACAACCTTTTACCTAAACAATAATTTTCAGGCTCTCGAATCGGGCGCGGTCGAGACGCTCATCTGCTGGGAGAACCTGGATTTAGAGAGATACCAACTTAGGAATGTCGCGACTGGAGAGGAGAAGGTACGGAACTCTACAGTAGCAAACTGTATTTTTTCCAAACAAGAAAACAATGAAAATATTCCTAGAAATGTATAATCTTGAAGAGGAAAGGGCGATGTTTTTTAACCGTTTCTATCGTATTCTTACCGTATTCTTACTGAACTCCGACCATAATCTCGATTTTTCCAGGTGGTCGCCCTTCGCCCGGGCGAGCCTAGGAACTTTATCGACCCGGTGACTCAGACGGAACTGGAGATCGTGCAGCAAACGACCCTGCTCGAGTGGCTGGCCAATCATTACAAGGTAAGAAGTTGGGAGGAGTACGGGTTCGCGATTGGCTGAGCATACTGTAGCATCATCGATTAGACAAGGAGATCACGTCATTTTTCTCGAGTACTCACTATTAGGATAGTGTATGGTATTGAATACGGTATCCGGAACTTCTCTGTTTTTTGGCCCAGCCAACAACCGCTCTGAATGCGTTGGGGGTAGAGAATGTGAATGATAGGGAGGGGATACTCTGTGAGAAATGGGTGGGCCAAAAAAACAGAGAAGTGCCCGGTATTTAGCTTATCGATTTGCAGTATTTCGGATCGGGAATCGAGATCGTTACGGACAAATCGCAAGAGGGCGCGCAGTTCGTGAAAGGATTCGGAGGCATCGGAGGTGAGTGATAGGGATGGCCAAAACTGTCTGGGCGAACCGCTCTGCTCGCGAGTTTAGAGACAGGAATGAGTCCGAGAGAAAATGATCTCTCGCTTTCGGACAGTCGACTGTCCCAAAGTATTTAGAGCGTTTAGAAGCACGTAAATATTCACGAAATTCATCTCACGAGCTTTATATCATGCCTCTAACATTCTTGAAGGTCCTGTGCTGTCGATATTGAATGGTAAAAAGTCAAAATAATCAAAATGAAAAATATGTTTCACAAGAATTATATGGATCGTCATTTTGAAGTAGGGACAGTCGACTGTCTGAGACAGTTCACTGTCCCAAATTTTGAGACAGTCGACTGTCTCAGACAGCCCAATGGACAGTTTTGGCCATCCCTAGTGAGTGATCTTTGATCTTTGTCGGTTGATCTCTGATCTTTGATCTTTAATCTTTGATCTCTGCAGCTCTGCTTCGCTACCCAGTCGATTTCGCCGCTGCCCGTGCTTTCGATGAAGAGGAGTTCGATCTGGATGAGTATTGAAGAGGCGACGTTTCCCAATCCTTGCCCAGTCGCACACCACATCACACCGTACCCCATGCTATTACGGTATATCCGGGCGACGGTTCCCATTCCTCGCCCAGTCGCACACCACACCATACCGAACCCCATGCTATTACCGCGTACCCGGGCGATGTTTCCCAATCCTCTACGAAGCGCACTCTTGTGCACATCACTCCTCATGATAATACTACCGTAAAATCAAGCACTGTTTCCCATCCATTTCACCTTACTGGCCGTCCTATTACAACCACATCATCTGCTCTGACCTCGAAGACAAGCCCCATTAAACGCCAACACTAAATAATATAATTTCGCCCAACAGAAAGCACCAATCATCATCAGTGAACTATCCAAATGCCCTAACTTCCTGCACCTCAACTTGTTCAGAGCACATCATTGTTTTGACCCCTACTCAAGACCATCACTGCTCTTTGAAACTATACTAAACTGTAAGTGACAACCTGTCCCCATCGATAAAGCAATCTTACTTAGCTTTCATCTTTACATTCTCAGATATCATCAATCTATTCATATTTCGTTGACAAGAACAGATGACCAGTTCGATAAACTGACAGTTCATCTCGATTAAAAATATTTATGGGGACGATCTTTTATCGTGGAATCAGGCAACGAGCAAGCGTGAGAAAACATCGTTTGGTATCGTGAAATTATTTTCCGTTCCACTCGTAGTTGACCTTTGACTACCGTTCGATGGGCGGAGTTAGGAAGAGGCCGGGAGGAGGCTAGTGATCTACCTGCTCTCCTCCGCCCTACCTCTTCCCTTCCTCTCTCTCCCAGACAATCAATACGCTAACCAGCACATTGAGTTTGCTGAGCATTTGAAACGCACGATAGGAGATTGCGTTTTATCCCTCAGTGATAGGATCAAGCCAATGCGTATTAATTCGACGACAACATCGAATCTGCGGCATCATCGGTTGATTTACTGTATCTTCCACTTTTATCACAATTGTTCGAAGTATATTTTTTATTGACATTCGAGTAAAATAACAAAAAAAATGTAAATAATTTGTCAGAATCGCTTCTGCTGCTTCATCGGTTGATTTACTCTAGTCATGCCCTTATCCGGACGAGTGAAGTTCTTGACGGGACAGAGTCGTCGCTGGTTGTCCCTGAGCTGTCCCTTCCTGAGACGGAGCTGAATACTTCTCTCGATATCCTCGCGACTCCTTGTCTCCTTCTGACTCTTCTTTGAAGTTGGCTCAACATCCTAAATTTTAATGATTATCGAATGCCGACGCAGTGCAAAGTGCTCAATAATTTGACACTCTCCACATTGCTCATCGTCTGTTCGAGAACACGAGTCATCCCAAGTAGAGGTCAAAATACGGGTAACCCTCTCCTCATTTCGAATGCTCTGTCGTCACGCCGACCGGTGAGAGAGCACGAAAAATGAAGAGACATGAATTTCGAACTCTAGTCCCAAGCTCCCCGAGTATTCTAACTAGAGCTCGAGAAATGATACCGTCGTCTCTTAATTTCACGTGCTCTCTCACCGGTCAGAGAGGCGGCGAGAGAGTGTGTGAAATGAAGAGACCATTACCCTATTTCGAACTCTACTAACTCACCTCCACGAGCACTCTCCTGCGACCACGTCCAACGCTCGCCCGACAGTGCGGACAGAGAATTGAGCACCTGTGAATGGCCGCTTCGAACGATAGCTGAAAAAGTTAAGTAAAAAAAGGTAAGGTAAAGGTGTATCCACGTCAAGCGGTCTTACGTCGTAAGATAACGCTAGGTGCGACCCACTGGTAAGGCCAGCTGTTGAAAGCGAAGTTAATCCTTCGAAAGTAACAAACAACAACGTGGCTCTCGGTAACAAATTATCTCATTTTTCTGGCAAAACAGACGGAATTCGCGAAATGAAAATTCCTGGTTTCACCTTTTCATTGCAAGCCCAGCAGAGGGTGTGACCACAAGGTACCATTAAGATACGATGTATAGGCGCTGTGAAGCAAACCGCACACTCGCGAGAAGATTCCTGTAAATATAACTAAATATAATTAAATGGTTTATCCACGCGATTTCCTCGCAGCGATTTTACAGTCGTACAACAACGCTAGGTGGAACACCGGTAAGGTCGGCTGTTGGACTTAATTAAATACAATAACTTAAATCAAACTGGACAAATTACCTCGAATATCCGCACGAATTTGGTCGAAATTTCGCAGATGTGGCACTCAGTTGCGTCTGCTGCGCACTTGCTGCAACATTTACTCATTCGTGCAAATGTTTGCGTATTCGACTTTTACAAAATGTCAGTCTGTTTGAAGAACAAGACACAGTGCTTCATTGCTCACCTGCAAATGATGTGTCCGCACTCCACAGCTGCCCATCGTATCTGCGGGTTCTTGGCATAGCAAAATGAGCAAGTTCGAGAGAAACGGTCGCCTCGTTTCATGCTGAAATCCGAATACAACTAACTAGAGATTGTATCTATCTAGTTTTTTTATCGCACGAGCGCACTTTTTTTGCAAATCTAAACAACGGTCGTAGGATTATCACTAATAAAATCTTGTCATGTTTAATATATAATGTATCTTTTTCTCTACTTCTACTTCTTACTTCTACTTCTACTTCGGGGGTCCGCGAAAATCTAGTGATGGTCCATTTCCTGATTCGGTACATACTTATTTAACATTGAGTATTGTAGTTTTATAAGTTTATATTTTGATCATTTCAATCCTGTATTTTCGCTCAAATGGTCTCCCCATTTCGTACCTCTCTTCATTTTCCTTCTGACATCGATCGATAGCCGTAGTCGTCGTCTTCACGTACTCATCACGCGTCATCACCTGGAGGCGCTTTTTTTATACTCATAAATTAACACATATTTTTTCAAGCATCAAGGTCTCGGCATTATACAATTATTGTTCGGCGAACGCTCGTTGAAAATTTTCTTTATAGTTTCTTTTAATTATTTTTTTAGAGATTTTTTGATTACAATTTCATCATGAACGTGCATCCTCATTGTCGTTCTCGACAATTCATGTATAGCACGATTGAACACGGAATCGAAATTGAACTAAGAAGGAAAAATGAGTGAACATATACTTATATCAAACCTTTTTTTCCCTCGTTGTCATGTTGACAACAACGAAGCGAATCGGGAGTTGATTGGACATTCTGTAAGAAGATGAGATTCGTTTTAGGTATAAAAACAAGAGAATACGCATTCAGTGAGTGCAGAAAACTAGAATGAATAGGCAGCCTTATAAATCGGACATTCCAATTGTGGGGTTCATCCGATCTGAAGCAATCATACGCCTTGTGGCCAGGATTCGAGTTGCTGGTGGTCAAAACACAGTCAGGGCATAAAAAAAGATAATACGCATACAGTAAGTGCAGAAAACTAGAATGAATTGGATGCCCAAATGTTTTTCCGATGACTGGGAACTTCCGATCTGAAGTGGCCATGATTGGAGCGGCTGGTAGAGGGAATTTTACAGAACACAGGCATCCGATCTGCCTCAAGACAGCCCACGGGGTATGAGCACGGAAGCGACCGGGTTGATGCAGTTAATTGATGATTGAACTTGGATTGAGCAGTCAGCTATTTTTCAATTATCATTCGCAGTCGATTTTCTATTATCGTTTGCAAAAAAGTTGGGATCTGTGCGGATATCATGGTCCTTACCGATTATCTTGGTCGTTAAAACAAATTCTGTAAGGTTCAAGATAAGCTGTAAGGACCACGATATCCGTACACAGCTAAACAATTTTTTCCTATTCTACAGCATGGACGATTCCCCTCCCTCCCACTTCTACATCATCGACATGACTACGAAGACAGCTTATGCCGTCACTGCGGAGGAATTTGCGGAGTTCGCGACGAAGTCAATCGAGTTTCACGAGGAAGAGAATCGACAGAGGTGTGTTGATTCGTTATTCAGGCTTTGTGATTAATAAGGAAAACAACAAAAAAACAAAGGTAAGGAATCCCGGAAAATTCTGTACAACACTCACTAAAATCACCGCTAGGTCACTCTTCCAAGTCAATATATGGGGGTGTAAATACAATGGTTCGTATCCAACAACTTGTTGAGCGCTTTTTGTAGATTGAACTAGTTCAATTATAAGAAATCTAACGTTAAATGCAAAAGTTGAAACGGTTTTCAACTTTTGCATCGCTCAACTAGTTTTTGGATTAGAGCCATTGTATTCACGCTGTCTTATATCTTTCAGCCTGCAGCGAGGCCACCGATTCTCACGGGCATGTGCCATGTGCGGTGACAAGAATCCGGAGTTCCGCGCGATCGCCGTCGAATGCGGCCACAGCATCTGCAGGTAAGAAATTTTTCTACATTTCGAGATTCAGATGATCGTCCATTCTTTGTTCTCAGTTTCTCCTCAATAAAACTGTTGAGAAAGTACTCAAAATCAACCTTTTTTCATTTTTTTTGATTTTTAAGCATTTCCCAAACCGAACTCCTTTCAGTGATTGCTCGAAAAATGCCGATAAATGTCCGACCTGCGCGACTCCCAGTGCTTTCGTTAGGCTCTATGAGGTATGCATCGTATTCTTTGATTATTATTATTATTATCGTAGATTTAGATTACTAGATTCGTTCCGCAATGTTCCAGAATGAAAAAAAATCAACAGAGGCCTAAGCCTAATGAGGAAAATCGCATGCCGATTTTCGCTAATTTGTCTTCGCTTTCAGTCCGACAGAAACTCTCGCGATTGCGAGCTCTGTTGCGCCACTCCGCTCAAACGCGTCGTCAACGTTCCCTGCGGCCACATAATCTGTGCTGCATGCTTGTTGCTAATGAGCAAGTCTGCGGCGGAATTTAATCAGGTAGGTATTAATCCCGCATACTAGCATATTTCATTGGACAGTCTCCGTTGCTTCACTGAAACCACTTGAAACCACGATTAGATGTATAAGTCCAAAGCAGAAGGAAAGAGGTTTATGGTTCAGTGGTCATGTGTCGAGTGTAGTAAGTGACAACCAGAGGCGAGGGGATAGAGGAGAGAGCAGTGGGCGGAGTTAGCGTTGAGTCATCGTATCGTGGCCGATACATTCAGAGACAGATTAATATTTAACGTATAATTGATATTTTTCTCAGGCATTCTGCTGTCCGTTCTGCCGCTCATTTCCAACAGATATCAAGCTGCTTGTGGAGGAGATTGATGTTCCGAAAGTACAAATGCACGTACGTAAGATTTTACTTCGTTTGTGCGAATACTCGGGAAAATTGTTACGGTACAACGAAGATCGATTCTCGGACATTTTGGAATTAGTGGCTTTTGACTCAAAAACTTTTTGAGGTCTCGACCGCCGCCGAAAAACCTGAAGACGAAGATTTTCAGATGAAGGTCGTTGTAGAAGAAAGTAGTGGTCCCAAAGATCGTCGTCAAGTAAGTGTTAGGGCTACCAGCTTCTTTTTGCTCATCGTTCTCGTCTTATTAGTGTTGTCTCGACTAAATTCAGCGAAACAAAATGTTGGTCCAGGACCATATGGACCTAAACATCTAACCTCGCATAGATTATAATTTCTATTTTTTTAAGAAGCGTGACAAGCCGGGCAATGCGAAGGTAAAGAACAAAGTGCAGCAGCGCGTGCAGCGACAGGGGCAGAATGAAGCGCGTCGAGCTGAGAGGAATAGCCGTCCGATCAAGAAGATTAACACTCAAAACAAGGGAATGGTCAGAGTGAATCAACCGCAGAAACAGCAGCGATTCAACAGTAGACGTTGAATAAATCTTTTTTTTCGTTTGTTCACTATTGAACGATAAAGACGTTTTCGTAAGCGTTTGTCGTTTGTCGTTTGGAGACATGAGAAGCACGGCTGTCCGTTCAAAAAATGTATTACTCAAAGTACATCATAGATTCAGTTGGTTGTTTAGTGTAAGGCACGAAAGAGAGCGGACAATCACTGTTTTATCTCCAGACGAGAGTGAGGGAAAAGGGGGAACCCGGCCTTTATATAGACCGGGACGAGCGCAGGCTCGTAGAGGGAAATGAGGTGAGGGATCAACGTCTCTTCATTGCATATCTTCTAATCCTTCATTGTCATTCTTGTAATCCAATTGTTGTTCTTGTTGACGCGTAGTCGACGTGTTCTAAATGTAGATCAGCGCTCTCTCACTTCTCTACCCAACTGATTCAATAGTAGGCGCTAAATACGCCATTTGTTCTTCGGTTCAATTAGTAGTATCGGCTCCGGGCGTTGATCAAATATTGTAATAGAAAAGAATGGAGGAAGACTGAATATCCCCCCCCACCTCCAGTTATATCCACCTCAAATGTACCATTAATATCGTCGCGCCTCGTGCGTAGATAAATTAATATTATTATTATATCGAAAAAAAACGAGAGAAACTATCGAACGTCGTGCAGCTCACTTATTTCGATCACACAGGCAGACCACGGGGTACGACACATTAAGAACGGAAGGCTCCAAGGACGCACGAAAATATGCAGGGAACAATAAAACCATTTCCATCCGAATCTACTTTTATGCACCATAATTCACATTATTCCTCATTGGTTTCTAGATTTCCTAAAGTATTTTCTTTCTATATCATCGTATATATTTTTCAGCATGCACCGCCCTCCTCGGTCGCACTACAAAATCTATGATGTGGTCTCGAAGAGGTTGTTTGAGGTCACTCCCGAGAAATTCGAGGAGTTTATTGCGGAGCAAATCGAGTGCCACGAGAGGGAGAATGAGCAGAGGTAAACATCTCACGACCAAAAAAGTCTCGACATGAGCAAGCTATGGCTGGAATCTTATGCTTGCTGTGACATTAATTCTCGTAGTTTTCCACATGCTTATTTTTACATATTATTCCAGCCTACAAAGAGGCGATCGTTTTTCGCGGGCCTGTACACAGTGTTATGAGCAGAATCCGGAGCGTCGGTCAGCCGCGGCCGAGTGCGGCCATGTCGTCTGCAGGTATGCACATAAACTTAATGGATATTAAAAATATTTAGAAATCGCCTGATTTCGTACCACCCTCTATCTCGAAATTAAAATTTGAGACGATCTTTTTACTCGTGTCTCAACAACTGAAATTATTTAATCAGCGATTGCGCGAAAGATGCCGAGAAATGCGCGGATTGCAGCGCTTGCAGCACCTTCATTCGAATCTATGAGGTGTTACTTTTTTCTTTTTTTTTAAACAACGCAAGAGAGATAATACTGCGGGGACGTACTGTTATGAGTCATCAAAAGGGGACGGATAATTGTGACTCATCGTCGGCACGGCTTTTATCTTTGATATGTCGCATGTCTAGTCGAATTTATCCTAAATGATATATGATTTTGGCACATCCTGCTCTATCAAAGGATCTATTGAGGTCATTTTTATACATTTCACAACATCTCCATTTCCATAAATGGTCCAGCATATCATGATGGATTGTTTCCCACGTTCATCGTTTCGGTAGTATAACAAATTACTACTCATTATCTATTAATTAGAACTACCTGTTTTCATTATTTCGCATAGCCTTAAGAATCATACAAAGGATGAACTGTTATGACTCATCAGCGGAAGGTTTTTATCTCCGATGTGCCATGTTTCTAGTCGGATTTATCTCGATTATCACGTCATCTTGACATATCCAACTCTCTCCGAAGATTAATCAAGGGCATTTATTTCTGTTAACATAACATCATAGTGATCGAATACTGATTCACTGCATATCCATCTCCATATTAAATCTCCACGCAAACGTCAAGACATTGTAGGGCGAACTTTTCTCCACTCGTGGGAACCACTACAAGAGGAGTGTTGTCACAACGTAGAGTAACGTTATGTTTCACGTAGAGATAGTCCTGGAAATAAAAGGATATTAACTATGACCAATGTATTGGAGACCTGACCTTGATACGAAGAGTCGCAATTACTCCAGGAACTGTGCCCTCACCACTCCTCACATCCACCTTCACAGTTACTCTCGAAAGTCCACTCGAACCTTTCTCTATGCGTACACCACTCAGCTGCTTGTTGCATGCTCCCAAATGAGAAGTACGGACTCGACGATGAGAGAAGGTAGTGTTGAGAAGATTAATTTGATGAGGAAGTAGGCGGGAATGGATATCAATCCCGAGTGTCAGCAGTGCGAAGAACTCCAGAGGAACCCAGTGAAATCTTTTCACAACTCGTTCATCAGCTGGTTGAAATTCATCCTTCCAACTGTCGCATGAAGAGACATCCGTAGAGCACGGCATGCTAATGCAACAGAGAAGTAGCTGAATGAATCTGTAACTGATTCAAACGGTAGGGTATTTATACCAACATCCTGAGAGGACAAGCCCCGCCCACCTGTAAAAATAGCACGCCGAGATTGATCCGATATATTTCCCCCAAACATCCAATCAAAGGGAGATGATTAATGAAATTACAACAACCATTATCCCAGAGCAGTGCACATCAAAATTGATCTTTTCCTCGAACGATTCGTACATCTCGCTAAGATTTCCCTGCCCAACTACTCGAGATCATACACGATTCATGTATGCCAGAGAAGATTTCACACATCTGAGCCCGATGAGATGAACGATTCGTACATCTCGCTAAGATTTCCCTGCCCAACTACTCGAAATCATACACGATTCATGTATGCCAGAGACGATTTCACACATCTCAGCTCAATGAGATGAACGATTCGTACATCTCGCTAAGATTTCCCTGCCCAACTACTCGAGATCATACACGATTCATGTATGCCAGAGACGATTTCACACATCTCAGCTCAATGAGATGAACGATTCGTACATCTCGCTAAGATTTCCCTGCCCAACTACTCGAGATCATACACGATTCATGTATGCCAGAGACGATTTCACACATCTCAGCTCAATGAGATGAACGATTCGTACATCTCGCTAAGATTTCCCTGCCCAACTACTCGAGATCATACACGATTCATGTATGCCAGAAACGATTTCACACATCTGAGCCCGATGAGATGAACGATTCGTACATCTCGCTAAGATTTCCCTGCCCAACTACTCGAGATCATACACGATTCATGTATGCCAGAGACGATTTCACACATCTCAGCTCAATGAGATGAACGATTCGTACATCTCGCTAAGATTTCCCTGCCCAACTACTCGAGATCATACACGATTCATGTATGCCAGAGACGATTTCACACATCTCAGCTCAATGAGATGAACGATTCGTACATCTCGCTAAGATTTCCCTGCCCAACTACTCGAGATCATACACGATTCATGTATGCCAGAGACGATTTCACACATCTCAGCTCAATGAGATGAACGATTCGTACATCTCGCTAAGATTTCCCTGCCCAACTACTCGAGATCATACACGATTCATGTATGCCAGAAACGATTTCACACATCTCAGCTCAATGAGTTGAACGATTCGTACATCTCGCTAAGATTTCCCTGCCCAACTACTCGAGATCATACACGATTCATGTATGCCAGAGACGATTTCACACATCTCAGCTCAATGAGATGAACGATTCGTACATCTCGCTAAGATTTCCCTGCCCAACTACTCGAGATCATACACGATTCATGTATGCCAGAAACGATTTCACACATCTCAGCTCAATGAGTTGAACGATTCGTACATCTCGCTAAGATTTCCCTGCCCAACTACTCGAGATCATACACGATTCATGTATGCCAGAAACGATTTCACACATCTCAGCTCAATGAGTTGAACGATTCGTACATCTCGCTAAGATTTCCCTGCCCAACTACTCGAGATCATACACGATTCATGTATGCCAGAGACGATTTCACACATCTCAGCTCAAAGAGAAGTTTTCACACATCTCAGCACGATGAGATGAACGATTCGTACATCTCGCTAATATTTCCCTGCCCAACTGCTCGAGATCATAAACGATTCGTGTATGCCAGAGAAGTTTTCGCACATCTCTGCACTATGAGATGAACGATTCGTACATCTCGCTAATATTTCCCTGCCTAACTACTCGAGATCATACACGATTCGTGTATGCCAGAGACGATTTCACACATCTCAGCTCAATGAGATGAACGATTCGTACATCTCGCTAAGATTTCCCTACCCAACTACTCGAGATCATACACGATTCATGTATGCCAGAAACGATTTCACACATCTGAGCCCGATGAGATGAACGATTCGTACATCTCGCTAATATTTCCCTGCCTAACTACTCGAGAACATACACGATTCGTGTATGCCAGAGAAGTTTTCACACATCTCAGCACGATGAGATGAACGATTCGTACATCTCGCTAAGGTTTCCATGCCCAACTGCTCGAGATCATAAACGATTCGTGTATGCCAGAGAAGTTTTCGCACATCTCTGTACTATGAGATGAACGATTCGTACATCTCGCTAATATTTCCCTGCCTAACTACTCGAGATCATACACGATTCGTGTATGCCAGAGAAGATTTCACACATCTCAGCACGATGAGATGAACGATTCGTACATCTCGCTAATATTTCCCTGCCCAACTGCTCGAGATCATACACGATTCGTGTATGCCAGAGAAGATTTCACACATCTCAGTACGATGAGATGAACGATTCGTACATCTCGCTAAGATTTCCCTGACTAACTACTCGAGATCATACACAATTCATGTATGCCAGAGAAGATTTCACAGATCTCCGCTCAATGAGATGAATGATTCGTACATCTCGCTAAGGTTTCCCTGACTAACTACTCGAGATCATACGCGATTCGTGTATGCCAGAGGAGATTTCACACATCTCAACCCAATGAATTGAACGATTCGTACATCTCGCTAGGATTTCACTGCCCACCTACTCGAGATCATACACGATTCGTGTATGCCAGAGAAGTTTTCACACATCTCAGCACGATGAGATGAACGATTCGTACATCTCGCTAATATTTCCCTACCCAACTGCTCGAGATCATACACGATTCGTGTATGCCAGAGAAGTTTTCACACATCTCAGCTCAATGAGATGAACTATTCGTACATCTCGCTAATATTTCCCTGCCCAACTACTCGAGATCATACACGATTCGTGTATGCCAGAGAAGTTTTCACACATCTCAGCACGATGAGATGAACGATTCGTACATTTCGCTAAGGGTTCCCTGCCTAACTATTCGAGATCATACACGATTCGTGTATGCCAGAGAAGATTTCACGCATCTCAGCACGATGAGATGAACGATTCGTACATCTCGCTAATATTTCCCTGCGCAACTGCTCGAGATCATACACGATTCGTGTATGCCAGAGAAGTTTTCACACATCTCAGCACGATGAGATGAACGATTCGTACATCTCGCTAAGATTTCCATGACTAACTACTCGAGATCATACACGATTCACATACGCCCGAGAAGATTTCACACATCTCAGCTCAATGAGATGAACGATTCGTGCATCTCGCTAAGATTTCCCTGCCTAACTACTCGAGATCATACACGATTCGTGTATGCCAGAGAAGTTTTCACACATCTCAGCACGATGAGATGAACGATTCGTACATCTCGCTAAGATTTCCCTGCCTAACTACTCGAGATCATACACGATTCGTGTATGCCAGAGAAGTTTTCACACATCTCAGCACGATGAGATGAACGATTCGTACATCTCGCTAAGATTTCCCTGCCTAACTACTCGAGATCATACACGATTTTGTATGCCAGAGAAGTTTTCACACATCTCAGCACGATGAGATGAACGATTCGTACATCTCGCTAAGATTTCCCTGCCTAACTACTCGAGATCATACACGATTTTGTATGCCAGAGAAGTTTTCACACATCTCAGCACGATGAGTTGAACGATTCGTACATCTCGCTAATATTTCCCTGTCCAACTGCTCGAGATCATACACGATTCGTGTATGCCAGAGAAGTTTTCACACATCTCAGCACGATGAGATGAACGATTCGTACATCTCGCTAATATTTCCCTGCCTAACTACTCGAGATTATACACGATTCGTGTATGTCAGAGAAGTTTTCACACATCTCAGCACGATGAGATGAACGATTCGTGCATCTCGCTAATATTTCCCTGTCCAACTGCTCGAGATCATACACGATTTTGTATGCCAGAGAAGTTTTCACACATCTCAGCACGATGAGATGAACGATTCGTACATCTCGCTAATATTCCCCTGCCCAACTGCTCGAGATCATACACGATTCGTGTATGCCAGAGAAGTTTTCACACATCTCAGCACGATGAGATGAACGATTCGTACATCTCGCTAATATTTCCCTGCCTAACTACTCGAGATCATAAACGATTCGTGTATGCCAGAGAAGTTTTCACACATCTCAGCACGATGAGATGAACGATTCGTGCATCTCGCTAATATTTCCCTGCCCAACTGCTCGAGATCATACACGATTCGGGTATGCCAGAGAAGATTTCACACATCTGAGCCCTATGAGATGAACGATTCGTACATCTCGTTAAGATTTCCCTGCCCAACTACTCGAGATCATACACGATTCGTGTATGCCAGAGAAGTTTTCACACATCTCAACCCAATGAATTAAACGATTCGTACATCTCGCTAAGATTTCACTGTCCAACTACTCGAGATCATACACGATTCGGGTATGCCAGAGAAGATTTCACGCATCTAAGTTCAATGAGATGAACGATTCGTGCATCTCGCTAAGATTTCCCTGCCTAACTACTCGAGATCATACACGATTCGTGTATGCCAGAGAAGTTTTCACACATCTCAACCCAATGAATTAAACGATTCGTACATCTCGCTAAGATTTCACTGTCCAACTACTCGAGATCATACACGATTCATGTATGCCAGAAACGATTTCACACATCTCAGCACGATGAGATGAACGATTCGTGCATCTCGCTAATATTTCCCTGCCCAACTGCTCGAGATCATACACGATTCGGGTATGCCAGAGAAGTTTTCACACATCTCAGCACGATGAGATGAACGATTCGTACATCTCGCTAAGATTTCCCTGCCTAACTACTCGAGATCATACACGATTCGTGTATGCCAGAGAAGTTTTCACACATCTCAGCACGATGAGTTGAACGATTCGTACATCTCGCTAATATTTCCCTGCCCAACTGCTCGAGATCATACACGATTCGTGTATGCCAGAGAAGTTTTCATACATCTCAGCACGATGAGATGAACGATTCGTACATCTCGCTAATATTTCCCTGCCCAACTACTCGAGATGGAAGTACGCCCGAGAAGATTTCACAGATCTCAACTCAATGAGATGAATGATTCGTACATCTCGCTAAGGTTTCCCTGACTAACTACTCGAGATCATACACGATTCGTGTATGCCAGAGAAGATTCACACATCTCAACCCGATGAGATGAACGATCCCTACATCTCGCTAAGATTTCTCTGCCCCACATACCAGAGATCAAACATGATTCGTCTATGCTAGATAGATTCTTTTGGCCCATATATACCCAGCAAACATTTCCAGTCCGACTCGACACTTGACATCAAAATACCTCCCATCACCTATGAACAGTATTGAGATTGAAATGAAATGTTATCTCCCACACCACTAATCACACTCCCACAACAGGGGGGCGATGTGGTCAATGGTATTAGAATTACCGTATTCAACTACCTGATATCATTCCTGAGCAGTGCCCACAAATGATGACACGATATCTCGCCATTCAATGAGATGGAGAGATCATTCCAGAAATTACAACTATTTATCTCACCCTCCATTCAATCAACGTGAGAGATCTATCGACTACACGCCCTCATCCATGAGCAGTACGGATTGAAATGATTCGATATCTCCAACACCTCTCAGTTAATTGGAGAGATGATTAATGAAATTACAACTTCTCTATCGATAGATTTCATCTCTGAACAGTGCACATATCTCGCATCTCGTTGAGCTTGAGCCTGATCATATACATGATCCACCCGGCAAAAGGCGAATACCTTCATGTCATGCCGATTAAGAACTTACCTGAATCTGAAATTTTAAATTTTTCGCATTAGACTAACCGGACAGACGTTCGAGAGAAAACATAATATGTACATATTAGTCAAGCGCACTGATGATATATGGTGAAGTGTCGTGAGGAGGAGAAATAAGACATGGTTTATCGTGAATGTACATTACATGTCAAGGTTTACTGGAGATGTTGAAAGTCGTATTACTTCCTTTAGACATGTAGAAGTTAAAAACAGTTTTTTCGGAAGTCGTTGTTTTCAGGTTATTGATATCGGTAGCAGGCACGAGAAATTCGTCCAAGGGATTTGGCTGAAGGGTAAGACATGTGAAAATTAGACAGATACAAATTGACATTACTCACCTGAGCATAGCTGCATCCGTCCGGAGCGATCTTCTTTTTCGCGATATGTCTCGATGGACCAGATGGCAGACCGTAGTCAGTATGAGAAGCTTGAATTGAGGATGTGTCATGGGTCGCATACATCTTGACGAGTGAATAAAACCATTAGAAAACGAGAGAGAGAGAGAGAGAGAGAGAGAGAGAGAGAGAGACATTACACTACCATGTTTTACACAAATTATCTATTGATTTGAGTGTCGAAATCCGCATCGCTACGATCGATTTCGCTTAGTCTCTGCACAGTACAGACGTATTTCACAACCCTCACACGGGTAATCATGCTGTAATGTATGCAGTCTTTATATTCGGCACATCAAACATCTGATTATTGAGGTCCGACTCCTTCGCCCTGAGAAATAATTATTGTAAATTTGATAAGGGCGAAGGAGTCGGACCTCAATAATCAGATGTTTGATGTGCCGAATATAAAGACTGCATACATTACAGCATGATTACCCGTGTGAGGGTTGTGAAATACGTCTGTACTGTGCAGAGACTAAGCGAAATCGATCGTAGCGATGCGGATTTCGACACTCAAATCAATAGATAATTTGTGTAAAACATGGTAGTGTAATGTCTCTCTCTCTCTCTCTCTCTCTCTCTCTCTCTCTCTCGTTTTCTAATGGTTTTATTCACTCGTCAAGATGTATGCGACCCATGACACATCCTCAATTCAAGCTTCTCATACTGACTACGGTCTGCCATCTGGTCCATCGAGACATATCGCGAAAAAGAAGATCGCTCCGGACGGATGCAGCTATGCTCAGGTGAGTAATGTCAATTTGTATCTGTCTAATTTTCACATGTCTTACCCTTCAGCCAAATCCCTTGGACGAATTTCTCGTGCCTGCTACCGATATCAATAACCTGAAAACAACGACTTCCGAAAAAACTGTTTTTAACTTCTACATGTCTAAAGGAAGTAATACGACTTTCAACATCTCCAGTAAACCTTGACATGTAATGTACACCCTCATTCACGATAAACCATGTCTTATTTCTCCTCCTCACGACACTTCACCATATATCATCAGTGCGCTTGACTAATATGTACATATTATGTTTTCTCTCGAACGTCTGTCCGGTTAGTCTAATGCGAAAAATTTAAAATTTCAGATTCAGGTAAGTTCTTAATCGGCATGACATGAAGGTATTCGCCTTTTGCCGGGTGGATCATGTATATGATCAGGCTCAAGCTCAACGAGATGCGAGATATGTGCACTGTTCAGAGATGAAATCTATCGATAGAGAAGTTGTAATTTCATTAATCATCTCTCCAATTAACTGAGAGGTGTTGGAGATATCGAATCATTTCAATCCGTACTGCTCATGGATGAGGGCGTGTAGTCGATAGATCTCTCACGTTGATTGAATGGAGGGTGAGATAAATAGTTGTAATTTCTGGAATGATCTCTCCATCTCATTGAATGGCGAGATATCGTGTCATCATTTGTGGGCACTGCTCAGGAATGATATCAGGTAGTTGAATACGGTAATTCTAATACCATTGACCACATCGCCCCCCTGTTGTGGGAGTGTGATTAGTGGTGTGGGAGATAACATTTCATTTCAATCTCAATACTGTTCATAGGTGATGGGAGGTATTTTGATGTCAAGTGTCGAGTCGGACTGGAAATGTTTGCTGGGTATATATGGGCCAAAAGAATCTATCTAGCATAGACGAATCATGTTTGATCTCTGGTATGTGGGGCAGAGAAATCTTAGCGAGATGTAGGGATCGTTCATCTCATCGGGTTGAGATGTGTGAATCTTCTCTGGCATACACGAATCGTGTATGATCTCGAGTAGTTAGTCAGGGAAACCTTAGCGAGATGTACGAATCATTCATCTCATTGAGTTGAGATCTGTGAAATCTTCTCGGGCGTACTTCCATCTCGAGTAGTTGGGCAGGGAAATATTAGCGAGATGTACGAATCGTTCATCTCATCGTGCTGAGATGTATGAAAACTTCTCTGGCATACACGAATCGTGTATGATCTCGAGCAGTTGGGCAGGGAAATATTAGCGAGATGTACGAATCGTTCAACTCATCGTGCTGAGATGTGTGAAAACTTCTCTGGCATACACGAATCGTGTATGATCTCGAGTAGTTAGGCAGGGAAATCTTAGCGAGATGTACGAATCGTTCATCTCATCGTGCTGAGATGTGTGAAAACTTCTCTGGCATACCCGAATCGTGTATGATCTCGAGCAGTTGGGCAGGGAAATATTAGCGAGATGCACGAATCGTTCATCTCATCGTGCTGAGATGTGTGAAATCGTTTCTGGCATACATGAATCGTGTATGATCTCGAGTAGTTGGACAGTGAAATCTTAGCGAGATGTACGAATCGTTTAATTCATTGGGTTGAGATGTGTGAAAACTTCTCTGGCATACACGAATCGTGTATGATCTCGAGTAGTTAGGCAGGGAAATCTTAGCGAGATGCACGAATCGTTCATCTCATTGAACTTAGATGCGTGAAATCTTCTCTGGCATACCCGAATCGTGTATGATCTCGAGTAGTTGGACAGTGAAATCTTAGCGAGATGTACGAATCGTTTAATTCATTGGGTTGAGATGTGTGAAAACTTCTCTGGCATACACGAATCGTGTATGATCTCGAGTAGTTGGGCAGGGAAATCTTAACGAGATGTACGAATCGTTCATCTCATAGGGCTCAGATGTGTGAAATCTTCTCTGGCATACCCGAATCGTGTATGATCTCGAGCAGTTGGGCAGGGAAATATTAGCGAGATGCACGAATCGTTCATCTCATCGTGCTGAGATGTGTGAAAACTTCTCTGGCATACACGAATCGTTTATGATCTCGAGTAGTTAGGCAGGGAAATATTAGCGAGATGTACGAATCGTTCATCTCATCGTGCTGAGATGTGTGAAAACTTCTCTGGCATACACGAATCGTGTATGATCTCGAGCAGTTGGGCAGGGGAATATTAGCGAGATGTACGAATCGTTCATCTCATCGTGCTGAGATGTGTGAAAACTTCTCTGGCATACAAAATCGTGTATGATCTCGAGCAGTTGGACAGGGAAATATTAGCGAGATGCACGAATCGTTCATCTCATCGTGCTGAGATGTGTGAAAACTTCTCTGACATACACGAATCGTGTATAATCTCGAGTAGTTAGGCAGGGAAATATTAGCGAGATGTACGAATCGTTCATCTCATCGTGCTGAGATGTGTGAAAACTTCTCTGGCATACACGAATCGTGTATGATCTCGAGCAGTTGGACAGGGAAATATTAGCGAGATGTACGAATCGTTCAACTCATCGTGCTGAGATGTGTGAAAACTTCTCTGGCATACAAAATCGTGTATGATCTCGAGTAGTTAGGCAGGGAAATCTTAGCGAGATGTACGAATCGTTCATCTCATCGTGCTGAGATGTGTGAAAACTTCTCTGGCATACAAAATCGTGTATGATCTCGAGTAGTTAGGCAGGGAAATCTTAGCGAGATGTACGAATCGTTCATCTCATCGTGCTGAGATGTGTGAAAACTTCTCTGGCATACACGAATCGTGTATGATCTCGAGTAGTTAGGCAGGGAAATCTTAGCGAGATGTACGAATCGTTCATCTCATCGTGCTGAGATGTGTGAAAACTTCTCTGGCATACACGAATCGTGTATGATCTCGAGTAGTTAGGCAGGGAAATCTTAGCGAGATGCACGAATCGTTCATCTCATTGAGCTGAGATGTGTGAAATCTTCTCGGGCGTATGTGAATCGTGTATGATCTCGAGTAGTTAGTCATGGAAATCTTAGCGAGATGTACGAATCGTTCATCTCATCGTGCTGAGATGTGTGAAAACTTCTCTGGCATACACGAATCGTGTATGATCTCGAGCAGTTGCGCAGGGAAATATTAGCGAGATGTACGAATCGTTCATCTCATCGTGCTGAGATGCGTGAAATCTTCTCTGGCATACACGAATCGTGTATGATCTCGAATAGTTAGGCAGGGAACCCTTAGCGAAATGTACGAATCGTTCATCTCATCGTGCTGAGATGTGTGAAAACTTCTCTGGCATACACGAATCGTGTATGATCTCGAGTAGTTGGGCAGGGAAATATTAGCGAGATGTACGAATAGTTCATCTCATTGAGCTGAGATGTGTGAAAACTTCTCTGGCATACACGAATCGTGTATGATCTCGAGCAGTTGGGTAGGGAAATATTAGCGAGATGTACGAATCGTTCATCTCATCGTGCTGAGATGTGTGAAAACTTCTCTGGCATACACGAATCGTGTATGATCTCGAGTAGGTGGGCAGTGAAATCCTAGCGAGATGTACGAATCGTTCAATTCATTGGGTTGAGATGTGTGAAATCTCCTCTGGCATACACGAATCGCGTATGATCTCGAGTAGTTAGTCAGGGAAACCTTAGCGAGATGTACGAATCATTCATCTCATTGAGCGGAGATCTGTGAAATCTTCTCTGGCATACATGAATTGTGTATGATCTCGAGTAGTTAGTCAGGGAAATCTTAGCGAGATGTACGAATCGTTCATCTCATCGTACTGAGATGTGTGAAATCTTCTCTGGCATACACGAATCGTGTATGATCTCGAGCAGTTGGGCAGGGAAATATTAGCGAGATGTACGAATCGTTCATCTCATCGTGCTGAGATGTGTGAAATCTTCTCTGGCATACACGAATCGTGTATGATCTCGAGTAGTTAGGCAGGGAAATATTAGCGAGATGTACGAATCGTTCATCTCATAGTACAGAGATGTGCGAAAACTTCTCTGGCATACACGAATCGTTTATGATCTCGAGCAGTTGGGCATGGAAACCTTAGCGAGATGTACGAATCGTTCATCTCATCGTGCTGAGATGTGTGAAAACTTCTCTGGCATACACGAATCGTGTATGTTCTCGAGTAGTTAGGCAGGGAAATATTAGCGAGATGTACGAATCGTTCATCTCATCGGGCTCAGATGTGTGAAATCGTTTCTGGCATACATGAATCGTGTATGATCTCGAGTAGTTGGGTAGGGAAATCTTAGCGAGATGTACGAATCGTTCATCTCATTGAGCTGAGATGTGTGAAATCGTCTCTGGCATACACGAATCGTGTATGATCTCGAGTAGTTAGGCAGGGAAATATTAGCGAGATGTACGAATCGTTCATCTCATAGTGCAGAGATGTGCGAAAACTTCTCTGGCATACACGAATCGTTTATGATCTCGAGCAGTTGGGCAGGGAAATATTAGCGAGATGTACGAATCGTTCATCTCATCGTGCTGAGATGTGTGAAAACTTCTCTTTGAGCTGAGATGTGTGAAATCGTCTCTGGCATACATGAATCGTGTATGATCTCGAGTAGTTGGGCAGGGAAATCTTAGCGAGATGTACGAATCGTTCAACTCATTGAGCTGAGATGTGTGAAATCGTTTCTGGCATACATGAATCGTGTATGATCTCGAGTAGTTGGGCAGGGAAATCTTAGCGAGATGTACGAATCGTTCAACTCATTGAGCTGAGATGTGTGAAATCGTTTCTGGCATACATGAATCGTGTATGATCTCGAGTAGTTGGGCAGGGAAATCTTAGCGAGATGTACGAATCGTTCATCTCATTGAGCTGAGATGTGTGAAATCGTCTCTGGCATACATGAATCGTGTATGATCTCGAGTAGTTGGGCAGGGAAATCTTAGCGAGATGTACGAATCGTTCAACTCATTGAGCTGAGATGTGTGAAATCGTTTCTGGCATACATGAATCGTGTATGATCTCGAGTAGTTGGGCAGGGAAATCTTAGCGAGATGTACGAATCGTTCATCTCATTGAGCTGAGATGTGTGAAATCGTCTCTGGCATACATGAATCGTGTATGATCTCGAGTAGTTGGGCAGGGAAATCTTAGCGAGATGTACGAATCGTTCATCTCATTGAGCTGAGATGTGTGAAATCGTCTCTGGCATACATGAATCGTGTATGATCTCGAGTAGTTGGGCAGGGAAATCTTAGCGAGATGTACGAATCGTTCATCTCATTGAGCTGAGATGTGTGAAATCGTCTCTGGCATACATGAATCGTGTATGATCTCGAGTAGTTGGGCAGGGAAATCTTAGCGAGATGTACGAATCGTTCATCTCATCGGGCTCAGATGTGTGAAATCGTTTCTGGCATACATGAATCGTGTATGATCTCGAGTAGTTGGGCAGGGAAATCTTAGCGAGATGTACGAATCGTTCATCTCATTGAGCTGAGATGTGTGAAATCGTCTCTGGCATACATGAATCGTGTATGATCTCGAGTAGTTGGGCAGGGAAATCTTAGCGAGATGTACGAATCGTTCATCTCATTGAGCTGAGATGTGTGAAATCGTCTCTGGCATACATGAATCGTGTATGATCTCGAGTAGTTGGGCAGGGAAATCTTAGCGAGATGTACGAATCGTTCATCTCATTGAGCTGAGATGTGTGAAATCGTCTCTGGCATACATGAATCGTGTATGATTTCGAGTAGTTGGGCAGGGAAATCTTAGCGAGATGTACGAATCGTTCATCTCATCGGGCTCAGATGTGTGAAATCTTCTCTGGCATACATGAATCGTGTATGATCTCGAGTAGTTGGGCAGGGAAATCTTAGCGAGATGTACGAATCGTTCGAGGAAAAGATCAATTTTGATGTGCACTGCTCTGGGATAATGGTTGTTGTAATTTCATTAATCATCTCCCTTTGATTGGATGTTTGGGGGAAATATATCGGATCAATCTCGGCGTGCTATTTTTACAGGTGGGCGGGGCTTGTCCTCTCAGGATGTTGGTATAAATACCCTACCGTTTGAATCAGTTACAGATTCATTCAGCTACTTCTCTGTTGCATTAGCATGCCGTGCTCTACGGATGTCTCTTCATGCGACAGTTGGAAGGATGAATTTCAACCAGCTGATGAACGAGTTGTGAAAAGATTTCACTGGGTTCCTCTGGAGTTCTTCGCACTGCTGACACTCGGGATTGATATCCATTCCCGCCTACTTCCTCATCAAATTAATCTTCTCAACACTACCTTCTCTCATCGTCGAGTCCGTACTTCTCATTTGGGAGCATGCAACAAGCAGCTGAGTGGTGTACGCATAGAGAAAGGTTCGAGTGGACTTTCGAGAGTAACTGTGAAGGTGGATGTGAGGAGTGGTGAGGGCACAGTTCCTGGAGTAATTGCGACTCTTCGTATCAAGGTCAGGTCTCCAATACATTGGTCATAGTTAATATCCTTTTATTTCCAGGACTATCTCTACGTGAAACATAACGTTACTCTACGTTGTGACAACACTCCTCTTGTAGTGGTTCCCACGAGTGGAGAAAAGTTCGCCCTACAATGTCTTGACGTTTGCGTGGAGATTTAATATGGAGATGGATATGCAGTGAATCAGTATTCGATCACTATGATGTTATGTTAACAGAAATAAATGCCCTTGATTAATCTTCGGAGAGAGTTGGATATGTCAAGATGACGTGATAATCGAGATAAATCCGACTAGAAACATGGCACATCGGAGATAAAAACCTTCCGCTGATGAGTCATAACAGTTCATCCTTTGTATGATTCTTAAGGCTATGCGAAATAATGAAAACAGGTAGTTCTAATTAATAGATAATGAGTAGTAATTTGTTATACTACCGAAACGATGAACGTGGGAAACAATCCATCATGATATGCTGGACCATTTATGGAAATGGAGATGTTGTGAAATGTATAAAAATGACCTCAATAGATCCTTTGATAGAGCAGGATGTGCCAAAATCATATATCATTTAGGATAAATTCGACTAGACATGCGACATATCAAAGATAAAAGCCGTGCCGACGATGAGTCACAATTATCCGTCCCCTTTTGATGACTCATAACAGTACGTCCCCGCAGTATTATCTCTCTAACGCATTTCGAACTCAACTTTGTCGATATTTTCGTTGAAGTTTGAAGTTTAGAGAGAGAAAATTTTTGTTTGTTTT